>JAJHIY020000425.1:18227500-19606250 GCA_022114975.2 Lampris megalopsis | reverse complement strand
CTGACTGGTGGCTAACTTTGTACCGAAGGCTGGTTGGAAAAAAAATTGCATGCCTCCTTGGCTAAAGATAGCCATGATCTGCATAAATTGGTTTATCAATGTGTTTTCTTGTTTAGTTAATTTCCCAAGAACTAACCTAAAAGTTCCCAAGTACATCAACTGAAGAATTCCCTGATTTCAATTAATGCAGACCCCTGCAATAAACAATGTTTGGCCATGGTCAAAGCTGATATGGACTGTCTTAATGTCACAGCTAAGTCTGTGCAATAGAAACTGGTCTGCCCATTAAAATGTTTGTACAATAAGAGGTACATTACTAAAACTTCTAAAATGTACAACTTAAAGCCATTAGAAAACAATCAAAAGTTTTCTGGCTGGACATAAGTTATGTGTGTATAGTTTTTTCTGAAAATTGTGTTATTTTAGCAATTATATTTGACATTGAAAGGTTTATGTTATAGGAAATCACTATGCAATTGCTCTCGTGATCAGTCCAACAGAGCAGAGGAGTTTTTTCCCCTCAAATAAAATGGGATCTGTGACAAAATAAAGCTTAGCTTCTGGGGTTTTGATTTTTACATTTTAATTCACAAATAGTGAAACATCCTTGAGGTTTGTTGAATAGTGGAGCTAGACTCTTAAGCTTCATATCATAGAAAATCCACACATTAAAATGACATGGCAATTACTTCGTGGAATTCTCCACCCATAACCAAACAAATGCTGTTGTTGCAAAAATGTAGTGCACCATGTAAGTATTTTAACCTACGGAGACTACATACAACTTTAAAGAGCCTGTTGAAAAGGGATCACAAACTAGTGGGGGCAACACTTGTCATTGATATTGCCTGTGCTGTTCATACACAACACTCTCCAAAAACATCATGTTCCTACGCCTTACGCCTCTTCACGGTCCTCGAGTCACTTAAGGGTGCTGATACTAGGGGGGATAATCTGAAAAAAGATTAACATTGTTTTTCAATGTACAAATTCTATTAGCCCTTTTATGAGCCTAGTGTAGTAACCTTCACTGCCATAGGGCTGTCTTATCTCTAAAATTACTGACTTGAAGATAATGCTGGCAATTTCTTTTGTGGGAGCGACAGTGAGAAGTGATGATCAGTTTGAAGAGAATGGAAAAGATTCTCTTTGGTGTCTAATAGGCTGATGGCTGATACAGCCATCAGCCTATTATCTGGCATTATTGTACTGTAATTGTGTGAGTATCACGTAATTGTAGTTGTGCGAATATTTTTAAATAAGGTTTAATTGCAATTTTCAAAACACAACTACACCCCTGCCCCCCCACAGACCCACACAACATACCCCACCATAATCCCACCCTGCCCAGCATGCCACCCGAAACAATATGAACCAAGTTAAACCACAACAAAAACTAAAAAAGTAAACAAGTAACAAGCATAAATTAAATGAACAAAAGAAAATTCACTAACTAAATAAACAAACAAACAAACAAACAAATAAATAAGCAAACAAAAGAGAAAAGGAGAATAGGAGAGCAATGTTTGAGAACAAGCCCATCAACGCCAACCACCAACCGAGCAGCTAACTCCTCCACAAAGTCTAAAAGGGCTTCCATGTCAAGTGGAATTTGGATGTAGATCCTCTCATGGTATATCTGATCTTTTCTAGTTTCAATAACTGCATAACCTGTGCAACCCAGCGTGCAAATGTAGGAGGGGAAGCCTCCTTCCATTTGAACAGTATCAATCTCCCAGCTAATAGAGCGGTGTAGGCCAACAGGTTTGCCTGAGTAGCATTTAAATGTGCACCGGCTGGAACGACCCCAAAGATGGCAGTCAGAGGAGAAGGTTCAAGTGGGAAACGTAAAACAGCGGCCAAGGCCTCAAAGATGGACTGTCAGAGCTGAGTTCGTTTCGGGCAAGACCAGAACATATGTAAGACTGGCAGTGGCTTGTTTGCACCTGTCACATGTTGGGTCTCAATCTGGGTTAATTTTAGCCACCTTCTCTTTGCACCAGTGAAGGTGGTGCACTACGTTGAACTGGGTTATGGCATGTCTTGTGCCTATAGAGGAGGAGTATATCCTCTTGATCAGATAGATCCCAAATTTCCTCTGGGATGAACACTTCCATATCACTCTCCCATCAATTTTTAGGAGTTCAAGAGGTATTTGGCCAAAAGTATTAATTGCATAATAACATTTACTGATAGTCCCTTTTTTAGTATGATTCGTTTTAATAATGTGGTTCAACTGGGTGTTTGGAGGCAGAACTGGGAAACAATTAAATTTAGATTGAGTAAAATCATGAATGTGCAAATATCTGAAAAAGTGACTTCGAGAAAAATTAAACTGTATGAAAAAACGTCTAGATTGTCAAAAATTGGCTCTTTGGGAGTTGTAGCAATGGAAGAACAAGCAAAAACCAAATATAAATTTTAGTCAATCTTCACTGAGAAAATTCAATTACAAAGTTGGTTTCGCAAAATGATACAAAACCAAGTGGTTAAACAGAGTTTCTGACCAGGGAAGACCAGATGAAATTCAAAGAGCAGTTTCACGGTCTTCCACCTTTTTGGGCTATTTGCCAGAGAGCACGTAAAGCGTCATTACGTGAAGAAATTACCATAAAGGAGAGAGAGAGAGAGAGAGAGAGAGAGAGAGAGAGAGAGAGAGAGAGAGAGAGAGAGAGAGAGAGAGAGAGAGAGAGAGAGAGAGAGAGAGAGAGAGAGAGAGAGAGAGTGTGTGGGTGTGTTTAGTTGTAGGTGTCTGCTTAATTTACGAGGATGTTTATGTGTAGTGTGTGTCTGTGGGAGAGACAGAGACAGAAAGATGTGTATCACAGTACATTCAACTAACTGTAGTAACTAAATAATATATTGATTATGTAAACTACTGATAAGACACGTTAGCCACTAGCTAACGGGTCTGACCCTTTAGCCGAGCGGTTAGTGATGTTGCCTAGTGGTGCAGTACACCTCGTATCGAATGCCGCACCGGGCAATAAAATACCCGGTTACAATTATATCGTTAGCCTCATAGGATAAATGCCTAAGTAATTTTTTGGCCAAATTGAGATTTCTGCCTACATTTGTTCTCCTCAAGCTGCTGCATCACCCTGGATTAGTGCCTACGTCCTAAACCAATCAGAACACTTTTTACATTCAAAAATGACAATCTGCCTAAGTCACTCGTGTGACTTGAGCATTTTTACGTTGAAAAAAATAAAGAAAAAAGTTGCATACAAGAAAGGCTCCTGGTGCTCGGCTTTCTCTCTTTCCTTATCTGGTAAGATAATTAATATTTCTTTGATTTACTGTAGGCCTAGTGTAAATGTACTCAGTGGATATGAAAATGCGTTTTTTCTTATTATCCGAAAATCGTAAAAAATGACTTAGGCATGTATCCTATGAGGCTAACGATATGTGGGTGATTCTTCAATATGGGGCACGTTCGGCTTCTTCAAATTTGCAAAAATAAAGAATAAATGTCTTTAAAATCTGTTTTCTTGTTCAAGAGCTCTATCAAGTGGCATGGAGCCAACATCTCAGCGCAGCTTTAATCGTCCTACAAAAGACGTTTGACGTCATAATGCTTTTCCCCAAAGTTGTAACAGCAAAATTACACGTGATGGTAAGGACACGTGACGTTAATGACAAATTTCACTTTCTGGAGAAAAAGTTGGTTAAGTCTTAGACTTGCTAAGCTACCTTTTTAGCTAGCATACAATGTACAATGAATATACATGAATAACGTGACATTTCTTATTTCTGAACTACTATTACAACTATTTTCGGCTGCTCCCGTTAGGGGGCACCACAGCGGATCATCCGTTTCCATCTCTTCCTGTCCTCTGCATCTTCCTCTGTCACACCAGCCACCTGCATGTCCGCCCTCTCCACATCCATAAACCTCCTCTTTGGCCTTCCTCTTCTCCTCTTCCCTGGCAGCTCCATATTCAGCATCCTTCTCCAAATATACCCAGCATCTCTCCTCCACACATGTCCAAGCCATCTCAATCTTGTTTCTCTTGCTTTGTCTCCAAACCGTCCAACCTGAGCTGTCCCTCTAATATACTTCACTCCCAGTGAAAATCTTATTTCTGAACTAAAATACTCAGTTAATAACTTGTTTGGTAATGACATCTAATAACCATCCTCTGTCAGATCAGGACACATGAATCTTCACGTCTGTGAATGTTCTCATTCATCCAGGTCATGGTTGTCCAAAGGAATTGAATCGAGTGCAACTGGACTTGGTATATATCCGTGAAGACGTTTCGCCTCTCATCCAAGAGGCTTCCTCAGTTCGTGCCTTTCTGACTAGACCAAGCTAGTCTGACTGGCTGGTGATGAAACTCAGATATTTATCCTCTTTGGAGTCGTTATCCGAGCTATTGATGTGCATGGCTCTTTGTGTTCCGATGTATACCAGCGACGATCGTTGGAGGTGTTAGTTTCGACTTCGTTAGTGCTCCATTCAGTGGTCATGAGAGTCGTTGGAGCCGTTAGTGACCGACTGTTGTTCTTGGAGGCTAGGCTTCTTGAGTCTCCTGGGTAGAGATGAAAGGACGGCATTGTAAGTAGGAGATAGGTGGTGTCGCAGACGTCCTCTGTTGAGGGATGGTTTTTCCAGTTTCGCATAGATGGCTTCCTTCACCCCTCTTTCAAACCATCTATCTTCCCTGTCCAAAATGTGTACGTTGCTGTCCTCGAAGGAGTGTGTCTTCTCCTTTAGGTGTAGATAGACTGCGGAGTCTTGTCCTGAGGAGTTTGGTCTTCTGTGTTGGGCCATCCGTTTGTGTAGTGGTTGTTTGGTTTCTCCCATGTATAGGTCAGTGTAATCCTCATTGCATTGTACAGCATACACCAGATTGCTTTTCCGGGTGTGTGGTACACGGTCTTTGGGATGAACCAGTCTTTGTCGGAGTGTGTTGCTGGGTTTGAAGTATACCGGGATGAGGTGTTTGTTGAAAATTCTCCTGAGTTTCTCAGAGACCCCAGAAACATACGGGATAACTGTGCTCTTCCTTCTGTTCCTTTTCTCCTCATCGCTCACCCGGTTGGTCTTTCTGGACCGTGTTGCAGTTTTCACAAAGGTCCAACTGGGGTAGCCGCAGGTTTTTAAAGCTCCCCTCAGGTGTTTGTGTTCTTCCCGTTGGGCCTGAGTGCTGCTGGGCACATTGTCAGCTCTGTGTTGCAAAGTTCTGATGATGCTCAGTTTGTGTTCCAGAGGGTGGTGTGAGTCGAAAAGTAGATATTGGTCTGTGTGTGTAGGTTTCCTGTAAACCCCAATGTGGACGTCGCAGTCCAAGACGGGCAAACTGTTGTTCTTTACGTCTTCCCTTGTGAACTTAATGTTCTTGTCCACTGAGTTGATGTGTTTGGTAAACGCTTGCACCTCTTGTGTTTGGATTTTGACCCATGTGTCGTCCACACATCTGAACCAGTGGCTCGGAGGTGTTCCTCTGAAGGAGGTGTTCCTTCCTAACCCAGGAGACTCAAGAAGCTTAGCCTCCAAGAACAGCAGTCGGTCACTAACGGCTCCAACGACTCATGACCACTGAATGGAGCACTAACGAAGTCGAAACTAACACCCCCAACGACCGTCGCTGCTTAACATCGGGTCACAAAGGGCCATGCACATCAATACCTCTGATAACGACGGGCGTGGCTAAACATCGGAACACAAAGAGCCATGGACATCAATAGCTCTGATAACGACTCCAAAGAGGATAAATATCTGAGTTTCATCACCAGCCAGCCAGACTAGCTTGGTCTAGACAGAAAGGCATGAATCTCCACATTACTTACATTTGGGGACATGAAAAAAGTCACGCTTCTGCCATGACTGCTCATGCGCCTCTGGCACTTCTCATTTCCATGGTAACCACATTGTTGTAGTTTGAAAACACGTTGTTGCGCTAAAATGTTCGGTGTAACACCGATATCGATATTTAACTATAACAGCGATATTTAACTATAAAAATGTGCAACCCGTATTAATTTGAAATATGTCTTTTTAAATTATTATGAGAAAATGAAAAGTACAGCTTTAATGAATTTAACATTTTTTATTACGTTATTATAGAGGGGAAGTTAAACGTCTGGGTTGGGGATAAGCCCAAAACAGTGAGATTCTGGCACATTTGGATTTTCAACAACAGGAATCAGGAATAATTTATTGTCAGTTCTTTCGTGTACGTGCGTACACAAAAGAAACGGAATGTCGTTTCACCCAGCCCACAGCAGTGCGACACAACACACAAAAACACACAACCACGCGGTGGTGTAGCGGTCTAAGCATCGGCTTTGTGTCGATGCAGTTTCCCGCTGGGGACCGGGGTTCGCGCCCGGCCGGACTCGCACTATGGCCGGACTCGATGAAGCAGCAGTAATTGGCAACGCTGTCTTCGGGGGGGTGGCGGAGTCGGCTTGTGTTCGTCACATGAATGCGTCTCTGGGTGTGTGGGGTACCCGCGCTTCAGCATATCAGCTCCCTCACGCCTCTGGGCGCACTCCTTTCTTTGGTGCCCTGGTTTCCCACAGCCCCAGCACAGAAATGGCTCTGCTCGTCGTGCTGCCTGGACGGATGTACGTGGCTCCTCCTCGCTTTTCTGCAGTGCCCGCACATGATGGTGCAGTGTTGGGGCCGCTCCTTTTTCCGCCATAATGGCCTCCACCTCCTCTTCCCTATGAAGCGCCTCTTCAATGGTGAGTGGCTTTGCCAGCCGCACCTGTTGCCTGAGGTGAGGTGGCTGTAAAGCCCGTAGGAAGGAATCCACGGCCAGGCATTGGATGGCAGATTGGGGCATATCAGGATACGCACGGCTCACCAGGCGTTGAATGTCAGCCACCAGGGTACCCAACTTCTCCTGGCCGTGTGTCTGTCTTGAATGGGTTTGATCCCGGAGGCTAATCAGCAATCGGGTGTTGCCAAACCGGCGACCCAGGGCAGTGGTTAGCGCCCCCTGTGACATCTCCAGCCGCCAGGTCCAGGAGTGCCTGCCTTGCTTCTCCCTCCAGGGCTGCGGCTGGGTTGACTACTTGCTGGTTTTTTGTCCACCTCATCACCCTAGCAATCAGGTTGAACTGAGCAAGGAATTCCTCCCAGCTGGAGCTCCCGTCGTAGCGTCCCAGCTTCCCCGAGGGAGTGTTTGGGCTTGGCCAGGGGTCGGTACAGTTGGTGAGTGTTGTACTGGAACCACATCTGCAGGGTGCGTTCAACTCTCCAGTAGTGGCATATGGGGCAGTGAGTAACTTGGGTTGATGCTCCCTCTCTGTAGATCGTGTCCAGCTTGCTGCTGATGTTTCCCCCTGGTGACACACTCTCCAATCGTGCCCAACTTGCTCCTGATGGCCGCCGCTGGTGGCTCTCTCTCCACGGATTATGTCCAACTTGCTTCTGGTGGCTTCCCCGTGGCTTGAAGGGCTGGCTGTCTTTCATCGCACGGTCGGGACAGGACGCGGCGGGGACTCCCCATTGGACTCGCTCCGAAAGAGAAGAAATTTTCAATTTCCTTGGGACTCCGCCCCTCGGACACTACCCAGCGCGTCTACCGCACTCAGGGGTGGGCTCAGGTCTCCCCCTTCTTAAGGCCGCACTGCGCTGCTCCCATCTGGCAGAGAGAGCAGATCTCTGATCTCCTTTTCGAGAGCAGCGATTTCCATACGCTCACCGGCCAACTTTCGGTTACGCCCTTCGGCCAACGTTTGCTGTCTAGAGAAGTCCATCCCACTTCTGACACCATAGTGTAACGTGCATGGATAACTAGACAACGTTAACCAGTCGACTAAAGGGTCAGACCCGTTTACTTATCCATGCACGTTACACAAACCCCCTCCTTCAGCTCCCTCACGCCTCTGGGCGCACGCGCTTCCAATGATCTCACGATCTCACCATTCCACTTCTGACACCAATGTAGCGAATTCGGGGGGCAGTCCGGGAACCGCCACGGTCGGGACGCGAACCCGTATCTCCCGCTCCGCAAGCGACAACGTTAACCAATCGACTAAAAGGTCCGACCCGTTAATCAAGAACCAACGTGTCTACTTATCTATGCACGTTACAATATATTACATGGTGTCAGAATAAAACTTGAAGAAACCAAAGAAAGGAAGAAAATGGAGCAGATGAAACCTCCGACCTCATTAAGTCTAGAAGGAAATCTAGCGGAAAATTGGAGAGTCTGGATCCAGAGATTCGAACTGTTCCTGGTCGCCAGCGGAATTGACGAAAAGTCCGATGCAGTGAAAAGAGCCACGTTCCTACATGTGGCCGGAGACGAAGCAATGAAGGTATATAACACGCTTGACTTCGATGAAGACGTAGATGACTACGATAGATTGAAAGAGCTATTCCGCCAACATTGTGAGCCAAGGAAAAATGTGACATATTTGAGGCACCTGTTCTTCACTCGAGTGCAAGGAAAATCAGAATCTGTTGATGCATATGTGACTGATTTAAAGAATAAAGCGAAAGACTGCGAGTTTGAGTACCTTACCGACGCACTGATACGAGATAGAATCGTGTGTGGAATCACGGATGACCAAGTGAGAGGACGACTACTGAGAGAACCGGACCTCACGCTAAACAAAGCAATAGACATTTGCAGAGCCAGTGAGTTGAGTCGGAGTCAGCTAAACAGTCTATATGAGGAGGTTGAAATCCCTGTTAATAAAGTCACCAAGAAAAAACAACGCGACAAACAGAAAGACAGTGGTGCCACAGCACAGAGGGTAAAGATGAGAAATCAAGGAAACTGCACAAGATGCGGCTACAGGCATGAGCCAAATAAGTGTCCTGCCTATGGACAAGTGTGCAAAGCCTGCCACGGGAAAAATCATTATGCAAAAATGTGCAACTCACGCAAGCACACAAACAACCATAAGGTGCAGCATATAAACAAGGCAGAGGCAGATGATCAAGAATTATTTATTGGCTCAATCCAAGCAGAAAAACAAGACCACTCAGTCTCACAAATCAATGCGGTGGATGCAAAGAAAGAAAAATGGCATGAAGATCTGATTGTCAACAAGAAAGTTTTGAAAGTCAAGCTGGATACTGGAGCTGATTGCAACGTCATTTCCCTGAAAGACCTCAGAAAACTGAGAGTGGATAAAAAGCTTGTTGCTTATGCAGGCCACCACATTCCAGCTAAAGGCAAAATCATGTTGACGTGTCAGTACAAAGATGAAAAGTATGATGTGGAGTGCACCTGCAATTCTAGGAGGAGAGGCATGTGAAGAAATGGGGCTTGTCAAAAGACTGCATGCGCTGAAAACAGAGAGTAACATTCTAAGTGAATCTACTACTACTACTTCGGCTGCTCCCGTTAGGGGTCGCCACAGCGGATCATCCGTTTCCATTTCTTCCTGTCTTCTGCGTCTTCCTCTGTCACACCAGCCACCTGCATGTCTTCCCTCACCACATCCATAAACCTCCTCTTTGGCCTTCCTCTTCTCCTCTTCCCTGGCAGCTCCATATTCAGCATCCTTCTCCCAATATACTCAGCATCTCTCCTCCACACATGTCCAAGCCATCTCAATCTTGCCTCTCTTGCTTTGTCTCCAAACCGTCCAACCTGAGCGGTACATTCTAAGTGAATATGAGGATTTATTTACTGGATTAGGCTGCATACCGGGAGTATACCACATTGAGACAAATCCAGATGTCACTCCAGTAGTTCATGCTCCCAGGAAAGTGCCTGTCGCCCTAAAAGACAACATTGAAACAGAGCTGAAAAGAATGGAAAACTTGGGTGTGATAACCAAACAGACAGAGCCTACAGATTCGTTGAATAGTATGGTGACTGTAACAAAACCTAACAAAGTTCGGATCTGCATCGACCCAAAGGACCTGAATACAGCCATCAAAAGAGAACATTATCCGCTGCGCACAACAGAAGAAGTGGTAGCTGAAATGCCAAATTCTTTTCAGTTTTAGATGCTAACCACGGATTTTGGCAAATCCAACTGGACGAAGAAAGCTCTCACCTGTGTACATTCAACACACCATTTGGGAGATACAGGTTTAAAAGACTTCCATTTGGTATATCGTCAGCACCTGAAGTGTTCCAGAGGTGCATAGCCAGACATCTAGAAGGGCTAGAGGGTGTAGTCAATGTAATAGATGACACCCTGGTCTGGGGAGAGAGCATAGAGCAGCATGATCGTCGTTTGAGACAACAGCTGGGCCGCCTGAGAAGCATCAATCTGAAACTGAACAAAAGTAAGTGTAAGATAAGGATGACAGAAATCAGTTACATTGGTCATGTGCTCAGTGAGAAAGGACTCAAGCCTGATCCTGAAAAGGTCAGAGCCATACAAAACATGCCTGCACCAGAGGACAAAGCCGCCCTCCAGAGGTTCACAGGGTTACTGCAATACCTCTCTAAATTCATCCCCAGCCTCTCAGACTTGAGTGCTCCTCTGAGGAAGTTGGAAGGAAATGTGGAATGGCATTGGGGGTCAGAGCAACAACAGAGTTTTAACAAACTAAAAGCTCTCGTCAGCCAAGCACCAGTACTCAAGTTCTATAATGTCAGCAAGCCAGTTACCTTATCTGTTGATGCAAGCTCTGAGGGTCTGGGAGCAGTGATACTTCAAGATGGACAGCCAGTAGCATATGGCTCCAAGGCATTAACTGACTGTCAAAAACGATATGCACAAATCGAAAAAGAATTGCTTGCAATCGTGTTCGGCTGTGAAAAATTCCATCAGTATCTATATGGAAGACATGTCCATGTAGAAAGTGATCACAAGCCACTGGAAGCGATATTTAAAAAAATCACTCCTCAGCGCGCCAGCCAGACTACAAAGAATGCTCATGAGACTACAAAAGTACAGTCTTGAGGTCAAGTACAAGCCAGGCAAGGAGATGCATATTGCTGATGCTCCAAGCAGAGTATTTCTAAAAGAGCACCATGAGAAACTCATTGATGAAGAGCTGGAAATCACCAACTCCCAGTATCAGAGGAAAAGTTGCAGGAGTTCAAAGAGGCAACAAAAGAGGATGCTGAGTTGATACTGGTTGCAAATGCAATTCAGAGAGGCTGTCCAGATAAACAGAGACAGCTTCCAGACAAAATCAAACAGTATTGGACATTTAGGGAAGAGCTGTCATATGTAGATGGACTCATATTCAAGAACTCAAGGTTAATAGTACCACACACATTGAGAAGTGAAATGCTCATGTAACCTGCACGACAGGGGAATGGGCCTATGCTTGCGCAGGGACAGTTTACAGTCTAATGTCTAAGTTCAGTGGAGATTGGTGTAGGTTTTTTTCTAGACCAGATTCTAGTACTCACCCCAAAGACAACACACACACTCGTGGGTATAGCTTACAATAAAAAAAAACAATTTATTTCAACAGTTCAAAGTAAAGTTATTTCAATATCAATAATAAATTAGATATGTTATATATTTTTTTACTCTATTATACTTGTTAAAAGTTCTTCCAAATATTCTATTTATTGTCTATATCTATCTATATTCTATTTTATACCCTTCTAATATATTACTTATGCAGCCATATTCTACACTAACAAATTAAAGAAAATAATCCAAAATAAAGTATGAGTGCACTCAAAGAAAATAATAAAGAAAAGAAAAGGGGGAATGATTCAGTCTTCCAATCTGTGCAAGGTGCAATGTCCAGATCCTACCACAATCACAGGGGCAAGTTAATGTAGAGGCGATGATGATGAATCCAAATCCAGGGCGATGATGGGGGCAATCCAAAGGGGGTATCCAAGGGTTCCAAAAGGTGTAGCAAGGGGGTTGTTCGGGGTACTAAAAAAACCAGTCTGCACAAAATTGTACAGATTCCTTATTAATTGCAATCTCTATCAAACAATTACAAACAAAATAAAAATACCCAAATCTAGAGTCAACTCTCAGAATTAAATCATTTCCTACATATAAATAGTATGCGGCTGAATGACAACAGCCTATTGCTGTAAGAACAGTTAAAAACAATGTCATCGCAGCCAGGCTGCGGCACTATCAACGTGAATTCACGTCTAGCTGGCTGCTATGGGTTCCATGGATGCCATGTAGCCCGAGTTGGCTCGGTGGCTAGTGGCAACTGGAGCTTACAGGTTTTTTTTAACAACAAGCATATTATTATATTAAAATGTCTAACATTCCTACATCAAATAAACCCTATGGACCGGGTGTCCTGACTGGTTTTAAAGCTCTGAATCATATGGGAACTGCTAAGGATCATAGATATACGTTTTAGCTGGGTTAGCTTAGCTTAGCAACCAATGGAAAATTGTCAGTCTTTAGATTTCAAGATTTTAAACTCTTATCTCACCAGGATTCCAGCAGCGTACAAAACACAAGAGAAAAGAGTCTTCCTTCTTCCTTCAACAGGAGATCATCTGTCTTTGGATAAAATCAAGATATCCTACGTAAATGGCTATGATTACATGGAACACAGAAAGCTGTTTACTTTTTAGCTTTGGCTAGCGGCTCACCAAGGAAGCTTCGTGGGAGGGATCTTTTTTGTCGTAGTTCAAATGTCCTGTAGCTCAAATATCCGTAGTTCAAATATCAATAATTCAAGTATCCATAGTCAAAGTTGTCCGTATTTCTAAATATCCGTATTTCTCTTCTCTATTGTTGACGGTTGTTTGTATGGTTTAAACTCTGTAGCTCGTGTGCCTCCTAGAGGCTACTCGTGGAACTTACATACGTCACAGGGTACATGTAATCATGTGGGTTACACTCAGGAAAATCCACAAGTCACACATGGGCATGGTTAAGTGCAAGGAGTGAGCCCGTGATGTACTGTACTGGCCGGGCATGGCCAAACAGATAGAAGAAGTACTGGATTGGTGTGCTGTATGTAACACACACACAAGAACAATAATCCCAGAGAGCCACTTATGTCACATCCAGTGCCTGAGAGCATGGGCAAAGATAGGTGTGGATTTGTTTCACTTCAATGATGCAGAGTACTTACTGTGTATGGATTACTTTTCAAAGTTTCCTGAGATCATCAAACTGAATGGAACCACAAGCAAACACATCATCATTGGGTTGAAGTCTATATTTGCAAGGCATGGTGTGCCAGATGAGTTATTCTCCGGCAATGGCAGACAGCTAGTGAGCCAAGAGATGGTGGACTTCAGTGCTGAGTGGGGTTTCAAACACACATCCTCAAGTCCCAACTTCCCGCAGTCAAATGGGCAAGTTGAGAGGGCAGTTCAGACAATAAAAAACCTGCTGAGAAACGCACAGGACAGCGCTGGTGACCCGTACCTAGCACTGCTTGAATACAGGAACACGCCACTGAGTGGAGTTGGCCTCTCACCTGCTCAGATGCTCATGGGAAGAAGGCTCAAATCAAAGTTACCTGTGACAAAGACGTTGTTGCAGCCAGCTGTCTATTAAAATGCCAGGAGCAACCTCGTGTATAGACAACAAAGACAGAAACAATACTTTGACCAAGGAACCAGGACACTGTCTGACCTCCAAGATGGTGAAAATGTGAGGATTAGACAAGGCAACAAGTGGGAACCAGCCACTGTGGTACAGAAACACATACAGCCAAGATCATACATTGTCAAACCCACAAATGGAGAAATGTATAGGAGAAATTGCAGACACCTGCTCAGAACAAGAGAGACTTCATTCCCATGGACACCTGATGACGTCACACCAGAGCACTCATATCATGTGGAGCAAGACACTCTGCCAAGTGCTGATCCACCCACTCCAGACTGTTCCACTGTACCGCATAGTCCAAGAGTAGTGACTGACAATACTGTATCCACAAACAGTCCTGTGAGAACAACACGCTGTGGAAGGCCTGTTAGAGTGCCAAGGCGTTATCTGGACTGAGTAGAAAATTAAAAAGAAAAAAATGAAATGATTATGATGTAAATGTTATGAGTGGAGCTGTTGTGCACTAATTGTGATCTTTTCAAATTCAGTCACAAGATTAAGGTATTGATATGTTTTGTTGAAATCGAAATTTATATTGTTATGTTTAAGTCAATTGTTTTTCTGATAGCTTCAAATAAATATGCGGACTTAATAAGGAATCTGATCTGTGATATTAGTGTTATGACTCGCCCACCCCGCACCGGCAGCCAATCAGCTCGTCAGGGCCGGGCTTAAGTTTGGTGGCCTCCCACGCGCCCGTTGTCAGTTCGTGTTGTAACCTCCCCGCAGTAGCGGCTACTCTTCCCTCACAGTCCTTTTCTCTCCGAACTCACCCCAGCCCTTGGTTCATGTTTTTCCCTTGCAAAGTTTCCCCGTGGAAGTATCCTGCCGTGTTCCCGTTTGGATTACCCGCGAGTTTTTTCCCCCTTGGACTTTCCGTTTTTTTCCTTGTCGCTCATTGCCTTCTGATGTTTAACTATGTGTACGAGCAAGGAATAAAGTACACCAGTTTTCGGCTAACCCCATCTCTGTCTGGTGTCGTGCGCTTGGGGTCTTCCACAAACCCTAACAATACGCCCATTTCACACCGTGGCCATCTTGGATTTTAAAAAAACCAAGCGGTGGGAATTTAGCCACGCCCCCTTCTTACTTCATTGAAAACACTGCTGGAAGCAACATGTCGTACTGCTGTGTACCATCCTGCAACTCCTATCAAAGAAGGGAAAGAGATAAATCTGTATATATATATATGTATGTATATATGTATATATTCACTAATCTTTCAATAGTGGATAGCTCTGTTCTGACACATCATCTTGATAACAGGAAAATGTGTGGATTTATATTGCTTCCCACATGTATGACATATCCTCATGTGTCCAGTGAGGTTTGGGCGACTCTACTTGATCATGACTACGACGTGAAGCCCCTTTCTGTGGAAGACCAGCTTGACGCAGTAAAGAAACGCATCGCTTTCCTGGAGGACGAAAATAAAAAGCTGAAAAGTGAGCGTTTTGGTCTAGAACGCTTCCAGTGTGCGCCCAATCTGATCAGGTTTTACACTGGTTTTAAGGATTACCACACCCTCAAAGCACTCTTCCTAGCTTTACAGCCTACTGCAGAGTCCATGGCGTGATGGACTCAAATGCAAAGGAACAGCCATAACCTAGAACACATTTCTGTGTCTGGCTTCCATGCAGAGCATTTATCGCTGATTGATCAGTTTTTCATCTTCTTGTGCCGTGTGAGGCAGGGCTTTTTTGCTCTGGATTTATCTGTACGATTCAATGTGTCGCTGGCCACAGTCAGCAGGAACTGTACGACATGGGTCAACTATTTGCTCTTTATGTTAGGGACCCTCCCAATATGACCTAGTAGAGCAGCAGTAGACGAGCTAATGCCACCAGTATTCAGGGAATTCTACCCAAACACAAGAGTGATACTAGACTGCACAGAGATCCGCATCGAGACAGCTAGTTCGAAGGTTTTGAACACCATGACATACTCCCATTATAAAAGTAACACTACACTGAAATCCCTAATTGGGATCACTCCCTTGGGGTCAGTTAGCCTGGTAAGTAATCTATACACAGGATGTATTTCTGATAAGGAGATAACTAAGAGGTCAGGTGTTCTGGACCTCTTAGAGTCAGGTGATGAGGTCATGGCCGATAAGGGCTTCCTTATCAAAGACCTGCTCGATGAAATAGATGTAAAACTTGTCATCCCTGCATTTTTAGGCCCAAGTGGACAGTTTAGCTGTGATGAGCTCACAAACACACAGAGTATTGCTGGCTTGAGAATACACATCGAACGGTCAATAAGACGCATAAAGGAGTTGTTATGTCTGCACACATCGACAGTGCTGCAATTGATTTGGTGCTGTTCTATTGTGCTGGGATCGATTGATGATGCCTGCGGGCTCTGGGTTGTTTGATCGGGTCTGCCTTTGATGCTGTGTCAGTCTAAATAAAGAATGCAACGTAGCGGTTGTGTCGAGCGACAGCGCTGTGTCCTGACGTGATTTCTAAACTTAATATTGGCGACGAGGATGGCTGATATCTCCCTCCCACCACCTGCCCCCTTCCTGGCATTACCTGGCGAGCCTCCGGTACCATGGACTCGCTGGCTACATAGTTTTGAAAATTACATCATCGCCTCAGGGCTCGACGACATGAGCCAGGCTAGGAAGACGGCTCTGTTGCTACACTGCTTGGGAGCAGAGGGCCATCGTGTGCTCGGGACTCTGGGGAACGTCACAAACTTTGACGAAGCTGTGGGACTTATGAGCAACCATTTCGCTGCTCCACAGAGTGCCCTCCTTCGGCGATTTATATTCCGTCAGCGACACCAACTGCCTGGTGAGTCTGTGCAGCAGTATGTAGCTAATTTGCGAGGGCTAGCTAGCTCATGCAAGTTTGGCGCGCTTCAGGACGAGATGGTTCGCGACCAGCTAATCGAACACACCAACAACGCAAAGGTGCGTGAGACTCTCCTGCTGGAAAAAGACGATCTGCTTGCTGTCCAGAGCAATTACCATCGCACTGCAAGTTGAGAGAGCAGCTGAGTGTGCTGCTATGCTAAATACACAGCAAGTGGCCACCTCCAGTCAAGCTGCCAACGACTCCTCCCTCTACTCACGGCTGCCCCTCGGGACGCAACCCAGCCAGAGCGAGGCGGGCGCCGACTCCACTGGGGACGTCTTGCAACTGCAACGACGGCGTTCTCGGCCCCGCCCTCAACAGTCCTGTGGTTTCAAGGGCTCAGAACTGCCCTGCCCGTGGCCAGACATGCCGTAGCTGCGGTAAGCACAATCACTTTGCCAACGTCTGTCGATCTTCCCCGGCTGGGTCAGAGGGCCACACCCCCCAGTCTTCAACCGCCGTCATTCACAAGGTGAGCTCTGGGCCAGTGTCATTCAAATCATGCACAGTCAACATTAATGATGTGTGCATCCCCCTGCTGTTGGACACCGGTGCAGGTGTGTCTCTCCTGAATGTTTATACCTACAGTCAATTTTTCGGTTCACTGCCACTGTCTGCACCCTCAGCCGTCCTCTGTGGGTATGGTGACTCCAAAATCGATCTGGTTGGCTCTCTCCAAGTGACTGTTCGCTATGGAACCAAACTGGTGCCCAATGCAGTTTTTCATGTGGCACGCCGTGGGGCCAACCTGATGGGCCTGGACCTGTTCTCCGCTCTGGGGTTCTCCCTCTTACACACAAGGGGGGCAGCAATCCTGACTGTTGCCACACCTTGGCAGCAGAAGTGGCCATCGCTGTTTATGGGGCTGGGCTGCCTCTCCGCCTTCGCCCATCAACCTCTCCTCAACCCTGCTGTGAAATCTGTCATCCAACCACTGCGCCGCATCCCGTTGGCTCTCCGTGATGGGGTCTCCGCCGAGCTGCAACAACTGCTGGAAGCTGGCATCATTGAACCGGTGGACGCGTCACTTTGGGTCTCAAACCTCGTGGTGGCTAAGAACAAGTCGGGGGGCCTGCGTGTCTGCGTCGATCTACGTGCAGTAAATAAGGCAGTGGTCCCTGATAAGTATCCACTGCCCACCTCAGAAGAACTCACTGCTCAGTTCTATGGCTCTGAGGTGTTCTCCAAGCTCGACCTCAGACAGGGGTACTTACAGGTGCCCCTCCACCCCAGCAGCCGAAACCTCACAGCCTTTGTGACACATGCAGGAGTGTTTCGCTACACCAGGATGCCTTTCGGTCTCAGCTCCGCCCCTAGCTGCTTCCAGAAAATCATGGTCTCCGTGCTGGCTGGCATACTGGGCGTGGCCATTTATCTGGACAATATAGTGGTACACAGGCCCACCAGTGAAATCCACGACAAGCGCCTCAACATGGTCTTCGCAGCCCTGTCCAAGCACAAGCTAACTCTCAATGCTGAGAAATGTGTCCTCTCTGTGCCAGCCAACGAGTTCGTGGGGTTCCGGCTGTCAGCGAGCGGTGTAACTCCACTACAATCCAACGTGGACGCCATTCAGGCCATCCCTGAGCCCAGCTCGGCCGCCCAGGTCGCCTCCTTCCTGGGTATGACAAGTTACTACCTGAGGTTTCTTCCCCAGTACTCTGCGACCACAGTCCCCCTGCGCCAGCTGCTGCGTAAGGACGAGCCATGGGTGTGGTCAAAGGCATGTAGTGACGCTGTGCGTGATCTCAAGACTCAACTGACTTCACCACCAGTGTTGGCTCACTTCGACATCTCCAGCTCTACCTCTATGGCCGCTCCTTCACCCTCAGGACAGATCACCAGGCCCTGACAGCGCTACTGTCCACATCTGGGACAGGCCACAAACCCCTGAGGTTGCACCGCTGGTCTGACCACCTCCACCAGTACAACTTCAGCCTGCAGTTCACCCCAGGCAGAGACAATGTTGTCACCGACCTGCTCTCTCGCTCTGTCTCCACCCCAGCTCCACAGACGGACACTGACTGTGTGGAAAAGGACATTGTCCAAATGCTACACACACCCCTTCAGGCCACTGTCTCTCTGCAGGAGCTGAGGGCAGCCTCCGAACAGGACCCTGTCCTCTCCCAGCTCCGCACCTACATCCAGAACGGCTGGCCTCACAAGGTCCCAGAGGAGCTGGCTGCGTTCGCCCGAGTCAGACAGGAGCTCTCCTGCTGGAACGACACCTGCGTGGCATGTGGATTTTGCACAGTGGTCCCAGCTGCTCTCCGTGCACGTGTTTTGAATATGGCGCATGAAGGCCACCTGGGCATTGTGAAACTGAAACAGCGCTGCCGAGACCTGGTGTGGTGGCCGGGGATAGACAGAGATATTGAGGCTCTGGTGAAGGACTGTTCTGCCTGCCTTGTGAGTGGCAAGACTGGCCACCAGGCTCCCCCACCCCTGCAACCTCTCGCCTGGCCCTCTCAGCCCTGGGAACACCTGCAGTTGGACATTTGTGGTGAGATCCATGGAGTTCCCCACCACCAATGCTTCATGGTGGTCGCCTACGATCTACACTCAAAATGGCCTGAACTCACCACTTCCGGCATTGTGACCTCACAGATCATCATCGACTTCCTGGACTCTCTTTTCTCTCGCTGGGGCCTCCCAAAGACCATCACCACTGACAACGGCCCTCAGCTGGTCTCTGCTGAGTTCACTGCTTATCTAGAAAGCAAGGGCATCCGTCATATACGCACTGCGTACTACCACCCCCAGGCCAATGGCGGCGTTGAACGCTTTCACCAGTCACTGAAGAACGGCCTCAGAGCACACATGGCCCAAGGGTGCTCTTTCACGCAGGCCATCCGTCACACTCTGCTGCACTATCGGGCCACACAGCACTCGACCACAGGCGTCTCCCCAGCCTCTCTCATGCTATGCCGGGAACTGTGCATGCCCCTTGACAGGCTCCGCCCCTCTACACCCCAGGCACCTCCCTCTGGGGTCAGAGCCTCAGTCACTCGTCAGCAGACGTGGATGAAGCAACGGTTTGACCAGTCAAAACGAACCAGGGTGCCAGACATCAATGTGTCAGACTGGGTCAGGGTCCGCAGGCCCCACAGGGACAATAAAATGGCTTCATACTGGTCCTCTCCTCTCCAAGTCACCCGTCAGCTGGGCCCAGCCACTTACCTCCTCAGCGATGGCACTCGGTGGCACTCCAGTCGTCTACGGAAGGTGTCAGCTCCGCCACACACAGCTGGTGACACAACCATAGCCATTCCCTCAGCATGGCGAGACGCCCCGGGGCTTCATGCAGCTCCTACACGGGCCCCAGACATTCCTGGGCCTCAGCTTCCCCTGCCTTCTCCCTCCCCACCTCGGCCTGCCCAGGCTCAGGCCGCCCCGCGACCTGTTCGCACACGTTTACGCCCTGGCCACCTAGAGGACTTTGTGTCAACCTTTCATGTTTGAAATCCTGCTGGGGGGGGGGAATGTTATGTCTGCACACATCGACAGTGCTGCAATTGATTTGGTGCTGTTCTATTGTGCTGGGATCGATTGGTGATGCCTGCGGGCTCTGGGTTGTTTGATCGGGTCTGCCTGTGATGCTGTGTCAGTCTAAATAAAGAATGCAACGTAGCAGTTGTGTCGAGCGACAGCGCTGTGTCCTGACGTGATTTCTAAATACAATAGGAGTACCACATTTTTGATGGAGTCATACCCCTTTCACTAAGTGGAACAGTCAACCAACTGTGGACTGTGTGTGCTCTCCTAACAAATTTTCAGGGACCACTGTTTTAAACCTTTGTTAAATTCAGCTGACAAGAAAATAGTGCACACAAACCTTAGATAGATTGAAACATATTTAACTTCATTTCAGTACAGTCCCATTTTTTAGCCCACACCTTGAGATGAGCAATCACTATCTTAGTTTAGTAAATAATTGATGATTTGAATTGGTAGCGAGTTCAAGTTTATTGCTACAACAGAATGACAGTTGACCGTACATATTTTAGTTTAAAATGAACCAACAGTTTTGTTAAAGTTAAAGGACAAAGAATGAAAATATTGTAGATGGGACAATCTAATGTATAAATATTGAATGTACGGTATAAAAATGAAATGTATCTTATTTTTTATTTTATTGTGATTAAACAGCTTCTTTGAATACAGCCCTGTGTGTGTGTGTGTCTCTCCTCACTGGCACAGGAGAGGCAGAAAGTACTCGAAAAAGAAAAGATCCAGCTTAGTTTTCATATTGTGGTAAATGACGGTAGGTGCTCGAGGTTGGTAGTCCAAACCATGTTTGCTGCTGGCCCCGGCTGCATTGATTTCCGATTGAGTAAGAAGGGGGCGTGGCTAAGTTCCCACCACTTGGTTTTTTAAAAATCCAAGATGGCCGCGGCGTGAAATGGGCGTATTAGCTGGCAGTTTTGGTTGGTAAATTAAGTCTCATCAGGACTGTATTATGTTATTTACAGTGCCTTTTGTTTAAACCTGGTTTAATGCAAGCTATCACTTGTTTTCATAACAGTCATGCCCATATTATACATAGAAAGTGTTATTAGAAAAAAAAAACGAGAAAGGGAGATGTAGTGTATTTGAATAAGTGCATTACTCAGTGTGACTGCTAGGCGGCACTGTGGCTTTGCTGTTGTGTTACTGCAGTTACAATAGTTTGTATTGAGATCACAGAATAAAACGTTGTTGAATGACTAGACATGGCTTCCACCACTCATATATTACAGGGATTAACGACAAAGGATCGCGAAAGTTACCTGAATAAATTAACTTTGGCGAACGGCAACCGACTTCCAGATCCGTGTGGTATTACCGAGCGGGTGGAAGACGTTACTAAGTGGCCTCATATCCAGTGGCCATATATATATAAAATATATATATATAGATATAGATGACACAGACTCTGAGTTTTGTGTCCTGAAATCCCAGGTCTTGCCAAGTCTTGTTTTGTGCACAACACAAAGATTCAGTTTACTGTCACAGAGGAGGGAATAAACCAGAGAAATATTCATATTTAAGAGGCTAAAAGCAGAGAATTACACAATTTTTCTTATAAATGACTCAGATTAAGATGTTGTCAAAATGTATATTTAATAACAGCTCACAATTAATAGTTGCAGTTCTAGATTATTTGGAGGAAAACAAAAACAATGTTACATGTTCTGACACTTCACAGTGCTGTTTGTGAAATGGCAACATATGAATGATAGAATTCACTCATTTTTTAGATTTTTCGGGAACAACACTTCTGCAGAGGTTTGTGAGAGCGCCACACACCATCACATCATCGAGAATGTTAACCTGTGACACTGGAATTACTGTCTGCAAAATCTTAAAGTTCTTCCATTGTCCAATTACTCATTCCACATGTATCCTTACACGAGGTAGTTGTCTCCATGAGTCCACCTCCTGTGCAGAGTTGCTTTTTTCCTTTTGTGAAATGAGGTATACGAAGGGTGGCACCATAAACTGCAAGTTCATCTTGGATTAGAAATCCCCTATCTGCCAGAATCTCATCGTTATGTTCCAACAGTTCCAAAAACCCTGATTCCTTTGTTATCTGCTTGTCAGAAACCCACCCACCCCAACCAGGGGACAGAAATGAGATTGCTCCAGCTGGAGCGATGCCAATCAAATATTTAATGGTGTTGGTGTGTTTATAATTTGACCATGTCTAGGCCCTGGCAGTCAGATTACTGGGTCGAGCAATGAAAACCTCTGTGCAATCTATTCTGCACCGGCATCTTTTAAAGTCTCGCTTGAAGATTTTAGGCAGGTTCTTTAGTATAGCTCCCTTACTTGGCCATTTAATGAGTGGCTTGAGGACTATGGCCATAGCAGGTATCCAGCTCCGACAAATATTTGATAAAGTGGTTTTTGATACCTTAAATCTATAGACTAAATCAGTATTAGTTAGGCCCAGCCTTAATTTCATTAGCATAACCAATAGATGATCCTGTAGAGAGGTTTTGGCTAATTCTTTCTACACTGTCTGTTATTTTTGCACACAGCCAGTCAAAGTTAATGGAGGTAAGTCCTGTGAAAAACATCAGTTGTCCCATGTTGAACTTAATAGTGGCATAGGAAAACGCAGAGTTTGCAGCTCCTCTTTAAGCTTCTCATTTTCAGTCCGTAGCTTTTCACACTCCTGTTGCAGGCTGACATAGTCCTTCTGAAGCTGAGGGTACCTCAGGTTCAGATCATCATATTCTGTCCTTGGAACTGAGATGTCCTCTTCAGCTTTAACAGAAAAGCCAACAGTTAGGATATGCCGGCACAAGCTCACAACAAAAATATCTCCTTACCAGGACAGTGATCCATGCTGCTGACTTGTCCTGGAGTTTCAGAAGGAGCAGGCTGATTGGGTGGAGTGTAAACCCTTTCATCTCGTCTCCTTTTCCTATGGTACCTTAACATAAAAAAGCTAAATTAATCAACAGAAATACTGATCAGAGGCCATATTACAGGACATTCCTAACTTGCAGATCCTATCTTAACTGTTTGGTTACGATTAGATATTAGGTTATGATTTGCTTAATACTCTAGTGATATAATGCTATGTATATCCACTGGAACTACACTAGGTGTTATGTACTACCCGGACTGTTATTATGGTTACACCACTACCATGTATGGTTATTACGTCTGCCTACTGAGCCACGATTAAACCTGAGTTCTATAACCTGGTGTGGTCATTGATCTTCTACCAATACTACCCCAAGTATTACTTCATGGTGGCAGTGGTAAAGTACTCTCTATGAAGAATGAAGACAGACTGATAAAATTGTCCATGGATAATTTCTGTCATCATTCAAGCAAGAGTGCGCCGGAGCTGAGCTAGCCGCAAAGCTAACTAGCTAGCTAGCAACAGGAGACGCCATGGCATCGCATCTACCGATGATGAATTGGTCAGACCCGGCCTTGGGTGAGGCAATTTCACTGTATAAACAGAAAATGACTCTGTATTTAGAAGATGAAGAAATAAATGGTGCAGCTAAACAAGCTAGGAAAATATGTCGTGGAATCGGAGATGAAGGATTAAAAAGACTGAACGCCAGTGGTCTCACCGATGATGAAAAGAAAAAGCCTGCCAAACTATGGGACTTCTTTGAAAAATAGCTAACGTTGAACGTAAATTTCAGAATCCATAGACTGCAACTGATGCAACACAGACAGAAACCAGATGAGAATATTGATGATTTTGTGACCAGAGCCAGAACACTAGCACAGAAATGTCAGTTTTCAGACGAAGAGCTTAACAAGTGTATGATTGAGCTTATTATTGCGAGCACTCCCCATGATGCTCTGAGGAATGATCTATACGGCAAACCAAAAGGATATTCCTTAGCAGAGGTTCTGGCCGAGGCACGGAAATATGAAGCCCTGACAGCAGGCAATGAACAGTTAGACAAAGTTAGCCTGTCACACAATGAGAGAATCCACGCTGTGGACAGGGACCGCATATGTCGTAACTGTGGGAGAAGCCACAAACCACGTCGATGTCCTGCATATGATGATGAATGCAATGCGTGTGGTGCAAAAGGTCACTGGGAGCGGTGCTGCAGGACGGCCAAACGAGAGCGCCAGAAACACTCCAGCCAGAGCAGGAGCGGGGGAAGTAAGTCCCACACACCACAAGACAAACAGCACAAGCGCAAAACCTATAAAGACGAAAAGCAACAGAGCAGGACTCGCATACATGCTGTAGAGAGTAGCAGTGAAACGGACAGTGAGAATGAAAGTACCTACAAGAAACAGTTCCACTCCATAACTATCAGTGAAAAGTGCATGCATAGCATAGACAGCAAGCCGGCCAGAGAGGAGGCATACACAGTCCTGAAGGTGACACCACCTGACCTACCTGGTCGTGGATACACACTACGTCTGAAGATAGACACAGGTGCGTCAGGCAACACACTCCCATTACGTACCTTCAAGCAGATGTACGGTGAAAATGCATGCACCCAGAAACGACTGAAAAAACCAACAGGAGGCTATGTGCATACAGTGGTCACGCCATCCCCTGCCTAGGCACCATCGACATTCCATGCCAGTACAAAGAATCCAAATGGATCAATGCAAAGTTCTACGTTGTAGTCGTACCAGGGCCAGCCATAGTTGGGCTGCCAACATGTGAACTGTTAAACCTAGTGACTGTCAATGTAGATGCAGTGACCGAGAAAGGACATGCAAACCAGAAAAAAGTCAACACAAGACAGACAAAACCCAAAATGACCATATCTAACAGTGCAGACCTAAAGAGAGCATACCCAGACCAGTTCGACAAAATTGGCAACTTCAGTGGAAAGGCCAAGCTCTTCCTGAAAAAGGATGCTGAACCATTCATAGACCTACCACGTAAGTGCAGCATTCACATCAAAGACAAACTGAAAGATGAACTGAATAACCTAGTCGAACAAGATGTGTTAAGAAAAGTAGAACAGCACACAGACTGGTGCTCGAGTCTGGCATACAGCACAAAGAAAGACGGTTCCCTTCGTATATGCTTAGACCCCCAAAAGCTTAATGCCAGCCTTAGGAGATGCCCACACAAGATTCCTACTGTGGAGGAACTGAACCCGAAGTTTGCAAATGCAAAAATATTCAGCAAACTTGACGCAAAAGCTGGATATTGGTCAATACACCTAGAGGAAGAGTCACAACTGCTAACCACATTTCGAACTCCATTTGGTAGATACTGCTGGAAACGTTTGCCATTTGGTCTCAGTGTCTCTCAAGATCTCTTCCAGGCAAAGATGGACCAAATCCTGGAGGGGCTTGACGGTGTCGTCAGCATAGCCGATGATATCGCAGTCTACGGAGCGAGCGAAGAGGAGCATGACAGGAACCTGACCAACCTGATGGAGGGAGCAGCCAAGACAGGTATTGTGTTCAACAGTGACAAGTGCACAATCAAACAGACAAGCATCTCATTCTTTGGCAACCTGTACACAGACAAAGATATCAAACCTGACCCAGCCAAAATCAGGGACATCCAGAAAATGCCGACACCCCAGAACAAAGATGAACTGAGCACATTCTTGGGGATGCTGACCTACCTGTCACCCTACATCCCAAAGTTCGCAGACAAAGCACACACACTGAAGGTGCTGCTGAAAAGTGACGTGCCTTGGACATGGGACACTGACCACCAAAAGAGCTTTGAGGACCTAAAATCAGTTATCAACGAACATGACTGCCTGAAGCACTATGATCCAAGCACACCTCTGACACTTGAGGTCGATGCATCACAGAAAGGACTGGGCGTGGCATTAGTGCAGAACAAAAGACCCATAGCTTTTGGCTCAAAGACACTGGACGACCGCCAATCCAGGTACAGCAACATAGAGCGAGAAATGCTGGCCATAGCCTATGGAATGCAGCGATACCATACCTACCTGTATGGGAAGTCATTCATTGTAGTTACAGACCACAAACACCTCGTTACCATATGCACAAAGCCACTGCATGCCGCCCCGCCACGGCTTCAGCGAATGCTGATAAAAACACAAGGATTCAACTACGAGGTCACGTATCGACCAGGAAACCAGATGGTCCTGGCAGACACACTCAGCCGACTACCCAACCCTGAGAACAATAGCAACATCGAGCTGGACGAACGCATTGACGGAATAGAGGCAGAAGTCGAGGATCCCGAGATGCTCACTGTCGCAATGATAAACTTCTCTCGCGAGAAACAGGACGCACTCCGCACGGAAACCACCAACAACCCCAGACTCAATGCACTGAAAGAGCTGATCCACCAGGGATTGCCAGACAACATTAAAGCTCTACCAAGACAACTACGTGAGTATTGGCCATTCAGAGATGAGCTCGCAGTTGAAGCAGGAGTCATATTCAAAGGCAGACAGGTGCTCATCCCAGACTCCATGACTGATTCTATACTCGAACAGCTGCATGTAGGACACCAGGGCATCGAAAAGACACGGCGACTGGCGAGAGAAAGTGTCTACTGGATCAGAATGAACGATGACATCGAAAGAGGCTGCAGGTCATGTAGCATATGCGTGGAACATCAGGATGCAAATCCAAAGCAAACCTCTCAACCCACACAACACACGTCAAAACCATGGCAATCCCTAGCTTCTGATCTATTCGAGAACGATGGACATCAGTATTTACTGATTGTGGACAGATATTCTAAGTTCCCTCTAGTGGATGAAATGCCCATACCTGTGTCCAGCCGGGCAGTTGCACAAAAAATGGAAATGTACATGTCTCTTTTTGGAAGGCCTGACGAGATACTTACAGATAAATGGACCCCAGTACACAGGGCACGAGTTCCAGAAATTCCCGGCTGACTGGGGAATCGGGCACGTGACAAGCTCACCCCAATTTCCAAAAAGCAATGGATTCATTGAGAGGCATGTGCGACACATCAAATCCATTGTGAAGAAAACCATGAGACAAGGAGGTAACATACAAGTGGCCTTACTACAGGTCAGAGCAACACCCATCGACAGTAAACTACCATCACCAGCAGACTGATCTTCGGAAGGCCAGTCACCACCCACCCTGCTGCTGAGCCTAGGGGACCCAGGCAAGGAGGAAAACCGACTCCACCTGGAGCAGAGAACAGCAGACACGAAGGAACATCATGACCGCAGCAGCGGCAGAGAACTACCTCCACTCGGTCCTGGACAGCCCGTATCTGTCCTAAACAAGGAAAAAGGGACTTGGTATCCAGCCACCGTCGTACAAAAGTGTGATGAGCCAATGGAAGAGCTGTTTCCAAACCAGCTCACTACAAGGACTATGAGTAGAAACAATCACACACAAAAGGAGGACTCTGAATATGTCTACTGTTTTGAGAGATGGTCAATTCTGAGTGTGTTGTCTAAAAAAAAAAAAAAAAAGAGAAGGCAACCTCTGTGTAATGACTGTACAATGCTGATCAATGATTGTACCACATTCGAATTGTGTGAAATGTTGGTTTATATAACCGAATGTTCTAGAGTATTTTGATACTGAAAAAACTGAAAACTAAACAGGGGGGGATCTAGTGATATAATGCTATGTATATCCACTGGAACTACACTAGGTGTTATGTACTACCCGGACTGTTATTATGGTTACACCACTACCATGTATGGTTATTACGTCTGCCTATTGAGCCACGATTAAACCTGAGTTCTATAACCTGGTGTGGTCATTGATCCTCTACCAATACTACCCCAAGTATTACTTCAAATACCAACTGGAGAAAAACCCTATCTTAGACATCCCTATCTTCACTTCAACCTTAAGACAGTAAATATTTGTAATACAGCCCCATTTTCTCAAAGCCAGCAGCTGCGAGCTCCAGAGTGCACTGAATAGCATGAAATGAAAGAGGGGAAAAAGTAATTCTAAAACCATTAGGAAGTGTTTGGCCTAAGTATTCTTACCTTTCCACTTTGCCTCGGGGTTCGTACTTTGTTTTGCGTAAACACACAGGGCACAAAACCAGGATTCTGTGAGTCCAGTGACGCCTCACCTGTAAATAGCCAGACACACCACATTAGCCAGATAATAGCGGCTAACGCTGCTTATCGGTTACTGTAGATATTAGTCTCCATCTAAACCAGGCATTCCAGTGAAACCACAGAGTAGATAGATAACTTTCCTGAGAGAAAATGGCCGCTGTAAACGCCAGCATTTTGGATCGGGTCCTCAGACCAGTTTTCACCAATACGTTTGATGGCTTGCAGCCACAGGGAGGCGCCTCTGGTGGCTCTGAAATGGCCGTGATCCCGTCGGAATTGGGTAAAACTTCAGTCCGCTGTTGGTAGACTAGCGATTCGTACAGCCAAACACACAACTACCGCACATTTTGATGCTGCTTATACTTCTGAATAAACTCTGTCATCTCTGTTATGTATGCACACATCGACAGTGCTGCATTTGATTTGGTGCTGTTCTATTGTGCTGGGATCGATTGGTGATGCCTGCGGGCTCTGGGTTGTTTGATCGGGTCTGCCTTTGATGCTGTGTCAGTCTAAATAAAGAATGCCACGGAGAGGTTGTGTCGAGCGACAGCGCTGTGTCCTGACGTGATTTCTAAACTTAATATTGGCGACGAGGATGGCTGATATCTCCCTCCCACCACCTGCCCCCTTCCTGGCATTACCTGGCGAGCCTCCGGTACCATGGACTCGCTGGCTACATAGTTTTGAAAATTACATCATCGCCTCAGGGCTCGACGACGTGAGCCAGGCTAGGAAGACGGCTCTGTTGATACACTGCTTGGGAGCAGAGGGTCATCGTGTGCTCGGGACTCTGGGAAACGTCACAAACTTTGATGAAGCTGTGGGACTTATGAGCACCCATTTCGCTGCTCCACAGAGTGCCCTCCTTCGGCGATTTATATTCCGTCAGCGACACCAACTGCCTGGTGAGTCTGTGCAGCAGTACGTAGCTAATTTGCGAGGGCTAGCTAGCTCATGCAAGTTTGGCGCGCTTCAGGACGAGATGGTTCGCGACCAGCTAATCGAACACACCAACAACGCAAAGGTGCGTGAGACTCTCCTGCTGGAAAAAGACGATCTGCTGCTGTCCAGAGCAATTACCATCGCACTACAGGTTGAGAGAGCAGCTGAGTGTGCTGCTATGCTAAATACACAGCAAGTGGCCACCTCCAGTCAAGCTGCCAACGACTCCTCCCTCTACTCACGGCTGCCCCTCGGGACGCAACCCAGCCAGAGCGAGGCGGGCGCCGACTCCACTGGGGACGTCTTGCAACTGCAACGACGGCGTTCTCGGCCCCGCCCTCAACAGTCCTGTGGTAACTGTGGATCTCGGTCTCATGTTTCAAGGGCTCAGAACTGCCCTGCCCGTGGCCAGACATGCCGTAGCTGCGGTAAGCACAATCACTTTGCCAACGTCTGTCGATCTTCCCCGGCTGGGTCAGAGGGCCACACCCCCCAGTCTTCAACCGCCGTCATTCACAAGGTGAGCTCTGCGCCAGTGTCATTCAAATCATGCACAGTCAACATTAATGATGTGTGCATCCCCCTGCTGTTGGACACCGGTGCAAGTGTGTCTCTCCTGAATGTTGATACCTACAGTCAATTTTTCGGTTCACTGCCACTGTCCGCACCCTCAGCTGTCCTCTGTGGGTATGGTGACTCCAAAATCGATCTGGTTGGCTCTCTCCAACTGACTGTCCGCTATGGAACCAAGCTGGTGCCTAATGCAGTTTTTCATGTGGCACGCCGTGGGGCCAACCTGATGGGCCTGGACCTGTTCTCCGCTCTGGGGTTCTCCCTCTTAGACACAAGGGGGGCAGCAATCCTGACTGTCGCCACACCTTGGCAGCAGAAGTGGCCATCGCTGTTTATGGGGCTGGGCTGCCTCTCCGCCTTCACCCATCAACCTCTCCTCAACCCTGCTGTGAAATCTGTCATCCAACCACTGCGCCGCATCCCGTTGGCTCTCCGTGATGGGGTCTCCGCCGAGCTGCAACAACTGCTGGAAGCTGGCATCATTGAACCGGTGGACGCGTCACCTTGGGTCTCAAACCTCGTGGTGGCTAAGAAGAAGTCGGGGGGCCTGCGTGTCTGCGTCGATCTACGTGCAGTAAATAAGGCAGTGGTCCCGGATAAGTATCCACTGCCCACCTCAGAAGAACTCACTGCTCAGTTCTATGGCTCTGAGGTGTTCTCCAAGCTCGACCTCAGACAGGGGTACTTACAGGTGCCCCTCCACCCCAGCAGCCGAAACCTCACAGCCTTTGTGACACATGCAGGAGTGTTTCGCTACACCAGGATGCCTTTCGGTCTCAGCTCCGCCCCTAGCTGCTTCCAGAAAATCATGGTCTCCGTGCTGGCTGGCATACTGGGCGTGGCCATTTATCTGGACGATATAGTGGTACACGGGCCCACCAGTGAAATCCACGACAAGCGCCTTAACATGGTCTTCGCAGCCCTGTCCAAGCACAAGCTAACTCTCAATGCTGAGAAATGTGTCCTCTCTGTGCCAGCCATCGACTTCGTGGGGTTCCGGCTGTCAGCGAGCGGTGTAACTCCACTACAATCCAACGTGGACGCCATTCAGGCCATCCCTGAGCCCAGCTCGGCCGCCCAGGTCGCCTCCTTCCTGGGTATGACAAGTTACTACCTGAGGTTTCTTCCCCAGTACTCTGCGACCACAGCCCCCCTGCGCCAGCTGCTGCGTAAGGACGAGCCATGGGTGTGGTCAAAGGCATGCAGTGACGCTGTGCGTGATCTCAAGACTCAACTGACTTCACCACCAGTGTTGGCTCACTTCAACATCTCCAGCTCCACCTTTGTGACCTGTGACGCATCAGCCACAGCGATAGGGGCCGTGCTGTCTCAAACCCAGAACGGTGTGGAGAAGCCCATAGCCTTCGCCTCCCGTGCCCTCAACCTGACCGAGCAGCGGTACTCCGTGGGTGAGCGTGAGGCGTTAGCCTGTATCTGGGCTTGTGAAAGGTGGCACCTCTACCTCTATGGCCGCTCCTTCACCCTCAGGACAGATCACCAGGCCCTGACAGCGCTGCTGTCCACATCTGGGACAGGCCACAAACCCCTGAGGCTGCACCGCTGGTCTGACCGCCTCCGCCAGTACAACTTCAGCCTGCAGTTCACCCCAGGCAGAGACAATGTTGTCGCCGACCTGCTCTCTCGCTCTGTCTCCACCCCAGCTCCACAGACAGACACTGACTGTGTGGAAAAGGACATTGTCCAAATGCTACACACACCCCTCCAGGCCACTGTCTCTCTGCAGGAGCTGAGGGCAGCCTCCGAACAGGACCCTGTCCTCTCCCAGCTCCGCACCTACATCCAGAACGGCTGGCCTCACAAGGTCCCAGAGGAGCTGGCTGCGTTCGCCCGAGTCAGACAGGAGCTCTCCTGCTGGAACGACACCTGCGTGGCACGTGGGTTTTGCACAGTGGTCCCAGCTGCTCTCCGTGCACGTGTTTTGAATACGGCGCATGAAGGCCACCTGGGCATTGTGAAACTGAAACAGCGCTGCCGAGACCTGGTGTGGTGGCCGGGGATAGACAGAGATATTGAGGCTCTGGTGAAGGACTGTTCTGCCTGCCTTGTGAGTGGCAAGACCGGCCACCAGGCTCCCCCACCCCTGCAACCTCTCGCCTGGCCCTCTCAGCCCTGGGAACACCTGCAGTTGGACATTTGTGGTGAGATCCATGGAGTTCCCCACCACCAACGCTTCATGGTGGTCGCCTACGATCTACACTCAAAATGGCCTGAACTCACCACTTCCGGCACTGTGACCTCACAGATCATCATCGACTTCCTGGACTCTCTTTTCTCTCGCTGGGGCCTCCCAAAGGCCATCACCACTGACAACGGCCCTCAGCTGGTCTCTGCTGAGTTCACTGCTTATCTCGAAAGCAAGGGCATCCGTCATATACGCACTGCGTACTACCACCCCCAGGCCAATGGCGGCGTTGAACGTTTTCACCAGTCACTGAAGAACGGCCTCAGAGCACACATGGCCCAAGGGTGCTCTTTCACGCAGGCCATCCGTCACACTCTGCTACACTATCGGGCCACACAGCACTCGACCACAGGCGTCTCCCCAGCCTCTCTCATGCTAGGCCGGGAACTGTGCATGCCCCTTGACAGGCTCCGCCCCTCCACACCTCAGGCACCTCCCTCTGGGGTCAGAGCCTCAGTCACTCGTCAGCAGACGCGGATGAAGCAACGGTTTGACCAGTCAAAACGAACCAGGGTGCCAGACATCAATGTGTCAGACTGGGTCAGGGTCCGCAGGCCCCACAGGGACAATAAAATGGCTTCATACTGGTCCTCTCCTCTCCAAGTCACCCGTCAGCTGGGCCCAACCACTTACCTCCTCAGCGATGGCACTCGGTGGCACTCCAGTCGTCTATGGAAGGTGTCAGCTCCGCCACACACAGCTGGTGACACAACCATAGCCATTCCCTCAGCATGGCGAGACGCCCCGGGGCTTCATGCAGCTCCTACACGGGCCCCAGACATTCCTGGGCCTCAGCTTCCCCTGCCATCTCCCTCCCCACCTCGGCCTGCCCAGCCTCAGGCCGCCCCGCGACCTGTTCGCACACGTTTACGCCCTGGCCACCTAGAGGACTTTGTGTCAACCTTTCATGTTTGAAATCCTGCCGGGGGGGGGGAAATGTTATGTATGCACACATCGACAGTGCTGCATTTGATTTGGTGCTGTTCTATTGTACTGGGATCGATTGGTGATGCCTGCGGGCTCTGGGTTGTTTGATCGGGTCTGCCTTTGATGCTGTGTCAGTCTAAATAAAGAATGCCACGGAGAGGTTGTGTCGAGCGACAGCGCTGTGTCCTGACGTGATTTCTAAACTTAATAATCTCCTCTTCCTCGTCTGAAGCCGTGAATGAACGGGAGACTCGGGGGTAGCGTTTCACTTCCGTTGCCCACATGCGCGCGCATACTTTTGATGACGTGGGCTGTAAAAGGGTCTATTGGGAGAAAAGGGGGAAAATCAGAAATAAATAAAAACACACACACACACCCAAAATTTCCAAAAACGACACCACCAAAAACATACAAAACAGAGAGAAAAAAACCCCAAAAAACAACAACAACAACAACAACACCTAAACAGTTAACAACACAGTCCACTCAGGGAACACAGTCCAATAAAACACTGTCCAGAGAGCGAGCGCCAGCCAGGATGCCTGTCAGAACTGCTGGTCTGCATGGGCTAGCAGTTAGCTTAGCCTGCCCCGCCGTCGAGGGGTGCTTCCTCTTCGGGTACAGCTCCAGGCAGGGCCGTGGTCCCTGGGCCCACCGGATACGGCAGACCAGGCTCCCTTAGCCGATCCAACGCCAGCTCTCCGAACCAGACACCTTCGACACACCTCCCCGCACTTCACACGACGACACTAAAACGCAGCCAACGCTGTGTGTTGTCGGAATTGCCGGTCTCATGGGCTAGCTAGCAGTTAGCTTAGCCTGCCCTCCCTCGGTGCTTCCTTTTCAGGCGCAGCTCCAGGCAAGGCCGTGGTCCTCGGGACCACTGGACGCGGCAGACCCAGCTCTCGCAGCCATTAAACGGAAATAAATAAATGACTCTAAGCTCAAAATAAAAACTCCACAAACTTAGACGAAGAGCTGGACGAATACACGCTTGGTGGGTTCTGGGTGAAGCCGCTGCAGACGCGAGTTGGCGCCGCCGTCTACGACATACTGGGAAAGTATTAACATGTCAGCATTGACACACACATCTTTTTTTCATAGCGAACACAACTCTTAACTCTAACAAATAGGATCATTTGGGTTTTTTTTCAAAAAATACGTTTTTGTCTCTTTTCTTGAAAATCTACCCTGGGGACAGAAAAGCCCGCATCTAATACGCATAAACAAGCCGGTCTTCTTCCTCTTGCCAACAGCTGACGGAGAGACGCAAACGCGTCATCGATGAATAGAAGACCCAAAGTGAATTCCACTGAGTCTTCACAGCCCGAAGGCTCCGCCAGAAAAAGACGGGACAAGACTTATTATTATTATTATTATTGTTGTTATTATTATTATTATTATTATTATTATTATTGTTGTTGTTGTTGTTATTATTGTTATTGTTATTATTATTTTTAATGGTGGTACCAATAAGAAGAGCTTTAAATGTGAAAGCCTGTCTGAATTGTTTCCAAATCTTAATACACTCACATACGACTGGCTGATCAGGAAGTGGGGCGAGCCCAATGTAATATTTGCTAGTAATATTTGATTTGCTAATGTCCCTTACGGCTTTCCGTAGCGCCACAACAAAGTCACGTGATGTACGTAACAACGTCAGTCGGGATCCGGTCGGTGAATAAACACCCAGCACGAGAGAAGTCGTCCTTGCTTTATTAATGTTATAAGTTAACATAGCCAGAGGGCACAGATCATTACATGGTGTCAGAGTAGCGGAGTTTAAATACCCAATATGGATTCGTACGGCGTTCCAGCTCCACGGATGGACTGGGAATCGGCGAACTTACCTGAAGCATGGAGACGATTTCGACAAACAACGGAGCTAATGTTCAAGGGCCCCCTGCGCGGGAAGAACGAAGAGGAGAAATGCAGCTACCTCCTGCTCTGGATAGGGGAAAAAGGGCGCGATGTGCACAACACTTGGACACTCAGCGGAGAACAAGCCAAGAAGCTAGAAACGTACTACGATAAGTACACTGAGTACATCACCCCCAAAGCAAACCCGATTTATACCAGATATAAATTTCATGAAAAGATGCAGGGAGAGAGTGAATCCTTCGAACGATTTGTAACTGAGCTAAAGCTCCTAGTCAAAGACTGTGGCTACCCAAACGCCGACGAGATGGTCAGGGACCGCATCGTGTTTGCCACCAACTCACCCAGAGTGAGAGAAAAGCTACTTAGCCAGGGAGCTGAGCTAACGCTAGAAAAAGCCATAGATGTAGCCCGCTCACACGAGCTAGCAAAGCAACAGCTAAAGTTTATGGGCCAGGGCAGCACACATGAAACGGTGCACGCAATAGGCAGAAAGACTTACAAACCGAACGCACCCAAAGCAGCTAACGCTAACTTCAGACAAAGGGAGGGTAACGTTAGCACCGCCGCCAGGGCGTGTAGCTATTGTGGAGGGCTACACGGCGCTAAAGCCACTTGCCCAGCTAAGGGTAAACAATGCATTAAATGCAAGAAGCTCAATCATTTTGCTAAAGTATGCAAGTCTAGCTCCCAGGGACAGACAAAGTACTACCGCGGCACAGTACATGCCGTCGGAGAGAACCCAGAAGAGTACACCACTGACAGAGAGCAGGAAGAACTGTACTTCGACAACATTACAGTGGAGAGCACCGCTGTGGGAGAACAGACAGAGCTGTACATAGACTGCATCTCAATAGAGAACAACGGAAAAAGTAACGAGCAGGCTTACGTAGAGGTTGGAATTGGCACACCTCCACAGAAGGTAAAGTTTAAACTAGACACTGGGGCACAGGCCAATACTATTCCCACCAACCTGTTCCAGGCGCTGTTCAAAAATGTGACACTGAAACCAGCAATACACAGACTCACTGAATATGGAGGAGGCGCGCTGAGCGTGAAAGGCACATGCAAACTCAAATGTAAGTACAGAGACAATGCAATGATGCTGGACTTTTACGTCATTGACACAAACGCCCCACCAGTCATGGCAATGAAAACATGCCGTGACCTAAACTTGGTAAAAATAGTGATGGCTGTGAGCGAGGGAAACAATGTCACATCACAGAGCATAATGGATGAGTATGCAGATGTTTTCCAGGGAATAGGAGAGTTCCCAGGCGAGTGCACCTTCCGCGTCACACCAGATGCAACGCCGGTCGTCTGCCCGCCACGCAGAATCCCCATCGCCCTACGCAGCAAACTGAGGGACGAGCTTGACAGCATGGAGAAAGGCGGCATAATCTGTAAGGTAACAGAACCCACAGAATGGGTGAACGCACTCGTCATTGTTGAGAAGCCAAAGACAGGCAAACTTAGAGTGTGTTTAGACCCCAGAGCTCTTAACAAAGTGATACAACGACCTCACTACCCCCTCCCCACGCTGGAGGACGCCACCACAAAGCTCGCTGGAGCTGAGTACTTTAGCGTGTTAGACGCGCGGTCAGGCTATTGGGCCATCAAACTGAGCACTGAATCCTCAATGTTGACGACATTTAACACAGTGTTTGGCAGGTATCGTTTCCTCAGACTGCCATTCGGAATCGTGTCCGCTCAAGACGAGTTCCAGAGACGCGTGGATGAAACATATGAAGGATTGGACGGTGTGACGGCCATAGGGGACGACATACTAGTGTTCGGCAAGACTAAAGAGGAACATGACCAGCGTCTCAGAGCGATGCTGAAGCGCACAAGGGAGCGAGGGGTGAGGCTCAACCCCGACAAGTGTCACATATGCGTGTCCGAGGTACGCTACTTCGGCCACACGCTCTCACACGAAGGCATCAAACCAGACCCACACAAGGTGAAGGCGGTCAAGGACATGCAACCCCCACAGAACAAAGCAGAGCTGGAGACAGTCCTCGGCATGATCAACTACCTCGCCAGATTCGCTCCACACCTCTCACAGATAAACTCATCCCTCAGACAGCTTCTGAAACAGGACAGTGAGTTTGTGTGGGATGCAGTCCATGACAAGGCGTTCCAAGAGATGAAGAATCTCATTACACAGCACCCAGGTCCAGTACTCTCATATTTCGACCCGCAGAAAGAGCTGCGACTCCAAGTGGATGCATCCAAAAGTGGCCTTGGGGCTGTCATGCTCCAAGATGGCAAACCAATTGCCTATGCGTCCAAGTCACTCAACAGCACTGAAGAAAACTACGCACAGATAGAGAAGGAGCTCTACGCTGTGGTCTTCGGCTGCAAGAGGTTCCACGAGTACATGTACGGACGAAAAGTGATTGTGGAGTCAGACCACAAGCCTCTGGAGGCAATACTAAAAAAGCCACTGGCAGCAGCACCACCCCGGCTGCAACGGATGATCCTGGCGCTCCAAAAATACGACATCCAAATCATCCACCGCCCCGGTAAGGACATACCGGTGGCCGACACACTGTCACGCAAGTCAATAGAACACCACGACAGTGACCTACAGGAAGGGATGGAGGCCCAAGTGCACACAGTCCTCAGCAACATCCCTGTGAGCGACACAAGACTCACAGAAATCAAGCAGGAAACAGCGCAAGATCCACAGCTCACCGCACTCCGACGAGCCACACTCACTGGCTGGCCAGACACAAAGAAAAAGTGCCCGCCCAGCATCCAGGAATACTGGAACCACAGAGCAGAAATCTCAGAAATGGACGGTATCCTGTTCAAAGGTGAGAGAATCATTGTCCCCCAAAAGCTTCGCAAGGACATGATACAGCGCATCCATGCCAGCCACCTTGGCGTGGAAAAAAGCAAATGCCGAGCAAGAGACTTACTGTTCTGGCCTGGCATGGGGAAACAGATCGAGGATGCGGTAGCAGACTGCAGCATATGCCAAGAACGGCGCAGCGCAAATGCAAAGGAACCAATGATGTCACACGCCATACCCGAGCGGCCGTGGCAAGTGATAAGCACAGACCTATTCACATGGAACTCACAGGACTTCATAGTCACTGTGGACTACTACTCCAGATTCTTCGAGCTAGAGAGACTTTACAGCTGCACCTCATCTGCCGTCATCATGAAGCTGAAAGCAGCAATGGCTCGACACGGAATCCCCGAGACTATCATCAGCGACAACGGTCCGTGCTACAGGTCTGGTGAGTTCCGCAACTTCTCACAGACATGGGGTTTCTCACACACCACCACAAGCCCCCACTACCCACAGAGCAACGGCCTCTCCGAGAAGACTGTCCAGACGGCCAAACGCATCCTTGACAAAGCCAAAGCTGAGAACAAAGACCCCTACATGAGCTTACTGGAGTATCGCAACACACCGGTGGGCAACCTGAAGTCACCGGCACAGCTACTGATGAGTCGGAGGCTGCGGTCCATTCTCCCATCAACAGCAAAACACCTGCAGCCACAGATCGCCAGTCAGGAGGATGTTCACAAAAGGAGAGAGGTATGTCAACAGCGCCAGCAGGCGTACTACAACCGAACAGCCAAACCTCTGCCCCACCTGCCCGCAGGCACACCAATCCGCTTCCGGCAGGAGGATGGATCCTGGAGACCTGCAACTGTGGAAAGACCAGCGAACACAGACAGGAGCTACCACATCCAAACCAAAGAAGGTCAGATCTACCAACGCAACCGTGAACACCTGCGACAAAGCAGAGTGAACACTCACACTACACACACACACACACTTCACAGCAGACTGTTACCAGCGCTAACAACAACACACAAGCCCATCAGCAAGAGCATGCTGAACCTGCAGACACGAACAATCAGCGACAACCAGACACACAGCCTGGTTACACCACGAGGTCAGGTCGCACGATCAAACCAAGACAAATCCTTGACTTATGAATGTTAAAAAAAGAGAGAATTTTACACCAACCTGTACTATACCTGCTATGTTTTGAAAATAAATATTTACAGCGTTCACTTACCTTGTGTACCTACCTGCTGTTTGCAGTTACCAGTAATGAAATGAAAAAAAAAGATGAAATGTTATTACGGTGTCACATTTAGACAGTGAAGGAAATGTTTTACACTACTTTGTTGCAGTCCAGTTATATAAGAGTTCCACTTTCATATTCTTTCTTATTAAGATTGTACTCGCTTATAAACGTGCTCAACGTGGTCTGTATCTCTGCAGAGAAAGCAGCACTTTTCAGAAAAAGGGAGATGTAATATTTGCTAGTAATATTTAATTTGCTAATGTCCCTTACGGCTTTCCGTAGCGCCACAACAAAGTCACGTGATGTACGTAATAACGTCAGTCGGAATCCGGTCGGTGAATAAACACCCAGCACGAGAGAAGTCGTCCTTGCTTTATTAATGTTATAAGTTAACATAGCCAGAGGGCACAGATCATTACACCCAAGGGGGTGGGGAGCAGAGCAGCGGGTGCAGCGACATGAGTGACAGATGACGTCTCAAACCATAACCAACACGGAACTGCTGTGCCTGTGAACGTGGACAGTGCTTTCACATTACAGGAGCGCTAATAAATAAATTAATTAACTAAAAAATATACAACTTTGTTAAAAGAAACACTCAATGGTAGGGAAAGTGCTCAACAAATAAGGAGTTTTTCTCCGGAAACCAGTAATGGTGTTGATTAAAGTGCTCAACAAACGAGGAGCGGAATATTAAGATAGATGTAGGAAAAAACAAACTTTTAATACATATCAGCACAAGCTTGTTTCGTGGTTCGCGCGCTCATCAGCTGCCAATGTGATTAAACAACAAAGAAGAACGCGGTCAATAAATATTACGTTGCCCGCGTCACGCCCCTAACTTCGGTGGACAGCAACCAATGAGAGGATAGAAAACGTTATACCACCAATGGGGTAGGTACTTACGATGCACAGCAACCGATGGTGGGATAGAAAACATTACAACCAATGGGGTGGGGGTTTGGGCTTGTTTTGAAAAGGCATTTAAAGGGCCAGGGCACTATTTAAATAGCCTACATTCAGAATATAACGAGATAACGTCAAATGGGGTAATTTATGTAAATTATATAGTGGGGTGGTGTTGGGGCACAGCTGGAGGGGCAGGCAGTTAAAGTATAAAGATATAACATCTAATAAATGTCACATGTGTATCATCTAATGGGGAGGGGGAGGGAATAATAAAGACATTATTTTACTTATAGTTACAAAGCAGACATTTTACAGCTGGTGGCCAATTCATTTCTATTGTTCAAGGTGGGCAAATCAGGCTGCAAATCAGGCTGAAACACTTCTCTGCCAAGCACAGGTTACATTGAGTGATGAGTGCGCGACGCACTAAACAAGCTTGTACTGAATGCGGCACGGTGGCGCAGTGGGTAGCGCAGTTGCCTCACAGCAAGAAGGTCCTGGGGTCGAGCCCCGGGGTAGTTCAACCTTGGGGATCGTCCCGGGTCGTCCTGTGTAAGGTTTGCATGTTTTCCCCGTGTCTGCATGGGTTTCCTCCGGGGGCTCCGACTTCCTCCCACTGTCCAAAGACATGGAGGTCAGGTGAATTGGCTCTACTACATTGTCCCTAGGAAGAAATGTGTGTGTGTGTGTGTGTGTGTGTGTGTGTGTGTGTGTGTGTGTGTGTGTGTGCGTGCGCGAGATGGCCTGGCGGCCTGTCCAGGGTGTCTTGCTGCCCAATGACTGCTGGGATAGGCTCCAACATCCCTGCGACCCTGAGAGCAGGACAAGCGGTTAAGACAACGGATGGATATATATATATATATATATATATATATATATATATATATATATATATATATATATATATATATATATATATATATATATATATATATATATCTGCTCCTGAATTGTTGAGCTCTTTTTTCTACATCGAAGGTTTCATTGCAACATCCTGTGGACATACACTCACCGGCCACTTTATTAGGCACACCTGTCCAACTGCTCGTTAACGCAAATTTCTAATCAGCCAATCACATGGCAGCAACTCAATGCATTTAGGCATGTAGACATGGTCAAGACGATCTGCTGCAGTTCAAACCGAGCATCAGAATGGGGAAGAAAGGTGATTTAAGTGACTTTGAACGTGGCATGGTTGTTGGTGCCAGACAGGCTGGTCTGAGCATTTCAGAAACTGCTGATCTACTGGGATTTTCACGCACAACCATCTCTAGGGTTTACAGAGAATGGTCCGAAAAAGAGAAAATATCCAGTGAGCGGCAGTTCTGTGGGCGAAAATGCCTTGTTGATGCCAGAGGTCAGAGGAGAATGGCCAGACTGGTTCGAGCTGATAGAAAGGCAACAGTAACTCAAATAACCACTCATTACAACCGAGGTGTGCAGAAGAGCATCTCTGAACGTACAATACGTCGAACCTTGAGGCAGATGGGCTACAGCAGCAGAAGACCACACCGGGTGCCACTCCTGTCAGCTAAGAACAGGAAACTGAGGCTACAATTCGCACAGGCTCACCAAAATTGGACAATAGAAGATTGGAAAAACGTTGCCTGGTCTGATGAGTCTCGATTTCTGCTGCGACATTCGGATGGTAGGGTCAGAATTTGGCGTCAACAACATGAAAGCAAAGCAATCCAATAGAGGACCTTTGGGATGTGGTGGACCGGGAGATTCGCATCATGGATGTGCAGCCGACAAATCTGCAGCAACTGCGTGATGCTATCATGTCAATATGCACCAAACTCTCTGAGGAATGTTTCCAGTACCTTGTTGAATCTATGCCACGAAGGATTAAGGCAGTTCTGAAGGCAAAAGGGGGTCCAACCCGGTACTAGCAAGGTGTACCTAATAAAGTGGCCAGTGAGTGTATATGTGTGTGTGTGTGTGTGTGTGTGTGTGTGTGTGTGTGTGTGTGTGTGTGTGTGTGTTTTGGCATTTTTGCCTTTATTGGATAGAGGATAGTGAAGTGGCAAACAGGAAATGAGAGGAGAGAGATGGGTACGACATAACCCAGCCACTGAGGATGCACTGGCCAGTGCATCCTCAGTGCCGGTCCCAAGCCCGGACAAATGGGGAGGGTTGCGTCAGGAAGGGCATCCGGCGTAAAATCTTTGCCAAATCAAATATGCGGATCATAAATAAGACTTACATACCGGATCAGTCGAGGCCCGGGTTACCAACGACCGCCACCGGTACTGTTAACCAGCAGGGTGTCGGTGGAAACTATGCTACTGTTGGGTGAAGGAGAAGGAGAGGGGGAAAGCATGTCCAGAGGCAGCTAGAGAGGAGGAAGGGTAGGCATGTGGAGGTGAGAGTTGGAACTTTGAATGTTGGCACTATGACTGGTAAAGGGAGAGAGCTGGCTGACATGATGGAAAGAAGAAAGGTAGGCATACTGTGTGTGCAAGAGACCAGGTGGAAGGGGAGTAAGGCCAGGAGTATCGGAGGTGGGTTCAAACTCTTCTACCATGGTGTGAATGGGAGGAGAAATGGGGTAGGGGTCATTCTGAAGGAAGAGTATGTCAAGAGTGTGCTGGAGGTGAAGAGAGTGTCAGACAGAGTGATGAGTATGAAGCTGGAAATTGAAGGTTTATTGCTGAATGTTATCAGCGCATATGCCCCGCAAGTTGGGTGTGAGATGGATGAAAAAGAAGAATTCTGGAGTGAGTTGGACGACACGGTGGAGAGGGTACCCAAGGAGGAGAGAGTGGTGATTGGAGCGGACTTCAATGGACATGTTGGTGAAGGGAACAGAGGTGATGAGGAGGTGATGGGAAGGTATGGAGTCAAGAAGAGAAATGTGGAAGGACAGATGGTGGTCGATTTTGCGAAAAGGATGGAAATGGCTGTGGTGAATACATATTTCAAGAAGAGGGAGGAACACAGGGTGACGTACAAGAGTGGAGGAAAGTGCACACAGGTGGACTATATCTTATGTAAAAGGCGCCATCTGAAAGGGATTGGAGACTGCCAGGTGGTGACAGGGGAGAACGTAGCTAGGCAGCATCGGATGGTGGTCTGTAGGATGACTTTGGAGACCAAGAAGAGGAAGCGAGTGAAGACACCGCCGAAGATCAAATGGTGGAAGTTGAAGAAGGAAGACTGTTGTGTGGAGTTCAGGCAGGAGTTAAGATAGGCACTGAGTGGTAATGAAGAGTTGCCAGATGGCTGGACAACCACTGCAGAAATAGTGAGGGAGACAGCTAGGAAGGTACTTGGTGTGTCATCAGGACAGAGGAAGGAAGACAAGGAGACTTGGTGGTGGAATGAGGAAGTACAGCAAATGATACAGAGGAAAAGGTTGGCAAAGAAGAAGTAGGATAGTAAGAGAGATGAAGAAAGTAGACAGGAGTACAAGGAGATGCAGCGTAAAGCAAAGAGAGAGGTGGCAAAGGCGAAGGAAAAGGCGTATGGTGAGTTGTATGACAGGTTAGACACTAAGGAAGGAGAAAAGGACTTGTACCGATTGGCTAGACAGAGGGACCAAGCTGCAAAGGATGTGCAGCAAGTTAGGGCGATCAAGGATAGAGATGGAAATATGCTGACAAGCGAGGAGAGTGTGCTAAGAAGGTGGAAGGAATACTTTGAGGGGCTGATGAATGAAGAAAATGAGAGAGAGAGAAGGTTGGATGATGTAGGGATAGTGAATCAGGAAGTTCAGCGGATTAGCAAGGAGGAAGTGAGGGCAGCTATGAAGAGGATGAGGAGTGGAAAGGCAGTTGGTCCTGATGACATACCTGTGGAGGCATGGAGATGTTTAGGAGAGATGGCAGTGGAGTTTTTAACTAGATTGTTTAACACAATCCTGGAAAGTGAGAGGATGCCTGAGGAGTGGAGAAGAAGCATACTGGTACCGATTTTCAAGAACAAGGGCGATGTGCAGAACTGTAACAACTACAAAGGTATAAAGTTGATCAGCCACAGCATGAAGATTTGGGAAAGAGTAATAGAAGCTAGGTTAAGAGGAGAGGTGACGATCAGCGAGCAGCAGTATGGTTTCATGCCACGAAAGAGCACCACAGATGCGATGTTTGCTTTGAGAATGTTGATTGAGAAGTATAGAGAAGGCCAGAAAGAGTTGCATTGTGTCTTTGTAGATTTAGAGAAAGCTTATGACAGGATGCCTAGAGAGGAGGTGTGGTATTGTATGAGGAAGTCAGGAGTTGCAGAGAAGTATGTAGGAGTGGTGCAGGATACGTATGAGGGAAGTGTGACAATGGTGAGGTGTGCGGTTGGAATGACAGATGGGTTCAAGGTGGAGGTGGGATTACATCAAGGATCGGCTCTTAGCCCTTTCTTGTTTGCAATAGTGATGGACAGGTTGACGGACAAGATCAGGCAGGAGTCTCCATGGACGATGATGTTCGCGGATGACATTGTGATCTGTAGCGAGAGTAGGGTGCAGGTTGAGGAGAGCCTGGAGAGGTGGAGGTATGCACATGAGAGAAGAGGAATGAAAGTCAGTAGGAGCAAGACGGAATACCTATGCGTGAATGAGAGAGAGGACAGTGGAATGGTCAGGATGCAAGGAGTGGAGGTGACAAAGGCATTTGAGTTTAAATACTTGGGGTCAACTGTCCAAAGTAACGGGGAGTGCAGTAGAGAGGTGAAAAAGAGAGTGCAGGCAGGGTGGAGTGGGTGGAGAAGAGTGTCAGGAGTGATTCGCGACAGAAGGGTACCAGCAAGAGTTAAAGGGAAAGTTTACAAGATGGTTGTGAGACCAGCTATGTTATATGGTTTGGAGACAGTGGCACTGACGAAAAGACAGGAGGCGGAGCTGGAGGTGGCAGAGTTGAAGATGCTAAGATTTTCACTGGGAGTAACGAAGAAGGACAGGATTAGGAATGATTATATTAGAGGGACTGCTCAGGTTGGACGGTTTGGAGACAAAGCAAGAGAGGCAAGATTGAGATGGTTTGGACATGTGTGGAGGAGAGATGCTGAGTATATTGGGAGAAGGATGCTGAATATGGAGCTGCCAGGGAAGAGGAGAAGAGGAAGGCCAAAGAGGAGGTTTATGGATGTGGTGAGGGAAGACATGCAGGTGGCTGGTGTGACAGAGGAAGATGCAGAAGACAGGAAGAAATGGAAACGGATGATCCGCTGTGGCGACCCCTAACGGGAGCAGCCGAAAGTAGTAGTAGAGAGATGGGTACGACATGCAACAAAGGTTGCATGTCGTGCAGTGTGATGGTCCTGGAGGTGATCTTGCCAATTTGCACTGACTGTGGCCTCCCCACGAGGAAGTCCAGCACCCAGATGCAGAGGGAGGTGTTAAGGTCCAGCTGGCTCAGCTTCCCGATCAGGTGTTGTGGTATGATTGTGTTAAATGGTGAGCTGAAGTCAATGAACAGCATCCTCACATAGCTGTTCTTTCTCTCCAGGTGGGACAGGGCTGGATGAAGGGTAGAGGTTATGGCATCTTCTGTGGAGTGGTATGCAAACTGGAGAGGATCCAGAGTGGTGGGGAGGCTGGACTTAATGTGCTTCATGACCAGCCTCTCAAAGCACTTCATGATAATGGGAGTCAGTGCAATGGGGCGGTAGTCATTGTGGCCAGACACAGGATACTTCTTTGGTACTGGTATGATGGTGGTAGACTGAAACACGTGGGGATGACTGCCTGGGACAGCGAGATGTTGAAGATGTCAGCAAGGACATCTGCCAGCTGCTCAGCACAGTCTCTGATGGCTCCACCTGGGATTCTGTCTGGACCCGCAGCTTTGTGAGTTGACTCTGGAAAGGGTCTTTCTCACGTTATCCGCAGTCACTTGCAGAACCTGGTCATCCATCAGGGATGTAGTCTTCACCACCGACACACTGTTCAGTCTCTCAGTCTCTCATATCATGCTAAAAGTCATTCAGTGCATCTGGGAGGGTGGGGGCACCGCCACAGGTCTGAGGAGGAGACTTGTAGCCAGTGAGGGCCTGGATGCCCTGCCACAAGCACCGTGCATCTCTGATATTAGTGAAGTGGCTGTTGATTCTCTGTGCATATTGTCTTTTGGCCTCCCTGATGCCACACAGCAAGTTGGCCCTTGCTGTCTTGAGGGCTGCCTTATCACTAGATCTGAATACAGCATTCCGGGTCAATGTTCTAACCCACAGTGGCCTGGCGTCAGCACCATCTGCTTTCCAGATAATTATGCAAACAATCCTGAATGATCTACATGGAGTACAAAACTACTTGGATGACATAATAGTCTATGGAGACGCAAAAGAAATTCATGACAGGCACCTCCAAGCTGTTCTTCAGCGTCTTAGAGACATCGACCTTCAGATCAACTTTGACAAAAGCTCATTTGGTCAGACAAGCATTCCATTCCTGTGGCATGTCATTTCTAAGGAGGGTCTGCACCCGAGCCTGGATCATCTGACTGCCATCGCGGAAGCTCTTGTGCCAAAAGACATGTAGCACTACACTCCTTCCTGGGCTTAACTTCCTGGTTCAGCAAGATTATTGCAAATTATGCTACAGTGATGGAGCCACTGCGACAGCTGCTCAGAAAAAAACACACAGGCTGAATTACAGTGGGGCAATGCAGCAGGCAAAAGCTTCACAAAACTTCAAACAATGTTACTGAAAAGTCCAGCTCTTGCCATCTATGACCCCAAGCAACCTACCTTCATCACTACAGATGCCTCAGACTATGGGTTGGGAGCTATCCTGATGCAGCGGCAGTGCGGCACTCAGACAATCCTGAACGCATTGTTGCCTTCGCTTCCCATACGCTGTCAACCTCCAAGAGGAAGTAGAGGCCCTGGCCTGTGTATGGGCAGTGGAACGATGGTGAACATATGTTTGGGGGCAGATTCACACTGAGAGCTGACCACCAAGCTCTCGCCAATCTCAACACCAGAGGAATGAACAGAGCTTGTTTGAGGGTTGCAAAACGGTCAGCTAGGCTTATGTGTTTTCAGCACTATGTGCAGTACCGTCCAGGTAGTCTGAATGTTGTGGCAGACTGCCTCTCACGTTTCCCCTGATCAACTCTAGAATGGCTGTGGTTTCACAGAGATATCTGAGATCTCTGCCCTCCTGACTGCACTCCCGCCTGCGGATTTCAAAGCTGAATGTAAGGACTGTCCTGAACTTACACAACTGCGGCAGGTCATTTGTTCAGGCTGGCCTAAGGTGAAAAAGTCTCGTCCAAGCGATGTACAGCTGTATTTCTTAGTGCGACATGAACTTTGCTGTTGAGTCGCCGCTGATCTTCCGTGGAACACGCCTGGTGGTTCCCAAGTCCCTTCAAGAGAGGATAGTACATCTGGCACATGAAGGACACCAGGGCATAGTTCCTGCAAAACAACACCTCAGAGAGCTTTACTGGTGGCCACACATGGGTGGCTTGTGGTGAAGGAGGACATGCAGGTGGCTGGTGTGACAGAGGAAGACGCAGAAGACAGGAAGAAATGGAAACGGATGATCCGCTGTGGCGCCCCCTAACGGGAGCAGCTGAAAGTAGTAGTAGTAGATTCAGATGTTTTCAGGTTTATGAGTATGGAACATTAAGCTACCTGATGATGTTAAATTACAGAAGAAAAATGTTTAAGTTCAGTCATAATGAGATACTTGTATTTCCATAAGTAATGAGGGAGATGTTATGTTTACAGACACTGCATTTCATTAACACTAGGTGGCACTGTGAGACTATGGCTAGCGGGGAAAGACTACTGTAAGGGGACAGAAGAAGAACAAGCAAGGCGAGGACAGGAAGTTGGATGGAAGCTAACCTCAATCGCATCGTTTATTTCGTTTATTTCTTATTATCGTTTAATCGTTTATTTAGCAACACATAACTAGGTGTTGCTAAATAAAGTTAAATAACAGTTCATTCGTCTCCTGTGATTCATTCACCAACATAACACTCCCTCTTCTTGACATATGTATTCACCACAGCCATTTCCATCCTTTTCGCAAAATCCACCACCATCTGTCCTTCCACATTTCTCTCCTTGACACCATACCTGCCCATCACCTCCTCATCACCTCTGTTCCCTTCACCAACATGTCCATTGAAGTCCGCTCCAATCACCACTCTCTCCTCCTTGGGTACCCTCTCAACCACGTTGTCCAACTCACTCCAGAATTCTTCTTTCTCTTCCATCTCACACCCAACTTGCGGGGCATATGCGCTGATAACATTCATCATCACACCTTCGATTTCCAGCTTCATACTCATCACTCTGTCTGACATGCTCTTCACCTCCAGCACTCTCTTGACATACTCTTCCTTCAGGATGACCCCTACCCCATTTCTCCTCCCATTTGCACCATGGCGGAAGAGTTTGAACCCACCTCCGATACTCCTGGCCTTACTCCCCTACCACCTGGTCTCTTACACACAGTATGCCTACCTTTCTTCTCTCCATCATATCAGCCAGCTCTCTCCCTTAACCAGTCATACTGCCAACATTCAAAGTTCCGACTCTCACCTCCACACGCCTACCCTTCCTCCTCTCCCGCTGCCTCTGCACATGCCTTCCCCCTCTCCTTCTCATTCGCCCAACAGTAGCATAGTTTCCACCGGCACCCGCTGGCCAACAGTACCGGTGGTGGTCGTTGGTAACCCGGGCCTCGACTGATCCGGTATGGAAATCTGACTTATGATCTGCATATTTGATTTGAAAGATACAGATTACAAATACTCAAAAGTAATTAAATACGTATTTTAAATAAATTTAATTAAAATCCTGCCTATCTCTGTGCACAGGCACATTTAAAACAATCCCAAACTGCAGCATTACTGGTGGAAACGGGAGAAATGCCAATAGATACGAGCAGGGTACAGCTATCACTGAATTACTGGGTAAAGGTATAGGGCCGTAGTTAAGATGACCCAGCACAAGACACTTCACAACCTTGTTGGGACAAGGAGAGGAAGTAGACAACAAGCTTTGGGTGGACACAGGAAGCAGCAGCACTTACAGCAGCTCAGTTAAATGTTAGTCCAACAGTAGCACTGCCTGTAACACCACCCTGGATACTTCCTGATGCCACAGTAGATTTCACATTTTTAGAAAAGAAGAACAAAGACAGGGAGTTTATTTTTTATTCCACATACCTTATAAGAAGCGTATGTTGATGGTTACCACGGTTATGTCCAGATCTACACAGATGCATCAAAGAGCTTAATAGATAAAACAGGAGTAGCATTTATTGTTCTAGAGTTTTGTATGAAAGTAGGGAAAAGGATTAGTGAGGGATTGTCAGTGTACACTGGTGAAATGACTGCAATATTGTTAGCTGTGCAGTGGACAGAGGAAACGAGACCACTGAGAGCATTCATTTGCTCAGACTCAAGCTCACCACTAGCCAGTTGACAGTACAGTCATTCAGACAGCACACCGGATATTTTAAAAGTACAGCAAACATTATACGGAAGCCACATGATGTATCTGACAGTGATTTTGTTATGGGTACCAGCGCTTATTGGCGTCAAAGGACATTAAATGGCAGATGCAAAGGAGGGTACAACAAATAAACGTGAATTTGTGGTTAGATTCAGCAAGACAGAACTGAAGAACCTTATTAAGCAGAGACTGAAGGAAAGGTGGCAAAAGTAATGGGAGGAAGAGAGGAAAGCACGATGTCAGAGGTCAAAGGAAAGTGGGAGAAATGAGGAGTGCAGGACGGAACGAGAGAGAGGACACAATAATATCTACACGTATATTTGGACACGGGGGACTAAACGTCACACTATTCAGTCATAACACAGGCGGATGCAGCAGCTGTGGACAAGAAGAATGAGCAGGGCATGTTATGACACTGTCAGAGAGCTGAGGCAGAAAGAAGGAATCTGATCTGAAATCCCAGCAAGGACGAGGTAACGTGGACTTAACAGACATTCTATGAAAGATTCGGGAAATTGGTGCCGTCGACCTTTATGTCGGTATCTTAGAATAACAGGTTTGATTGAGAAGATGTGAGTTTTTTTTAACAGACTTTCTGGTTCATACTCCATTCCAGGTAGTGGCAGTAACATACCTAAATGTTGTTTGCTACCCGCCAATAAACAAGAGGAAGAAGAAGAAGAAAAGAAACCCAAGAAGAAGAACCAGAACTTTGCTCCTGGTGGAAGCGAGAAACGGGCATAGCTGCCAGAGCCCGCTTGAGGTTGCTGAAACAGCTCGACACGAGTTCGTCCACTTAACGGGACCCCGTCAGACATGACTAGAAGAAATCCGGGAACCAGACTCGGTAAGTTCCGCTTCGCCCAGCCGACGCCAGTGTGCAGAGTTTGGGATATTCCCTTATCGCTTTAATTCCTTCATGTCTTTATAGGCATGGCGGTTTTAATATTTGGCTTTGCACACCGCTGCGTGTTTTATAACGCCTCCTTTCTTCCAGCCTTGTTCCGTCTCATGTCACGTGTTGAGGAATTAAACCGTTCTCGTGGAACAGCGCGCGGCTACCTCTGATGCCGCTTGTGAAATCCTTGCTAGACCCCTCGTGACCACTTAAAATGTGTTACACGTGACATTCACGTTCTTGCCTGTTCGTTTGACTGCTTTCCTAACCAGCGCGGTTGCGACGCTTTTTTCCTTTCCCCCCTTTTGTATTAAACAAGGACCGTGCACGAAACATTCATCTCAAAATGCGAACAGATGATTTATACCAGATTTAGCTGTTCGCTATTTTCCATCTGCGGTCCCTGAGCAGGTACACACAATATCACCAGACACTAAAAACACCCATTTACAGGCCACGCCGTTACATAGCCTCTATCACACTAACAATTATCAAGACAAACCTACAAGCACACATCAACATATTACATATTACTATTACCAGTACATTTTTAAATATTTTGTACCCCAGCTCTCTTTTAACTTATTTTTAGCTTTGGGCTTCATGTGTGTATATCTTATATTGTGTTTGCTGTGTTTGTCTGTGTCTGTCTTGCACTGTTTGGTGAAGCCACAGCCCTCATTTCATTTTTAACATGTGCCTGCACATGGTTTTTAATGACAATAACATTGAATTTAATTGAATTGAATTTATCCAGCACAGCTATAACGTTACAATTCGTTACAATTCAAATCAGAATCACGGTCAAATCAATGTTGAAATGACTGGTTGCTGAATATCCATTTTTTGCACTATGGAGAAAAGAATTAGAGTCTGTGCAGGTTTTAAGCTCACCTGGAAGCATATTCCAATGTTTAATGGCCGTAAATGGAAAATAAAACATCGTCCAAAGGCAGTCTGCTCCCGAGGGATGTTTAAATCCGACTTTAGAGCAGATCGAGAGGTTCCGCTCATTAGCTCAGAGTGGAGCTGAAAAAAGCTTTTCAGTGGTGGAGGAGCAGCATTGTGAATGATCTTAAATACCTATCAAACTTATGAAAACAGAGTGAGATTTTCAAAACAAGAGGCTGTGTTTGGACAATATCTTACAATGATGGTGATTTAATGATTTCCTATCAAAAAAATGAAAAGCTTGATTGAAAACAATCTCAACTGATTTCAGAACAGTCTTATTGGTAGTAGTATAATGTTTTTGATGCTTCTGGTTGTTAGCGAGTTCCTAATATGTCTAAATTTAACAATGTTATATTTCGATGTTTTGCTCATCTTTTTAAAATGTCATTCAAAAGTCAAATTGGAATCCAAAATCAAACCTAAATATTTAACCTCATTAAAGTCTTTGATTGTTTGTCCATTAATACTAAGGTGTGGATAACATGGTTTGGTTTTGTTTATTAGCAAAATACATCATCACTGTTTTCTTTATATATTCAAGGTAATACACAAGTCACAAAGTCACTTAGCAACTTTATGAAGCGTTAATGAGACCTTAGTGACCACTTGTTCAGCATCTCTCCCATGAGTGTATACAGCCATGTCGTCAGCGTACAGCTGAATATCAACGTCCTCACAAATGGATAGGAGATCGTTGATGTATAAACTGAACAACAGTGGCTTGGGGCCACTGTTGTTCAGTTGAGCCTTGTGGCACTCCCATTGTGATTGATTTTATTGACATGCAGTGTGGTTGCCTTTACTACTCTGTTAGCTCGAAGTCTCATCTTCCTCAATTGGAAGAGAGCGGTGCCACCATCCCATACAAGATGGCTTAAAGAGATTATGATTTACCTGAAGTTTGAAAAAAAATCAAATGTACATTGAAGGGGAGTGCAAATAAATTTGAAAGCATCTGGAGGCCTTTTCTTACCTACTATGATGACCCAATCCAAATACAGACTGGGATAGTTCATTCGTCCTGGGTACGACGTTAAACTGCAACTTTCAGGTCATCTGCGACTAAATCGGCACCCCCACTTCAACCCTTTGGTTGTTGTGAGGAGGGTGTGTGGACACTCAGCAGGACTAAAAACAAAACCTGTGAAAAGGCAGATGAGTTCCTCTGTGACCCAACGGCCATCCATACCTGGAGAGGAGATAGGGATCACCAGGTACTCCCCCTACTGAATGAAACACAATGATGACTCAACCTGTTGAGGTATCAGCTGTGCTCCTACGATCTCCATAGGTTATGGAACTGATGATGATGATGGTTCATAAACTAATTCTTTTTTGATTGGAGCACAACTGTAGCAGTCTAATTAGGAATCAGTTTAAAAAGATAAAAATGGATGTAATTTTTTCCCTTGTCTGTGTTTATGTAAATGAGGTCGTTGTTTGTCATATTAATTTGTGCTTGATGTCATTTCGAAGGATGTTGGGGGGAGTTGGAGACATGTTAGGGAGCAGGGAAGGGATAAGGATGATACTGGATTTATTTCATATGTTGATTCTGTGATTTGTAAAATTCAAAATTCCAATAAATATAAGGTTAAAAAATACTTCCACAGAATTTAAAAAAAAAAACAAAAAAAAAACAACTTAGATTTAGTTTTTGTTTGGTATTAGTTCTGGTATTAACAGACCTGTCAATCGTCCAGTACTTTGAGTGTTTTGTGTGTTAGTAGTGGGGCTACCCTTTTGTTTACATTTGAATTAAGGATTGTACCTTTTAAAATGTTGGCTTACAGTAGGCAGGAACTGAACACATTTCTGTGGCCAAAATGTTTCTGTTAGACTTGAATTGGGTCTCTAAGGCGAGAGTCAACACCCAGGCTGTTCTGAAGAGAGCTCAGCAGATTCAAGGACGCAAGCTGGCTAAGAAGCAGTGGCAGGTGAGAGGGGCTCATTTGAATTGCATCCATGTGTAAGAAATATAATTGGACATGTTAATCCACATTGTTAGACATCTCATCTCATCATCAGCCCTTCTCCGGGGTCGGGTCGTGGTGGCAGAAAGCTAAGTAGGGCACTCCAGACGTCCCTCTTCTCAGCAACACCCTCCAGCTCCTCCTGGGGGATCCCAAGGCATTCCCAGGCCAGATTGGACATGTAGTTCGTCCAGTGAGTTCTGGGTCTACCCCGCGATCTCCTCCCAGTTGGATATGCCTGGAAAGCCTTCAAAGGAAGGCGCCCGGAAGGCATCCTAATCAGATGCCTGAACCAGCTCAACCTGCTCCTTTTGATGCATAGAGCCACTGTGCTGAGCTCCCCCCAGATGTCCAAGCTCCTCACCCTATTTCTAAGGCTGAGCCCAGACACCCTACAGAGGAAACTAATTTCAGCTGCTTGTATCTGCGATCTGACCCTTTCGGTCACTATGGTAGGTGAGGGTTGGAATGAAGATTGACTAGTAAATTGAAAGCTTTGCCTTCCGGTGCAGTTTCCTCTTCACCACAACGATCTGGTAGAATGTCTGTATTACTGCTGATGCTGCACCAATCCGACTGTCAGTCTCCCGCTCCATCTTACCCTCACTTGTGAACAATACCCCGAGATACTTGAACTCCTTCATTTGAGGCAACAACTTATCTTCAACCTAGAGAGGTAGCAATCCACCATTTTCTGGTAGAGAACCATGGCCTCAGTCTTGGAGGTGCTGAGTCTCATCCTGGCCATTTCAAACTTCCCCATTGCATGCCAGAGATCACATTCTGATGAAGCCAACAAAACCACATCATCTGCGAAGAGCAGAGATGCAATTCTGAGATTCCCAAAACGGACACATTCCTCACCTTTGCTGCGCCTTGAGAACCTGCCCATGAATATCACAAACAGAATCAGAGATGAGGGACAACCTTGGCGGAGTCTGACACCCACCGAAAACATGTTTGACTTTGTGCCGAGAATGCGGACACAGCTCTGTTTGGTTGTACAAGGACCGGATGGCTTGTAGCAACTGTCCCGGTACCCCATACTCCCGCAGTACCCCCCACAGAATGCCCCAGGGTACATGGTCGTAAGCCTTCTCCAAGTCCACAAAACACATGTAGACTGGCTGGTCAAACTCCCATGCTCCCTGAGCACTTCCATAAGGGTAAAGAGCTGCTCTGTTGTTCCATGGCCAAGACAGAATCCGCATTGTTCTTCCAATCGGTCAGAGCCTCCTTTCCAGCACCCTAGAGTAGACTTTCCCAGGGAGGCTGAGCAGTGTGATGCCCGGATAATTGGAACACACCCTCTGGTCCCCTTTTTTAAATATGGGAACCACCACCCCAGTCTGCCACTCCACAGGTACTGTCTCTGACCTCCACATGACACTGAAGAGGCGTGTCAGCCAGGGCAGCCCAGCAATGTCCAGAGCCTTCTGCATCAAAGGGTGAATCTCATCCACACCCGGCGCCTTGCCACCGAGGAGCTTCTTAGCTACCTCAGAGACCTCTTCCAGGGATATGGGTGGGGCTTCCCCGAGTCTTCAGACTCTACCTCCTCCACCGAGGATGTGTTAGCCGGGTTCAGGAGCTCCTCAAAGTGTTCTTTCCACCGCTCGACAACATCCCCAGTCCGGGTCAACAGTTCTCTCCCCAGCTGAACACAGCCTGAGTCAAGCCCTGCTTTCTCTTACTGAGTCGCCGGATGGTTTGCCAGAACTTCCTTGAGGCCAACCAAAAGTCCTCCTTCATAGCCTCGCTGAACTCTTCCAACACCCATGTTTTTGCTTCCATGACCGCCGAAGCCACAGCTCTTCTGGCCTCCCGGTACCTGTCTGCTGCTTAAGGAGACCCCTGTGCCATCCAAGCCTGAAAAGTCCTCCTTCTTCAGCCTAACGGCTTCCCTCACTGCCAGTGTCCACCAGCAGGTTCTCAGGTTGCCACCTTGACAGGCATTTATGACCACAGCTCCTACCTGCTACATCTGCAATAAAGGCTTTGTACATGGCCCACTCAGACTCCATGTCCGCAGCCTCCCTTGGGATACATGAGAACTTCTTCCGGAGGTGGGAATTGAAGACCTCAGGGACAGGGGCCTCCGCCAGACGTCCCCAGTTCACCCTCACTACACATTTGGGTTTGCCAGGTTAAGGTTAGACAGTGATGTTACATTTCAGGAAAAAAATGTGAGTTTAGTTTGCAAATATGTCATTTGACTTTATTTAACAGTATGTTGATAATAAATCAAACCTACATGCAATATAGCAAAGGGTATTGCTGTCTTTAAAGTTTTTGCTGTCACATTATAATGTCCACATCTCCCCCAGGCCGCTTGGTTGCTTAAAGCAGTCACGTGTGTCGACCTGACAACACTAGCTGGGGATGATACACCCTCCAATGTCCATCGGTTATGTCTGAAGGCCAGTCAGCCTGTCCTCTATGACCTGCTGAAGAGCATGGACGTACTTGATGAAGGTTGGATTATTTGTCCTTGTTATAAACTAGATACAGGTTGAGGTTTAAAGGTTTATTGATTGTCAAATTTCCTAGCTCCTATCAATTTGGTAATGATGATAGCTTGATAATGGCGAAAGTTATTCCTGTTCTTTGAAAATTAAAACAATCTGGAAAGTACTTTATAGTCAGTAAATTGACACTGAATAAGAGGCAGACATTTAAACAGTCAAATGTTATGTGATGACCATAGTTTTGCAGGTGTAAACTCTAAACAGAGCAGCTTAACTGCGGGCCAGTCATCTGTAATCTTCAGCGTAGTTTGGAATAGTTTGGTGGCCCCTGTTTCGCCCGAGATGCAACAATGAAGAACAGCATGCAAAATTATTTTTTTAAGGTGTTTTTTTTTAAACTTCATTTGTAGGTATTTTTTTTACCCCCCCCCCCCAAAAAAAAAACACACACACACACACAAAAGTCAGAACACACAACCCCCCCCTCTCTCCTGGACACCAAAAAAAGAGAACAAGCAAGTCAGAGAAAAAAAACAGACAAAATCATAACTGACCCTGTTTGAAAACAGAGGGGCTTTGTTTGTTACATTGGAACCACTCAACAGTCACACACCTGTTTTACTGAAATGCCTCTCCGCTCCGTCTGCAGGTGTGACCACTGCTGCAGTGTGTGTGTACCCCGCCCGTGTGGCAGATGCTGTCAAATCTCTTCAAGCAGCCGGTTCAACATTACCAGTTGCCTCAGGTTGCCCTTTTACTGAAAGCTAACCAGATGAAATGCTCAGTGATGCACAGCGTGCTTGAGTAACGTGCTCTAGTGATGTGCTTCAGTGATGTGCTCTAGTGATGTGCTCTAGTGATGTGATGTGCTCTGGTGATGTGCTCCAGTGATGTGCTGTAGTGATGTGCTCTAGAAGCCTGTGGATGTGCAGGATTTGTACAGGACCAGACATGAATTCAGAAGACTGTTTTACTGACAGCATGCTGTTTCTCGTGGTTTTACGTATGGTGATGTTCTTAATCACTGCCTCCTCTTTCAGTGGCCACTGGTTTCCCAGCAGGCCAGACCCCCCTGAAGACCCGTTTGGAGGAGGTTCGCTTGGCAGTGATGGATGGTGCCACGGAGATTGATATTGTCATCAACAGGACATTAGCCCTCACAGGACAGTGGGAAGGTATGGCTAGGTCATTTGTTTTCTATAACCACAATTGAAATTTCAAACGAAATAAAGGTTTATTATGAGGTTATTATTTACATGATACATATTTTAAACAACAAATAGATGTTAAATAATTCAGATTTTATTCAGATTACTTTTTGGTTTCTAAGCTCAAAATCCAATCAGCCAAGTTTGGTGTTGAACGTGTTCTGCTGTGTGCGCTGGTCCTGTGCCCCACCACAGCCATGCATGATGAGGTCTGCCAGTTCCGAGAGGCCTGTGGTGACGCTCATATGAAGACCATCCTCGCTATCGGAGAACTGGGGACCTTCACCAACGTCTACAGAGCAAGCCTGGTGGCCATGATGGCTGGTCAGTTGTACCTCCTACACTCACCTCATGTTAACACAGCCTGGTGCTCTGGTACTTTTCAGCCAGCTTAGGTTAAAGGATTTTATTGATCTGGGTGTGGTGAGCCGTTTATCATTTGTTGTGTGGCAGTCGTCACTAAAAATGAGACACTAGTGGTTATTTTTTAAACACTAGTCTCTGTTTTGGCTGTCATTAGCTGCCTTTGTAGAGTTGCTAAAAACAAGATAGTATTTTGTTAGAATAAGCGCCAGCTACTCATTATCAGGACGACTCACTTTTCCCTTTATAACAATTTCATGTACGCTAGTGCATGAAGTGAAAAGACTCTGATAATCCAGTAAACACCAGCTCTTCTATGTCATTCACTTGGAGCTCATTTAAATGGTGGTAGTCTCTTCTCGCTGCATGTTTTTAGCCACTAAAATAGGAAACAGGAACAGTTTATTGTCATTTCTTACATGTACTTGCATGCACAAACACAATTTCGTTGCCCACAGGAGTGCAACACAAAAAGCACACATCCAAAATTTCCCAAAAACAACCACCAAAAGCATAACGAAAAACAGGGAACGCAAAAAAAAAAAAAAAAAAAAAAAAAACACAGTTAACAACACAGTCCACTCAGTGCAACACAGTTCAAAAAAAATTTCTTCTGTCAGGAGAACAAACGCAGCCAGGATGACTGTCGGAACTGCCGGTCTGCATGGACTAGCAGTTAGCTTAGCCTGCTCCGTTTCCTCCCCGGGTGCAGCTCCAGGCAGGGCCGTTGTCCTTGGGCCCATCAGATGCAGCAGACCAGGCTTCCCCAGCCGATCCAGCGCCAGCTCTCCCAGCCAGACACCTTCGACACACCTCCCCGCACTCTACACGACGACACCAAAAACACCACAGTCAACGCCAGACGAGGCCGTCGCCAGACCAACCTTGGTGTTATTGGAATTGCCAGTCTGCGAGGGGTAGCAGTTAGCTTAGCTTGCCCCGCTTCCGTGTCCTGTCAGACCGCCCTCAGTGTTTCCTTGCCGGGTGCAGCTCCAGGCAGGGGCCGTGGACCCTGGGCCCATCAGAGAGAGCAGACCAAGCTCTCCCAGCCAATCCAACGCCAGCTCTCCCAGCCAGACACTTTCAACGCACCTCCCCCGCACGATGACGTAGACGCAGACAAAAACACTGCACAGTCGATGCTAGGCGAGGCCGCTGCCAGACCGCGCCACTGTTTCCTCTCGGGTACAGCTCTGGGCAGGGCCATAAGCTCTCTCAGCTGATCCAGCGGCAGCTCTCCTCGCCATTAAATGAAAAAATAAAAATCGACGGACACAAATAAATAAATTAAAATAAAATTCACATGAAGACACAAACTTACACGTGGACAAAGACACTGGGTAGTCGGCAATGTGTGAGGCCACTGCAAACGCGAGTTCGCGCCGCCATCTTCCCCCACCGAAGGTTGAGAGCGACTAGTTATGAAGAAAATAGTAATGTTTAATTTTAAAGACTAGTGCCTAATTGTCCATAGTCTGCCAGTTAATCGCAACTCAGCATAAAAAAGATGGCGGAGGTAATTTAGGCCCTAGTTACTAAAACTTCAACAGTCATACTAGTTTCTAGACACGAGTCACCATTCTGACTGTCACTTGTCACTATTATGAAGTCACTCACTGCTGCAAAACAGACACTGGGTCTAAACATACAGTTTTACTCATCTCTAAGATAAGACATGTTACTTGTCACGATGCATTATTTATTTAATGGTAAGTATTTAATGCTATTTGCTACTCCAGTCATTGCTAGTGAATGACCCACTCTTACAAGTTGCCTTTGAAAAGCCTTGTAGTTTTTCAAAAGTGACTAGATGCTATTCAGTCTGACACAAGCAATGTATTCATTTTGATCTGTCCGATAGGAAACTGTAGTATCCACATCTTGTTGTGAAGTCATATCAGTTCACTAGTGTTAAAAAGGATATGTGTAGAAAACGTATATGTTAATTTGAAATAGAAACTAGATCTAATTAAAACACAACTTATCGATATTGACTAGCAACTAACAATAATGTAATTGTGACAAGTGAAAATCAGAATAGCAGCTAGTCATTGTTGAATAGTTACTTGTAACTCATGCATAATAACAAGTAGACACTGGTTAGCTACTAGTTACGTGTAACTCATGCGTAATAACTAGTAGACACTGGTTAACTACTAGTTAAGTGTAACTCTTGCATAATGACTACTAGAAACTGGTTAACTAGTAGTTAAATGTAACTCATGCATACTGACTAGTAGACACTGGTTAACTATTACTACTAATAAATCAATCTTGTATAGCGCTTTTCTAACACTCAAAGTGGCTTTGCAATAAACGGGGTGAAACAAGACAACAGATAAACATAACATAGACATACAGGGGTGGATGAGAAGGGGGCTACGAGAGGGAGAAGCGGCAGCCACAGACGACGCCAGCAGTACTCTCCCACTTAAACACACACAAAAGGACAAGAAAAACAAACCACAACAGCACTGTGGACGTTGATGTTGTGTAGGGGTTTACTCCCGTAGCCTATTCCTCTCTCGGGGTATCCACTAGGTGGCACTATTCTAGCTACAACATTTATGTCGCGCTTTTCTAGCTACTACAGCCACTTGGCTTTACAATCAATGAATGCCTCACATTCACACACACACACACACACACTCATGTATGTGTATATATATATATATATATATACTCATTCACACACTTATATGTGTGTGTGTGTGTGTATATATATATATTATCCATCCATTATCTGCGCCGCTTACCCTGCTCTCAGGATCGCGGGGATGCTGGAGCTTATTCCAGCAGTCATTGGGCGGCAGGCGGGGAGACACCCTGGACAGGCCGCTAGGCCATATAGTATATATACATTTATATATATAATATACTCTCAGACACACTCATATATGCACACACACACACTCTCACACATACAACACACACTCATACACACACGCACACTTGTACAGACACACACACACATACACACACACTCATACACAGACAGTGGCGGTGTCAGCCATGCAAGGTGCCAACCAGCTCATCGGGAGCAGGGAGTTAGGTGTCTTGCTTAAGGACACCTTGACATTTTTTTTTATTTTTTTGCAAGGAGGAGCTGAGGATCGAACCGGCAACCCTCCACTTACCAGAAGACCTGCTATACCTCCTTAGCCAGATCTAGTGTTAAATGAATTATTAGTAAATCATAATCACATGAGTATCTAGCGATTATTTTAAGTGGCCTGGTATCTAATTTTTAGCCACTAGTGACTTTACAGTAGTGACTAGTGACAGACACAATACTGACTTTACACAATACTGACTTTACAGTAGTGACTAGTGACAGACACAATACTGACTTTACACAATACTGACTTTACAGTAGTGACTAGTGACAGACACAATACTGACTTTACACAATACTGACTTCACAGTAGTGACTAGTGACAGACACAATACTGACTTTACACAATACTGACTTTACAGTATTGACGAGTGACAGACACAATACTGACTTTACACAATACTGACTTTACAGTAGTGACGAGTGACAGACACAATACTGACTTTACAGTAGTGAGTAGTGACAGACACAATACTGACTTTACACAATACTGACTTTACAGTAGTGACAAATGACAGACACAATACTGACTTTACAGTAGTGACTAGTGACAGACACAATACTGACTTTACACAATACTGACTTTACAGTAGTGACGAGTGACGGACACAATACTGACTTTACAGTAGTGACTAGTGACCGACACAATACTGACTTTACATTAGTGACTAGTGACAGACACAATACTGACTTTACACAATACTAACTTTACAGTAGTGACGAGTGACAGACACAATACTGACTTTACACAATACTGACTTTACAGTAGTGACTAGTGACAGACACAATACTGACTTTACCTTAGTGACTAGTGACAGACACAATACTGACTTTACAGTAGTGACGAGTGACAGACACAATATTGACTTTACACAATACTGACTTTACAGTAGTGGCCAGTGACAGACACAATACTGACTTTACAGTAGTGACAAATGACAGACACAATACTGACTTTACAGTAGTGACTAGTGACAGACACAATACTGACTTTACACAATACTGACTTTACAGTAGTGGCCAGTGACAGACACAATACTGACTTTACAATAGTGACTAGTGACAGACACAATACTGACCTAACAATAGTGACTAGTGACAGACACAAACTGACTTTACTATAGTGACTAGTGACAGACACAAACTGACTTTACAGTAGTGGCCAGTGGCAGACACAATACTGACTTTACACAATACTGACTTTACAGTAGTGGCCAGTGACAGATACAATACTGACCTAACAATAGTGACTAGTGACAGACACAATACTGACTTTACATTAGTGACTAGTGACAGACACAATACTGACTTTACAGTAGTGGCCAGTGACAGACACAATACTGACTTTACTATAGTGACTAGTAACAGACACAGTACTGACTTTACTATAGTGATTAGTGACAGACACAACAGCGACTAGTGACAGACACAATACTGACTCGCATTTAAGGAATAAGTAATAGTGTCTGACCAGTGCCTAACAGTGAATAAATGAATAAATGATAAAACAGCCTGCCATAAGTTGGCTCAGGTAAATCTATGCTGCCAGCTGAACCGTGCAGGCACAGACGATCTGCTGTTCATTGTTATGTCCATGGTTGGTCATCTGGCAGCGTTTCGCTACCAAATGTAACAGTGTAATGTGTTCTATTCTCCAGCCTGTGGCGCTCTTGGTCAGGTTTTTTCCCTTCTCTTCAGGACTTACCAGATGAATATGCACTTTCCCTCTCATGTGTGCACGCTGTCACTTCTGCACTGTACACTTACCTCACCATCACATAATAAGCCGCTTACAGAGCCCCCTGTCAGGCCTGATAGAGATCATTATTAAAATGCATTGCTTTTGTCGCTGCACTCACTCCTTAATCTCCCTTGTTCCTATGAATTGCACATGAGATCCTGAAATTGAATGATAATTTTACCTATTAATCTCCAATGCAAGCTATTTTGCTCCGTTATTCCCTGGCAGTGTCCCTCGTTGCCCACACAAATGAATCGAGCTTCATTACCGCCATCCACATTTAATGACCGTTATCCATTATCTGGTAATTAAGACTCCCCATAACGAAGGTTAAGAATTATGCCAGTTTGAGGAAGAAGGGGAGAAAGAGTGGAAAAACACATAGAACATGTCTTTAATGAACTGGAAAATGTTCGGGTTTTTTTTCTGTTCCAGTAATGAACCATCATTATGTACTAGGGAGGCAGAAGGGCACTATTTCTTCCTACCTGTCCACATTTTATGGGTAATTTTTTAACAGAGCGTCATTTCATCTTCTATTTTTATCAAGAAAGCTGATAAAATATAATTGCCTCTGAAGTAAGAAAAGAAAAATGAAGTTTTTTTTATTGATGAACGGCCACCCACCCTCTGTTCAGCATCACCAGCAGCATATGTTCTTGTCTGGCCCTGCAGAGTAATGAAGTTTCTCTGCTAGTGGAGCTATCTAGAGGAACTCTGCAGACCCTGTCTGGAGCGGTCCAGTCTGAGGTGTTGTTAGTAGCTGATGCCTCTCCTTTCCTATTTCTGCTGCTCATCTCACTTTGAATCTCTTCTTAATGACAGGAATTTGGGAAAACTGAAGGGGAACATGTTGGCTAATGAAATGATCAACACTTCATGAAAGTGTCTGCTGGGCTACGCTACATGTTCCATCGCATGTGGACAGTGTGTTAAGTGTCACCTTCTTCACTTGACAGGATCGGACTTCATCAAGACGTCCACAGGGAAGGAGTCAGTGAACGCTACATACCCCGTTGCCATAGTGATGATGAGGGCCATCCGTGACTATTTCCTGTACACTGGCCACAAGGTACAGTGTAGTGAGGGTCACACTGTTGTGATGGTTGTGTCCAGATCCAGCTCTTCTAGATATGAACTGAGTTTGGTTTCATGATCAGACACGTCAAATATGACAAGTACACAATGCAGTTACTCCACGACCTGCTGATTACATGAACCATAGCCGAACACACATGAAGGTGAACAGAGAAATGTGTAAATGTTACAGTAATGAAGCACTTGGTTAGTTCATCACATCACCGGGTTTGACTGCTGAGCAGTACAGTTTGGGAGCTGAACAGTCGTTCAACACAGGATGTAACATAAAAGACTTGTCAGTTGGATTGAAAATTTCAGATAACATAAAATAAATAAAGTGGGTCAGAGCTTGTGCAGTACTGATCCTTGAAACTGTCAGTTGTACAGAGTAAGGTACCTGAGTAGCTAGGTAGCTAGCTGCAGTGTTCATGTGACTGGTGGTGTGTAGCTCTGAACTGGTTCACCAGTACTCTCACCTGTGGCAGACAGGACTGGACTATATGGTGTTGTATACCATGCCACAGTAGACATTTGTCCAGTCCATACCTGTCCACCTATCCATATGGAAAAAGGGAGACAGGCAATGGAAAACCTGTAGAACCCTGTATGACTTTAGACCCCCTATCTTTTTTAAGGGGTTCTTTTCAAAGACAGAGCTATACTAGTAAACCGGAGGTAAATTCAGCTGTTGGATAAGAGTGGTCCTCATATTTGATAGATCTATTATATAATCTATATAATAGATCTATTATATAGATTTATTATATAATATATAATATATTTAGTAAGTATGTATAATAGATCTATCAAATATGAGGGCCACTCTTATCCAACAGCTGAATTTATCTCCTCGGTTTACTAGTATAGCTCTGTCTTTGAAAAGACAAAGACGATGAGTGTGCGATGCACGAAATAGGCTTGTACTGCTATGTCTTAAACTTTTTCCTACATCTAGAGAGAGAGAGAGAGATCGATATCGATCAGTCATCATGGTCCAACAGCTCTTACAAAAGTCTCAGAAATTATGATGGGTGCAAAAAAAAAAATGCAGAAAATTGAAACTGTTATGAAAATGATTATGACGGATGAGTGTTCTGGAGTTGATACTACTACTACTACTACTACTTTCGGCTGCTCCCGTTAGGGGTCGCCACAGCGGATCATCCGTTTCCATTTCTTCCTGTCTTCTGCGTCTTCCTCTGTCACACCAGCCACCTGCATGTCTTCCCTCACCACATCCATAAACCTCCTCTTTGGCCTTCCTCTTCTCCTCTTCCCTGGCAGCTCCATATTCAGCATCCTTCTCCCAATATACTCAGCATCTCTCCTCCACACATGTCCAAGCCATCTCAATCTTGCCTCTCTTGCTTTGTCTCCAAACCGTCCAACCTGAGCGGTCCCTCTAATATAATCGTTCCTAATCCTGTCCTTCTTCGTTACTCCCAGTGAAAATCTTAGCATCTTCAACTCTGCCACCTCCAGCTCCGCCTCCTGTCTTTTCGTCAGTGCCACTGTCTCCAAACCATATAACATAGCTGGTCTCACAACCATCTTGTAAACTTTCCCTTTAACTCTTGCTGATACCCTTCTGTCGCAAATCACTCCTGACACACTTCTCCACCCACTCCAACCTGCCTGCACTCTCTTTTTCACCTCTCTACTGCACTCCCCGTTACTTTGGACAGTTGACCCCAAGTATTTAAACTCAAATGCCTTTGTCACCTCCACTCCTTGCATCCTGACCATTCCACTGTCCTCTCTCTCATTCACGCATAGGTATTCCGTCTTGCTCCTACTGACTTTCATTCCTCTTCTCTCCAGTGCATACCTCCACCTCTCCAGGCTCTCCTCAACCTGCACCCTACGCTCGCTACAGATCACAATGTCATCCGCGAACATCATCGTCCATGGAGACTCCTGCCTGATCTTGTCCATCAACCTGTCCATCACTATTGCAAACAAGAAAGGGCTAAGAGCCGATCCTTGATGTAATCCCACCTCCACCTTGAACCCATCTGTCATTCCAACCGCACACCTCACCATTGTCACACTTCCCTCATACGTATCCTGCACCACTCCTACATACTTCTCTGCAACTCCTGACTTCCTCATACAATACCACACCTCCTCTCTCGGCACTCTGTCATAAGCTTTCTCTAAATCTACAAAGACACAATGCAACTCTTTCTGGCCTTCTCTATACTTCTCAATCAACATTCTCAAAGCAAACATCGCATCTGTGGTGCTCTTTCGTGGCATGAAACCATACTGCTGCTCGCTGATCGTCACCTCTCCTCTTAACCTAGCTTCTATTACTCTTTCCCAAATCTTCATGCTGTGGCTGATCAACTTTATACCTTTGTAGTTGTTACAGTTCTGCACATCGCCCTTGTTCTTGAAAATCGGTACCAGTATGCTTCTTCTCCACTACTCAGGCATCCTCTCACTTTCCAGGATTGTGTTAAACAATCTAGTTAAAAACTCCACTGCCATCTCTCCTAAACATCTCCATGCCTCCACAGGTATGTCATCAGGACCAACTGCCTTTCCACTCTTCATCCTCTTCATAGCTGCCCTCACTTCCTCCTTGCTAATCCGCTGAACTTCCTGATTCACTATCCCTACATCATCCAACCTTCTCTCTCTCTCATTTTCTTCATTCATCAGCCCCTCAAAGTATTCCTTCCACCTTCTTAGCACACTCTCCTCGCTTGCCAGCACATTTCCATCTCTATCCTTGATCGCCCTAACTTGCTGCACATCCTTTGCAGCTTGGCCCCTCTGTCTAGCCAATCGGTACAAGTCCTTTTCTCCTTCCTTAGTGTCTAATCTGTCATACAACTCACCATACGCCTTTTCCTTTGCCTTTGCCACCTCTCTCTTTGCTTTACGCTGCATCTCCTTGTACTCCTGTCTACTTTCTTCATCTCCCTTACTAGCCCACTTCTTCTTTGCCAACCTTTTCCTCTGTATAATTTGCTGTACTTCCTCATTCCACCACCAAGTCTCCTTGTCTTCCTTCCTCTGTCCTGATGACACACCAAGTACCTTCCTAGCTGTCTCCCTCACTATTTCTGCAGTGGTTTTCCAGCCATCTGGCAACTCTTCACTACCACCCAGTGCCTGTCTTAACTCCTGCCTGAACTCCACACAACAGTCTTCCTTCTTCAACTTCCACCATTTGAGCTTCGGCTGTGTCTTCACTCGCTTCCTCTTCGTGGTCTCCAAAGTCATCCTACAGACCACCATCCGATGCTGCCTAGCTACGCTCTTCCCTGTCACCACCTTGCAGTCTCCAATCCCTTTTAGATGGCGCCTTCTACATAAGATATAGTCCACCTGTGTGCACTTTCCTCCACTCTTGTACGTCACCCTGTGTTCCTCCCTCTTCTTGAAATATGTATTCACCACAGCCATTTCCATCCTTTTCGCAAAATCGACCACCATCTGTCCTTCCACATTTCTCTTCTTGACTCCATACCTTCCCATCACCTCCTCATCACCTCTGTTCCCTTCACCAACATGTCCATTGAAGTCCGCTCCAATCACCACTCTCTCCTCCTTGGGTACCCTCTCCACCATGTCGTCCAACTCATTCCAGAATTCTTCTTTTTCATTCATCTCACACCCAACTTGCGGGGCATATGCGCTGATAACATTCAGCAATAAACCTTCAATTTCCAGCTTCATACTCATCACTCTGTCTGACACTCTCTTCACCTCCAGCACGCTCTTGACATACTCTTCCTTCAGAATTACCCCTACCCCATTACTCCTCCCATTCACACCATGGTAGAGGAGTTTGAACCCACCTCCGATACTCCTGGCCTTACTCCCCTTCCACCTGGTCTCTTGCACACACAGTATGCCTACCGTTCTTCTTTCCATCATGTCAGCCAGCTCTCTTCCTTTACCAGTCATAGTGCCAACATTCAAAGTTCCAACTCTCACCTCCACATGCCTACCCTTCCTCCTCTCTAGCTGCCTCTGGACATGCTTTCCCCCTCTCCTTCTCCTTCGCCCAACAGTAGCATAGTTTCCACCGACACCCTGCTGGTTAACAGTACCGGTGGCGGTCGTTGGTAACCCGGGCCTCGACCGATCCGGTATGCAAGTCTTATTTATGATCCGCATATTTGATTTGGCAAAGATTTTACGCCGGATGCCCTTCCTGACGCAACCCTCCCCATTTGTCCGGGCTTGGGACCGGCACTAAGGATGCACTGGCTTGTGCATCCTCAGTGGCTGGGTTACTGTTCTGGAGTTGATGTGTAAACCTAATAGACAACACGGGTCGTGTGTGTGTGTGTATGTGTGTGTGTGAGAGAGATAGTGAGAGCATGTGTGGGGAGACAATTAAACATCTGAAGTTGTGGAGTTCATATCACATCTACAAGTCCCCCTGTGTTCGGACTGCTCGGTGCACTTAAGCTGAACACTCCACTGCGCACAAAATGCCGCAGTTTATTTTGGCTGTGTTGTTGGTGGTTTGTTATGCAGTTTGGACAGCTGCATTCATCTGGGGATCCAGATGTGTGCGCAGTCTGGATTAAGAGTAGATAAAGTGTACATCCAGTGCACCTGTACTGCTGCTGTTCAGACAAGCGGAACACATTTGTGTGTGTAAACTGTGCAAACGTGTGCTAAGTGCCGAGTGTTCAGGTGTGGCTAATGGGACAGGCCCTTTATGTCTGATGTGATGTCTCAGAGTAGGGGCAGGACTGCTTTACAGCGTTATTGGCTTCACATGCTTTGTGCAGAAGTGCTGTACGTGATTTGTGGTGTGAGGGTGACGTGGAGGAGTGTGAAGTTTTAAATGAAGAGCAGGATGCCAGCTCAAGATGAGGGACAAGAACTTGTTTCTATACAGGGTGCCCCTTCCCATTTGGGGACATGGTTCAGGTTTAGAAACTGTCACCGAGCAGAAAAACACACTCTGCAAACTATGTTGCATGATGTGTAGCACGCTACACAATATGATGAGAGCCAGCACATGCAGGCCAGTGGTCCAATAACATTAGGTGCTAAAAGCAAAACTAAAGACACACATCAGAAATTATAATTTCAGGGCATCCAGGTAGCGTAGAGGTCTATTCCGTTGCCTACCAACACGGGTATCGCCGGTTTGAATCCCTGTGTTACCTCCGGCTTGGTCGGGCGTCCCTACAGAAACAATTGGCCGTGTCTGCGGGTGAGAAGCTGGATGTGGATATGTGTCCTTGTCACTGCACTAGCGCCTCCTCTGGTCTGTCCGGGCACCTATTCAGAGGGGGGAGAGGGAACTGGGAGGAATAGCGTGATCCTCCCACGCACTACGTCCTCCTGGTGAAACTCTTCACTGTCAGGTGAAAAGAAGCGTCTGGCGACTCCACATGTATCGGAGGAGACATGTGGTTGTCTGCAGCCCTCCCCGGCTCAGCAGAGGGGGTGGAGCAGCGACTGGGACGGCACAGAAGAGTGGGGTAATTGGCCAGATATAATTGTGGAGAAAAAGCGGGGGAAAAAAAAACTTCAGTGTGGGAAGATGGCAGCACGAATTTACATTTGTGGTGGCCTCACGCAGTACCGTCCATGCAGTGACTTTTTTCGCATCTGCGTGTAAGTTTTCTTTTCATTTGATGACTGGGAGAGCTGATGCTGGTTCGGCTGGTAGAGCTTGGTTTGCCGCGTCCTGTGAGCCAGGGACCACGGCCTGGCATGGAGCTGCATCCGAGGAGGAAACACCAAGGGCGGTCTGATAGGATGCGGAAGCGTGGCAGACTAAGCTAAGTGCTAGCCCATGCAGACTGGCAGTTCCAATAACACTGAATGCAGTCTGGCGGCGACCTCGCCTAGCCTTGACTGTGTTTTTGGTGTCATCATGTGGAGTGTGGGGAGGTGTGTCGAAGGTGTCTGGCTGAGAGAGCTGGTGTTGGATCGGCTGGGGTAGCCTGGTGTGCTGCGTCCCGTGGGCCCAGGGACACTGGCCCTGCCTGGAACTGCACCCGAGGAGGAAACACCAAGGACGGTCTGAAAGGACATGGAAGCGGGACAGGCTAAGCTAACTGCTAGCCCATGCAGACCAGCAGTCCGACAGTCATCCTGGTGTTCGCTCTCTTGGACAGTGAATTTATTCTTCTTCTTTTTTTATATGTTGGATATCTGTGTTTTTGTAGTTTTTCTGTAGTTTGGATATATGTGTTCTTGTCTCAACCCAGCCACTGAGCATGCGCATTCTCAGTGCCGGTCCCAAGCCCGGATATATGAGGAGGGTTGTGTCAAGAAAGGCATCTGGTATAAAATCCTTGCCAAATCAAATATGCGGATCATAAATAAGATTTACATACTGGATCGGTTGAGGACCGCCACCGGTACTGTTAACCAGCAGGGTGCCGGTTGAAACTATGCTACTGCTGGGCAAAGGAGAAGGAGAGGGGGAAGGCATGTCCAGAGGCAGCGGGAGAGGAGGAAGGGTAGGCGTGTGGAGGTTAGAGTCAGAACTTTGAATGTTGGCACTATGACTGGTAAAGGGAGAGAGCTGGCTGATATGATGGAGAGAAGGAAGGTAGGCATACTGTGTGTGCAAGAGACCAGGTGGAAGGGGAGTAAGGCCAGGTGCGTCGGCAGTGGGTTCAAACTCTTCTACCATGGTGCGAATTGGAGGACAAATGGGGTAGGGGTAATTCTGAAGGAAGAGTATGTCAAGAGCGTGCTGGAGGTGAAGAGCAGGTGTGATGATGAATGTTATCAGCGCATATGCCCCGCAAGTTGGGTGTGAGATGGAAGAGAAAGAAGAATTCTGGAGTGAGTTGGATGAAGTGGTGGAGAGGGTACCCAAGGAGGAGAGAGTGGTGATTGAAGCAGACTTCAATGGACATGTTGGTGAAGGGAACAGAGGTGATGAGGAGATGATGGGTAGGTATGGAGTCAAGGAGAGAAATGTGGAAGGACTGATGGTGGTGGATTTTGTAAAAAGGATGGAAATGGCTGTGGTGAATACATATTTCAAGAAGAGGGAGGAACACAGGGTGACATACAAGAGTGGAGGAACGTGCACACAGGTGAACTATATCTTATGTAGAAGGCTCGATCTAAAAGGGATTGGAGACTGCCAGGTGGTGACAGGGGAGAACGTAGCTAGGCAGCATCGGATGGTGGTCTGTAGGATGACTTTGGAGACCAAGAAGAAGAAGAGAGTGAAGGAAGAGCCGAAGCTCAAATGGTGGAAGTTGAAGAAGGAAGACTGTTGTGTGGAGTTCAGGCAGGAGTGAAGACAGGCACTGGGTGGTAGTGAAGAGTTGCCAGATGGCTGGAAAACCACTGCAGAAATAGTGAGGGAGACAGCTAGGAAGGTACTTGGTGTGTCATCAGGACAGAGGAAGGAAGACAAGGAGACTTGGTGGTGGAATGAGGAAGTACAGCAAAGTATACAGAGGAAGAGGTTGGCTTAGAAGTGGGATAGTCAAAGAGATGAAGAAAGTAGACAGGACTACAAGGAGATGCAGCGTAAAGCAAAGAGAGAGGTGGCAAAGGCAAAGGAAAATGTGTATGGTGAGTTGTATGACAGGTTAGACACTAAGGAAGGAGAAAAGGACTTGTACCGATTGGCTAGACAGAGAGACCGAGCTGCAAAGGATGTGCAACAAGTTAGGGCAATCAAGGATAGAAATGGAAATGTGCTGACAAGCAAGGAGAGTGTGCTGAGAAGGTGGAAGGAGTACTTTTTGGGGCTGATGAATGAAGAAAATGAGAGAAAGAGAAGGTTGGATGATGTGGGGATAGTGAATCAGGAAGTGTGGTGGATTAGCAAGGAGGAAGTGAGGGCAGCTATGAAGAGGATGAAGAGTGGAAAGGCAGTTGGTCCTGATGACATACCTGTGGAGGCATGGAGGTGTTTAGGAGAGATGGCAGTGAGGTTTTAAACAAGATTGTTTAACACAATCTTGGAAAGTGAGAGGATGCCTGAGGAGTGGAGAAGAAGCATACTGGTACCGATTTTCAAGAACAAGGGCGATGTGCAGAACTGTAGCAATTACAAAGGTATAAAGTTGATCAGCCACAGCAATGAAGATATGGGAAAGAGTAATAGAAGCTAGGTTAAGAGGAGAGGTGATGATCAGCGAGCAGCAGTATGGTTTCATGCCATGAAAGAGCACCACAGATGTGATGTTTGCTTTGAGAATGTTGATGGAGAAGTATAGAGAAGGCCAGAAAGAGTTGCATTGTGTCGTTGTAGATTTAGAGAAAGCATTTGACAGGATGCCTAGAGAAGAGGTGTGGTATTGTATGAGGAAGTTAGGAGTTGCAGAGAAATATGTAGGAGTGGTGCAGGATATGTATGAGGGAAGTGTGACAGTGGTGAGGTGTGCAGTTGGAATGACAGATGGGATGAAGGTGGAGGTGGGATTACATCAAGGATCGGCTCTGAGCCCTTTTTTGTTTGCAATGGTGATGGACAGGTTGACGGATGAGATCAGGCAGGAGTCTCCGTGGACGATGATGTTCGCGGATGACATTGTGATTGCGAGAGTAGGATGCAGGTGGAGGAGAGCCTGGAGAGGTGGAGGTATGCACTGGAGAGAAGAGGAATGAAAGTCAGTAGGAGCAAGATGGAATACCTATGCGTGAATGAGAGGGAGGACAGTGGAATGGTCAGGATGAAAGGAGTAGAGGTGACAAAGGCATATGAGTTTAAATACTTGGGGCCAACTGTCCAAAGTAACGGGGAGTGCAGAAGAGAGGTGAAGAAGAGAGTGCAGGCAGGGTGGAGTGGGTGGAGAAGAGTGTCAGGAGTGATTTGCGACAGAAGGACCAGCAAGAGTTAAAGGGAAGGTTTACAAGATGGTTGTGAGACCAGCTATGTTATATGGTTTGGAGACAGTGGCACTGATGAAAAGACAGGAGGCAGAGCTGGAGGTGGCAGAGTTGAAGATGATAAGATTTTCATTGGTAGTGATGAAGAAGGACAGGATTAGGAATGAGTATATTAGAGGGACAGCTCAGGTTGGACGGTTTGGAGACAAAGCAAGAGAGACAAGATTGAGATGGTTTGGACATGTGTGGAGGAGAGATGCTGGGTATATTGAGATGGTTTGGACATGTGTGGAGGAGAGATGCTGGATATATGGGGAGAAGGATGCTGAATATTGAGCTGCCAGGGAAGAGGCGAGGAGGAAGGCCAAAGAGGAGGTTTATGGATGTGGTGAGGGAGGACATGCAAGTGGCTGGTGTGACAGAGGAAGATGCAGAGAACAGGAAGAGATGGAAACAGATGGTCCGCTGTGGCGACCCCTAATGGGAGCAGCCGAAAGTAGTAGCAGTAGTAGTAGTAGTATATATGGATTCTTGTAGTTTGGATGTGTTTTTGTCTTTGTGTTGCACTGCTGTGGGCTGTAGCACATTTCATACACATATTGCATTCAACGTGCTTTACATAAGGGCGTAGTATAAAGACACGAATAAAGAGATACAGAACAAGATAAAGACCAATAACACAACAAGAAGAATATTGAAAGAATAAGATAAAGATTAAAAAAAGAAATTAAAGGCTAATAAGAATGTAATAATCAAACAGTTGGTGATTATTTAGTGAAATCCAGTGGTGAACATGAAAGTTTTAACCTGGATTTAAATGAGCCCACACTTGGGGCAAATCTAATTTATCCTGTTATTCCTGCTATGTTTTTAAGATGGTAATACGTCAGCTTTGTTGCTGTCTTTACGTATGTATCAAGTTCCCATAATAACTACAAAATAATAATCTATATTACTCCCAGATTTTGGGCTTGGCTTGTAGTCTTGATTGACAGGTATCCAAGGTGAGCAAGAACTTTTATCCTCTTTCCTGGGGGCAAAGACAATGGTCTCAGTTTGATCTTTGTTTATTTGGAAAAAAAATATGGGATATCCAGTAATTAATTTGCTCCAGTCACTCAGCGAGAGAGCTGTATATATACATATACATACATATACATATATATATATACATATATATATATATATATACACACACACACACACACACACACACACACACACATATATATATATGAGTGTCATCTGCATAGTCATGTTAAGAGACTTGATTGTGACACAGCGTGATCTTACGGGGAGCACGTGAAGGATGAATAGCACTGGCCAGAATATTGAATAGTACTGGCCAGAACATTGAATAGTACTGACCAGAATATTGAATAGTACTAGCCAGGATATTGAATAGTACTGGCCAGAATATTGAATAGTACTGGCCAGAATATTGAATAGTACTGGCCAGGATATTGAATAGTAATGGCCAGAATATTGAATAGTACTGGCCAGGATATTGAATAGTACTGGCCAGGATATTGAGCCTTGATGGACCCTGCAAGTCATTGTCTTGTGGTCAGCACTAATTGAAACAAAGTAGTCCAGGTCTTGTAAAATTTGAGCCAATTTAGCACACTTCCAGAAATCCCAACCCGTGTGTCCAGTCTGTGTAGCAGTGGTATGTGGCCGACAGTGTCAAAAGCAGCAATAAGATCAAGTAACATTGAGGCAGTGTTTTCCCAGAGTTGCTGTTTACACAAATGTCATTTAAAACCTTAATAATTGCAGTTCCACTTAGAGATGTCCCGAAACCTATTTTTCACTACCGACACCACAGCTTTGGCTGTCTGCTGATACCGATATAAATCTGATATTTTGTTTTACATTTGTACTACTACTACTACTACTACTACTACTTTCAGCTGCTCCCGTTAGGGGGCGCCACAGTGGATCATGTTTCCATCTCTTCCTGTCCTCTGCACCTTCCTCTGTCATGCCAGCCACCTGCATGTACAAATGATAATAACTAGAAGAAGAACAATAAGAACAATAATAATAAAATACATGGAAGCACTTTGCTTATGATAGCCAATTACCCACCTAAAAACATCTCACTCAAATGGAGCGCAAACAAGTACTTCCCCAGTGTGTAGTCCACAACAACAGTTGGTTATGAAAGACTGCCACCCTTTATTCAAACACTACAAAACAAACAAACAAACAAAAAAAGGTACTGCAGTACTTAAAGCAACCAACAGGTTTAAAGTCAAAACAATTTAAACGGTGGCATTCAGCATTGCAAACAAAAAAAACATACAAAATGATCCCTTACAGTGCAGCTATGTGCATATGGTACAGTAAAACACAACTTAAATATGTATAACATTCCAAATAAATACCATAACATTAACAAACACAGTTTAAACTGACTTCACACACACACACACACACACACACGCACACACACAAGCAGATGCCGCTGTGCTGTGACACCATATTTGGTTTATTGGACACATTTTTTATCTCCAGTTATCCAGTCAGCGTTGGATGATGGAGCACATTTTGTGTTTTTTTTTGTTTCAGGGTTTTAGGTTCATTAAGAAGTGTATTTACCTTTTCATCAGTGATCTCTTAGTGGGTATTTAACAGTGTTTCTGGAGAGTATGCACACGAGCAGCGGGGGAATGTGGCAGATCAGGTGGCTGTTGGCTGCTTCACACCGAGTAACGCAGAACTTTCTGTAAGGTTTTTTGTTTTTGCTTATGGGATTAAAAACGTTTAATGTTGTTCTATTAGCAATCACAATTGCTATAGAACTTATAGCTAACAGGGTATGAAGAAAATGATAATTGACTCATTCTAAACCAGGTGATCCATTGTTGCCCGAGTCACATTCGACTTTAGTGTGTGAAGCTTTTGTTTCACTGAAAAAGCCATGTGTGTTCCTCTCTAGGTGGGATTTAAACCTGCGGGGGGGATTCGTACAGCCAAGGAGGCCCTGGTTTGGCTCACCCTGGTGAAGGAGGAGCTGGGCAATGAATGGCTCAGCCCACACCTCTTCCGCCTGGGGGCCAGCAGCTTGCTGGCAGACATTGAGCGACAGGTGGGGAAGTCGACACAGTTCACACACACAACAACATGGAGCGTGAGCAAAGCAGAAGAGCCCTTTTAGTGCTGCTGTTGCAATGATTAAACGCAGCAACCTTTTTGTCGTTAATACTGCTGAAATCTTGTAAGGCCTCATGAGCAGTCATTGCTTGGTGTGGTGTAATGGTGCCTCTGACCTATCAACAGTTCAAACTAGACCTCTTTTTCATTAGTGTCAAGGTAATTTAGATGTGTAACAAAATTTTATTCACTCGTGTTTTTTGTTGTTGTTCCCACAGATTTATCATCATGTGACAGGACAATATGCAGCCTATCATGAGCTCCCAATGGCATGAAATCAAGCAGACAGCAGCAACACTGACCAGTGTGAATCTCAAACAACAGAAGCTCATCACTGCTCAGTGTTGCTCACACAATCCTCAAAGCCTCAAGAGTTGCATTCCTTCTGAAGCCTCAAGTATCAAACGGGGAACAACTCGTCCTCATGGACTGTTGTGACCCATTACATCATCCTTGTGAACTGTTGTGACCCATTACATCATCCTCATGGACTGTTGCGAGCCATTAAGTCATCTTCATGGACTGTTGTGACCAATTAAGGCGACTTGAAGAACTCTCATTGCCCAGCCTATTGTTGAAGAACCCTGGATGCCCAGCCTATTGTTGAAGAACCCTGGTTGCCCAAACTATTGTTGAAGAACCCTGGTTGCCCAGCCTATGGTTGAAGAACTGTGGTTGCCCAGCCTATGGTTGAAGAACCCTGGTTGCCCAAACTATTGTTGATGAACCCTGGTTGCCCAGCCTATCGTTGAAGAACCCTGGTTGCCCAGCCTATTGTTGAAGAACTGTGGTTGCCTACCTGATATGCATACAGACGTCTACTAGACTTTACAAAGTTTGTGAGTCAATACGAAGGACATGCATTTATATCAGTTTTACCTCGGTAAAGAAAGAAAAATTTGATTGACAATTATACCGAATAAGAATATTTAAAAAGTTGTTTTCGTGCCTCAGGAATCAAACATGTTAAAATAGTTTCAGAATTAATAAATTGCTTTTGCCAATTATATTTGGGCTCAGCTTTCTTTGGTTAGTTGCTATTCACTAAATATATGGCTGTTAATTACTTACTACATCCTGGTTCTACATATTATCTTTGGGTTAATGCTTCCGGTGTGGGAAGATGGTGGCGCGAATTCACATTTGCGGCAGCCTCAGCCAGTACCGTCGATGCAGTGTCTTTGCCCACGTCTGCGTCCAAGTTTTTGTCTTCGTTTGTTGGCTGGGAGAGCTGGCACTGGATCGGCTGCGAGAGCTTGGTCTGCTGTGCTGTGGGCCCAGGGACCATGGCTTTACCCGGCGCTGCAACCGAGGAGGTAATACCAACAGCAGTGTGACAGGACACAGAAGCGGGCCAGGCTAAGCTAACTGCTAGCCAATGCAGACCGGCAGTTCCAATAACACTGAGGGCGGTCTGTTGGTGGCTCACCTGGCGTTGACTGTGGTGTTTTGATGTCGTCGTGTGGCTGGGAGAGCTGGCGCTGGATCAGCTGGAAGGGCTTAGTCTGCTTTGTCCGGTTGCCACAGGGACCACGGCCGCTGCCTGGAGCTGCGCCCGAGGAGGAAACACGGAGGGTGGTCTGACAGGACGCGTAATCGGGGCAGGCTAGTGTTGATCTTTCCTGCTCTCAGCCCCCAGACCGTAGTCGATGAGCACAGGGGAGTATTTCCTCCAGGGCCTAGGTGTCGTTTGGTAACTCGCTTCGGGATCAATGACCCACTTTACTCACATGGCGGTCGTAAAGACACACACAGGGACACCACGTTGGCCCTGAGAAATATGCTGTATTTATTGGTGGTACCATGGCTTCTTCCGTAAAATGTATTTGCTCTCTTATTAACTTGCTAACATTAATTCCTGCTGTCGCTGCACTGCTCCATTCATGTTCGCACCGACCCTTGACTAGATTCACACACACGCCGCTCTCCCTCTGCCTCGCTCCACCACTCGTACATGCTACGTCACAACACTACACACTCCCTATTCTCTTAAGGGACTACACTGTTGCTATGCTGCTCCTGTAACACTACCCCCACTCTGGATGGCAATTTTCACAATTCCACTCCAGCACCTTAATATCATACATCAACATGTTTTTTTCTAGTACTTGCATAGGTCTACAGTCTTCATAGGCATTCAATCCACCTGGGAGTATTACGTATACCCACTAGACTTCAAGTCCTTTGACAAGTGGGGCAATAGCAAAAAAAAGGAAAAAGCGCAGCATTTCAATGCGGATACAATTACGTGTGGCGGACACTAGGGGCTATGCCTCTCACCCAGCAGGGCTGTGAGCTGGGGGCGAGGTTTACGTTCCCGGGCTCTCTGGTGCAGGGTTGTTCCTATTGTAGTTTGGTTTTGGAGCTGAGGGATAAAGTTTAAACTCGCCTTCGTCTGCTGTGTTTTTCCTCATCCTGCCACATTGGTGACCCCGAATTGAACATGTCTGGAGCAGAAGAAGAGTGTGAATCCACTTCGGCCACGCCGCCCCAACTCACAGCCGGCCGTTATCGCCGTGGCTGTGAAGCTCCCAGAGTTCTGGCAGAGCGACCCGGCTTCGTGGTTCCAGCATGTCGAGGCGCTGTTCCACCTGCGTGGAATCTCCGCGGACGACTCCAGATACTATTTGGTCGTCGCTGCGCTGGACCTAGGGATGCCCCCCGAAACCCGGTTCTAAACGGGAACCGGTTCTATATTAATAAAAACCGGAGCATTTTTAAGATCCGACGTTTTCGGTTCTGCTATCGGTATTCGGTAGGTACTCGAGAAATCATGGAGTGAGATTTATATTGTGGCAATTGTGTTTTTCGAGGAATTTAAACGTCGCGAACATAATCTTGTTTGCCGTTTTCTCCATCTCTCTGTCTCTCTCTCTTACTGCGCGAGGGGCGGGGCTGTGCTGTGCTCCACACTCGCTGACACACGCACAGACAGCTCTGCTCAAGTGCTCATCATGGCGGAGAGAACTAAACGTTCAAAAGTTTGGGTATATTTTTCAAAAGTCAATGACAACAACGCTCGTTGCCACAAGTGCAACAAATCATTTGCCAGTAAGGGTGGCAATACAAGCAATCTGTCGAAACATCTTTTGTCGAAACATGGTATTAATCTGCAGAAATGCGGCGTTTTCGACTGCTTTGCTCATAGTGTTCCATCCACGTCCACTGCAGGTAAGCCGTATGAGCCATAGATACGGAGTTAGCTAGGCTAATAACGAATTATTACGAATAGGCCAATAAATAAAATATAATTGCTTAGCTAATTGTTTAGCTACAAATATATAAGCCATAGATACGGAGTTAGCTAGGCTAATAACGAATTATTACGAATAGGCCAATAAATAAAATATAATTGCTTAGCTAATTGTTTAGCTACAAATATATAAGCCATAGATACGGAGTTAGCTAGGCTAATAGCCGGGGACACTATAAGTCAGGAGAGATCACGACTCCTGCCGGAGAGGGCAGATATGTTGATTTTTCTGCAGAAGAACTGTTAGGATAATGTTCTAGGTTCTTGTTTGTTTGAACTTCTGTTAGCCTTTTGCTGTAAAAATTTATTTTTCATATTTTTTTTTCTTTATCTTTATCTACTTTTATTTTCTTATCTTATTTGTTGTTGAATGTTGATTATAAAGTCTATAATTCAGACGCATTTAAAACATTGCTGCTGCTGTTGCTGCTGAATAAATAATATTTATTTATATTTATGTAGCCGGGTGGTAAATCTGTTAAATATGTTAAATGATTTTCTACTTAAATTTAGTATAGTTTAACTGTTAATATATGTAATTGTTACACTGTCAAGCCATGTAAAATGTCATTTGATGTAGTTAAATTGTGAAGCAGATTGTGAGTGTATTTTTATAGTTTTGGTTGTCATTGCATGTTTTGACCAGTAAGTGGCAGTGTTGCGGACTTTTATTGTAACTCCGTGCAAGTTATCCAAGTGCATCTTGGGTATTCTTTCTTTTTTTTCTTGTGTGGAGCGCCTGAAGATTGCGGTGTGACGGTGCTCTGACTCCGTAGTAAGTAAGGGTAAATATCTTGTGAAATATACCTGTAACATTATTCCAAACAATATTGTATGTCGGTAATTTGACAAGATGGTTTGATTTAGACGCTACTGGAGTTGATGTTCGGTGATTTTGGGCGCGAGCCGTCGACCACTGTTCGCCATTGCAGGCATGACAAGGTAATGTTGGCGTGAATAAAGCCACACCATGCCATTGTATTTGGGAAGTAAAGGTTTTATATGCATTTTAATTCTGTTTAAAGGTAACTGACAGACTGAGAAGTTGCGCGATCTTCAGGAAGTTCCACATGTCTTTGTTAAACCCTGTTTAACATACATAGTCCACTGCCGTATATTGCACCGTATGTTGTATGTTGTATTTATTTTCCTTTTAAAATCTTTTCTGTTAAACTTGCCACATCGGTGAACATTTATGACCTGTTTGCTCGAAAGACACAGGAATTTATGCACTCAGTAAAACGATCTGCATTCGAAGGTTCAAACAATAAAATTAAAGCTACAAGAACCCCGGAAGTAATTGTGTCCTGTGTGGTATCTAATTCCACGGGCTACATAATTTTGGTACCAGGAGTGGGGTGTAGCTAAAACATTTTTTTTTAAATTGGCAACAGAGGGTCCGCGGTGGCGTAGCGGTCTAAGCATCGGCTTGGTGTCGATGCAGTTGCCCACTGGGGACTGGGGTTCGCGCCCCGGTCTCGTCAGATCCGACTATGGCCGGACTCGATGAAGCAGCAATCATTGGCAACGCTGTCTTCGGGAGGGGGGCGGAGTCGGCTTGTGTTCGTCATGTGAATGCGTCTCTGTGTGTGTCGGAAAAACAGTGGTTCGGCTTGGATTCGCCTTGTCACGAAAGTGGGGAGGCGCTTTCCTTCGAGACTGCCGGCCGGAGAGACGCAGTTGGCGAACGCATGCAGTGCGAGGTTGGGTGTTTGAATTAAAATAGGGATCAATTGGCCACTAAATTGGGAGAAAAAAGGGAAAAATCAGAAATAAATTAAAAAAAAAAATGGCAACAGAGTGGCTTATTTTTACTTAAAAAAATAAATAAAAATACGGCAGTGGTGAAGATTGCTGGTGACGTCCGTTGGTGTTGAGTCTGAAGCCATCCTGCTGTGGAGGTGGTGACCAGCGAGAGACGACGTGAGGGGCTCTATGAGGTTCTGGTGCTTCCTGTGTCACACGACTCAGCCGTACCAGCGCAGAGGACTCCAGCGCTAACTTCAGCTACAAAGACCAAGATTCAGCAAGGCTCCAAGTTAAAGACTGTCCTTGTAGTATCCTTGAACCAGGTTTTGAACTAAATATCCTCATTTATACTGGACTGAGTAAAGATTAATATATCATTATGTCTAGTGATTCTGGTGATGAAGGGAGTTCACGTAATGATAATGGCCACACCTCAGGTGGCATAACGGGTATAGGTGAAGGTGCTACAAAAGAAATGCAGACCACCATGCAAGAGCTCGCCAGACTGCGAGATGAGCTCACCAGGTTAAATGGTGAAGCAAGGGCTCAGAGAGCAAGTGATAACAGTGCACCCACACGTTCATACATCTAAGTTCCGAGAGAACGCCAGATCCAAGCATTTAGTGGGGAGTGTGGTACAGACAGGAGATCTGTCGAAGAGTTTATTGAAGAGGTTGAAAGGGTTTTAAGATACAGAGAGCAAACAACAGAAGAACAATGTGACTATATACTATCTCTATTGCGTGGCCCTGCATTGGAAGAGGTGCGACTATGCATGAGGGGTCAGTCAGTGGGGCCCAGTGATTTATACTCTTACCTGAGCAATGCATTTGGGGAAAAGCGCAGTTCCACACAGCTTTTGCAGACCTTTTACAACCGTAACCAAACTGATGGAGAAGACCTCCGTGACTACTCCCATGCACTATCCCATATTTTGAGCTCTGTAGTGAAACAGTCCACAGATGTAATACCTAATGAGAAAACTGTGCTCAGAGACCGGTTTATTGAGGGTTTAAGAGAAGCAGCACTCAGGCGTGAACTCAGGAAAATGGTTAGGGACAAACCAGAGAGCAGTCTTCTAGATGTGAGGAACGAGGCCCTCCTGTGGGAGATGGAGGACAGCAGGTCTCATCGTCCCAGGGTCATAAAGAGCAACCAAGTTACATCAGAGGTTCCAGAAACCCAGTGCTCTATTATTAAAACAAACAATGACCAAGGTAGTGCATTAAATGATGTTCGGAGAGCAGTAGCCCATCAAGAAAAACAGCTAGCAGAGTTAGGCAAAACACTTGCTGATCTAGCCTTTGCTGTAGGTGAACTGAGTAAGCGCAGCACTCAACAGACATTCCTAGAGCCCAAGCCACAACCTAGACCCCAGCCAAAGTTCACACCAGATGGTCAGCCTATCTGTTTCAAGTGTAGAGGCATAGGTCACATTGCAAGAAAATGCTCACAGGCCAGAGGGGGTCAAGGGGACGCAACACCTAGTTCTTATGTAGTGCAGGAAAACTCGCACCCTCCGTTGTCATGAGCCACACAACTCGAGGGGAGGAAGCTGGCTCACCAAAAGAGACTCCAGACAGAAGCAGGATCTTAGAGCGTGCAGTCGGAGAATGTAAAACTGTTGAGGTGAAACTACGAGGTGTTACAGTGTCCTGCTTACTTGACACTGGTAGCCAGGTCAGTACAATTTCTGAGAGTTTTTTCAGGGAACACCTGTCAGTGAAAGGCGAAGACATTCACCCGGCATTTGAGTGGTTAAAGATCACTGCAGCTAATGGATTAGACATACCCTATATGGGCTATGTGGAGCTTGATGTAGAAGCCATGGGTCTGACTATCCCAGAGCGAGGTTTTCTGATAGTTAAAGATTCTGAACACTCTTCCTCTGTTCCAGGTCTAATAGGGATGAACATTGTCAAAAAATGCAGAGAGCTAGTACACACGGAGTTTGACACCACACTGCAGGAGAGGTTTGACTCAAACTGGAGAGAGGCTTTTAATCATCTTCATGCAGTACATGCAACAGACAGACTCTTTTTCGCTAGGGTAGCTGGTAAGGATGTAGTCCATATACCTGCTTCATCTGCTGCTACAGTTATGGCTAGGGGACTCAGGACCGTGAGTGAGGATGGTTCTTTTTTGTTGCTGGAGTCTGTGGGTGTCCCCGTTCCTGGAGGTTTGGTTGTTGTGCCTACTTTGGTTTCATCGGGCAATCACATTTTTCCAGTCCGAGTCATGAACATGTCTGATGAAGATATCTGGCTAGGGCCACGGACTAGGCTAGGGGTTTTGACTCAGGTAGACTGTGTGAAAAGTGATGAGCTTTGTGAGGTACAGTTCCAGAGAATCTCAGCAGACACTGAACAAGTGAGTATCAGTGAACACCCCGAAACACCGACAGATGTGCAGGAAATTCTCGGCAAGCTCAATTTTTGTGGTAGCCCAGAACAGCAAGCACAGCTGACTTTGTTACTGGAGAAGTACTCTTTTGTGTTAGCAACAGAAGATGAAGATCTAGGCTACACTGACAAAGTACAACATGAGATCCATCTGACAGATGACATACCTGTAACACAGCCATACAGACGAATCCCACCCACACAGTACAGTGAAGTCAGGGAACATATTGGCAAGCTGCTTAAAAAAGGGGTCATTCAAGAAAGCTCTAGTGCTTATGCTTCGCCCATAGTACTAGTGAGAAAGGCAGATGGTAGTCTGAGGCTATGTGTCGATTACAGGAAACTCAACTCAAAGACAAGACGTGATGCATTCCCGCTCCCGAGAATTGATGAGAGTTTTGACGCGCTGAGAGGGGCAAAGTTCTTTTCGACCATAGATCTGGCGAGCGGATACCACCAGGTAGCTATGCATGAGAGAGATCGGACTAAGACTGCATTTACTACACCGTTTGGTCTGTATGAGTACGTGAGAATGCCTTTTGGTGTTTGTAACGGTCCAGCTACATTTCAGAGACTTATGCAAGTTACTATGAATGATCTCATTTTTCAGATACTCCTGGTCTACCTAGATGACATCTTGGTTTTTTCAGAGACATTTGAGCAGCATTTGGAGAGACTTGAGACTGTGTTTAAGAGACTGGCAGAGACGGGCCTTAAGGTGAAGTTGCAGAAGTGTGCTTTTCTACAACAGTCCGTAAAGTTTTTGGGTCATCAGGTGTCAGCAGAAGGTATAGGAACTGACCCCTCCAAGGTCTCTGCTGTTAAGAACTGGAAGGTCCCAACCACTGCCAAAGAGCTGCAGTCGTTCTTGGGTTTCTGTAGTTACTACAGGAGATTCATTCGAGGCTTCTCACAGATTGCCGGGCCACTGCATGACCTAGTCAACAAATGTTCAGGTGTGAAAAAAACAGGGAAAGTAGGTCACCAGTTTTGTAATATGTGGACACCAGAGTGTGACTCTTCCTTTGAGCAGTTAAAGGAAAAACTTACCTCTGCTCCCATTTTGGGTTTTGCCGATTTCACACAACCATTTGTAGTTGAGACAGATGCTAGTCACCATGGATTAGGCGCTGTATTGTGTCAGCAGCAAGGTGACACCAGACGTGTCCTAGCATATGCTAGCCGCAGACTACGGCAGGCTGAGAAGAATGACCGAAATTATAGTAGCATGAAGTTGGAGTTGCTTGCCTTACAATGGGCAGTTGCTGAAAAATTCAGGGGTTACTTGCTTGGTTCAAAGTTTGTTGTCCTGACTGATAACAATCCCCTCTGCCACCTCAAGACAGCCAAGTTAGGTGCTATAGAGCAGAGGTGGGTAGCGCAACTGTCTGTTTTTGATTTCGAGGTTAAGTACCGTCCTGGTTGCAGTAATGCCGCCGCAGATGCTCTCTCTAGGCAGGAGTTTGCAGGGGAGCCTGAAACAGACCCTGACTCGGATTTTGACGACTGTATCACTGTGTGTAACCTGATTGAGCGAGGAACAGTTCTGGATCCTGGTCTTGTCTCTAGAGGTCTGGAGTGTTACAAAGTGAGACAGATCCGTGCTGGGGAGTCGAGGTCTGGTGAGACAGGTACTAAACAGGGCAACACCCCCACACTGCCAGGTTATACCAGAGAGGAGCTGGTAGGTTTTCAGGCCGGTGACCCCACCCTAAAAGAGTTTAGGGCATTTTGGGATCGGGGGAGGAGGCCATGTCCCAGAGAGAGAGCAGCCCTGTCTAGTCAAGTGAAAAGATTGTTGAAACAATGGAGATGCATACAACAACGAGAAGGGTTGTTGTACAGGGTTATCACAGACCCACGTCATGGAGAAGTGTGGCAGTTACTCGTGCCTAGTTGTTTGAGGGACCAAGTTCTAGAAAATGTACATAACAACATGGGACATCAGGGCATAGAGCGCACTGTAAACTTGCTAAGAGGGAGGTGTTTTTGGGTAGGGCTATGCGAGGATGTTGAAAGCTGGGTTAAAAACTGCGAGCGGTGCATTTTGACCAAGATGCCTCAGCCAAAAATCCATGCTCCAGTTCAGGCATTCCTGGCCTCCCGACCTCTAGAAGTGGTGGCTGTTGATTTTACAGTGTTGGAGGCAGCTTCAGATGGCCGTGAAAATGTCCTTGTTGTGACCGATGTGTTTACAAAGTTCACACAAGCGTATGCTACCAAAGACCAGAAGGCTGACACTACAGCTAAAGTTTTGCTCAGGGAGTGGTTCATGAAATATGGGGTCCCAGAGAGACTGCACTCAGACCAAGGTCGAAATTTCGAGAGTGAAATTATAGCAGAGCTGTGCAAACTCTATGGGGTTAAAAAGACACGGACAACTCCCTACAGGCCACAGGGAAACGGTCAGTGTGAAAGATACAATCGCACACTCCATGACTTGTTAAGGACACTCCCACCAGAGAAAAAAAAGCGTTGGCCAGAGCATCTGTCTGAAGTAGTATATGCCTATAATGTCACTCCTCATTCCACCACAGGGTACTCGCCTTATTATTTGCTTTTCGGGGTACAGCCACATCTCCCAGTAGATGCTTTATTAGGGCGTGAGTGTGTGTCAGACAGGAAACAGGATTGGTTGTCTGTTCATCAGGAGAGACTCCGACAGGCACACGAGAGAGCCAGAGAGTACTCAGAGCAGAAGGCAGCTGAGAGGATCTCACTGCAAAATGAGAAGGTGTATTGTCCTCCTGTGGACATTGGTCAGTTGGTTTTCCTACGTCACAGACCCCCACGTAGACATAAGATTCAGGACACATGGACCTCAACAGTCTACAAGGTAGTTGACATCCAGGGTACCACACACACTGTTGAACCTTTTGAGGGAGGTCCCATTAAAAGAGTTCATAGGTCAGAGTTGCGACCTTGTGCAAAACCAGTTCCCAAACCCAGAACTAGAACTAGGTTACAGACCACTACACAGCCTGTAGCTGAGGATGAGCCTGAGTCACCTGAGGCTGATTTTGTTATTGTTGAGGAAGTCATCCCTCGCCGGCTTGTGCAAGTACCTAACCTGCCTCTTGCAGCAGAAAGTGTTAGTTTACATGTGACAGCACCCACAGATGAGAGTGACGGTGAAGGACCTGAGGAAGGTTATTCAGATATGAGAAATTGTGGCACAGGAACAGAATGTGTTAATGATGTGCATCCAGACGTTAGCGACAGTGACTTGCCCATTATTGAAAACAGGGACAGGCCCGCACTAACAGAGGATGCTGGTGGAGCAGGACGTAGAACCTATGCACCTAAACCTGCCATTAGGAAAAGCAAGCGGGAAATGGCTGGATCTCATTCAAACCCATTTCATCTGCCAAAGTCAGCCTGTAATGCAGTCTCAGTCAGCACAGATATGGTCTCTAAGGTTTTGACAAGCCTGGGTGCTGCTCTCTTTGAAAAGGCCTTGCAGGGAGTATTTGAGTCAGTTCATGTTTCGTAGTCACCGAGGACGTTGACTATATTTGCAGGGGAGTATGTAGCCGGGTGGTAAATCTGTTAAATGATTTTCCACTTAAATTTAGTATAGTTTAACTGTTAATATATGTAATTGTTACACTGTCAAGCCATGTAAAATGTCATTTGATGTAGTTAAATTGTGAAGCAGATTGTGAGTGTATTTTTATAGTTTTGGTTGTCATTGCATGTTTTGACCAGTAAGTGGCAGTGTTGCGGACTTTTATTGTAACTCCGTGCAAGTTATCCAAGTGCATCTTGGGTATTCTTTCTTTTTTTTCTTGTGTGGAGCACCTGAAGATTGCGGTGTGACGGTGCTCTGACTCCGCAGTAAGTAAGGGTAAATATCTTGTGAAATATACCTGTAACATTATTCCAAACAATATTGTATGTCGGTAATTTGACAAGATGGTTTGATTTAGACGCTACTGGAGTTGATGTTCGGTGATTTTGGGCGCGAGCCGTCGACCGCTGTTCCCCATTGCAGGCATGACAAGGTAATGTTGGCGTGAATAAAGCCACACCATGCCATTGTATTTGGGATGTAAAGGTTTTATATGCATTTTAATTCTGTTTAAAGGTAACTGACAGAGTGAGAAGTTGCGCGATCTTCAGGAAGTTCCACATGTCTTTGTTAAACCCTGTTTAACATACATAGTCCACTGCCGTATTTTGCACCGTATGTTGTATGGTGTATTTATTTTCCTTTTAAAATCTTTTCTGTTAAACTTGCCACATCTGTGAACATTTATGAGCTGTTTGCTCGAAAGACACAGGAATTTATGCACTCAGTAAAACGATCTGCATTCGAAGGTTCAAACAATAAAATTAAAGCTACAAGAACCCCGGAAGTAATTGTGTCCTGTGTGGTATCTAATTCCACGGGCTACATTTATACAAAGTTATATAATAGAATAATAAAGCAATGTCGATTCTGTTCTTAATTAAGTGTCTTTTTTCTTGCATAATAATCAAAAAGAACCGATAAGAGTATCGATAAAGTACCAAAACGATAAGCAGTACCGATAAGAGTAGTAGTATCGATAAAATCCTAACGATACCCATCCCTAGCTGGACCAGCAGTCCACACGCCGGGCCATGCAGCTGTTGCGCCCCCCCCCCGCAACACGGTAAATACGTCGCCCTCAAACATCCTCTGCTCCCGAGGTACAGCCTATCTGCCGCAGAGAGGGCAGATAGGATCCTTTCCCTATCCGGTTTGGGCGACGGGACGGCTGTGGATCTCATGGACAATATGCTGTCTCTGCTAGGCTCGGACGAAGGTGGATTCCTTTTCCCGCACGTTTTCCTGCGCCAGCTTCCGTCTCCTGTGCGCGCGGCTTTGGCTAACTCCCCGTGTCTGGCCGCTGGTGACTGCCGAGGTTTGGCTGAGGACGCCGATCGGGTCCTGCTGGCTACCAGACGGTTCTCTGTTAAGAGTGTGGCATCGAAGCCTCTGCAGCCGGCGTCGGAGGACGCGGACCCGGCAGTGGTGACTGGAGTGACTGCCCGGAGACGGCGCGGGAGCGGCCTCTGTTTCTTCCACCAGCGGTTCGGCGGCACGGCGAGGCGCTGCGTCCCTCCGTGCACGTTTGAGGCGCCGGGAAACTCCCGGGCCAGCACTCAGTAGCAGCTGTGGGCGCTGGCGGACGTAGGGAGCTGCTCTTCATTAAGGACACGATGTCAGGAAGACGGTTTCTGGTGGACTCAGGCTCGCAAAAGAGCCTACTCCCTCCTGCTAAGACAGACAGGTCGGCCGAAGGCGGCGGCCCACAGTTAAGTGCAGCTAACGGTTCGTCCATTGCGACGTTTGGCACAAGGTTGGTGACTGTTTGTTTCCACGGGCGCCATTTTGAATGGGACTTTGTAGTCGCCGCCATTACGGTTCCTATTATCGGCGTGGATTTTCTGTGTGCTAATCGTCTGCTGGTTGATGTTGCAAACCGCCGTTTAATTGATGCTGTGTCTTTCGCCACTGTTCCGTGCGAGACAGGGGGAGCCGGGCCGTTAACACACGCTAACTTTTTAGCATCAGGTGATGTTTTTCAGCGTTTGCTGGCGGATTCTCCATCGGTGACTACGCCTGCCTTTTCCACCGCGGTTACTAAACACGGGGTAGAACATTTCATTCCCACTCTGGGACCGCCAGTTTTTGCGCGCGCGCGGCGCCTCGACGCGGTAAAATGGGCTACAGCTAAGGAGGAGTTCGCCATCATGGAGCGTCTGGGTATAGTGAGGCGTTCCAACAGCCCGAGGGCCTCGCCGCTTCACAAGGTGCCCAAGGCGGATGGGTCGTGGCGGCCTTGCGGTGACTTTCGCCGCCTGAACAACGTCACCGCCAATGACCGCTATCCCATCCCAAACATACAGGACTTTTCCATACGCCTGGCGGGTACCACTATTTTCTCTAAGGTGGACCTTGTGCGCGGCTATCATCAAGTTCCCGTGCGCGCAGAGGACGTGCCCAAGACCGCAATGATCACCCCATTTGGGCTTTTTGAGTTCATGCGCATGCCTTTCGGCTTGAAGAGGGCAGCGCAAACCTTTCAGAGGCTGATGGACTCGGTGTTGCGTGACCTTGCTTTCGTGTTCGTTTATCTCGACGACATATTCAGGAGGGGGAGGGGAGAGTAGGAGGAGAGAGGAGGAAAGAGTAGGAGGGGAGGAGAGAGTAGGAGGAGGAGAGAGTAGGAGGGGAGGAGAGTAGGAGGTGATAACTCTATGATAACTATAACACTACTAATTTTGATCCCTGGGAGGGGAAAAAGCAAAAAATGAAACAAAATCTCATAGCTCTCAAGATAACGTCAAATCAGTATGAAAATATTTCTAGCGTTATTTCAAACACAGTATCTCATTGCAACAAATACATCCCCATCTACGGTATACATGTCAAGGGCTTTAAAAATCAAACTCGTCCCCAGGCTTTAACACAGTCCAGTCCTGGTCGAACTTAACAGAAAATGCCCAAAAGTGTTGGTTGAAGTTCTCAGGAAATAGCAGTTTCCCGCACAACACCCACGTAGCGTCAACATTGCATATATATTTTATCAGAAAAAAAGGGATTCTCTCGCCATGTAAGAGATCGACAATAAAAACATCTTGCGTAGCATACTTTACATTGTTAATGGTTACTTCTGAAACCCTTTGAAGAAGCTTATCTTCACTAAAAGAAGCATCAGTCAAATATTGTTCTAGAGCATACTGAAGAGTACGTGGTAAGGAAGAAAATGGAGTGCTAGTACTGCGTCCTGGTACCTTCTCAAAATCATCCAAAAAATTACTTGCAGAAAACTCCCAACATTGCTTTAACTGGTGACGGTTGCTCAGTGTGGAAGCTATATTGATAAAATTATGACAACTACTTGCAATATTCTTAAAATATTGGTGCTTGCCTTCACATCTCATGCACGAGAGGACTAAGAGGCCCAAACATTGAGATTAATTTAGAATAATGTATTAGATAATGGCACTTCGGAGTAATAACATCACCAAATACAGCTTTCAACCGAGTCAAAAAGTCTTGGACAAGTATATCCAAGAGACGAAGGTTCTCTCTTCTCACCGTTGGAGCAAGAACAATATGTACCTACAATTTCTCTACACAACAGGTACACATGCCAATATGGACTCTCTGGAGGAATACGGTGTGCGGTCAAAAAAGGAAGTATTCTAAAAAGACACCATTTTTGAGATGCTGAGCCCACAATGCTTCCTTTTTGTGATAGTTTTTCAGACAACTGTACCGGCTTATTCACTCTATCATTTTGACCTATTGTTATTCTCTGCAGCTCTTCGTTTACCTCTTGAATGCTAATATGTTTCTCTCTATGAGCCTGGCACAGAACTAGTTTCAAAACTAAAGGTATGACACCTTCCAACATGTCATGCATTACGTCTGGAGGAAAGGACTTAGTAACATCAAAATAGGGAAGCACATCAAATGGACAACTAGAGTCTACCCCATAAGTTGCTTTACTGGCAGGATTTTGCTGGATACATTCCAGGTGATACTGGTGAACCTCAGATGTTCTTAAAACATAATTATTTTCCTGAAATTTCTCTTTTATATCTGTATATGTTCCCATACAGTGTCTACAAACTCTTCCTGAGCTAATTGACATACTGAACCCACCAATCATGTGAGCTGAAAGATTATGCCAGAAAAGGTAGCTAGAGCCGCATGGACATTCTGTTCAACCCCACCAACGGTGAGACTGAATCCATCCGTTGAGAGTACTTTGAGGTCATCCAGCAGTGGCTTGAGGATGACTTCTAAACCACATTGCTTTATAAAGCGATAGCGCACCAGTAATGCTAAATGAATATGGTTCACTTGAGACCTATATCTTCCATGTACATTACCTACAGTATAGTAGAAGGCGCAGAGTTTGTGTTTCGTCTTCTTTGAACCCAAAGGGTTTACTACCTCAAATTCGTCCTCATAAAAATGCAGTCTCAACGCATTTGGATAATCTCTAAAGACAGGATGCTCCTTATAGTACGCTCCATCAGTAAAGTCTGTGAAGACCTGTTCATCTTTTGTCTTTTCAGATACTATGTCATCCCACACATCCTCATGGGAACAATATTTTCTTAAGACTTGTGAAATGGGAACATAGGAGAAGCTACCTATTTTATGACCTGTGGAACCTCTCAAAGTGTATTGAACTGGTTCAGTCAAGTCTAATCTTGACTTGCAGTACTCTTTCAATTTGAAGTGAGAAGAGAAATCTTTTGACGCTTCCTCAAAAAAATCATTCGACTCCAAAACCTGCTTAAGTTCAGGACATCCCTCAACATCAAAGCCATTTTCTTTTAGATGATAAGATAAAAATGCATCGTAATTCTCCTTAAAGAAACAAAATAAAAAGTTGACATCATTCAGTATCTCTTGTTGAACAGATTCAGGTAAATTGTTTTTTTCTCTGCATTTTAGGATGAAGCTACAAAGATTTGCTTTGAAGTTGGATAACAGGGCTTCCATACTAGAGGGGGATTGAACATCTGCATCTGCATTATAATCAGACATATCATCATCATCATCATCTTCAGAGGCAAAGTTATCACTACCAGGCTCCTCACTAGCCCCGTCACTAGCAGGAGGTAAAATGCAAGCTCTATGTTTTCTATAAACATGACATCTGAAAGATGGGTAGTTAGAAAAAGTGGATTGACAGTCATTGAGTCCACAAGTGATTGAGAAGCCTGCCTCGTGGGCATGAGCAAGACCCACATGTTGGATCAACTTAATGAGAGTGAAAGTCTTTTTTTTACATTTGGGGCACTGGTGGACCTGAGACTGTAAACGAGGCATTTCAGTAGATCTGGTTGATAACTCTGGTAACACTCATCGACAGAGGATGGTCACCCTTCTCGTGCAAGTTGGCTATACATCGCTGAAGAAAGGTCAGAGTGTTCTTGTTTTTGGGTTGGTACTCAAGGTTGAAGACAAAATATGAATAAAAAGACGCGATCATCGCTTCCTCTACCTTCAAGCCTTCACAAACTGTGACCCCTTCTACTTGAGTGCACAGGAACTTTCTCCGGCAAATGTGGCCTTCCAGTCTTCTTGGCTGGTTACTTAGACAGTTGGGTATGGGGTGGTGGGTTCACCCTGAAAAATACATAAGTACATTAGAATTAGGCATGTTCGGTAAAACAGTAATACAGTATACCCGGAAGGTATTTTCTTTGGATGGTAGTTCTGAATAACACACTGTGGTTGTTGGCGTGTGGTTATTGTCATTATTTCGCAATGTTAAATTACCAATCCCACGTGTGAATGCGCACTGCACTGCACTCATATCCAGGGAGAAACCAGTTTCAAATGAAATAGCCCATGTGTTTTTTTCGTGACTGTTGTCTTATATGCCCCTGCCTCGTTCCTGTTCTACCACTAGGGGCCAGTATCATTCTATGCTGATGCGTGATTCTAGTGGCTACTGCTCCGGCCTCCGGAGACTCAACCAACTTGGGAGCGGAATATTTCCTCTTCTGTCGACAGAATGAAGGACTATGTCACATGTTTTCAAAACAAACGACAACTTTGGGCGAGCCATCAGTCACTCTTGTAGATTTTGTTGTGGATATATATATATATATGTATTATCCTTGTTTTTGCACAAGTTCTACACCAGGATCTGTATCATGTGTGTAATTGTGTTATTTTTATCATGAAGTGGCTTAAGTTTCTAGAGATGCATACCTCTCCCATGGTGATGTGAACGTCCAGCAGCCGGCGGACCTTCCACTGGGGGTGCCCATCCATGATCTCAAGGGGAGGCGGAGCTGGGGCCGGAGGCATCAGGGGACTGTGGGAGACAGGCTTAACCCGAGACACATGAAAAACAGGATGAATCTTCAAGGAAGCCGGAAGCTTCAGACTCACCGCCGCGGGGCTGAGCACCTTCCTGATCTCAAAGGGCCCAACAAACCGGGGGTTCAGCTTCTTCGCGGTGGACTGAAGCGGGAGGTCCTTCGAGGACAGCCACACCCTTTGGCCTGGTTGGTACGTAGGCGCTGGAGACCGGCGTCGGTTGGCTCCTCGACTGGCGCGCTCAGCTGCCCGGAGCAGAGCAGCTCTGGTCACCTTCCAGACGCGATGACACCCGTTCAGATGGGCCTGCATGGAGGGAACTGCCACTTCCGACTCCTGCGCAGCAAAGAGAGGCGGCTGGTAGCCCAGGGACACCTCAAAAGGTGAGAGGCCGGTGGCAGAGCTGACCAGGGAGTTGATGGCATACTCGACCCAGGGGAGGAACCGACTCCAGGAGCTGGGCTTCTTGGCGGCCACGCACCGGAGGGCAGACTCCACGCTCTGGTTCATCCTCTCCGTCTGGCCGTGTGGGTGATATCCAGAGGAGAGACTAACAGAAGCACCCAACCCCTTACAAAAAGCCCGCCATACCTGGGAGACGAGCTGGGGCCCTCGGTCCGAGATGACGTCCAGGGGAAGGCCGTGGAGACGGAACACGTGGCTCGTCAGGAGGTCCGCCGTCTCAGAAGCCGCTGGGAGTTTGGGGAGGGCCACCAGGTGCACTCCCTTAATGAAGCGGTCCACCACTGTCAGGATCCCAGTGTTACCCTGGAAGGGAGGCAGTCCGGAGACAAAATCCAACGCCACATGGGACCAGGGCCGGCTTGGAGTTGGGAGGGGCTACAGCAGACCCGCGGGTGCCTGGTGAGAGGCCTTGCTGCGAGCACAGACGGAGCAGGCCTTTACGAAGTCCCTGACGTCTTTCCTCATAGTGGGCCACCAGAAACGCCGAGCCAGGAAGGTGAAGGTGCGGTGGACACCCGGGTGGCAAGCAAACTGACTGGCATGGCCCCACTGAAGAACCCGGGACCGGACTGAGTCTGGGACGAACAGGCGGCGTGGAGGCACGTGGCTCGGGGCGGGATGGGAGCGCAACGCCTGCCTGACCACGGTCTCGATGCCCCAGGTAACCACGCCCACCACCCTGGCCTCAGGAAGGATGGGAGTCGGCTCCTCTGTAGCTGGCTCCCTCCTCGGGTGTTGTCGGGACAGGGAGTCTGCCTTCGTGTTGCGGGACGATAAGTCAGCGTGAAGTCAAACCGACTTAGGAAGCTGGCCCACCGTGCCTGCCGACCATTGAGAGGGAAGAGTAACCACTACTGCGAGGAGGTTACGGCGCGAACTGACAACGGGCGCTGGGAGACCAGCAAACTTAAGCCCAGCCCTGACGGCTAAGCCCGGCCCTGACGAGCTGATTGGCTGCCGGCGCGGGGCGGGCGGGCCACGGCGCGGGGTGGGCGAGCCACGGCGCGGGGTGGGCGAGCCTTAACACCCGCAGTTCACGTCCGAGCTCTGGACTGCAGTCACCGAGGGGCTGGGGGTGAAGCTCCACCGCACCACAGCATACAACCCGCAGGGCAATGGACTTTGTCAGCGGTTTCATCGGTCTATGAAGGCTGCTCTTCGTGCCAGCCTCATGGACAGCAACTGGGTCGACCGCCTCCCGTGGGTCATGCATGGCCTTCTCTCTGCCCCAAGGAAGACCTACAGTCCTCGTCTGCCGAGCTGGTTTACAGACAGCCGCTGCGTGTCCCTGGGGAGTTTCTCCCGGACGCTGTGGCCCCCTGGTCAGCAGCTTCTCATCAGGCTGTGGCCCGGGACGGTGCCAACGCTTTCACTCCGATCCCTACGTCTCACCACTGCCTCCCTCAGTCCTACGTCCCCAAGAATCTGCTGTCAGCCAGGTACGTCTTCATCCGCCGTAACAGCCACCGTATCCCCCTTGCAGCCCCCCTACGAAGGGCCCTTCCACGTCCTGGAAGCGGGGCCTAAGAACTTTGTGGTGGACATGGGGGCAAGCCGGAGCAGGTCTCGGTGGACCGTCTCAAGCCTGCCCATTTGGACCTGGGTGGGCCGGTCGAACTGGCCCTGCCCCCACAGCGTGGACGCCCCCTTTCTCGAGCCCCCGGCCCAGCCTCGGCCAGGGCTCCGGCTCTGTCCCCTGCCACTGCCCCCGCCCCTGCCCCCATTCCCTTTCAGCGCAGCCATTTTGGCCGCCTCGTCAGCCCCCGAGACGTTGACTGTTTCACTGGGGACTGTTCGCCTGTTGGCTGTTTGTGTTTCATTGTGTACTGTTGTATTACATTACTGTTTTGCATTTTTTCGTGATGGTGAATTCTGGGGGGGGGGGTACACAGTGGAGGATAGATTCACCAGGGGCTGCTGGTTCTTTAAGGAAGACGTTCAGAGTTATGACGTAGGCACGGTTTAGAATTTCCCAGGAGGTGGAGCCATGTTTTCGACACCCTAGGCATTAGGTGGTTGCCACGAAAGATTGTGCTGTATCGGTGTTGTTTTGTGTGGCGAGTAAACGGAATTAACTCGACTCGATCTCTCCGTCTCCTCATTCCTGCACTCCCACACGGTATTACTAACATACAGAATCTCTGTCGCGAATGAGATGAAATATGAAAAGTAAATTAACTTACTTTATCAAACACAAACTAAAAAACAGCATCAGCTAGCTAGATAACGTTAACTAGCTAGTTTGGAGCAAAAAAACAAACAAAACATTGACTAAGATCACACCTCTTCATTCATAGTTAACATTGCAGCAATATCGGGCAGAAATAATTATTTTTATAATATGTGATATCAATACTTACTGAAGCTATTTACCGGAGCTTCTTTCACAATTCACATGTTCTGTTAGCTAACTTTAGTCGTTACCTGTAATTGTGGCGCGGGAGCCAGAACAGAGGACTGTATCTGTACCCGCTCGTGACGTGACTGTGCAGCCTAGGAGGATTCTGATTGGTCAGCATTTGCGGTCCCGAGAACCCGATCTGACTGTGACCACGCAGGCAGAACAGAGGTACCAGTGCAACATAATGACAGGCATGGTTCACAGATTTATGGCTACATGCCAAATAAGAACCGCTACAATATGCCCCAAAAATAATTGATAATTTGTCATCATTACAACCATAATACTATGGGGGGGTGGAGTTTAATTTTTCCTTTCTTATGGGAGGTCCCTTGTTCGTTATGGGAGGTCCTGCACCCCAGCACCCCCTCAATTCGAGACCTGGTTTAACCCAGCCCACAGCAGTGCAACACAAAAGATAAAAACCTATCCAAATTTCCAAAAACAACACCCTAACAAACAAACAAAAACAGAACAAAGCAAAAACACAAAAACAAACAAATAACAACACAGTCCATTCAGTGCAACAGTCGAAAAATCCCACTGTCCAGAGAATGAACGCCAGCCAGGATGACTGTCGGAACTGCCAGTCTGCATGGGCTAGCAGTTAGTCTAGCCTGCCCCGCTTCTGCGTCCGGTCAGACCACCCTCGGTGCTTCCTCTTCGGGCGCTGCTCCAGGCAAGGCCATGGTTCTTGGGCCCGGAGGACGCAGCAGACCAGGCTCCCTCAGCCGATCCAACGCCAGCTCTCCCAGCCAGGCACCTTTGACACACCTCCCCCGCACTCCACACGACGACACAAACGCAGACACAGACAAAACCACTGCACAGTCGACGCTAGGCGAGGCCGCCGCCAGACCGCCTCGGTGTCTCCTCTCAGGCACATCTCCAAGCAGGGCCGTCCACAGGACGAATATAATTAGATTTTGGACATTTTCACACTTCTGCCATTTAAATGTATTCCAGCTCTATTAAATTATGTGGCGAGTGTTAGTGGACAACAATTTTCAGGTCGTACCAAAGATGTTCTATGGGAAGTCTGGGCAATAATTTTGTCTTGTATGATAGCACCGCTCGCTCAGAAGCTAACGCCGAGACCCATGCAGCCACGGCCCGTGATACAGCTAAGGCCTTGAGGAGCGTCTCTCGGCGGCATCTGGAGGTAAACAACAGATTGTTACGGGGTCTAGGTGATAGGTAATCGACTAACCAGGCTGTCATACGATGGAAGCAGTTAGGAAGCTATTAACCCCGCACACAGAGACTTGTATCTGCTCCAACACGGTTACTGAAATTGACAGCATGCATCGGTCTTCATTTATTATACTGAAACATGGTCTCAGAAGTGGTTCGGAAACTACACTTGTTCGGAAACTACTACGCCGTTGTTTAACACATTAGCTAAGTTAGTTGTTAGCCAGCCAACGCTAACATGTCTGCAGACAAGACCTCACCTTCCACAACAACGGTGACGAACATTTCCCCTCCGAAACCCATGAATCTTACAGGGAACTGGCATACAAATTGGGATAATTTTAGAGATGAATACGAGGATTATGCGCGAGCGACTGAGATATTGGAGAAACCCAAGGAAGTCCAAGCGGCGACTTTGAGAAGTTTAATGGGCAGCGAATGCAGGCATATCTATCGGCACAACCTCACTCTCAAGGCGCAACAACGAGGTGACGCAAAGGCCATATTCGATGCTTTGCAGTTACTTCAAACCTGCCAGGAACGTCCTTTACGAGCGGTTCATCTTTGGAAGTTGTAGACAGGAAGATGGTGAGTCAGTGGACAATTTCATAACACGTTTGAGAGAAAGTGCTGCTACATGTGAATACGGGGCATTGAAAGGTGAGCTGATTCGTGACAAAATTGTGCTGGGAATTGCAAATGAGGATACGCGGCGGCGGCTACTAAGGGAGAAGGAATTAACTTTACCATTTACCATTGAAATGTGCTACGCTGCTGAAGTCACGGACATGAGAATGAGAGCAATGGAAACGGAAAACCTGCGAGTTGACGTCATTAACGCTCTTGCCAGGCAACCATTCAGACAAAACCAATCGAGGCAGAATTATTCACCGCGATCGCCTACTGACAGCACAGCTTGCAGGTACTGTGGGAACGCACACGAAAGAGGCAACGAGTATTGCATTGCCTATGGTAAACAATGCAAATCCTGTGGAACCAATAATCACTTTGCTAAAGTGTGTCTGACGGACAAAAGAAGGGTGAGTGAGGGCAAACGTCACTGTGTCGAGAATTCAAATTCAGAGCAGTGAAGATGACATCTACATGCATGAAACCATAAGGGCTGTACAATCAAAAGGTAAGAAATGGTTCGTATCTCTGCGAATACACAACAAACTGCAACAATGCCAACTGGATTTGGGTGCTACGTGTAACGTGATGAGCTACAAAGATAAAATCAAGCTGACATCTGACACAGCTTTTGCCCAGTAATACTAGACTAAAGCTACATTCAGGAAAGCTAATGAGCTCTTTGGGCATTTTTGAGATTGAATGTGTTATAGGAGGACAAACGCACAAGCTAGAGTTTAAAATAGTAAACCCCAGTCAATATCCCCTCCTCTCAGGTTCCACATGTGAATGCTCGGGACTGATTCATTTCACAATCCCGAATGACCTGCATGCCATGGGGCATAGCCAGCGTGGACCCTTATCCAAAGAGCAACTGCTTAGCAGGTATGACGACATGTCTGTGAATGTTCTCATTCATCCAGGTCATGGTTATCCAAATGAGTTAAATCAAGTGCAACTGGACTTGGTATATATCCGTGAAGACGTTTCGCCTCTCATCCAAGAGGCTTCCTCAGTTCGTGCCTTTGAATTCTGACTAGACCAAGCTAGTCTGACTGGCTGGTGATGAGACTCAGAATTTATCCTCTAGGAGATACATGGTTTGAAAGATGGGTGAAGGAAGCCATCTACGCAAAACTGGAAAAAACATCCCTCAACAGAGGAGGAAGGTCTGCGACACCACCTATCTCCCACTTACAATGTCGTCCTTTCATCTCTACCCAGGAGACTCAAGAAGCCTAGCCTCCAAGAACAACAGTCGGTCACTAACGGCTCCAACGACTCTCATGACCACTGAACAATGAAGTCGAAACTAACACCCCCAACGACCGTCGCTGCTAAACAAATGCAAATCAATAGCTCCGATGGCGACGGGCCCGGCTGGACATCGGAGCACAGGAGAGCCACGCATATCAATAGCGCCGGTAACGACGGGCGCGGCCATAACATCGGTACACAAAAGAGCCACGCATATCTATGGCTCTATTAGCGACGGGCGTTGGTAAACATTGGATCACAAAGAGCCACACATATCAGTAGCTCTGACAACGACTCCTAGAGGATAAATTCTGAGTCTCATCACCAGCCAGTCAGACTAGCTTGGTCTAGTCAAAAAGGCACGAACTGAGGAAGCCTCTTGGATGAGAGGCGAAACGTCTTCACGGATATATACCAAGTCCAGTTGCACTTGATTCAACTCCTTTGGATATGTATGACGATGTATTCAACGGGCCTGTCGAATCAGTACCTGGGGAGGTGCATTTCGAGCTGGATAAGAGCATCACTCCAGTCCAGTGCGCTCCTCGCAATGTGTCCATTTCAATGAAACTGGCTGTAAAAGCACAGCTAGACAAGTATGAGGCGAACTGCCACATGACATCTGTGACTGATTCAACTGACTGGATCAGCACATTATGGTCATTGTAGAAAAGCCAGAGAAACTGAGAGTCTGCATTGACTCAAAGCATCTGGACCAGGTGCCGAAACACTCTCACTATATCATGCCGACACTGGAGGACATCCTGTACAAGTTTCTCACGGCCAGGATTTTCACCCTGGTGTGGATGCTTGAGATGCGTTCTTGCAATGCAGGCTGGATGAGGAAAGCAGCCTCATGGCCACCTTCTGGACCCCCTGGGGTCAAACGCTGGCTCAAGCTCCCGTTTGGCATCTCTGTGGCACCTGAAGTCTACCAGCGTGCACAAGCAGCACGAGTTACTGGCTGGGCTCAAGGGCATCGAACCCATCGCTGATGATATCCTGGTTGTAAGCTGTGGTGACCCTGATGAAGAAGCAGAACATGACTATGATGTAAATCTCCTGGCACTGATGGAGCGCTGCCGAGTGATGAAGCTGCACCTTGGCCTGAAGAAGCTGCAGTTCAAGGTGAGAGACTTTCACTTTCACGGTCATATTCTCTCAGCCACAGGCCTGAAGCCGGACCCTGAAAAAGTGAAGGCAATCCTTAACATGCCAAACCCGACTGATGCAAAAGGAGTGCAGCGGCTCATCGGCTTTGCAAACTATCTCACAAAGTTTATGCCATGCTTGTCCGAAGTCTGCGAGCCTCTGCGATGGCTGCTGGACAAAGAGACACTATGGCACTGGCTACCCAAGCATGAGGCAGCAGTGCAGGAGTTGAAATCTCTGGCCTCATCTATGCCACTGTTGCATTACTATTATGTAACAAAGCCTGTCACAATCCAGAGCGACTCCATCCAAAGTGGACTTGGTTGCCGTATTCAGCAGGGCCAACCAGTCACATTTGCCTCACTCCCACTGAACAAAACTATGCAAAAATCGAGAAAGAGTACCTCAGCATCATCTTTGCCTGACAGGCCAGTACTTGTACGGTCGTCAGATGATCACTGCGGAAATTGACCACAAGCCACTTATTTCCATATTTGGCAGGCCTCTCCTCACTGAGTCCAAAAGGCTTCAGAGCATGCTCTTGACTCTGCAAGACTACAGCCTGAAGGTTGTTTACAAGCCGGAACCTCAGATGTTTATCAGCGACACACTGAGCAGGGCAACAGTGCAATGCACAGGCAGAGATATGGCATATCAGCAGCATGGCATCTGCTCACTTCTGCAGGAGCAACAAGATGTTCAACAGATCAATCAGGCAGACTATTTAAACATCACAGATCACCGCCTGGCCCAGGTCAGACAACACATGGACAAGGACGAACATCTGCAGTCACTGAAGTCCATGGTTCTCACCGGTTGGCTGGACCAGAAAGAGGAAACACTGTTTGCAGTGAGAGAATACTGGCCTTTTTGAGACAAGATCAGTGCACAAAATGGCATCCTGTTCAGAGGTCAAAAGGTCACTATCCCCCAAAACACTACGACCAGAGTTTCTCACCCACATACACTCCAGTCACATTGGTGGCGACACATGCTACCGCCAGGTCAGGGAGACATTATACTGGCCAAACATGCAGGCAGAGATAAAAGACTTTGTCAGTAACTGTGCTACCTGCAACGAGTATGCTCAGGAACAGCAAAAGGAAACCATGCTGTCGCACGAGCTACCCACAAGGCCTTGGCAAATTGTCAGCATGGACTTATTCAGCCACAAACAAAATGACTATCTTCTCATCGTTGATCACTACTCTGACTTCTGGGCGATTGAGCTGCTCACAGACTTGTATGCAGAGACTTTCATGAAGCGCTGCAAGGCACAGTTCGCAAGGCATGGCCAGCCCAACAAGGTCATCACAGATAATTGGCCACAGTTTAATGTCCAGTTCAAAAGTTTTGCTACAGAATGGCAGTTTGACCACATGACCTCCTCTCCAAGGCTCCAAAGGTAAATGGCAAGGCGGAGTCGGCCGTCAAGATTGCTAAAAATCTGTTACGCAGGGCTGCACGTGATGGCAATGACCTCTGGCAGGCCATTTTACACTGGCGGAACACACCAACCGAACACATGGACAGCAGCCCAGCACAGTGCCTCCTGTCAAGGTGTCTGAAGACTAGCATCCCCATAGCCAACAAGCTACTTGAGCCTTGCAAAGTGGTCGGGGTCAAAGACAAACTGCGTCACAGGAAACAGCTTGCCAAGTGCTTCTACGACCGGACTGCTCGTGACCTACCAGAGCTGGAAGTGGGTGAGGCAGTCAGGATGAAACCGCAGCCAGGTGACCACACAGGACATTGGAGGCAGGCATGTGCCTACATAAAGTCACGCCACGCTCTTACCTGGTGGACATCGGTGGCTCTCTCTACCGCCGCAACAGGGTGGATCTGCGCATAGCAGAGCAGACATCAAACCAGGACAACACACCATGCACTCACCTGGATGAGCCATATCATAGTCCAGACACGCAGGCAAGATGCACAGAACTGAGGTATGAGCAAACTGGGGGTGAGGCTCCTTGCCCACCAAGCTCACCAGCTCATGGCCCTAACCTTACCTCTGCCAGAGCCCACACTTACTCTAACCCTACTCCTGCCAGAGCCCACACTTACTCTCGGGTGAGATGGCTGCGCAAGCCACCGGGCAGGCTCAATTTGTAATCAAGGACTGTACTAAAATGTTGAATTGTTCTCTACTATGGGACCCGGACTAAATTTAAAAAAAAAAAGAAAAAGAAAGAAAATAAAAGTTAGATGGCAATTTAAGGAAGAGTTGTTTGTGTTTAGGTTAGAATTGTTGTGTTAGAAATTCTGCTCTTCGCAGATGATGTGGTTTTGTTGGCTTCAACAGAACATGGCCTCCAGCGTGCACTGGGGCAGTTTGCAGCTGAGTATGAAATGGCTGGGATGAGATCCAGCAGAGAACCATGGCCTCAGACTGGGAGGTCAGCAACTCCAAGCCTGAGGCCATGGTTCTCTACTGAAAAATTGTGGATTGCTCCCTCCGGATTGGGGATCAGTTATTGCCTCAAGTGAAGAAGTTTCAGTATCTTGGGGTCTTGTTCACGAGTGAGGGTAGGATGGAGTGGGAGATTGACAGGCGGATTGGTGCAGCATCAGCAGTAATGCGGAGGTTGTACCGGACAGTTGTGATGAAGAGGGAGCTGAGTCGGAAGGCAGAGCTCTCAATTTACCAGCCAATCTTCGTTCCAACCCTCACCTGTGGTGATGAGCTTTGGGTAGTGCAGTAGCATAGTGGTAGTAGTGGTAAAGGGTGAGATAGAAGCGACTGAAATGAGTTTCCTCCGTAGGGTGTCTGGGCTCATCCTTAGAGACAGAGTGAGGAGCTCGGACATCTGGAGGAAGCTCGGAGTACAGCCACTGCTCCTTCACGTCGAATGGAGCCAGTTGAGGTGGTTCGGGCATCTGATTAGGATGCCTCCAGGACGCCTTCTTTTGGAGGTTTATTGGGCACGGCCAACTGGGAGGAGACCCAGAACTCACTGGAGGGACTACATGTCCAATCTGGCCTGGGAACGCCTTAGGATTCCCCAGGACGAACTGGAGGGCGTTGCTGGGAGGAGGGACGTCTGGAGGGCCCTACTTAGCTTGCTGCCACCGCGACCCGACCCCGGAGAAGCGGCTCATGATGAGTGAATGAATGAATGAATGAGAAATTATTTGTATTCTAAGAACTTATTGTGATGTTGCATTTGCACTCTCTTGAAAAGGATGATGCTATGGGATCTAGGCGATAGGTAATCGACTAGCCAGGCTTTCATACGCTGGAAGCAGTTAAGTAGCTATCAACCCCGCACACAGGGACTTGTATCTGTTCTAACATGGTTACTGAAATTGATACCACGCGTCTGTCTTCATTCATTATACTGAAACAACAAATCAATAGCCACTAAACCTAACATCACATCCTCAACAAAGACAACAGAACATCCACCAGGCTTTTGAAAAGAAGTTAACCAAGCAAGACAAGACATCAAACCAAAGACAGTTCTGCTGCTAGGTGACCATATAATAAGAGATGTTAAAAGCAATGTTTTGAAAACTGTCTGTCTACCCAACGCTACGGTTAGCGACATAGCCCAAACACTTCCACAAGTGTTATTTGACCATCCAGGCAGGCACGAACACTGTGTTGCCTTCAAGGCATCGTGATGGGTGGACTATTATTTTGACAATACCTTTATTTTGATAAATGTTATTCATCATGTCCTCTCAGTCATGTTGAGGAAGCCGGCTGAATTTGTTTAACATGTGCGTTCGTTTAGTTACAAACCCAAGGAAATACGAGATAACCCACACTGTAAACGCCGCAGGGGCAATGTCGTGAGCAAATAATTTCATTGTTATACTTATATAAGTTAATGGTAAAACGGTTATTTACATGAAAAAGCATTTGATTTGTTTGTAATTAAAAGGGTTTTATTTACATTTGAAAAAAGGCATGCTGCCAACAAAATGCTGATTGTTTATATTGCTTTCATTTCAGTTTTCACTCTGTCTGAAGATGGTGTAAAGAGCCACAGTAAACAGTGAGTAAAGCTTACAAAGTACGACTCAAGTCATCATTTTGCAAGAAAGAGTTTAGCTAGTTGGATAGCTGCAGCTTCTACGCTGTAGTGACGACAACACAGTGAAAAGACACAGAAAAGCTCGTGTTGTACATCGTGGTAAAATGGATGCAAGACAAAGCAACAAGATTTCATGGGCGAATGGGAGAAGTTCAAAGTCATCTGCATCGACAACTAGCTCATTAACACGTGCTCGCACTAAGGCGGAGGCAGCTAAAGTACGCCTTGCATTGGCAGACGAAGAAGCTAAAGCTAAAATAGAGAGAGCTGCTAAGGAGGCTAAGTTACAGAAAGAAAAGCCGACAGAGAAACCGAAAACCAGAAAGAGAAAGCAGCTAAAGACCTAGAAGCGCAGCTAGAAAAGGCAGAAGGGATGCTGAGCTAGAAACGCTCGCTATCCGACGAGAGGCAGTGGCTGCCGAAGCCAAGTGGCTGTGTGGGAAGCAGCAGATGCAGGAAAGTTGATGCAAAGTTGTGTTGTATTGGATGAAGCGGGCCCATCAGAGGAAGACAAAATGGAACGAACAAGTGAATATGTCCAGTCTCATTTTGACCCACAAGTACAAAAAAGCCATCCGCCTGCTGACTCCCCAGCACAAGCAGTCTTTAATGCTAGCCCTTCAAAATGTCAGCCCCCTGCCAATGACGCCTTTCAAGTGTAGCCCGGGTGAGAAAAGGCTGGGTTTAGTACTGTTGTTAAATGCATGTAATTTTACTGTGTCAGTAGGATTTGCTAATGTCTGAGGTTCGCATCCCATCTGCCCTGAAAAAGAAGAAAAAAAGAAAAGAAAAAAAAACTAAGCAAGTTTGATTGGAAAGTACATGGGCACATACGCAGCATAGTGAGTGTACTCTACTCTGTATGACATATAAGAGTATTTTATTGGTTGATGTCAGATGTCAATAAGGGCAAATCTTTATTGTGATTGGACGGGGGGAGGGAGTAGAGAAAACGTTCGGGAAGAAGAAGAACGAGAAGTTCTAGAGAGTTTGGGAGTGAAGGTCTGAAGTCAAGTGGCGTTCCACTGTTTGCAGCCTCCTCAGCATTATCCTGTATTCGGCTTTAATTATATACTTGTTAGAGTTGACTCTTATACGTTGATCAAACGTGTAAATTGCAAGGTATGTTGAGTCAGATTACATTCAGTTCGAGGTTGTGTACGTAAATTCTCACTGTTAACTTCGTTTGCTAGCTCAGTCAGCTTACGTTAGCTGATTGCTCCCGATTAGCTTGGGTAGTTAGGCTAATCTCATCGTTACTTTAATAACGGAAGTTGTCATTCGAAATACGGTTAGTTACTGACAACAGATAGGAGTCGACTCGGTTTTATAGCACGTTTGAAAGACGTGTTTTATTTTCTGTTCGACCCCAGTGTTCTTTATGAGAGTCTTGCTAGTCAGATATGCTGGCAAGTTAGCTTATCTGTAAGTTAGCTGGCCACAGTGTCCATTACCGGTTGTCTTGCTAGTCAGATATGCTATCAAGTTAGCTTCTCTGTAAGTTAGCTGACCACAGTGTCCATTACGGGTTGTCTTGCTAGTCAGATATGCTATCAAGTTAGCTTATCTGTAAGTTAGCTGACCACAGTGTCCATTATCGTTTGTCTTGCTAGTCAGATATGCTATCAAGTTAGCTTATCTGTAAGTTAGCTGACCACAGTGTCCATTATCGTTTGTCTTGCTAGGCAGATATGCTGGCAAGTTAGTTTATCTGTAAGTTAGCTGACCACAGTGTCCATTATCGTTTGTCTTGCTAGTCAGATATGCTATCAAGTTAGCTTATCTGTAAGTTAGCTGACCACAGTGTCCATTATCGTTTGTCTTGCTAGGCAGATATGCTGGCAAGTTAGCTTATCTGTAAGTTAGCTGACCACAGTGTCCATTATCGATTTTCTTGCTAGTCAGATATGTTAGCAAGTTAGCTTATCTGTATCGGTTATACTCTCTGCCTTGTTTCGGTGAGGCTGCAGCTCGTGGGACTGAGTCATAGTATTCGGCAGTACCGCGACCCGGGCACGCGCACCGCGCATTAAGTTTCGTATACAGCAGTTCATTGCTGGATTCTGGTCATCGTTTCCACTCTGTGCTACGTGGGCGCGTACAGAGCTCTTCTGGACTCAGAGTTTCCCTGGCATCATCGTTCACGCTCTGTGCTACGTGGGCGCGTACAGAGCTCTCCTGGACTCAAACAGTTTCCCTGGCATCATCGTTCACGCTCTGTGCTACGTCGGCGCGTACGGAGCTCTCCTGGGCTCGAACAGAGTTTCCCTGGCATCATCGTTCCCGCTCTGTGCTACGTGGGCGCGTACAGAGCTCTCCTGGACTCGAACAGAGTTTCCCTGGCATCATCGTTCCTGCTCTGTGCTACGTGGGCGCGTACCGAGCTTCCTGGACTCGAACAGAGTTTCCCTGGCATCATCGTTCCCGCTCTGTGCTACGTGGGCGCGTACCGAGCTTCCTGGACTCAAACAGTTTCCCTGGCATCATCGTTCCCGCTCTGTGCTACGTTGGCGCGTACAGAGCTCTCCTGGACTCGAACAGAGTTTCCTTGGCATCATCGTTCCCGCTCTGTGCTACGTGGGCGCGTACAGAGCTCTCCTGGCCACAAGGCGGCGCTACTTGTCCCACACGACAACCCGCGGACATTGCTAAGTACAGTCCCATTCGGCTCTGTTGAGTGAAGGGGCCCATTGTAAGTAGCGTGCGGGTCACCACGCACCCAAGCAGCCACCAGGCCTGCACCGTTTATTAGTTTATGCCGACTTTTTGGGTTATTTTATTTGTGTTATAAAGTGTGTGGGCCCACCACTGTTGTAACGTTTGTGATATTGAGCAACAGGTATTTTGTGTTTTGCTTTATTTGGGGTATACTCACAGTTAGTGTCATGTTTTCCACTAAATAGATATAATACTATTATCATAATCCTGGTCTCGCTTTATACAAATTCTTTCCCACTCTATTATTCTTCATTATTCTTTATTTGTATTTCCCTTTTTTTGTGGCATTTGACAGTCAATAATTTTGCGCCTTTTTGCATTGCTGCTGTCATAACTTTACTTTATTCACATTCCTAAATTCAATACATTACCTATAAGGAGGTTGTCTGGTCCAGTTATTTCATCTGAATAATAAGTTGAGTTCATTAAGCTTAATTCGCTGGGTATAGTTAACTCTTATTCAGAGTAGTATTTGTATACGAACCCGTAGACCCACCTTCCTAGTTTATTCCCTTTCACGGCGTCTATAGACGCAGAGTAGGGGGTGGGCGTTACACAGGTAAGACCTAACAATCCTTTCACCACACGATGGCGGTCCTCTGTCTTTCCAAATGAGCCACTACATACAAATAATACTAGCAAACCTGCATTAGCCAGTGACGATTTTGGCTGTGCATATGTGCCACCACCAATCAAAGTGGAAAATCAGGCTCCACATGGAGAATGTGACCACATGGAGAAATTAAAAAAAATGTGTTGCACTGACTTAAACAAGTTCGCACAGCCTTTCCAGGCCCAGTGTATGCCGCCCGCTAACCACGGTACACCCGTAAACGAACATCTGGCACAGTACTTGGCTGACCGCGACTTGCTGAGTTCGAGTTTATATCGATTTGACGATTAGCCGGAAAATTATCATGCTTGGAAGTCATCATACAGCAACGCCACTCAAGGGCTATGCCTCACAGCCACTGAGGAATTGGACTTGACTAAATGGCTCGGTAGGGAATCCAGCGACCATGTCAAACGTTTACGGCCAGCGCACGTAACAAATCCAGTCGCAGCACTCAAAAAAGCCTGGGAACGTCTCCAGGAATGGCAGCACCCAAAATGATCGAAAAAGCTCTTTTCAACCGGCTTGACAATTTCCAAGAGTTTCATGAAAAGAACGCATGAAGCTACGGGAGCTAGCGGACTTGCTAATGGTACTAAAGTGTGCCAAGGAGGATAGCTACCTCCCCGCCCTGTCCTACCTGGACACTGCATGCGGCACTGAACCCATAGTAGGAAAACTGCCTAATGGGCTTCAAGAAAATTGATCTCTGCCGGTTCGAGGTCCAAAGAAGAAAATGAAGGACCATTTCCACCATTTGAATTCTTCACCAGGTTCATATTCCACGAGGCACGGAAGAGGAATGACCCCAGTTTCGCTCTTCCAAGTGCTAATGGCTTAGCTGAAAGCCGCCTATAAGAGGCACAATGAACCCTATTTCGGTTCACAAGACAAATGCTTCCTCAACAGGTCGAGCAAAAACAGTCTTGTGAAAAGTGCCAATGACCCAAACAAACGCTGTCCAATACATGGCATGCCACTATGTAAAGCCCTCAGAGCCAAAAGTCTGGAGGACAAAGACTTTTCTCAAAGAAAGGAATCTGCTTTAAGTGTTGTGGCTCAACCACTCACTTAGCGAAGAACCGTGCTACTGCAGTTAAGTGTACGGAGTGTGATAGCATCTATCACGACTCTGCTATGCATCCTGGCCCGGCACCTCAAATCAAAGCTCCCTCAACTGCACCACACAACGGCGGGGAGGGAGAGGAAAGCATCAACGTCACAGCCGTTCTCGACTCAAACTGCACTGAAATTTGTGGAACAGGACAAGTCAGCCAGTCTTGTTCCAAGATTTGCCTTGTGAAAGTATATCACAACGGTCAGCCGGACAAAGCTCTCAAGGCCTATGTCATCCTGGATGACCAAAGTAACCAGTCGCTAGCAAGGCCCATTTTTTTTTAGCTGTTCAACGACAAATGTAAACCATATTCTTACTCTCTGACAACGTGTTCCAGCACAGTGGAAACATCTGGCTGGCGGGCTGAAGACTATGTTGTTGAGTCACTCAATGGAAAGATCACAATCCCTCCCCCTCCACTCACTGAGTGCAAGGATATACTCGACAATCGGTCCGAAATCCCATTGCCAAATAAAGCTCTACATTACCCACATATTGTCAAGGTAGCAGAGCACATCCCAGAGCGTGACCCTGCTGCTGAGATTCTCCTGTTGCTCGGCAGAGACCTAATTAGAGTGCACAAAGTACGAGAACAAGTCAATGGCCCTCACGATCCCCCCTTCGCCCAGCGCCTAGACCTAGACTGGGTGCTAGTTGGCAAAGTTTGTTTGGAGAACACACACAAGCCGATAGTCAACACCTTTAAGACAACTGTGCTGGACTATAGCCGTCCCTCTCTCCTCCAACCCTGCACAAGCTTTTTACACAAAGAAAATATTCATCATGGCAGGGAGGGGCAAGACAGGATCTCAGAGTCCAGTAAGGCCTCAGAAGAGATGTTGGGACAAACCATATTTAATCACACTGAACATGACAACAAGCTGGCATCTTCAGTTGAAAATGAGAACTTCTTGAATCTGATGGACGAAGAAGTCTACAGGAATGAGTCACATAGTTGGGTAGCCCTGCTCCCATTCAGACAGCCGAGACGAGGTTTGCTTAACAACCGAGAACAAGCGGTCAAACACTTTGCATCACTCCACCGAAACCTAACAGGATACTTTACAGACAAATACCTCTTCACCTAACAGTGGAGACAGTTGCAGGCTTTGGCCAACGACTTATAGAACAGTTGGAGTCGAGAGTACTTGTCCACCTTGCAAGGCCGGAAGAAATGGACAAAGTTACCCCAAAACCTGCAAGAAGGAGACATTGTCCTTCTCACAGACGATTAAGCTACCCGCAGCAAGTTCCAGACTTCGAAGGCGGCGGGACGGCCGCTGGGCAACCGGACCTCGGGGGCGGTGGGACGGCCGCTGGGCAACCGCACCTCGGGGGTGGTGGGACGGCCGCAACCGGACCTCGGGGGCGGCGTGGCAACCGGGGGGAGGGGGGGGACAGACCTCGGAGGCGGTGTAGCAGCTGTGGGGGAAACAGACCTCTGAGGCGTCCCGGGGACACTGGGCAGCTGAGCCCAACAGGTCAACTGAGGTGGCCGGTCGAAACTGTAGAAGGAGTTGGCCGGTGTGGCCGGCGACTGGTAGTCGGACAGGACGTCGGCCGGCCGTCGAGGAACATGGGACTGGCGGAGACTCCGGGGACCTCCCCTGACCAGGCGGGTTCCCCAGAGTGGATCCAGGGCTGGAGCTCGCTCAGCACCATCCCTCGATTGGTGGTTTCCCGGCCGGTAGGCAGGCTGGCGGCTAGCGGGTTCAGTGCCCGTAGACTGGGAGACGTGCTGTAGCCGCTTGAGAGCAGTGGTGAGGCTGGTGATGGCGGCCATCATCTGCTGCTGTTGAGCCTGGACCTGCTACAGCTGGGAGCAATCCGCTGTCAGCTGGTGAAGCATGGGGTTGATTTCTCCAACAGAACTGGAGATGGAGCGGACGCTCGCCTCAAGACACTGCAGCTTGGTGTGCTGTCCTCCCAAAACGGCACCTCGGGTTGTAATGGCGGTGCGCAACTGCTCTAATTCTGCTGGGTCCATATCTGGTCGAGTCTTGCTGTAACGTCTTGTATTCGGACCCAGTTGCACAGAAGAGGCCGAGGCGGGGAAGACTATAGGCACGGCCCCAGGCGGGGGTCCTCCCTATAGTCCCCGGGTCCTATAGTCCCCGGGTCCTATGTTCCCCGCTTTGTATGAGACCGGGGAATATCGGACCTTTTTGTATACAGAGGGCCCTATATTCCCCACTTTTCCCCAAAAGGGTCCTATGTTCCCCGTTTTGTATGTGCAGGGGAACATAGGACCTTTCTTTATAAATAGGGTCCTATGTTCCCCTAGGGCACCCGGGGAACATAGGACCCTATTTATAAAGAAAGGTCCTATGTTCCCCGGTCAGCAGGTTTGACGCTGTTTGGCGCAAAAAGTGCATTTTCAATAATGCATTATTTAGGGCAGATTATTAATGTAGCCCGTGGAATTAGATACCACACAGGACACAATTACTTCCGGGGTTCTTGTAGCTTTAATTTTATTGTTTGAACCTTCGAATGCAGATCGTTTTACTGAGTGCATACATTCCTGTGTCTTTCGAGCAAACAGCTCATAAATGTTCACAGATGTGGCAAGTTTAACAGAAAAGATTTTAAAAAGGGAAATAATAAATACAAAATACGGTGCAAAATACGGCAGTGGACTATGTACGTTAAACAGGGTTTAACAAAGACATGTGGAACTTCCTGAAGATCGCGCAACTTCTCACTCTGTCAGTTACCTTTAAACAGAATTAAAATGCATATAAAACCTTTACATCCCAAATACAATGGCATGGTGTGGCTTTATTCACGCCAACATTACCTTGTCATGCCTGCAATGGGGAACAGCGGTCGACGGCTCGCGCCCAAAATCACCGAACATCAACTCCAGTAGCGTCTAAATCAAACCATCTTGTCAAATTACCGACATACAATATTGTTTGGAATAATGTTACAGGTATATTTCACAAGATATTTACCCTTACTTACTACGGAGTCAGAGGACCATCACACCGCAATATTCAGGCGCTCCACACAAGAAAAAAAAGAAAGAATACCCAAGATGCACTTGGATAACTTGCACGGAGTTACAATAAAAGACCGCCACTGCCACTTACTGGTCAAAACATGCAATGACAACCAAAACTATAAAAATACACTCACAATCTGCCTCACAATTTAAATACATCAAATGACATTTTACATGGCTTGACAGTGTAACAATTACATATATTAACAGTTAAACTATACTAAATTTAAGTGGAAAATCATTTAACATATTTAACAGATTTACCACCCGGCTACATTAAGAAGACAATGAATCATACGATTTCTATTTTTATATCACAAAAACGAATTCACAAAGTCCAGGTTGGCTAAAGTATGTGGAAACTTTCGACACTAAACCAATTTCAACTTATTAGGTTATAGCCTATATTTGAGCGCAGAACCCACCCCGGTAGTTCTCTGATATTTATGCGTGAAATGTGTCACTTATCGAGGAAAATGCGCCTCGCCGAGTAGGTGAGCTGGCTCGTCTGTGTCTGAATGTAATATAGTAAGCCTATATTCCTTGGGCAATTGTACCCGGGCGTAGCTCAGTCGGTAGAGCTCTCGCCTATGGATCGCAAGGTTGTGAGTTCGATCCCGGGTGCCGCCAACTCAGCGTATGAGTAGCACATTGTGCGAGAAGTGCTGGGAGCTGAGGATAGGTGTTGTGTTCCGTCCTCAGCAGTCCATCTCCCAGAGGTCTAGTGCATTGTACCAGGGATAGACTCCTGCGAAAGCTAGCTGATATCGACAATAGGCCAATTCCGACCCACTTCTTCTATGTTCGCTAGAAAGCCGTCGTTCCCTTCATAACCACACCAGCTTATTGGGAAAAGCATCTGACAGATATTAGATAGAAACCATCTGCTCAGTAAGGCCCTTTAAGCATCATAATTGTAATGATAATAATAATAATAATAATAATAATAACATAATAATAATGACAATAATAATAATAATAATAGCCTAATAATAATAATAATAATAATGATGATGATGATGATGATGATAATAATAATAATAACAATATAGCCTTATATTAGAAATGCTAAAAATTGGATAATTGAAATATTTATAATTATAAAGTGGGCTAATATAGCATGGTAATAACAAAATAATAACAATATCTGCCTGGTCTCTTAAGATTCTAAGATGCTGTATGCTACAGAAATAACGGGACATAGGCCTAGGCTAATGAATACGCCTTTTTGACAAAATATGAATGAAAGGCTAATCAACAACGCTAAAGCTGAATCACAAAACACATATTGCTCGAAAAATAATTTATAAATAGCCAAATGCACACATGATTTCGAGTTTGGAAATATTTAAAACTTGTCGTGGATGTGTGGTCATCTGCACGCAAGTTTCCTGGCGTTCTAAACCACATGATCAAAATTGACCAATGTCTAAACCGCCTGCCAACTTGCAACAATTTGCAACAATCGGTTGTTATCGGTGATAACTCGTGGACTCACTGTCATGTGCTTACTAGCCTACAAGAAGACAAACAATGGCGATAGTTATGGATGGTGATCGAGGGGGCAAAGTGTTGGTACATGAGAACTTCAGATATCAGAAGCACCGCACCAATCAAGACACCATTAGATGGAGGTGCTGGAGGTGGAACTGTAGAGTGCCACTGATCACAAATAGATTTGAAGTGGAGGACGTGGATGCTAACATTATTGTGCACGATGTTGGGGAACACGTGCATCCCCCTGACGGAGAAATGGTGCACCGTGCAGAATTCCGACAGGGGGTGATTGCAGAAGTTGCGAGGGAGCCAACAGTCCCAATCAGAAGGATCTATAATGCGCAAAGGGTCCTGCAGCATCGGCAACGTCAAATCCAAGGTGGCGGCGACAGACCACCACCACAAGGATTCCAGTCTGTAAGGACTGTTATGGCCAGAGCACGCGCAGCAGTCACGCCCCCGATTCCAGCTACACTTGAGGATGTCGTCATCGAAGGTGCATGGGCTGAAACATGGGACAGGGAACAGTTCCTCCTGCACCAAGACAACGAGTGGGCTATCGCTGTGTTTGCCACAGAGGGAAACATCAGGAAGCTGCGAGGCTGTGGAACCATCTATATGGATGCAACGTTCAGAACGTGCCCCCGCCCCTTCAGCCAAGTTTTTACAGTACTTGGAAACATGTATGGCTTCGTTATCCCTCTTGTGCATGCGCTGATGGGCCAGCGCACAATTGGGCACTACCGGCAGGTGCTCGATTGCATCAAACGGGAAACCAGGAGGATTACGCAGCACCACTGGGCACCTCAAAAGGTCATATGTGACTTTGAACAGGCGCTTATCAATGCGCTGGAAACAGAACTTCCAAGGGCACAAGTGAGTGGATGCTACTTCCATTTCAGTCAAGCCCTGTGGAAGAGGGTACAAAGACTTGGACTGACTACTGCATTCCGGGATGACCTTCAGTTGGCAGCAGTCATCCGCAAGGTGATGGCACTCGGCCACCTACCACTGGACACAGTTCAAGGCAACTTCGCCCTGCTCGTTCACCACCCAGACACGAGGCGCGTCCAGCGGGACCATCCAGAGCTGCATGACTTCCTGCAGTATGTCGGGAACACATACGTCCATGATGGAGCCCTCTTCCCACATCCAATGTGGAACGTCTATGCACGCAACATGGAGCAAAGGACCAACAACCACGTTGAGTGTAAGTGACTAAGACTTATTTTCTGATTTATTGAATAATCAGCGAACAGACTTTATTTTTGATGTGTGGCCCATAACACGCTTAACATTTTCATGCGACACCACAGAAGCGTGCAGGCTATGATAACGTAGGCCAATTGTATGATTATGGTTGTGTAAATTAGGCTATACTGTATTTAGTCGATTATTTGTATCATTATTTAAAAAAAATAATTTAGCATCGGTGTAGGACTCACAGTCAACCATTGCTTTGGATACTCTTAAAGCTTGATGAATCTACATTGTTTCCATCAATTAGCTGTGGAATTCACCATAGGCTATGTGTTTAACTTTCATTTTAAAAATCAGTTTAACACAATCCAGCATAATTTTTGGAGGTCTACATCACACAAAGGCCTACACTCCTAAAGCTGTATTGTGCATTCATGTTTATCAAGCCACTGTCAACATGTTCAGCATATTCACATTTCTTTAACAGTTTACATGATTAACCTCTTGTTTTTGTTTTTGTAGCTTATCATCGCACTCTAAATGATGCGGTCCAAGTGCGCCACCCATCCCTTTGGATGTTTCTGCGCCACATTAAGGACCAGCAAACCCTGGCAGAGGAAAGGCTGGAGATGGCGGAGCGAGGAGATGCTCCCCCAAGGCGGAAGCCCAAGTGGAGGAGGTTGAAGGCCCGTCTCCTGCGGCTCAAGGGTCAACTGGATGCTGGTCACAGAGATTTGGAATCATATTGGAGGGCTGTAAGCCATCACATTTTCAGATAGGCTGAGTAGAGGTTTTAGCCCCTCTTTGTTGAGTAGCCTAATGGGCTAGGACTACTCATTTTGCTTTTTTGAAGAAGAAAAAAGCCTTAACGTTAGGCTAGTTAGGCCTTGGAGATTTTTGTTTTAGACCATGCCTTTTCTGGGGGGCTTCTGCCATAGACCAACCCTTTTTCAGCCAAGCTTTTACTAGAAGCATTTTGTTATTAATAGCCTATTATCAGTGTTACTATTGATAGTATTATGCCTGTAATTGTTATTTGTTATTAGGCCTCTTTTATAATTAGGCTATTATTATTATTATTATTATTATTATTATTATTATTATTATTATTATTATTATTATTATTATTATTATTAAAGAAGAACATCAAAGGATGTAAGGTAGCACTCATCAAATGAAAAAAAAAAGACACAATTCTCTATTTTACCATTTCATTGTTTGGCATCAGTCAATAACTTGGCCGGGTGGTCTTCTTCAGAAACCTTAATGACTGATGCCAAACAATAAAATGGTGAAATAGAGGACTGCCTCTGTTATTTTTTTACCATTTGGTGAGTGTTACCTTACATCCTTTGATGTTCGTCTTTGATTCATGTTTTTGGTTTAGCACCTCCACAAGCCTTTAGTTTTTTGAGAAGCACATATTATTATTATTAGGCAATTAGCCTATTGTGTAAGGTAGGCGGCCCCCGTTGATGGATACTTTGTGCTGGTCCTAAATTCCCAAGTCCTGATCTAAGTTCTCTGCCTAAAAAGTTCATCATTAAAGTCTTTTTGAAAGAAAGTCTGCCAAGTGATTTAATATGGAAAACGAACTGCAAAGTAACAAGAAAGTGGCTGAAGTGTCCAGTGCTGTGCAAATTGAACTTTGAGCGAAGGTGGAAATGGCTAGGTTATACTGGTAGGCGGGCTGTAGATAAATGTAATGGTGTGATGTTTAATAATGATGATTACAATGTATTAATTGGAATAAGGGATATAAGGATATATTAATCATTGGGAAAACATATGCATGAGGAACAGGGCTTGTTACAAGGACAGGAGGGTCTATAGTGGCAGTGGAAAAGTACTGAGTATGTTAGCAGACAGAAGGTCACAGAGTAAATTAGGTGTGAGGGTCACTGACCCTAAATAAGGTTAGCGACTCTGAATAACAAAGGGAGCAATAAGGATGTTGTGGTAAGGATGTTGTGGTAAAGGGGGAGTAGAGACAAGATGTCTGTCTCCCTGGAGGGTGTGAGGGTCCCTGACCTTGCATAGGGTTGGCGACTCTGAATGGGAAAGGGGGACACTGGAAGTGTTGTGGTCAGGGGGGAGTGGAGACGAAATGTGCTGTGATTTGTGGTTTCAGAGATAGGAACAGGATTTTACGACGGCAGCTACGACGGCAGCTGCAACACAGATGGAGAAGAAGATTACCTGGAGTCCGAATATCAGTGAGGCGGAAACGGAGTCAGATGAACGGACCAATCAGAAAGAAGATCACACACATCCATATTCAGTCAACACTTTGTATAGTATAAAGACTGGGTCAGGGAAAGGAGAGGGGGTCAGACTTCGTGAACTGACACAATCTGTTGTTTGTCAGGGATAGGAAGATCTAGACCCAGAGCTCTGTATGCTTTATCCATTTACTGCTAAATAAAACGGATGGTTTTGAGACCGAACATCTTCTCCTATTGCTTTATCAACAAACACGCAGGACTACGCTCTCACATAGATGAAGATGAGTTGGTAGAGTGAGCTGAAGTCCAACAATTTGGTGACCCCGACGTGATAAAGACGGAGAAGTGACGGATTGACCACAGAAGTAAAAGACAACGGATAACTGCAGTGTGATGGCAACAACAAGCGGCCGCTAAAAAAACTAAGGTAAACAGACGCCTGTTTTATCGAAGTTCTGTTATTGGCTATACCAAATTGTGTGTTGTCATTATACGGCAAGTGTCCTAGTTAAAGTGGATGAATAAAGCATTGAAATAAATTGTGCACGGGTTTAAAGTCCCAGGGATTAGAAGCCCTGAAAGCAACAACAGTACTGAAAAGAAGACGTGCGGGTTTAGAGACCCATGGGTTAAAAAGAAAATCCATAAAAGCAGCGCATGTCCGTATAAGGGGTTAGAGTCCCCGAGTGAGTAGGTTTAGAGACCCTTGGGAACAAAAAAAACAAAAAAACAAAAAAAAACGGAGGTTCCCATAAAAGCAGCGCTCACTGGTTTATGATATGTGCCGTGTTTTAACGGCAAGTGTGAATGTTTGATATTTTGCATGATTGAAAAGTGTGTTGTTTGATAAAACTGTGTATAAAGGTGGTAGAAACTCAGTAGTGTCTCAGAGAGGAAGGAGGGAGTGTCTCAGTGAGAAAGAATCAGCAGTGGAAACCTAACTGGTGCCAACGTAAACTGCCTGATAAAACTCACTGATTGGGTCAGTTGCTCGGGACGTATGTGCCATACAAACTGACTGGCTTCTGAACTCTTCTCTGATTGGGCTGGTTGCTCGGAACGCAAGTGTCATACAAACCAGCTGGCTACTGAGTGGGGATAGATAAAACATAATGGAAGGGGAATCTGACAGGGAGTGTGAAGAATACGGAGATTGCCCTCCCAATGTTATATTGACCGTTAAGCAACAATGGGAAAGAACCAGGAGTCAAATTTTTGCAGGGCTCCCGAGGAACAAGCGAGACACCATGATTGGGGCGTATGACAGTATATGGAAAGACTTACAAGCACAGGGTAAGGTCCCCAAAGAGGAGGAAAGGAAGAGATTGATATTATACCTAGGGAAGGCAGAAAAACAAGCTAAAAAGAAAGCAGATGAACACTGGAAGGTGGAAAAAGTTTCCATGTTAGTCAAAAGAAAATGGAAGAAAGATGGAGAGGAAAATGAGCAGAGAAGAGCCCACTTACACAACATGACCTTAGCTTGCATGGCAGTAGAAATGAATCAAAAACAATCAGAAATAACCAAAGAAAAAGATAAAGGAAATGAAAAAACAGAAGCATCAGCGCCAATATATCCCAAAATGCCCGGGATACAACCCCCTCCTTATCCCACACCGCAGATGCCACTCGTGCGTGTGGAAGGAGTAATGAAAATGACAGCAATAGGAAAGGAGGAATACAGACAGATTAGGGAGACGTTAGAGGAAGTAGTAACAAGGAGAATATTAGAGGTGGAGGACATGGTGAGGGAGGCAGAGCGTAGGATGCAGGAAGCCAGAGAAGGGAATAGGAAAGTACATGAGCAGACGAGCAGACAGGAAGAGATAGATCAGGCAAGAAGCTCACCCATGACAGTGTCAGAAACACCCTCCACCCTAAACGGGGGAGGAGCAGGACAGGGGAGGATACAGAGTCAGGGGGTTGAAACAATAGACGGGTTCAAGGAGAGACAGCTCAGAGAGATAAGAGAGGAAGTAATTAGGGCAGAAGGTCCCGAGGAGAGATTGGGGGCAGGTACAGAAGCAGGGGGTGTGAATAGTAATGAGGGAGACGAAGACACATACCAGGTCACAATTTCAGGGGCACTAACCAGGCACAACCAGACTCATATAGCGCCCTGTGCTGACCACAGGCATGGACGCCAGCTTAGGGACAGAGAACAGATACAACCACCCGCTAGATACCATCAACTGCCACTGATATATAAAGGACCCCAAACGGGGGATGTGTATCAACCATTCTCATTCACAGACATGAATTGCATCCTGGATAAAATGCCCCCTCCCACTGAGGGAGGAGGGCCCTGGATGGAGAAATTTTGCCAACACACATTGGGATATAAATTAGCTATGGGAGATTGGAGAGCATTATTGGGAAAACAACTACCTATGTGGGAAATACAGCAGATTGAGGCTGCAGCAGGCACTAGTTATATACCAGATTCAGAACCATTTACCAGTGAAGCCACAGCTGTGGGAGGGGCAATGAGGGATAAATTCCCCATTCCTCCCGGAGCAATGCATTCACTGACCTTTTCCATGAAAGACGGAGAAGACATGTCAGCATTTTTAAGCAGATGCAAAGGCATATGGACAGACACTGCAGGAAGCCATCCAAGTTCAGGACAGTTACCGACCACATTGTTTAGAAAAGCTGTTATGACTGGAATGCCCAAAGCAGTACAAGATGCCATGGAGGGCAATCCAGACATCCCAGGCTGCTCTACTGAGCAATGGGAAAAACATTTGATGCATCATATGAAAAGACACAAGGCTATACAGGAGGAGGATAGACAGAGCACAGAGTCAGCCCAGGTGCAGCTCCTAAAGCTCCAATTGGATGAGGCAAGGAAAAAGGTAAATGATGCTAAAAAGACAAACCAAAAAGTAGCCAATCAGATGGTTCAACAGCCGCCACCACAAAACTACACCCCAAATTTGTACCCAGTGCCTGAATGGGTGTCTAGTTCCCCTTATCGGGGCAGGCCTGTCAGAGTAACAGGAGGTATGAGAGGAGGAGGGAGGGGTCGCGGAGGACCCAGAAGTAAGCCATTTACATGCTTTGGATGTGGCCAGCTTGGACACTGGATCAGGGAGTGTCCCATGCTGGGGGACCCAGGGGAGGTCAAGGTCCAGTCAGCAACAGGGGTGGTTATGTGCAGCCCCCGGTCCAAGGACAGCCTTCAGTTATGGTTCCACTTCATCAAGACCCTCATGCAACAGCAGCTCCACCGCAGAGACAATATCCCCAGACCATGCAGGGTGGTCAGGGGGATGGGTACTGAAGGGGCCCAGGAACTCAAGGGCAGGTGGGGCTGGCAGAACCCTACTTGCAAATAAGGGTAATGGACATGGATCTGCATTTCCTAGTTGACACAGGTGCAAGGTTTTCCACTATCACGTGCACCATGTCTCAGTCCAACCTTTCATCCTCCAACGTCCAGCTAGTAGGGTTCTCGGGTAAACCAGAAAATCTGCCGTTGATGACACCTCTGACTACCACGGTGGCAGGACAGACTTTTTTGCATCAATATATTTCATCACCAACATGCCCAGTCAATTTAATGGGAAGGGATATGTTGGTGAGGTGCGGGGCATCAGTCATGTGTGAGACAGAGGGACTGGTAGTGACTTTTCCCAATGGATATTCTGTGAACTGTTCTCTGTCAATGATCCAGTCCAGCTCTCAAATGTTGTTGTCAGCTGATGTTTCACCCACGGCTGAAGGACTCTGGGCAGATATATACTGGGGACTCCTAGAACCGGAAACCAAGCAAAGCGACGGCGTACAGACTCTGTATTATCAGTGGCGGCCGTGGGTCCAAATGCTACATCCCTACTCCCCTCCAATCGACCCCCTCCATGTTACTCTGTACTATGATAGGGACGGGGATGAAATTTATCAGCAAACTTTTTACAATGACATTGAAGGGACACAGTGGGAAGTATTGGCTAGTTGTATTTTAGTGGGGAATGAAGGTGTGGCAGCTGCTGTTGAATTGACACCTGAACAATTTAAGTGGTATGAGATGTCTGAAGAGGCAGTGCCCCATATCACCTTAGCAGTGCATGTTAAATACCAGGCTAGAGATCTTGGGCCGATGTGCAAGCGTCTGATGGTACTGAAAGACTGGGTTTGGACCCAACTCCCTGAATTACAATACTCCCCATCCGAAAAGGCTTACAGGATCATGCACAAGACGGCTGACAAAGTGCTGTTAGAACATAGACAAATAGAGAGATTTCATGGCAGAGAGAAGGCTGATCACTCTGACGCCGCAAGTATGATAGACACTCTCCCTGAGGCGTTATGGTCAGCAGGCCCAACTGATGTAGGACGCTGCAAGAATGTTGATCCAATCTCTTTTGAATTGACAGATCACACTCCGATCTGGCAGAAACAGTACTCCCACAAACCTGAGGCAGAAGCAGGGATCACAGATACTATTGAGGGACTGTTGGCAGCGGGGGTGTTGGAGCCCTCAGCATCTGGCTGGAACACACCTATTTTACCAATAGAAAAGCAAAATACAGGGATATATAGAATGGCTCACGACCTTAGACGGGTCAATAGTATTGTGTCAACTCCTACAGTCCCAGTACCAAATCCATATACTGCTATGTCTGCACTGTCCCCAGAACACAAATGGTTTTCCTGTATTGATCTGGCCAATGCATTTTTCTGCCTACCACTAGCTGACCATGTGAGAGACATCTTCTCGTTTACCTATAAAGGCCAACAGCTAAGATATACGAGGGTTCCCCAGGGTTTCATCTTGTCCCCTGGGCTGTTCAATCAGGTTCTGAAACAGCAGCTCACTGATCTCACCCTCCCAAAGGGGGTGGTGTTGATTCAGTATGTGGATGACATCCTTCTGGCAGCTCCAGATCATGTCTCCTGCCTAGCAGCCACCACATCCCTATTAACTCAGCTGTATCACATTGGGTTCCAAGTTTCAAAAACCAAGCTCCAGTGCTGCAGACAGATGGTCTCGTTCCTGGGGAGAATTATCTCTAGTAGAGGAACAGGTGTGTCCCCAGCCCATAGATCCTCAATTCTACACCATCCTAAACCAGTCACAGTGAAAGACATGCTCTCATTCCTGGGGTTGACAGGTTATAGCAGACAGTACATAGCATCATATGGGGAACTCACGCACCCCTTAAGGGCCATGGTCAATGAGCAGGGGATGAGAAATTTGTCAGCATGCTTACAATGGACCACTGAAGCAGAGAATAACTTCATTTCCCTCAAACAGGCGCTCACAAACGCTGCTGATTTAGCACTGCCTGACTACAAAGAGCCATTCCATCTGGATGTTTCAGAAAAATCACATACAGTGAATGGTGTTCTTTTTCAGAAAAAAGGGGGAGGTAGGCAGGTGATGATGTATGCAAGTGTGACACTCGATCCAACAGAAAATAGACATCCACCATGCACAAGACATGCAGCAGGGGTAGCAAAAATGTGTCTGCAAAAAGTAGCACACATAGTCATGGGACATGCTCTAACAGTCCTGACAACACACAGCATAGTGGCCTATGTGAACTCAGCAGCATTCACCATGACATCATTAAGACAGATAGGGTTGGAAAAAATCCTCAATGCACCACACATAACGTTCACACACAAGGGACTCAACATGGCAGACAACATGGGGGAAGGTGAGCCACATGTGTGTGAAGAAAGAGTACAGAAAGATGTTAAGGTCAGAGCAGATTTACGGGCAAAACCCTTAGCTGACCCAGAGGAAGTGCTGTTCACAGATGGCTGTTGCTACAGACATCCCACGGAGGGACTGAAGGCAGCATATGCAGTGGTAAGACAAACAGATGAAGGGTTTGAGGAGGTAGTGACAGGGAGAGTAATAGGAAAAGAATCAGCGCAGCTAGCTGAATTACAGGGAATGATAGCAGCATTAGAATGGGCAGAAGGGAAAAAAGTAAACATCCACACAGACTCGGCATACGTGGTAGGAGCAATACAGGTGGAGCTCAGTCAGTGGATCAGAGCAGGATTTTTGACAGCAGCAAAAACCCCAATCAAACATGAGAAAGACATCAAGAGACTGGTAGAAGCCCTAATGAAACCAACAGAGGTAGCAGTAATAAAGTGCAGAGGTCACGACAAAACTGACACAATGATAGCAAAAGGAAATCAGGAGGCAGACTCTGCAGCTAAAAGGGCAGCAGGTTACACAGCCCAATACATGATGATGCAGGTGGGAAAAACGGTGTATGATTTACTACCTGCCTGCGATGTAAATATGTTAATAAAGGAACAACAGAAAGCCTCTCCTCAAGAGTTCACAGTTTGGAAAGAGAGAGGGGCAACGGAATCCAAAGGAGTGTGGAGGTCGCCAGATGGCCGACCTGTGTTACCCCCAGGATGGACGGCTTCCGTGTTACAGGAGGCACACGGGCTGACACATTGTGGAAAGGCACAGATGCAGAGACATCTGACCCATTGGTGGCATCCATTCTTGCCCGCAATGATTGTGAACCATATCAGGGAATGTAAAATATGGACAGAATACAATATCAGGGCTACAGTGAAGCCACACGAGGGAAAATTTCCTTTGCCAAAAATGCCAGGTCAAGAAATCATAATTGATTACACTGACATGTTGGAAAGGGTAAATGGGTATAGGTACCTCTTGGTCGCCGTGGATGCATACACTGGCTGGCCAGAAGCAGTACCTGCTAAAAAGGAAGATGCCAAAATGGTAATCAAATTCCTAATCAACCAATACATACCAACGCATGGGTTTCCAAAAAGAATCAGGTCAGATAATGGCACACATTTTAAGAACAAAGACCTGCAGGCAGTAGAAGCGGCCCTGGGACTGAAACATGCGTTTGGAACAGTGTAACACCCCCAATCACAGGGAAAGGTAGAGAGAATGAATCAGTCCATTAAAGGAAAGATAGGAAAAGTGTGTGCTCAAACAAAAATGAGTTGGGTGGATGCCCTACCCCTAGCTCTAATGTCAATTAGGAGCTCAGTAAACTCCACCACAGGTTTCACGCCATATGAGTTGACAACGGGGCAGCAGTTCCCGGGACCGGGAGCTGGAATCCCAACCACGGAAAAGGAAAGAGATCCGCTGAAGTACAAACCTTACTATGACCAACTAACAGCTTTGGTGTCAGCTTTCTCAAAACAGGTTGCAGCAGCAGAGGGGAACCTAGAGGGACAGACACCGCCCACTACGGACTGGGTTCTGCTGAAGGTGATCAAGAGGAAGTGGTCGGAGCCAAGGTGGACAGGGCCATACAAGGTGGTTGAGAGGACATCACACGCGGTTCGACTACAGGGCAAAGGAGACAGCTGGTACCACTGGAGCCAGTGTGCAGCAGCGGATTCACCCGCTAGGACACGGGAACAGATAAGAAACACCACAGTTGACTCTGAATAGGTGTAAAGACACGAGCCACTATCTGTGGCGACAGTTATTATAGCTATCACTTTTGGATAAGATTTATAGTAACCGGCTTTGCATATACTCAGGCAAGCCACAATATACTCAAGATTGGAATGAAGAATTTTGCCAGTTGCGAAAAGAATGTTCTGATGTTACTATAGAGAGCAAAAGCTCTCCCAGAAAAGGTTTTTTCTAGGATACAAGGAGCTGATAACCAGAACACAAGAAGGTTTTGCTTGCTAAGAATTTTTGATATATGTTGATTAAGATGTTTGAGGGAACGGGAAAACCCCACCAAGCCAAATGGTGGTGGTTGGGAATGTGCGGGATCATTTCTATAGTAATAGTTACTCCAATATTGATGTGGGAATCATCCATCAGAGACAGACACACAGATCAAAACCAACACCACAACAGAACAAAGAGGGAAGGCCAAGGCCAACCAGATTACTGCATTAAAACATATGGAGGTATAGACGTAGACTACACTCTGGGAACGAACGTGACATTCCAATTTGATTTATGCCATGTTATTAATTGTGGGAAACACCAGGAGATGTGGAGAAGATATGATTTATACCTGTGCGGAAGTCCAGAAACTCACTCCAGTTGTCTAAGGCAGGGGGATCCGCCTAAAAACTCCGGCATGGGCAGTTTGTGTGCCGGATGGGAACTGATTTGGCAGTATACTGGTCCATGGACCCCTATCAAAACCGAGGTCAAAAATCCAGATACAGTTAACAAGATTAGTTTCATACGCGGCCAACTACGACATAGGTCAGGTGGAGTTAATCCCCTGTTGTTGACAATACACGATCTGTGGGATGATCCATTTATGACAGACCAGAAAAAGGCATTCTATATGGTTGTGGGAGCATATCAACAAGGCACGGACACCATGGGCCTTGTTAAGGTGAATTTGTTAACACCTCCATCCCCCAAGAAAACACACGCCTCGATTAGCACATTCGAAACTAAACCTAGACAGAACAAGGACGTGATCACCATAGATTACAATAAATTAACGAGAGGCGATATAGTCAAATTGGCTACTGGATATGGGGACAAAAACCTGTGGTTAGATTGGATGGCAGCTACTGCTGCCTCCATGAACATGAGTAATTGTATTGCATGTTCTTCAGCCAGGCCAACTCTTTTCACCGCCCCAGCACCTCTATTTCCCGATACAGATCCTATAGGATTTCATTGCATGATGGCCCTAACTATGCAAGCCAACCCCCCTAACTGTACTACTCTCAGCTCTATTTTTCCACCCGTTAAAAACTCCACGGTGCCGCCGGCGTTCACCCCGAGAGCTAATAACTATACGTGTTTTTCTAGGAGCTCCAGCTCCGGTATGAAGATGGGACACATGCCTGACGGCTGGTGCAAATACACACTTGATGTCAACAGTTGGTTGGTCCCTAGCTCTATGGTGTGGGGAAGGGCTGACCTGTTTTGGTATTGCGGGGACAGGACTCTACATATCAGCCTGCCAGCAGACTGGTCTGGAACGTGTGCAATGGTCAGGTTGGTTCTACCCCTGTTTTTGCTAGGGCCACGCCAACAGGCAAATTTCACATATACCTGCCACAGAAGAAACACATTTGAGGTTGGGTATGGCTCTCCCACATACATAGATGCTATAGGCGTTCCCAGGGGAGTTCCAGATGAGTATAAGTTGGTAAATCAAGTGGCAGCAGGATTTGAGAATATCCCAATCATTAGTGCGCTATTTCCAGTCACTCCCAATAAGAATGTGGATAGAATTAATTATATCCATTATAACGTCCTGAGGCTCGCCAATAAAACCAGGGACGCTGTAGCAGGCTTATCTGAACAATTAGCTGCCACCTCGTTGATGACAGTTCAAAACAGAATGGCCCTCGACATGTTATTAGCTGAAAAAGGGGGTGTTTGCTCTATGTTTGACGATCAATGCTGCACGTTCATCCCCAACAACACTGCTCCAGACGGCTCGGTAACCAGAGCCCTAGAGGGACTTAGGACCCTGTCAGAGGAGATGCATGACCACTCAGGTATAAACGACCCACTGGGAAGAATTTTTGAACAGTGGTTTGGGAGGTGGAAAGGTGTGATGGTGTCTGTGTTTCTGTCCCTGGTAGGCATGATGACTGCACTTGTGTTGTGTGGATGCTGTTGTATCCCCTGTATCAGATCTCTGTTTGAAAGGTTGATCGTCACTGCCATCGAAAAGAAGAGTCCCTCATCGATCTATCAGATGGCTCAAGTCGAGACGGAGACGGTGGCTCTGATGGAGCACGGAGGGTGTGAAGAACTGGGCAGTGACACAGAGGCTGAATGTGATGTTTGAATCCGATTGGTTGGTTGGTCTCATTTATATGAGACCAAAAAGGGGGACTTGTAGATAAATGTAATGGTGTGATGTTTAATAATGATGATTACAATGTATTAATTGGAATAAGGGATATAAGGATATATTAATCATTGGGAAAACATATGCATGAGGAACAGGGCTTGTTACAAGGACAGGAGGGTCTATAGTGGCAGTGGAAAAGTACTGAGTATGTTAGCAGACAGAGGGTGACAGAGTAAATTAGGTGTGAGGGTCACTGACCCTAAATAAGGTTAGCGACTCTGAATAACAAAGGGAGCAATAAGGATGTTGTGGTAAGGATGTTGTGGTAAAGGGGGAGTAGAGACAAGATGTCTGTCTCCCTGGAGGGTGTGAAGGTCCCTGACCTTGCATAGGGTTGGCGACTCTGAATGGGAAAGGGGGACACTGGAAGTGTTGTGGTCAGGGGGGAGTGGAGACGTGAAAGGGTCCTAAAGGATCGGGGAACATAGGACCCTTTCGAAAAAAAAGGGTCCCATATTCCCCGTTTTCCCCTAAAAAGGTCCTATAATCCCCGTGGCAATAGACACCGGGGAACATAGAACCCTCTTTTGGAAAAAGGGTCCTATATTCCCCGCTGTTTCCAGGGGAACATAGGACCTTTTTCCAAATAAAGGGTCCTATATTCCCCGCTATTGCCAATCGAGGAACAAACCGGGGAACTTAGAACCCTTTTTGCAAATTATTTCCTTAACGGGTCCAAAATAATAAAAACTGGGGTCATGGCTGAGATGTAGGCTACGACAATCTATTCCTCCGCTGATTAAATTAGGCCGTATTACCATTGTTGGCTGTTGTATATCGCAGGCCACCTTGAGTGCGTATCCAAATTCGGCCTAGATGAGGCTGTAATTTGCTTTATTGTTATTTCTTACCAATATTTACTGCAGTAGGCCTAGTTAGTTGGCTCTCCGGCTCAGCATGGACAGTCGGCAATCAACGCAGGTTTGTCTTGCAGTAGGCCCGCCTACCAGTATAACCTAGCCATTTCCACCTTCGCTCAAAGTTCAATTTGCACAGCACTGGACACTTCAGCCACTTTCTTGTTACTTTGCAGTTCGTTTTCCATATTAAATCACTTGGCAGACTTTCTTTCAAAAAGACTTTAATGATGAACTTTTTAGGCAGAGAACTTAGATCAGGACTTGGGAATTTAGGACCAGCACAAAGTATCCATCAACGGGGGCCGCCTACCTTACACAATAGGCTAATTGCCTAATAATAATGATATGTGCTTCTCAAAAAACTAAAGGCTTGTGGAGGTGCTAAACCAAAAACATGAATCAAAGACGAACATCAAAGGATGTAAGGTAACACTCACCAAATGGTAAAAAAATAACAGAGGCAGTCCTCTATTTCACCATTTTATTGTTTGGCATCAGTCATTAAGGTTTCTGAAGAAGACCACCCGGCCAAGTTATTGACTGATGCCAAACAATGAAATGGTAAAATAGAGAATTGTGTCTTTTTTTTTTCATTTGATGAGTGCTACCTTACATCCTTTGATGTTCTTCTTTAATAATAATAATAATAATAATAGCCTAATTATAAAAGAGGCCTAATAACAAATAACAATTACAGGCATAATACTATCAATAGTAACACTGATAATAGGCTATTAATAACAAAATGCTTCTAGTAAAAGCTTGGCTGAAAAAGGGTTGGTCTATGGCAGAAGCCCCCCAGAAAAGGCATGGTCTAAAACAAAAATCTCCAAGGCCTAACTAGCCTAACGTTAAGGCTTTTTTCTTCTTCAAAAAAGCAAAATGAGTAGTCCTAGCCCATTAGGCTACTCAACAAAGAGGGGCTAAAACCTCTACTCAGCCTATCTGAAAATGTGATGGCTTACAGCCCTCCAATATGATTCCAAATCTCTGTGACCAGCATCCAGTTGACCCTTGAGCCGCAGGAGACGGGCCTCCAACCTCCTCCACTTGGGCTTCCGCCTTGGGGGAGCATCTCCTCGCTCCGCCATCTCCAGCCTTTCCTCTGCCAGGGTTTGCTGGTCCTTAATGTGGCGCAGAAACATCCAAAGGGATGGGTGGCGCACTTGGACCGCATCATTTAGAGTGCGATGATAAGCTACAAAAACAAAAACAAGAGGTTAATCATGTAAACTGTTAAAGAAATGTGAATATGCTGAACATGTTGACAGTGGCTTGATAAACATGAATGCACAATACAGCTTTAGGAGTGTAGGCCTTTGTGTGATGTAGACCTCCAAAAATTATGCTGGATTGTGTTAAACTGATTTTTAAAATGAAAGTTAAACACATAGCCTATGGTGAATTCCACAGCTAATTGATGGAAACAATGTAGATTCATCAAGCTTTAAGAGTATCCAAAGCAATGGTTGACTGTGAGTCCTACACCGATGCTAAATTATTTTTTTAAATAATGATACAAATAATCGACTAAATACAGTATAGCCTAATTTACACAACCATAATCATACAATTGGCCTACGTTATCATAGCCTGCACGCTTCTGTGGTGTCGCATGAAAATGTTAAGCGTGTTATGGGCCACACATCAAAAATAAAGTCTGTTCGCTGATTATTCAATAAATCAGAAAATAAGTCTTAGTCACTTACACTCAACGTGGTTGTTGGTCCTTTGCTCCATGTTGCGTGCATAGACGTTCCACATTGGATGTGGGAAGAGGGCTCCATCATGGACGTATGTGTTCCCGACATACTGCAGGAAGTCATGCAGCTCTGGATGGTCCCGCTGGACGCGCCTCGTGTCTGGGTGGTGAACGAGCAGGGCGAAGTTGCCTTGAACTGTGTCCAGTGGTAGGTGGCCGAGTGCCAACACCATGCGGATGACTGCTGCCAACTGAAGGTCATCCCGGAATGCAGTAGTCAGTCCAAGTCTTTGCACCCTCTTCCACAGGGCTTGACTGAAATGGAAGTAGCATCCACTCACTTGTGCCCTTGGAAGTTCTGTTTCCAGCGCATTGATAAGCGCCTGTTCAAAGTCACATATGACCTTTTGAGGTGCCCAGTGGTGCTGCGTAATCCTCCTGGTTTCCCGTTTGATGCAATCGAGCACCTGCCGGTAGTGCCCAATTGTGCGCTGGCCCATCAGCGCATGCACAAGAGGGATAACGAAGCCATACATGTTTCCAAGTACTGTAAAAACTTGGCTGAAGGGGCGGGGGCACGTTCTGAACGTTGCATCCATATAGATGGTTCCACAGCCTCGCAGCTTCCTGATGTTTCCCTCTGTGGCAAACACAGCGATAGCCCACTCGTTGTCTTGGTGCAGGAGGAACTGTTCCCTGTCCCATGTTTCAGCCCATGCACCTTCGATGACGACATCCTCAAGTGTAGCTGGAATCGGGGGCGTGACTGCTGCGCGTGCTCTGGCCATAACAGTCCTTACAGACTGGAATCCTTGTGGTGGTGGTCTGTCGCCGCCACCTTGGATTTGACGTTGCCGATGCTGCAGGACCCTTTGCGCATTATAGATCCTTCTGATTGGGACTGTTGGCTCCCTCGCAACTTCTGCAATCACCCCCTGTCGGAATTCTGCACGGTGCACCATTTCTCCGTCAGGGGGATGCACGTGTTCCCCAACATCGTGCACAATAATGTTAGCATCCACGTCCTCCACTTCAAATCTATTTGTGATCAGTGGCACTCTACAGTTCCACCTCCAGCACCTCCATCTAATGGTGTCTTGATTGGTGCGGTGCTTCTGATATCTGAAGTTCTCATGTACCAACACTTTGCCCCCTCGATCACCATCCATAACTATCGCCATTGTTTGTCTTCTTGTAGGCTAGTAAGCACATGACAGTGAGTCCACGAGTTATCACCGATAACAACCGATTGTTGCAAATTGTTGCAAGTTGGCAGGCGGTTTAGACATTGGTGAATTTTGATCATGTGGTTTAGAACGCCAGGAAACTTGCGTGCAGATGACCACACATCCACGACAAGTTTTAAATATTTCCAAACTCGAAATCATGTGTGCATTTGGCTATTTATAAATTATTTTTCGAGCAATATGTGTTTTGTGATTCAGCTTTAGCGTTGTTGATTAGCCTTTCATTCATATTTTGTCAAAAAGGCGTATTCATTAGCCTAGGCCTATGTCCCGTTATTTCTGTAGCATACAGCATCTTAGAATCTTAAGAGACCAGGCAGATATTGTTATTATTTTGTTATTACCATGCTATATTAGCCCACTTTATAATTATAAATATTTCAATTATCCAATTTTTAGCATTTCTAATATAAGGCTATATTGTTATTATTATTATTATCATCATCATCATCATTATTATTATTATTATTATTAGGCTATTATTATCATTATTATTATGTTATTATTATTATTATTATTATTATTATTATCATTACAATTATGATGCTTAAAGGGCCTTACTGAGCAGATGGTTTCTATCTAATATCTGTCAGATGCTTTTCCCAATAAGCTGGTGTGGTTATGATGGGAACGACGGCTTTCTAGCGAACATAGAAGAAGTGGGTCGGAATTGGCCTATTGTCGGTATCAGCTAGCTTTCGCGGGAGTCTATCCCTGGTACAATGCACTAGACCTCTAGGAGATGGACTGCTGAGGACGGAACACAACACCTATCCTCAGCTCCCAGCACTTCTCGCACAATGTGCTACTCATACGCTGAGTTGGCGGCACCCGGGATCGAACTCACAACCTTGCGATCCATAGGCGAGAGCTCTACCGACTGAGCTATGCCCGGGTACAATTGCCCAAGGAATATAGGCTTACTATATTACATTCAGACACAGACGAGCCAGCTCACCTACTCGGCGAGGCGCATTTTCCTCGATAAGTGACACATTTCACGCATAAATATCAGAGAACTGCCGGGGTGGGTTATGCGCCCAAATATAGGCTATAGCCTAATAAGTTGAAATTGGTTTAGTGTCGAAAGTTTCCACATACTTTAGCCAACCTGGACTTTGTGAATTCGTTTTTGTGATATAAAAATAGAAATCGTATGATTCATTGTCTTCTTAATAATCTGCCCTAAATAATGCATTATTGAAAATGCACTTTTTGCGCCAAACAGCGTCAAACCTGCTGACCGGGGAACATAGGACCTTTCTTTATAAATAGGGTCCTATGTTCCCCGGGTGCCCTAGGGGAACATAGGACCCTATTTATAAAGAAAGGTCCTATGTTCCCCTGCACATACAAAACGGGGAACATAGGACCCTTTTGGGGAAAAGTGGGGAATATAGGGCCCTCTGTATACAAAAAGGTCCGATATTCCCCGGTCTCATACAAAGCAGGGAACATAGGACCCGGGGACTATAGGACCCGGGGACTATAGGGAGGACCCCCGCGTGGAAGGCCACCAAACTTAAGCCCAGTCCTGATGACTAAGCCCGGCCCTGACGAGCCGATTGGCTGCCGGCGCGGGGTGGGCGAGCCATAACAACTTATTGTGCACGTTGGAACAAATAACACTCGTCCTGGAATGACACGGGGCTCAAGCTGTTGAAAAGAGACTTAATACACCTAATGGACTTTGTACAACAAGTCCCAGCTCAGATATTTGTGTCAGGTCCAACCCCGAGTATAGGGAAAGGAATTGAACGTTTCAGCCACTTTGCAGGCATTAAATACCTGGCTTTCTGCCACATAAATTGTTCAAAATTTGAACTTCATTGAAAACTTCAACCTGTTCTGGGAGCAACGGAACCGTTTCAGAGTGGACGGGGTTCATGCAAACAGAGTGGGGGTCACATGCTTACTGCCAACCTAACCTACGGCCTCCAGCACCTCAGCTGCTGGTGTTAGGACAGGGTCAGGAAAATCTGGGAAAAGTAGAGCAATCTTTTCTACCCGGAAAACAAGGACTACGCCCTGGATAATTCCCAGCCCCCCCCCCCCCCCCCGAGAGATCCCACACAGCTAATGATGCAGCTAAAATGCACTGATGAGATATTAAGCAGCACCAAAAGCTCCCACTTATCCAAACAAACCAACGGCAATCTCCCCACAGTCAGACTGGACATGCTGACTACTAGGATCGACTGGGTCCATACCCCCCCACACACACACACACACGTTCAGCTCATGTCTCCCTCTGCTTACTGGGTATAGACCCTCTGCTGCAGTTACACCCCCCCCCCCCCCCGGACAACGAGGATCAGCTCTAAAGTCTGCAATTCCTGTTTTGTCCAGCTTCAGTAGGAACAAAGTGGACTCCAGCTACTTCATCTAATCTGACTCCAGTTGCACACCAGCAGCCAAAGCCTGCCACAAAAAATTGCGTGAATATTACTTTTAAACATTAAATTTAGTGTTGCCAAACATAAGATCTTTGGCAGGAAAACTATTTTAATCAGTGATTTATTCATCAAGCACAATCTCAATTTGATGTTTGTAACTGAAACTTGGTTAGACCAAGACACCAGTGCAACTGTTCTTATCGAGTAAACCCCTGCCAGCTTCAGTTCTGTGAGTGAAACCAGACAGCATAAGAAAGGAGGTGTAGTTGCCATTTTGTTTAATGATTCACTACAATGCGAGAAGATATCTCACGGAAACGTTGCTTCTTTTGAATATGTGGCGGTTCAGTTGAATTGCTCTTCTCGAGTTATATTTTTAAATATCTACAGACCACCTAAATATAATGGAAATGTTAAGTGTCCTGGTTCATAGTCAATTATGCGAATATAAGTTGTGGTTATTATTATTGTAATGTGGCTCTTAAGAGTGGGTTTTATATGTTGGGGGGGTCTATCTGTGCTTATGGACTGTATGTGGATTCGCTATGAGAGACTTTCTTGTAACTGAGAATGGACACTCGCCTGTGTTAAGAACTAATTGCAATGGCTCTAATGACTGATTGATTGATTGCTTGATGAGTGAGTGAACACTGGACCGGGATAGGTTGCTTCCCTTTATAAAAGGAGCAGTATGATGAACGAGAGGGAGGAGCTTATCGGCGGGGAGCTGTGATGCGGAAGCCGGACGGACGACAGTGGTGGGACCGGCGCCGGGAGAGCGACGCCAACGCGAGCTAAGTATTTAATTCAGGGACCTTGGCGCTGCATTCCCATCTACTTAATGCTGTAATCGCTGCTCTAAAAGCGGCCGATTGTCGTCCTGATTGCTGTGTGTTGACCGTAGCCTACTGCCGAGGAGACCGGTGTTCATCACACGTGCGCTACATCCGGGAAGTGGAACGAGGAGACGAGCGACGGGTGACCATTGTGTGTGCACAACGCTCTCGACTCGTCCAGATGAAGGGAAGTTGTATTTCCATTCTGTTGGTGTTGTGCTATTGCTAGTTTTCGTCCTCTGCTCGGTGAGGCCGTGAAACCGAGCCCTGTTGTTGTGCTTCCTCTGTAGCTGGGGGCGGAGCCTCGAGCGACTACACTCAGTGCACTGAAGTGCCGGCTGGGGGCGTTCGACCTGATCGAGACGGCGCCATTCCATTTATGCCCTGGAACGTGACGTCACTAGCCTAGATTGCGTGACTGTGGACTCTGTGGTTGACTCCAGAGGTGGGACCAAGTCATTGTTTTGTAAGTCTCAAGTCTTTGCCCTCAAGTCCCAAGTCAAGACCGACAAGTCTTGAGTTTCGAGTTCTTTTAAGAGAAATATTTACACAGATCATGTATGCTTTTAAGATCTGTATTTATTTATCAAACCTTTTTTGCAAGAACATTGTTCAAACACATTGGAAAGAAGCAAATGTAATTTGCACAAAAAGTGCTGACCTTGTATTTCCATAGCATATTGCACTATAACTAGTTGCACAGCAGTTTCTGTCCTGTATTGAATTGATCTCATATCATATTGCAAAACCGTTTTCACCTTCAACTAGATAGGTCCTTTTGACTCCTTTCCAAACGTGTCATCACTTTAAAAAAAATAAAAAATCCTCACTCCCCAAAAAATTATCTGAATTATCACTTCTGAAAAACCGCACCGACTTTCTGGAAGTGTCTTCACTTTTGAAAAATTTCCTTAAGATTCAAGTGTCCTGACTTTCCAAAAGTGTTTGTTTCTGTCTCAAAATATCCTCATTTTTGTAAAAGTCTTCACCTTTAAAACTTAAATCTAGCTTTAAACTAAAAACCATGTCTTCACCCTCAAACAGGTATTTGGGTGAAGTGAGGATCACAAAAACAGTCCTCCAAAAAATGTTACTTTTCCAACTGTGTCACCACTTTCTAAAAAATATTTTTCAGTCTTAACTCCTTTCAAAACTTAAGTGTAACCGTAACCTTTTCAAACATGTCACCACTTTATAAAAGATATCCTCACTCCCAAAAAATGATCTGCATTCTATTAAAGTTTCCTGACTCTTCAAACGTGTTTGTCTTCATCACAAAATATCCTCAGTTTTGCAAAACAGTCATTTTTTTTTTTTAGTTTTCAAACATTTTCTCTAAAAAGGTCTTCACATCTTCGACATATCCACACTTTCCAAAAACTCTCCTTCCATTCCAGCGTGTTCACATCCTCCGTTACGGTCCTCACAGATACAGAAACGCGCACAAACATAAATCTACATGTAATATACTCACGCCTCGCTCAGTTCCTGTTGCTCCCTTGATAAAAATGTGTGTGTGTGTATACACACATTGAGGCTAAATCGCTAAAATACTTGGTATGCATCCATAGAGAGATTGAGACGTGTGTGAGAGAGAGAGATTGGAAGAGGGGGGGTGGGAGGGCAAATACATGAACATAACAGTGAGCAGGGTTGTGCTTTTCTATGTCAGGGCCCTATGCTGCATTGCATTTGCAAAAGATCAAATTGGCCAAAAGTCTGTCAGTCATTTGTGCACGATGGGGACGTAGTATGATGCCACCATGGCTGAAAACTCGCTCCACTGGAGCACTAGAGGCAGGCACCGCTAAGACTCTGATGGCCACTCGGCAGAGTGAAGGAAGCGTCATGTTCAGTGCCCAGAACAAAAGGGCAGCCTGTCCTTCGGCTAAGTCAAGGTAGTGCTGGAGTGGTCCCGACATCCTTCTTATGGTATGCAGCAAACAGCCCTTCTCCTTCTCCAAGATCGTCTTGCTCTTCATCAACCAGAGGCACAGGTTGCTCAGTCTCTGCAGCATCTTGCAGGATCAATTCTGGCAAAACATGTAACAGCAACAGCAGAAACAAAAGAGCCCTTATTACCATTGATGTTGGTGATAGTGTTAGACTGAAAAATGTAATTATTGTTGCAGTCAATTAGATCAGATTATGAGGGAAAAAATTGCATTAAAGTCAATATTTACCTTTAACTTGTTGTGCCACCTCTGCCTTGATGTCACGATTGACCAGCACATGGGGCTCCACCCACAGCAGAGAAAAGGCTGGATCCAAGGCGGCTGCTTTGAGGTAGACTGGGTCTGAAAAGGGGCAGTGATCCCATCTTTAGTCCTGGCCATTTTCACGTTAATGAAGATCCCAAGAAATCTTTTTTTCAAGGATACCTGGAGACTTCTGACCAGGCCGCTCAGGAAACGAACTTGAGACTTCAGCTTCTCAAGGTGGTGATTGAGGGACAAGACGGATGGAACAACTGCACTGATTGTGACGACCTTCTTCCCCTGTGTCAAATCAGTTGCTTCTCCAAACGGCTTCAAGATGTCCACCAACTCCTTCAACAGATTCCACTCTCGTGGTGTGAATGACAACTCCTTATGCCTAGCCTTTTCTAGAACAGCACAGAGCTTTAGATGATCACACTGGAGAACTGCCTTCACTTGCCTCAGTGTTGAGTTCCATCTTGTGTTGACTGCAGCAGGGATGCCTTTCTGTTCCCCAAATTCACTATCAAACACATCTTTGAATGTTGTGCTTGTGTGCAGCAGTGAGCTAAGTTTAGATAACTTGGAAAGAGAAGGACATACCACTTTTGTTTCTTTCAAACCGTCTCCCACCACCAGCTGAGGAGTGTGCGCAAAACACTGCAGGTGCTGTTTCTTTGCCATAGCAGCATCTACCGTTTGCTGATCTTCCAGGGTTAAGTCACACCAGAGCTCAGGGTCATCAAGATGATCTCCGTCATCATCATCCTCTTGTTCACTGGGGAAGCACACAGTGAATGCCTTTCGCATGTTAGCAGCATTGTCACTAATAATGTAGTCCAATTTATCTTTGATGTTGTATTCATCACATATTGACTCAAATTGGTCACAGATTCGTTCAGCTGTGTGTGAGCCTTTGAAGCGGTTGCAGGCCAAGAGATTAGTCTTTAGCTGTATTCTCTCTGCCTGTTTCTCTATCCAGTGGACAGTGACACCAAGGAATCCCCTCATCTTTCGGTCAGACCAAATGTCCACAGCGACTGAAACATGGTCAGTGTTGCTCAATTGAGTTTTTAATTTTGAACGTCTCTCCTCAGCGAGGCTCTCTGTTTTTGATGTCAATGTTCTGCGACACACTGGGCTGTACTTACTGTCAAGTACCGTCAGAAAGTGCCGAAAACTCTTGTTTTCCTCAATAGATAGGGGAAAGTTGCAATCCATAATCAAGTCGGACAGTATTGCATTGGTGATAACTTTATGCTGTGGATGACTCATGCTGTAATGCCCTACACGACTGTCCAGGAATTGTGAGATTGAAGGCTGTTGTGGTTCATTTATGATGCTTTTGTTCATCTGGTATTCTTCAAATCTGTAACAGGTAAGCATATGAAACAGATGTCAGAAAATCCCTTATAGCCACACATGAATTGTATTTGAAACTACTCTTTACTCATATATCAATCGTAACATTGTGTTAATATTAATTTTGTTACTATTGTATACTATATTAGTGTGTGTGTTGTAACATTACATTAATAAAATCAATGTCATTGTCATTGTACGCTATATTAATATTTTCACTGCTTTATCTTGCCATCAAACAGCCCTTTCCGTCAGGAAACTGAAGTTATATGCTTGTTAATTCACTCTCTCCAGCACACCAGATTCCATTGACAAAAACAGCAATTTTACCTCGCATGACACAGAAATTGCTGGTCTACTGCTACCTCAATCATTAAGTTTATTTGTGCTATTTTATGTCTTCGGTGATAGTTCAGCTTAGTTGTGATTTACCGAAATTACATAAACGACCTCAATGAGGCAGCAGTAAACAAGCAACTCCCGTGTGCTGCAAAGTAAAATTGCTATTTTTGTCAATGGAATCTGGTGTGCTGGAGAGAGTAAGATATACTTCGCTTTCCTGTCGGGAAAAACTCGTCTGGCAGCAAGCTAAAATGGTAGCGTACACATATTCTTAATATAGAGTACATTTTTTCAAGCAATATATTTATTGAATTTTGTTTGCAAATTACATCAAAACAAGTAATAGCACAGTGCAGCAAACATTTTCACCCTACCCCCCCCCCCCATAACCCTGTCCCTATAACAAGTAATACAATTCAAAGCAGGGTTAAAGAAGATAATAAAGATAAAAATTCAATTAATAAAAATAATAAAATAAAATAATAATAACAATTTCTTTCACAGACTGATTAGAGGGTGTGGTTTTTTTCCAGTTGCTTTTACGCATATAAACAATCAGATAGAGTTGTTCTACTCCCCCAGAGCTTGTTCTTGCTGAAGCAAGTTACCAACATTAGTATTACGTCTTAAGAAGTACAGAAACAATCCCCAGATTTTATCAAAAACACTTTGTTTACGTCTAACAATATACATTATCTTTTCCATTGACATGTTTGAAGCCATTTCTTTAACCCACATCAACACTTTTCCAATTAAGAGCAATTACACGTTTTGCTTGTAATATACACATATCTATAAATCTGAACTCATTGCTATGTAAATGTGGGGTGGTAGGATATAAACCAAGAATAAAAAGCTTTGGACTCAATGGTAATTTCTTTGACAAAATTTGATCAATCATATCAACAACATCTTGCCAGAAGGTTTTCACTTCCACACATTCCCATATACAGTGAAACAGCGTCCCCCTTGCCTCACTACACTTAATACAGGTATCAGGAATATTGTCATTAAACTTGTGCAATTTAACAGGAGTTATATATGTACGCATCAGCCATTTATACTGCAGAAGCTTTAGGTTGCTGCTAACTGTCTGTCTCTGGGCCTCTTTACATGCCTCACTCCATTCTTCTAAAGATATTTCCTCCTCTATATCTCCCTCCCATAATCTCAGTTTTGTCTCTGATGATTCATCAGATCCAGATACAAATAAGTCATACATAGTTGAAATTAAACCTTTATCATAACAGTGTTTTGTGACTGCAACTTCTAATATAGAAATGGTAGGAATGTCTAATGAATGGCTTTGACAGGATGATATAAAACTCCTTAGCTGAAGATATTTGAAAAAATGATTCCTTGGAATGTCATACTTGGTAGATATTTCCTCAAAGGACATGAATACTTCATCCTCCTCCCTGTACATGTCTTGCACTTTCCTTAACCCCTTTTCAGCCCATAATTTAAATCCCCTATCATTTTGCCCTGGTTTGAAATTGGCATTACCCCAAATAGGACTGAAGCGTGACCGGGACATATTTATATTCAAATACTTACAAGCATCGAACCAAACATCAATCATATTCAATATTATAGGGTTGTCTGTATTTTTCTTCAGATATTTACGGTCTGCTGAATACAAATACAGGTGCAATGGTAAGCCTGGTTTAACAGAGCAGGCTTCCAGATCAATCCAAGCTGGGGGACTTCCAGATGAGAAGTAAAACATAATCGACCTTAATTGTGCTGCCCAGTAATACCATTGGATATTTGGACATTTCAGGCCTCCTCGATCATATGGTAGATAAAGTAAAGATAGACGTAATCTAGGACGTTTATTTTGCCAAATAAAGTTGGTAAACAGTTTCTTGATTTTCGTGAACAAAGATGAAGGAGGGGGTAGGGGGATATTCTGGAACAAATAAAGAAATTTGGGAAGTATATTCATCTTTAGGATATTAATCCTGCCGATCATTGAAATAGGTAAGGATGTCCAACGCTCTATCGAAGCAATACTAGCATCCAGGATGGGCTCATAATTTGTCTGAGCAATCTTATTCACCTCAGGGACAATTTTTATTCCCAGATATGTAAATGTGTCTGTTGGGTTGAAGGTAGAAGCATAAACAAGACCATTCTTCCTCTCTGTTTCATTCAGTAACATTATAGATGATTTGGAGTAATTAACTTTATAACCAGATATTTTCCCAAATGATTCAATAAGGCTTAGGAGCGCTGGGATAGATTTATGCAGATTTTTAAGCATTAATATCACATCATCGGCGAAGAGTGCTACCCTGTGCTCCAGATGTCCCTCTCGAATTCCATAAATATCGCTGTGTGTCCTCACCGCTATAGCAAATGGTTCTATCGCTAGGATAAAAAGTAAAGGCGATAAAGGGCTCCCTTGAGGGCAACTTCTACAAATGTTAAAAGGTTTAGAAACCTTACTATTCGTCAAAACTTCTGCAGTAAGCCCTGTACAAAGCAATCTTACCCATTTGATAAATGTATCCCCAAGGCCAAATCGTGTTAACACTTCAAACAGATAAGGCCATTCAACACGGTCGAAGGCCTTCTCTGCATCAAGTGAAAGTAAGGCCGTGTCAGGCGCCTCCCTCTGACTGTATAAAATATTGAGCACTCGTCTAACGTTATGAAAACCCTGTCTCCCTTGAATGAATCCGTTCTGGTCTTCTCCCACTACTCTAGGTAGAAGATCCTCCAATCTTCTTGCAAGAATTTTACAGAGTATTTTTGTATCAGAATTTAGGAGACTAATTGGACGCATATTTTCACATTTTGTATTTGGTTTCCCCGGTTTTGGAGTAAAGTGATTAGGGCGCCCCTCATAGATGTAGGGAGAAGACCATTCTCAAAGGATTCCTGAAACATCTCCAAGAGGGGTGGTATTAATTTGGTTTGAAATTTTTTATAAATGTCTATAGGGATGCCATCTGGACCCGCTGATTTTCCAGCCTGCATACACCCAATTGCTTCTGCAATTTCCAACGCAGTTACATCTTGATCTAATACTCTACTTTCCTCTTCCGAAATTTTAGGAATATTAAGATTGTCTAGGAATTGTGTTTGCGTGTCCAGATTAGGAGAGCACTCAGAGCTGTATAATTTCCCGTAGAAGTCTCTAAAGGCTTCATTAATCTCTGTCGGGTCCACTATAGTTCTACCACTTGGGACTTCAATACAATTAATAGACCTTTCTGTTTGTTGTTGTTTAATGCGCCATGCTAGAAGTTTTCCGGGCTTTTCCCCCTGATCATAGTAGGACTGTTTGAGTCTCATTAAATCAGCAGCCGCTTTATTAGCTGCCAGTTCATTGTACTGTGCTCTAAGCAGTAGCAGTCTTGTATGAACATCTGTAGGTATATTTCTATTATTATATATTTCTGTTTCCAGTTTTTTAATTTCCTCATCTAATGTCTTCATTTCAAGTCGTGTAGCCTTTTTCTTGGAACTAGTGAAGGAAATGATTTGGCCCCTGATAAAGGCTTTGAAAGCCTCCCACCTTGTGCTAGCAGAAGTCTGGGACTAGTTACATTCAAAATACAGGTCAATCTGCCTATCTAAAAAAACTATGAATGTAGGATCCGCAAGCCACCCGGGTTGAAAACGCCATCTCGGGGGGTCGCACACTAAGTTATTATCTTCATAGGTCAAGGATACTGCAGCGTGGTCAGACAGAACTATACTACTATAATGACATTCATCTATTTTGGAGACAAGTAGCGCTGAAACCAAAAAGTAGTCTATGCGTGAGTGAGTTCTATGAGTACCGGAATAGCAGGAATATTCTACTGCGTTCGGTTTACCATGCCTCCAAACATCAAACAAATTTAATTCCTTCATAAAATGGTGTATCGTCTTTCTGGACTTACTGTGGGTATCATCTAAACCAGTTGACCTGTCTTTTGAAGGATCTAACGTACAGTTAAAGTCACCAGCTATTATGTATTTCCCAGGATGATTTGAAGCAGTCAAAAACAGACTATTATAGAATTTAGAGTCATCTTCATTGGGGCCGTAAACATTTATCAAAGTTAAGGTTTCAGATAATAACCTACCCCGGACTATAATATACCTCCCTGCAGGGTCCTTAACTACATGCTGTACCCGTAATGGAACCGATTTATGAATTAGTATCATAACCCCTCTAGCATGAGTGGTGTAATGAGCAGACAACACTTGGCCCTGCCATCGTCTTGCTATTTTGGGAACGTCCTCATCCACCATGTGTGTTTCTTGTAAAAAAACGATTTTTGATTTCAAGGATTTTATCCTGCTCATTACCTGCTTCACTTTTGTGAGTTTGATCAAACCCCTACAATTCCACGAAGTAAATTTTACCTTGCAACTCTCTGACATTGATTCCGGTATGTTATATTAGGAACCGTAGTGAAGAAGTACTTTGACAAACCACACCCACTGATGAAAGAATAAATAATAAAATGAAACCACAAAAACCCACCCTCAACCCCATACGAACCTAAAGTCCAGGAACTCTGGACATCCCCTCCCATCCCACGTTTAACTACCGCTAAAACGAGTTTCTCTAACTTTTCTTTTCTTCTCGCTCTAGCTCGCTATCTTACTTTTTCTAAATACTAATCACACATAACATCATTAATGAACTGTTCAACGCCAACAACATGTAGGCATATATAAAATTAACCATCCGAACACATACACAAACCTGGAACCCGTGCATGCAGACTGGAAGACGAGGAGAGGGAAAAGTCTGTAGCCTGATCACAAGAGTCCGCGATGCATTGGGCCTTCCGTCCTCCGACAGGCGCATAAACCGATGATGACTCTCTCTGTCCCTTAGGTCTAGGCCTACTTGGATGTGCCCATGTCATTTCGGCTGGTGCTTGGACATTGTCTCTCATTCAGGGTTAAGTGCATTCCACAAAAGCTGAATAGTCTAGCTATAAACCAGACTCCGTCCTGTCCAGGTAGAAAAATAAAGCCTAAACAAAAACAAAATGGCGACAGCCCGAACACGTAGCTACATCTTTCGTGTAAATGGAAATAAAATAAAATAAAGTGAGCTTAATAGCCTACTGCATCAGTCCTTATCCGAGGGATTGAATAAACCGCTCCACTTCTGCTGGGGTTTGAAAGGTGTGGGGTCTCTCGTCGTGTGTTACCAGGAGCCGGGCTGGAAAGATGATTCTGTGCTTGTGGATCCCCCGGTCTCTCAACTGGTCGTAGTCGCGCTGCATCTTGTGCACCCCAGCAGAGAGGTCGATGTGAAAACGGACCGGCGTGTTCTTGTAAAGGACCTGTCCCTTGGTTTTGGCTGCCTTTAGTACTCGCTCCCTGTCCTTAAAGTTCATGAACCTCATGATCAATGTCCTTGGACGACCCGTGCGAGAGTCTACCGGAGCGCCGATTCTATGAGCCCGCTCCACTACCAAGCCCTCCCGCGGATCCATGTTCAGAGCCTCCGGCAACCACTTCTCCAAAAATGCAGGTGCATCCTGGCCCTCTTCTTTTTCCGGTAGGTCCACCAACCTTACGTTATTTCGCCGACTCCTGCATTCCAAGTCCTCCACTTTGTCAGTAAGGCTTTTGACGGTGCTTTCCAGCGTGCTAACTCGGGGTGTTAGCTTCTTAACGTCGTCCTCCACATCAGAAATCCGTTGTTCGGCCTGTTCCATGCGACCCATGCATTCCTGTATTTGTTTCTTTACATCCGCAATTGTCGCTTGCACTCCATCAATTTTCTTGTAAAGTCCACTTTTCAAAGACTGTATGGCTTTCATGATATCTAGGTTGCTATTCTTATCTGTGTCTAACATTTCGTCATCTTCTTCCTCGTGGTCGTCTCCTTCGTTAGCCATATTTTCAACCTGCATAGCGTCGCTAACCTTCTCAGCCTCTTCCTCGTGTCGCGATTTCCTTTTCTCCTTCTCTTTTTCTCTCTTTGCCTTTTCTTTCGGGTTTTTCCCTGACATTTTAGTTCTGGGTACTCTTATACACGTATTGCGTGACTTTGGACAAGATTCGGATTAGTATTGTAGGATTAATTTACACGGTAGCTGCAGAGCTTGAGATGTGCGACCCCCTAGTCCCTCGCCATAACCGGAAGTGATATAGAGTACATTTAAACTGACCTTGATTTGATTAGGTTTGCTTATGTTTTACTGCTGACAGCAGTCTACTGTGTGTGATACACTGACTAAGCACCTTATACAATCCCGCTTCAAACATCCCAAACTATCCTTTTACAATATAAGTAGGAGTAAGGGAATGAACCCGCAGTGGATGCAGATTACCATGTTTGCAAGGTTACGTTAACAGTGAGTGTACACTCTCATTGATTTAACTATGCAGCTAGCAATTACGTTACTTAGCCGATAAGCTAGTGTTGTAGAGCCGAAGGAACGGAGAAGACCGTAGGTTCACACTTTAGCCGTGTAGGCAACTTTCTTTAATCAACGGTAAATCAGAGAGACAACAAAACCACAGCTCGACTGAGCGGAGGCGGCAAGAATAATCAGAAAACTGGCTGAACAACCATAATTTAACCCTGCGTTAACCTGCCAGGGCAACCCTGACTTAACCCTTAGTTCCTGGGGTGAATTCTGTCCCCAATACGTGTCCACCACATGAGCCCCCCCCAGAATTCGCCCTAGTAATCGAAGTCAGGCAGGCGCGGGGGGACGACAGGCCGTCCGCGGCGGCTCCGGGTAACAGGGGCCGGAGTGTCTCTGGGAGGCATTGACGCGGGCCTGTGGAGGTCGGCCTGAGGAGCAGAAGAGGCAGCGCGGGCCTCCACGGGGGGAGGAGGCGGAGCCGGGGGACGACCGCGACGAGGAGGTTGGGCTAACTCCAACGGCTGCGTCAAGTCCAGGTGTGCGGGTTTAACTCGGTCCACTGAAACATGCTCGGCCGTGCCCCCAAAATCCACCACCAGGTGCTTAGTTCCCCGTTCCAGGACGCGGAAGGGGCCGTCATAAGGGGGTTGCAGAGGGGGGCGGTGTGCGTCGTGACGGATGAACACGTAGTCCGCTGACTGCAGACCTGGGGGCACCTGGGACACCGGAGCGCCGTGTTGGGCGGTAGGGACGGGTGTGAAAGCTCTGACCCCGTCCAGCAAGGAGGCTCGTTGGTCCACAGCTGACCAGGGACGCGTTGCGTTGGGCATGAAATCGCCTGGGACTCGCAGCGGCGTGCCGTACACCAGCTCCGCAGAGGAGGCTTGTAGGTCTTCCTTTGTGGCGGTCCGCAGGCCCAGCATGACCCATGGGAGCTTGTCGACCCAGTTGCAGTCCTTGAGAGTAGCCCGAAGCGCAGCCTTCATGGACCGGTGGAAGCGCTAACATAGGCCGTTCGCCTGAGGGTGGTAGGCGGTAGTGCGGTGAAGCTTGACGCCCAGAGCCTCAACCACAGCATTCCATAGCTCTGAGGTAAACTGTGGCCCGCGGTCAGATGAAAGGTCGGAAGGCGTACCGAAATGTGAGACCCACGACCCAATAAAAGCCCGGGCCACATCAGCAGACGTTGTGGATGCCAGGGGAACAGCTTCAGGCCAGCGCGTAGTCCTGTCCACCACAGTGAAGAGGTAGGTGAACCCATGGGAGGGGGGTAGGGGACCAACCAGGTCGACGTGGACATGGTCAAATCGTCTCTCCGGCACTGCGAAGCATTCCAGGGGCGCCTTAATGTGGCGGTGTATCTGACAGGCAACACACGAGTCGGCCCACGCTTTCACGTCTCTCTTAAGTCCCTCCCACACAAACTTAGCAGAGGTCAGGCGCACGGATGGCTTACTGCCTGGATGAGAGAGGCCGTGCACAGCTTCAAACACGGGGCGTCTCCAGCTGTCCGGGACGATGGGCCTGGGCTGTCCTGTGGAGACGTCACACAGGAGGGTGACACCTGTGTCGCTGAAAGGAACGTCCTGCAGGCGGAGCCCCGTGTCGGAGGTCCGGAGACGGAGGATGCTCGGGTCCGTGGCCTGGTCAGCGGCCATCTGTGCATAGTCCAGGCCTAGGTGGACCGCTCCAATCACTGCCCTAGAGAGGCAGTCAGCTACCTGGTTAGACTTACCAGCGACGTGCTGGATGTCGGTAGTGAATTCCGAAATGTAGGAGTTGTCGCTGCTGGCGAGTGGACCATGGCTCGGCCGTCTTGGACATGGCAAACGTGAGGGCTTGTGGTCCACGTACGCAGTAAACTCGCGGCCCTCTAGCAGGAAACGGAAATGCCGGACGGCGAGCCAGAGACCGAGGAGTTCCCTGTCAAAAGTACAATACTTGCGCTCTCGGGGTGTAAGCTGGCGACTGAAAAAGGCCAAAGGCTGCCAAGCCCCCCCCACCCACTGCTCGTGAACCGCACCAACAGCATAGTCTGATGCATCCGTGGTTATGGAAATAGGCACTGTAGGTGAAGGATGCGCTAGCAGGGTAGCCTGGGAGAGCGCAGCTTTAGTCTCGGTGAACGCACGGTCCCGCTCTGCTGTCCAGTCGACCGCCTGGTTGGGGGACATGCCTTTCAGCGCCTCGTACAGTGGCCGGATGATAAAGGCGGCTCGGGGAATGAAGCGGTGGTAGAATGTCACCATCCCGATGAACTCCCTGAGCGCACGAGCTGTTTGGGGGCGCGGAAAGGCCGCCACCGCTTCCACCTTTGAGGGCAGGGGGACCGCCCCGTCCCCAGTGATGCGGTGCCCGAGGAAATCAATGGCCGTCAGCCCGAACCGGCACTTCGCCGGGTTGACGATCAGCCCATGCTGGCTGAGGCGTGTGAAGCGGGCGTGAAGATGGGACAGGTGTTCTTCCTCGGAGGCGCTGGCGATGAGTATGTCGTCCAAATAGACGAAGATGAAAGGAAGGCCACGGAGCACTGAATCCATCAGTCGCTGAAAGGACTGGGCCGTGTTTTTTTAATCCAAATGGCATTCGTAGGAATTCAAATAGGCCGAATGGGGTAGTCACCGCTGTCTTGGGGATGTCCGAGGGGTGCACGGGAACTTGATGATAACCACGGACCAGGTCGACTTTTGAGAAGACGCGTTTGCCAGACAGGTTTGCAGAAAAGTCCTGGATATGCGGGACAGGATAGCGGTCGGGCGTGGTGCAGGCCCGTAGCCAGAAACATATTTGGGGGGGGGGGTCGGGCAACACTGCCGAAAGCTACCGGTAAATAAAATTCCCACACTGTATACTATAGCCTAATACCCAACCGTACGGTAAATGTCAACGTATTAATGGCCCATAGATAATCATCAATGCATTAATAAATAAAAGTGGGTCTTACCTTATAAAAGCAGGTGCAATCGTCTTTTTTGTCTGCAAAAGATGTCCAGTACCTCTTCCGGCGTCACCACAATGTCTCTGTGCTCCGAGAGCAATGTCAGTCCATTAAGCTGTCTTTCCGTCATTGTACTGCGCATTTTGTCCTTGATCCTCCCCAGACGGGAAAAACTTCTCTCGACATGGGCACTGGTGACAGGAAGCGTGGTCAAAACGCGGAGAAGCTTGAAGATGCTTGGAAACAACTCACTGTTACAGGCATTTAATGCCTCAATGGCATTTTGTGGAACATAAGTTGCATCTTTCCATTTATCCCGCCAGGTGTCAATTTCTGACTTTACAACTTCCAGATGCGGTGACACTTCATCAGGATACAGGTTGGAGAGCGCGTGAGCTGAGCTGTCGTTCAGCATGCTGACCTTAGATGGCAGTAAGGAGCAGAGGTTGGAGATCACATTTCTATGTTTGCTGAAGCGTTCCTTCATCTGTGATGAATAAAAGTCAAGCATGACTATGAAAGCTTTTGCCGGTAGTGATTTTCACAGGCCTTCAATGGATCCTCATTGCAGTCCATGCCTCTTCGTGGTCGAAATTCAACCCCATACTTGGCTGCTTGGGAAGAGGTCTTTTGGAAAATCTGCCTGAACTCCATCTCAGAGTTAGCCCTCATCTCATCTACCTGCTTAATAACAGCATCAGCAGCTGAAACGCAACTCACCAAGTCACAATTTTCCTTCTGAAGGAAGGTGGACAGGTGGTAGGTTTTTGCAAGCATCTTCTCACTCACATTCATGGACAGCATGAATTCTGCATTGTCAATTGAATTAAAGAGCTGAGTGACTTTGACAGATGTGTCTCCTGTGAAGGTTTCACTGATTTTCTGCAGGCTGGATCGCACAGGGTCTAAAAGCTCGTTGATTGTAAATGTTGCGTCGTGGCGTTCGACCCATCTCGTGTCACACAACTTCGTCAGTCGCGTTTTCTTGCAGTCGGGTAAAAGACGCTCCGTCTCGTGTCGCAGACTGCATGCAGACCGCAAAGCCGAATCATGGAAAAAAGTGCAGATTTCCGAGACAATTCCAAAGCAATTTCGCACCATTTGTACAGTGCAGCACTTGTTTAGGACCAAATTCAAACTGTGGCTGGCACAGTGCACATAAACTGCTTGCTTGTGCTTCTCTTTGATTTTAGCTTGGGCACCATTTAAACGGCCACTCATGGCAGATGCGCCGTCGTATCCCTGCCTGGCCACGTAAAAACTGTAAATCAACGCCTGCATTTGTCAACTGACTTTCGATTGAATTGGCGATTGCCTCCCCGGTTAACTTCTCGATATCAACAAAGGACAAAAAATCCTCTCTGATGCTATATTGGCTGTCATGCTGGTTCACGTATCTGACACAGACAGAAAGCTGCTCCCGCCCTGAAACATCTTTCATTTCATCTGCCAACACAGCGAAACACTGCGCGGAGTTTACTTTCTGCACCAGTTTGTTTGTTATCACATCTCCAATTATGCTGATTATTTCATTTTGTACATCAGGACTGCAGTAGCTAGCGTTTGCTGCACATTTACTCAAGTGTTGTAACAGTACTGTGTCGCCAGATGTAGCCCTAAACCTGAGTAAAGCCCTGAAATTTCCGTCATTGTGAGTTGGCTCATTCAATGTCACTGGTCCTGAATCAATATCAGCTCTCAGGGCGAGTTCTTGGCGACCGCAAAAAATCAACGTTGCAATGATGCTTTTGAGTTTTTCGCTGTTTTCTTGGACTCGCTTTTTTCTCTCAGAATCTAGCCTCAGTGAAATTGCATCCATTTTATTGTTGAGAACAATCTGGAAATTGTCCGCTTTCAAACATGCATCCTTGTGATATGCCTTTTGTGCATGGTGTTTGAACGTCTCTAAAGCATGTTTCCAGTCTGAGAAGTGCACATTAATTAGCTTGCCAGCTTTTCTGTGCCCTCCCTTGCCCACATGCTCGACTGCAAACGCAACACAGTGCTTACAGAAACAACCATCGGACCTTGTTGAGTATACTAGCCAGCTAAACTGGTCAGTCCAATGACGTTGGAAACGTAGTTTACCTCCTAGTTTTGTAGGGAATGTTTGTCCGATATTGGCCGTCCAGTCCAGTGAGTATATTTCTCTTCTCTGTTCGTCTGATATTTTCCCACCAATATAATCCACAAAGTCGTGTGAAAACGTTTCCGAGGTAGAGGACGGCGGGCGGGTCTGCTAACTCTGGTTCCGTCTCCGAGGAGGAGGGCAGTGGGTCTGCTAACACTTGCTCCGGGAAATCGGTAACGTTAGTAACCAGATCATCTGTAATGTTCTTTTTTTTCTTTTTTGAGTCGGGACACGTTGAAACAAAAAAATCACTGATTTTACGAATATTAACTTTACTGCTCTTGCCTGATTTACAGGTAGCTTTCGGCGGCTCCATTGCTTTTGAAAAGCAAACTATAGATCGACCATTTAGCTAGCATAACCAGTGGCAGGTTGCTTAGCTGACTCGTCAGACCCCTGAGCCAATCAAAAGCCTGTGATTTTATTTGTTTTACGAAACAGACCAATAAGATACATCATGTTTGGAAACAAATTAACTGACAGGTTGAACGCCTGTCAGTCACGATAGATGCAGTGTATGAGTAGGCTACAGGGGCGGTGACAAATAATCAAAACGATAACTAAATAATTACTGGTGCCATTTCAGACGGGCCGTGGGGTTTCGGGGGGGGGGGTTCAGACACGAAAACCACCTACCTGGCTACGTGCCTGGCGTGGTGGCATCATTTAGTCGGCGGTAGTCCCCGCATGGGCGCCAACCTCCAATCAGGCTTAGCGACGATGTGGAGTGGGGACGCCCACGGGCTGTCAGAGCGGCGGATGATCCCCATGCGTTCCAGGTGCTCGAACTCAGACTTGGCAATGGCAAGTTTGGCGGGGTCGAGACGCCTGGCTCTGGCGTAGACCGGGGGCCCCTTCGTAGCAATGTGATGCTCCACCCCATGCTTAGCGGTGGGTGCAGAGAAGGTAGGCTGGGTGAGGTCAGGGAACTCAGCGAGGAGGCGGTTGAACTTGTCTGCCTCTGAGAGAGAGTTGGCTAGACCTGCATAGGCCGCTTCCCTCCGCGTACATGCGAAGGAGGAGAAGGTTAAGGCGTCGACCAGACGGCTGTTCTGAATGTCCACTAGCAAACCGTAAGCGCACAAAAAATCAGCTCCGAGGAGGGGAAGTGTTACATTGGCCATGACGAACTCCCACGTGAAACGTTGTCCACCAAAACACAGTTCTACAGACCGCACGCCGTAGGTGTGGATAGGGCTGCCGTCAGCCGTCGCCAACTGGGGGCCCCGCTCCCCGCCCATGATGTCGACGTCAGTAGCAGGGAGCACGCTTCTCTGTGCGCCCGTGTCACAGAGAAATCGCCGACCGGAGATGGTGTTGGCTCGTATCGCCAACACTCATGGCCACTACTGAGTGTTGGCCCTCTCGTTTCCCGTCGGCCTGTAGTTGCAGGGGGAACGGCACCGTTTAGCTTTCGCACCAAATCGAGCGTGGTACATACAGAGTCCAGAGGGCTTGTAGCGGTCTGACGCTGTGGCGCCACCGTCGGGCCACGCCCGCGATGTCGGCGGGGGGCCAGTGATGGTAGGAGCCAGCACCCCGGCATGGGAGGAACGTTATGTAGCGACGAAGAATCGGTCAGCCTCCTTTGCCAGCTCACGGGGATCAGTGATGGTGGAGTTAGCGAGCGCAGTCTGGACGTGGGGCGGTATGTTGCGCAGAAACAGCTCCATAAACAGGAAACATGGCTTTTCTTGACCCAGTAGGTTTAACATCCTGCTCATTAGCTCCGATGGTTTGCCATCTCCCAAGCCCTGAATTGCGAAGAGGCGACGTGCTGTCTCCGTTGTTGACAGTTCAAAAGTTTCAAGGAGGAGATGTTTAAGTGCGGCGTATTTACCATCGGCCAGTGGGTTGGTTATGAAACCGCTTATCCTGGAAGCCGTAGCGCACCCCAGCGCTGCCACTACGTAGTAGTACCTGGTCTCGTCTGCTGTTATGTCTCTGAGCACGAACCGTGCCTCAGCCTGCGCGAACCATGTAGCCGCGGAAGACTCCCAAAACTCCGGCAGTTTAATTGCAACGGCGTTCGTAGCCATATTGTGTGTGGTTTCAGAAAACTTATGTAACCCTGTGGTTAAATTATAGGCCTTAGATATATTACATTGCACTATTAGATAAGAGTTTGGCCTATGTTTGTTATTTTGTATACCTTTTGAATATGAATATATTATATTGTTGATATTGTTCTGCAAAACAGTTGTTTACCAATGTGAAATGCATTTGCTTTAGTGGAAACTTACCATTGTTGTGATTGGTTGGCTGTGGAGAGAATACCTTACCTTGAATGTGATTGGTTGAGAGGGCAGCGGAAAACGTCAGCACGAGCAGACTGGACGGGGAGAAGGAGGTCTCTCGTCCCTTGTGTGAGCAACGGAGCAGTTTGATGTCGAGTTGTTATATGCTGTTTTGCGGTGAGAGAAATGTAATTGAAGTTTAGTGAACAGTGATGTGTGCGGGTGTCTGACCGAGACCCATCCCAGGAACTGTTTGTGTGGACTGTGGAGACAAACTGACTACTCGTCAGTCCCATATGTGGACCCAGCGAGGTTACGGAGCGAGCTAGCCAGTCGGTGTTCGTTGCTAGCACAGCAAGACGGGCGAATGGACTGGATGCGGTAAGGGGCTCTCCCCACAGTGAGTCGGGCCGTCTTCTAGTTTAGCGAAGTAACGTTATCAGTACAGTGTAGTGGTGGGTTCATGCGACCATCGAGGAACGCAGAAGGAGTCGTCTGTTGCCGTGTTGGGCTGCCGAGGCGAGCGCACGGTTCGACCGTGAGATGGTGCTAACGGCTAACTAGCCAGTTAGCTAGGATGGCTGCCGGCCTGACGTTCGCTGCTGCGCTGCGGCGGGAAGCGCGAGACGAAGAGGAGCATTCATTCTTTGTGAGTACAAGCCGGATGTGCGGACTCCCAAGGGGAGCGAAGAGGGCTGTTTAGGGTCCCCACGTACCCGATAAAGAAACAGGCCTGCAACTGGGGGTTGACTTTCTTTTATTTTATTGCCGGCTTAGTTATAGGGTTGTTGAGCTGTATGCTAATGTGTTAGTCTGATTAATTTGTGTATATCTGAATGCAGAGGCTCATTAGCCATTGAGGCTTATCACTTCCATTCATTCTAATAATTATTACTCATAATACATTTGTATATATAATTCTATGTACCTGTGTGAGTGTGGATTATTCATGTGTTTTTATTCCTGTGGTGTCTAGGCTATGGTAAGTGACATGTTGAGACAACCTTAAAGGGCTAGTCCACCATTTTAATATAAGTTACTCGGTGACACATTGAGGTGTCTAGACCATGTTAGATTGCCTTAAAGGGGTAGTCAACCTTTTTAGTTGGAGTTACCAGATGACACTGTAAGACATTTAGAGCCTTTAGAACGTACTTTAAACACATAAAAAGCGAAGTTAACATACTTCAATGGTTTATTGGATACCGAGTTGTATAGAGAACTCAGGAGCGTTGTCCTTGACAGTTAAAAAGGATAGATAGGGCTACACTTATCCGAAAACCTACGTCGGGGTCACCAGTGTAGAGCCGAAGGAACGGAGAAGACCGTAGGTTCACACTTTAGCCGTGTAGGCAACTTTCTTTAATCCACGGTAAATCAGAGAGACAACAAAACCACAGCTCGACTGAGCGGAGGCGGCATTAATAATCAGAAAACTGGCTGAACAACCATAACTTAACCCTGCGTTAACCTGCCAGGGCAACCCTGACTTAACTCTTAGTTCCTGGGGTGAATTCTGCCCCCAATACGTGTCCACCACAGTGTTAGCTTTCATTCAAAACTTACCGGCCCTTATGCAACTTCAAATGTCGAACGAAGTTCCAAGTTGTGGCGTCTCCGTCCGTAATCTTCGACCCGCATGTTTCACATACTGCAATTCGTTTTTTGTTGACCACCTCGTAATTTTTATACCCAAACGAAACTATCGTTGGTATCATTTTGCCAACTGGCGCGTTGTTATGTTATTCTTCATTGGTTGTCCTGTAATTTGATTGGTTGGATGCTGTCGGATCAAAACAACGTGGATCTAATTTGATTGGATGTCGTGCCGACAGCGCGCTTGCTCTCACACACACACGCAGATGCACACGTGTATGTACAAAGAGAGATAGAGCGGTCCATGTCAACATACTTTTTAATCTTTGGGTTTGGGGAAAGTAGCAAGTCTTTTCAAGTCAAAAGGGTCAAGTCCATGTGAAGTCACGAGTTACTGATGTTAAAGTCCAAGTCGAGTTGCAAGTCTCTTTACATTTTGTCAAGTCTAAAGTCATCAAATTCATGACTCGAGTCCAAGTCATGTGACTCGAGTCCACACCTCTGGACTCTCCTCCTTTTTGTTGTGGCCAGTACATTGGACTTTAGTACTGGTCGGCAGACGTTGCCGACCAGTACGGACTGACTTCATATTGCGCGGGGCTGTTATTAGTGTGGCGGGAACCGCAAGAGTGTGTTTGTTGCCACCTGCTGACATTGGGTTGATTACCTCCCCCACCCCCTTGTGGTGTGGAGTAGATGCACTGCTGTATAAGTGGGATGAATTTGCGGTTTCCAGATTGATGTGTTTTAACTTAAGATGTGCCCTGTGTTATTTGTGCCTTGCGTGAATAAACTCTTTGTAATAATTTATTGGTGTTCTTGCGTGTTGCCTGTGTATTGGGTGGATCTGGTTATTGTGGTGAGGGAAGTTCCCTCGGTCGCGACACACACATTCATGATGACTCAACTGAGCTGCTGTCTATATTGACTTGGACAGTGTAGATAGTGCTGGTGATTTAAACAGCCATGCTGACAACCTCCAGGACAGCGGAAGTAAAGACTGTGTTGTGTTCTTGATAACTATGGACTGACTCAGCATGTGATGGAGCCCACACACAACAAGGGACACACTCTGGACTCAATTATCTCCAAGGGTCTGAACATTTCTCAGGTTGCGGTGAGTGATGTTGCTCTCTCTGTTCATTGCTGTGTTTTCTTTGAGAGTTCTACTATATCTGTGCACACAAACGTTCAAACAGAGGTGATCACAAAACAGCACATCACTGAAAGCACCAGTGAAATGTTTATTTGGGCTTTTTCTTCCACACCCGCCCTGTCTCGGGTCTCCGTCAATGAACTTGTAGATCATTTCTATTCTAAATGTTATTGATGCCATTGCACCCTCTAAGGTGAAGGGGGTCTCTGGTAAGAAAACATCTCCATGGAGATGTGCCATGCTGGTCAGAACAGACAGACGGACAGACATCGCTTGATCTAGAGATGGAGGGAGAGAATATGGAGGACTTTTTTCTTTACTACTTCATTAATCCCCGTGGGGAAATTCCTCTCTGCATGTAACCCATCCTAGCTGTGTAGCGAGCAGCAGTGGGCAGCCGCCGTGCAGCGCCCGGGGACCACCTCCAGCTCGTCTTGCCATGCCTTGCTCAGGGGCACAGACAGGAGTATTAACCCTAACGTGCATGTCTTTTTGATGGTGGGAGAAACCGGAGCACCCGGAGAAACCCCACCACAGACACGGGGAGAACATGCAAACTCCACACAGGACGACCTGGGATGACCCCCAAGGTTGGACAACCCGGGGGTTTGAATCCAGAACCTTCTTGCTGTGAGGCAGCGGCTCTAACCACTGCTCCACCATGCCGCCCTGCAGTTTAGGACTAGAAAGACTAACATAACCTTATTTTGAGACGCAGACCCCGGGGGGGGGGGGTAATAAAGATCATATAAGTTGGTTAGTTATTACATAAAGGCTTTAGTAGATCCTGAGCAGTGATGACACAATGGAATTAATAAAAAAAAAAGTTTCAAGGCAGTCCAGTCCTGATCAGCCTCTATTCTGTTTCAGCATGCACAGTTTTTCCCAGCATGCACATTGTTTGGAGCTGGTCCCTGACAGCAACACGGGGATCAGCCTCTTGCATGTGCTGCATGCTGTTCAGGGGATTCTGCACCAACAGCAAAACAATTGCCAACAAATTCAGGGTCAAATGTAATGTGCGCCACCGTAAAAGATATCTAAGCTTGTCAGTGCTCATCGTGGCGGGAGGTTTCTCTCCATCCTCCAGCTTTCATTCTCCTCTGTGATGCACTGATATGAATGAAAAGGTCTTCTATTTTTGTCTTGCAGTTCAGACCGTCTGATGTTCCCAACTTGCAAACTGAAGTTGTTTAATTTTTAATGATCTCCTCAAGTACAGATATTCAGGTGTCCTTCACGTAAGGACACTCCTACCTGCAACCTCTGTTTGTTCTGAAGAACTTGAGGGTGGTTTGAAAGAGCTGCTGATCATTTCTGAAAAGAATGCTGTGCTATCTTTTTTTTTTCATCTGAGAGTCCCCCATTGCCTCCCTGCCCTTGAATTCCTCCAATGTCAGTGCTGACATCAAAAGCTTCAGAACAGGCTCTGAGGACTCCGCTGAGATTTCCCATTGCAAACAATTATTCTGTCCATGGGCCTTTGAAAGAGATTCCTCCAGATTTAAGTTACCAGGGCATGCATCACATTTCTCTTACCCAGTGGTGCCTCCTGCTTCAGGATGGTTACACTACTGACCCAAACCATGAGCTGACTGAAGATGTTCCTAGAGGGACCTAGGATGTGCATTATATCCCTAACAAGCCAGATAGGATTTAGATTTAGGGATCTGGTATCTGAGAAGTGTTTGTATAGCCAAGATAGCCCATGTCACTCAGTTCCTTATTTGGTCCACTTTGCTTTGCATCCTCACATCTTAAGTATGTCCAGTCCCTAAGGGGTTGGGGCATGCTGTCTGCTAGTCGACAGTTCAGAAATGCTACATCTCTCCAGCACTCCCTCATCCTTCACTCTCACACCTGCAGTTATGTTGGACACCACCTGGCTTCTTCACCACACACGTCCACCTTGGCCATAGCACCTTTCATAGTGGGAGGATTTGTCCTCCTGTGGCGTAGGCACACATCGCAGTGTGGGTGGGCCTAGCCCGTCCAACACCAATCATACTTAACACCAGAATGACCGGGATTTCACTCCTACCTAAAACAACCATGAGCGGTCAAAATGACCGCTGGTTTTTAAACTCTATATTCTGTCAAGATAAATACCCACGTGAGATATTAATACATTACATATGTTATTTTAACAACTTGAATACTATTTTCAAACAATTTAAAATGGCCGCTGTCCAGCGCCTGTAAATACTGCAGCGCCTCGGTGGGAGTCATGGTGCGTCTGTAACGGCGTCTGTACCCAGACATGTTGGACATCATCACACATCAAGTTTAGACTATTTCTCTGCACTGGAGGGCGCTAGTGTGTTGCTAGATACAGCAACGAACTTCACGATGGAAATGACGCCACCAACACACGTCATAAATCCTGACATGACGCACACCATCACGCGGAAATTACGAGACGGTCATGTTGACCACTCGTGGTCGTTTTAGTTAGACCCTATCCTAAGTTTTTTTTTTAGTGCAATTGATCTAAAACTAATTTTGATGTAAATATATGCAATCCAAGGAGCGGCAGGTCTGTATCTTTTTATTTCACAAAGTTATTAACCTTTGAAAATCCAAAACCATAAAAATGACCGTCTTGGTGGTTCTAATGTGAATTAATTAGGTTGTGAAATACACATGTTAATCAAATTAGGCCATTAAAACTACGCTTGTCTGAATGCATCACAGTTTAGTCATACAAGGATTACACACCATCAGAGGCCACGTTACACACCAAGATGAACATAAACGGCACGGTGGTGCAGTGGTTAGCACTGTCGCCGCACAGCAAGAAGGTCCTGGGTTCGAACCCCGGGGTTGTCCAACCTTGTGGGTCATCCCAGGTCCTTTCTGGGTGGAGTTTGCATGTTGTTCCTGTGTCTACGTGGGTTTCCTCCGGGTGCTCTGGTTTCCTCCCACCATTGAAAAGACATGCATTTTAGGGTTAATATTCCTGCTGTGCCCCTGAGCAAGGCATTGCAAGAAGAACTGTAGTTGGTCCCCAGGCGCTGCACGACAGCTGAACACTGCTGCTAGCTACACAGCTAGGATGGGTTACATGCAGAGAAGAATTGCCCCACGGGGCTCAATAAAGTAATAAGATAAAATACAAAAATAAACAGCATCTCATAGCCTGGCACGGTGACCACACACACACACACACACACACACACACACACACACATCCGCATAAAATCCAGTTGTACACCCAAGAGACATGATACCCAAGAAACAATAATGCTGAACTAGGCAGAAGGCTGTCGCAGTCTGACATGTGAATTGCCTTACCGTTGATGACGACAGCAGGAGACCACGGGGCTCGGCGTTGAACACACATTGTCAGTATCGTCCAACGAGTCAGTCAGTCCTCTTTCAAAGAAGAGCAGGGACAAAGTTCAGTTTGCATCAAGTCAATCAATCAAGTTGCATTTTTATAGCACTTTTCTTGCTGCAACAGCCACAGATGCCAGTTTTCATCCAACTTACAGTTGAAAAGAGTCTTCCAACAGCACAGCTTGTTATGGGGAGGGTGACAAGGGCCCATAGGAGACGGTTCATGTTGGGAAACATGTCACTGGGGCATGTGTCGAGCTCTTCATCAAGTGATGGAGAGGGCCGGTCCACTGTGACCTTTTTCTTCAGCTGCTGTACAAACACTTCATGCGCTACATCTTCCACAGCAGTGGAGAAGTGTGCTGCTGGGCTGCATCAGTGCCTTGTCACCAAAAGTGTTTAAGTGATGCACGGGAGCAGCAGCACCTCTCGTTATGCCTTTACGTGTCCACCTTAAATCCAGTGTTCAGTTCCATGATCTGCCTGTGTAGTATATCATTCCATATGTATTTTAGGTCTGACTGGTTCTTTACACGTGATGCTTTGCCCACGGTAGCCTCAACCTGTGTATCGCCCAACATAGCTGGAAGTGTCCTGTCTCGAGAACCAGTGACATTCCAGCTCAGAATGTCATGTGTCAGTGTCATCCCTTTATCAAAGTCATTGTCTGTTTTCCTGAATGTATTGTAGTTCTCCTGAAGACGCTTCATTACAGTGATGCTAGAAAGTTTGTTAGCCCTTTAGAACTTTCTATATTTCTGCATAAATATGACCTAAAACATCATCAGATTTTCACACAAGTCCTAAAAGTAGACAAAGAGAACCCAATTAAACAAATGAGACCAAAATATGATACTTGATCATGTATTTATTGAGGGAAATGATCCAATACTTCATATCTGTGAGTGGCAAAAGTATGTGAAGCTGTAGGATGAGCAGTTCATTTGAAGGGGAAACTAGAGTCAGGTGTTTTCAATCAATGGGATGACAGTCAGGTGTGAGTGGGCGCCCTGTTTTATTTAAAGAACAGGATCTATCGAAGTCTGGTCTTCTCAACACATGTTTGTGGAAGTGCATCATGGCAAGAACAAAGGAGATCCCCCCCCCCCGACAAGATGGCGGCGCGCATAGGCGCCGCGGCTCAGTGCTCTTCTTGTCGGTGTGTTTTATGGCTGTCTTTGTATGTTTTGTTGCTCGTCTTGACAACATTCTGCTGGGCGAACAACATCTTCAGCCGATTCGATCTCCTAAAGATGGGACCACATAACGAGCAGTCTGTTACTGCAGAGTTTCCAGCTCCCGCGACATACCGGCGGACATAGCCAGGAGTCCGGGTTCTCCGTGGTTTACCATCCCCGCTGGCGGGCGACGGAGGCGGCGCAGGGATAGGAGGCAAAAGCGAGGCTGTAGAGCCGGCGTGTTGGGGAGGCTAAGGAGGCGGCCACCCAAGCCGCCCCTCCCCAGTATTTTCCTAACCAACGCTAGATCCCTCGCAAATAAGATGGACGAACCTAAGTTACAGGTTGCAGCGGACAAGACCATCAAGGACAGTTGCGTCCTGCTTATTACAGAGACCTGGCTTCATTCATTCATACCGGATACAGCTATGGAGCTAGCAGGCTGCACAGTGCACCATCAGGACAGGACCAGAGACTCCGGTAAGACCAAAGGAGGGGGGCTATGCGTCTATGTGAACAACAACTGGTGTACCCACACAAAGACTGTAGACAGCTACTGCCCCCCAGACCTGGAGTACGTGACTGTTAAATGCAGGCCCATATATCTTCCCCGGGAGTTTACTGTGGTCATGATAACTGCCGTGTATATTCCACCAGATGCTAATGCTAGTTCAGCTCTTGGATATTTACATAACACCATTAGCAACAACCAGAGCATATATCCTGAGGCTGTTCACATCATAGCGGGGGACTTTAACCATGCGGATTTAAAAGCGGTGCTCCCTAAATACCATCAGCATATTAAGTGTGCTACTAGGAGAGCAAATGCACTGGACAAGGTCTACTCCAACATCAAACAGGGCTAAACCGCTACCACACCTGGGCCAGTCTGACCATGTGTCCCTGCTCCTAATCCCGGCATACACTCCCCTCAGGAAAAGTGCTCTTACCACAACTAAGACTGTTAAAACTGGCCTCAAGGCGCCTCTCATCAGGTGCAGGACTGCTTTGAAAGAACTAACTGGGATATTTTTGAACATCAGGATCTGGAGGAGTATACCACAACTATCCTGTGCTATATCACGAACTGCATGGATACTGTTACTGTGGACAAGCAAATCCGGGTTTATCTCAACAAGAAGCTCTGGATGACAAAAGAGGTCCATAGCCTGCTGAGGGACAGGAACACTGCTCTTGGGTCAGGTGATGGGGCACAATACAGTGCTGCCAGAGCCATGAAAAAGAGGCATCAGAGAGGCCAAGGCAGTTTACAAAAATAAAATTGAGGACCACTTCAACAGCAACAACACAAGGCAGGTGTGGCAGGGGGTTCAGCACATCACCAGCTACAAATCCAGCAACCTCAAAGCTGCTGAGGGTGACGCCTCACTGGCAGAGGAGCTTAACATCTTCTTTGCCCGCTTTGAGGAGAAGTCACCGGAGGCAGCCACGTTCCATCCACCAGCTTACAGCAGCCTCATCCTCACGGTGGAGGACCATGAGGTGAGGTGCACACAGAGGGCGGTGAACCAAAGGAAGGCTGCGGGTCCCGATGGCGTCCCTGGACGGGTGCTGAAGGAATGTGCGGACCAACTGGCGGGGGTCTTCACCAAGACCTTCAATCAGTCCCTATCCCAGTCCACCATCCCACCCTGTCTGAAGTCATCCACCATAGTCCCACTGCCAAAAAAGTCCACTGTCAGCAGCCTGAACGACTACCGACCTGTGGCACTCACACCCGTCATAATGAAGTGCTTTGAGAAACTGGTTCGGAGTCACATCTCAAGCCTCCCACCCACTTTCGACACATACCAGTTTGCCTACAGAGCAAATGGGTCCACAGAGGATGATATAGCCACATCTCCACCCACTGCCCTGACCCACCTAGAGCAGCAGGGGAGCTATACCAGGCTGCTCTTTGTGGACTTCAGCTCTGCATTCAACACCATCCTCCCCCACAGACTGGTGACAGAACTGGGCCTTGCTTGTTCCATCTGCCTCTGGATTAAGGACTTTATGTCTGAGCGCCCACAGAGGGTCAGAGTAGGCCCCCACATCTCCTCAGCCTCAGTACTGGCTCCTCACAAGACTGTGTGCTGAGCCACCTACTCTACACCCTGTACACACATGACTGCACCCTCGCTCACTCCAGCAACACCATCGTCAAGTTTGCAGATGACACTACGGTGGTGGGGCTCATCCCTGGGGGGTGGGGGGGTGAGTTTACATACCAGGATGAGGTGGAGCAGCTGTCTGTGTGGTGCAGGGAAAATAACCTGATCCTCAACACCTCCAAGACAAAGGAGCTGATTATAGACTACAGGAGGAACAAAACGGACAGTTTCATCGGCAGGGACTGTGTGGAGAGTGTCTCGGACTTCCGGTTTCTGGGCATACACATAGAGGAAGGCCTGACCTGGAGCGTTAACACCACAGCGCTGGTTAAGAAGGCACAGCAGAGATTCTACTTCCTGAGGATCCTCTGGAAGAACCACCTTACCACCTCACTGCTTGTCCTTCTACCGCTGCTCCATAGAGAGCATATTGACCTGCTGCATCCGTCTGGTTTGCCAGCTGCACAGTAGCAGAGAGGAAATCGCTCCAGAGGGTCACCACCACCGCCCAGAATATTATCGGATGCCCACTCCCCTCCCTGGAAGACCTATACAGTTCCCGGCTGCTTCAAAGAAGCCCATGGCATCCTCAAGGACCCATCCCACCCAGGACACCATCTGTTTGAACTGCTGCCCTTGGGCAGATGTTACAGGACAATAAGAGCTCGGACAAACAGACTAAAGAACAGCTTCTATCCCCGAGCCATAACAACACTAAATGCTGCCAAGTCTTGATTTCTGAATTTTTGTGCAATATGTTGGTGTCCAGTAGAATGTAGAAATGGATTGTGTGTGTTTTATGTTTTTTATTCTTTTTATATTGATCTTTGCACTGATAAGAACTGTACTTTCAAATTTCGTTGTACTTTTACAATGACAAATAAAGTTCTATTCCCTATTTCTGAGAACCTCAGAAAAGGCGTTGTTGATGCTCATCCAGCTGGAAAAGGTTACAAAACCATCTCTAAAGAGTTTGGACTTCACCAATCCACAGTCAGACAGATTGTGTACAAATGGAGGAAATTCAAGACCATTCTTACCCTCCCCAGGAGTGGTGGACCATCAAAAGATCACTCCAAGAGCAAGGCGTGTAATAGTCGGCCAGGTCACAAAGGAACCCAGGGTAACTTCTAAGCAACCAAAGGCCTCTCTCACACTGACTAATGTTAATGTTCATGGGTCCACCATCAGGAGAACACTGAACAACATGGTGTGCATGGCAGGGTTGCAAAAAGAAAGCCACTGCTCTCCAAAAAAGAACATTGCTGCCTGTCTGCAGTTTGCTAAAGATCATGTGGACAAGCCAGAAGGCTACTGGAAAAGTGTTTGTGGATGGATGAGACCAAAATAGAACTTTTTGGTTTAATTGAGAAGCGTTATGTTTGGAGAAAGCAAAACACTGCATTCCAGCATAAGAACCTTATCCCATCTGTGAAACATGGTGGTGGTAGTATCATGGTTTGGGCCGGTTTTGCTGCATCTGGGCCAGGACGGCTTGCCGTCATTGATGGAACAATGAATTCTGAATTATACCAGCAAATTCTTAAGGAAAATGTCAGGACATCTGTCCATGAACTGAATCTCAAGAGAACGGGGGTCATGCAGCAAGACAACGACCCTAAGCACACAAGTCGTTCTACCAAAGAATAGCTAAAGAAGAATAAAGTTAATGATTTGGAATGGCCAATTCAAAGTCCTGATGTTAATCCAATCGAAATGTTGTGAAAGGACCTGAAGCGAGCAGTTCATGTGAGGAAACCCACCAACATCCCAGAGATGAAACTGTTCTGTACGGAGGAATGGGCTAAAATCTGACCAAGGTGATGGGAAGAAGAACTGGAGTTCATCCCCGGGTGCTGCAGCTGCCCACTGACCTATACAGTAGGATGGGTTCAATGCAGAGGACAAATTCATTGTAAGAATACAGTTTGTTGTATCAATACAAAGACGAAAAGTGTATTTAAAAATTGGTAAAGATATTTCCAGTCTTTGAAGCCAGTTTTTATGAATCAGCCCTCATTGGCTGCTTTGGGGAATGGTAACATAGCATCCCTTGAAGTGTTGTATGAGACTATTTCATGCCACCGGGCAGAAAGAGTCATAGCTTTGCCTGCTATAATGGTCACTGGAAATGAACTGCATTTGGGCTGGGTCACAGGTTCATCTATAGTGGGCAAGTCTGATGGGGCTTGTACGTCCTCAGTGCTGGGCCAAGCTGAGCCTGGAACAAATGAACACCAGTGAAATATGGTTTATATTCATTCTCGGGCATTTAAAATACTATTTAAATTAGCTTTTCTGAGTGCATGGCTTTGGAACCTGTGCTTGGGCATCTTCTCCTGGATCACCACCTTGCCACTGTAGAGAAGTTTGCATGTACCAATGATCCGAAGAGCTATGCCGTCCAGAGCTTGGCTCCTGGTAGGGCTACGCAAGGCGGATAGGTCAAGGGGGAGGTTCTAGACGAAGGGCAATCCTACAAAGATCTCAACAGCTGAACTGGCGGAAGATGTCTCTAGGTCACAATGGCAGTGAAGGTGGACGTCTTGGTTCTTCCATGCCATTGGACTCTGGCCACCCTCTACCAAGGACCGTGTGATGGCTCTAGGCGCATCAGTCACTCCACGTAAAAAGCTGTCACGTGCAGGTGTCCTCCCGTTATGCGGGCCTCTGTACCCACCTGAGGTCCCAAAGGGACCTAAAATGACAGTCATACATGACCCTGAGTGACCACTGATAATGCTTTGGCATGGAAGGGTGGATGTTGTCGTCGGAAAATCAAGTGCTAATGCTGCTGCGGATGGGGAAAGGGCTGAATTAGCAGCCGTGTACATGTTGTTACTTCAAAGTGGCGCAGAAGTAGGTATTTCTTCCTGCTGCTCCTCCTCAAGGCGGTTTTTTTTTTAGAAACTCAAGCAAACAGCTTCGTTTTGCCATTTAAAACATTTTTTTTTACCTACAGTAATATTTTTCTGTTCCTCTGCAATGGTGTGGGTTGTACACTGAGTGAAAGAGGAGGGGCTGCTCACAATCTGGCATTTGCGAAATGCACTGCCACTCAAAAAAAAACGGACTTATCAAGAAGTAAGAAAGAGGAATTGTTTTATTTTTATATGTCATGTACTCGGATAATTGAAAGAGTATTCATTGACTGTTATTCACTGCATGATCCAGCAAAAAGGGAAGCCTTCTGATTGGGAGGGCTTGAGTGCCAAGTGGGTGGGCCCAGGGCTACCTAGCCCCACCCACAGCTACGCATCCGGTATCGTCCAAAATAAATAAGTACCCCCAACCCCCTTGCTAGGAAAGAACTTTGAGGAATCTCCCTGGATGTGGTCCCAGCCAAGGCCCCTCACCACTGAGAACAAGGTCAGGTACTCTAGTTTGAAGAGGCCTTACTGAAATACAGTGCACATCCCTCAAGTAACCACCCACAATGAGGAAAGAATACCATCCCAACCAAGTCCTGAAGGAAAAGTGGGGCAGATTAAATGTGGACAAATAAATTCATGCTTGGCCTTTCTTTATTCAGCTCAAATTCAGACTATTGCTGGGGGACTGTCAAGCGTAAAAACCAGCATAGCTGACTCTGGGTACATTGCATCAGAAGTAAAATCCACAATTGGGCAAATTGTAAGCTGGCCATGTAATCACACATCAAAAAGCATGTAATCATATTTCCACAATCTTCTGCTGTTGAAAGTAATTATATTAGTGTCGATATGGTACCATCTGACGCACTATTAGCATGAGGGTATTGTCAGTCAAGATGTCTGCCGAACAAATGATCTATTGTAATAAATAGTTTGTGATTCTTCTGCCTTTTATGTTACTTTTTAGAAGGATGGAACTGGGCAGAGTCACCAGTAATTAAATAATGAATAAAAGTTGTGAAACTCTCTGCAAGAGTGTCTGTGGAGACAGTTAAACCCCGGTCTAGTTTGATCTCTCAAACATGTATTCCATCTCTTCTTGTGCACAAGGGAGCCTTGAACCAAGGTCAGTGCTCAAATAAAAGGTGCACCATGGGAAATGAGCATGTGCAAGTGTAAGCTTGCCTCTTGCTTTTGTGGGGATCAGTAAGACATCAGAAGGATTGGACTGACACTAGTGAAGTCCCCAGGTATCATCTATCACTACCTGTTTCAAGCACAGAGGAAACCAAAGGCCTGCTCTAATTGTATCATTAATATCATTGCACGCTGAGGGCCAATTAGACTTACTGTCTCACCTGCTCCAACCTTGAATTAGATTCTGTTAGGGTGTCCAAGTACAGAGTTGCAACACTTATGTGGTGAATTTCAAGACGTTTGTGAACAAAGCTGTGTAGACTGTGGATTTTGGCCTAAAAAGAGGTTGCCAATTTTATTATGTGCAACATACCATGAATATATTCTACTAAGGAAACACAGTATAAAGTATTTACAGTTCAGTAATACTATATTATACAATGTATTATATATTAGTATTGCATTATTATTATAGTATTAACATTATACAGTGTCTGCTGTGTAGAATAGAAATATGAAGTGAGAAGTATGCTGCATTTATTTATTTTAGCCAACATTTAGTAATGGGTTTATGTTGCGCCATCAGTGCTGAGGTACTGTTGATTAGTGTCCATGCAAGTGGTGCAGGAGGCAGGCATTGCTGGGGGCCTCGTCCGCCAAAGGGCCTCTTGAATTTGTGTTTCTTTTTTTATTTAATTTATAAAACATATTTCCTTTGTTGTCACTCGAAATGATAATGTGTAATAGATACAAATATTTCCGTCTACATGTAAACGTGGGCCGATCCAATTAAATATCTGTATTTGCCAGTATTTAATATTGTTCGATTGTTTATAGGAGCAATGACAAACCATAATACCAGACAGAGACGACGCAACACAACTGTTCGCATTAACGGTCATAGCCCGTCTTCTTTATTTGCCCCCCCCCCCAACCGTGAACAGCACAACGGTTCCTGAATCTCTGTATATGATACTACATCCCACTTTCTGACATGAATAATTCTCCCTGGAATGTAGTAAATAAACAATGTCAACAATAGGTAAGCAAACCCAATTTCCATTTCCTCTGTATAAAGTTATTTCCATCCATCCATTATCCATCCATTATCCAAACCGCTTATCCTGCTCTCAGGGTCGTGGGATGCTGGAGCCTCTCCCAGCAGTCATTGGGCAGCAGGTGGGGAGACACCCTGGACAGACCGCCAGGCCATCACAGGGCTAGTTCCAGTTAGAAAGATACATTATAACAGTATCAGGAAGTCATCCTTCCTTAACTTGTCTACCCAAGCCCTTCTGCTGAGTGTGGGGGTTATTCTGCCCCATTCCTCACTCAGTTTTGTTTTGTTTGTTTGTTTATTTGTTTTAAGGGTACCTTTACCTACGCGTGTGCACAAAGTCCTTTAGGTACCCTGGAGGCCCTCTCACGCTGGATGGGTATCGGCTCTCAGCCACTGAGCTCTGCTGCTGATGCTGATTGTGAGCCTCCTTTGTGATGTGTTCTCACTGGATCCGTTTTGTGGTTTACCTCTGGCAACATATCAGGGAAGTGGTTGTAGTATCAGGAGCCCTCGCGGTTGGAGAGAGGTGAAACCTGTTTCTCTGTAGGGTGCCCCCGGGTGTCTCCACGAGGTAAGACCTCGTGTGCCTGCCATAGACACGACTGTGTCTCACTCCTTAGTGTCTCTGATCCACACAAGTTCATCCGGTTGGATGGGGTGCATGTGATGTGTTCTGTGTCTTCGATTGTAGTTATGTTGCTGTTCGTATCTGTATACTTGTTCTGTCTTTTTCAGTTTCTCTGTCTGTACATCTCGGTTTGAGTTGGAATGGGATAACAGGAACAAGAGCTTTAAATTTTCTACCCACGAGAAACTTGGTGGGACAGTATCCATTTACCAGTGGAGTATTGTGGTACCCAGATAGCAAAATTGCTGTGGCCCAGACCTGCCCCACATACTGCATGGAATGATGGCACTTGCTCCTGGCTCCTGTTTGCCAGATCTGGGCCAGAACCAAGCTATAGCAATGTTGCATGTGCCACATATTTGCTAAAGGCACATATTTTGCTAAATTTTAGCACATATTTGCTAAATTTTGCCATATTTGTTTGGTGATATTTGGGCCATATTCACCATTTACCACATGGGCGACTTCAGGGTCACATCCAGATTACATGTTGGCGAGATCACCACATCTTTGCCAAAAAGGCCCTCATTTGATTTGGCCTATTTGGGCCATAATTGTTATTATACATGTGGGCAACTTCAGGCTCACATCCAATGAATTTCCGTTTCCTCCCTCGCGCTGCCCGCCTCCCTCAGCCACTTTACGAAGCCCTGCGGCTTAAGAAGGCTAACGACCCTGTCGACTGGACTCCCGAACGGGTCCAGGCCTTTGACGGAGCTAAGTGCGCCCTGGCTAACGCTACCCTCCTCGTCCATCCCACACCCACGGCGTCCATAGCTTTAACAACCGATGCGTCTGACATAGCCGTGGGGGCTGTGGTTGAACAGCGTGTGGCGAATGCGTGGCAGCCACTTGCATTTTTTAGCCGCAAACTGCGAGATAGCGAGCGCAAGTACAGCGTTTTTGACCGGGAGTTGCTGGCACTGCACCTTGCAACGCGTCATTTCCGCTTCCTGCTGGAGGGTCGCTCATTCACGGCTTATGTGGATCATAAACCGCTGAGTTTCGCCATGTCCAAGGTGACTGAGCCGTGGTTTGCTCGCCAGCATCGCCACCTGGCGGCAATCTCCGAGTTCACAACGGACATTCAGCATGTGGCAGGGAAGTCCAACCCTGTTGCTGATTGTCTGTCGTGTGTGCTTGTGTGTCCTGTGCACCTCGGTGTGGATTTCTCCGCTATGGCTGCCGACCAGCCCAGCGACCCGGACGTCCTTGCCCTTAAGTCAACGCATACCAGCCTCAAGCTAGAGGACGCTGTGATGCAGGAAGGCAGTCCTGCCCTCCTCTGCGATGTCTCCACCGGCCGTCCCCGCCCCGTTGTTCCAGTGGCCTGGCGCCGTCGAGTTTTAGAATCGATTCACTCCCTCTCGCACCCTGGAGTTCGGGCGTCGGTGAAGTTGGTCGGTTCCAAGTTCGTCTGGCCTGGCCTCCGCAAGGACGTCAAGGGGTGGACAGCTGCATGTGTAGCGTGCCAGCGCGCTAAGGTCCACCAGCACACTAAGTCGCCCCTCGAACCGTTTCCGATCCCGGCCAGACGTTTCGACCACGTGCATGTGGACCTGGTGAGCCCTCTACCTTCTTCACAGGGTTTTATGCACCTGCTCACAATGGTAGATCGGACCACCAGGTGGCCAGAGGCTGTCCCTCTGTCCTCCACAACATCTTCGGACGTTGCACGCGCGTTTCTTTCCTCCTGGGTCGCCCGTTTCGGCACTCCGTCAGATATCACCTCAGACAGGGGCCCCCAGTTCGTGTCAGAGCTCTGGTCGGCACTTTCGCGATCCTTGGGTGTGCAGGTACACCGCACTACCGTGTACCACCCTCAGGCTAACGGCTTGTGTGAACGTTTTCACCGGTTGCTCAAGGCAGCGCTGCGCGCTGCGCTCTCAGATGGTAACCGGGTGGATCGTTTACCTTGGGTTATGCTCGCGTTGCGTTTGGCTCCTAAGGAGGACCTCGACGCTTCGCCTGCTGGGCTTGTGCTCGGTCAGCCGCTCCGCGTCCCTGGGGAATTTTTGCCTGGGAGTTACGCTCCTCGACCCCATCCGGCCGTTTATCCTTTTTTGTCCGACAGCTCTCGGGTTCCAGGCCCCGTTCACCACTGTTTTCCGCGGTCGTTCGTGCCTGCGGAGCTCATGTCGGCTCGTTTTGTTTTTGTACGGCATGATGCTCACCGCTCGCCCCTCCAACCCCCATACGATGGCCCATTTCGGGTTCTTGAGACGGGTCCTAAGGGTTTTGTGCTGGATATGGGTGGGCGTAGGGAGCGTGTCACGCTTGATAGGCTTAAACCGGCGCACAGGGTGGCAGGCGAAGTTGTGTTTTCGGCCCAAGTTCCCCGTCGGGGTCGCCCTCCTTCCAGGACCCCGGCAGTGTCTTCACGGGTTCAGCATTCTGCTTCTCAGCCGGCTTTGGACTGTGTTTCACCTACTGTTTCGGCTGAGGGACGGCGCAGCCGTTATGGCAGGCTGCTTAAGCCTCCAGTGAGACACTGATTTTCTTACCAGGAGTCCCTTCTGGGTGTTCGGGGGGGGGGGGCTGTGTGGCGGACACTAGGGGCTATGCCTCTCACCCAGAAGGGCTGCGAGCTGGGGGCGTGGTTTACGTTGGGGGCGTGGTTTACGTTCCCGGGCTCTCTGGTGCAGGGTTGTTCCTGCTGCAGTTTGGTTTTGGAGCTGAAGAATAAAGTTCAAACTCGCCTTCGTCTACTGTGTTTTTCCTCATCCTGCCACAGTGTCACACTTTAGGAAAAATACAAGATATTTAATTTCTTCTCACCCCTCTTTCTTTCTTTTTTTTGGATCCCCCCCCCTTTGTCTCCCTAATTGTACTTGGCCAATTATCCTATTTTCCGAACCGTCCTGGTCACTGCTCCACCCCCTCTGCCGATCTGAGAGGGGCTGCAGACTACCACAAGCCTCCTTCGATCCATGTGGAGTCACTAGCCGCTTCTTCTCACCTGACAGCGAGGAGTCTCGCCAGGTCCACGTAGCACATGGGAAGATCACGCCATCCCCTGCAGTTCCCCCTCCCCCTCCAACAGGCGCCTCGACCGACCAGAGGAGGCGCTAGTGCAGCGATCAGGACACACACCCACATCCAGCTTCTCACCCGCAGACACGGTCAACTGTGTCTGTAGGGACACCCGACCAAGCCAGAGGAAACACGGGGATTCGAACCGGCGATCCCCGTGTTGGTAGGCAACAGAATAGACTGCTACACTACCCGGATGCCCCTCTCCCCCCTTTCTTCCCCAACAATTACATTTGTGGACTCTGAAAGAAAAGAACTTTCATATCCCCAACGCTGCAGACTGACAAGTATCATTATGGATAAAATCCCCAGTAACTATTCCGTCCAGCAGAACTGTAACTATTAACTGTTCTGTCCATATCACCGAACAAGGCGTGAGGGAGGAGGCCAGAGGACCTGGGAGCGATGCCACACATGGAACTGCAGTGTGAAAAGAGTTTGTATTAAGCTACCACCCCAATAAGGCACAACCCCCCTGACTACACAGGGTCCTTGGTACCCTGCACACCAGCAGGAAAATGCTATTGTTCTGCTGAACACAGGTAAGAGGAAGAGGGCTACTTCATATGCTTACACTCTGACCTGGAAGTGTGACCCGTGTCCCCTAATTATCTTAAATTTGCCCAAGATCACAAGTTGCATCTTGAACTCAGCCTGGTTTCAACACCTGCTGGTTCACTCACAGGACAATCAGCTTTGAGTTAAGGTGCTTTGATATGTTACGCAGGAACTGGAAGGTCACGCAAGGTCATTTCCAGTGTTCAACTGTACGTGATTTGTTGCTTATAATGTCAGACGTCTATCACTGAGATAGATGTAATGTCACCTTCTCAAAAAAGGAAAGGCGAAGATGTGAGTTCACAAAAGCTAGTTATGCTGGCACTTTGCTCAAAACTGTGTTGGCTCGAGCAGCTTTATCAAACACGTGTGTTGACGTTGATGAAACAAAAACATTTATACAAATACAATTCATTGGTCATGGTGGTCATAACACATTCCCAAACTGTTTTCAGCCAAAGCATCGAAATGAAAACTGTTGCACGACCAGTTCCAAGATGTTGCAGTAATTCTCCCAAAAAGATTGGATGTCAATTCCAAAGGTTTTTGTGCCAAATGTTATCGAGTTTTTGTCAGGATTAAAGAAACTGTAGTTATTTTAAAGACATGGTAAGCGGAACGACAAACCTAATAAAAAGACCTGTTTAGATGTAAACGAGGAAGGGAGACAAGACATACACAGACAATTAAATGGGACTGAGTGACTGCTGCTGCTCCAATGTCAGTTCTGCCCACAGAGTCACTGATTGGCTTGGTTGTTTCTACAACCTGGAAGAAGCCATTGATGAGAGCAACACCAGACCTCTGACTTTGCTCAACAAATTAAAAAGTGGTATGAGAAAAAATAAGTGGCAAATAGTGGTGTGTGTGTGTGTGAGAGAAGAGAACAGTTTGCAATAGTCATTAGTCATAATCAATTAAGTCATCAATTAGTCATAATCTATACTCTATAATCTCGTCGGCAGAACAGTGGTTGGTAAATTCATTGAGACAGAAAACCGACCCACCATGCAGTACAGGTTGTGAAGCACTCAAAGGCAATTAATTGTAGGTTAAGGCAAAAAGATGAGTTTTAAGTTTGGATTTAAAGGACTCAGCAGACTGATTGTCTAATGGCAGCAGGCAGGTTATTCCGCAAGAACGTAGCCCAATAGGAAAAGGCCCTGCCACCAGCTGACTTCTTTTTAACTTTGGGTACACACAGGAGCCCTGTATTTTGAGAGCAAAGACCTCAAGATGAAATGTATGGTTTAAGGAGGTCAGACAGGTAGGATGGGGCAAGCCCATTTAGGATTTTATAAGTCAGCAGAAGCACCTTGTATTCTGATCTAACATGGATAGGAAGCCAATGAAGGGAGGCAAGAATTGGTGTAATATAGTCAAATTTCCTAGATTTAGTTAGGATTCTAGCAGCAGCATTCTGAACCATCTGAAGACTTTTAGTACTAGCATGTGGAGGACCTGAGAACAGAACATTACAGTAATCAAGTCTGGATGAAACAACTGCATGTATTAGAGTCTCTGTGTCAGCCATGGAGAGAAAAGACCGGATTTTAGCTATGCAGTGGCTAATGTTGCCTTGCTCTTCATACAGTTGGATAGTGTTACTTTGCTCTTCATACAGTTACATAGTGTTACCTTGTTCTTTATACAGTTACATAGTGTTACCTTGTTCTTTATACAGTTACATAGTGTTACCTTGTTTTTCGTACAGTTACATAGTGTTACCTTGTTTTTCATACAGTTACACAGTGTTACCTTGTTCTTTATACAGTTACATAGTGTTACCTTGTTTTTCATACAGTTACATAGTGTTACCTTGTTTTTCATACAGTTACACAGTGTTATCGTTCTCTTCATACAGTTACATAGTGGTACCTTGTTTTTCATACAGTTACATAGTGTTACCTTGTTTTTCATACAGTTACACAGTGTTATCGTTCTCTTCATACAGTTACATAGTGGTACCTTGCTCTTCATACAGTTACATAGTGTTACCTTGCTCCTCATACAGTTGGTAGACAAAGCTTTGGTTGTATCACTTGCAATAATGTGCTGATGTATTATCAGTGATTGGTAAAAAGACAAAGACTGAAGCTCTGAGCCTAATGAGCAGCTGTGTGCCCCTCATTAAGGGTGCAGGGCCTTAATTCTTATCTCTAATGAGTGTCTTTACTGAGAGAAATTTGGAAAAGGGAGGTCCATGAGTCCGTGAGTCTCACATGCTCAAGACTTGCTCTACACCAGAGAAAGAACCTTAATTAGAGAAGATTTTAGTAATTTCAAAAGATAAACTCAATTATCTATACAAAGTAAAATGTTAAAAAGAAAAGCCATTATGAAGTACTCATTGAGTGTTTTGAGACATTGCACCAGAGGAGGCATTATTAGATAACCATTAGATGTACAAAGAAATGTTGATTACAGAAAAATAAAACATGTTAAAGTTGAGCAGTTTGGTAGTCATGGATGTAGCTATAAATTTTGGATGCAGTGAAAAGTTTTTGGACAAGTATTTGACCAACGTTTGCAGATTTATTCTTTATTAATTAAAATTTAATTAGTCAAGAATGATATCGGATATCTGAAATTAAACAGGAGGAGGGGCTTTGAAGTGTCTGCATGTAAATGAGTGCGAGAAGCAGGTTCAAGTTCTCATAATTAATGTAATTTGGAATAGATAGGAAGTAGTGTGTATATCTCAGTTTAACAAAATAAACCCATTAATGTTATTCTGAATAGGAAATTAGCACAATGTCTTCATGTGACTCTGTCCATCCACTAGTTCTTGCAGCTAGAGAACACTTCCCAGTCACTGAACAAATGACTACTAAGATTTCACTGGTAGTCTTGAGGATTTCTGTGGCCTAAATGTTGAAGTTTTGTCTAATTCCCTTACAGCTCTGGGTCCACAGGGATAAGATAAAAGGGTGGAATCGACCCCATTGGACAGGTTAATCACAAAATATCTACAGTTTCTCCCATAGATCAGAGTGCCAATGGTCACATTCCATTGTATGGTACAAAATGTATTATACCCCACTGTACCTATGCAGTCCCATGCATTCAGCATTCTTCCAGCATTTATTGGCTGGCAACTAAGAATGTGACAGTGCTAAGCATAATGGGGACCCTACCGCTGATCGATAAAAAAAAAAAGAAAAAGGTATGTGTCTTGAATCTGGGAGGCATCCTGTAATGAAATCAATACTGTGCTTGGCTTCTGGCATTAAGATCATTGGTCAAGGCTGTTATAAAGCCATCGCTGTCCTACAACACCAGCATAACCTGTGCACCAGAAGAAATCAATGAGATGCAGCCAGCATCCCAATTGGTAACAGGGCTGTGAGGAAACAACGCTGCTGTTTGCCATTGCTGCTGCTTGTGGCAAATCACAGCACAGTGTTTTTGGCAAATATCCTGCACACTCATCTCAGATGAAATAGGATGAACGTGATCCTGATATTTAGCAATCATTTTGGCAATATTTCATTTTAGTTCAATTTTACATTTGTCATCATAGAAGTAGAATAAATTTGACTGGTAATGTTCTACTTCTGCTGAAATGAGAGGAAATTAGATGCAAAGGTCATTGTACGGACAAATAATGTACTCAAACAAAAACATAAAAACATGAACTTGACTTTTGTCACCCACCACATGTGCCCTGCAGATATCCTACTCTACAGTGCACACTTCACAACACAACTCATAGGGCTATTTTTTCATGAAACTGGCCATGAGCGGAAGTGCAAACTCGAGCACAAACGCAGCCATGTGGTTGTCCAGGGACAGCTGGTTTGGATGGGCTGACAGGGCTAAGCCGTCCCCAGCTTTTACAATACAGATCAAATTATTGTTAAAAAAATCTTAGAACAGATTGTTTTAAATTTTGGTTGAACCTAGAGCAGCAAATTGTCACAATAAAAACACAGGATATAGTATTAATCAATCAAGTTGCTTTTTATACAGTGCTTCTCTAGCTGCAACAGCCACTCAAAGCGCCTTACATTTCTGGTCAAATCTGAATTTCAGACCCCCTCTATAACAGAACACAATCTGGTCAAATGCATTAAACAAGAACTAAATAAAAGGGTCCAATTTTATAATCGTCGCAGTCTCCACCCCCCTGGTGACGTGAGAATGTCCGACCTCTGTGGGCCGGGAGAAACCACATCCCTCCAATGGGCTATTACTAATTGGTGGTGTCAAACTATGTAAATAGTTAGTATCTAAATATGCTTATTTTTTACAGCCCATACTGTTGTGGTTACACCGCCCCGAGCTGCCTCCCCGGCACGTTCAAGCCACTCCCCCAGCTCGGACGTGCCGGAAACATCCGAGCGCTCGGCTCGCGCTCTGAGGAGACGAGCGCTGCACTGCACCAGGTGTTTGCCATCATCCATCAGGCACACCTGTGGCAATCAGGCAGCCTTCTACAAGAAGCCTCCCAGAACGTCTCTCAGTGCTTCGACGTACTGAACCCTGCGGTAAAGTTCTGACAAGCCCTCCAGCGTTCCTTGCATTCTGTTTATTCCCCAGTGTCTTATCTTCGTGTCTCTGTTTCCTCCCAAGACTCTCCCTCCGCGATTTCCACGGCTCCCCGCGTCTCCCTCGTCCCCAGCGACCTTCACGTTTCTCCCCGGACCTCTCCTGCGATCTCCCCCCTTGTCCCTCTATCTGGACCCCTCCTTTCGGACTCGACTTCCCGGATCTCGGACCTGGACTTTCTCGGACAACCCCTCTTGGATCACGGACTGGACTTTCTCGCCAGGTGCACGCACATTTTTTCAACACCTCCTGGTCATTTACATACCGCACCACACATTGGCTAAAAACACTCACACATAGTTATTCACGCAAACCACGGGACACCACACATAGTTTATTCACACATCCCACTAACAGAACGCCTTTTTTCACCATACATTTCCCTCCCACAATAAAACCTCCCTTTGTAGTTTTTGAAGTCATCTCGTGTCTGTCTGTCTTGGGTTTCGCCACACGGGTCAGGTTCTGGTGCGCGAGCTTAACACATACAGTGACATCAGCTTCCGTTCATCTTCGTACAGTGAAGTGAGTGACAGGCGTCGTGGCACGCCCAGTTATTTGCTGATCATTTGAACTAAACTCATTCAGCACTGAGGCCGCTGACTTTTGACAAATGGCAGCGGACATACAGAGTACAGTACGTACAGTGAGGCGCTATTGATGTACAGAGTACAGTACATACAGTTAGGCGGTCCTTGACGTACAGAGTGCAGTACGTACACTGAGGCGCCACTTGACGCAGAGTACAGTATGTACAGGGAGATGCTACTTGACGTACAGAGTACAGTATGTACAGTGAGGCTTTACTTGACATACAGAGTACAGTACGTACAGGGAGATACTACTTGACGTACAGAGTACAGTACATACAGTGAGGTGCTACTTGACGTAGAGTACAGTACGTATAGTGAGGCGCTACTTGACGTAGAGTACCGTATGTATAGGGAGATGCCATTTGACATACAGAGTACAGTACGTACACTGAGGCGCTACTTGACATACAGAGTACAGTATGTACAGTGAGACGCCACTTGACGTACCCAGTACAGTATGTACAGTAAGGCGCTACTTGACGTAGTGCAGTACGTACACAGCGCTACTTGCCCACCACAGCACGTGACGCATCCGGCGTCCAAGAGTCTCTGTTAGTTTCTCTGTGGGTGTGTGAGACGAACCAACAAGGAGCCTGAGCAACCACGGGGCATACTGGGGGGGGGGGGGATCAGGGAGATTGAGCGTAGGTGCACGGGACAGGGCAAGAACTGCACAGCCAATCCGAGAAAGGGAAGGGAGATTGGTTGCAGGTGAACAGGAACCGCAGAGCCAATCGCAGAAGGGAACAGGTGAGGGTCACTCAGGCAAATGGGCGCAGGTGAACTGAAACACCAATCAGGGGATAGGGACAAGTGAGTCCTGATGACCCAGATCACACACCCATGACAGGATCCCCTCTCAAGGGACATATTTCAGACGTCCCAAACGAACATTCCAAGGGCACCAAGCAGGACGAATGGAGGGGGTCTGGGGGAGGATGACTGGGGCCAGGGATCTCAGGTGGACGGCGCGAGGGCTGGATCGATGGATGGAACTGACCTGGAGGGTGACCAGTATGCAGGACCAAAGGGCAGAGCAGCTCAGGCGGACGGGCAGATGGATGACCCGGAGGCCGGCGACGTTTACAGGGCCGCCGCTCTGGAAGCCGGTGACGCAGACAGGGCCGCCGCTCTTGAGGCCAGCGACGCAGACAGGGGAACAGACGTCGGAAATGGCGGGGCAGCCGTTCAGGGAACATGCTTCAGAGGCGGCGGGCCAGCTGCTCCGGGAGCAGGATTCGGAGAAGGCGGGGCAGTTGCTCGGGGAGCAGGCTTCGGAGGCGGCGGGGCAGCCGTTCCAGGAGCAGGCTTCAGAGGCGGAGGGGCAGCCACTCGGGGAGCAGGCTTTGGAGGCAGCGGGGCAGTCGCTTGGGGAGCAAGCTTCAGAGGCGGTGGGGCAGCCATTCAGGGAGCAGTCTTCGGAGGATGCGGGGCAACCGCTCGGGGAGCAGGCTTGGGAGGATGCGGGGCAACCGCTCGTGGAGAAGGCTTCGGAGGCGGCGGGGCAGCCACTCGGGGAGCATGCTTCAGAGGCAGTGGGGCAGCCACTCAGGGAACAGGCTTCGGAGGTGGACGGGCAACCGCTCGGGGAGTAGGCTTCAGAGGCGGTGGGGCAGCCGCTCCGGGAGCAGACTTCGGAGGTGGCGGGGCAGCTTATGGCACAGGATCAGACCGCACGTCGGCAGGGGTGGCCGACGGCTCAGGAACAGACCGACCATTCTGGAAGTCGGGGGCGCTGGGATGCTGGGCAGCTGAGGCTGACAAGTCGGCTGAGATTGCCGGTGGAACAGGAACAGGTGGAAGGCGTCGGCTGGTGTGGCCGGCGGCTGGTAGATGGACAAGACGTCAGCCGGCTACTGGGGGACATGGGGCTGGCGGGGGCTACGGGGACCTCCCCTAGCCAGTTGGGTTCCCCAGAAGGGGTTTAGGGCTGGAGCCGGCTCGGCACCACCCATCGGCCAGTGGTTTACCGGCCGGTAGACAGGCTGGCGGCTAGGGGGGACAGAACCAGCAGACTGGGAGACAGGCTGCTGGCTAGCAAGCCGGATAACCCCCAGCCGGAGGCCATTCACACCAGACACCGGCCTTTGCCTATGTTGTCTCCGGTACATTGAACCATCCGCTGGGTCCATACTTGGTCGGTTCATACTGTCATGATGAGAGCAGGGAGAGGACCCAAGTGCAGACAGCGGGCACAATTTGGGCGAGAGCAACTCTTTAAAGGAGCAATAAATGGCCGTTGATTTTGGGCAGAACTTAGAAATATTTTGAAATCCTTAAGCCGAATTCGACACAGCCCTCCCAATCAGAAAGCATCAGGGTGCCTCCAAAGCCATGCCCCGAAAACACATGCACACGCCAGACACACCAGCTGATTGAAGCGAAAGCGGTTCACCGGAGACAAGCATCATTCTGAGAGCAGCCGAATTAGCCGTACCGAATGATGTCACACACGTAAGAGAAAACCAACTTTATTATTATGATGAACGTAAACAACGAACATGTCTATTGTTAGCACTCACGACTGGCTCGCTATGTAGCAAGCAGGCAGCTAGTATGTGTTAGCAACCGGCCTTTGCGTACGTGCAGCTGTTATGCACATAACAAATGCTGAGCGTTTGATAGACAGCTCGCTCGTTCCAATCATTATACTTGGTTGTTCGTTTGATTGGATGTCGTTGTTTTAGCTCCTGCCCTTACAGGAACGATGGCTTTTTTCATTTCAGTGTCAAACATCTTATTTTTTGAGTACTATCGATTACTGTCGAGATATAATAAGAAATTTAAAATTTTGCCAAAAATATGCGGCTGCCTATAGCTCCTGTAAAAACGTACAAACAGCGGGTACAGATGGTAGGTACAGACAGAGGGGAAAGCTCACCACAGGACGTGGCGCATCCGGCGACCAAGAGTCTGTGAGTGTCTCTGTGGGTGTGTGAGACGAACCGACAAGGCTCCCGAGCAACCACGGGGCATATATTCCGGGGGGGGGGGCAATTAGAGAGATTGGCCGCAGGTGCACAGGACAGGGCAGGAACCATAGCCCCAGAAAGAGAGAGTTGCGGCAACTCCGTAGACGTCAATGGGCCAATTATTTAACAGCAATGGCGGATCATGGGAGCCCCGGATAGTTCCAAACAGTGCGCATAGAATATGTGTCACGTTGGACTATATCTATATCTAAGCAGTTCATTTAAATGACCCGCCAAGCTTCGTTTGGAACTATTCGGCGGCTACATGAACCACGTGACCCTCTCGCGTTCTGACCCCTCATTGACGCAACTCTCTCTTTCAAGGGCTCTGGCAGGAACCGCACAGCCAATCAGAGAAGGGGGAGGGGGATCGGGCGCAGGTGCGCAGGAACCGCACAGCCACTCAAAGACCGGAACAGATGAGTGAAGCTGGGTAATCAGGGTCACTCAAGGCAAATGGGCACAGGGGAACTGAAACACCAATCGGGATGGGGACGGGCGAGCCCCGATACCCCAGATCACACACCCATTACACACGTTTTCTGACTAACGTATTCAGCCTTCCAGTCAGCTAGTTATCGGTTTAATTACTTATTTCAGTGAAATACATACATTGGATATAAAAAGTTTATACACCACTGTTAAAACGGCAGGAATTTGTTATGTAAAAAAAGAAAGAAAAGAAACCAAGATAAATTATATCAGAATTTTTTTCCACCTTTAATGTTAAATTGCAACCTATAAAAGTCAAGTGAAAAACAAACGAAAACTAAAAAATGAAAACCTTACAATAACCTGGTTGCATAAGTGTGCACACACCTTGTCACGGAGAAAGCAAAAGGTTTACACACAAGGTGGCATGACCGTGACATGGTACAGACAAGGTACAGACAAGGTGCAGACAAGGTACAGACAAGGTGCAGACATGGTGGTGACATGTTACGCTCTGACAACGAACGAACACAGCCAAATGTGAATAAAGTGAAACTTATAATAACAACAATTATAATAATAACCGTTATGATGAAAAAAAAAATCTCATCTCATCTCATCTTCAGCCGCTTCTCCGGGGTCGGGTCACGGTGGCAGCAAGCTAAGTGGAGCACTCCAGATGTCCCTCTCCCCAGCAACGCCCTCCAGCTCCTCCTGGGGGATCCCAAGGCGTTCCCAGGCCAGATTGGACACATAGTCCCTCCAGCGAGATCTGGGTCTACCCCGGGGTCTCCTCCCAGTTGGCTGTGCCCGGAAAACCTCCAAATGATGGCGCCCAGGAGGCATCCTAATCAGATGCCCGAACTACCTCAACTGGCTCCTTTTGACGCGAAGGAGCAGCAGCTCTACTCAGAGCTCCCCCTGGATGTCCGAGCTCCTCACCCTATCTCTAAGGCTGAGCCCAGACACCCTACAGAGGAAACTCATTTCAGCCACTTGTATCCGTGATCTCACCCTTTCGGTCACTACCCAAAGCTCATGACCATAGGTGAGGGTTGGAAGGAAGATTGACTGGTAAATTGAGAGCTTTGCCTTCTGGCTCAGCTCCTTCTTCACCACAATGGTCCGGTACAACGTCCACATTACTGCTGATGCTGCACCAATCCACCTGTCCATCTCCCGCTCCATCCTACCCCCACTCGTGAACAAGACCCCGAGATACTTGAACTCCTTGACTTGAGGCAACAACTTGCCTCATGTGCCTCAAGTGATAAAATATAATAATAATACTAATACTACTACTACTACTACTAATAATAATAATAAAGCCCGAGGCTCAAAAGTACCGGGTTGGCATCCGGCGGGGGTTAGCCTGCCTCATGGGCAGGAGAGGCTCTTCAACCTTGGTCGGTAACTCTCCTAGAGCTGGTATCTCGAAAAAAAAATACTGGTGGTTGTACAACCTAAAATTCACTAAAACTTTTATTATGGAAACTTGTATTACCAGATCTTCATACCGCATCGGTCATCGCGCAGGTTACCAAGGACAGCGATCTTCAGTGAGGAACCAGACTGAGATCGAAAAGTGTGCTACTGGAACAAACCCTACCCAAAATGCACCTGAGGATCACCACACCGAGGACACTCCTCAAAGAGGCCCGCATGTTGCACTATCTCAAAATCCCACTAAAGCCAGATGACAGAAATGGTCTAGGGAAGAGTACAAAGAAGTCATGGAAGCCTTCTACACTGCTTCCTTCAACCCAAAAACATCTGTAATTCAAAGCAGCTATGACATCTGGACACCAACAAACTTGCAAATGTCCGCCGTGATATCGTCAATAAGAAAGCACTAACCGAAATGGAGCTGCAAGCCATCCAAGCAGGAGTAAAGTAGAGCGATGAGAATGTAAAACCTGATAAGAGGGATACAAACGAAGATCCAGAGGAGCAAAATGAAGATAAGAATCCCAAAAATGAGAGAACTGATAAGTCAGGTGACCTAAAACCACAGAACAAAGATGAACAAGATGAGAAAGTGAGCGCAATGAAAGAAAGCATCCTTAGAAAATACGAAATAGCCACATAAACCCCAATAGGCCAGAGACCACCAATTCCAAAGATAAAAAGTGATCAGTATTCAAAAGCAGCCATAGAAACAGCAAACAAAGCCATCAACCATATAAAAGACCAACTCCCAGAAGTGCTGTCCCTCACAGACATTAACCACCTTGTGTATGCAACTGCCTCTGCCATCACTGAATCACTGTGCATCAAACACAAGAGGAAGAACAGACCAAGAAAAGATAACCAACCAAAATGGAAAAAGAAAATTGAAAGTGAAATATGCAAAATTAGGAGAGACATATCTACACTAAATGAGATTAAAAACAAGAAACCAGTCAAAGAAAAATGAAAAAGAGCACTAATCAGAAAACACAACATCAGACAGAAAGAGAAAATACTACAACAACTACAAGCAAAAGCCCAACGAGTGAAAAGGTTCGATAAGAAACAAAAGTTCTTCCACCAGAACAAAACTTACAAAGAAAACGCAAAGAAATTCTATAGAGAACTAGGGAAATGGTCAATTGAGGTCAAAGAATCCCCTAAAATTGATGAAGTAGAGACCTTCTGGAGCAACATCTGGGGGAAAAAATGAATTAAACAAAAAAACAAAAAACGCTGAATGGATCGGCCAAATAGAAACAGAGACCATCCAAACCAACCAACAAGAATGGCCGCAAATAACCCTAGAAGAAACAAAAACAGCAGTACAGAAGTCCAGTACCTGGGAAGTCCCTGGTAATGACGGGATAGTGAACTTCTGGACCAACAACTTACCATCTTTACACCAAGATCTGATAAATGCCTACAATGGATGCATCAGCAAACCAGAAACCTGCCCTGAATGGCTCACAACTGGTACCACCTACCTACTTTCCAAAACAGAAGACACCAAAAACCCTAACAACTATCGTCCCATGTGGAGTACAAAATGTCCTCCATATGCACTCCGTATGTACTCTGTAGTTTTCCACTTCTCTGTGTGTATGAAACTTCTCACTCACTGCAGACACACATACCCATACATGGCCACTATATCATGAGGGCCTCCCCTTTGCCGTGTCCCAGGACGGACAGCAAAGATAAGAGTAATGGACCTACAGACACTCACCAGACACAGACCGTGATTAACGTAGATGTTTCCTGCGTTCCTTTGTAAGATTACACCTTAGTTAATGGAGGAAACATAGGGTATGACGCGACGGACTGTTCTATAAAAAACCACTATCTCCAGCTCAGAGGCAGAGCTTATCCTCACAGACGAACCTCTGTATGGCCTTATGTCTCTCCATCTGCAGATGCATTAAAGATTCTCTGTTTGCTCCAATATTTGTCCAATGATTATTCTTCCCAGAGGTTGCTGGGGCAAGAGCCCATTAAAAGGATAAAGTAAAATCCACAACACCCATCACATGTCTCCCTACAACCTACAAGATCTTAACATCCATCATCACCGGGAGAGTTTACAATCACCTGGAAGATAACAAAATACTTCCCACAGAACAAAAAGGGTGTCGAAAAGGAAGGTATGGTTGCAGAGACCAGCTTTTAATAAACAAGGCCATCATTAAGGAAGTAAAAATGAGGAAGAAAAATCTGACAACAGCCTGGATAGACTATAAGAAGGTGTTCGACTCTACCCCATGACTGGATACTAAAATATCTTGACATCTACAAAATATCACCAATCCTTATCAGTTCCTAATAGCAAATATGGACCAGTGGAAAACCACCCTTGTTCTAAAATACACAGACAGGACACTACATTCAAGGCAGGTCAACATCAATAGCATATTTCATATGCAGCATAGTTCAAGGTGGCTCTCCTTTTCTGCATAGCTCTTACTCCACTATCCTCCCTCCTGAACAACACCAGCTATGGTTATACTACAGGTTCATGCACTATTAACCATCTAGTGTACATGGATGACATGAAAACCTTTGCCAAGAATGACCAAGAACAAACTGGCCCTTTTACCATCGTAAAAGGCTTCAGTGACGACGTCAAAAGGGAGTTCGGACTAGACAAATGTGCCAAAGCTACATTCAAAAAAAGGAAAACTTACCACCACCGAAAACATCCAAATTGACCTAGACACCACCATCCAAGACCTAGAACAAGAAGACACATACAAATACATGGGAGTGAATGAAAGGGACGGGATACCACATGCCAAAATGAAAGAAAAGATCAGAAAGGAGTACTACTGAAGAATACAAATGGTAACAAAATCTGAACTCAATGCATCCAGCAGAGTGGAAGCCATCAACACCCTGGCTACACCAGTAGTAACTTACACATTCAACACAGTCAACTGGAAACTACAAACCCCAATTCCAATGAAGTTGGGACGTTGTGTAAAACGTAAATAAAAACAGAATACATTGTCTGTGAATGTTCTCTTTCATCCAGGTCATGGTTATCCAAAGGAGTTGAATCAATTGCAACTGGACTTGGTATATATCCGTGAAGACGTTTCGCTTCTCATCCAAGAGGCTTCCTCAGTTCGTGCCTTTCTGACTAGACCAAGCTAGTCTGACTGGCTGGTGATGAGACTCAGAATTTATCCTCTAGGAGTCGTTGTCAGAGCTATTGATATCCGTGGCTCTTTGTGATCCGATGTTTACCAACGACCGTCGCTAATAGAGCCATAGATATGCGTAGCTCTTTTGTGTACCGATGTTTGGCCGCGCCCGTCGTTATCGGAGCTATTGATATGCGTGGTTCTCCTGTGCTCCGATGTCCAGCCGGGCCCGTCGCCATCGGAGCTGATGATTTGCATTTGTTTAGCAGCGACGGTCGTTGGGGGTGTTAGTTTCTACTTCATTGTTCAGTGGTCATGAGAGTCGTTGGAGCCGTTAGTGAGCGACTGTTGTTCTTGGAGGCTAGGCTTCTTGAGTCTCCTGGGTAGAGATGAAAGGACTGCATTGTAAGTGGGAGATAGGTGGTGTCGCAGACCTCCTCCTCTGTTGAGGGATGATTTTTCCAGTTTCGCATAGATGGCTTCCTTCACCCCTCTTTCAAACCATCTATCTTCTCTATCCAAAATGTGTACGTTGCTGTCCTCGAAGGAGTGTGTCTTCTCCTTTAGGTATAGATAGACTGCTGAGTGTTGTCCTGAGGAGTTTGTCCTTCTGTGTTGGGCCATCCGTTTGTGTAGTGGTTGTTTGGTATAGGTCAGTGCAATCCTCATTGCATTGTACAGCATACACCAGATTGCTTTTCCGGGTGTGTGGTACACGGTCTTTGGGATGAACCAGTCTTTGTCGGAGTGTGTTGCTGGGTTTGAAGTATACCGGGATGTGGTGTTTGTTGGAAATTCTCCTGAGTTTCTTGGAGACCCCAGAAACATACGGGATGACTGTGCTATTCCTTCTGTTCCTTTTCTCCTCGTCACTCACCTGGTTGGTCTTTCTGGACCGTGTTGCAGTTTTCACAAAGGTCCAACTGGGGTAGCCGCAGGTTTTTAAAGCTCCCCTCAGGTGTTTGTGTTCTTCTCGTTGGGCCTGAGTGCTGCTGGGCACATTGTCAGCTCTGTGTTGCAGAGTTCTGATGACGCTCAGTTTGTGTTCAAGCGGGTGGTGTGAGTCGAAAAGTAGATATTGGTCTGTGTGTGTAGGTTTCCTGTAAACCCCAATGTGGAGGCTCCTGTCTTCCCCAATGTGGACGTCACAGTCCAAGAAGGGCAAACTGTTGTTCTTTACGTCTTCCCTTGTGAAATTAATGTTCTTGTCCACTGTGTTGATGTGTTTGGTAAACACTTGCACCTCTTGTGTTTGGATTTTGACCCATGTGTCATCCACATATCTGAACCAGTGGCTCGGAGGTGTTCCTCTGAAGGAGTTCAGGGCCCTGTGTTCTACCTCTTCCATATATAAGTTGGCCACAATGGGAGATACTGGTGAGCCTATTGCACAGCCGTGTTTCTGTCTGTAAAACTGGCCCCTGAATTGGAAATATGTAGTGTTCAGGCAAAGGTCCAGTAGTTGGCAAATCTGGTCTGGGCTGAGGTTGGTCCTATCGTGGAGGGTGTCGTCCCATAGCAAACGTTGCCTCACAGTTTCCAAAGCCTCCATGGTTGGAATGCAGGTGAATAACGAGGTCACGTCGTAGGATACCATGGTTTCATCCGGTTTCAGTTTTACACCTTGGACCTTGTCCACGAAGTCAATGGAGTTTTGGAAATGGTGAGGTGTTTCACCCACTAAAGGGGTCAAGATGTTGGCTATATGTTTGGCAATGTTGTACGTGACCGAGTTTATGCTGCTGCTGATGGGCCTGAGGGGGGTTCCATCTTTATGGATCTTAGGGAGTCCATATATGCATGGAATGTTATCTTGTGGGTAGAGACGGTGGTATTGTATCCGATCAATGGTTCCTCCTTTCTGTAGTTTCTGTATTATTCTCCTTTTGTAACCACTAGTAGGATCGCGTCTCAGAGGTTCATAGGTGTCGGTGTCGCTGAGTAATGACGTGATCTTGGCGTGGTAGTCTGTTGTGTTGAGGATAACTGTGCATCCCCCCTTATCTGCTGGAAGGATAGTGATGTTTTCGTCCTTGCTCGGGGCTGTCACGGCTTTCCTTTCCTCCATGGTTAGGTTGGAAGGAGGGAGTTTCGCATTGGACAGAGCTGCTGATACCTTTAACCTAAGCTGTTCCGCCTTGGTTTCCGTTAGATTGTTTTTCCTTATTGCTGATTCTGTGGATGTGATGAGGTCAACTATAGGTAGTTGTTTGGGTGTCAAGGCGAAGTTCAGTCCTTTGGCTAAGACCTCCCTCTCTGATTGTGAAAGTACCTTGTCCGACAGATTCTTGATCCATCTGTTCTGCGTTCCGTTTTGTGTGGGATGTTCTGTCTTTTGTCTCCATGTAAGTATATCTGCTTGGCTAGTGTTGCTGGTTCATCGCTTTAAGTTTTGAAACTTCCTTGTCTGCCTTTCTTTGGTTTTGTGGTGTTGAGATAGTTGGGCTTTCTTGGTGAAATCAGTAATCCTCTCCAAGACTGCACCAGGCAAGTGGGATGTTATTTGCTGGAGTAGTTGGTCAGATTTCTCCTTCAGCCCTTCAATAGTGAAATGAATCTGTCTCACTCTTTCATTCAGGAGTTGATTCTGTGCCTTCTCTATGATTCTGTCTGCTCTACGTCCTTTCATTGTGGTACACAGGCACAGGCTAGTGGGTATGAGCCTGTGTTGTCTGCATCTCAGATTGAATCGCAAATGGTTTCTGTAGTCTCTTGGATGAGAGGCGAAACGTCTTCACGGATATATACCAAGTCCAGTTGCACTTGATTCAACTCCTTAGGATAACCATGACCTGGTTGAATGAGAACATTCACAGACATGTTGCGGAACAATTTGGGTCTGACACTCTTAAAATGGTTAGGGAATATGAAAGGATGTCTCGGAAGATTGCAGACTACAGAAACCACTAGAGCAGACAGAATCATAGAGAAGGCACAGAATCAACTCCTGAATGAAAGAGTGAGACAGGTCCATTTCACTATTGAAGGGCTGAAGGAGAAATCTGACCAACTACTCGAGCAAATAACATCCCACTTGCCTGGTGCAGTCTTGAAGAGGATTACTGATTTCACCAAGAAAGCCCAACTATCTCATCACCACAAAACCAAAGAAAGGCAGACAAGGAAGTTTCAAAACTTACAGCGTCAAACCAGCAACACTAGCCAAGCAGATATACTTACATGGAGACAAAAGACAGAACATCCCACACAAAACGGAACGCAGAACAGATGGATCAAGAATCTGTCGGACAAGGTACTTTCACAATCAGAGAAGGAGGTCTTAGCCAAAGGACACAATCAGAGAAGGAGGTCTTAGCCAAATGACTGAACTTCGCCATGACACCCAAACAACTACCTATAGTTGACCTCATCACATCCACAGAATCAGCAATAAGGAAAAACAATCTAACGGAAACCGAGGCGGAACAGCTTAGGTTAAAGGTATCAGCAGCTCTGTCCAATGCGAAACTCCCTCCTTCCAACCTAACCATGGAGGAAAGGAAAGCCGTGACAGCCCTGAGCAAGGACGAAAACATCACTATCCTTCCAGCAGATAAGGGGGGATGCACGGTTATCCTCAACACAACAGACTACCACGCCAAGATTACGTCATTACTCAGCGACACCGACACCTATGAACCTCTGAGACGTGATCCTACTAGTGGTTACAAAAGGAGAATAATACAGAAACTACAGAAACTACAGCAAGGAGGAACCATTGATCGGATACAATACCACCGTCTCTACCCACAAGATAACATTCCATGCATATATGGACTCCCTAAGATCCATAAAGATGGAACCCCCCTCAGGCCCATCAGCAGCAGCATAAACTCGGTCACGTACAACATTGCCAAACATATAGCCAACATCTTGACCCCTTTAGTGGGCGAAACACCTCACCATTTCCAAAACTCCATTGACTTCGTGGACAAGGTCCAAGGCGTAAAACTGAAACCGGATGAAACCATGGTATCCTACGACGTGACCTCGTTATTCACCTGCACAGCTATTTTCAGGTCTTTCCAGAGATGTTCAATGGGGTTCAAGTCTGGGCTCTGGCTGGGCCACTCAAGGACATTCACAGACTTGTCCCGAAGCCACTCCTTCATTGTCTTGGCTGTGTGCTTAGGGTCGTTGTCATGTTGAAAGGTAAACCTTCGCCCCAGTCTGAGGTCCTGAGCGCTCTGGAGCAGGTTTTCATTAAGGATCTCTCTGTACTTTGCTCCATTCATCTTTCCCTCGACCCTGACTAGTCTCCCAGTTCCTGCCGCTGAAAAACATCACCACAGCATGATGCTGCCACCACCATGCTTCACTGTAGGGATGGTATTAGGAAGGTGATGAGAGGTGCCTGGTTGCCTCCAGACATGACATTTGGCATTCAGGCCAAAGAATCTTGTTTCTCATAGTCTGAGAGTCCTTTAGGTGCTTTCTGGCAAACCCTAAGCAGGCTGTCATGTGCCTTTTACTGAGCAGAGGCTTCCGTCTGGCCTCTCTACCATAAAGGCCTGATTGGTGGAGTGCTGCAGAGATCGTTGTCCTTCTGGAAGGTTCTCCCATCTCCACAGAGGAATGCTGGAGCTCCGTCAGAGTGACCATCGGGTTCTTGGTCACCTCCCTGACCAAGGCCCTTCTCCCCCGATTGCTCAGTTTTGCTGGGGGACCAGCTCTAGGAAGAGTCCTGGTGGATCCAAACTTCTTCCATTTACGAATGATGGAGACCACTGTGCTCTTCAGGACCTTCAAAGCTGTAGAAATTTTTTGGACCTTTCCCCAGATCTGTGTCTCGATACAGTCCTGTCTCAGAGGTCCACAGACAATTCCTTTGACTTCATGGCTTGGTTTCTGCTCTGACATGCACTGTTAACAGTGGGACCTTATATAGACAGGTGTGTGCCTTTCCAAATCATGTCCAATCAATTGAATTTACTACGGGTGGACTCCAATCAAGATGTAGAAACATCTCAAGGATGATCAGTGGAAACAGGATGAACCTGAGCTCAATTTTGAGCATCATAGCAAAGGGTGTGAATACTTATGTACATGCAATATTTCAATTTTTTATTTTTAATAAATTTGCAAAAATTTCTACAAAACCTTTTTCACTTTGTCATTATGGGGTATTGTGTGTAGATTGATGAGGAAACAATGAATTTAATCCATTTTGGAATAAGGCTGTAACATAACAAAATGTGGGGAAAGTGAAGGGGTGTGAATAGATTCCGGATGCACTGTATATAACACCTCTGTATACAGCTCATCTCTGGTCTTCTCACAGGAAGAGAAGTATGCAGAGGCTATATAACACCTCTGTATACAGCTCAACTCTGGTCTTCTTACAGGAAGAGAATTATACAGAGGCTATATAACACCTCTGTATACAGCTCATCTCTGGTCTTCTCACAGGAAGAGAAGTATACAGAGGCTATATAACACCTCTGTATACAGCTCATCTCTGGTCTTCTCACAGGAAGAGAAGTATACAGAGGCTATATAAAACCTCTGTATACAGCTCATCTCTGGTCTTCTCACAGGAAGAGAAGTATACAGAGGCTCAGAGTAGCTTACAATGATCCTGTGAGGTTGTTGCTTCATGTCCCCAGATGGCATAGTGCCAGTCAGTTGTTTGTGTCCTCAGATGTGCCTGCATGTGACGTACCTTTAAGATGGCTAATATATAATGTTATGTGTCGCCTGGATGTTTTGGAGAACAGCGTCATAGTGGCTCTAACCAGCCCTACGAAAAGCTGCTATGGGTTCACATCCAGGCTTCAGAAGCACTGGCGAGACAGCCTGTAGTATCTGTTATGAACTGACTGTGTTGTACGGTGCGTGTGTGGACGCCTCACATGTAGTGTGTGTGTGTGTGTGTGTTTGTGTGTGTGTGTGCACACGCATGAGTGCTCGTGGAGTGCAGGGGTGTCATGTAGACCTAAATGTTCTTTTTTATTGTATTGTTTTCTTTTATTCTATTGTTGCTTTTATGCTATGGACCGGCTATGTGTCCGAAATAAAAATTATTGTTATTATTACTACTACTACTACTACTACTACTATTACTACTACTACTACTACTGTTACTATTACTACTACTACTACTACTATTACTACTACTACTACTACTACTACTACTACTACTACTATTACTATTACTACTACTACTACTTTCGGCTGCTCCCATTAGGGGGCGCCACAGCGGATCATCTGTTTCCATCTCTTCCTGTCCTCTGCATCTTCCTCTTCCTCTGTCACGCCAGCCACCTGCATGTCCTCCCTCACCACATCCATAAACCTCCTCTTTGGCCTTCCTCTTCTCCTCTTCCCTGGCAGCTCCATATTCAGCATCCTTCTCCCAATATACTCAGCATCTCTCCTCCACACATGTCCAAGCCATCTCAGTCTTGCCTCTCTTGCTTTGTCTCCAAACCGTCCAACCTGAGCGGTCCCTCTAATATACTCGTTCCTAATCCTGTCCTTCTTCATCACTCCAAATGAAAATCTTATCATCTTCAACTCTGCCACCTCCAGCTCCTCCTGCTGTCTTTTCATCAGTGCCACTGTCTCCAAACCATACAACATAGCTGGTCTCACAACCATCTTGTAAACCTTCCCTTTAACTCTTGCTGGTACCCTTCTGTCACAAATCACTCCTGACACTCTTCTTCAGCCACTCAACCCTGCCGGCACTGTCTTCTTTACCTCTCTTCTGCACTCCCCGTTACTTTGGAGAGTTGGCACCAAGTATTTAACCTCATATCCCTTCGTCACCTCTACTCCTTGCATCCTCGCCATTCCGCTGTCCTCCCCCTCACGCATAACTATTCTATCTTGCTCCTACTGACTTTTATTCCTCTTCTCTCCAGTGCATACCTCCACCTTTTCCTCAATCTGCACCCTACTCTCGCTACATATCACAATGTCATCCGCAAATATCATCGTCCACGGGAAATCCTGCCTGTGTAATCGGGTGAAATGTGTTCACACTGAAAGCAATAAATATGTTCACACTGAAATCGATTACTTAGGGCTGAATCAGTTTTCAATTGCTCATGTCTGGGGAGATGTGAATAGAGGGCACACTGGGGGCTCTCGTCATTAATAAAGTTGATAAAGAGCTAGCAGCTGTCCTGTATTCATTTCTTCCTCTGTTCCAGGTAAGGATGAAACGTGTCAGGGCTGCCAGGTGTAGGACCCAAAAGCAGAACGTGAGATAGAATGGGCGGAAAAGCCAAAGGGGCACATTTATTGTCTTGCAGGGTTAGGCAGGGACAGGGCTCTTGGACAGGTGGTGGCTTGGCAGGTTCGTGGTTCTCGTACAGTCGGTGGTCTTAGCAGGGTCGTGGTTCTCGTACAGTCGGTGGTTTTAGCAGGGTCGTGGTACTCGTACAGGCGGTGGTCTTGACAGGTTCGTGGTACTCGTACAGGTGTGGTCCAGGCAATGGCAGGGAGGTCAAACTAGAGCCAGAGGGAACAGGGGTTAGGCTTGGCCACAAAGGGTCCAAGCTAGAGCTAGAGTCGTCTTACGCACTTGTAGTAGTTCAACGATCTGGTATCGTATGAAGGGCAGGCCGGCTTCTTTTCCTGGCCGAGATGGGTTGATTGGCCTGATTGGAGATGCCGGTCAGGTGTGAGCTCTGGAAAGCTCTAAGTGAGATTGATGAACAAGATGAGGGCGGGGCTGACGAGGCAGGGACGTGACAGGACCCCCCCCTCTACGGGCGCCTCCTGGCGACCGACCAGACTGGCCAGGACGGGCACGATGGAAGTCCCGGATGAGGGACGGGTCCAGGATGAGGCTCCGAGACACCCAGCTCCGTTCCTCAGGACCGTTCCCCTCTCGGTCCCCTCCCGGTCCACAAGGTACTGGAGGCCTCGACCCCAACGACGGACCACCAACAGCCGCTGGGCCGTCCATTCAGGATGGTCATCGATGATCCACACATGGGGCGGGGTATCGCCTGGGGGACACAGCGGACTGATAGAGACAGGCTTGACCCTAGAGACGTGGAACATGGGCTGAATCCTCAGAGCAGGAGGCAACTTGAGCTTAACAGCCGAGGGGTTGATGACACGGTCTATGACATAGGGCCCGAGGTAGCGGGGAGCCAGTTTACGAGAAGTGGACTGCAGTTGAATGTTCCTAGAAGAAAGCCAAACTCTCTGACCTGGTCTGTAGATAGGAGCTGGAGCCCTGCGACAGTCTGCGTTGCGCTGGCTTTGGCGGGTGGAGCAGAGCAGAGCAAAGCGGGTGGTCTTCCACACAATGTGGCAGCGACTGATGTGAGCCTGAACCGAGGGGACGACCAATGACTCCTCCTGCTCAGGGAACTGGGGTGGCTGATAGCCCAGAGGACATTCAGAAGGGGACAGGCCTGAAGAGGCATTAGGCAGGGAATTGTGAGCATACTCTACCCAGGGGAGATGGGTGCTCCAGGAGGCGGGGTTCCGACCGGTAACGCAGCGCAGTGCAGTGCCCAGGAACTGGTTGGCGCGTTCTGCCTGCCCGTTAGTCTGGGGATGGTAACCAGAAGACAGACTAACCGTAGCCCCCATTGCCCGACAGAATTACTTCCACGTCTGGGACGTGAACAGCGGTCTTCTGTCTGACAGATATCCACAGGGATGCCATGGAGACGGATCACGTGGGTGACCAGGAGGTCCACAGTGTCAGACGCTGAGGGGAGTTTAAGCAGTGGCATGAAATGGGCTGACTTCGAGAACCGGTCAGTGATGGTAAGTATGACTGTGTTACCTTGAGATGGAGGGAGTCCTGTTACGAAGTCTAGACCAATGTGGATCCAGGGTCGGCTAGTAACAGGCAGGGGGCGTAGGAGATCAGAGGCGGGTAGGTGAGAAGACTTGCTTCGTATTAAAGAGTATAATGTTTTCCTGGAAACTGTCTAAACCAGCAGTTACGGGGGTGAATGACATGCTGCAGGAGTACCGGTCGGGGAGGTGTTTCTGCACGGACGAGAGAGGGGAGGGACGGTGGACGACGGAGCCGGAAGGGAGCGGCGAGTGAGCGCGATACAGATAACTTCTGTGTTGTATGTTAAGTTTAGAGTGCACAAACCATTGTGTAATTTATATCTTAGGATTGTTTACACAACAGTCGGGGTGAGAGTATAAATTGTATATTGTGGGAACGTGAGGGATTTCTACCCGGAAATTCAAAGAGCGTTTAGGTGTGTGCTAATGCTAATGCTAAGCGCTCGACGTGTAGCATAGAGTCGGTTCATTACCCGTGAACGGACATTTGCTAGCTTAAATTTAACTAGCTCAGTTGAACGGTTGGAGGGGTGAGCTGCTGCTTCCCACCACCAGAGGGCAGAGCAGAGACCTGGGACGAAGTTTGGAGCAACCAGGGCTTCACTCAGCGTGTTTGTGGCGACGCGGGAGAGAGGATAGACATCAGACGTTGACTGTGAGAGATGCCAACCTGCCGCTAAACCTGCTGCTAAACCTGCTGCTAGACCTGCCGCTCAACCTGCCGCTCAACCTGCCGCTAACCTGCTGCTAAACCTGCCGCTAAACCTGCTGCTAAACCTGCAACCGGGACGGGTGAAGAAAGACAACCCAGGAACATTGTCTGAGGTACCACACTTGTTCTGTTGCTCACGGAGGAGCGAAGGGGCCATTCAGTTTTGGGCCACAACGATCACAAGCACCGAACCAGGCTTGCAACTTTATATTTTTTTTAACATCATTTTGGTTTTGCCGGGTTTAAGGGACAGTATTCAGGTGTGTGTGTGTGTGTGTGTGTGTGTGTGTGTGTGTGTGTGTGTGTGTGTGTGTGTGTGTGTGTGTGTGTGTGTGCCCACGAATTATATGGGTTGAATTTAAGTGACATTGATATTGGTTAATTGTGATTTTCTAGGAGAATCCATTTGGGTGTTAAAGTGTAGTGTGTTGTTATGCGCTTAGTGTTGAAAAACCTTAAGAGGGTTTTCCTGAAGAAAGGGAAACTTTAGTTTGAAGAACATTCCTGTTATTATTTTATTTTTTCATTTTAAATCAAAACTCATTCTTTAGTTAAGTAAATAATTGAGACTTATTTTTCTATAAAACCTGAGTTGTGTGATTTTATTATACTTACCTGCTTAGAGGGAATGATTTGATATTGAAGGAGACATAAAGACACGTGGTTAGAAATCTTTATTAAAACCATAACTTTAAAGGTAGCTTTAAGGTAAGTTCATAACAGGTAGGTTTAAACACCTGCAGGTGTGTACTGTAAAAAGGGATCCAGGACAATAATTAAAACTGAGTTAATCAGGGTTAAAATTTATTAAAAGAACCCAAAAGCCCTGCTCTTATTAATATAACTGTTGAGGGGAGCGCTACATGTGGAAACAGGGGGCGAGGAGAAATAGTCTGCTGGGTTTCCGTCACCTGCCGTGTAGACCATAGCAGAGCCCTAGAAAGAGAGAGTTACGTCAACTCCGTAGACGTCAATGGGCCAATTATTTAACAGCAATGGCGGATCATGGGAGTCCCGGATAGTTCCAAACAGTGCGACCTGGGGCAATAGGATTTCTATGGCGAAGGTATGTTTCTCCCATTAATCAAAGGTTAATTTACAGCTAAGAAGCTACAGTTGACATTTTAACAATTACCATTTTACAAGCACGTTTGAATCAAATTAACGATGTAATTTAAAGCGTGATAGCTCGTCAATTTCAAACAAAATATTAGTTTTAATGTTCCTACACATACGCATAGAATATGTGTCACGTTGGAATATATCCATATCTATATATAAATGTAAAAATCTGAAAATATTGGTTAGTAGTTACCAGAAATCGCGGCTAAGCAGTTCATTTAAATGACCCACCAAGCTTCGTTTGGAACTATTCGGCGGCTACATGAACCATGTGACCCTCTCGCGTTCTGACCCCTCATTGACGCAACTCTCTCTTTCTAGGGCTCTGGACCATAGATAAGCTGAAGTTTTGCAGTTTCATCAACCAGCGTTGGATTCTGGGAGGAGGGGAGGATGATGGCTTGTTGAACATGAGCACGAGTGGCTTGTGGTCTGTAACAACTGTGAAAGTGCATCCAAGTAGATAGAGTTGGAAGTGAAGACAACCCCAAATCACAGCTAGGGCCTCCCTCTCAGTCTGTGAGTATCTCTGTTCCACAGGTGACAACTTTTTGCTGGCGTAGGCGAGTGTGTGTAGTCTACCATCAGAGTCAGTTTGGGTTAGAACAGCCCCAAGGCCTACAGGCCTTGCGTCCTCTGAATGTTTTGATTGGTCAAAGTAGGCCATGACTGTGTCGCTGCTCAGGGTACTTTTAAGTGTATCGAATGCGGCCTGTTGTGCGGGGGACCAGTCCCACAGTTGGTCCTTCTTTGTGAGCTCTCTGTGGGGCTGTGTCAGGGTAGCTAAATCTGGAATGAAGCGACCACAGTATGTGAGAAGGCCCAGGAAACTGCAGACCTCTCCAGGATTCTGTGGGGCTGTTGTCACCTTGACTGTTGCAGCTTTCTTGGGGTCCACTGAAATGCCTTGGTCTGAGAACACATAGCCAAAGAACTCCAGCTTGGTTTTGTTGAATTCACACTTGTCAACATTTAGTGTCAGGTTGCAGTCTCTGAGGCTTATGAGGACCTTCTCCAGGTTCTCATCATGCTCCTGTTGGCTGGCACCGTACACCAGCATGTCGTCACTGACATTCAAAACACCTGGGATGCCAGATAGTGCCTCTCTGATGGTGTTTTGGAAAATCTCTGCAGCTGAGGATATCCCGAAGTTGAGACGCTTGTAGCGTCGCAGGCCCACGTGTGTAGTGAAGGTCGTTATGTAGCAGGGGTCAGGGTGGAGTTCCAAGTTGGTGGTAGCCAGCCGTTAGATCGAGTTTGGAGAACACTTTTGCACCATTTAGGTCTGCTAGGATATCATCCACAGTGGGAGTGAGGTGTCTTTCATGCTTGATGGCTTCGTTCGGGCATTTCATGTCAACACACAGTCTGATTTTTCCTGGTTGTTTAGGCTTAGGGGCTAACCCAGCCACTGAGGCTGCACAAGCCAGTGCATCCTTAGTGCCGGTCCCAAGCCCAGACAAACGGGGAGGGTTGAGTCAGGAAGCGCATCCGGCATAAAATCTTTGCCAAATCAAATATGCGGATCATAAATAAGGTTTCCATACTGGATCGATCGAGGCCCGGGTTACCAACGACTGCCACCGGTACTTTTAACCAGCAGGGTGCCGGTGGAAACTATGCTACTGTTGGGCGAAGGAGAAGGCGGGGGGGAAGGCATGTCCAGAGGCAGCTAGAGAGGAAGAAGGGTAGGTATGTGGAGGTGAGAGTTGGAACTTTGAATGTTGGCACTATGACTGGTAAAGGGAGAGAGCTGGCTGACATGATGGAAAGAAGAAAGGTAGGTATACTGTGTGTGCAAGAGACCAGGTGGAAGGGGAGTAAGGCCAGGAGTATCGAAGGTCGGTTCAAACTCTTCTACCATGGTGCGAATGGGAGGAGAAATGGGGTAGGGGTAATTCTGAAGGAAGAGTATGTCAAGAGCGTGCTGGAGGTGAAGAGAGTGTCAGACAGAGTGATGAGTATGAAGCTGGAAATTGAAGGTGTATCGCTGAATGTTATCAGCGCATATGCCCCACAAGTTGGGTGTGAGATGGATGAAAAAGAAGAATTCTGGAGTGAGTTGGACGACGTGGTGGAGAGAGTACCCAAGGAGGAGAGAGTGGTGATTGGAGCAGACTTCAATGGACATGTTGGTGAAGGGAACAGAGGTGATGAGGAGGTGATGGGAAGGTATGGAGTCAAGGAGAGAAATGTGGAAGGACAGATGGTGGTCGATTTTGCGAAAAGCATGGAAATGGCTGTGGTGAATACATATTTCAAGAAGAGGGAGGAACACAGGGTGACGTACAAGAGTGGAGGGAAGTGCGCACAGGTGGACTATATCTTATGTAGAAGGCGCGATCTAAAAGGGATTGGAGACTGCAAGGTGGTGACAGGGGAGAACGTAGCTAGGCAGCATCGGATGGTGGTCTGTAGGATGACTTTGGAGACCAAGAAGAGGAAGCGAGTGAAGACACAGCCGAAGATCAAATGGTGGAAGTTGAAGAAGGAAGACTGTTGTGTGGAGTTCAGGCAGGAGTTAAGACAGGAACTGGGTGGTAGTGAAGAGTTGCCAGATGGCTGGAAAACCACTGCAGAAATAGTAAGGGAGACAGCTAGGAAGGTACTTGGTGTGTCATCAGGACAGAGGAAGGAAGACAAGGAGACTTGGTGGTGGAATGAGGAAGTACAGCACAGTATACCGAGGATGAGGTTGGTAAAGAAGAAGTGGGATAGTAAGAGAGATGAAGAAAGTAGACAGGAGTACAAGGAGATGCAGCGTAAAGCAAAGAGAGAGGTGGCAAAGGCAAAGGAAAAGGCGTATGGTGAGTTGTATGACAGGTTAGACACTAAGGGTGGAGAAAAGGACTTGTACCGATTGGCTAGACAGGGGGACCGAGCTGCAAAGGATGTGCAACAAGTTAGGGCGATCAAGGATAGAGATGAAAATGTGCTGACAAGCGAGGAGAGTGTGCTAAGAAGGTGGAAGGAGTACTTTGAGGGGCTGGTGAATGAAGAAAATGAGAGAGAGAGAAGGTTGGATGATGTGGGGATAGTGAATCAGGAAGTTCAGTGGATTAACAAGGAGGAAGTGAGGGTAGCTATGAAGAGGATGAAGAGTGGAAAGGCAGTTGGTCCTGATGACATACCTGTGGAGGCATGGAGATGTTTCGGAGAGATGGCAGTGGGGTTTTTAACTAGATTGTTTAACACAATCTTGGAAAGTGAGAGGATGCCTTAGGAGTGGAGAAGAAGCATACTGGTACCGATTTTCAAGAACAAGGGTGATGTGCAGAACTGTAGCAACTACAGAGGTATAAAGTTGATCAGCCACAGCATGAAGATTTGGGAGAGTAATAGAAGCTAGGTTAAGAGGAGAGGTGATGATCAGCGAGCACCAGTATGGTTTCATGCCACGAAAGAGCACCACAGATGCAATGTTTGCTTTGAGAATGTTGATTGAGAAGTATAGAGAAGGCCAGAAAGAGTTGCATTGTGTCTTTGTAGATTTAGAGAAAGCATATGACAGGGTGCCGAGAGAGGAGGTGTGGTATTGTATGAGGAAGTCAGGAGTTGCAGAGAAGTATGTAGGATACATATTAGGGAAGTGTGACAATGGTGAGGTGTGCGGTTGGAAATGACAGATGGGTTCAAGGTGGAGGTGGGATTACATCAAGGATCGGCTCTGAGCCCTTTCTTGTTTGCAATGGTGATGGACAGGTTGACGGACAAGATCAGGCAGGAGTCTCCATGGACGATGATGTTCGTGGATGACATTGTGATCTGTAGCGAGAGTAGGGTGCAGGTTGAGGAGAGCCTGGAGAGGTGGAGGTATGCACTGGAGAGAAGAGGAATGAAAGTCAGTAGGAGCAAGACGGAATACCTATGCGTGAATGAGAGGGAGGACAGCGGAATGGTCAGGATGCAAGGAGTGGAGTTGACAAAGGCATTTGAGTTTAAATACTTGGGGTCAACTGTCCAAAGTAACGGGGAGTGCAGTAGAGAGGTGAAGAAGAGAGTGCAGGCAGGGTGGAGTGGGTGGAGAAGAGTGTCAGGAGTGATTTGCGACAGAAGGGTACCAGCAAGAGTTAAAGGGACGCTTTACAAGATGTTAGTGAGACCAGCTATGTTATATGGTTTGGAGACAGTGGCACTGACGAAAAGACAGGAGGCGGAGCTGGAGGTGGCAGAGTTGAAGATGCTAAGATTTTCATTGGGAGTAACGAAGAAGGACAGGATTAGGAATGATTATATTAGAGGGACAGCTCAGGTTGGACGGTTTGGTGACAAAGCAAGAGAGGCAAGATTGAGATGGCTTGGACATGTGTGGAGAAGAGATGCTGGTTATATTGGGAGAAGGATACTGAATGTGGAGCTGCCAGGCAAGAGGAAAAGAGGAAGGCCAAAGAGGAGGTTTATGGATGTGGTGAAGGAAGACATGCAGGTGGCTGGTGTGACAGAGGAAGATGCAGAAGACAGGAAGAAATGGAAACGGATGATCCGCTGTGGCGACCCCTAATGGGAGCAGCCGAACGTAGTAGTAGTAGTAGTAGTTTAGGCTTAGGGGCTACTACCACAGGTGAGACTCATGTCGGACCCTCAACACGTTCAATGATGTCCATTGCCTCTAGTTTCTCCAACTCTTGTTCAACTAGCTTCCTCATGTGGAACCAGATGGGTCTGTGTGGCTGAACTACCGGTTGTACAGTCGTGTCGATGTGGATCTTTACCTGGTGGTTTTTGAGTTTCCCAATGCCTTTGAAAACTTCAGAGTACCTCTCCCGAGGCTTTCGTGGCATGTCTACACTGTTGACCAGGCGGACTAGGTCGAGGGCAATCACAGTCTGACAACTCAAAATTGGAATCGCTGACTTGTCAACCACATAGAATGTCTCTGAGATCACCCTGTCTCGGAAGCTGAGCTGTGAGCGGAATTTCCCACGCATTAGCAAAGGCGTGTGTGAGCCGTTTGCAAAATTCCTGAATGATGTGCTCTGCAATACGGAAGGGTTTGGTTAGTGACTGAAAAGTGCAAAAATCCATTACATGACAGAGGCTCCAGTATCCACTAGCACTTCGAGTGAGGACCCATTTACCTGAATGGTCCATTTTGGCGCTGCGACGGCTGGGTCCCCCTTTGTGAAGAGGTAAGCGGAGGAGAAGTCTGCCCCGTCTTCATTGGGATGAGGTGAGTAGGCAGAGTTTGAGGGGCCATCCGACAAGAGAGAGTTCACACTTTTGTCTCGGTTGTGACCGGCACACTTTCGAAAAGTGATTTCTTTTACCACAGTTGCGACATGCATGTCTATAGTGTAGCAAAGAGGCTACCCCATCAGAATTGTGCCGTCCTGTTTTACCCATCAGGCACTGCGTTCAGATTGTCAGTTGTTATTAAATGTTTTGTAGGTGTTTTATGTGTTTATATAATTACTATTTGGTGTGGTGTAATTGTAGTTGTCATTCTGTTGTGTTGTGTAACTTTGGTACTGAAACCCTGATCAACTTTGTTGTTCGAGTAGATGACCCCCATTTATTGTGTCGCAATTCTCTTAAGTGCTTGTCTCTGCGTGAGTTCAATAAAGAAGACTGAAAAGTTACCTTTGTAGTTGCTTCTACGTTCGCCACGCTGGTGTCAGAAGTGGGATCGCAGCCAATACCCACAAATCGAAGATGGCAACGTCAAGAAAAAACTTCGACGTAAAGCTCAATGAGATTTAGGACTTCATTGAACGTCTTGAGAAAGAGCTTTCCCAGGGAAAGAGCACCGACGTTCGGAAGAAGATGTCCCGCGGAGGAAGGGCCGACGGAGCCAACGCCCCCTGTCCTTCAGGACCTGACACGGCCGGCCGATTCAGCGATTCGGAGGCGGACACTGCCGCCGAGAGGTCACGGCCCACTCCAATTTCTACGCCGACCACATGTCCGCCGGCCGCCGTGTCACCGCCGGCCGCCGCCCACCCATTACCAACAGCCGTCATTCCGCCGCCGCCGGCCGCCGCCGTCTCATCGCCGGCCACCGCCGTCTCATCGCCGGTGCCGACCGCCGCCCATCCACTATCAACAGCCGCCATGCCGCCGCCGGCCGCCGCCATTACGTCACCGGTCACCGTCACCACTTCGCTGACCAACGTCACTACAACCCCAAGCATCTTCAAGCTCCCACGGTATGCGGGCATCACGGCCCTAGAGCCATACCTAGCTCACGTGAAACTGGTAGCAAGTCACAACCAGTGGAGCACCCAAGACACTGCTGCTCATGTTGCCCTGGCGCTCGAAGGGAATGCGCTGCAGGTATTGCTCGACCTTATGCCATCAGAACAGCAGGATTACGAGACACTGGCCGCTGCTTTAGACCGACGCTTTGGTCAACGGGTCTCTACTGACAGCATGCGAGACCGACTGGCCCGCCGGCGCCGCCAAGAGGGCGAGACCCTGGGAACCTATGCAGCAGACGTGCACTTCTTTGCACATCGTGGCTACCCCACCTTTGATCCAGCAGCTCGTGACGAGTTAGCCCTGAGTGCCTTCATCCAGGGGCTCATCCCAGAGAGGTTGAAGGAGCACCTCCGCATCACGGCACCTACAGCCTTCAAGACTGCATTGGAAGAGGCAGAGAGGGTGGGGGCTGTGATGGCCCCACACAACCAACCAAGACCCCGAGTGTGTCAGGCTGAGGTCCACGCAGATGAAGGAGACGTCGAAAGATGGGTAGTCTGCCAGCCTCGTCCGTCACCACGCCGAAAGCAACCAGACCGACGCCAACCACCCTTCAGACCTTGGATGCCCCATGATCCATGCTACCTCTGGGGAGAAGTGGGGCACAGGGCCCGTGACTGCCCCTGCCCCTGCACCACGACACCATAGCACTCCCCAGTTGAAAAACTAGAGTGGGGTGGCACCGCGGGGAGACTGCTACTCAGCCAACCGACCATATCCCCCATTAAGAACTTTTCCCAGATCGGCAGAGTGGGCCACGCGCATGGTCTCCATCTTTGTTGCTCCATTGGTGGACACTGCTGCTCGGCCCTTGTGGACACAGGGTCCACCATCTCCATTGTGCGTCCAGGGGTGTTGCCAGAGACAGAGTGGAGGCCCACCACCTGTTAAATAAGAACTGTGACCGGGAAACTAACCATCATCCTGGTGAAGAGAGCACTGCAGGTGCAGGCAGGGAAAGCTGCACCCATCCACGAGTTTTGGTTGGCTGAAATACAAGACCCTTGCATCATCGGGCTGGACTTGCTGACTCCCTGGGGGGCTCTGGTCGATGTGTCGAGTAATGCCATTCACCTCGGCACAGAGACCCTGGCCCTCCGGCGCCATCCAGAGGAAGGTGGGATGTATCCACATCCAGCCAACTCCACCTGTCACCATGCCACCGCCGCCCCCACCCCCACTGCCAACCGAGGGGATGACGACACTGCCCGGCCCACCAACAATGACGACGACCCTCATTGAGGCTACCATTCCTCAGACACCCTCACCGGACACTGTTGCCGCCATCCAGGATCTGTATCAGCGGAGCAGTGAAGGGCTGGACCCTCAGCAGAGTCAACAGCTAAAAGACCTGCTCCAACAGTTCGCTGAGATTTCCGCTGCACGCGAAGAGGAGTGCACCCAGACCAACCTGGTGCAGCACATAATCGACACTGGCACAACCCCGCCCATTAGACTGCGACCCTACCGGTTAGCGCTTGCCAAGCGTGAAGCTGCAGAGCGGATGATTCTAGAGATGGCTGCGGCCGGGGTGATAGAGCCATCCAACAGCCCTTGGGCCGCCCCTGCCATCCTGGTCAAAAATAAAGATGACACCAGGAGGTTCTGTGTGGACTTTCTTCTACATTCGCCACAATATGCTGGGCACTCTTCCTGGTGAGGGAATGGTCCACCGCAACTGAAACACTCGCGTGCGCCTGCATTTCGGGCTGTTGATACCGGTTGCCGGGCTCGCTGCTGGCTCTTCCACTCTTGATGGCGCAATGCTAAAACACCATCCAAACCAGTGTCAGTTTGTTTTTCCATTTCAAGTGCTTGTTGTTCCGACGCTTCATTCCGCCTGGCTATTTCAAGGAGTTCTGTCAGTGTCATTGTGGGATCGGCGAGAGCTTGCCTTCTCAGCTTGTGTGATCTGCAGCTTTGTACGATGTGCCATCTGATTTCTGCATCAGCAGCAGGGAACTCACAGGATGCAGCCAGTGTGCATAGGCGAACGTAGTATACCCCAACTGTTTCATTTTCGGATTGAGTAGATTGTCTGAATTTGTAAACGTCGACGTCCACATTTTTCTTTGGTGAGAAATAAGTAGCAAGAGCCCGTTTGGCTTTATTAAAATCCTTATCTTCTCCTCTATCAGGAAATGTGACAAAAATGTCGTATACCTGTTCCCCAGCATAGTGAAGTAACTTGGCACGTTTTCGAGTGTCCTCCTTGATGTCCATGGCGCGCTGGACATTTTCAAAACGAGCCACCTGTAGAAGAGCTCAATCAGGAGTCGTGACAACCTTCTCTCTCGGCTACACAACGTGCACCATTTATTCCTTCACCATAACAACAAAAACCCGCGCAGCGGAAGTGTATCACTGTAAACACGAACCGAGAAAACAGCAGCTGTAAACAAACGTTCCTACTAGCTCAATAAGGGGAATTATGTATCCCTATAACCATTACACACCCATCTTTCTCATCTTGATCCTAATGATCCAGGTGCTCCACCGTGAACATCAAAAACGGAGAATGAATCAGCTGTAGCAGAGAGCATGTTGGCGATGGTTCGATGCGGTGGGTGTAGGCTACGTCCTGGTCTGAGCTGCGAGCTAATCCGTTTACGCGCCGGGATGCTAAACATTAGTTAGCAGCTATCACTGATCACTATTAGGCTACTCAACAATAATTTCGGTCCGTGGCAAGGTAGCTCCTTTTAATCCACCAAATCCTCGTCGCCATTTTAATGTCCACAAATACACGGGACGACTTTGTGAACGAATAACTGGGGCTTTATTTTATCACTCTCGTTCTGTCGTTCGTACATCCATATTCTGTGTCCCGCATGCACGTTCGTCCCCCCCCCTACTTCCGTACTGGCCCCATAACCCCTTGCTTCTCTTAAAGAGGTATTCTCTATTAAAGTCTGAACATCACATTACCCGCTAGTATTTTCTTGTTAAACGGATCATCAGGGGTTTACTGTACCCCCCTCAACCCAATTAAGAGTTCCTGCTGATTGAGCCCGGCTCTTCAGGTGGAGGTGGTTACACGAGGCACTAATATTCTGACTGGGCTATTATTCCGATTATTAGTGCAATATTCGGGTCCATGTAAGCCACACAGGGAAGTGGTATCGGTAACTATATTCATATTGGCTCTGTAGTTTACTACCAGAGCAGTCAAATGATGGACCCTTTGCAGGTTTTTTTTTTATTCCGGTAAAATGTGTGTTAGATGTTCAAGTCAAGTCAATTTTATTTGTATAGGCCAATATCACAAATTTGCCTCACTGGGCTTCACATCACTATCATTTTGTCAGTGCAGCTGAATCAAGGCAGAATGTTTTCTTTCCCTATTGGCTGTCAATCAGTTAAAAGTCTTCAAATATTGATTGTATTTTGCATGATGATGCAACCCAGTCTGAGACAAAACATTCATATATTTATATTCATATATAATGTAATTGCATTGCTGTTTCTTCTCTGTTTTTAAAACATACTGTTTATAGGTTATATTGTTTATAGGTTTTTTAAACATACGGTTTGTAGGTTACATTGTTTATAGTATTTTAAACATACTGTTTATAGGTTACGTTGTTTATAGGTTTTTTTAAACATACTGTTTGTAGGTTACATTGTTTATAGTATTTTAAACAAACTGTTTATAGGTTACATTGTTTATAGGTTTTTTTAAATATACTGTTTGTAGGTTACATTGTTTATAGTATTTTGAACATACTGTTTATAGGTTACATTGTTTATAGATTTTCTTAAACGTACTGTTTGTAGTTTACAATTGTTTATAGGTTTTTTAAAGGATAGTTTGTAGGTTATATTGTTTATAGTTTTTTTTAACATACTGTTTATAGGTTACATTGTTTATAGGTTTTTTTAAACATACTGTTTGTATGTACTGTTGTACTGTTGTGACTCGCAAGCATTAAAAATTAATCAGAATGCAGGAAATTACATGTCTGAAACTGAAAATTTCCTAGGAAAGAAGGGAAAAAGGTAAAAAAAATGTACAGCTATAAAATAACTTCGTTTTCTGCCTCTGGACCTCCGCATCTTTCTGTCCTGACTGCTGCCCTGCTGGCGTGGTTTTTATTCATCATTCAGCCAGGGCAGAATGGGGTAGTTTTTATTATGCTGGGGTAGTTTTTATTCATTATTCTGCCCTAGCTGTTGCGCTGTTGGAGTAGTTTTTATTCATCATCCTGCCCTGGCTGCTGCCCTGCTGGGGTAGCCTTGGCAGTTGCCCTGTTGGCGTAGTTTTCTGCCTCCGGACCTGCCTCACCATTCTGCCCTGGCTGTTGCCCTGCTGGGGTAGTTTTTAATTCACCATTCTGCCCTGGCTGTTGCCCTGCTAGGGTAGTTTTTATTCATCATTCTGCCCTGGCTGCTGCCCTGCTGGTGTAGTTTTTATTCCATCATTCTGCCCTGGCTGCTGCCCTGCTGGGGTAGTTTTTATTCATCATTCTGCCCTGGCTGCTGCCCTGCTGGGGTAGTTTTTGTTCATCATTCTGCCCTGCTGGGGTAGTTTTTATTCATCATTCTTCCCTGGCTGTTGCTCTGCTGGGGTAGTTTTATTCATCATTCTGCCCTGGCTGCTGCCCTGCTGGGGTAGTTTTTATTCATCACTCTGCCCTGGCTGCTGCCCTGCTGGTGTAGTTTTTATTCATCATTCTGCCCTAGCTGCTGCCCTGCTGGGGTAGTTTTTATTCATCACAATTCTGCCCTGGCTGTTGCCCTGCTGGGGTAGTTTTTATTCATCATTCTGCCCTGGCTGTTGCCCTGCTGGGGTAGTTTTTATTCATTATTCTGCCCTGGCTGTTGCCCTGCTGGGGTAGTTTTTATTCATCATTCTGCCCTGGCTGTTGCCCTGCTGGGCTAGCTTTTATTCATCATTCTGCCCTGGCTGTTGCCCTGCTGGGGTAGTTTTTATTCATCATTCTTCCCTGGCTGTTGCCCTGCTGGGGTAGTTTTTATTCATCATTCTGCCCTGGCTGCTGCCTGCTGGGGTAGTTTTTATTCATCACCATTCTGCCCTGGCTGTTGCCCTGCTGGGGTAGTTTTTATTCATCGTTCTGCCCTGGCTGTTGCCCTGCTGGGGTAGTTTTTATTCATCATTCTGCCCTGGCTGTTGCCCTGCTGGGGTAGTTTTTATTCATCATTCTGCCCTGGCTGTTGCCCTGCTGGGGTAGTTTTTATTCATCATTCTGCCCTGGCTGTTGCCCTGCTGGGGTAGTTTTTATTCATCATTCTGCCCTGGCTGCTGCCCCTCTGGCATAGTTTTCTGCCTCCAGACCTGTGTCACCAGGGCAGAATGGGGTAGTTTTTATTATGCTGGGGTAGTTTTTATTAATTATTCTGCCCTGGCTGCTGCCCTGCTGGGGTAGCTTTTATTCATCATTCTGCCCTGGTTGCTGCCCTGCTGGGGTAGTTTTTATTCATCATTCTGCCCTGGCTGCTGCCCTGCTGGGGTAGCTTTTATTCATCATTCTGCCCTGGTTGCTGCCCTGCTGGGGTAGTTTTTATTCATCATTCTGCCCTGGCTGTTGCCCTGCTGGGGTAGTTTTTATTCATCATTCTGCCCTGGCTGTTGCCCTGCTGGGGTAGTTTTTATTCATCATTCTGCCCTGGCTGTTGCCCTGCTGGGGTAGTTTTTATTCATCACCATTCTGCCCTGGCTGTTGCCCTGCTGGGGTAGTTTTTATTCATCATTCTGCCCTGGCTGTTGCCCTGCTGGGGTAGTTTTTATTCATCATTCTTCCCTGGCTGTTGCCCTGCTGGGGTAGTTTTTATTCATCATTCTGCCCTGGCTGTTGCCCTGCTGGGTAGTTTTTATTCATCATTCTGCCCTGGCTGTTGTCCTGCTGGGGTAGTTTTTATTCATCATTCTTCCCTGGCGGTTGCCCTGCTGGGGTAGTTTTTATTCATCATTCTGCCCTGGCTGTTGCCCTGCTGGGGTAGTTTTTATTCATCATTCTGCCCTGGCTGCTGCCCCTCTGGCATAGTTTTCTGCCTCCAGACCTGTGTCACCAGGGCAGAATGGGGTAGTTTTTATTATGCTGGGGTAGTTTTTATTAATTATTCTGCCCTGGCTGCTGCCCTGCTGGGGTAGCTTTTATTCATCATTCTGCCCTGGTTGCTGCCCTGCTGGGGTAGTTTTTATTCATCATTCTGCCCTGGCTGCTGCCCTGCTGGGGTAGCTTTTATTCATCATTTTGCCCTGGTTGCTGCCCTGCTGGGGTAGTTTTTATTCATCATTCTGCCCTGGCTGTTGCCCTGCTGGGGTAGTTTTTATTCATCATTCTGCCCTGGCTGTTGCCCTGCTGGGGTAGTTTTTATTCATCATTCTGCCCTGGCTGTTGCCCTGCTGGGGTAGTTTTTATTCATCACCCTTCTGCCCTGGCTGTTGCCCTGCTGGGGTAGTTTTTATTCATCATTCTGCCCTGGCTGTTGCCCTGCTGGGGTAGTTTTTATTCATCATTCTTCCCTGGCTGTTGCCCTGCTGGGGTAGTTTTTATTCATCATTCTGCCCTGGCTGTTGCCCTGCTGGGTAGTTTTTATTCATCATTCTGCCCTGGCTGTTGTCCTGCTGGGGTAGTTTTTATTCATCATTCTTCCCTGGCGGTTGCCCTGCTGGGGTAGTTTTTATTCATCATTCTGCCCTGGCTGTTGCCCTGCTGGGGTAGTTTTTATTCATCATTCTGCCCTGGCTGTTGCCCTGCTGGGGTAGTTTTTATTCATCATTCTGCCCTGGCTGTTGCCCTGCTGGGGTAGTTTTTATTCATCATTCTGCCCTGGCTGCTGCCCCTCTGGCATAGTTTTCTGCCTCCAGACCTGTGTCACCAGGGCAGAATGGGGTAGTTTTTATTATGCTGGGGTAGTTTTTATTAATTATTCTGCCCTGGCTGCTGCCCTGCTGGGGTAGCTTTTATTCATCATTCTGCCCTGGTTGCTGCCCTGCTGGGGTAGTTTTTATTCATCATTCTGCCCTGGCTGTTGCCCTGCTGGGGTAGTTTTTATTCATCATTCTGCCCTGGCTGTTGCCCTGCTGGGGTAGTTTTTATTCATCATTCTGCCCTGGCTGTTGCCCTGCTGGGGTAGTTTTTATTCATCATTCTGCCCTGGCTGCTGCCTGCTGGGGTAGTTTTTATTAATCACCATTCTGTCCTGGCTGTTGCCCTGCTGGGGTAGTTTTTATTCATCATTCTGCCCTGGCTGTTGCCCTGCTGGGGTAGTTTTTATTCATCATTCTGCCCTGGCTGTTTCCCTGCTGGGGTAGTTTTTATTCATCATTCTGCCCTGGCTGTTGCCCTGCTGGGGTAGTTTTTATTCATCATTCTTCCCTGGCGGTTGCCCTGCTGGGGTAGTTTTTATTCATCACCATTCTGCCCTGGCTGTTGCCCTGCTGGGGTAGTTTTTATTCATCATTCTGCCCTGGCTGTTGCCCTCCTGGGGTAGTTTTTATTCATCATTCTGCCCTGGCTGTTGCCCTGCTGGGGTAGTTTTTATTCATCATTCTGCCCTGGCTGTTTCCCTGCTGGGGTAGTTTTTATTCATCATTCTGCCCTGGCTGTTGCCCTGCTGGGGTAGTTTTTATTCATCATTCTGCCCTGGCTGTTGCCCTGCTGGGGTAGTTTTTATTCATCATTCTGCCCTGGCTGCTGCCTGCTGGGGTAGTTTTTATTAATCACCATTCTGTCCTGGCTGTTGCCCTGCTGGGGTAGTTTTTATTCATCATTCTGCCCTGGCTGTTGCCCTGCTGGGGTAGTTTTTATTCATCATTCTGCCCTGGCTTTTTCCCTGCTGGGGTAGTTTTTATTCATCATTCTGCCCTGGCTGTTGCCCTGCTGGGGTAGTTTTTATTCATCATTCTTCCCTGGCGGTTGCCCTGCTGGGGTAGTTTTTATTCATCACCATTCTGCCCTGGCTGTTGCCCTGCTGGGGTAGTTTTTATTCATCATTCTGCCCTGGCTGTTGCCCTCCTGGGGTAGTTTTTATTCATCATTCTGCCCTGGCTGCTGCCCCTCTGGCGTAGTTTTCTGCCTCCAGACCTGTGTCACCAGGGCAGAATGGGGTAGTTTTTATTATGCTGGGGTAGTTTTTATTAATTATTCTGCCCTGGCTGCTGCCCTGCTGGGGTAGTTTTTATTCATTATTCTGCCCTGGTTGCTGCCCTGCTGGGGTAGTTTTTATTCAGTCACGTTTGCGGTGGCCATGGTAATTAATAAAAAGGTTGGCTCATAATTTATTTTCTATTTTACACAGAAATGGAGATAAGACCTGACACCATGGAGGTATTTCAGAAGATTATACTGCACACAGAGATGCTGCCAACAGATAAAACACATATGATTGTAAATAACTGCAGTTTTATCCTTCGTTAATTCGCGCATCGGTCAGTTCGTCAGTTAGGACTGAGGGAGGCTAACAATGAGATATTTCTCTGGGTTTGTTTGCAAGGTAAGAGTGAGATGTAACTCCGGTACTTTGACCTCTAGATGGCGGCATTTTAAAAGTCAACAAATCTGTTCCAGTTTTGGAGTCATTTACAAGACCGGCAGATGCTGCTCATAACAGAACATCTACTCTAGGAATTAACCTAGCTATCTATGCTGAAAATATTCCTTTGCCTATTTCACAAAATAGTCTTGATTTCATTTCCATCTCAGCCAAATGCAGACGCAACATAGGATGTAGTGGATTCATGCAAAGAAGTGTTGTTGCACTAAATAGTGTTGAGAATGACAGGCTTGATATTATTTATCCATGTCGTTGACATTATTTTTCTAACTGCTCTCATCACCAGATATCCATATTGATGTGTTATCTGCTGACAAGCAGTCTCAGAAGAATGACCAGTAAAGACATGTCGAAGACAGGAGGACTTCTTTGTTGCAAGGTGAATGTGACTGGTATCACACCAGACTGGTGACTTCTGTGGACGGCAGTGTGCCTAGTAGCGTGACATCAGCACGAAGCCTCTCATCTCCGCTGTGCTCCGTCCCTATGTAAGTAGAAGAGTTTGATGGGAGCTCATTTGTTCTGGACCCTTGCCCCTCAAGGGTCTCTCATTTCTCCAAGGAGCAAGACATTTAACAGCTGGGTGGAGGGGGAGGATCACCCCAACTCCCTGCACCCCCACTAGTTTCTATAACAAACAGCCTTGGACACACCCACGATGCTGCTGGTCCCACTCATGCTGCACACACAACACAGTGCATGGTGTTGGTACGTGTGTGCATGTACACATGAATAAATACACACTTAGACATGTAGGCTACAGCATGCTAGAAGCTTAACATGTTTCCTTCTATCTGGCCTGCTCATTATATGATCACATATAGCATCACAACGACAATTTGATCACATACGGCATCACAACGACAATCTGATCACATACGGCATCACAACGACAATCTGATCACATACAGCATCACAATGACAGTCTGATCACATACGGCTTCACAATGACAATCTGATCACATACGGCATCACAACGACAATCTGATCGCATACATCACCAAAATGACAATTTGATCACATATAGCATCACAATCACAGTCTGATCACATACAGCATCACAATGACAATCTGATCACATGCAGTATCACAATGGCAATCTGATCACATACATCATCACAACGACAATCTGATCACATACATCATCACAATGACAATCTGATCACATACGTCATCACAACGACAATCTGATCACATACATCATCACAAGGACAATCTGATAAAATATACTGCTCAAAAAAATAAAGGGAACACCTAAAAACACAATATAGACCTCGATGAATGAAATATTTCAGCTGAAAATCTTTATTTATTAGACAGAGGAATGTGTTTAGAGCAAAATAACCTAAGAATGATCAATGGAAATCAAAATCATTAGCCCATTAAGGTCTGGATTCAGAATCATACTCAAAATCAAAGTGGAAAATGAGAACATAGGCTGATCCAACTTCTGTGGAAATTCTTCAAGACGATTCAAAATGAGGCTCAGTAGTGTGTGTGGCCTCCACGTGCCTGTATGCACTCCCTACAACGTCTGGGCATGCTCCTGATGAGACGACGGATTGTCTCCTGAGGGATCTCCTCCCAGACCTGGATCAGGGCATCGGTCAATTCCTGGACAGTCTGTGGTGCGACATCGCGTTGGCGGATGGTACGAGACATGATGTCCCAGAGGTGCTCGATTGGATTCAGGTCTGGGGAACGTGCAGGCAGGTCCATAGCATCAATGCCCTCGACATACAGGAACTGCTGACACACTCTGGCCACATGAGTACGAGCATTGTCATGCATGAGCAGGAACCCAGGGCCCACTGCACCAGCATATGGTCTGACAAGGGGTCTGAGGATCTCATCCTGGTACCTAATGGCAGTCATGGTACCTCTGGCTAGCACGTAGAGGTCTGTGCGGCCCTCCAAGGATATGCCTCCCCAGACCATCACTGACCCACCGCCAAACCGGTCATGCTGGAGGATGTTGCAGGCAGCAGAACGTTCTCCACAGCGTCTCCAGACTCTCTCGCGTCTGTCACATGTGTTCAGTGTGAACCTGCTCTCATCTGTGAAGAGCACAGGGCGCCAATGGCGAATCTGCCAACCAAGATGTTCTCTGGCAAAGGTCAATCGGGCTGCACGGTGTTGGGCTGTGAGCACAGGCCCCAATTGTGGACGTCGGGCCCTCATACCATCCTCATGCATTCTGTTTCTCACTGTTTGAGCAGAAACCTGCACATTAGTGGCCTGTTGAAGGTCGTTTTGTAGGGCTCCGGCAGTGCTCCTCCTGTTCCTCCTTGCACAAAGGACCAGATAGCGGTCCTGCTGCGGGGTTGTTGTCCTCCTGCGGCCCCCTCCACGTCTCCTGGTGTACTGGCCTGTCTCCTGGTACCTCCTCCATGCTCTGGACATTGTGCTGGGAGACACATCAAATCTTCTTGCCACAGCACGCATTGATGTGCCATCCTGGATGAGCTGCACTACCTGAGCAACTTCTGTAGGTTGCAGATACCGCCTCATGCCACCTCTAGTGGTGAGGGCACTAGCAAAATCAAAAACTAACCAAAGATCGGTCAGAAAAGATGAGGACAGGCAAATGGTCTGTGGCCACCACCTGCAAATCCATTCCTTTTATAGGGGTTGTCTTGCAAATTGTCTAATTTCCACCTGGTGGAAATTAGACAATTTACCAACAAGTGAAATTGATTCACAAATTAGTGTTGCTTCCTAACTGGACAGGTTGATATCTCAAAAGTATGATTGACTTGGCGTTACATTGCATTGCTTATGTGTTCCCTTTATTTTTTTGAGCAGTGTACATCATCACAATGACAAACTGATTACATACAGCATCACAATGACAATCTGATCACAAACAGCATCACAACGACAATCTGATCACATATAACATCACAATGACAATCTGATCACATACAGCATCACAATGACAATCTGATAATATACAGTATCACAATGACAATCTGATCACATACGGCATCACAATGACAATCTGATCGCATACGTCACCAAAATGACAATCTGATCACATATAGCATCACAATGACAGTCTGATCACATACAGCATCACAATGAAAATCTGATCACACATTATCACAATGACAATCTGATAACATATATCATCACAATGACAACCTGATCACATACATTATCACGATGAGAATCTGATCACATACAGCATCACAATGACAATCTGATCACATACAGTATCATGACAATCTGATCACATACAACATCACAAGGACAATCTGATCACATACAACATCACAATGACAATCTGATCACATACAGTGTCCTAATGACAATCTGATTACATACAGTATTACAATGACAGTCTGATAACATACAGCACCACAATGACAATCTGATCACATACAGAATCAGAATGACAATCTGATCACATATATCATCACAATGACAATCTGATCACATACAGCATCACAATGACAATATGATCACATACATCATCACAATGACAATTTGATCACATACAGCATCACAATGACAATCTGATCACATACAGCAGTCTCCAGTTACTATGTAGGCTATTAAATGTATTTATGTGTGTGCATATATGCATGCTTTTGTGTGTTGTTTGTGTAGTATTGTAGCATAGCTGGAACCGTGTCCTGCTTATTACCTGACCACCACACAGCATGAACATGACCATCCAGCTGGACATAAGGTGTCTGGAGGTGATTTTACCTTTCAACCTGCTCGCTGTCTGTGTTTCATTACCTGTCATCCAGATCCCTCAGATCTGCCCTGCCCGTGCCTTATTTTTAGTCTGCTTAACTTTACACATTCTCAATTAGGCACAACTTCAAAGTCCCCCTGCACACTGCTCCTGAGGTGAGGCAGGTATTTATATCGTACGACGGGACCGAAGGGCATAAAACATTAATGCACAGTTAGGAAGAATCCAGCTCACGGCTGGCTCACAGAATTATGAATCAACTGGGCACGAACGGATGGACATTTTGAGGCCATACATTCTTTGCCTCCTTCCTCACTATAGAATGACATTAACAACTTGTAGTGGAGATGTACCTGTGTAGGCTATTCTCTCAAGTATCCGATGCGTTAAGTTCAAGCCTTCTTTAATTCTACCTGTCCTACACGACAACCATAAGTGATAAATAAAGCCAACACTATAGCAAAGACTAGGGGGACCGGTGGGTGTGCTCCAATTATAGGGGCATCACATTGCTCAGCTTCCCTACGAAAGTCTACTCTAGGGTGCTCGAAAGTCTACTCTATGGTGTTCGACCGATTGTTGAACCTCAGATCCTGGAGGAACAATGCGGATTCCGTCCTGGCCATGGAACAACGGACCAACTCTTTACCCTTGTGTAAGTGCTGAGGGGGGCCTGGGAGTTTGACCAGCCAGTCTACATGTGTTGTGTGGACTTGGAGAAGGCTTACGACCATGTACCCCGGGGCACTCTGTGGGGGGTACTGCAGGAGTATGGGGTACCGGGGCAGTTGCAACAAGCTATCCGGTGCTTGTATAACCAAAGTTAGAGCTGTGTTCGCATTCTCGGCACAAAGTCAAACACGTTTTCTGTGGGTGTTGGACTCCGCCAAGGTTGTCCCTTGTCTCCGATTCTGTTTGTGATATTAATGGACAGGATCTCAAAGTGCAGCCAAGGTGAGGAGTGTGTCCGTTTTGGGAACCTCAGAATTGCATCTCTGCTCTTCGCAGATGATGTGGTTTTGTTGGCTTCATCAGAACGCGACATCTAGCGTGCATGGGGGTGGTTTGCAGCTGAGTGTGAAATGGCTGGGATGAGAGTCAGCACCTCCAAGTCTGAGGCCATAGTTCTCTACCGGAAAATGGTGTATTGCTCCCTCCGGGTTGGGAATGAGTTGTTGCCTTAAGTGAAAGACTTTAAGTATCTCAGGGTCTTGTTCAGGAGTGAGGGTAGGATGGAGCAGAAGATTGACAGGCGGATTGGTGCAGCATCAGCAATAATGTGGACGTTGTACCGGACCGTTGTGGTGAAGAAGGAGCTGAGCCAGAAGGCAAAGCTCTCAAATTACCAGTCAATCTTCGTTCCAACCTTCACCTATGGTCACCAGCTTTGGGTAGTGACCAAAAGGGTGAGATCACGGATACAAGCGGCTGAGATGAGTTTCCTCCATAGGGTGCCTGGGCTCAGCCTTACAGATAGGCAGAGGAGCTCGGACATCTCGAGAGAGCTTGGAGTAGAGCCACTGCTCCTTCGCGTCGAAAGGAGCCAGTTGAAGGGTCTGATTAGGATACCTCTTGGGCGCCATCTTTTGGAGGTTTATCGGGCACCGCCAACTGGGAGGAGACTCAGGGGTAGACCCAGAACTCGCTGGAGGGACTACATGTCCAATCTGGCCTGGGAACGCCTTGGGATCCCCCAGAAGGAGCTGGAGGGTGTCTCTGGGGAGAGGGACATCTGGAGTGCCCTACTTAGCTTGCTGCAACCCACGACCCGATCCCGGAGAAGCGACTGATGATGAATGAATGAATGAGGATATAGCAAAGTCGAATCACACAACATCAAAACTTCACTGGTGCAACACAACAAAACGGTGGCCCAGTGGTTAGCACTGTTCCTCACAGCAAGAAGGTCCTGGGTTCGAACCCCAGACCGTCCCAGGCCCTTTCTGTGTGGCGTTTGCATTTTCTCCATGTGTCTGCGTGGGTTTTCTCCGGGTACTCCAGTTTCCTCCCACCATAAAAGACATGCATGTTAGGGTGAATACTCCTGCCTGTACCCCTGAGCAAGGCAGTGGAAAGAAGAACTGGAGTTGGTCACCAGGTGCTGCAGCTGCCCACTGGTCCTATACGTACAATAGAATGGTTACATGCAGAGAACACATTTTATTATAACCTGCACAAGGACAAAATAAAGTGGGTGGCTTTCAAAAAAACAAAAACATCACCAGCATATCTACATACAGCCACTCAGTACATGGTACAAATAAGAAACACACACACACACACACACACACACACACACACACACACACACACACACACACACACACACACACACACACACACACACACGGCTTAGTGAAGACCCAGATGACGCCTCTTAACATGTAGCGTTTGGTGTGCGGGCGGTGCTCGGGCTGAGGTCAGTGATTGGTGTGCAGGTGATTACCATAAGATATTTATGTTATTGATTTAACCTCCTGCAGGCTGTAATGAAACACCAAGGCCAAGCCCTGCAGAGGCTTCCGTCCTCAACACATCACCCCCCCCCATTCAGCTTCACATGACACACCTTTCTCCCCCCCATTAAGCTTCACATGACACACCTTTCTCCCCCCCATTAAGCTTCACAGGACACACCTTTCTCCCCCCCATTCAGCTTCACATGACACAACACTCTCCCCCCTATACAGCTTCACATGACACAACACTCTCCCCCCATTCAGCTTCACATGACACACCACTCCCCCCCATTCACCTTCTCATGACCCAACACTCCCCCCCATTCAGCTTCACATGAACACATCACACCACTCTACCCCCATTCAGCTTCACATGACACACCACTCTCCCCCGCATTCAGCTTCACATGAACACATCACACTCTTCTCCCCCATTCAGCTTCACTTGAACACATCACACTCTTCTCCCCCATTCAGCTTCACTTGAACACATCACACTCTTCTCCCCCATTCAGCTTCACATAAACACATCACACTCTTCTCCCTCATTCAGCTTCACATGAACACATCACACTCTTCTCCCCTATTCAGCGTCACATGAACACATCACACCCTTCTCCCCCTCATTCAGCATCACAAAACACATCACACTCTTCTCCCCCATTCAGCTTCACATGAACACATCACACTCTTCTCCCCCATTCAGCTTCACTTGAACACATCACACTCTTCTCCCTCATTCAGCTTCACATGAACACATCACACCCTTCTCCCCCTCATTCAGCTTCACAAAACACAAAACACTCTTCTGCCCCATTCAGCTTCACATGAACACATCACACTCTTCTCCCCCATTCAGCTTCACATGAACACATCACACTCTTCTTCCCCATTCAGCTTCACATGAACACATCACACTCTTCTTCCCCATTCAGCTTCATATGAACACATCACACTCTTCTCCCCCATTCAGCCTCACATGAACTCATCACACTCTTCTTCCCCATTCAGCCTCACATGAACTCATCACACTCTTCTCCCCCATTCAGCCTCACATGAACTCATCACACTCTTCTCCCCCATTCAGCCTCACATGAACTCATCACACTCTTCTTCCCCATTCAGCCTCACATGAACACATCACACTCTTCTCCCCCATTCAGCCTCACATGAACACATCACACTCTTCTTCCCCATTCAGCCTCACATGAACTCATCACACTCTTCTCCCCCATTCACCTTCACATGAACACATCACACTCTTCTCCCCTATTCAGCGTCACATGAACACATCACACTCTTCTCCACCTTATTCAGCGTCACATGAATACATCACACTCTTCTCCCTGATTCAGCTTCCCATGAACACATCACACTCTTCTCTCCCATTCAGCTTCACATGAACACATCACACTCTTCTCCCCCATTCAGCTTCACATGAACACATCACACTCTTCCCCCCCATTCAGCGTCACATGAACACATCACACTCTTCTCCCCCATTCAGCTTCACATGAACACATCACACTCTTCTCCCCCATTCAGCTTCACATGAAAACATCACATTTCTCTCCCCCTCACTCAGCATCACAAAACACATCACACTCTTCTCCCACATTCAGCTTCACATGAACACATCACACTCTTCTCCCTCATTCAGCTTCACATGAACAAAACACACTCTTCTCACCCTCATTCAGCGTCACATGAACACATCACACTCTTCTCCCTCATTCAGCTTCACATGAACACATCACACTATTCTACCCAATTCAGCGTCACATGAACACATCACACTCTTCTCCCTCATTCAGCTTCTCATGAACACATCACACTCTTCTGCCCCATTCAGCTTCACATGAACACATCACACTCTTCTCCCTCATTCAGCTTCACATGAACACATCACACTCTTCTCCCCCTAATTCAGCGTCACATGAACACATCACACTCTTCTCCCCCATTCAGTTTCACATGAACACATCACACTCTTCTCCCTCATTGAGCTTCACATGAACACATCACACTTTTCGAACACATCACACTCTTCTCCCCTATTCAGCGTCACATGAACACATCACACTCTTCTACCCCATTCAGCGTCACATGAACACATCACACTCTTCTCCCTCATTCAGCTTCACATTAACACATCACACCCTTCTCCCCCCCATTCAGCGTCACATGAACACATCACACTCTTCTGCCCCATTCAGCTTCACATGAACACATCACACTCTTCTCCCCCATTCAGCTTCACATGAACACATCACACTCTTCTTCCCCATTCAGCTTCACATGAACACATCACACTCTTCTTCCCCATTCAGCTTCACATGAACACATCACACTCTTCTTCCCCATTCAGCTTCATATGAACACATCACACTCTTCTGCCCCATTCAGCTTCACATGAACACATCACACTCTTCTCCCCCATTCAGCCTCACATGAACTCATCACACTCTTCTCCCCCATTCAGCTTCACATGAACAGATCACACTCTTCTTCCCCATTCAGCCTCACATGAACTCATCACACTCTTCTCCCCCATTCACCTTCACATGAACACATCACACTCTTCTACCCTATTCAGCGTCACATGAACACATCACTCTCTTCTCCACCTTATTCAGCGTCACATGAATACATCATACTCTTCTCCCTCATTCAGCTTCCCATGAACACATCACACTCTTCTCTCCCATTCAGCGTCACATGAACACATCACACTCTTCTCCCCCATTCAGCTTCACATGAACACATCACACTCTTCTCCCCCATTCAGCTTCACATGAAAACATCACACTCTTCTCCCCCTCACTCAGCATCACAAAACACATCACACTCTTCTCCCACATTCAGCTTCACATGAACACATCACACTCTTCTCCCTTATTCAGCTTCACATGAACAAAACACACTCTTCTCCCCCTCATTCAGCGTCACATGAACACATCACACTCTTCTCCCCCATTCAGTTTCACATGAACACATCACACTCTTCTCCCTCATTCAGCATCACATGAACACATCACACTCTTCTCCCCTATTCAGCGTCACATGAACACATCACACTCTTCTATCCCATTCAGCTTCACATGAACACATCACACTCTTCTCCCTCATTCAGCATCACATGAACACATCACACTCTTTTCCACCTCATTGAGCTTCACATGAACACATCACACTCTTCTCCCCTATTCAGCGTCACATGAACACATCACACTCTTCTACCCCATTCAGCGTCACATGAACACATCACACCCTTCTCCCCCTCATTCAGCTTCCCATGAACACATCACACTCTTCTCCCTCATTCAGCTTCACATGAACTCATCGCACTCTTCTCCCCCATTCAGCTTCACATGAACACATCACACTCTTCTTCCCCATTCAGCCTCACATGAACTCATCACACTCTTCTCCCCCATTCACCTTCACTTGAACACATCACACTCTTCTCCCCCATTCACCTTCACTTGAACACATCACACTCTTCTCCCCCATTCAGCGTAACATGAACACATCACACTCTTCTCCCCCATTCAGCTTCACATGAACACATCACACTCTTACCCCCCATTCAGCTTCACATGAACACATCACAGTCTTCTACCCCATTCAGCGTCACATGAACACATCACACTCTTCTCCCCCATTCAGCTTCACATGAACACATCACACCATTCTCCCCCATTCAGCGTCACATGAACACATCACACTCTTCTCCCCCAGTCAGCTTCATTTGAACACATCACACTCTTCTCCCCCTTACTCAAGGTCACATGAATACATCACACGTTTCTCCCCCATTCAGCTTCACATGAATACATCACACTCTTCTTCCCCAATCAGCTTCACATGAACTCATCACACTCTTCTCCCCCATTCAGCTTCACATGAACACATCACACTCTTCTCCCCCATTCACCTTCACTTGAACACATCACATTCTTCCTCCCTTATTCAGCGTCACATGAATACGTCACACTTTTTCCCCCCATTCAGCGTCACATGAACACATAACACTCTTCTCCCTCATTCAGCTTCACATGAACACATCACAATCTTCTCCCCTATTCAGCGTCACATGAACACATCACACTCTTCTATCCCATTCAGCTTCACATGAACACATCACACTCTTCTCCCTCATTCAGCATCACATGAACACATCACACTCTTTTCCCCCTCATTGAGCTTCACATGAACACATCACACTCTTCGAACACATCACACTCTTCTGCCCTATTCAGCGTCACATGAACACATCACACTCTTCTACCCCATTCAGCGTCACATGAACACATCACGCTCTTCTCCCCCATTCAGCTTCACATGAACACATCACACTCTTCTTCCCCATTCAGCTTCACATGAACACATCACACTCTTCTTCCCCATTCAGCTACACATGAACACATCACACTCTTCTGCCCCATTCAGCTTCACATGAACACATCACACTCTTCTCCCCCATTCAGCCTCACATGAACTCATCACACTCTTCTCCCCCATTCAGCTTCACATGAACACATCACACTCTTCTTCCCCATTCAGCCTCACATGAACACATCACACTCTTCTCCCCCATTCAGCTTCACTTGAACACATCACACTCTTCTCCCCCATTCAGCTTCACATGAACACATCACAATCTTCTCCCCCATTCAGCGTCACATGAACACATCACACTCTTCTCCCCCATTCAGCGTCACATGAACACATCACACTCTTACCCCCCATTCAGCTTCACATGAACACATCACAGTCTTCTACCCCATTCAGCGTCACATGAACACATCACACTCTTCTCCCCCATTCAGCTTCACATGAACACATCACAATCTTCTCCCCCATTCAACGTCACTTGAACACATCACACTCTTCTCCCCCATTCAGCTTCACATGAACACATCACACTCTTCTCCCTCATTCAGCTTCACATGAACACATCACACTCTTCTCCCCCTCATTCAGCGTCACATGAACACATCACACTCTTCTCCCCCATTCAGCTTCACATGAACACATCACAATCTTCTCCCCCATTCAGCGTCACATGAACACATCACACTCTTCTCCCCCATTCACCTTCACTTGAACACATCACACTCTTCTCCCCCTCATTCAGCGTCACATGAACACATCACACTCTTCTCTCCCATTCAGCTTCACATGAACACATCACACTCTTCTCCCCCATTCAGCTTCACATGAACACATCACACTCTTCTCCCCCATTCAGCTTCACATGAACACATCACACTCTTACCCCCCATTCAGCTTCACATGAACACATCACAGTCTTCTACCCCATTCAGCGTCACATGAACACATCACACTCTTCTCCCCCATTCAGCTTCACATGAACACATCACACTCTTCTCCCCCATTCAGCTTCACATGAACACATCACACCATTCTCCCCCATTCAGCGTCACATGAACACATCACACTCTTCTCCCCCATTCAGCTTCATTTGAACACATCACACTCTTCTCCCCCTTACTCAGCGTCACATGAATACATCACACGTTTCTCCCCCATTCAGCTTCACATGAATACATCACACTCTTCTTCCCCAATCAGCTTCACATGAACTCATCACACTCTTCTCCCCCATTCAGCTTCACATGAACACATCACACTCTTCTCCCCCATTCACCTTCACTTGAACACATCACATTCTTCCTCCCTTATTCAGCGTCACATGAATACGTCACACTTTTTCCCCCCATTCAGCGTCACATGAACACATCACAATCTTCTCCCCTATTCAGCGTCACATGAACACATCACACTCTTCTATCCCATTCAGCTTCACATGAACACATCACACTCTTCTCCCTCATTCAGCATCACATGAACACATCACACTCTTTTCCCCCTCATTGAGCTTCACATGAACACATCACACTCTTCGAACACATCACACTCTTCTGCCCTATTCAGCGTCACATGAACACATCACACTCTTCTACCCCATTCAGCGTCACATGAACACATCACGCTCTTCTCCCCCATTCAGCTTCACATGAACACATCACACTCTTCTTCCCGATTCAGCTTCACATGAACACATCACACTCTTCTTCCCCATTCAGCTTCACATGAACACATCACACTCTTCTGCCCCATTCAGCTTCACATGAACACATCACACTCTTCTCCCCCATTCAGCGTCACATGAACACATCACACTCTTACCCCCCATTCAGCTTCACATGAACACATCACAGTCTTCTACTCCATTCAGCGTCACATGAACACATCACACTCTTCTCCCCCATTCAGCTTCACATGAACACATCACAATCTTCTCCCCCATTCAACGTCACTTGAACACATCACACTCTTCTCCCCCATTCAGCTTCACATGAACACATCACACTCTTCTGCCCTATTCAGCGTCACATGAACACATCACACTCTTCTAACCCATTCAGCGTCACATGAACACATCACGCTCTTCTCCCCCATTCAGCTTCACATGAACACATCACACTCTTCTTCCCCATTCAGCTTCACATGAACACATCACACTCTTCTTCCCCATTCAGCTTCACATGAACACATCACACTCTTCTCCCCCATTCAGCCTCACATGAACTCATCACACTCTTCTCCCCCATTCAGCTTCACATGAACACATCACACTCTTCTTCCCCATTCAGCCTCACATGAACACATCACACTCTTCTCCCCCATTCAGCTTCACTTGAACACATCACACTCTTCTCCCCCATTCAGCGTCACATGAACACATCACAATCTTCTCTCCCATTCAGCGTCACATGAACACATCACACTCTTCTCCCCCATTCAGCGTCACATGAACACATCACACTCTTACCCCCCATTCAGCTTCACATGAACACATCACAGTCTTCTACCCCATTCAGCGTCACATGAACACATCACACTCTTCTCCCCCATTCAGCTTCACATGAACACATCACAATCTTCTCCCCCATTCAACGTCACTTGAACACATCACACTCTTCTCCCCCATTCAGCTTCACATGAACACATCACACTCTTCTCCCTCATTCAGCTTCACATGAACACATCACACTCTTCTCCCCCTCATTCAGCGTCACATGAACACATCACACTCTTCTCCCCCATTCAGCTTCACATGAACACATCACAATCTTCTCCCCCATTCACCTTCACTTGAACACATCACACTCTTCTCCCCCTCATTCAGCGTCACATGAACACATCACACTCTTCTCTCCCATTCAGCTTCACATGAACACATCACACTCTTCTCCCCCATTCAGCTTCACATGAACACATCACACTCTTCTCCCCCATTCAGCTTCACATGAACACATCACACTCTTACCCCCCATTCAGCTTCACATGAACACATCACAGTCTTCTACCCCATTCAGCGTCACATGAACACATCACACTCTTCTCCTCCATTCAGCATTACATGAACACATCACCCTCTTCTCCCCCATTCACCTTCACTTGAACACATCACCCTCTTCTCCCCCATTCAGCGTCACATCACACTCTTCTCCCCCACATTCAGCTTCACATGAACATATCACACCCTTCTCCCCCATTCAGCGTCACATGAACACATCACACTCTTCTCCCTCATTCAGCTTCACATGAACACATCACACTCTTCTCCCCTATTCAGCTTCACATGAACACATCACACTCTTCTCCCCCTCATTCAGCGTCACATGAACACATCACACTCTTCTCCCTCATTCAGCTTCACATGAACATATCACACTCTTCTCCCTCACACATGAACACATCACACTCCTCTCCCCCATTCAGCTTCACATGAACACATCACACTCTTCTCCCTCATTCAGCTTCACATGAACACATCAAGCTCTTCTCCCCCATTCAGCTTCACATGAACACATCACACTCTTCTCCCCCATTCAGCTTCACATGAACACATCACACTCTTCTCCCCCATTCAGCTTCACATGAACACATCACACTCTTCTCCCCCATTCAGCGTCACATGAACACATCACACTCTTCTCCCCCATTCAGCTTCACATTAACACATCACACTCTTCTCCCCCATTCAGCTTCACATGAACACATCACAACCTTCTCCCCATTCAGCTTCACATGAACACATCACACTCTTCTCCCTCATTCAGCCTCCCATGAACACATCACACTCTTCTCCCTCATTCAGCTTCGCATGAACACATCACACTATTCTCCCCAATTCAGCGTCACATGAACACATCACACTCTTCTCCCCCATTCAGCTTCACATGAACACATCACACCCTTCTCCCCCATTCACCTTCACTTGAACACATCACACTCTTCTCCCCCATTCACCTTCACATGAACACATCACACCGTTCTCCCTCATTCAGCTTCACATGAACACATCACACTCTTCTCCCCCATTCAGCGTCATATGAACACATCACACTCTTCTCCCCCTCATTCAGCGTCACATGAACACATCACACTCTTCTCCCCCATTCAGCTTCACCTGAACACATCACACTCTTCTCCCTCATTCAGCCTCCCATGAACACATCTCTTCTCCCCCATTCAGCGTCACATGAACACATCACACTCTTCTCCCCCATTCAGCTTCACATGAACACATCACACTCTTCTCCCTCATTCAGCTTCACATGAACATATCACACTCTTCTCCCTCACACATGAACACATCACACTCCTCTCCCCCATTCAGCTTCACATGAACACATCACACTCTTCTCCCTCATTCAGCTTCACATGAACACATCACACTCTTCTCCCCCATTCAGCTTCACATGAACACATCACACTCTTCTCCCCCATTCAGCTTCACATTAACACATCACACTCTTCTCCCCCATTCAGCTTCACATGAACACATCACAACCTTCTCCCCATTCAGCTTCACATGAACACATCACACTCTTCTCCCTCATTCAGCCTCCCATGAACACATCACACTCTTCTCCCTCATTCAGCTTCACATGAACACATCACACTATTCTCCCCAATTCAGCGTCACATGAACACATCACACTCTTCTCCCCCATTCAGCTTCACATGAACACATCACACCCTTCTCCCCCATTCACCTTCACTTGAACACATCACACTCTTCTCCCCCATTCACCTTCACATGAACACATCACACCCTTCTCCCTCATTCAGCTTCACATGAACACATCACACTCTTCTCCCCCATTCAGCGTCATATGAACACATCACACTCTTCTCCCCCTCATTCAGCGTCACATGAACACATCACACTCTTCTCCCCCATTCAGCTTCACCTGAACACATCACACTCTTCTCCCTCATTCAGCCTCCCATGAACACATCTCTTCTCCCCCATTCAGCGTCACATGAACACATCACACTCTTCTCCCCCATTCAGCGTCATATGAACACATCACACTCTTCTCCCCCTCATTCAGCGTCACATGAACACATCACACTCTTCTCCCCCATTCAGCTTCACCTGAACACATCACACTCTTCTCCCCCATTCAGCTTCACCTGAACACATCACACTCTTCTCCTCCATTCAGCTTCACATGAACACATCACACTCTTCTCCCTCATTCAGCTTCACATGAACACATCAAGCTCTTCTCCCCCATTCAGCTTCACATGAACACATCACACTCTTCTCCCCCATTCAGCTTCACATGAACACATCACACTCTTCTCCCCCATTCAGCGTCACATGAACACATCACACTCTTCTCCCCCATTCAGCTTCACATTAACACATCACACTCTTCTCCCCCATTCAGCTTCACATGAACACATCACAACCTTCTCCCCATTCAGCTTCACATGAACACATCACACTCTTCTCCCTCATTCAGCCTCCCATGAACACATCACACTCTTCTCCCTCATTCAGCTTCACATGAACACATCACACTATTCTCCCCAATTCAGCGTCACATGAACACATCACACCCTTCTCCCCCATTCAGCTTCACATGAACACATCACACCCTTCTCCCCCATTCACCTTCACTTGAACACATCACACTCTTCTCCCCCATTCACCTTCACATGAACACATCACACCCTTCTCCCTCATTCAGCGTCACATGAACACATCACACTCTTCTCCCCCATTCAGCGTCATATGAACACATCACACTCTTCTCCCCCTCATTCAGCGTCACATGAACACATCACACTCTTCTCCCCCATTCAGCTTCACCTGAACACATCACACTCTTCTCCCTCATTCAGCTTCACATGAACACATCACACTCTTCTCCTTCATTCAGCTTCACATGAACACATCACACTCTCCTCCCCCATTCAGCTTCACATGAACACATCACACTCTTCTCCCCCATTCAGCTTCACATGAACACATCACACTCTTCTCCCCCATTCAGCTTCACATGAACACATCACACTCTTCTCCCCCATTCAGCGTCACATGAACACATCACACTCTTCACCCCCATTCAGCTTCACATTAACACATCACACTCTTCTCCCCCATTCAGCTTCACATGAACACATCACAACCTTCTCCCCATTCAGCTTCACATGAACACATCACACTCTTCTCCCTCATTCAGCCTCCCATGAACACATCACACTCTTCTCCCTCATTCAGCTTCACATGAACACATCACACTATTCTCCCCAATTCAGCGTCACATGAACACATCACACCCTTCTCCCCCATTCACCTTCACTTGAACACATCACACTCTTCTCCCCCATTCACCTTCACATGAACACATCACACTCTTCTCCCCCATTCAGATTCACGTGAACACATCACACTCTTCTCCCCCATTCAGTGTCACATGAACAAATCACACTCTTCTCCCCCATTCAGCTTCACTTGAACACATCACACTCTTCTCCCCCATTCAGCGTCACATCACACTCTTCTCCCCCATTCAGTGTCACATGAACACATCACACTCCTCTCCCCCATTCAGCTGCACATGAACACATCACACTCTTCTCCCTCATTCAGCTTCACATGAACACATCAAGCTCTTCTCCCCCATTCAGCTTCACTTGAACACATCACACTCTTCTCCCCCATTCAGTGTCACATGAACAAATCACACTCTTCTCCCCCATTCACCTTCACTTGAACACATCACACTCTTCTCCCCCATTCAGCGTCACATCACACTCTTCTCCCCCACATTCAGCTTCACATGAACACATCACACTCTTCTCCCCCATTCAGCTTCACATGAACACATCACAACCTTCTCCCCATTCAGCTTCACATGAACACATCACACTCTTCTCCCTCATTCAGCCTCCCATGAACACATCACACTCTTCTCCCTCATTCAGCTTCACATGAACACATCAAGCTCTTCTCCCCCATTCAGCTTCACATGAACACATCACACTCTTCTCCCCCTTTCAGCTTCACATGAACACATCACACTCTTCTCCCCCTCATTCAGCTTCACATGAACACATCACACTCTTCTCCTCCATTCAGCGTCACATGAACACATCACACTCTTCTCCCTCATTCAGCTTCACATGAACACATCACACTCTTCTCCCCCATTCAGATTCACATGAACACATCACACTCTTCTCCCCCATTCAGCTTCACATGAACACATCACACTCTTCTCCCCCATTCAGCGTCACATGAACACATCACACTCTTCTCCCCCATTCAGCTTCACATGAACACATCACACTCTTCTCCCCCATTCAGCGTCACATGAACACATCACACTCTTCTCCCCCATTCAGCTTCACATTAACACATCACACTCTTCTCCCCCATTCAGCTTCACATGAACACATCACAACCTTCTCCCCATTCAGCTTCACATGAACACATCACACTATTCTCCCCAATTCAGCGTCACCTGAACACATCACACTCTTCTCCCCCATTCAGCTTCACATGAACACATCACACCCTTCTCCCCCATTCACCTTCACTTGAACACATCACACCCTTCTCCCCCATTCACCTTCACATGAACACATCACACTCTTCTCCCCCTCATTCAGCTTCACATGAACACATCACACCCTTCTCCCTCATTCAGCTTCACATGAACAAATCACACTCTTCTCCCCCATTCAGCGTCACATGAACACATCACACTCTTCTCCCCCATTCAGCTTCACCTGAACACATCACACTCTTCTCCCCCATTCAGCTTCACATGAACACATCACACTCTTCTCCCCCTCATTCAGCTTCACATGAACACATCACACTCTTCTCCCTCATTCAGCGTCACATGAACACATCACACTCTTCTCCCTCACACATGAACACATCACACTCCTCTCCCCCATTCAGCTTCACATGAACACATCACACTCTTCTCCCTCATTCAGCTTCACATGAACACATCAAGCTCTTCTCCCCCATTCAGCTTCACATGAACACATCACACTCTTCTCCCCCATTCAGCTTCACATGAACACATCACACTCTTCTCCCCCATTCAGCGTCACATGAACACATCACACTCTTCTCCCCCATTCAGCTTCACATTAACACATCACACTCTTCTCCCCCATTCAGCTTCACATGAACACATCACAACCTTCTCCCCATTCAGCTTCACATGAACACATCACACTCTTCTCCCTCATTCAGCCTCCCATGAACACATCACACTCTTCTCCCTCATTCAGCTTCACATGAACACATCACACTATTCTCCCCAATTCAGCGTCACATGAACACATCACACTCTTCTCCCCCATTCAGCTTCACATGAACACATCACACCCTTCTCCCCCATTCACCTTCACTTGAACACATCACACTCTTCTCCCCCATTCACCTTCACATGAACACATCACACCCTTCTCCCTCATTCAGCTTCACATGAACACATCACACCCTTCTCCCCCATTCAGCGTCACAAGAACACATCACACTCTTCTCCCCCATTCAGCGTCATATGAACACATCACACTCTTCTCCCCCTCATTCAGCGTCACATGAACACATCACACTCTTCTCCCCCATTCAGCTTCACCTGAACACATCACACTCTTCTCCCTCATTCAGCCTCCCATGAACACATCTCTTCTCCCCCATTCAGCGTCACATGAACACATCACACTCTTCTCCCCCATTCAGCTTCACATGAACACATCACACTCTTCCCCCTCATTCAGCCTCCCATGAACACATCTCTTCTCCCCCATTCAGCGTCACATGAACACATCACACTCTTCTCCCCCATTCAGCGTCATATGAACACATCACACTCTTCTCCCCCTCATTCAGCGTCACATGAACACATCACACTCTTCTCCCCCATTCAGCTTCACCTGAACACATCACACTCTTCTCCCCCATTCAACTTCACCTGAACACATCACACTCTTCTCCTCCATTCAGCTTCACATGAACACATCACACTCTTCTCCCTCATTCAGCTTCACATGAACACATCAAGCTCTTCTCCCCCATTCAGCTTCACATGAACACATCACACTCTTCTCCCCCATTCAGCTTCACATGAACACATCACACTCTTCTCCCCCATTCAGCGTCACATGAACACATCACACTCTTCTCCCCCATTCAGCTTCACATTAACACATCACACTCTTCTCCCCCATTCAGCTTCACATGAACACATCACAACCTTCTCCCCATTCAGCTTCACATGAACACATCACACTCTTCTCCCTCATTCAGCCTCCCATGAACACATCACACTCTTCTCCCTCATTCAGCTTCACATGAACACATCACACTATTCTCCCCAATTCAGCGTCACATGAACACATCACACTCTTCTCCCCCATTCAGCTTCACATGAACACATCACACCCTTCTCCCCCATTCACCTTCACTTGAACACATCACACTCTTCTCCCCCATTCACCTTCACATGAACACATCACACTCTTCTCCCCCATTCAGATTCACGTGAACACATCACACTCTTCTCCCCCATTCAGCTTCACATGAACACATCACACTCTTCTCCCCCATTCGGCATCACTTGAACACATCACACTCTTCTCCCCCATTCAGTGTCACATGAACAAATCACACTCTTCTCCCCCATTCACCTTCACTTGAACACATCACACTCTTCTCCCCCATTCAGCGTCACATCACACTCTTCTCCCCCACATTCAGCTTAGCATGAACACATCACACTCTTCTCCCCCATTCAGCTTCACATGAACACATCACAACCTTCTCCCCATTCAGCTTCACATGAACACATCACACTCTTCTCCCTCATTCAGCCTCCCATGAACACATCACACTCTTCTCCCCCTCATTCAGCCTCCCATGAACACATCTCTTCTCCCCCATTCAGCGTCACATGAACACATCACACTCTTCTCCCCCATTCAGCGTCACATGAACACATCGCACTCTTCTCCCTCATTCAGCTTCACATGAACATATCACACTCTTCTCCCTCACACATGAACACATCACACTCCTCTCCCCCATTCAGCTTCACATGAACACATCACACTCTTCTCCCTCATTCAGCTTCACATGAACACATCAAGCTCTTCTCCCCCATTCAGCTTCACATGAACACATCACACTCTTCTCCCCCATTCAGCTTCACATGAACACATCACACTCTTCTCCCCCATTCAGCGTCACATGAACACATCACACTCTTCTCCCCCATTCAGCTTCACATTAACACATCACACTCTTCTCCCCCATTCAGCTTCACATGAACACATCACAACCTTCTCCCCATTCAGCTTCACATGAACACATCACACTCTTCTCCCTCATTCAGCCTCCCATGAACACATCACACTCTTCTCCTCCATTCAGCATTACATGAACACATCACCCTCTTCTCCCCCATTCACCTTCACTTGAACACATCACACTCTTCTCCCCCATTCAGCGTCACATCACACTCTTCTCCCCCACATTCAGCTTCACATGAACATATCACACCCTTCTCCCCCATTCAGCGTCACATGAACACATCACACTCTTCTCCCTCATTCAGCTTCACATGAACACATCACACTCTTCTCCCCTATTCAGCTTCACATGAACACATCACACTCTTCTCCCCCTCATTCAGCGTCACATGAACACATCACACTCTTCTCCCTCATTCAGCTTCACATGAACATATCACACTCTTCTCCCTCACACATGAACACATCACACTCCTCTCCCCCATTCAGCTTCACATGAACACATCACACTCTTCTCCCTCATTCAGCTTCACATGAACACATCAAGCTCTTCTCCCCCATTCAGCTTCACATGAACACATCACACTCTTCTCCCCCATTCAGCTTCACATGAACACATCACACTCTTCTCCCCCATTCAGCGTCACATGAACACATCACACTCTTCTCCCCCATTCAGCTTCACATTAACACATCACACTCTTCTCCCCCATTCAGCTTCACATGAACACATCACAACCTTCTCCCCATTCAGCTTCACATGAACACATCACACTCTTCTCCCTCATTCAGCCTCCCATGAACACATCACACTCTTCTCCCTCATTCAGCTTCACATGAACACATCACACTATTCTCCCCAATTCAGCGTCACATGAACACCCAAACACTCTTCTCCCCCATTCAGCTTCACATGAACACATCACACCCTTCTCCCCCATTCACCTTCACTTGAACACATCACACTCTTCTCCCCCATTCACCTTCACATGAACACATCACACCCTTCTCCCTCATTCAGCTTCACATGAACACATCACACCCTTCTCCCCCATTCAGCGTCACAAGAACACTGTTACGTCTCGCCGCTCCACACCCGCTCTGCAGTGTAACCTTGGCCAAGGCTCGGCGTCTCCCCGCTCCACACCCGCTCTGCAGTGTGGGCGTGCCCGGAGCTCTGCCAACTCCACCTGATGCCTGTTTCCTCGTTACCCCTCCACTCACCTGTTGGCAATCACCTCCCTATATCTGGCTGTGTCACTCTCAGCTTGTTGCCAGTTCGTGCCGTTCCCTGGGAGAGTACTTGTGCTTGTCCTGCTCATCGAAGTTTGTTTACTTACCTGGATCTTCCCTGGAGATTTCTCTGTTGGACCTTCCTCGTTGCTCCCCTTCCCCTGTGCGCTGCTTTCCGTTTACGAAGAGGATTTCTTCACTCCAGCGTTGCTGTGATTTTTCCGTTCTCCTTTGGTATCCTCCTGTTTACCCCCCTCCTGCCTGGATTAAGGGCCGACTCCACTGTTCCCGGATTAAAGGGCGACTCCACGGTTCCCGGCTTAAAGCTGGACTTCGCGTTTCCTGGTGAAAGTGGACTTCCTGAGTTTTCTCTTCAACAAATTAGCCTGTTGGTCCCGCTATATTGTGCCTTCTGTGTTTGTGCTCTTGGGGTCGGGTGCAAACCCTAACAGTACGAACTGGCCATGACGACCCCAGCCAGCACAGACGGCACACCCACAGCCAATCCGGTGCAAGCAGCCCTAGTAAAACAAATTCAGATTACCAACGCCCATTCCCAGCAATTACAAGAGGCTTCGGTTGCTGTGCAGGGTCTCCAGTCTCAAGTTCAACCCCTGCAAGCTTCTGTGGAAGCTTTAGCTGTCCAGCAGGCGGCGATGGCGAGTCAGCAGGCAGAGATCATGCAACAACTGCAGACCATTTCAGCAGCTCTTGCCAACCAGCAGCTGAACCAGCCTGTACCGCCAGCAAGTGCGCCCCCTGTGGCCGCCGCTCCAGTAGATCCTCCGGTTCCTGTTTATTTACCCCGTGGAACCATCATTACCAGTCCACGCCCATTTGACGGTAACTTTGAAACTTGCTCTACCTTCATTATGCAGTGTGAGCTTGTTTTCACACACCAGCCCACCGTGTTCTCCAGTGATGCTGTTAAGATCGCTTACGTGACCAACCTGCTCAGTGGTCGAGCAGCGCAGTGGGCTACGTCTTCTTGGTCCATGGGGGCCAGCTACTGTAACTCTTATAGAGACTTTGTCGCAGAGCTACGTAAGGTTTTCCACCATCCGGTAAGCGGTCGGGATTCTGACTCACGACTGAATAACATCCAGCAGGGCGGCGCCAGCGTCACAGATTACTCCGTCGACTTCCGCCTGGCTGCCGCTGAGAGCGGATGGAATGACCAGGCCCTGCGTGCCACTTTTCGTAGAGGATTGAGCGAGGCGGTGAAGGATCAGCTTGCTACCCGAGAAGAACCCTCATCTCTGGATGACCTCATTGCTCTCGCTATCCGCATTGATGGACGTATCCGGGAGAGAAAGCGTGAGAAGGCCTTGCGTGGAACTTCCTTCAATCCCAGAACTACCTCTGCGTCAGACCGAACCGCTGTTCCCGTTTCCCCGGCCAATCCCTCCTCTGACTCTTTCGCGACAACGCCACCTGGGGATGTAGAAGAGCGGATGGAGGTAGGACGTGCTAGACTTACTCCTGCTGAACGGGAGAGCCGATTCAAGGCAGGTCTTTGCCTGTACTGTGGTCTTAAGGGGCACCGACTCCGCGACTGTCCCTCACGGCCAAAAGATTAGGCTTACCAGGACCAAGGGAGATCCTAGTAAGCCGCCTTTCCTTCTCCCGTGGGTCCGAATCTCGCAGCCATCTTGTTCCTATTGCTTTAGTCTGGGCGGGCCAGAGACTTTCCCTTGGAGCCCTGATTGATTCCGGAGCAGATGATAGTTTTTTGGACCTTGACTTTGCCTCGCAGGCAGACATTCCCCTTGAGTCTCTTGGGACCCCCATTGATGCGTTTGCCTTGGATGACCGGAGATTAGCCTGTATCACACAGCGGACCGTCCCCGTTACTCTCACCGTTGCAGGTAACCACACAGAGACAATGCAGTTTTACATCATACGTTCCCCGCTTAATCCAGTTATCTTGGGACGCCCCTGGCTCAGACACCATGAACCCCACATCTCTTGGTCCACAGGCACAGTCCTTGGATGGGGCTCTACTTGCCATGCCCAATGCCTTCGTGCAGCTCCGAGTGCTACGCCTTTGAGCTCGCCTACTCCCCTGCCTCCTGATCTCTCCTCCGTGCCCCCTGTGTATCATGACCTTGGTGAGGTATTTAGCAAGACCCGTGCTAAGTCACTCCCGCCTCACCGCCCGTATGATTGCGCCATTGATCTCCGTCCTGGGGCTACTCTTCCCAGTAGCCGCCTCTACAACTTGTCACTCCCTGAGAAGGCGGCCATGGATGAGTACATCACCGAGTCCCTTGCTGCAGGTCTCATCAAGCCCTCGTCTTCCTCTGTTGCTGCAGGGTTCTTTTTTGTGAAGAAGAAGGACGGGGGACTTCGACCTTGTATTGACTACCGGCAACTGAACGCAATCACCATTAAGAACAAGTACCCGCTTCCACTTATGAGTTCGACTTTTGAGCCTCTCTCACAGGCGACCATCTTCACCAAGCTAGACCTGAGGAGCGCTTACCACCTCGTGCGAATCAGGGAAGGCGATGAGTGGAAGACCGCCTTCAAAACACCCCGAGGCCACTATGAGTACTTGGTGATGCCGTTCGGACTCACAAACGCACCAGCAGTGTTTCAGGCGTTTATGAACGACGTACTCCGTGACATGTTGGATGTGTTTGTCGTCGTTTACCTGGACGACATCCTCATTTTTTCCCAGTCTCTTGAGGAACACGTCCAGCATGTTCGCAGGGTACTGGAGCGCCTCCTCCAGAACCAACTCTACGTCAAGGCGGAGAAGTGCCTGTTTCACTCCCCCTCTGTGGATTACTTGGGATTCATCGTAGAGAAGGGACGGACCAGAGCAGATCCCCGCAAGGTCCAGACAGTGGTGGACTGGCCGGAACCTACCAACCGTAAGGAGCTGCAGAGTTTTCTAGGGTTCGCAAATTTCTACCGGAGATTCATTCGCAACTACAGCCAGCTGGCAGAACCGCTTACTGCGTTGACCTCCCCAGCCAAACCCTTCATCTGGTCTCCTGCTGCCAGCTCTGCTTTCCAAGTCCTCAAGACAAGGTTCACCTCGGCCCCAGTGCTGCTCCATCCTGACCCCAGGAGACAATTCGTGGTAGAGGTTGATGCCTCGGATTCAGGCGTAGGGGGGGTGCTCTCCCAGCGGTCGGCTGAGGACCAGAAACTCCATCCTTGCGCCTTTTTCTCCCGCCGATTTCTGCCGGCCGAGCAGAATTATGACGTTGGAAACCGGGAGTTACTGGCTGTAGTGGCTGCTCTGGAGGAATGGCGCCACTGGCTCGAGGGCGCTGAGCACCCGTTTCTCATCTGGACGGACCACAAGAACTTGACTCACCTGAGGGCAGCCAAACGTCTCAACAGTCGTCAGGCTCGGTGGGCTGGCTTCCTCAGTCGTTTCAACTATGTTCTGACTTACCGTCCTGGGACACGCAACGTAAAGGCTGACATCCTGTCTCGGCTACACCCGAAGGAAGGCGCGTTTGAAGAGCCTGAACCCATCCTCCCTGCGGCTAGAGTGGTCGGTGTGGTCACTTTTGGTCTTGAGTCGGCTGTTCGCACTGCCCAACGTGCTCAACCCGCTCCGAGTAACGTGCCACCCCGTCGCCTCTTCGTCCCAGATGCTGTTCGGTCTCGAGTTCTTCAGTGGGGTCATAGCAGTCGTTTCTCCTGTCACCCAGGAGTTAGTCGTACCCAGTCGTTCATCGCTCGGCGCTTCTGGTGGCCAACTATGCGGGAGGATGTCAAGAGCTTTGTAGCGGCCTGCACTGTTTGCGCCCGCAGCAAGGCCTCTCACCAGGCGCCATCTGGTCTGTTGCAGCCACTCCCTATTCCTAGCCGCCCCTGGTCTCACGTGGCTTTGGATTTCGTTTCCGGACTACCACCTTCTCGGGGAAACACTGTGGTTCTCACCGTCATAGACCGTTTCAGCAAGGGCGTCCATCTGATAGCCCTTCCCAAACTTCCTTCGGCTGCTGAGACCGCGGACCTCTTGATGCAACATGTCTTCCGGCTTCATGGCCTGCCATCAGATGTAGTCTCCGATAGAGGTCCTCAGTTCACCTCACAAGTGTGGCGTGCATTTTGTAAAGGCATCGGAGCCACAGTAAGTCTGTCTTCGGGCTACCACCCCCAAACAAATGGTCAGACCGAGAGGGCAAACCAGAGCATGGAGACAGCGTTGCGTTGTGTATGTAACAGCAAGCCCTCCACCTGGAGTGACTACCTACCGTGGGTAGAGTACGCCACCAATTCCCTGGTCAGCTCTGCATCTGGACTTTCTCCATTCGAGGCATCCCTGGGGTATCAACCTCCCCTGTTCGACCCACAGCAGGATGAAGTGGCCGTTCCCTCCGTACAGCTCCACTTGCGACGCTGTCAGCGTGTCTGGAGGACCACCCGGACAGCACTGCTCAAGGCTGGGGAGCGCGCTCGCAGAGGGGCTGATCGGCGACGTACCCCTGCGCCGGAGTACAAGAAGGGACAGAGGGTCTGGCTGTCCACGAAGGACGTTCCCCTCCAGACAACCGACAAGAAACTCTCGCCCCGCTTCATTGGTCCTTTTGAAGTCCAGAAAGTCCTGAGCCCGGCAGCTGTTCGGCTGAAGCTGCCTTCCTCCATGCACATTCATCCTGTCTTCCACGTCTCTCGAGTTAAGCCCGTCTCCAGCAGTCCTCTTATGCCCCCGGTTCCTGAGCCTCCGCCTCCGGAATTTGTAGATCGTCATCCTCAATGGAGGGTCCGCCGGCTGCTTAAAGTCCGGCGCTGCGGCCGCGGGTTCCAGTATCTCGCGGACTGGGCAGGTTATGGACCTGAGGAGCGCAGTTGGATTTCGCGGAAGCTCATTATGGATCCCTCTCTCCTCGCCGACTTCTACCGTGCCCACCCGGGGGCGCCAGGTCAGTCGCCAGGTGGCTCCCGTAGAGGGGGGGGTACTGTTACGTCTCGCCGCTCCACACCCGCTCTGCAGTGTAACCTTGGCCAAGGCTCGGCGTCTCCCCGCTCCACACCCGCTCTGCAGTGTGGGCGTGCCCGGAGCTCTGCCAACTCCACCTGATGCCTGTTTCCTCGTTACCCCTCCACTCACCTGTTGGCAATCACCTCCCTATATCTGGCTGTGTCACTCTCAGCTTGTTGCCAGTTCGTGCCGTTCCCTGGGAGAGTACTTGTGCTTGTCCTGCTCATCGAAGTTTGTTTACTTACCTGGATCTTCCCTGGAGATTTCTCTGTTGGACCTTCCTCGTTGCTCCCCTTCCCCTGTGCGCTGCTTTCCGTTTACGAAGAGGATTTCTTCACTCCAGCGTTGCTGTGATTTTTCCGTTCTCCTTTGGTATCCTCCTGTTTACCCCCCTCCTGCCTGGATTAAGGGCCGACTCCACTGTTCCCGGATTAAAGGGCGACTCCACGGTTCCCGGCTTAAAGCTGGACTTCGCGTTTCCTGGTGAAAGTGGACTTCCTGAGTTTTCTCTTCAACAAATTAGCCTGTTGGTCCCGCTATATTGTGCCTTCTGTGTTTGTGCTCTTGGGGTCGGGTGCAAACCCTAACAAACACATCACACTCTTCTCCCCCATTCAGCGTCATATGAACACATCACACTCTTCTCCCCCTCATTCAGCGTCACATGAACACATCACACTCTTCTCCCCCATTCAGCTTCACCTGAACACATCACACTCTTCTCCCTCATTCAGCCTCCCATGAACACATCTCTTCTCCCCCATTCAGCGTCACATGAACACATCACACTCTTCTCCCCCATTCAGCGTCATATGAACACATCACACTCTTCTCCCCCTCATTCAGCGTCACATGAACACATCACACTCTTCTCCCCCATTCAGCTTCACATGAACACATCACACTCTTCTCCCCCATTCAGCTTCACATGAACACATCACACTCTTCTCCCCCATTCAGCGTCACATGAAGACATCACACTCTTCTCCCCCATTCAGCTTCACATTAACACATCACACTCTTCTCCCCCATTCAGCTTCACATGAACACATCACAACCTTCTCCCCATTCAGCTTCACATGAACACATCACACTCTTCTCCCTCATTCAGCCTCCCATGAACACATCACACTCTTCTCCCTCATTCAGCTTCACATGAACACATCACACTATTCTCCCCAATTCAGCGTCATATGAACACATCACACTCTTCTCCCCCTCATTCAGCGTCACATGAACACATCACACTCTTCTCCCCCATTCAGCTTCACCTGAACACATCACACTCTTCTCCCCCATTCAGCGTCACATGAACACATCACACTCTTCTCCCCCATTCAGCTTCACATGAACACATCACACTCTTCTCCCCCTCATTCAGCGTCAACTGAACACATCAAACTCTTCTCCCCCATTCAGCTTCACCTGAACACATCACACTCTTCTCCCCCATTCAGCGTCACATGAACACATCACACTCTTCTCCCCCATTCAGTGTCACATGAACACATCACACTCTTCTCCCCCATTCACCTTCACTTCAACACATCACACTCTTCTCCCCCATTCAGCGTCACATGAACACATCACAATCTTCTCCCCCATTCACCTTCACTTGAACACATCAAACTCTTCTCCCCCTTTTTCAGCGTCACATGAACACATCACACTCTTCTCCCCCATTCAGCTTCACATAAACACATCACACTCTTCTCCCCCATTCAGCGTCACATCACACTCTTCTCCCCCATTCAGCCTCACATGAACTCATCACGCTCTTCTCCTCCATTCAGCATTACATGAACACATCACACTCTTCTCCCCCATTCACCTTCACTTGAACACATCACACTCTCCTCCCCCATTCAGCGTCACATCACACTCTTCTCCCCCACATTCAGCTTCACATGAACACATCACACTCTTCTCCCCCATTCAGCGTCACATGAACACATCACACTCTTCTCCCCCATTCAGCGTCACATGAACACATCACACTCTTCTCCCTCATTCAGCTTCACATGAACATATCACACTCTTCTCCCTCACACATGAACACATCACACTCCTCTCCCCCATTCAGCTTCACATGAACACATCACACTCTTCTCCCTCATTCAGCTTCACATGAACACATCAAGCTCTTCTCCCCCATTCAGCTTCACATGAACACATCACACTCTTCTCCCCCATTCAGCGTCACATGAGCACATCACACTCTTCTCCCCCATTCAGCTTCACATTAACACATCACACTCTTCTCCCCCATTCAGCTTCACATGAACACATCACAACCTTCTCCCCATTCAGCTTCACATGAACACATCACACTCTTCTCCCTCATTCAGCCTCCCATGAACACATCACACTCTTCTCCTCCATTCACCTTCACTTGAACACATCACACTCTTCTCCCCCATTCACCTTCACTTGAACACATCACACTCTTCTCCCCCATTCAGCGTCACATCACACTCTTCTCCCCCACATTCAGCTTCACATGAACATATCACACCCTTCTCCCCCATTCAGCGTCACATGAACACATCACACTCTTCTCCCTCATTCAGCTTCACATGAACACATCACACTCTTCTCCCCTATTCAGCTTCACATGAACACATCACACTCTTCTCCCCCTCATTCAGCGTCACATGAACACATCACACTCTTCTCCCTCATTCAGCTTCACATGAACATATCACACTCTTCTCCCTCACACATGAACACATCACACTCCTCTCCCCCATTCAGCTTCACATGAACACATCACACTCTTCTCCCTCATTCAGCTTCACATGAACACATCAAGCTCTTCTCCCCCATTCAGCTTCACATGAACACATCACACTCTTCTCCCCCATTCAGCTTCACATGAACACATCACACTCTTCTCCCCCATTCAGCGTCACATGAACACATCACACCCTTCTCCCCCATTCAGCTTCACATTAACACATCACACTCTTCTCCCCCATTCAGCTTCACATGAACACATCACAACCTTCTCCCCATTCAGCTTCACATGAACACATCACACTCTTCTCCCTCATTCAGACTCCCATGAACACATCACACTCTTCTCCCTCATTCAGCTTCACATGAACACATCACACTATTCTCCCCAATTCAGCGTCACATGAACATCCAAACACTCTTCTCCCCCATTCAGCTTCACATGAACACATCACACCCTTCTCCCCCATTCACCTTCACTTGAACACATCACACTCTTCTCCCCCATTCACCTTCACATGAACACATCACACCCTTCTCCCTCATTCAGCTTCACATGAACACATCACACCCTTCTCCCCCATTCAGCGTCACAAGAACACATCACACTCTTCTCCCCCATTCAGCGTCATATGAACACATCACACTCTTCTCCCCCATTCAGCTTCACCTGAACACATCACACTCTTCTCCCTCATTCAGCGTCACATGAACACATCACACTCTTCTCCCCCATTCAGCTTCACCTGAACACATCACACTCTTCTCCCTCATTCAGCCTCCCATGAACACATCTCTTCTCCCCCATTCAGCGTCACATGAACACATCACACTCTTCTCCCCCATTCAGCTTCACATGAACACATCACACTCTTCTCCCCCATTCAGCTTCACATGAACACATCACACTCTTCTCCCCCATTCAGCGTCACATGAACACATCACACTCTTCTCCCCCATTCAGCTTCACATTAACACATCACACTCTTCTCCCCCATTCAGCTTCACATGAACACATCACAACCTTCTCCCCATTCAGCTTCACATGAACACATCACACTCTTCTCCCTCATTCAGCCTCCCATGAACACATCACACTCTTCTCCCTCATTCAGCTTCACATGAACACATCACACTATTCTCCCCAATTCAGCGTCATATGAACACATCACACTCTTCTCCCCCTCATTCAGCGTCACATGAACACATCACACTCTTCTCCCCCATTCAGCTTCACCTGAACACATCACACTCTTCTCCCCCATTCAGCGTAACATGAACACATCACACTCTTCTCCCCCATTCAGCTTCACATGAACACATCACACTCTTCTCCCCCTCATTCAGCGTCAACTGAACACATCAAACTCTTCTCCCCCATTCAGCTTCACCTGAACACATCACACTCTTCTCCCCCATTCAGCGTCACATGAACACATCACACTCTTCTCCCCCATTCAGTGTCACATGAACACATCACACTCTTCTCCCCCATTCACCTTCACTTCAACACATCACACTCTTCTCCCCCATTCAGCGTCACATGAACACATCACAATCTTCTCCCCCTTTTTCAGCGTCACATGAACACATCACACTCTTCTCCCCCATTCAGCTTCACATAAACACATCACACTCTTCTCCCTCATTCAGCGTCACATCACACTCTTCTCCCCCATTCAGCCTCACATGAACTCATCACGCTCTTCTCCTCCATTCAGCATTACATGAACACATTACACTCTTCTCCACCATTCACCTTCACTTGAACACATCACACTCTTCTCCCCCATTCAGCGTCACATCACACTCTTCTCCCCCACATTCAGCTTCACATGAACACATCACACTCTTCTCCTCCATTCAGCTTCACTTGAACACATCACACTCTTCTCCCTCATTCAGCTTCACATGAACACATCTCTTCTCCCTCATTCAGCTTCACATGAACAAATCACACCCTTCTCCCCCATTCAGCGTCACATGAACACATCACACTCTTCTCCCCCATTCAGCGTCATATGAACACATCACACTCTTCTCCCCCTCATTCAGCGTCACATGAACACATCACACTCTTCTCCCCCATTCAGCTTCACCTGAACACATCACACTCTTCTCCCCCATTCAGCGTCACATGAACACATCACACTCTTCTCCCCCATTCAGCTTCACCTGAACACATCACACTCTTCTCCCCCATTCAGCGTCACATGAACACATCACACTCTTCTCCCCCATTCAGTGTCACATGAACACATCACACTCTTCTCCCCCATTCACCTTCACTTCAACACATCACACTCTTCTCCCCCATTCAGCGTCACATGAACACATCACAATCTTCTCCCCCATTCACCTTCACTTGAACACATCAAACTCTTCTCCCCCTTTTTCAGCGTCACATGAACACATCACACTCTTCTCCCCCATTCAGCTTCACATAAACACATCACACTCTTCTCCCCCATTCAGCGTCACATCACACTCTTCTCCCCCATTCAGCGTCACATGAACACATCACACTCTTCTCCCCCATTCAGTGTCACATGAACACATCACACTCTTCTCCCCCATTCACCTTCACTTCAACACATCACACTCTTCTCCCCCATTCAGCGTCACATGAACACATCACAATCTTCTCCCCCATTCACCTTCACTTGAACACATCAAACTCTTCTCCCCCTTTTTCAGCTTCACATAAACACATCACACTCTTCTCCCCCATTCAGCGTCACATCACACTCTTCTCCCCCATTCAGCCTCACATGAACTCATCACACTCTTCTCCTCCATTCAGCATTACATGAACACATCACCCTCTTCTCCCCCTATCACCTTCACTTGAACACATCACACTCTTCTCCCCCATTCAGCTTCACATGAACACACCACACTCTTCTTCCCCATTCAGCCTCACATGAACACATCACACTCTTCTACCCCATTCAGCTTCACATTAACACATCACACTCTTCTCCCCCATTCAGCGTCACATGAACACATCACAATCTTCTCCCCCATTCACCTTCACTTGAACACATCAAACTCTTCTCCCCCTTTTTCAGCGTCACATGAACACATCACACTCTTCTCCCCCATTCAGCTTCACATAAACACATCACACTCTTCTCCCCCATTCAGCGTCACATCACACTCTTCTCCCCCATTCAGCGTCACATGAACACATCACACTCTTCTCCCCCATTCAGTGTCACATGAACACATCACACTCTTCTCCCCCATTCACCTTCACTTCAACACATCACACTCTTCTCCCCCATTCAGCGTCACATGAACACATCACAATCTTCTCCCCCATTCACCTTCACTTGAACACATCAAACTCTTCTCCCCCTTTTTCAGCTTCACATAAACACATCACACTCTTCTCCCCCATTCAGCGTCACATCACACTCTTCTCCCCCATTCAGCCTCACATGAACTCATCACACTCTTCTCCTCCATTCAGCATTACATGAACACATCACCCTCTTCTCCCCCTATCACCTTCACTTGAACACATCACACTCTTCTCCCCCATTCAGCTTCACATGAACACACCACACTCTTCTTCCCCATTCAGCCTCACATGAACACATCACACTCTTCTCCCCCATTCAGCTTCACATTAACACATCACACTCTTCTCCCCCATTCAGCTTCACATGAACACATCACAACCTTCTCCCCATTCAGCTTCACATGAACATATCACACTCTTCTCCCTCACACATGAACACATCACACTCTTCTCCCCCATTCAGCTTCACATGAACACATCACAATCTTCTCCCCCTTTTTCAGCGTCACATGAACACATCACACTCTTCTCCCCCATTCAGCTTCACATAAACGCATCACACTCTTCTCCCTCATTCAGCGTCACATCACACTCTTCTCCCCCATTCAGCCTCACATGAACACATCACACTCTTCTCCCCCATTCAGCGTCACATGAACACATCACAATCTTCTCCCCCTTTTTCAGCGTCACATGAACACATCACACTCTTCTCCCCCATTCAGCTTCACATAAACACATCACACTCTTCTCCCTCATTCAGCGTCACATCACACTCTTCTCCCCCATTCAGCCTCACATGAACTCATCACGCTCTTCTCCTCCATTCAGCATTACATGAACACATCACACTCTTCTCCACCATTCACCTTCACTTGAACACATCACACTCTTCTCCCCCATTCAGCGTCACATCACACTCTTCTCCCCCACATTCAGCTTCACATGAACACATCACACTCTTCTCCTCCATTCAGCGTCACATGAACACATCACACTCTTCTCCCTCATTCAGCTTCACATGAACACATCACACTCTTCTCCCTCATTCAGCTTCACATGAACACATCACACTCTTCTCCCCCATTCAGCGTCACATGAACACATCACACTCTTCTCCCCCATTAGGCTTCACATGAACACATCACACTCTTCTCCCTCATTCAGCCTCCCATGAACACATCTCTTCTCCCTCATTCAGCTTCACATGAACAAATCACACCCTTCTCCCCCATTCAGCGTCACATGAACACATCACACTCTTCTCCCCCATTCAGCGTCATATGAACACATCACACTCTTCTCCCCCTCATTCAGCGTCACATGAACACATCACACTCTTCTCCCCCATTCAGCTTCACCTGAACACATCACACTCTTCTCCCCCATTCAGCGTCACATGAACACATCACACTCTTCTCCCCCATTCAGCTTCACCTGAACACATCACACTCTTCTCCCCCATTCAGCGTCACATGAACACATCACACTCTTCTCCCCCATTCAGCTTCACCTGAACACATCACACTCTTCTCCCCCATTCAGTGTCACATGAACACATCACACTCTTCTCCCCCATTCACCTTCACTTCAACACATCACACTCTTCTCCCCCATTCAGCGTCACATGAACACATCACAATCTTCTCCCCCATTCACCTTCACTTGAACACATCAAACTCTTCTCCCCCTTTTTCAGCGTCACATGAACACATCACACTCTTCTCCCCCATTCAGCTTCACATAAACACATCACACTCTTCTCCCCCATTCAGCGTCACATCACACTCTTCTCCCCCATTCAGCCTCACATGAACTCATCACACTCTTCTCCTCCATTCAGCATTACATGAACACATCACCCTCTTCTCCCCCTATCACCTTCACTTGAACACATCACCCTCTTCTCCCCCATTCAGCGTCACATCACACTCTTCTCCCCCACATTCAGCTTCACATGAACACATCACACCCTTCTCCCCCATTCAGCGTCACATGAACACATCACACTCTTCTCCTCCATTCAGCTTCACATGAACACATCACACTCTTCTCCCCCATTCAGCTTCACATGAACACATCACACTCTTCTCCCCCATTCAGCTTCACATGAACACATCACACTCTTCTCCCCCATTCAGCATCACATGAACACATCACACTCTTCTCCCCCATTCAGCTTCACATGAACATATCAAGCTCTTCTCCCTCACACATGAACACATCACACTCCTCTCCCCCATTCAGCTTCACTTGAACACATCACACTCTTCTCCCTCATTCAGCTTCACATGAACACATCAAACTCTTCTCCCCCATTCAGCTTCACATGAACACATCACACTCTTCTCCCCCATTCAGCTTCACATGAACACATCACACTCTTCTCCCCCATTCAGCATCACATGAACACATCACACTCTTCTCCCCCATTCAGCTTCACATGAACACACCACACTCTTCTTCCCCATTCAGCCTCACATGAACACATCACACTCTTCTCCCCCATTCAGCTTCACATTAACACATCACACTCTTCTCCCCCATTCAGCTTCACATGAACACATCACAACCTTCTCCCCATTCAGCTTCACATGAACACATCACACTATTCTCCCCAATTCAGCGTCACATGAACACATCACACTCTTCTCCCCCATTCAGCTTCACATGAACATATCACACTCTTCTCCCTCACACATGAACATATCACACTCTTCTCCCTCACACATGAACACATCACACTCTCCTTCCCCATTCAGCCTCACATGAACACATCACACTCTTCTCCCCCATTCAGCCTCCCATGAACACATCACCCTCTTCTCCCTCATTCAGCTTCACATGAACACATCACACTCTTCTCCCCCATTCAGCGTCACATGAACACATCACACTCTTCTCCCTCATTCAGCTTCACCTGAACACATCACACTCTTCTCCCCCATTCATCTTCACATGAACACATCACACCCTTCTCCCTCATTCAGCTTCACATGAACACATCACACCCTTCTCCCCCATTCAGCGTCACAAGAACACATCACACTCTTCCCCCCCATTCAGCCTCACATGAACACATCACACTCTTCTCCCCCATTCAGCCTCCCATGAACACATCACCCTCTTCTCCCTCATTCAGCGTCACCCGAACACATCACACTCTTCTCCCTCATTCAGCGTCACATGAACACATCACACTCTTCTCCCCCATTCAGCTTCACCTGAACACATCACACTCTTCTCCCCCATTCAGCGTCACATGAACACATCACACTCTTCTCCCCCATTCAGCGTCACATGAACACATCACAATCTTCTCCCCCATTCACCTTCACCTGAACACATCACACTCTTCTCCCCCATTCAGCGTCACATGAACACATCACACTCTTCTCCCCAATTCAGCTTCACCTGAACACATCACAATCTTCTCCCCCATTCAGCGTCACATGAACACATCACACTCTTCTCCCCCATTCAGTGTCACATGAACACATCACACTCTTCTCCCCCATTCACCTTCACTTCAACACATCACACTCTTCTCCCCCATTCAGCTTCACATGAACACATCACAACCTTCTCCCCATTCAGCTTCACATGAACACATCACACTATTCTCCCCAATTCAGCGTCACATGAACACATCACACTCTTCTCCCCCATTCAGCTTCACATGAACATATCACACTCTTCTCCCTCACACATGAACACATCACACTCTTCTCCCCCATTCAGCTTCACATGAACACATCACACTCTCCTTCCCCATTCAGCCTCACATGAACACATCACACTCTTCTCCCCCATTCAGCCTCCCATGAACACATCACCCTCTTCTCCCTCATTCAGCTTCACATGAACACATCACACTCTTCTCCCCCATTCAGCGTCACATGAACACATCACAATCTTCTCTCCCATTCATCTTCACATGAACACATCACACCCTTCTCCCTCATTCAGCTTCACATGAACACATCACACTCTTCTCCCCCATTCACCTTCACTTCAACACATCACACTCTTCTCCCCCATTCAGCTTCACATTAACACATCACACTCTTCTCCCCCATTCAGCTTCACATGAACACATCACAACCTTCTCCCCATTCAGCTTCACATGAACACATCACACTATTCTCCCCAATTCAGCGTCACATGAACACATCACACTCTTCTCCCCCATTTAGCTTCACATGAACATATCACACTCTTCTCCCTCACACATGAACATATCACACTCTTCTCCCTCACACATGAACACATCACACTCTCCTTCCCCATTCAGCCTCACATGAACACATCACACTCTTCTCCCCCATTCAGCCTCCCATGAACACATCACCCTCTTCTCCCTCATTCAGCTTCACATGAACACATCACACTCTTCTCCCCCATTCAGCGTCACATGAACACATCACACTCTTCTCCCCCATTCAGCGTCACATGAACACATCACAATCTTCTCTCCCATTCATCTTCACATGAACACATCACACCCTTCTCCCTCATTCAGCTTCACATGAACACATCACACCCTTCTCCCCCATTCAGCGTCACAAGAACACATCACACTCTTCCCCCCCATTCAGCCTCACATGAACACATCACACTCTTCTCCCCCATTCAGCCTCCCATGAACACATCACCCTCTTCTCCCTCATTCAGCGTCACCCGAACACATCACACTCTTCTCCCTCATTCAGCGTCACATGAACACATCACACTCTTCTCCCCCATTCAGCTTCACCTGAACACATCACACTCTTCTCCCCCATTCAGCGTCACATGAACACATCACACTCTTCTCCCCCATTCAGTGTCACATGAACACATCACACTCTTCTCCCCCATTCACCTTCACTTCAACACATCACACTCTTCTCCCCCATTCAGCGTCACATGAACACATCACAATCTTCTCCCCCATTCACCTTCACCTGAACACATCACACTCTTCTCCCCCATTCAGCGTCACATGAACACATCACACTCTTCTCCCCAATTCAGCTTCACCTGAACACATCACAATCTTCTCCCCCATTCAGCGTCACATGAACACATCACACTCTTCTCCCCCATTCAGTGTCACATGAACACATCACACTCTTCTCCCCCATTCACCTTCACTTCAACACATCACACTCTTCTCCCCCATTCAGCTTCACATGAACACATCACAACCTTCTCCCCATTCAGCTTCACATGAACACATCACACTATTCTCCCCAATTCAGCGTCACATGAACACATCACACTCTTCTCCCCCATTCAGCTTCACATGAACATATCACACTCTTCTCCCTCACACATGAACACATCACACTCTTCTCCCCCATTCAGCTTCACATGAACACATCACACTCTCCTTCCCCATTCAGCCTCACATGAACACATCACACTCTTCTCCCCCATTCAGCCTCCCATGAACACATCACCCTCTTCTCCCTCATTCAGCTTCACATGAACACATCACACTCTTCTCCCCCATTCAGCGTCACATGAACACATCACAATCTTCTCTCCCATTCATCTTCACATGAACACATCACACCCTTCTCCCTCATTCAGCTTCACATGAACACATCACACCCTTCTCCCCCATTCAGCGTCACAAGAACACATCACACTCTTCTCCCCCATTCAGCCTCACATGAACACATCACACTCTTCTCCCCCATTCAGCCTCCCATGAACACATCACCCTCTTCTCCCTCATTCAGCGTCACCTGAACACATCACACTCTTCTCCCTCATTCAGCGTCACATGAACACATCACACTCTTCTCCCCCATTCAGCTTCACCTGAACACATCACACTCTTCTCCCCCATTCAGCGTCACATGAACACATCACACTCTTCTCCCCCATTCAGTGTCACATGAACACATCACACTCTTCTCCCCCATTCACCTTCACTTCAACACATCACACTCTTCTCCCCCATTCAGCGTCACATGAACACATCACAATCTTCTCCCCCATTCACCTTCACCTGAACACATCACACTCTTCTCCCCCATTCAGCGTCACATGAACACATCACACTCTTCTCCCCCATTCAGCTTCACCTGAACACATCACAATCTTCTCCCCCATTCAGCGTCACATGAACACATCACACTCTTCTCCCCCATTCAGTGTCACATGAACACATCACACTCTTCTCCCCCATTCACCTTCACTTCAACACATCACACTCTTCTCCCCCATTCAGCGTCACATGAACACATCACAATCTTCTCCCCCATTCACCTTCACTTGAACACATCAAACTCTTCTCCCCCTTTTTCAGCGTCACATGAACACATCACACTCTTCTCCCCCATTCAGCTTCACATAAACACATCACACTCTTCTCCCCCATTCAGCGTCACATCACACTCTTCTCCCCCATTCAGCCTCACATGAACTCATCACACTCTTCTCCTCCATTCAGCATTACATGAACACATCACCCTCTTCTCCCCCTATCACCTTCACTTGAACACATCACCCTCTTCTCCCCCATTCAGCGTCACATCACACTCTTCTCCCCCACATTCAGCTTCACATGAACACATCACACCCTTCTCCCCCATTCAGCGTCACATGAACACATCACACTCTTCTCCTCCATTCAGCTTCACATGAACACATCACACTCTTCTCCCCCTCATTCAGCGTCACATGAACACATCACACTCTTCTCCCCCATTCAGCTTCACATGAACACATCACACTCTTCTCCCCCATTCAGCTTCACATTAACACATCACACTCTTCTCCCCCATTCAGCTTCACATGAACACATCACAACCTTCTCCCCATTCAGCTTCACATGAACACATCACACTCTTCTCCCTCATTCAGCTTCACTTGAACACATCACACTCTTCTCCCTCATTCAGCTTCACATGAACACATCAAACTCTTCTCCCCCATTCAGCTTCACATGAACACATCACACTCTTCTCCCCCATTCAGCTTCACATGAACACATCACACTCTTCTCCCCCATTCAGCGTCACATGAACACATCACACTCTTCTCCCTCATTCAGCTTCACATGAACACATCACACTCTTCTCCCTCACACATGAACACATCACACTCCTCTCCCCCATTCAGCTTCACATGAACACATCACACTCTTCTCCCTCATTCAGCTTCACATGAACACATCAAGCTCTTCTCCCCCATTCAGCTTCACATGAACACATCACACTCTTCTCCCCCATTCAGCGTCACATGAACACATCACACTCTTCTCCCCCATTCAGCTTCACATTAACACATCACACTCTTCTCCCCCATTCAGCTTCACATGAACACATCACAACCTTCTCCCCATTCAGCTTCACATGAACACATCACACTCTTCTCCCTCATTCAGCCTCCCATGAACACATCACACTCTTCTCCTCCATTCAGCATTACATGAACACATCACCCTCTTCTCCCCCATTCACCTTCACTTGAACACATCACACTCTTCTCCCCCATTCAGCGTCACATCACACTCTTCTCCCCCACATTCAGCTTCACATGAACATATCACACCCTTCTCCCCCATTCAGCGTCACATGAACACATCACACTCTTCTCCCTCATTCAGCGTCACATGAACACATCACACTCTTCTCCCTCATTCAGCTTCACATGAACATATCACACTCTTCTCCCTCACACATGAACACATCACACTCCTCTCCCCCATTCAGCTTCACATGAACACATCACACTCTTCTCCCTCATTCAGCTTCACATGAACACATCAAGCTCTTCTCCCCCATTCAGCTTCACATGAACACATCACACTCTTCTCCCCCATTCAGCTTCACATGAACACATCACACTCTTCTCCCCCATTCAGCGTCACATGAACACATCACACTCTTCTCCCCCATTCAGCTTCACATTAACACATCACACTCTTCTCCCCCATTCAGCTTCACATGAACACATCACAACCTTCTCCCCATTCAGCTTCACATGAACACATCACACTCTTCTCCCTCATTCAGCCTCCCATGAACACATCACACTCTTCTCCCTCATTCAGCTTCACATGAACACATCACACTATTCTCCCCAATTCAGCGTCACATGAACATCCAAACACTCTTCTCCCCCATTCAGCTTCACATGAACACATCACACCCTTCTCCCCCATTCACCTTCACTTGAACACATCACACTCTTCTCCCCCATTCACCTTCACATGAACACATCACACTCTTCTCCCCAATTCAGCGTCACATGAACATCCAAACACTCTTCTCCCCCATTCAGCTTCACATGAACACATCACACTCTTCTCCCCCATTCACCTTCACATGAACACATCACAACCTTCTCCCCATTCAGCTTCACATGAACACATCACACTCTTCTCCCTCATTCAGCTTCACATGAACACATCACACTATTCTCCCCAATTCAGCGTCATATGAACACATCACACTCTTCTCCCCCTCATTCAGCGTCACATGAACACATCACACTCTTCTCCCCCTCATTCAGCGTCACATGAACACATCACACTCTTCTCCCCCATTCAGTGTCACATGAACACATCACACTCTTCTCCCCCATTCACCTTCACTTCAACACATCACACTCTTCTCCCCCATTCAGCTTCACATGAACACATCACAACCTTCTCCCCATTCAGCTTCACATGAACACATCACACTATTCTCCCCAATTCAGCGTCACATGAACACATCACACTCTTCTCCCCCATTCAGCTTCACATGAACATATCACACTCTTCTCCCTCACACATGAACACATCACACTCTTCTCCCCCATTCAGCTTCACATGAACACATCACACTCTCCTTCCCCATTCAGCCTCACATGAACACATCACACTCTTCTCCCCCATTCAGCCTCCCATGAACACATCACCCTCTTCTCCCTCATTCAGCTTCACATGAACACATCACACTCTTCTCCCCCATTCAGCGTCACATGAACACATCACAATCTTCTCTCCCATTCATCTTCACATGAACACATCACACCCTTCTCCCTCATTCAGCTTCACATGAACACATCACACCCTTCTCCCCCATTCAGCGTCACAAGAACACATCACACTCTTCTCCCCCATTCAGCCTCACATGAACACATCACACTCTTCTCCCCCATTCAGCCTCCCATGAACACATCACCCTCTTCTCCCTCATTCAGCGTCACCTGAACACATCACACTCTTCTCCCTCATTCAGCGTCACATGAACACATCACACTCTTCTCCCCCATTCAGCTTCACCTGAACACATCACACTCTTCTCCCCCATTCAGCGTCACATGAACACATCACACTCTTCTCCCCCATTCAGTGTCACATGAACACATCACACTCTTCTCCCCCATTCACCTTCACTTCAACACATCACACTCTTCTCCCCCATTCAGCGTCACATGAACACATCACAATCTTCTCCCCCATTCACCTTCACCTGAACACATCACACTCTTCTCCCCCATTCAGCGTCACATGAACACATCACACTCTTCTCCCCCATTCAGCTTCACCTGAACACATCACAATCTTCTCCCCCATTCAGCGTCACATGAACACATCACACTCTTCTCCCCCATTCAGTGTCACATGAACACATCACACTCTTCTCCCCCATTCACCTTCACTTCAACACATCACACTCTTCTCCCCCATTCAGCGTCACATGAACACATCACAATCTTCTCCCCCATTCACCTTCACTTGAACACATCAAACTCTTCTCCCCCTTTTTCAGCGTCACATGAACACATCACACTCTTCTCCCCCATTCAGCTTCACATAAACACATCACACTCTTCTCCCCCATTCAGCGTCACATCACACTCTTCTCCCCCATTCAGCCTCACATGAACTCATCACACTCTTCTCCTCCATTCAGCATTACATGAACACATCACCCTCTTCTCCCCCTATCACCTTCACTTGAACACATCACCCTCTTCTCCCCCATTCAGCGTCACATCACACTCTTCTCCCCCACATTCAGCTTCACATGAACACATCACACCCTTCTCCCCCATTCAGCGTCACATGAACACATCACACTCTTCTCCTCCATTCAGCTTCACATGAACACATCACACTCTTCTCCCCCTCATTCAGCGTCACATGAACACATCACACTCTTCTCCCCCATTCAGCTTCACATGAACACATCACACTCTTCTCCCCCATTCAGCTTCACATTAACACATCACACTCTTCTCCCCCATTCAGCTTCACATGAACACATCACAACCTTCTCCCCATTCAGCTTCACATGAACACATCACACTCTTCTCCCTCATTCAGCTTCACTTGAACACATCACACTCTTCTCCCTCATTCAGCTTCACATGAACACATCAAACTCTTCTCCCCCATTCAGCTTCACATGAACACATCACACTCTTCTCCCCCATTCAGCTTCACATGAACACATCACACTCTTCTCCCCCATTCAGCGTCACATGAACACATCACACTCTTCTCCCTCATTCAGCTTCACATGAACACATCACACTCTTCTCCCTCACACATGAACACATCACACTCCTCTCCCCCATTCAGCTTCACATGAACACATCACACTCTTCTCCCTCATTCAGCTTCACATGAACACATCAAGCTCTTCTCCCCCATTCAGCTTCACATGAACACATCACACTCTTCTCCCCCATTCAGCGTCACATGAACACATCACACTCTTCTCCCCCATTCAGCTTCACATTAACACATCACACTCTTCTCCCCCATTCAGCTTCACATGAACACATCACAACCTTCTCCCCATTCAGCTTCACATGAACACATCACACTCTTCTCCCTCATTCAGCCTCCCATGAACACATCACACTCTTCTCCTCCATTCAGCATTACATGAACACATCACCCTCTTCTCCCCCATTCACCTTCACTTGAACACATCACACTCTTCTCCCCCATTCAGCGTCACATCACACTCTTCTCCCCCACATTCAGCTTCACATGAACATATCACACCCTTCTCCCCCATTCAGCGTCACATGAACACATCACACTCTTCTCCCTCATTCAGCGTCACATGAACACATCACACTCTTCTCCCTCATTCAGCTTCACATGAACATATCACACTCTTCTCCCTCACACATGAACACATCACACTCCTCTCCCCCATTCAGCTTCACATGAACACATCACACTCTTCTCCCTCATTCAGCTTCACATGAACACATCAAGCTCTTCTCCCCCATTCAGCTTCACATGAACACATCACACTCTTCTCCCCCATTCAGCTTCACATGAACACATCACACTCTTCTCCCCCATTCAGCGTCACATGAACACATCACACTCTTCTCCCCCATTCAGCTTCACATTAACACATCACACTCTTCTCCCCCATTCAGCTTCACATGAACACATCACAACCTTCTCCCCATTCAGCTTCACATGAACACATCACACTCTTCTCCCTCATTCAGCCTCCCATGAACACATCACACTCTTCTCCCTCATTCAGCTTCACATGAACACATCACACTATTCTCCCCAATTCAGCGTCACATGAACATCCAAACACTCTTCTCCCCCATTCAGCTTCACATGAACACATCACACCCTTCTCCCCCATTCACCTTCACTTGAACACATCACACTCTTCTCCCCCATTCACCTTCACATGAACACATCACACTCTTCTCCCCAATTCAGCGTCACATGAACATCCAAACACTCTTCTCCCCCATTCAGCTTCACATGAACACATCACACTCTTCTCCCCCATTCACCTTCACATGAACACATCACAACCTTCTCCCCATTCAGCTTCACATGAACACATCACACTCTTCTCCCTCATTCAGCTTCACATGAACACATCACACTATTCTCCCCAATTCAGCGTCATATGAACACATCACACTCTTCTCCCCCTCATTCAGCGTCACATGAACACATCACACTCTTCTCCCCCTCATTCAGCGTCACATGAACACATCACACTCTTCTCCCCCATTCAGCTTCACCTGAACACATCACACTCTTCTCCCCCATTCAGCGTCACATGAACACATCACACTCTTCTCCCCCATTCAGCTTCACATGAACACATCACACTCTTCTCCCCCTCATTCAGCGTCAACTGAACACATCAAACTCTTCTCCCCCATTCAGCTTCACCTGAACACATCACACTCTTCTCCCCCATTCAGCGTCACATGAACACATCACACTCTTCTCCCCCATTCAGTGTCACATGAACACATCACACTCTTCTCCCCCATTCACCTTCACTTCAACACATCACACTCTTCTCCCCCATTCAGCGTCACATGAACACATCACAATCTTCTCCCCCATTCACCTTCACTTGAACACATCAAACTCTTCTCCCCCTTTTTCAGCGTCACATGAACACATCACACTCTTCTCCCCCATTCAGCTTCACATAAACACATCACACTCTTCTCCCTCATTCAGCGTCACATCACACTCTTCTCCCCCATTCAGCCTCACATGAACTCATCACGCTCTTCTCCTCCATTCAGCATTACATGAACACATCACACTCTTCTCCCCCATTCACCTTCACTTGAACACATCACACTCTTCTCCCCCATTCAGCGTCACATCACACTCTTCTCCCCCACATTCAGCTTCACATGAACACATCACACTCTTCTCCTCCATTCAGCTTCACATGAACACATCACACTCTTCTCCCTCATTCAGCTTCACATGAACACATCACACTCTTCTCCCCCATTCAGCGTCACATGAACACATCACACTCTTCTCCCCCATTAGGCTTCACATGAACACATCACACTCTTCTCCCTCATTCAGCCTCCCATGAACACATCTCTTCTCCCTCATTCAGCTTCACATGAACAAATCACACCCTTCTCCCCCATTCAGCGTCACATGAACACATCACACTCTTCTCCCCCATTCAGCGTCATATGAACACATCACACTCTTCTCCCCCTCATTCAGCGTCACATGAACACATCACACTCTTCTCCCCCATTCAGCTTCACCTGAACACATCACACTCTTCTCCCCCATTCAGCGTCACATGAACACATCACACTCTTCTCCCCCATTCAGCTTCACCTGAACACATCACACTCTTCTCCCCCATTCAGCGTCACATGAACACATCACACTCTTCTCCCCCATTCAGTGTCACATGAACACATCACACTCTTCTCCCCCATTCAGTGTCACATGAACACATCACACTCTTCTCCCCCATTCACCTTCACTTCAACACATCACACTCTTCTCCCCCATTCAGCGTCACATGAACACATCACAATCTTCTCCCCCATTCACCTTCACTTGAACACATCAAACTCTTCTCCCCCTTTTTCAGCGTCACATGAACACATCACACTCTTCCCCCCCATTCAGCTTCACATAAACACATCACACTCTTCTCCCCCATTCAGCCTCACATGAACTCATCACACTCTTCTCCTCCATTCAGCATTACATGAACACATCACCCTCTTCTCCCCCTATCACCTTCACTTGAACACATCACCCTCTTCTCCCCCATTCAGCGTCACATCACACTCTTCTCCCCCACATTCAGCTTCACATGAACACATCACACCCTTCTCCCCCATTCAGCGTCACATGAACACATCACACTCTTCTCCTCCATTCAGCTTCACATGAACACATCACACTCTTCTCCCCCTCCTTCAGCGTCACATGAACATATCAAACTCTTCTCCCCCATTCAGCTTCACTTGAACACATCACACTCTTCTCCCTCATTCAGCTTCACATGAACACATCAAACTCTTCTCCCCCATTCAGCTTCACATGAACACATCACACTCTTCTCCCCCATTCAGCTTCACATGAACACATCACACTCTTCTCCCCCATTCAGCATCACATGAACACATCACACTCTTCTCCCCCATTCAGCTTCACATGAACACACCACACTCTTCTTCCCCATTCAGCCTCACATGAACACATCACACTCTTCTCCCCCATTCAGCTTCACATTAACACATCACACTCTTCTCCCCCATTCAGCTTCACATGAACACATCACAACCTTCTCCCCATTCAGCTTCACATGAACACATCACACTATTCTCCCCAATTCAGCGTCACATGAACACATCACACTCTTCTCCCCCATTCAGCTTCACATGAACATATCACACTCTTCTCCCTCACACATGAACACATCACACTCTTATCCCCCATTCAGCTTCACATGAACACATCACACTCTCCTTCCCCATTCAGCCTCACATGAACACATCACACTCTTCTCCCCCATTCAGCCTCCCATGAACACATCACCCTCTTCTCCCTCATTCAGCTTCACATGAACACATCACACTCTTCTCCCCCATTCAGCGTCACATGAACACATCACACTCTTCTCCCCCATTCAGCGTCACATGAACACATCACAATCTTCTCTCCCATTCATCTTCACATGAACACATCACACCCTTCTCCCTCATTCAGCTTCACATGAACACATCACACCCTTCTCCCCCATTCAGCGTCACAAGAACACATCACACTCTTCTCCCCCATTCAGCCTCACATGAACACATCACACTCTTCTCCCCCATTCAGCCTCCCATGAACACATCACCCTCTTCTCCCTCATTCAGCGTCACCCGAACACATCACACTCTTCTCCCTCATTCAGCGTCACATGAACACATCACACTCTTCTCCCCCATTCACCTTCACTTCAACACATCACACTCTTCTCCACCATTCAGCGTCACATGAACACATCACAATCTTCTCCCCCATTCACCTTCACCTGAACACATCACACTCTTCTCCCCCATTCAGCGTCACATGAACACATCACACTCTTCTCCCCCATTCAGCTTCACCTGAACACATCACAATCTTCTCCCCCATTCAGCGTCACATGAACACATCACACTCTTCTCCCCCATTCAGTGTCACATGAACACATCACACTCTTCTCCCCCATTCACCTTCACTTCAACACATCACACTCTTCTCCCCCATTCAGCTTCACATGAACACATCACAACCTTCTCCCCATTCAGCTTCACATGAACACATCACACTATTCTCCCCAATTCAGCGTCACATGAACACATCACACTCTTCTCCCCCATTCAGCTTCACATGAACATATCACACTCTTCTCCCTCACACATGAACACATCACACTCTTCTCCCCCATTCAGCTTCACATGAACACATCACACTCTCCTTCCCCATTCAGCCTCACATGAACACATCACACTCTTCTCCCCCATTCAGCCTCCCATGAACACATCACCCTCTTCTCCCTCATTCAGCTTCACATGAACTCATCACACTCTTCTCCCCCATTCAGCGTCACATGAACACATCACACTCTTCTCCCCCATTCAGCGTCACATGAACACATCACAATCTTCTCTCCCATTCATCTTCACATGAACACATCACACCCTTCTCCCTCATTCAGCTTCACATGAACACATCACACCCTTCTCCCCCATTCAGCGTCACAAGAACACATCACACTCTTCTCCCCCATTCAGCCTCACATGAACACATCACACTCTTCTCCCCCATTCAGCCTCCCATGAACACATCACCCTCTTCTCCCTCATTCAGCGTCACCTGAACACATCACACTCTTCTCCCTCATTCAGCGTCACATGAACACATCACACTCTTCTCCCCCATTCAGCTTCACCTGAACACATCACACTCTTCTCCCCCATTCAGCGTCACATGAACACATCACACTCTTCTCCCCCATTCAGTGTCACATGAACACATCACACTCTTCTCCCCCATTCACCTTCACTTCAACACATCACACTCTTCTCCCCCATTCAGCGTCACATGAACACATCACAATCTTCTCCCCCATTCACCTTCACCTGAACACATCACACTCTTCTCCCCCATTCAGCGTCACATGAACACATCACACTCTTCTCCCCCATTCAGCTTCACCTGAACACATCACAATCTTCTCCCCCATTCAGCGTCACATGAACACATCACACTCTTCTCCCCCATTCAGTGTCACATGAACACATCACACTCTTCTCCCCCATTCACCTTCACTTCAACACATCACACTCTTCTCCCCCATTCAGCGTCACATGAACACATCACAATCTTCTCCCCCATTCACCTTCACTTGAACACATCAAACTCTTCTCCCCCTTTTTCAGCGTCACATGAACACATCACACTCTTCTCCCCCATTCAGCTTCACATAAACACATCACACTCTTCTCCCCCATTCAGCGTCACATCACACTCTTCTCCCCCATTCAGCCTCACATGAACACATCACCCTCTTTTCCCCCTATCACCTTCACTTGAACACATCACCCTCTTCTCCCCCATTCAGCGTCACATCACACTCTTCTCCCCCACATTCAGCTTCACATGAACACATCACACCCTTCTCCCCCATTCAGCGTCACATGAACACATCACACTCTTCTCCTCCATTCAGCTTCACATGAACACATCACACTCTTCTCCCCCTCATTCAGCGTCACATGAACATATCAAACTCTTCTCCCTCACACATGAACACATCACACTCCTCTCCCCCATTCAGCTTCACTTGAACACATCACACTCTTCTCCCTCATTCAGCTTCACATGAACACATCAAACTCTTCTCCCCCATTCAGCTTCACATGAACACATCACACTCTTCTCCCCCATTCAGCTTCACATGAACACATCACACTCTTCTCCCCCATTCAGCGTCACATGAACACATCACACTCTTCTCCCTCATTCAGCTTCACATGAACACATCACACTCTTCTCCCTCACACATGAACACATCACACTCCTCTCCCCCATTCAGCTTCACATGAACACATCACACTCTTCTCCCTCATTCAGCTTCACATGAACACATCAAGCTCTTCTCCCCCATTCAGCTTCACATGAACACATCACACTCTTCTCCCCCATTCAGCGTCACATGAACACATCACACTCTTCTCCCCCATTCAGCTTCACATTAACACATCACACTCTTCTCCCCCATTCAGCTTCACATGAACACATCACAACCTTCTCCCCATTCAGCTTCACATGAACACATCACACTCTTCTCCCTCATTCAGCCTCCCATGAACACATCACACTCTTCTCCTCCATTCAGCATTACATGAACACATCACCCTCTTCTCCCCCATTCACCTTCACTTGAACACATCACACTCTTCTCCCCCATTCAGCGTCACATCACACTCTTCTCCCCCACATTCAGCTTCACATGAACATATCACACCCTTCTCCCCCATTCAGCGTCACATGAACACATCACACTCTTCTCCCTCATTCAGCTTCACATGAACATATCACACTCTTCTCCCTCACACATGAACACATCACACTCCTCTCCCCCATTCAGCTTCACATGAACACATCACACTCTTCTCCCTCATTCAGCTTCACATGAACACATCAAGCTCTTCTCCCCCATTCAGCTTCACATGAACACATCACACTCTTCTCCCCCATTCAGCTTCACATGAACACATCACACTCTTCTCCCCCATTCAGCGTCACATGAACACATCACACTCTTCTCCCCCATTCAGCTTCACATTAACACATCACACTCTTCTCCCCCATTCAGCTTCACATGAACACATCACAAACTTCTCCCCATTCAGCTTCACATGAAGACATCACACTCTTCTCCCTCATTCAGCCTCCCATGAACACATCACACTCTTCTCCCTCATTCAGCTTCACATGAACACATCACACTATTCTCCCCAATTCAGCGTCACATGAACATCCAAACACTCTTCTCCCCCATTCAGCTTCACATGAACACATCACACCCTTCTCCCCCATTCACCTTCACTTGAACACATCACACTCTTCTCCCCCATTCACCTTCACATGAACACATCACACCCTTCTCCCTCATTCAGCTTCACATGAACACATCACACCCTTCTCCCCCATTCAGCGTCACAAGAACACATCACACTCTTCTCCCCCATTCAGCGTCATATGAACACATCACACTCTTCTCCCCCATTCAGCTTCACCTGAACACATCACACTCTTCTCCCTCATTCAGCGTCACATGAACACATCACACTCTTCTCCCCCATTCAGCTTCACCTGAACACATCACACTCTTCTCCCTCATTCAGCCTCCCATGAACACATCTCTTCTCCCCCATTCAGCGTCACATGAACACATCACACTCTTCTCCCCCATTCAGCGTCATATGAACACATCACACTCTTCTCCCCCTCATTCAGCGTCACATGAACACATCACACTCTTCTCCCCCATTCAGCTTCACATGAACACATCACACTCTTCTCCCCCATTCAGCTTCACATGAACACATCACACTCTTCTCCCCCATTCAGCGTCACATGAACACATCACACTCTTCTCCCCCATTCAGCTTCACATTAACACATCACACTCTTCTCCCCCATTCAGCTTCACATGAACACATCACAACCTTCTCCCCATTCAGCTTCACATGAACACATCACACTCTTCTCCCTCATTCAGCCTCCCATGAACACATCACACTCTTCTCCCTCATTCAGCTTCACATGAACACATCACACTATTCTCCCCAATTCAGCGTCATATGAACACATCACACTCTTCTCCCCCTCATTCAGCGTCACATGAACACATCACACTCTTCTCCCCCATTCAGCTTCACCTGAACACATCACACTCTTCTCCCTCATTCAGCGTCACATGAACACATCACACTCTTCTCCCCCATTCAGCTTCACCTGAACACATCACACTCTTCTCCCTCATTCAGCCTCCCATGAACACATCTCTTCTCCCCCATTCAGCGTCACATGAACACATCACACTCTTCTCCCCCATTCAGCGTCATATGAACACATCACACTCTTCTCCCCCTCATTCAGCGTCACATGAACACATCACACTCTTCTCCCCCATTCAGCTTCACATGAACACATCACACTCTTCTCCCCCATTCAGCTTCACATGAACACATCACACTCTTCTCCCCCATTCAGCGTCACATGAACACATCACACTCTTCTCCCTCATTCAGCTTCACATGAACACATCACACTATTCTCCCCAATTCAGCGTCATATGAACACATCACACTCTTCTCCCCCATTCAGTGTCACATGAACACATCACACTCTTCTCCCCCATTCAGCTTCACCTGAACACATCACACTCTTCTCCCCCATTCAGCGTCACATGAACACATCACACTCTTCTCCCCCATTCAGCTTCACATGAACACATCACACTCTTCTCCCCCTCATTCAGCGTCAACTGAACACATCAAACTCTTCTCCCCCATTCAGCTTCACCTGAACACATCACACTCTTCTCCCCCATTCAGCGTCACATGAACACATCACACTCTTCTCCCCCATTCAGTGTCACATGAACACATCACACTCTTCTCCCCCATTCACCTTCACTTCAACACATCACACTCTTCTCCCCCATTCAGCGTCACATGAACACATCACAATCTTCTCCCCCATTCACCTTCACTTGAACACATCAAACTCTTCTCCCCCTTTTTCAGCGTCACATGAACACATCACACTCTTCTCCCCCATTCAGCTTCACATAAACACATCACACTCTTCTCCCTCATTCAGCGTCACATCACACTCTTCTCCCCCATTCAGCCTCACATGAACTCATCACGCTCTTCTCCTCCATTCAGCATTACATGAACACATCACACTCTTCTCCCCCATTCACCTTCACTTGAACACATCACACTCTTCTCCCCCATTCAGCGTCACATCACACTCTTCTCCCCCACATTCAGCTTCACATGAACACATCACACTCTTCTCCTCCATTCAGCTTCACATGAACACATCACACTCTTCTCCCCCATTCAGCATCACATGAACACATCACACTCTTCTCCCCCATTAGGCTTCACATGAACACATCACACTCTTCTCCCTCATTCAGCCTCCCATGAACAAATCACACCCTTCTCCCCCATTCAGCGTCACATGAACACATCACACCCTTCTCCCCCATTCAGCGTCACATGAACACATCACACCCTTCTCCCCCATTCAGCTTCACATGAACAAATCACACCCTTCTCCCCCATTCAGCGTCACATGAACACATCACACTCTTCTCCCTCATTCAGCTTCACATGAACAAATCACACTCTTCTCCCCCATTCAGCGTCACATGAACACATCACACTCTTCTCCCCCATTCAGCGTCATATGAACACATCACACTCTTCTCCCCCTCATTCAGCTTCACATAAACACATCACACTCTTCTCCCCCATTCAGCGTCATATCACACTCTTCTCCCCCATTCAGCCTCACATGAACTCATCACACTCTTCTCCTCCATTCAGCATTACATGAACACATCACCCTCTTCTCCCCCTATCACCTTCACTTGAACACATCACCCTCTTCTCCCCCATTCAGCGTCACATCACACTCTTCTCCCCCACATTCAGCTTCACATGAACACATCACACCCTTCTCCCCCATTCAGCGTCACATGAACACATCACACTCTTCTCCTCCATTCAGCTTCACATGAACACATCACACTCTTCTCCCCCTCATTCAGCGTCACATGAACACATCACACTCTTCTCCCCCATTCAGCTTCACATGAACACACCACATTCTTCTTCCCCATTCAGCCTCACATGAACACATCACACTCTTCTCCCCCATTCAGCTTCACATTAACACATCACACTCTTCTCCCTCATTCAGCTTCACATGAACACATCACACTCTTCTCCCCTATTCAGCGTCACATGAACACATCACACCCTTCTCCCCCTCATTCAGCATCACAAAACACATCACACTCTTCTCCCCCATTCAGCTTCACATGAACACATCACACTCTTCTCCCCCATTCAGCTTCACTTGAACACATCACACTCTTCTCCCTCATTCAGCTTCACATGAACACATCAAACTCTTCTCCCCCATTCAGCTTCACATGAACACATCACACTCTTCTCCCCCATTCAGCTTCACATGAACACATCACACTCTTCTCCCCCATTCAGCATCACATGAACACATCACACTCTTCTCCCCCATTCAGCTTCACATGAACACACCACACTCTTCTTCCCCATTCAGCCTCACATGAACACATCACACTCTTCTCCCCCATTCAGCTTCACATGAACACACCACACTCTTCTTCCCCATTCAGCCTCACATGAACACATCACACTCTTCTCCCCCATTCAGCGTCACATGAACACATCACACTCTTCTCCCCCATTCAGCTTCACATGAACATATCACACTCTTCTCCCTTACACATGAACACATCACACTCTTCTCCCCCATTCAGCTTCACATGAACACATCACACTCTCCTTCCCCATTCAGCCTCACATGAACACATCACACTCTTCTCCCCCATTCAGCCTCCCATGAACACATCACCCTCTTCTCCCTCATTCAGCTTCACATGAACACATCACACTCTTCTCCCCCATTCAGCGTCACATGAACACATCACACTCTTCTCCCCCATTCAGCGTCACATGAACACATCACAATCTTCTCTCCCATTCATCTTCACATGAACACATCACACCCTTCTCCCTCATTCAGCTTCACATGAACACATCACACCCTTCTCCCCCATTCAGCGTCACAAGAACACATCACACTCTTCTCCCCCATTCAGCCTCACATGAACACATCACACTCTTCTCCCCCATTCAGCCTCCCATGAACACATCACCCTCTTCTCCCTCATTCAGCGTCACCTGAACACATCACACTCTTCTCCCTCATTCAGCGTCACATGAACACATCACACTCTTCTCCCCCATTCAGCTTCACCTGAACACATCACACTCTTCTCCCCCATTCAGCGTCACATGAACACATCACACTCTTCTCCCCCATTCAGTGTCACATGAACACATCACACTCTTCTCCCCCATTCACCTTCACTTCAACACATCACACTCTTCTCCCCCATTCAGCGTCACATGAACACATCACAATCTTCTCCCCCATTCACCTTCACCTGAACACATCACAATCTTCTCCCCCATTCAGCGTCACATGAACACATCACACTCTTCTCCCCCATTCAGCGTCACATGAACACATCACACTCTTCTCCCCCATTCACCTTCACTTCAACACATCACACTCTTCTCCCCCATTCAGCGTCACATGAACACATCACAATCTTCTCCCCCATTCACCTTCACTTGAACACATCAAACTCTTCTCCCCCTTTTTCAGCGTCACATGAACACATCACACTCTTCTCCCCCATTCAGCTTCACATAAACACATCACACTCTTCTCCCCCATTCAGCGTCACATCACACTCTTCTCCCCCATTCAGCCTCACATGAACTCATCACACTCTTCTCCTCCATTCAGCATTACATGAACACATCACCCTCTTCTCCCCCTATCACCTTCACTTGAACACATCACCCTCTTCTCCCCCATTCAGCGTTACATCACACTCTTCTCCCCCACATTCAGCTTCACATGAACACATCACACCCTTCTCCCCCATTCAGCGTCACATGAACACATCACACTCTTCTCCTCCATTCAGCTTCACATGAACACATCACACTCTTCTCCCCCTCATTCAGCGTCACATGAACATATCAAACTCTTCTCCCTCACACATGAACACATCACACTCCTCTCCCCCATTCAGCTTCACTTGAACACATCACACTCTTCTCCCTCATTCAGCTTCACATGAACACATCAAACTCTTCTCCCCCATTCAGCTTCACATGAACACATCACACTCTTCTCCCCCATTCAGCTTCACATGAACACATCACACTCTTCTCCCCCATTCAGCGTCACATGAACACATCACACTCTTCTCCCCCATTCAGCTTCACATGAACACACCACACTCTTCTTCCCCATTCAGCCTCACATGAACACATCACACTCTTCTACCCCATTCAGCTTCACATTAACACATCACACTCTTCTCCCCCATTCAGCTTCACATGAACACATCACAACCTTCTCCCCCATTCAGCTTCACATGAACACATCACACTCTTCTCCCTCATTCAGCTTCACATGAACACATCACACTATTCTCCCCAATTCAGCGTCACATGAACACATCACACTCTTCTCCCCCATTCAGCTTTACATGAACACATCACCCTCTTCTCCCTCATTCAGCGTCACCTGAACACATCACACTCTTCTCCCTCATTCAGCGTCACATGAACACATCACACTCTTCTCCCCCATTCAGCGTCATATGAACACATCACACTCTTCTCCCCCATTCAGCTTCACCTGAACACATCACACTCTTCTCCCCCATTCAGCGTCACATGAACACATCACACTCTTCTCCCCCATTCAGTGTCACATGAACACATCACACTCTTCTCCCCCATTCACCTTCACTTCAACACATCACACTCTTCTCCCCCATTCAGTGTCACATGAACACATCACAATCTTCTCCCCCATTCACCTTCACTTGAACACATCAAACTCTTCTCCCCCTTTTTCAGCGTCACATGAACACATCACACTCTTCTCCCCCATTCAGCTTCACATAAACACATCACACTCTTCTCCCCCATTCAGCCTCACATGAACTCATCACGCTCTTCTCCTCCATTCAGCATTACATGAACACATCACACCCTTCTCCCACATTCAGCTTCACATGAACACATCACACTCTTCTCCTCCATTCAGCTTCACATGAACACATCACACCCTTCTCCCCCATTCAGCGTCACAAGAACACATCACACTCTTCTCCCCCATTCAACGTCACATGAACACATCACACTCTTCTCCCCCATTCACCTTCACTTCAACACATCACACTCTTCTCCCCCATTCAGCGTCACATGAACACATCACAATCTTCTCCCCCATTCACCTTCACCTGAACACATCACAATCTTCTCCCCCATTCAGCGTCACATGAACACATCACACTCTTCTCCCCCATTCAGCGTCACATGAACACATCACACTCTTCTCCCCCATTCACCTTCACTTCAACACATCACACTCTTCTCCCCCATTCAGCGTCACATGAACACATCACAATCTTCTCCCCCATTCACCTTCACTTGAACACATCAAACTCTTCTCCCCCTTTTTCAGCGTCACATGAACACATCACACTCTTCTCCCCCATTCAGCTTCACATAAACACATCACACTCTTCTCCCCCATTCAGCGTCACATCACACTCTTCTCCCCCATTCAGCCTCACATGAACTCATCACACTCTTCTCCTCCATTCAGCATTACATGAACACATCACCCTCTTCTCCCCCTATCACCTTCACTTGAACACATCACCCTCTTCTCCCCCATTCAGCGTTACATCACACTCTTCTCCCCCACATTCAGCTTCACATGAACACATCACACCCTTCTCCCCCATTCAGCGTCACATGAACACATCACACTCTTCTCCTCCATTCAGCTTCACATGAACACATCACACTCTTCTCCCCCTCATTCAGCGTCACATGAACATATCAAACTCTTCTCCCTCACACATGAACACATCACACTCCTCTCCCCCATTCAGCTTCACTTGAACACATCACACTCTTCTCCCTCATTCAGCTTCACATGAACACATCAAACTCTTCTCCCCCATTCAGCTTCACATGAACACATCACACTCTTCTCCCCCATTCAGCTTCACATGAACACATCACACTCTTCTCCCCCATTCAGCGTCACATGAACACATCACACTCTTCTCCCCCATTCAGCTTCACATGAACACACCACACTCTTCTTCCCCATTCAGCCTCACATGAACACATCACACTCTTCTACCCCATTCAGCTTCACATTAACACATCACACTCTTCTCCCCCATTCAGCTTCACATGAACACATCACAACCTTCTCCCCCATTCAGCTTCACATGAACACATCACACTCTTCTCCCTCATTCAGCTTCACATGAACACATCACACTATTCTCCCCAATTCAGCGTCACATGAACACATCACACTCTTCTCCCCCATTCAGCTTTACATGAACACATCACCCTCTTCTCCCTCATTCAGCGTCACCTGAACACATCACACTCTTCTCCCTCATTCAGCGTCACATGAACACATCACACTCTTCTCCCCCATTCAGCGTCATATGAACACATCACACTCTTCTCCCCCATTCAGCTTCACCTGAACACATCACACTCTTCTCCCCCATTCAGCGTCACATGAACACATCACACTCTTCTCCCCCATTCAGTGTCACATGAACACATCACACTCTTCTCCCCCATTCACCTTCACTTCAACACATCACACTCTTCTCCCCCATTCAGTGTCACATGAACACATCACAATCTTCTCCCCCATTCACCTTCACTTGAACACATCAAACTCTTCTCCCCCTTTTTCAGCGTCACATGAACACATCACACTCTTCTCCCCCATTCAGCTTCAAATAAACACATCACACTCTTCTCCCCCATTCAGCGTCACATGACACTCTTCTCCCCCATTCAGCCTCACATGAACTCATCACGCTCTTCTCCTCCATTCAGCATTACATGAACACATCACACCCTTCTCCCACATTCAGCTTCACATGAACACATCACACTCTTCTCCTCCATTCAGCTTCACATGAACACATCACACCCTTCTCCCCCATTCAGCGTCACAAGAACACATCACACTCTTCTCCCCCATTCAACGTCACATGAACACATCACACTCTTCTCCCCCATTCAGCGTCACATGAACACATCACACTCTTCTCCCTCATTCAGCCTCCCATGAACACATCTCTTCTCCCTCATTCAGCGTCACATGAACACATCACACTCTTCTCCCCCTCATTCAGCGTCACATGAACACATCACACTCTTCTCCCCCATTCAGCGTCACATGAACACATCACACTCTTCTCCCCCATTCAGCTTCAACTGAACACATCACACTCTTCTCCCCCATTCAGTGTCACATGAACACATCACACTCTTCTCCCCCATTCACCTTCACTTCAACACATTACAATCTTCTCCCCCATTCACCTTCACTTGAACACATCAAACTCTTCTCCCCCATTCAGCGTCACATCACACTCTTCTCCCCCATTCAGCCTCACATGAACTCATCACGCTCTTCTCCTCCATTCAGCATTACATGAACACATCACACTCTTCTCCCCCATTCAGCGTCACATGAACACATCACACTCTTCTCCCCCATTCACCTTCACTTGAACACATCAAACTCTTCTCCCCCTTTTTCAGCGTCACATGAACACATCACACTCTTCTCCCCCATTCAGCTTCACATAAACACATCACACTCTTCTCCCCCATTCAGCGTCACATCACACTCTTCTCCCCCATTCAGCCTCACATGAACTCATCACGCTCTTCTCCTCCATTCAGCATTACATGAACACATCACACCCTTCTCCCACATTCAGCTTCACATGAACACATCACACTCTTCTCCTCCATTCAGCTTCACATGAACACATCACACCCTTCTCCCCCATTCAGCGTCACAAGAACACATCACACTCTTCTCCCCCATTCAGCGTCACATGAACACATCACACTCTTCTCCCCCATTCAGCTTCACATGAACACATCACACTCTTCTCCCTCATTCAGCCTCCCATGAACACATCTCTTCTCCCTCATTCAGCCTCCCATGAACACATCTCTTCTCCCTCATTCAGCGTCACATGAACACATCACACTCTTCTCCCCCTCATTCAGCGTCACATGAACACATCACACTCTTCTCCCCCATTCAGCGTCACATGAACACATCACACTCTTCTCCCCCATTCAGCTTCACCTGAACACATCACACTCTTCTCCCCCATTCAGTGTCACATGAACACATCACACTCTTCTCCCCCATTCACCTTCACTTCAACACATCACAATCTTCTCCCCCATTCACCTTCACTTGAACACATCAAACTCTTCTCCCCCTTTTTCAGCGTCACATGAACACATCACACTCTTCTCCCCCATTCAGCTTCACATAAACACATCACACTCTTCTCCCCCATTCAGCGTCACATCACACTCTTCTCCCCCATTCAGCCTCACATGAACTCATCACGCTCTTCTCCTCCATTCAGCTTCACATGAACACATCACACTCTTCTCCCCCATTCAGCGTCACATGAACACATCACACTCTTCTCCCCCATTCAGCTTCACCTGAACACATCACACTCTTCTCCCCCATTCAGTGTCACATGAACACATCACACTCTTCTCCCCCATTCAGCGTCACATGAACACATCACACTCTTCTCCCCCATTCAGCTTCACCTGAACACATCACACTCTTCTCCCCCATTCAGCGTCACATGAACACATCACACTCTTCTCTCCCATTCAGCTTCACATGAACACATCACACTCTTCTCCCCCATTCAGCTTCACCTGAACACATCACACTCTTCTCCCCCATTCAGCGTCACATGAACACATCACACTCTTCTCTCCCATTCAGCCTCACATGAACTCATCACGCTCTTCTCCTCCATTCAGCATTACATGAACACATCACACCCTTCTCCCCCATTCAGCTTCACATGAACACATCACACTCTTCTCCTCCATTCAGCGTCACAAGAACACATCACACCCTTCTCCCCCATTCAGCTTCACATGAACACATCACACCCTTCTCCCCCATTCAGCGTCACAAGAACACATCACACTCTTCTCCCCCATTCAGCGTCACATGAACACATCACACTCTTCTCCCCCATTCAGCGTCACATGAACACATCACACTCTTCTCCCCCATTCAGCTTCACATGAACACATCACACTCTTCTCCCTCATTCAGCCTCCCATGAACACATCTCTTCTCCCTCATTCAGCCTCCCATGAACACATCTCTTCTCCCTCATTCAGCGTCACATGAACACATCACACTCTTCTCCCCCTCATTCAGCGTCACATGAACACATCACACTCTTCTCCCCCATTCAGCGTCACATGAACACATCACACTCTTCTCCCCCATTCAGCTTCACCTGAACACATCACACTCTTATCCCCCATTCAGTGTCACATGAACACATCAAACTCTTCTCCCCCTTTTTCAGCGTCACATGAACACATCACACTCTTCTCCCCCATTCAGCTTCACATAAACACATCACACTCTTCTCCCCCATTCAGCCTCACATGAACTCATCACGCTCTTCTCCTCCATTCAGCATTACATGAACACATCACACTCTTCTCCCCCATTCAGCGTCACATGAACACATCACACTCTTCTCCCCCATTCAGCTTCACCTGAACACATCACACTCTTCTCCCCCATTCAGTGTCACATGAACACATCACACTCTTCTCCCCCATTCAGCGTCACATGAACACATCACACTCTTCTCCCCCATTCAGCTTCACCTGAACACATCACACTCTTCTCCCCCATTCAGTGTCACATGAACACATCACACTCTTCTCCCCCATTCAGCTTCACCTGAACACATCACACTCTTCTCCCCCATTCAGCGTCACATGAACACATCACACTCTTCTCCCCCATTCAGCGTCACATGAACACATCACACTCTTCTCCCCCATTCAGCTTCACCTGAACACATCACACTCTTCTCCCCCATTCAGTGTCACATGAACACATCACACTCTTCTCCCCCATTCACCTTCACTTCAACACATCACAATCTTCTCCCCCATTCACCTTCACTTGAACACATCAAACTCTTCTCCCCCTTTTTCAGCGTCACATGAACACATCACACTCTTCTCCCCCATTCAGCTTCACATAAACACATCACACTCTTCTCCCCCATTCAGCGTCACATCACACTCTTCTCCCCCATTCAGCCTCACATGAACTCATCACACTCTTCTCCTCCATTCAGCATTACATGAACACATCACCCTCTTCTCCCCCATTCACCTTCACTTGAACACATCACACTCTTCTCCCCCATTCAGCGTCACATCACACTCTTCTCCCCCACATTCAGCTTCACATGAACACATCACACCCTTCTCCCCCATTCAGCGTCACATGAACACATCACACTCTCCTCCTCCATTCAGCTTCACATGAACACATCACACTCTTCTCCCTCATTCAGCTTCACATGAACACATCACACTCTTCTCCCCCTCATTCAGCGTCACATGAACACATCACACTCTTCTCCCTCATTCAGCTTCACATGAACATATCACACTCTTCTCCCTCACACATGAACACATCACACTCCTCTCCCCCATTCAGCTTCACATGAACACATCACACTCTTCTCCCTCATTCAGCTTCACATGAACACATCAAACTCTTCTCCCCCATTCAGCCTCACATGAACTCATCACACTCTTCTCCCCCATTCAGCTTCACATGAACACATCACACTCTTCTCCCCCATTCAGCGTCACATGAACACATCACACTCTTCTCCCCCATTCAGCTTCACATGAACACATCACACTCTTCTTCCCCATTCAGCCTCACATGAACACATCACACTCTTCTCCCCCATTCAGCTTCACATTAACACATCACACTCTTCTCCCCCATTCAGCTTCACATGAACACATCACAACCTTCTCCCCATTCAGCTTCACATGAACACATCACACTATTCTCCCCAATTCAGCGTCACATGAACACATCACACTCTTCTCCCCCATTCAGCTTCACATGAACACATCACACCCTTCTCCCCCATTCACCTTCACTTGAACACATCACACTCTTCTCCCCCATTCACCTTCACATGAACACATCACACCCTTCTCCCCCATTCACCTTCACATGAACACATCACACTCTTCTCCCTCATTCAGCTTCACATGAACATATCACACTCTTCTCCCTCACACATGAACACATCACACTCCTCTCCCCCATTCAGCTTCACATGAACACATCACACTCTTCTCCCTCATTCAGCTTCACATGAACACATCAAACTCTTCTCCCCCATTCAGCTTCACATGAACACATCACACTCTTCTCCCCCATTCAGCTTCACATGAACACATCACACTCTTCTCCCCCATTCAGCGTCACATGAACACATCACACTCTTCTCCCCCATTCAGCTTCACATGAACACATCACACTCTTCTTCCCCATTCAGCCTCACATGAACACATCACACTCTTCTCCCCCATTCAGCTTCACATTAACACATCACACTCTTCTCCCCCATTCAGCTTCACATGAACACATCACAACCTTCTCCCCATTCAGCTTCACATGAACACATCACACTATTCTCCCCAATTCAGCGTCACATGAACACATCACACTCTTCTCCCCCATTCAGCTTCACATGAACACATCACACCCTTCTCCCCCATTCACCTTCACTTGAACACATCACACTCTTCTCCCCCATTCAGCTTCACATGAACACATCACACTCTTCTCCCCCATTCAGCTTCACATGAACACATCACACTATTCTCCCCAATTCAGCGTCACATGAACACATCACACTCTTCTCCCCCATTCAGCTTCACATGAACACATCACACCCTTCTCCCCCATTCACCTTCACTTGAACACATCACACTCTTCTCCCCCATTCAGCTTCACATGAACACATCACAACCTTCTCCCCATTCAGCTTCACATGAACACATCACACTATTCTCCCCAATTCAGCGTCACATGATCACATCACACTCTTCTCCCCCATTCAGCTTCACATGAACACATCACACCCTTCTCCCCCATTCACCTTCACTTGAACACATCACACTCTTCTCCCCCATTCACCTTCACATGAACACATCACACCCTTCTCCCCCATTCACCTTCACATGAACACATCACACTCTTCTCCCTCATTCAGCTTCACATGAACATATCACACTCTTCTCCCTCACACATGAACACATCACACTCCTCTCCCCCATTCAGCTTCACATGAACACGTCACACTCTTCTCCCTCATTCAGCTTCACATGAACACATCAAACTCTTCTCCCCCATTCAGCTTCACATGAACACATCACACTCTTCTCCCCCATTCAGCTTCACATGAACACATCACACTCTTCTCCCCCATTCAGCGTCACATGAACACATCACACTCTTCTCCCCCATTCAGCTTCACATGAACACATCACACTCTTCTCCCCCATTCAGCTTCACATTAACACATCACACTCTTCTCCCCCATTCAGCTTCACATTAACACATCACACTCTTCTCCCCCATTCAGCTTCACATTAACACATCACACTCTTCTCCCCCATTCAGCTTCACATGAACACATCACAACCTTCTCCCCATTCAGCTTCACATGAACACATCACACTATTCTCCCCAATTCAGCGTCACATGAACACATCACACTCTTCTCCCCCATTCAGCTTCACATGAACACATCACACCCTTCTCCCCCATTCACCTTCACTTGAACACATCACACTCTTCTCCCCCATTCAGCTTCACATGAACACATCACACTCTTCTCCCTCATTCAGGATCCCATGAACACATCTCTTCTCCCTCATTCAGCTTCACATGAACAAATCACACCCTTCTCACCCTCATTCAGCGTCACATGAACACATCACACTCTTCTCCCCCATTCAGCGTCATATGAACACATCACACTCTTCTCCCCCATTCAGCGTCACATGAACACATCACACTCTTCTCCCCCATTCAGCTTCACATGAACATATCACACTCTTCTCCCTCACACATGAACACATCACACTCTTCTCCCCCATTCAACTTCACATGAACACATCACACTCTCCTTCCCCATTCAGCCTCACATGAACACATCACACTCTTCTCCCCCATTCAGCTTCACATGAACACATCACACTCTTCTCCCCCATTCAGCTTCACATGAACACATCACAACCTTCTCCCCATTCAGCTTCACATGAACACGTCACACTCTTCTCCCTCATTCAGCCTCCCATGAACACATCACCCTCTTCTCCCTCATTCAGCCTCACATGAACACATCACACTCTTCTCCCCCATTCAGCGTCACATGAACACATCACACTCTTCTCCCCCATTCAGCGTCACATGAACACATCACACTCTTCTCCCTCATTCAGCTTCACATGAACACATCACACTCTTTTCCCCCTCATTGAGCTTCACATGAACACATCACACTCTTCTCCCCCATTCAGCTTCACATGAACACATCACACTCTTCTTCCCCATTCAGCTTCACATTAACACATCACACTCTTCTCCCCCATTCAGCTTCACATGAACACATCACAACCTTCTCCCCATTCAGCTTCACATGAACACATCACACTCTTCTCCCTCATTCAGCCTCCCATGAACACATCACACTATTCTCCCTCATTCAGCTTCACATGAACACATCACACTATTCTCCCCAATTCAGCGTCACATGAACACATCACACTCTTCTCCCCCATTCAGCTTCACATGAACACATCACACCCTTCTCCCCCATTCACCTTCACATGAACACATCACACCCTTCTCCCTCATTCAGCTTCACATGAACACATCACACCCTTCTCCCTCATTCAGCTTCACATGAACAAATCACACCCTTCTCCCCCATTCAGCGTCATATGAACACATCACACTCTTCTCCCTCATTCAGCCTCCCATGAACACATCTCTTCTCCCCCATTCAGCGTCACATGAACACATCACACTCTTCTCCCCCATTCAGCTTCACATGAACACATCACACTCTTCTCCCTCATTCAGCCTCCTATGAACACATCTCTTCTCCCCCATTCAGCGTCATATGAACACATCACACTCTTCTCCCCCTCATTCAGCGTCACATGAACACATCACACTCTTCTCCCCCATTCAGCTTCACCTGAACACATCACACTCTTCTCCCCCATTCAGCGTCACATGAACACATCACACTCTTCTCCCCCATTCAGCTTCACATGAACACATCACACTCTTCTCCTTCATTCAGCTTCACATGAACACATCACACTCTTCTCCCCCTCATTCAGCGTCACATGAACACATCACACTCTTCTCCCCTATTCAGCTTCACATGAACACATCACACTCTTCTCCCTCATTCAGCTTCACATGAACACATCACACTCTTCTCCCCCTCATTCGGGGTCACATGAACACATCACACTCTTCTCCCTCATTCAGCTTCACATGAACACATCACTTCTCCCCCTCATTCAGCTTCACATGAACAAATCACACCCTTCTCCCCCATTCAGCATCACAAGAACACATCACACTCTTCTCCCCCATTCAGCTTCACCTGAACACATCACACTCTTCTCCCTCATTCAGCCTCCCATGAACACATCTCTTCTCCCCCATTCAGCGTCACATGAACACATCACACTCTTCTCCCCCATTCAGCTTCACATGAACACATCACACTCTTCTCCCTCATTCAGCCTCCCATGAACACATCTCTTCTCCCCCATTCAGCTTCACATGAACACATCACACTCTTCTCCCTCATTCAGCGTCACATGAACACATCACACTCTTCTCCCCCATTCAGCGTCACATGAACACATCACACTCTTCTCCCCCATTCAGCTTCACCTGAACACATCACACTCTTCTCCCCCATTCAGCGTCACATGAACACATCACACTCTTCTCCTTCATTCAGCTTCACATGAACACATCACACTCTTCTCCCCCTTATTCAGCGTCACATGAACACATCACACTCTTCTCCCCTATTCAGCTTCACATGAACACATCACACTCTTCTCCCCCTCATTCAGCGTCACATGAACACATCACACTCTTCTCCCTCATTCAGCTTCACATGAACACATCACTTCTCCCCCTCATTCAGCTTCACATGAACAAATCACACCCTTCTCCCCCATTCAGCATCACAAGAACACATCACACTCTTCTCCCCCATTCAGCGTCATATGAACACATCACACTCTTCTCCCCCATTCAGCTTCACCTGAACACATCACACTCTTCTCCCCCATTCAGCGTCATATGAACACATCACACTCTTCTCCCCCATTCACCTTCACTTGAACACATCACACTCTTCTCCCCCATTCAGCGTCACATCACACTCTTCTCCCCCACATTCAGCTTCACATGAACACATCACACCCTTCTCCCCCATTCAGCGTCACATGAACACATCACGCTCTTCTCCTCCATTCAGCTTCACATGAACACATCACACCCTTCTCCCTCATTCAGCGTCACATGAACACATCACACTCTTCTCCCCCATTCAGCTTCACCTGAACACATCACACTCTTCTCCCCCATTCAGCTTCACATGAACACATCACACTCTTCTCCCCCATTCAGCGTCACATGAACACATCACACTCTTCTCCCCCATTCAGCTTCACATGAACACATCACACTCTTCTCCCCCTCATTCAGCTTCACCTGAACACATCACACTCTTCTCTCTCATTCAGCTTCACATGAACACATCACACTCTTCCCCCCTATTCAGTGTCGCATGAACACATCACACTCTTCTCCCCCATTCACCTTCACTTCAACACATCAAACTCTTCTCCCCCTTTTTCAGCGTCACATGAACACATCACACTCTTCTCCCCCATTCAGCGTCACATGAACACATCACACTCTTCTCCCCCATTCAGCCTCACATGAACACATCACACTCTTCTCCCCCTCATTCAGCTTCACAAAACACATCACACTCTTCTCCCCCATTCACCTTCACTTGAACACATCACACTCTTCTCCCCCATTCAGCGTCACATCACACTCTTCTCCCCCACATTCAGCTTCACATGAACACATCACACCCTTCTCCCCCATTCAGCGTCACATGAACACATCACACTCTTCTCCTCCATTCAGCGTCACATGAACACATCACACTCTTCTCCCCCTCATTCAGCATTACATGAACACATCACACTCTTCTCCCTCATTCAGCTTCACATGAACACATCACACTCTTCTCCCCCTCATTCAGCATTACATGAACACATCACACTCTTCTCCCCCATTCACCTTCACTTGAACACATCACACTCTTCTCCCCCATTCAGCGTCACATCACACTCTTCTCCCCCACATTCAGCTTCACATGAACACATCACACTCTTCTCCTCCATTCAGCTTCATATGAACACATCACACCCTTCTCCCTCATTCAGCTTCACATGAACACATCACACTCTTCTCCCCCTCATTCAGCGTCACATGAACACATCACACTCTTCCCCCCCATTCAGCCTCACATGAACTCATCACACTCTTCTCCTCCATTCAGCATTACATGAACTCATCACACTCTTCTCCCTCATTCAGCGTCACATGAACACATCACACTCTTCTCCCTCACACATGAACACATCACACTCCTCTCCCCCATTCAGCTTCACATGAACACATCACACTCTTCTCCCTCATTCAGCTTCACATGAACACATCAAACTCTTCTCCCCCATTCAGCTTCACATGAACACATCACACTCTTCTCCCCCATTCAGCTTCACATGAACACATCACACTCTTCTCCCCCATTCAGCGTCACATGAACACATCACACTCTTCTCCCCCATTCAGCTTCACATGAACACATCACACTCTTCTCCCCCATTCAGCTTCACATTAACACATCACACTCTTCTCCCCCATTCAGCTTCACATGAACACATCACACCCTTCTCCCCCATTCACCTTCACTTGAACACATCACACTCTTCTCCCCCATTCACTTTCACTTGAACACATCACACCCTTCTCCCCCATTCACCTTCACATGAACACATCACACCCTTCTCCCTCATTCAGCTTCACATGAACACATCACACTCTTCTCCCCCATTCAGCGTCATATGAACACATCACACCCTTCTCCCTCATTCAGCTTCACATGAACACATCACACTCTTCTCCCCCTCATTCAGCGTCACATGAACACATCACACTCTTCTCCCCCATTCAGCCTTACATGAACTCATCACACTCTTCTCCTCCATTCAGCATTACATGAACTCATCACACTCTTCTCCCTCATTCAGCGTCACATGAACACATCACACTCTTCTCCCTCACACATGAACACATCACACCCTTCTCCCTCATTCAGCTTCACATGAACACATCACACTCTTCTCCCCCATTCAGCGTCATATGAACACATCACACCCTTCTCCCCCATTCACCTTCACTTGAACACATCACACTCTTCTCCCCCATTCACCTTCACATGAACACATCACACCCTTCTCCCCCATTCACCTTCACTTGAACACATCACACTCTTCTCCCCCATTCAGCGTCACATCACACTCTTCTCCCCCACATTCAGCTTCACATGAACACATCACACCCTTCTCCCCCATTCAGCGTCACATGAACACATCACACTCTTCTCCTCCATTCAGCTTCATATGAACACATCACACCCTTCTCCCTCATTCAGCGTCACATGAACACATCACACTCTTCTCCCCCTCATTCAGCATTACATGAACACATCACACTCTTCTCCCTCATTCAGCTTCACATGAACACATCACACTCTTCTCCCCCTCATTCAGCATTACATGAACACATCACACTCTTCTCCCCCATTCACCTTCACTTGAACACATCACACTCTTCTCCCCCATTCAGCGTCACATCACACTCTTCTCCCCCACATTCAGCTTCACATGAACACATCACACTCTTCTCCTCCATTCAGCTTCATATGAACACATCACACCCTTCTCCCTCATTCAGCTTCACATGAACACATCACACTCTTCTCCCCCTCATTCAGCGTCACATGAACACATCACACTCTTCCCCCCCATTCAGCCTCACATGAACTCATCACACTCTTCTCCTCCATTCAGCATTACATGAACTCATCACACTCTTCTCCCTCATTCAGCGTCACATGAACACATCACACTCTTCTCCCTCACACATGAACACATCACACTCCTCTCCCCCATTCAGCTTCACATGAACACATCACACTCTTCTCCCTCATTCAGCTTCACATGAACACATCAAACTCTTCTCCCCCATTCAGCTTCACATGAACACATCACACTCTTCTCCCCCATTCAGCTTCACATGAACACATCACACTCTTCTCCCCCATTCAGCGTCACATGAACACATCACACTCTTCTCCCCCATTCAGCTTCACATGAACACATCACACTCTTCTCCCTCATTCAGCTTCACATGAACACATCACACTCTTCTCCCCCATTCAGCGTCATATGAACACATCACACTCTTCTCCCTCATTCAGCTTCACATGAACTCATCACACTCTTCTCCTCCATTCAGCGTCACATGAACACATCACACTCTTCTCCCTCACACATGAACACATCACACCCTTCTCCCTCATTCAGCTTCACATGAACACATCACACTCTTCTCCCCCATTCAGCGTCATATGAACACATCACACCCTTCTCCCCCATTCACCTTCACTTGAACACATCACACTCTTCTCCCCCATTCACCTTCACATGAACACATCACACCCTTCTCCCCCATTCACCTTCACATGAACACATCACACCCTTCTCCCCCATTCAGCGTCACATGAACACATCACACTCTTCTCCCCCATTCAGCGTCATATGAACACATCACACTCTTCTCCCCCTCATTCAGCGTCAGATGAACACATCACACTCTTCTCCCCCATTCAGCTTCACCTGAACACATCACACTCTTCTCCCCCATTCAGCGTCACATGAACACATCACACTCTTCTCCCCCATTCAGCGTCACATGAACACATCACACTCTTCTCCCTCATTCAGCTTCACATGAACAAATCACACCCTTCTCACCCTCATTCAGCGTCATATGAACACATCACACTCTTCTCCCCCTCATTCAGCGTCAGATGAACACATCACACTCTTCTCCCCCATTCAGCTTCACCTGAACACATCACACTCTTCTCCCCCATTCAGCGTCACATGAACACATCACACTCTTCTCCCCCATTCAGCGTCACATGAACACATCACACTCTTCTCCCCCATTCAGCTTCACATGAACATATCACACTCTTCTCCCTCACACATGAACACATCACACTCTTCTCCCCCATTCAGGTTCACATGAACACATCACACTCTTCTCCCCCATTCAGCTTCACATGAACACATCACACCCTTCTCCCCATTCAGCTTCACATGAACACATCACACTCTTCTCGCCCATTCAGCTTCACATGAACACATCACACTCTTCTCCCTCATTCAGCCTCCCATGAACACATCACCCTCTTCTCCCTCATTCAGCTTCACATGAACACATCACACTCTTCTCCCCCATTCAGCGTCACATGAACACATCACACTCTTCTCCCTCATTCAGCTTCACATGAACACATCACACTCTTTTCCCCCTCATTGAGCTTCACATGAACATATCACACTCTTCTCCCCCATTCACCTTCACATGAACACATTACACCCTTCTCCCCCATTCACCTTCACATGAACACATCACACCCTTCTCCCTCATTCAGCGTCACAAGAACACATCACACTCTTCTCCCCCATTCAGCGTCACATGAACACATCACACTCTTCTCCCCCATTCAGCTTCACATGAACACATCACACTCTTCTCCCTCATTCAGCCTCCCATGAACACATCTCTTCTCCCCCATTCAGCGTCACATGAACACATCACACTCTTCTCCCCCATTCAGCGTCATATGAACACATCACACTCTTCTCCCCCTCATTCAGCGTCACATGAACACATCACACTCTTCTCCCCCTCATTCAGCGTCACATGAACACATCACACTCTTCTCCCCCATTCAGCGTCACATGAACACATCACACTCTTCTCCCCCATTCAGCTTCACCTGAACACATCACACTCTTCTCCCCCATTCACCTTCACCTGAACACATCACACTCTTCTCCCCCATTCAGCGTCACATGAACACATCACACTCTTCTCCCCCATTCAGCTTCACATGAACACATCACACTCTTCTCCCTCATTCAGCCTCCCATGAACACATCTCTTCTCCCTCATTCAGCTTCACATGAACACATCACACTCTTCCCCCCCATTCAGCCTCACATGAACTCATCACACTCTTCTCCTCCATTCAGCATTACATGAACTCATCACACTCTTCTCCCTCATTCAGCGTCACATGAACACATCACACTCTTCTCCCTCACACATGAACACATCACACTCCTCTCCCCCATTCAGCTTCACATGAACACATCACACTCTTCTCCCTCATTCAGCTTCACATGAACACATCAAACTCTTCTCCCCCATTCAGCTTCACATGAACACATCACACTCTTCTCCCCCATTCAGCTTCACATGAACACATCACACTCTTCTCCCCCATTCAGCGTCACATGAACACATCACACTCTTCTCCCCCATTCAGCTTCACATGAACACATCACACTCTTCTCCCTCATTCAGCTTCACATGAACACATCACACTCTTCTCCCCCATTCAGCGTCATATGAACACATCACACTCTTCTCCCCCATTCAGCCTTACATGAACTCATCACACTCTTCTCCTCCATTCAGCATTACATGAACTCATCACACTCTTCTCCCTCATTCAGCGTCACATGAACACATCACACTCTTCTCCCTCACACATGAACACATCACACCCTTCTCCCTCATTCAGCTTCACATGAACACATCACACTCTTCTCCCCCATTCAGCGTCATATGAACACATCACACCCTTCTCCCCCATTCACCTTCACTTGAACACATCACACTCTTCTCCCCCATTCACCTTCACATGAACACATCACACCCTTCTCCCCCATTCACCTTCACATGAACACATCACACCCTTCTCCCCCATTCAGCGTCACATGAACACATCACACTCTTCTCCCCCATTCAGCGTCATATGAACACATCACACTCTTCTCCCCCTCATTCAGCGTCAGATGAACACATCACACTCTTCTCCCCCATTCAGCTTCACCTGAACACATCACACTCTTCTCCCCCATTCAGCGTCACATGAACACATCACACTCTTCTCCCCCATTCAGCGTCACATGAACACATCACACTCTTCTCCCTCATTCAGCTTCACATGAACAAATCACACCCTTCTCACCCTCATTCAGCGTCATATGAACACATCACACTCTTCTCCCCCTCATTCAGCGTCAGATGAACACATCACACTCTTCTCCCCCATTCAGCTTCACCTGAACACATCACACTCTTCTCCCCCATTCAGCGTCACATGAACACATCACACTCTTCTCCCCCATTCAGCGTCACATGAACACATCACACTCTTCTCCCCCATTCAGCTTCACATGAACATATCACACTCTTCTCCCTCACACATGAACACATCACACTCTTCTCCCCCATTCAGGTTCACATGAACACATCACACTCTTCTCCCCCATTCAGCTTCACATGAACACATCACACCCTTCTCCCCATTCAGCTTCACATGAACACATCACACTCTTCTCGCCCATTCAGCTTCACATGAACACATCACACTCTTCTCCCTCATTCAGCCTCCCATGAACACATCACCCTCTTCTCCCTCATTCAGCTTCACATGAACACATCACACTCTTCTCCCCCATTCAGCGTCACATGAACACATCACACTCTTCTCCCTCATTCAGCTTCACATGAACACATCACACTCTTTTCCCCCTCATTGAGCTTCACATGAACATATCACACTCTTCTCCCCCATTCACCTTCACATGAACACATTACACCCTTCTCCCCCATTCACCTTCACATGAACACATCACACCCTTCTCCCTCATTCAGCGTCACAAGAACACATCACACTCTTCTCCCCCATTCAGCGTCACATGAACACATCACACTCTTCTCCCCCATTCAGCTTCACATGAACACATCACACTCTTCTCCCTCATTCAGCCTCCCATGAACACATCTCTTCTCCCCCATTCAGCGTCACATGAACACATCACACTCTTCTCCCCCATTCAGCGTCATATGAACACATCACACTCTTCTCCCCCTCATTCAGCGTCACATGAACACATCACACTCTTCTCCCCCTCATTCAGCGTCACATGAACACATCACACTCTTCTCCCCCATTCAGCGTCACATGAACACATCACACTCTTCTCCCCCATTCAGCGTCACATGAACACATCACACTCTTCTCCCCCATTCAGCTTCACCTGAACACATCACACTCTTCTCCCCCATTCACCTTCACCTGAACACATCACACTCTTCTCCCCCATTCAGCGTCACATGAACACATCACACTCTTCTCCCCCATTCAGCTTCACATGAACACATCACACTCTTCTCCCTCATTCAGCCTCCCATGAACACATCTCTTCTCCCTCATTCAGCTTCACATGAACAAATCACACCCTTCTCACCCTCATTCAGCGTCACATGAACACATCACACTCTTCTCCCTCATTCAGCCTCCCATGAACACATCTCTTCTCCCTCATTCAGCTTCACATGAACAAATCACACCCTTCTCACCCTCATTCAGCGTCATATGAACACATCACACTCTTCTCCCCCATTCAGCGTCACATGAACACATCACACTCTTCTCCCCCATTCAGCTTCACATGAACACATCACACTCTTCTCCCCCATTCAGGTTCACCTGAACACGTCACACTTTTCTCCCTCATTCACCCTCCCATGAACACATCACCCTCTTCTCCCTCATTCAGCTTCACATGAACACATCACACTCTTCTCCCCCATTCAGCGTCACATGAACACATCACACTCTTCTCCCCCATTCAGCGTCACATGAACACATCACACTCTTCTCCCTCATTCAGCTTCACATGAACACATCACAATCTTCTCTCCCATTCACCTTCACATGAACCCATCACACTCTTCTCCCCCTCATTCAGCGTCACATGAACACATCACAATCTTCTCCCCCATTCACCTTCACATGAACACATCACACCCTTCTCCCCCATTCAGCGTCACATGAACACATCACAATCTTCTCTCCCATTCACCTTCACATGAACACATCACACCCTTCTCCCCCATTCACCTTCACATGAACACATCACACCCTTCTCCCCCATTCAGCGTCACAAGAACACATCACACTCTTCTCCCCCATTCAGCGTCACATGAACACATCACACTCTTCTCCCCCATTCAGCTTCACATGAACACATCACACTCTTCTCCCTCATTCAGCCTCCCATGAACACATCTCTTCTCCCCCATTCAGCGTCACATGAACACATCACACTCTTCTCCCCCATTCAGCGTCATATGAACACATCACACTCTTCTCCCCCATTCAGCTTCACCTGAACACATCACACTCTTCTCCCCCATTCAGCGTCACATGAACACATCACACTCTTCTCCCCCATTCAGTGTCACATGAACACATCACACTCTTCTCCCTCATTCAGCGTCACATGAACACATCACACTCTTCTCCCCCATTCAGCTTCACCTGAACACATCACACTCTTCTCCCCCATTCAGCGTCACATGAACACATCACACTCTTCTCCCCCATTCACCTTCACTTCAACACATCACACTCTTCTCCCCCATTCAGCGTCACATGAACACATCACACTCTTCTCCCCCATTCAGCGTCACATGAACACATCACAATCTTCTCCCCCATTCACCTTCACTTGAACACATCAAACTCTTCTCCCCCTTTTTCAGCGTCACATGAACACATCACACTCTTCTCCCCCATTCAGCTTCACATAAACACATCACACTCTTCTCCCCCATTCAGCTTCACATTAACACATCACACTCTTCTCCCCCATTCAGCTTCACATAAACACATCACACTCTTCTCCCCCATTCAGCTTCACATGAACACATCACACCCTTCTCCCCCATTCACCTTCACTTGAACACATCACACTCTTCTCCCCCATTCACCTTCACATGAACACATCACACCCTTCTCCCCCATTCACCTTCACATGAACACATCACACCCTTCTCCCCCATTCACCTTCACATGAACACATCACACCCTTCTCCCCCATTCAGCGTCACATGAACACATCACACTCTTCTCCCCCATTCAGCGTCATATGAACACATCACACTCTTCTCCCCCATTCAGCTTCACATGAACACATCACACTCTTCTCCCCCATTCAGCTTCACCTGAACACATCACACTCTTCTCCCCCTCATTCAGCGTCACATGAACACATCACAATCTTCTCCCCCATTCACCTTCACATGAACACATCACACCCTTCTCCCCCATTCAGCGTCACATGAACACATCACAATCTTCTCCCCCATTCACCTTCACATGAACACATCACACCCTTCTCCCCCATTCAGCGTCACATGAACACATCACACCCTTCTCCCCCATTCACCTTCACATGAACAAATCACACCCTTCTCCCCCATTCAGCGTCACAAGAACACATCACACTCTTCTCCCCCATTCAGCGTCACATGAACACATCACACTCTTCTCCCCCATTCAGCTTCACATGAACACATCACACCCTTCTCCCTCATTCAGCTTCACATGAACAAATCACACCCTTCTCCCCCATTCAGCGTCACAAGAACACATCACACTCTTCTCCCCCATTCAGCGTCACAAGAACACATCACACTCTTCTCCCTCATTCAGCCTCCCATGAACACATCTCTTCTCCCCCATTCAGCGTCACATGAACACATCACACTCTTCTCCCCCATTCAGCGTCATATGAACACATCACACTCTTCTCCCCCATTCAGCTTCACCTGAACACATCACACTCTTCTCCCCCATTCAGCGTCACATGAACACATCACACTCTTCTCCCCCATTCAGCGTCACATGAACACATCACACTCTTCTCCCCCATTCAGCTTCACTTCAACACATCACACTCTTCTCCCCCATTCAGCGTCACATGAACACATCACACTCTTCTCCCCCATTCAGCTTCACCTGAACACATCACACTCTTCTCCCCCATTCACCTTCACTTCAACACATCACACTCTTCTCCCCCATTCAGCGTCACATGAACACATCACAATCTTCTCCCCCATTCACCTTCACTTGAACACATCAAACTCTTCTCCCCCTTTTTCAGCGTCACATGAACACATCACACTCTTCTCCCCCATTCAGCTTCACATAAACACATCACACTCTTCTCCCCCATTCAGCTTCACATAAACACATCACACTCTTCTCCCCCATTCAGCTTCACATGAACACATCACACCCTTCTCCCCCATTCACCTTCACTTGAACACATCACACTCTTCTCCCCCATTCACCTTCACATGAACACATCACACCCTTCTCCCCCATTCACCTTCACATGAACACATCACACCCTTCTCCCCCATTCACCTTCACATGAACACATCACACCCTTCTCCCCCATTCAGCGTCACATGAACACATCACACTCTTCTCCCCCATTCAGCGTCATATGAACACATCACACTCTTCTCCCCCATTCAGCTTCACATGAACACATCACACTCTTCTCCCCCATTCAGCTTCACCTGAACACATCACACTCTTCTCCCCCCCCCATTCAGCTTCACATGAACACATCACACTCTTCTCCCCCATTCAGCGTCACATGAACACATCACACCCTTCTCCCCCATTCTGCTTGACATGAAAACATCACACCCTTCTCCCCCATTCAGCTTCACATGAACACATCACACTCTTCTCCCCCATTCAGCTTCACCTGAACACATCACACTCTTCTCCCCCCCCCATTCAGCTTCACATGAACACATCACACTCTTCTCCCCCATTCAGCGTCACATGAAAACATCACACCCTTCTCCCCCATTCAGCGTCATATGAACACATCACACTCTTCTCCCCCATTCAGCTTCACATGAACACATCACACTCTTCTCCCCCATTCAGCTTCACCTGAACACATCACACTCTTCTCCCCCCCCCATTCAGCTTCACATGAACACATCACACTCTTCTCCCCCATTCAGCGTCACATGAACACATCACACCCTTCTCCCCCATTCTGCTTGACATGAAAACATCACACCCTTCTCCCCCATTCAGCTTCACATGAACACATCACACTCTTCTCCCCCATTCAGCTTCACTTGAACACATCACACTCTTCTCCCCCTCATTCAGCTTCAAATGAACACATCACACTCTTCTCCCCCATTCAGCATCACATGAACACATCACACTCTTCTCCCCCATTCACCTTCACTTTAACACATCACACTCTTCTCCCCCATTCACCATCAAATGAACACATCACACCCTTCTCCCCCATTCACCTTCAATTGAAAAGATCACACTCTTCTCCCCCATTCACCTTCACATGAACACATCACACCCTTCTCCCCCATTCACCTTCACTTGAACACATCACACTCTTCTCCCCCATTCACCTTCACATGAACACATCACACCCTTCTCCCCCCTTCACCTTCACATGAACACATCACACCCTTCTCCCCCATTCAGCGTCACGTGAACAAATCACACTCTTCTCCATTCAGCTTCACATGAACACATCACACTCTTCTCCCCCTCATTCAGCTTCACATGTTGCTGCACTGCACATTCCCGGCCTCTTTTCAGCCACTATTTACACTCTCTCCTCCGTCTTCTCCTCTTCCAGCTTCATCCAAGATTCTTTATCCATTACATCTCATTATACAAGTACAAGAGTGTCCAATTCTTGTATTTTGGCTCAACAACACTGCAGCAACAACACTAATAAAATAACAAAACAAAAAGGAGTGATAATAATAAAATATGTGTGGTATACACTCACTGGCTACTTTATTAGGTACACCTTGCTAGTACCGGGTTGGACCCCCTTTTGCCTTCAGTACTGCCTTAATCCTTCGTGGCATAGATTCAACAAGGTACTGGATACATTCCTCAGATAGTTTGGTCCATATTGACATGACAGCATCACGCAGTTGCTGCAGATTTGTCGGCTGCACATCCATGATGCGAATCTCCTGGTCCACCACATCCCAAAGGTGCTCTATTGGATTGAGATCTGGTGACTCTGGAGGCCATTTGAGTACAGTGAACTCATTGCCATGTTCAAGAAACCGGTCTGAGATGATTCGAGCTTTATGACATGGCGCGTTATCCTGCTGGAAGTAGCCATCAGAAGATGGGAACACTGTGGTCATAAAGGGATGGACATGGTCAGCAACAATACTCAGGTAGGCTGTGGCGTTGACACGATGTTCAATTGGTACTAAGGGGCCCAAAGTGTGCCAAGAAAATATCCCCCACACCATTACACCACCACCACCAGCCTGAACCGTTGATACAAGGCAGGATGGATCCATGCTTTCATGTTGTTGACGCCAAATTCTGACCCTACCATCCGAATGTCGCAGCAGAAATCGAGACTCATCAGACCAGGCAACGTTTTTCCAATCTTCTATTGTCCAATTTTGGTGAGCCTGTGCGAATTGTAGCCTCAGTTTCCTGTTCTTAGCTGACAGGAGTGGCACCCGGTGTGGTCTTCTGCTGCTGTAGCCCATCTGCCTCAAGGTTCGACGTGTTGTGCGTTCAGAGATGCTCTTCTGCATACCTCGGTTGTAATGAGTGGTTATTTGAGTTACTGTTGCCTTTCTATCAGCTCGAACCAGTCTGGCCATTCTCCTCTGACCTCTGGCATCAACAAGGCATTTTCGCCCACAGAACTGCCGCTCACTGGATATTTTCTCTTTTTCGGACCATTCTCTGTAAACCCTAGAGATGGTTGTGCGTGAAAATCCCAGTAGATCAGCAGTTTCTGAAATACTAAGACCAGCCCGTCTGGCACCAACAACCATGCCACGTTCAAAGTCACTTAAATCACCTTTCTTCCCCATTCTGATGCTCGGTTTGAACTGCAGCAGATCGTCTTGACCATGTCTACATGCCTAAATGCATTGAGGTGCTGCCATGTGATTGGCTGATTAGAAATTTGCGTTAACGAGCAGTTGGACAGGTGTGCCTAATAAAGTGGCCGGTGAGTGTATGTAGGGTGCTTTGTCTGTGTGTGTGTGTTTGTGTAGGCCCAGTCTTAATAAATGTGCGTGTGTGTATGTAGTTTTTTGTTTTTTTTGTGTGTGTTTGTATATGCCAAGCTAAATCTGTTTCAGTGTGTGTGTGTGTGTGTGTGTGTGTGTGTGTGTGTGTGTGTGTGTGAGTGTGTATGTGAGTGTGTGTGTGAGTGTGTGTAGGCCCAGGCTTAATAAATGTGCATATGTGTATGTATTTTTTTTAAAATATTTGTGTATGTTTGTATATGCCAAGCTACATCTGTTTGAGTGTGTGTGAACTGATGATCCACTGAAGACCATAGGTCAGTACCATCAGTCCAGCACCAGGCTTAGGGTCTTTAATGTTCTTTGTTCAAAAGCCTGGTTGCTTGGTGGAAAAAGCTGTTCTGGAGCCTACTGGTCCGAGTTTTGAGGCTGCAGAACCGCTTGCCTGATGGTATCAGCTGGAAAAGTCCATAGTTGGGGTGGTTGTGGTCTTTGGTAATCCTACAGGCTTTGCTGACACCATGTCCAATGTATATGTCCTGAATGGAGGGATGCTTGTATCCACTGATGTCCTGGGCCGTCCACACAACCCTCTGCAGTGTTTTGTGGTTGTGGGCAGTACAGTTCCCATGCCAGGCGGTGATGCATCCAGTCGGGATGCTTTCAGTTGTGCCTCTGTAGAAGGCCCGTAGAATCCTGGGCCGCATGCCAAACTTCTTCAGTCGCTTGAGGTGGATGAGGCATTGCTGTGCCTTTTTCACCACACAGCTGGTGTGTTCATCCCAGGTGAGTTCCTCAGTAATGTGGACACTGAGGAATTTGCAGCTCTTGACCCTCTCTACAGCAATCCTGTTGATGGTGATGGGGTCCAGCCTCCCGCCTCTCTTCCTGTAGTCCACAATCAGCTCCTTGGTTTTGTCGACGTTGAGAGAGAGGTTATTCTCCTGGCACCACTTGGTTAGATTGTTGACCTCTCTCCTGTACGCCGTCTCGTCATTTTCGGTGATCAGGCCCATAACCGTCATGTTGTCAGTCCATTAGTGTCTGTCCATGGCTGGGCCCTTTTGTCAGGCTCCATCCCCTGGCAGAGTAAAGTAGTGGAGCAACAACAGCAGGCAGAGTAAAGTAGTTGTTAAGGACTTCCGGTTATGGCGAGGGACTAGGAGGTCGCAAATCTCAAGCTCTGCAGCTACCGTGTAAATTAATCCTACAATACTAATCCGAATCTTGTCCAAAGTCACGCAATACGTGTATAAGAGTACCCAGAACTAAAATGTCAGGGAAAAACCCGAAAGAAAAGGCAAAAAGAGAGAAAGAGAAGGAGAAAAGGAAATCGCGACATGAGGAAGGGGCTGAGAAGGCTAGCGACGCCATGCAGGTTGAAAATATGGCTAACGAAGAAGACGACCACGAGGAAGAAGATGACGAAATGCTAGACACAGATAAGAATAGCAACCAAGATATCATGAAAGCCATACAGTCTTTGAAAAGTGGACTTTACAAGAAAATTGGTGGAGTGCAAGCAACAATTGCGGATGTAAAGAAACAAATACAGGAATGCACGGGTCGCATGGAACAGGCCGAACAACGGATTTCTGACGTGGAGGACGACGTTAAGAAGCTAACACCCCGAGTTAGCACGCTGGAAAGCACCGTCAAAAGCCTTACTGACAAAGTGGAGGACTTGGAATGCAGGAGTCGGCGAAATAACGTAAGGTTGGTGGACCTACCGGAGAAAGAAGAGGGCCAGGATGCACCTGCATTTTTGGAGAAGTGGTTGCCGGAGGCTCTGAACATGGATCCGCGGGAGGGCTTGGTAGTGGAGCGAGCTCATAGAATCGGCGCTCCGGTAGACTCTCGCACGGGTCGTCCAAGGACATTGATCATGAGGTTCATGAACTTTAAGGACAGGGAGCGAGTACTAAAGGCAGCCAAAACCAAGGGACAGGTCCTTTACAAGAACACACCGGTCCGTTTTCACATGGACCTCTCTGCTGGGGTGCACAAGATGCAGCGCGACTACGATCAGGTCCGGAAGAAGCTGAGAGACCGGGGGATCCACAAGCACAGCATCCTCTTTCCAGCCCGGCTCCTGGTAACACACGACAAGAGACCCCACACCTTTCAAACCCCAGCAGAAGTGGAGAGGTTTATTCAATCCCTCGGATGAGGACTGACGCAGTAGGCTATTAAGCCCACTTTATTTTATTTTATTTCCATTGACACGAAAGATGTAGCTATGTGTTCGGGCTGTCACCATTTTGTTTTTGTTTAGGCTTTATTTTTCTACCTGGACAGGACTGAGTCTCGTTTATAGCTAGACTATTCAGCTTTTGTGGAAGACACTTAACCCTGAATGAGAGACAATGTCCAAGCACCAGCCGAAATGACATGGGCACATCCAAGTAGGCCTAGGCCTAAGGGACAGAGTCGTCATTGGTTTATTCGCCTGTCGGAGGAAGGAAGGCCCAATGCATCGCGGACTCTTGTGACCAGGCTACAGACTTTTCCCTCTCCTCGTCTTCCAGTCTGCATGCACGGGTTCCAGGTTTGTGTATGCGTTCGGGTGGTTAATGTTATGTATGCCTACATGTTGTAAGCGTTGCACAGTTCATTACTGATGTTATGTGTGATTAGTATTTAGAAAAAGTAAGATAGCGAGCTAGAGCGAAAAGAAAAGAAAAGGTAGAGAAACTCGTTTTAGCGGTAGTTAAACGTGGGATGGGAGGGGATGTCCAGAGTTCCTGGACTTCAGGTTCGTATGGGGTTGAGGGTGGGTTTTTGTGGTTTCATTTTATTATTTATTCTTTCATCAGTGGGTGTGGTTTGTCAAAGTACTTTTTCACTACGGTTCCTAATATAAAATACCGGAATCAATGTCAGAGAGTTGCAAGGTAAAACGTACTTGGTGGAATTGTAGGGGTTTGATCAAACTCACAAAGGTGAAGCAGGTAATGAGCAGGATAAAATCCTTGAAATCAAAAATCGTTTTTTTTACAAGAAACACACATGGTGGATGAGGATGTCCCCAAAATAGCAAGACGATGGCAGGGTCAAGTGTTGTCTGCTCCTTACACCACTCATGCTAGAGGGGTTATGATACTAATTCATAAATCGGTTCCATTACGGGTACAGCATGTAGTTAAGGACCCTGCAGGGAGGTATATTATAGTCCAGGGTAGGTTATTATCTGAAACCTTAACTTTGATAAATGTTTACGGCCCCAATGAAGATGACTCTAAATTCTATAATAGTCTGTTTTTGACTGCTTCAAATCATCCTGGGAAATACATAATAGCTGGTGACCTTAACTGTACGTTAGATCCTTCAAAAGACAGGTCAACTGGTTTAGATGATACCCACAGTGAGTCCAGGAAGACGATACACCATTTTATGAAGGAATTGAATCTGTTTGATGTTTGGAGGCATGGTAAACCGAACACAGTAGAGTATTCCTGCTATTCCGGTACTCATATAACTCACTCACGCATAGACTACTTTTTGGTTTCAGCACTACTTGTCTCCAAAATAGACGAATGTCATTATAGTAGTATAGTTCTGTCTGACCACGCTGCAGTATCCTTGACCTATGAAGATAATAACTTAGTGTGCGACCCCCCGAGATGGCGTTTTCAACCCGGGTGGCTTGCGGATCCTACATTCATAGATTTCTTAGATAGGCAGATTGACCTGTATTTTGAATGTAACAAGTCCAAGACTTCTGCTAGCGTAAGGTGGGAGGCTTTCAAAGCCTTTATTAGGGGCCAAATCATTTCCTTCACTAGCTCCAAGAAAAAGGCTACACGACTTGAAATGAAGACATTAGATGAGGAAATTAAAAAACTGGAAACAGAAATATATAATAATAGATATATACCTACAGATGTTGATGCAAGACTGCTACTGCTTAGATCACAGTACAATGAATTGGCAGCTAATAAAGCGGCTGCTGATTTAATGAGACTCAAACAGTCCTACTATGATCAGGGGGAAAAGCCCGGAAAACTTCTAGCATGGCGCATTAAACAACAACAAACAGAAAGGTCTATTAATTGTATTGAAGTCCCAAGTGGTAGAACTATAGTGGACCCGACAGAGATTAATGAAGCCTTTAGAGACTTCTATGGGAAATTATACAGCTCTGAGTGCTCTCCTAATCTGGACACGCAAACACAATTCCTAGACAATCTTAATATTCCTAAAATTTCAGAAGAGGAATGTAGAGTATTAGATCAAGATGTAACTGCGGTGGAAATTGCAGAAGCAGTTGGGTGTATGCAGGCTGGAAAATCAGCGGGTCCAGATGGCATCCCTATAGACATTTATAAAACATTTCAAACCAAATTAATACCACCCCTCTTGGAGATGTTTCAGGAATCCTTTGACAATGGTCTTCTCCCTACATCTATGAGGGGCGCCCTAATCACTTTACTCCCAAAACTGGGGAAACCAAATAAAAAATGTGAAAATATGCGTCCAATAAGTCTCCTAAATTCTGATACAAAAATACTCTGTAAAATTCTTGCAAGAAGATTGGAGGATCTTCTACCTAGAGTAGTGGGGGAAGACCAGAATGGATTCATTCAAGGGAGACAGGGTTTTCATAACGTTAGACCAGTGCTCAATATTTTACACAGTCAGAGGGAGGCGCCTGACACAGCCTTACTTTCACTTGATGCAGAGAAGGCCTTCGACCGTGTTGAATGGCCTTATCTGTTTGAGACGTTAACATGATTTGGCTTTGGGGATACATTTATCAAATGGGTAAGATTGCTTTGTACAGGGCTTACTGCTGAAGTTTTGACGAATAGTAAGGTTTCTAAAACTTTTAACATTTGTAGAAGTTGCCCTCATGGGAGCCCTTTATGGCCTTTACTTTTTATTCTAGCGATAGAACCATTTGCTATAGCGGTGAGGACACACAGCGATATTTATGGAATTCGAGAGGGACATCTGGAGGACGGGGTAGCACTCTTCGCCGATGACGTGATATTAATGCTTAAAAGTCTGCATAAATCTATCCCAGCGCTCCTAAGCCTTATTGAAACATTTGGGAAAATATCCGGTTATAAAGTTAATTACTCCAAATCATCTATAATGTTACTGAATGAAACAGAGAGGAAGAATGGTCTTGTTTATGCTTCTACCTTCAACCCAACAGGCACATTTACATATTTGGGAATAAAAATTGTCCCTGAGGTGAATAAGATTGCTCAGTGAAATTATGAGCCCATCCTGGATGCTAGTATTGCTTCGATAGAGCGTTGGACATCCTTACCTATTTCAATGATTGGCAGGATTAATATCCTAAAGATGAATATACTTCCCAAATGTCTTTATTTGTTCCAGAATATCCCCCTACCCCCTCCTTCATCTTTGTTCACGAAAATCAAGAAACTGTTTACCAACTTTATTTGGCAAAATAAACGTCCTAGATTACGTCTATCTTTACTTTATCTACCATATGATCAAGGAGGCCTGAAATGTCCAAATATCCAATGGTATTACTGGGCAGCACAATTAAGGTCGATTATGTTTTATTTCTCATCTGGAAGTCCCCCAGCTTGGATTGATCTGGAAGCCTGCTCTGTTAAACCGGGTTTACCATTGCACCTGTATTTGTATTCAGCAGACCGTAAATATCTGAAGAAAAATACAGACAACCCTATAATATTGAATATGATTGATGTTTGGTACAATGCTTGTAAGTATTTTAATATAAATATGTCCCGGTCACGCTTCAGTCCTATTTGGGGTAATGCCAATTTCAAACCAGGGCAAAATGATAGGGGATTTAAATTATGGGCTGAAAAGGGGTTAAGGAAAGTGCAAGACATGTATACGGAGGAGGATGAAGTATTCATGTCCTTTGAGGAAATATCTACCAAGTATGACATTCCAAGGAATCATTTTTTCAAATATCTTCAGCTGAGTAGTTTTATATCATCCTGTCAAAGCCACACATTAGACATTCCTACCATTTCTATATCACAAAACACTGTTATGATAAAGGTTTAATTTCAACTATGTATGACTTATTTGTATCTGGATCTGATGAATCATCAGAGACAACACTGAGATCATGGGAGGGAGATATAGAGGAGGAAATATCTTTAGAAGAATGGAGTGAGGCATGTAAAGAGGCCGAGAGACAGACAGTTAGCAGCAACCTAAAGCTTCTACAGTATAAATGGCTGATGCATATGTAACCCGCACTTTGCGTTCGGCCGTCGTCTCCCTACACGCCCTGGGACTCTGCGTTGTGTTTGTTGTAGTATGATGTTTGCGTGGAAAAGGAAGGAGGCGGAGGCTTGGGATCGTGGCTGAGACCTGGACACTTTATTGGCACTCGCTTACACTTCACCTCTCATCAATCAGCTGGCCGCTGGCCTCCTCATACTCACAGCTTCCGGCAGAAGAATAAAAAAAAAACATGTGATCAACGTAGCCTTTTGCCCGGGACAAGACTTAGGGGTACGGTGTTGCAAGAGGGACAAACATCGCCATTTGCGGCATTCCCAGGGGAACATACAGCGTAACAGTGCCACCCTGTGGCGGATTTACATTACTACCTTACATCTACCCCTTCTTTAATTGATGGCGTCCCAGCCATCAGACCAAACAAAACAAAACAAATAAAACATATGAGCATAAACATTAAAACAGATCACACTGAAAGTGACGTATTAATACCATGAGTTGCATATGAAATGTAGATGTGTAAATGCAATCAAAGTAAATAGACCATTAATAAAACTTGTTTGGTTTTTTTCCGTGGATTATACGTGCCTTGCTACTCTCTCTGCTATGGCCCTCTGCCACAATGTCCAGCCCCTCTCTATCTTCTGCTGTTCCTCTTTTGATCTCACCACCTGTGACTCGTAAGACAGTTTCTTTGGGGGACGTCGAGTTCTCTGTGGGTTCCTCCTCAGGCTGGGGCCATCAAGTGCGTTGGTGTCACTGACATTTAAGTCCTCTTCCCCCCCTTGACTCACTTTTTCGGCTTCCTCCCCCATTACCTCCATGCCATCCACCTCCCAGTCCCCCATGTCAGACTCAACTCCTGCACTTGTTGCTGCACCAGCCCGCTCCACCGGAAGAAACATACACTGTGTAAGAAGGTTGCGGTGAACCACTCTCTCTTTTTCACCATCCTCTGTTCGGACCACATACACAGGTATACTGGGTTGTTTCTTCACCACAATGTATGGGCGTGACTCCCATCTGTCTCCCAGTTTCTGCCGTCCCTCCACATGACATATTTTGACCAAGACTCTGTCCCCTGGGCTGAAACCTTGACTCTTTGCCTTTTGATCATAGTACCTTTTCTGCTGCTCTTTTGCATGTCGTGGTTAGCCTGAGTATAAGCTTCCGACAGACAGTCATGCAGTGTCTGGACATATTCACTATACTCACATGGCTCTTTGGTGGTAGAAAGCCCAAAAATCAGGTCGACTGGGAGTCGTGGATGTCTACCAAACATTAGGTAATACGGTGTGTACCCAGTAGAGTCATGTTTGGTGCAGTTATACGCATGTGTCATTGCATCCACATACTCATGCCAGCGGGGTTTCAGGTGAGGCTCTAGTGTCCCCAGCATGTCCATGAGAGTCCGGTTGAACCTTTCGGTGGTGCCGTTACCCTGGGGGTGATAGGGGGTTGTGTGTGTCTTAGTGACACCAGTACACTTACACAGCTCTTTCACCACAGCACTTTCAAAATTACGCCCCTGGTCTGCATGTAGTTTTGCTGGGAATCCAAACCGACAGAAAAAGTTCTTCCACAGTACCTTCGCCACTGTACAGTCTTTTTGGTCTTTAGTGGGATAGGCCTGGGCGTACCGGGAGAAGTGGTCAGTGACAATAAGCACATTTTCTATGCCTCCCTTTGATTTCTCCAGAGTCAGAAAGTCTACACACACAAGTTCCATAGGAGCGCTGCTGTGAATACTGACCAGGGGAGCCCTGAGGCCTGCAGTCGGAGTCTTTCTGAGGCAGCACCTTTCACACTGCTCACACCAAGCCTTGATTTCCTGGAACATCTTAGGCCAGTAAAATCTCTCCCTTATCATCTGCAGCGTTCTCTCAAACCCTAAATGCCCTGAGTCATCATGAAGTGCAGTCTTGACGGATGTGTGAAATCTCTCTGGTAGTACCAGCTGCTCTACTACTCCCCTTTGACAGTCTTGGACTTGACGATACATTATTCCATCCCTTACTAATAACCTCCGCCACTCTTTTAAGAGAAGGCAAACCTGCCTGCCACCACCAATCCTCTCGCTGCGGCTCGGTTTTTGGTTCACACTTTTAAAGTGCAAAACGGGACCGATTACAGCATCCTCTTTTTGCCCTGCACAAATCACCTGTTTTGTCAATGCAGGTAGAGAGTCCATCCCCACATCTTGATAGGATTCACCGAGCGTGTGTGACAGAGGTTCTTGATGCTCAGGTCCCTCTGAAGCGGAGCTTTCCAGTTGTTGGGGAGATTGTTCCTCTACACACCTTTGTACTTTGGCTGATACAAACTGAGGGCAGGTTTGCAGGACTTGGGTGACCTCCTGGTTAGACAGCCGGGAGAGGGCATCAGCGTTCGCATTATTCTGTCCCCTTCGATACTGCACATCAAAATCAAATGCTGACAGCCGAGACACCCACCGCTGACCTGTAGCATCCAATTTTGCAGACGACATGACATACTTGAGGGGGTTATTGTCTGTCTGGACTGAGAACTTGTGCCCATATAGATGGTCATAGAACTTGTCGGTCACTGCCCATTTCAGAGCGAGGAACTCTAGTTTGTGTGCAGGATACCTCGTCTCTGCTGGGCTCAAGCCTCTGCTGCCATAAGCTATGACTCTCTCGACTCCGTCCTGAACTTGGGCTAATACAGCACCAAGCCCCTCCCCCGAGGCGTCAGTCTGGAGCAGAAAGGGTAGGCTGTAGTCTGGATAGCCTAACACTGGAGCAGTTGTCAATCTTTCTCTCAGTGACTGAAAAGCCTCCTCACACTCATCAGTCCAGACAAAGGGCGGGTCAGGCACTAACCTCTTCTTCCCCCCTCTCCGTTTCTTTCTAGGGTCACCAGCGGTAAGGCGGTACAGGGGCGCGGCCAAGGTAGAGTAACTGCACACAAACCGCCTGTAATATCCGGTGAATCCCAGGAACTGAAGCACCTCTTTACGATTCGTGGGCCTCGCCCAGTCCTTGACTCTGCTGATCTTCTCTGGGTCTGTCCTGATGCCCTCCGCAGACACCAGGTGACCCAAGTAGTGCACCTCCTTTCTCACAAGCTGATATTTGGAAGGCTTCAACTTCAAGCCATGCTCCTTCAGTTGATCAAACACCAGCTGCAGCCTCTCCAGATGCTCATCAAAGGTTTTAGAGAATATGATCAGATCATCAAGGTAGATCAGGAGATGGGTGAAGTTCAGATCGCCAAAACAGCAGGTCATGAGTCTCTGGAAGGTGGACGGAGCGTTTTGAAGGCCGAAAGGCATTCTGTTGGCTTCAAACAGCCCCATGGGAGTACTGAATGCTGTTTTGTGTTTGTCCTGCTCCGCCACCTCTACCTGCCAGTATCCAGATGTGAGATCAAGTGTTGAGAAATACTTTGCTTGACCCAGAGCCTCCAGGGCCTCCTCTATTCTGGGCAGTGGAAATGCATCTCTTGTGCTGCAGGCGTTAAGCCTTCGGTAATCGATGCATAATCTTAGTGATCCGTCTTTCTTGGTAACAATCACTACTGGCGAAGCATATGGACTCTTACTAGGCCTGATAACCCCTGCTGTTTCCATTTCTGTCAGCAACTTCCTCACATCCTGCCACTGTGAAGGGGGAATCTTGCGGTACGGGAGTCGAAAGGGCTTTGAGTCGACCAGGGGGATTTCGTGCTGCACTGTTTTTGTGTGGCCGTAGTCCATTGAGTGCTGTGAGAACACCCCCATATTCCTCTTCACAAGCTCTTTTAGGAGGGCGCGCTGGCGCTCATTCTCCACTGCTGCCTCACTTATGTCCACCCCACCACTGCTCACAACTTGGTGCAGACACCGGTATGTCTCTTTGTTCTCCTCATTTTGATGACAACCCTGTTCCGTGGCTGAAAAATCCACAACACTGTCCACCAGGAAGGCGCTGGCCAGCTGTGTGTGTGGTTTGATTGTGACAGTTTGTTGGGACAGGTTCATCACTCTGACAGGAGCACAGCCTTTCTTCACATCTGCAAGAACTTTGGCGACCATAAGGTCCTGAGGAAGCCGAATGGAGGCGTGGCCTTCAATTAGCGCTGTGTATGTCTTTCTTTGTGGGCCAGTTTTGATTTTGCACATTAAGTCCATCTCTTTCCCTCCCGGGATGCGTATTTTACGGCCAGTGTACACAGCAGGGCCCACCATGTCGTCTGCTCCTGTATATTCAGTGTCGCCAGTTTCCAGTAAAGCTGTGTACCACTCTGGATGGCTTTCCTTCACCCGCTGAAGATATTGCTCCCCATAGGTTGCTTGGAGGTGCCTCCTGGCGGCACGGACGACATTAGTTCCCACAAGCAGTGGGACGGAGGAGCGATACTCGGAGTCAGGGACAACAAAAGCCGGCACTCTCTGGAACTCTTTCCCCAGCACTTTCAACTTAATACGCAGGACACCAGAGTAAGGCACATCCTGACCTGCTGCACCTGCTATGGGTATTTTAGAGGGCCGTAGTTTCTGTCCATGGAGGTCAGGGTGGTTGCACCAGTATCCGTGAGTAATACTGGTTACCTGAGAGCCGGAATCGATAAGAGCCCTGCACTTTAATCCATTGACTTCCACCTCACCCTCATTCCTGGGACCCACAATAGGAATGTCCTCTACTCCATCATCAGTATCGCTCACCTGCATTGGGGGGTCTTGCTGCTTGCCCATGGTTGCCCCAGTTACCACAGGCTCTAGGCGTTTAAATGCTGCGTTGAGTGGGGCGTGGTGCTCTCTGCGGAGGTCGCAGGCTGGGGTCGGTGAGTCCAGGGCAGACTGGGATCTGGGAGCACCGCTCGACATACTCGGGCTATATGCCCTTGCTTCCCACACCGGTAGCAAACAACACTGGAGCCCTGAGTAACTGTTCTGGGAGATGGTTGGGGCCTTAGTGGGGGTGCAGGGGCTGGTGCAGGGGTAGGTGCAGCAATTCTCAACTCAAGGTGAGCCAACTTGGTCACCTGTTCTTATTGGCTAAGAGCTAATTTCTTGACCATATCTTTAAGCTCTGTCCACTCTGAAGTGTGTTTTGACCTCTCTGACCTCATATTGGTATCACATTCTGATGTGACCTGCACCTGGGTGAGCGCTTTCTTTGTCTTGTGTTGTGACTGGAACTTCTGAGTCTCTTTTGCAAGGTTTCTAAGCTCTGCTTGCAGCTCCCGGAAACTCCAAAGCCTGGGCTTCATTGGTGCGATCCTTGCATACACCATCTCATCCATAAGCCCTCTTAGAAACTGTCGAGTGAGTTTACTATCACGATCAGGAAATTGCCTGCCCCCTCTCTGACTTTCCTCTACCGCTCTCAGTGTTGCCTCCAGAGCAATAGCATAAGAGCAGGCAGACTCTCCGGACCTCTGGCTGCGCTCATAGAAGTCGGCTAGTGGATCAAGTGAGCCTTGTGTGTCGCTGTATTCAGCCCTGAGCTCCTCATACGCCTTCTCTGGAGTCTGGTCGTGGGGGGGTAGGTTCAGGACTAGCTTCCTGGCCTCACCGCTCAGGTGTCGCACAACAGTCGAAAAGCGGAGGTGTGTGGGGAGCTCGATTGCCTCCAGAAGGTACTGCATATCACGAACCCAGTCTTCTACAAGTATTTTGCTGTCTGGATTGCCAGTGAAGATTTGGACATTTTTTACCTGATGAGTTTGCATGAACCCACCATATGCAGCTGGTGGAAGGGTTGTGTTGGCTGAGGCTCTGACGGCAGCATTCATTGGGGGCTCATACGGACGTGGGTGCATGTGCGGGGTGGTGGATGGGTGTTGTGGGAGTGTGTTGTGGTACATGACAGCTCGAGGGTCTGAGGCAGGGGCTGTGTGGTTAGGGGCTACATGTTGCACTGCTAGTGGGGTGGTCACCTCTTGGGGGTAGAGGGCAGCAGGCTGTGACATATGCAGCTGGGGGATTGATCCATGCTGCAAACTTTGAAGGGTCTGGCCAGTAGAAGAGAGGTAGCTCATAATGTTCATCATTGGTGGCATTTGAAAGCTTGGCATGAGGGCCTGGGGCACAGGGGGATTATATGCAGGACCAGTGTAGACCTGGGGTTTAGGCTCGGCAGCAGGGCTTTGGTAAGGAGGGGTGTCTGGGTGAGTCATGGTCGGCCGCTGTACAGTTTGCATTTCCGTGGAGGTGGGGCACGAGAGGCTGTGAATGGGCAAAGGGTGTGTGTGCTGGTTCACACTGGCTTGGGCCGGGGGATTAGGTTCCACTAATATCTGTACAGCTGGAAGGGATGCACTGGGCAGGCTGTAGTCTGGCCTGCTGTTTCGGTGGATTGGTTTGGCAGCTGGGCTGCTGTCAAAACATAGTGAGGGTGCTTGCATTGGAGCTCTAGAGGCTGGCAAGGTGGGTGCATGAGCTGGAGTGGAGTAGTGAATAGGGTAAGGTGACAGTATTGGGGGTGGTGGAGTGAGTGGTGCACTTAGTCCTGGGTATGGGGGCTGCTGACTGCTGTGGTGGTCTTGAGGGAGCATCAGCTGTTGGGTGGTGGTGGGGCTAGTGAAGTAGTTGTTAAGCTTTGGCCTCACTGATTGCTGTTGATTTGCAGCACTGGTGGTTGTTACGCCCTTGCTTGAAAGGTGGGGTTTTGTCTGGGCTGGAGTGTCACAGTTGTGGCTGGCTGTGGGCATCGGGGGCAGTTGGGAACCCGGTGTGGCAGCAGAGGCACCTTCTTGCTTTGACTGATAATCTGCATAGTCACAGAACATTTTGATATTTTTTTTTTAAATCACTATGACTGGTGTAACTGTTGGTGTCAAAACAGATGACTATTAATGATTCACTGTGTTCACAGAATAAGTTTAGCTGTGTATGCAAAATCTCCCCTTTTTTCCAGTAAATATATCAAAAAACAATAATCACTATCAACTCAAAACTCACATTAAACTTGAGTCAAAATCAGATGGTCAATACACAACCCTTAACCAAAACCAAAAAATTATGAATGATATATATCAGCATAATGTTAAACACAGTGTTCCTATAGCAGGATCTCACATAGCACACTTTTACACAACTCAAATAACAGTTAAGTTTATCGAAATATCATAAAAAGTCCTCAAATGGATATAGCAAGCTTTCAACAGTCTTTAAAGGATATTTGAAGAGGTGAGTATCTTGCCAATGCTGCAGCGCCGATGACAGTGGTTCAGTCCACCACGCTGTCCAGTCACTGAAGGTAACGCAGTTCAATGCTGCAGCAAAGGCGAGGACGCGAGTCTCTGTATCTCCTTGGATCTCGAAGCACCACGATCCGGGTCACGGCACCATGATGTAACCCGCACTTTGTGTTCGGCCGTCGTCTCCCTACACGCCCTGGGACTCTGCGTTGTGTTTGTTGTAGTATGATGTTTGCGTGGAAAAGGAAGGAGGCGGAGGCTTGGGATCGTGGCTGAGACCTGGACACTTTATTGGCACTCGCTTACACTTCACCTCTCATCAATCAGCTGGCCGCTGGCCTCCTCATACTCACAGCTTCCGGCAGAAGAATAAAAAAAAAACATGTGATCAACGTAGCCTTTTGCCCGGGACAAGACTTAGGGGTACGGTGTTGCAAGAGGGACAAACATCGCCATTTGCGGCATTCCCAGGGGAACATACAGCGTAACAGTGCCACCCTGTGGCGGATTTACATTACTACCTTACACATACATATATAACTCATGGTAAATTGCACAAGTTTAATGACAATATTCCTGATACCTGTATTAAGTGTAGTGAGGCAAGGGGGACGCTGTTTCACTGTATATGGGAATGTGTGGAAGTGAAAACCTTCTGGCAAGATGTTGTTGATATGATTGATCAAATTTTGTCAAAGAAATTACCATTGAGTCCAAAGCTTTTTATTCTTGGTTTATATCCTACCATCCCACATTTACATAGCAATGAGTTCAGATTTATAGATATGTGTATATTACAAGCAAAATGTGTAATTGCTCTTAATTGGAAAAGTGTTGATGGACCAAGAATTGGTATGTGGGTTAAAGAAATGGCTTCAAACATGTCAATGGAAAAGATAATGTATATTGTTAGACGTAAACAAAGTGTTTTTGATAAAATCTGGGGATTGTTTCTGTACTTCTTAAGACATAATACTAATGTTGGTAACTTGCTTCAGCAAGAACAAGCTCTGGGGGAGTAAAACAACTCTATCTGATTGTTTATATGTGTAAAAGCAACTGAAAAAAACCCCCACACCCTCTAATCAGTCTGTGAAAGAAATTATTATTTTATTATTTTCATTAATTTAAATTTTATTTTTATTATCTTTTTTAACCCTGCTTTGAATTGTATTACTTGTTATAGGGACGGGGTTGGGGGGGTAGGGTGAAAATGTTTGCTGTACTGTGCTATTACTTGTTTTGATGTAATTTGCAAACAGAATTCAATAAATATATTGCTTAAAAAAAGTAGTTGTTAAGGGTTGTGCAGGAGGACCCAGAGGCAGAAGACTCTTAGTAACATTTAATGAAAATTAAACAAAGGGAATAAATAATAGGGGAGAAAGAAATGTGGGATGTGTGTGGTGGTCAGATAGTTTTGTTAGTGGGGTGTGTGAATACGCTATGTGTAGAGGCAGGCGGTAATGTGTCTAGCTATGTGTTAGTGTAAATTATCCTAAGTGTGTGTAATTTGTGAATGGGGCGTTGGGTCTTGTGTAAGTGTGCATGTACCAGCCGAAGTACCTAATCCGAGGGCAAAGGGGAAAGCCAAAGTTGTAGTCCAAGTGGTAGTCCGAGGAGGTAGGTTGGTTGGCAGGTGAGCTGGCTCTGCGCAACAGGTAGGAGGTATGCTATGGGAAGATCTGGCAATGAGTACAGAGAAGGCCAGGTTCTTGTAGGGGTAGAAGTGATTTTAGATGGGGAACAGCTGAGATTATTGTAGATGGGGAACAGCTAAGGGAATGAGTGACTGGGGAAAAGCAGAGCTGTGCTGCCAGTCTGCCAACAGATGGCATCAGTGGCGCCATAGGGCGCACCGTGCCCATTGAGAGGTGCTGAGGAATGTGAACGCGCCCCAGTTCTGGCGGTGAGGAGTGGATACTTAGGCGAAGCCGAGCACCGTGGAGGTCCAGAGGGAATGGAAGAGGTAGGTTGTGGGGGTTGTGAAGGGGAAACCATAACAGGACCCCTCCCCCGACGGTAGCCCCCTGGTGACTGACCAGGTTTGTCAGCGTGAGCCCGGTAGAAGTCCCGAAGGAGACTGGGGTCCATGATGAGTCGGGGAGACACCCAACTGCACTCCTCTGGACCGTAGCCCTCCCAGTCCACCAGATATTGGAAGCCACAGAGGCGCACGTCCAGCAGCCACTACACCATCCATTGTGGGTGGCCGTCGACCAGTTGAAGAGGAGGTGGAGCAGGACAGAGGGCATAAAGAGAGCTAGAGAAGACTGGCTTGATCTTGGAAACGTGAAAAACCGGGTGAACCTTAAGAGAGGCAGGGAAGATGAGATGAAAAGCCGTGGGGTTGATGAGGCTGTCAACAACATAGGGGCCAAAGAAGCGGAATGACAGCTTCTTGGAGGTGTCCTGGAGCTGGAGAGGAAGGTCCGCTGTGGACCGCCATGCCTTCTGCCCAGATTGGTAGGCAGGAGCTGGAGTGCGGCATCAGTTTGCCCCCCGACAGGTGCGGTCGTTGGACCAGAGCGGGGCGGCCCGTGTGGTCGTCCAGACCCTTCGGCACCAGTGGAGATGGGCTTGTACGGAGGGAACCGCCACTTCGACCTCTTGGCTGGTGAACACTGGGGGCTGGTACCCGAGAGAGCACTCGAAGGGGGGGAGCCCAGTAGCGATGGTGTTCAGGGCGTATTCAACCCAGGGTAGGTCGTCGCTCCAAGAGGAGGAGTGCTTGGCCGCAACACAGCAGACAGTCGTCTCCATGTTCTGGTTGGCTTGCTCGGCCTGCCCATTAGTTTGAGGGTGGTAGCCGGAGGAGAGACTGACGGTGACATCGACCCCCCAACAGAAGGCTTGCCAGACCTGGGAGGTGAATTGGCGTCCAACGGTCTGACACAATGTCACGGGGCAGGCCATGAAGCTGGTACATGTGCTCAGTAAGCAGCCTGGCAGTCTCAGCAGAAGACGAGAGTTTGGGGAGGACCACCAGGTGCACAGCCTTAGAGAAGTGATCTACCACAGAGAGGATGGTGGTGTTACCCCGAGAGGAGGGCAGAATGGTCACAAAGTCCAAGGCTATGTGGGACCATGGGCGGCTGGGTACGGGAGGAGGGCGCAGCAGGCCCACAGTAAAGCCTCACACCAAACAAGCCCCGCCGAACTCCCGGATGTCGGACCTCATGGTGGGCCACCAGAGCCGTCGTTGGATGAAGGCCAGGGTGCGATGGATGCCGGGGTGACAGGCGTTCCGACTGGAATGGCTCCATTGGAGGACCGGGGACTGTACCCTGTCTGGAATGAAGAAACGATGTGCGGGTCTGTTTCCTGGATCGGGCTGAGTGTGTTGGCCTGCTTCACCACAGTCCCAATGCCCATGGTGACTGCCCCCACCACCCGAGCCGCAGGAATGATGGTATTCGGAGCCTCAATAGTCTCTTTAACAGGGAATAAGCGGGAGAGGGCGTCCACCTTGGCATTACGGCAACCCGGGCGGTAGATGAGTGTGTAGTTAAAACGACCCAGGAACTGGGCCCAGCATGCCTGGCGACCTGATGTACGTCAGGTTCTTGTGGTCAGACCAAATGATGAAGGGGTGCTCGGCACGCTCGATGGTGTTTTAAGCCCCCAACATACTCTTCCAGGCAGCACTGCATGGAAGGCACTCCCCGCCCCCTACAGTTTCAGCCAATCACAGCACTGGCGCTAACCCTAACCAGTGCTGTGATTGAATGAAACTGTTGGGGGTGGGGAGTGCCTTCCATGCAGTGCTGCCTGGAAGAGTACGTTGGGGGCTTAAAACACCATCGAAGGCTCAGCACCCTCCAGCCAGTGGCGCCTCTCCTCCAAGGTAGCCACAACTGCCATTAGCTCCCTGTTGCCGATGTCATAGCTGGCCTCAGCAGGGAGGTAGTGGCGAGAGAAGAACACACAGGGGTGGAGCTTCTGATCCTACGCAGACTGCAGGGACAGGACGGCCTGATGCCTGTGTCAGAGGCGTCCACCTCCACAATGAACTGCCTGGCAGTGTCAGGGTGAAGGAGGATCGGGGCTGTGGTGAACCGTTGCTCGAGGTCAGTGAAGGCATGGTCGGTGGCATAGGACCAGGTAAAAGGGCGAAGAGTGGAGGTGAGCTGGGTGAGTGGAGCAGCGACTTGGCTGTAGTTCCGGATGGACTGCCGATAGAAATTGGTGAAGCAGAGGAAGCTCTGGAGCTGTTTCCATGTGGTCGGCAGGGGCCAGTCCATAACGGCCTGGATCTTGCAGCAGTCAGGTCTGGTGGCTCCACCCTCCACGATTAGGCCGAGAAACTCCACCAAAGAGGCATGAAAGGTGTACTTCTCTGCCTTAACGAAGAAACGGTTCACCAGGAGGCGTTGGAGAACCATCCGGACATGTTGGGGGTGCTCCTCCGGGGTCTGGGAGTAGACAAGAATATCGTCCAAGTACAGGACCATGAACATGTCGATCATGTCCCAGAGGATGGCATTCATGAGTGCCTGGAAAACTCCTGGGGCATTGGTGAGGCCGAAGGGCATAACCAGGTACTCGTAATGGCCTTGGGGTGTCTTGAACACCGTCTTCCACTCATCACCCTCCTGAATATGGACAAGGTGATAGGCACTCTGGAGGTCCAACTTGGTAAAGATGGTGGCCCTCATGTGGGGTTCGAAGTTGGAGCTCATGAGAGGGAGTGGGTATTTGTTTTTTATGGTGATGTTGTTGAGTTGAGTTGAGTTGCCAATTATTCCTGCTTCATCAAGTCCGGCCATAGTCGAATCTGAGGAGACCAGGGCGCGAACCCCGGCCCCCAGTGGGCAACTGCATCGACACAAAGCCGATGCTTTGACCGCTACACCACCGCGGACACGCCAATCCGTTTTAACCTGTTTCGTGGTGTTGAAGCTAGCACACAGCTAACGTTAGTGCAAACTATAGGTGTCACATACTAGTGCTAGCTGGCTAACGTTAGCTACAGCCAGCACTTTGTTTATGCTGTATAAGGATATTTTGAGACGACAACTAAATTCACTTACTCGCACATCCATTCGAAGTCGGAGAGATTTTCCTGTTGGTCTGCTTGGACATGACTATTAGCACCTTTACGGAGGATGTTGTGAGGACAGGCTCCAATTGAGCCCGAGAGGCCTTCATACAGGTATTGTGACCTCTGGAGGTCTCATGTTCCCTGATGTTTTCTACCTTCATTATCTTGTTACCGATGACAAATGAAATTGCTATGGTTTTTGGCATCCTGGCGACAGACGGAGCAACTCATTATCACGGTCTGTGCGTTATACTCCAGCCAGCCTCTCGCAGCTCCTTTATCGTCATACCTCCACTTTTCACTAAACTTTCTTTTTTCGGTTTGGTGGTGATGGTGACTTCTTCCTCGTCTTCGGGGCATGGTTGTCTTTTTGATGGTGGTTTTGCACCTTCTAAATATCGCCACATAACTGGTGTTGCTGGCTAACATTAGTTAAAAGAAAAGAGTAGGCTACTACCGAGTTTGACGGTGCTGCTGTCGTTGTTCCTCTCATGTGTGTGCATCATGTTACCCGCCAGTAGCGTCTAGCAACATTCTAATGCACTTTGATTGATTAGTTTCTGTTATTGTTGTTGCTATGTTGTTGCTGTTGCTAAGGAGAAAGAGAGGGAGAGAGAGCGAGAGAGAGGGGGGAGGTTAAGTGGTTGGATTTCACTTTTTTTGTTACTCCCCATTTGGCGGGTAGGCTTCTGAGATTTAATCGCCAAGCAGAAAATCTGCTCGCCTTTGGCGTGTGGCGAGTGTTAATTTCGGTCCCTGGGTGTGGGATTGAATGGCTCCTGATGGAAGGAGGCCGGCAGGAGAGCGGGGCTGGGAGCTGTGGCAGTGGCTGCAACGACAGGTGGAGCGGAGGCAATGGTGAGAGAGATCATAGCGACGGAGAGCTCCTGGATAGCCTGCTCAAACTGAGCCTGTCTGGCTGCCTGGTTGGCAATAGTCTGTAGTTGCAGGGTTACCAAAGAGCGGATCTCCTCCGAAAGAGACCGGAGCTCCTGTACCTGGTCGTGTAAGGCTGATGGGACATGACCATCTCCCGGAGCTGCCCATGCTGAGCTGTGAGAGAGTGGGCTTGTGTGAAGAGGGCGTGGTGCACCGGGTCCTCTTGTTGTCCTCCGGGGTTGAGTCTCCGAGTGGGCTGGGTCCATCTTGGCCACATCTTTTGTTACGGGTTGTGCAGGAGCACCCAGACGACCACACAGGAGGCGGAAGACTCTTAGTAACGTTTATTGAAAATTAAACAAAGGGAAAAAATTATAGCGGAGAGAAAAATGTGGGATGTGTATGGTGCTCAGATAGTTTTGTTACTGGGGTGTGTGAATAACCTATGTGTAGAGGCAGGCGGTAATAGGTCTAGCTATGTGTTAGTGTAAATTATCCTAAGTGTGTGTAAAATGTGAATCGGGCATTGGGTGCTGTGTAAGTGTGTGTGTAACAGCGAAAGTACCAAGTCTGAGGGCAAAGGAGAATTGAGGAGTAGTCCGAGTTCAAAGCCAAAGTAGTAGTCTGTGTTCAACGTCTAAGTGGTAGTCCGAGGAGGTAGGTAGGTTGGTTGGCAGGCGGACGGCTCTACGCAACAGGTCAGAGGTATCCTATGGGAAGATCTGGCAATGAGTTTGAGAGAAGACCGGGTTCTTGTAGGGGTAGAAGTGATGCAAACGGGGAACAGTTGAGATGATTGGGGAAAAGCAGAGCCGTCCTGCCAGTCTGCCAGCAGATGGCATCAGTGGAGCCGTATAACATGCCGTGCCCGTTGGGAGGTGCTGGGGACCTCAGGGTCTGGGTCCAGTGATGGGGATCGTGAACGCTCCCCAGCTCTGGTGGTGAGGAGTGGATACTCAGGTGAAGCCGAATGCTGTGGAGGTCCAGAGGAAATGGAAGAGGTAGGATGCGGGGTGTGTGAAAGTAAAACCGTAACAATAGTGGAGCAACAACAGCAGTCAGAGTAAAGTAGTGGAACAACAACAGCAGGCAGAGTAAAGTAGTGGAGCAACAACAGCAGCCAGAGTAAAGTAGTGGAGCAACAACAGCAGGCAGAGTAAAGTAGTGGAGCAACAACAGCAGCCAGAGTAAAGTAGTAGAGCAACAACAGCAGGCAGAGTAAAGTAGTGGAGCAACACCAGCAGGCAGAGTAGAGCATGTCTGTGAATGTTATCATTCATCCAGGTCATGGTTATCCAAATGAATAGAATCAAGTGCAACTGGATTTGGAATATATCCGTTAAGACATTTCGCCCCTCATCCAAGAGGCTTCATCACTTCGTGCCTTTCTGACTAAACCATGCTAGTCAGAAAGGCAGAGTAAAGTAGTGGAGCAACAACAGCAGGCAGAGTAAAGTAGTGGAGTAACAACAGCAGTCAGAGTGAAGTAGTGGAGCATCAACAGCAGGCAGAGTAAAATAGTGAAGCAACAACAGCAGGCAGAGTAAAGTAGTGGTGAAACAACAGAAGTCAGAGTAAAGTTGTGGAGAAAAAACAGCAGGCAGAGTATAGTAGTTGTGCAACAACAGCAGGCAGAGTGAAGTTGTGGAGCAACAACAGCAGGCAGAGTAAAGTAGTGGAGCAACAACAGCAGGCAGAGTAAAGTTGTGGAGCAACAATGGCAGGCAGACAAGCAGTGGAGCAACAACAGGAGGCAGAGTAAAGCAGTGGAGCAACAACAGCAAGCAGAGTAAAGTTGTGGAGCAACAACAGCAGGAAGAGTAAAGTAGTGGTGAAACAACAGCAGGCAGAGTAAAGTTGTGGACAAACAACAGCAGGCAGAGTAAAGTAGTTGTGCAACAACAGCAGGCAGAGTGAAGTTGCGGAGCAACAACAGCAGTAAGAGTGATGTAGTGGAGCAACAACAGCAGGCAGAGTAAAGTAGTGGAGCAACAACAGCAGGCAGAGTAAAGTAGTGGAGCAACAACAGCAGTCAGAGTAAGGTAGTGGAGCAACAAGAGCAGCCAGAGTAAAATAGTGGAGCAACAACAGCAGGCAGAGTAAAGTAGTGGAGCAACAACAGCAGGCAGAGTAAAGTATTGGAGCAACACCAGCAGGCAGAGTAAAGTAGTGGAGCAACACCAGCACGCAGAGTAAAGTATGTCTTTGAATGTTCTCATTCATCCAGGTCATGGTTATCCAAAGGAATTGAATCAAGTGCAACTGGACTTGGTATATATCCGTTAAGACGTTTCGCCTCTCATCCAAGAGGCTTCATCAGTTCATGCCTTTCTGACTAGACCGAGCTAGTCAGAACGGCAGAGTAAAGTAGTGGAGAAACAAGAGCAGTCAGAGTAAAGTAGTGGTGCAACAACAGCAGGCAGAGTAAAGTATTGGAGCATCAACAGCAGGCAGAGTAAAGTAGTGGAGCAACAACAGCAGGCAGAGTAAAGTAGTGGAGCAACACCAGCAAGCAGAGTAAAGTAGTGGAGCAACACCAGCAGGCAGAGTAAAGTAGTGGAGCAACACCAGCAGGCAGAGTAAAGTAAGTCTGTGAATGTTCTCATTCATCCAGGTCATGGTTATCCAAAGGAATTGAATCAAGTGCAACTGGACTTGGTATATATCCGTTAAGACGTTTCGCCTCTCATCCAAGAGGCTTCATCAGTTCATGCCTTTCTGACTAGACCAAGCTAGTCAGAAAGGCAGAGTAAAGTAGTGGAGAAACAACAGCAGGCAGAGTAAAGTAGTGGTGCAACAACAGCAGGCAGAGTAAAGTAGTGGTGCAACAACAGTAGGCAGATTAAAGTTGTGGAGTAACAACAGCAGTCAGAGTGAAGTAGTGGAGCAACAACAGCAGGCAGAGTAAGTTGTGGAGCAACAACAGCAGGCAGAGTAAAGTAGTGGAGCAAAAACAGCAGGTAGAATAAAGTAGTGGAGCAACAACAGATGTCAGAGTAAAGTAGTGAAGCAACAACAGCAGGCAGACAAGTAGTGGAGCAACAACAGCAGTCAGAGTAAAGTATTGGAGCAACAACAGCAGGCAGACAAGTAGTGGAGCAACAGCAGGCAGAGTAAAGTATTGGAGCATCAACAGCAGGCAGAGTAAAATAGTGGAGCAACAACAGCAGGCAGAGTAAAGTAGTGGAGCAAAAACAGCAGGCAGAGTAAAGTAGTGGTGAAAGAACAGCAGGCAGAATAAAGTTGTGGAGAAACAACAGCAGGGAGAGAAAAGTAGTTGTGCAACAACAGCAGGCAGAGTGAAGTTTTGGAGCAACAACAGCAGTCAGAGTGATGTAGTGGAGCAACAACAGCAGGCAGGGTAAAGCAGTGGAGCAACAACAGCAGGCAGAGTAAAGTTGTGGAGCAACAATAGCAGGCAGACAAGCAGTGGAGCAACAACAGCAGGCAGAGTAAAGCAGTGGAGCAACAACAGCAAGCAGAGTAAAGTAGTGGAGAAACAACAACAGGCAGAGTAAAGTAGTGGAGCAACAACAGCAGGCAGACAAGTAGTGGAGCAACAACAGCAGTCAGAGTAAAGTATTGGAGCAACAACAGCAGGCAGACAAGTAGTGGAGCAACAGCAGGCAGAGTAAAGTATTGGAGCATCAACAGCAGGCAGAGTAAAATAGTGGAGCAACAACAGCAGGCAGAGTGAAGTTTTGGAGCAACAACAGCAGTCAGAGTGATGTAGTGGAGCAACAACAGCAGGCAGGGTAAAGCAGTGGAGCAACAACAGCAGGCAGAGTAAAGTTGTGGAGCAACAATAGCAGGCAGACAAGCAGTGGAGCAACAACAGCAGGCAGAGTAAAGCAGTGGAGCAACAACAGCAAGCAGAGTAAAGTAGTGGAGAAACAACAACAGGCAGAGTAAAGTAGTGGAGCAACAACAGCAGGCAGACAAGTAGTGGAGCAACAACAGCAGTCAGAGTAAAGTATTGGAGCAACAACAGCAGGCAGACAAGTAGTGGAGCAACAGCAGGCAGAGTAAAGTATTGGAGCATCAACAGCAGGCAGAGTAAAATAGTGGAGCAACAACAGCAGGCAGAGTAAAGTAGTGGAGCAAAAACAGCAGGCAGAGTAAAGTAGTGGTGAAAGAACAGCAGGCAGAATAAAGTTGTGGAGAAACAACAGCAGGGAGAGTAAAGTAGTTGTGCAACAACAGCAGGCAGAGTGAAGTAGTGGAGCATCAACAGCAGGCAGAGGAATATAGTGAAGCAACAACAGCAGGCAGAGTAAAGTAGTGGAGCAACAACAGCAGGCAGAGTAAAGCAGTGGAGCAACAACAGCGGGCAGAGTAAAATAGTGAAGCAACAACAACAGGCAGACAAGTAGTGGAGCAACAACAGCAGTCAGAGTAAAGTAGTGGAGCAACAACAGCAGTCAGAGTAAAGTAATGGAGCAACAACAGCAGGCAGAGTAAAGTAGTGGAGCAACAACAGCAGGCAGACAAGTAGTGGAGCAACAACAGCAGTCAGAGTAAAGTAGTGGAGCAACAACAGCAGTCAGAGTAAAGTAATGGAGCAACAACAGCAGGCAGAGTAAAGTAGTGGAGCAACAACAGCAGGCAGACAAGTAGTGGAGCAACAACCGCAGGCAGAGTAAAGCAGTGGCGCAACAACAGCAGACAGAGTAAAGTAGTGGAGCAACAACAGCAGTCAAAGTAACGTAATAGAGCAACAACAGCAGGCAGAGTAAAGTAGTCGAGCAACAACAGCAGGCAGACAAGAAGTGGAGCAAGAACAGCAGGCAGACAAATAGTGGAGCAACAACAGCAGTCAGAGTAAAGTATTGGAGCAACGACAGCAGGCAGAGTAAAGTAGTGGAGCATCAACAGCAGGCAGAGTAAAATAGTGAAGCAACAACAGCAGGCAGACAAGTAGTGGAGCAACAACAGCAGTCAGAGTAAAGTATTGGAGCAACAACAGCAGGCAGACAAGTAGTGGAGCAACAGCAGGCAGAGTAAAGTATTGGAGCATCAACAGCAGGCAGAGTAAAGTAGTGGAGCAACAACAGCAGTCAGAGTAAAGTAATAGAGCAACAACAGCAGGCAGAGTAAAGTAGTGGAGCAACAACAGCAGGCAGACAAGTAGTGGTGCAACAACAGCAGGCAGACAAGTAGTGGAGCAACAGCAGGCAGAGTGAAGTATTGGAGCATCAACAGCAGGCAGACAAGTAGTGGAGCAACAGCAGGCAGAGTGAAGTATTGGAGCATCAACAGCAGGCAGAGTAAAATAGTGGAGCAACAATAGCAGGCAGAGTAAAGTAGTGGAGCAACAATAGCAGGCAGAGTAAAGTATATCTGTGAATGTTCTCATTCATCCAGGTCATGGTTATCCAAAGGAATTGAGTCGAGTGCAACTGGACTTGGTATATATCCGTAAAGACGTTTCGCCCCTCATCCAATAGGCTTCCTCAGTTTGTGCCTTTCTGACTAGACCAGGCTAGTCAGAAAGGCGGAGTAACGTAGTGGAGCAACAATAGCAGGCAGACAAGTAGTGGAGCAACAATAGCAGTCAGAGTAAAGTAGTGGAGCAACAACAGCAGTCAGAGTAAAGTAATGGAGCAACAACAGCAGGCAGAGTAAAGTAGTGGAGCAACAACAGCAGGCAGACAAATAGTGGAGCAACAACAGCAGTCAGAGTAAAATAGTGGAGCAACAACAGCAGGCAGAGTAAAGTAGTGGAGCAACAATAGCAGGCAGAGTAAAGTAGTGGAGCAACAACAGCAGGCAGACAAGTAGTGGAGCAACAACCGCAGGCAGAGTAAAGTAGTGGAGCAACAACAGCAGTCAAAGTAAAATAGTGAAGCAAGAACAGCAGGCAGAGTAAAGTAGTGGTGAAACAACAGCAGGCAGAGTAAAGTTGTGGAGAAACAACAGCAGGCAGAGTAAAGTAGTTGTGCAACAACAGCGGGCAGAGTGAAGTTGTGGAGCAACAACAGCAGTCAGAGTGATGTAGTGGAGCAACAACAGCAGGCAGAGTAAAGTAGTGGAGCAACCACAGCAGGCAGAGTAAAGTAGTGGAGCAACAACAGCAGGCAGAATAAGTTGTGGAGCAACAACAGCAGGCAGAGTAAAGTAGTGGAGCAAAAACAGCAGGTAGAATAAAGTAGTGGAGCAACAACAGATGTCAGAGTAAAGTAGTGGAGCAACAACAGCAAGCTGAGTAAAGTAGTAGAGCAACAACAGCAGTCAGAGATAAGTAGTGGAGCAACAACAGCAGGCAGACAAGTAGTGGAGCAACAACAGCAGGCAGAGTAAAGTAGTGGAGCAACAACAGCAGTCAGAGTAAAGTAGTGGAGCAACAACAGCAGGCAGACAAGTAGTGGAGCAACAAAAGCAGGCAGAGTAAAGCAGTGGAGCAACAACAGCAGGCAGAGTAAAGTTGTGGAGCAACAATAGCAGGCAGACAGGCAGTGGAGCAACGACAGCAGGCAGAGTAAAGTAGTGGAGCAACAACAGCAAGCAGAGTAAAGTTGTGGAGCAACAACAACTGGCAGAGTAAAGTAGTGGAGTAAGAACAGCAGTCAGAGTGAAGTAGTGGAGCATCAACAGCAGGCAGACAAGTAGTGGAGCAACAACAGCAGTCAGAGTAAAGTATTGGAGCAACAACAGCAGGCAGAGTAAAGTAGTGAAGCAAGAACAGCAGGCAGAGTGAAGTAGTGGAGCAACAACAGCAGGCAGAGTAAGTTGTGGAGCAACAACAGCAGGCAGAGTAAAGTAGTGGAGCAAAAACAGCAGGTAGAATAAAGTAGTGGAGCAACAACAGATGTCAGAGTAAAGTAGTGAAGCAACAACAGCAGGCAGACAAGTAGTGGAGCAACAACAGCAGTCAGAGTAAAGTATTGGAGCAACAACAGCAGGCAGACAAGTAGTGGAGCAACAGCAGGCAGAGTAAAGTATTGGAGCATCAACAGCAGGCAGAGTAAAATAGTGGAGCAACAACAGCAGGCAGAGTAAAGTAGTGGAGCAAAAACAGCAGGCAGAGTAAAGTAGTGGTGAAAGAACAGCAGGCAGAATAAAGTTGTGGAGAAACAACAGCAGGGAGAGAAAAGTAGTTGTGCAACAACAGCAGGCAGAGTGAAGTTTTGGAGCAACAACAGCAGTCAGAGTGATGTAGTGGAGCAACAACAGCAGGCAGGGTAAAGCAGTGGAGCAACAACAGCAGGCAGAGTAAAGTTGTGGAGCAACAATAGCAGGCAGACAAGCAGTGGAGCAACAACAGCAGGCAGAGTAAAGCAGTGGAGCAACAACAGCAAGCAGAGTAAAGTAGTGGAGAAACAACAACAGGCAGAGTGAAGTAGTGGAGCATCAACAGCAGGCAGAGTAAAATAGTGAAGCAACAACAGCAGGCAGAGTAAAGTAGTGGAGCAACAACAGCAGGCAGAGTAAAGCAGTAGAGCAACAACAGCGGGCAGAGTAAAATAGTGAAGCAACAACAGCAGGCAGACAAGTAGTGGAGCAACAACAGCAGTCAGAGTAAAGTAGTGGAGCAACAACAGCAGTCAGAGTAAAGTAATGGAGCAACAACAGCAGGCAGAGTAAAGTAGTGGAGCAACAACAGCAGGCAGACAATTAGTGGAGCAACAACAGCAGTCAGAGTAAAGTAGTGGAGCAACAACAGCAGTCAGAGTAAAGTAATGGAGCAACAACAGCAGGCAGAGTAAAGTAGTGGAGCAACAACAGCAGGCAGACAAGTAGTGGAGCAACAACCGCAGGCAGAGTAAAGCAGTGGCGCAACAACAGCAGGCAGAGTAAAGTAGTGGAGCAACAACAGCAGTCAGAGTAAAGTAATGGAGCAACAACAGCAGGCAGAGTAAAGTAGTGGAGCAACAACAGCAGGCAGACAATTAGTGGAGCAACAACAGCAGTCAGAGTAAAGTAGTGGAGCAACAACAGCAGGCAGAGTAAAGTAGTGGAGCAACAACAGCAGGCAGACAAGAAGTGGAGCAAGAACAGCAGGCAGACAAGTAGTGGAGCAACAACAGCAGTCAGAGTAAAGTATTGGAGCAACGACAGCAGGCGGAGTAAAGTAGTGGAGCATCAACAGCAGGCAGAGTAAAATAGTGAAGCAACAACAGCAGGCAGACAAGTAGTGGAGCAACAACAGCAGTCAGAGTAAAGTATTGGAGCAACAACAGCAGGCAGTCAAGTAGTGGAGCAACAGCAGGCAGAGTAAAGTATTGGAGCATCAACAGCAGGCAGAGTAAAGTAGTGGAGGAACAACAGCAGTCAGAGTAAAGTAATAGAGCAACAACAGCAGGCAGAGTAAAGTAGTGGAGCAACAACAGCAGGCAGACAAGTAGTGGTGCAACAACAGCAGGCAGACAAGTAGTGGAGCAACAGCAGGCAGAGTGAAGTATTGGAGCATCAACAGCAGGCAGACAAGTAGTGGAGCAACAGCAGGCAGAGTGAAGTATTGGAGCATCAACAGCAGGCAGACAAGTATTGGAGCATCAACAGCAGGCAGAGTAAAATAGTGGAGCAACAACAGCAGGCAGAGTAAAGTAGTGGAGCAACAATAGCAGGCAGAGTAAAGTATATCTGTGAATGTTCTCATTCATCCAGGTCATGGTTATCCAAAGGAATTGAGTCGAGTGCAACTGGACTTGGTATATATCCGTAAAGACGTTTCGCCCCTCATCCAAGAGGCTTCCTCAGTTTGTGCCTTTCTGACTGGACCAGGCTAGTCAGAAAGGCAGAGTAACGTAGTGGAGCAACAATAGCAGGCAGACAAGTAGTGGAGCAACAATAGCAGTCAGAGTAAAGTAGTGGAGCAACAACAGCAGTCAGAGTAAAGTAATGGAGCAACAACAGCAGGCAGAGTAAAGTAGTGGAGCAACAACAGCAGGCAGACAAATAGTGGAGCAACAACAGCAGTCAGAGTAAAGTAGTGGAGCAACAACAGCAGTCAGAGTAAAGTAATGGAGCAACAACAGCAGGCAGAGTAAAGTAGTGGAGCAACAACAGCAGGCAGACAAGTAGTGGAGCAACAACCGCAGGCAGAGTAAAGTAGTGGAGCAACAACAGCAGTCAAAGTAACGTAATAGAGCAACAATTGCAGGCAGAGTAAAGTAGTGGAGCAACAACAGCAGGCAGACAAGAAGTGGAGCAAGAACAGCAGGCAGACAAGTAGTGGAGCAACAACAGCAGTCAGAGTAAAGTATTGGAGCAACAACAGCAGGCAGAGTAAAGTAGTGGAGCATCAACAGCAGGCAGAGTAAAATAGTGAAGCAAGAACAGCAGGCAGAGTAAAGTAGTGGTGAAACAACAGCAGGCAGAGTAAAGTTGTGGAGAAACAACAGCAGGCAGAGTAAAGTAGTTGTGCAACAATAGCAGGCAGAGTAAAGTAGTGGTGAAAGAACAGCAGGGAGAGAAAAGTAGTTGTGCAACAACAGCAGGCAGAGTGAAGTTTTGGAGCAACAACAGCAGTCAGAGTGATGTAGTGGAGCAACAACAGCAGGCAGGGTAAAGCAGTGGAGCAACAACAGCAGGCAGAGTAAAGTTGTGGAGCAACAATAGCAGGCAGACAAGCAGTGGAGCAACAACAGCAGGCAGAGTAAAGCAGTGGAGCAACAACAGCAAGCAGAGTAAAGTAGTGGAGAAACAACAACAGGCAGAGTAAAGTAGTGGAGCAACAACAGCAGGCAGACAAGTAGTGGAGCAACAACAGCAGTCAGAGTAAAGTATTGGAGCAACAACAGCAGGCAGACAAGTAGTGGAGCAATAGCAGGCAGAGTAAAGTATTGGAGCATCAACAGCAGGCAGAGTAAAATAGTGGAGCAACAACAGCAGGCAGAGTAAAGTAGTGGAGCAAAAACAGCAGGCAGAGTAAAGTAGTGGTGAAAGAACAGCAGGCAGAATAAAGTTGTGGAGAAACAACAGCAGGGAGAGTAAAGTAGTTGTGCAACAACAGCAGGCAGAGTGAAGTAGTGGAGCACCAACAGCAGGCAGAGTAAAATAGTGAAGCAACAACAGCAGGCAGAGTAAAGTAGTGGAGCAACAACAGCAGGCAGAGTAAAGCAGTGGAGCAACAACAGCGGGCAGAGTAAAATAGTGAAGCAACAACAGCAGGCAGACAAGTAGTGGAGCAACAACAGCAGTCAGAGTAAAGTAGTGGAGCAACAACAGCAGTCAGAGTAAAGTAATGGAGCAACAACAGCAGGCAGAGTAAAGTAGTGGAGCAACAACAGCAGGCAGACAATTAGTGGAGCAACAACAGCAGTCAGAGTAAAGTAGTGGAGCAACAACAGCAGTCAGAGTAAAGTAATGGAGCAACAACAGCAGGCAGAGTAAAGTAGTGGAGCAACAACAGCAGGCAGACAAGTAGTGGAGCAACAACCGCAGGCAGAGTAAAGTAGTGGAGCAACAACAGCAGTCAGAGTAAAGTAATGGAGCAACAACAGCAGGCAGAGTAAAGTAGTGGAGCAACAACAGCAGGCAGACAATTAGTGGAGCAACAACAGCAGTCAGAGTAAAGTAGTGGAGCAACAACAGCAGGCAGAGTAAAGTAGTGGAGCAACAACAGCAGGCAGACAAGAAGTGGAGCAAGAACAGCAGGCAGACAAGTAGTGGAGCAACAACAGCAGTCAGAGTAAAGTATTGGAGCAACGACAGCAGGCGGAGTAAAGTAGTGGAACATCAACAGCAGGCAGAGTAAAATAGTGAAGCAACAACAGCAGGCAGACAAGTAGTGGAGCAACAACAGCAGTCAGAGTAAAGTATTGGAGCAACAACAGCAGGCAGTCAAGTAGTGGAGCAACAGCAGGCAGAGTAAAGTATTGGAGCATCAACAGCAGGCAGAGTAAAGTAGTGGAGCAACAACAGCAGTCAGAGTAAAGTAATAGAGCAACAACAGCAGGCAGAGTAAAGTAGTGGAGCAACAACAGCAGGCAGACAAGTAGTGGTGCAACAACAGCAGGCAGACAAGTAGTGGAGCAACAGCAGGCAGAGTGAAGTATTGGAGCATCAACAGCAGGCAGACAAGTAGTGGAGCAACAGCAGGCAGAGTGAAGTATTGGAGCATCAACAGCAGGCAGAGTAAAATAGTGGAGCAACAATAGCAGGCAGAGTAAAGTAGTGGAGCAACAATAGCAGGCAGAGTAAAGTATATCTGTGAATGTTCTCATTCATCCAGGTCATGGTTATCCAAAGGAATTGAGTCGAGTGCAACTGGACTTGGTATATATCCGTAAAGACGTTTCGCCCCTCATCCAAGAGGCTTCCTCAGTTTGTGCCTTTCTGACTGGACCAGGCTAGTCAGAAAGGCAGAGTAACGTAGTGGAGCAACAATAGCAGGCAGACAAGTAGTGGAGCAACAATAGCAGTCAGAGTAAAGTAGTGGAGCAACAACAGCAGTCAGAGTAAAGTAATGGAGCAACAACAGCAGGCAGAGTAAAGTAGTGGAGCAACAACAGCAGGCAGACAAATAGTGGAGCAACAACAGCAGTCAGAGTAAAGTAGTGGAGCAACAACAGCAGTCAGAGTAAAGTAATGGAGCAACAACAGCAGGCAGAGTAAAGTAGTGGAGCAACAACAGCAGGCAGACAAGTAGTGGAGCAACAACCGCAGGCAGAGTAAAGTAGTGGAGCAACAACAGCAGTCAAAGTAACGTAATAGAGCAACAATTGCAGGCAGAGTAAAGTAGTGGAGCAACAACAGCAGGCAGACAAGAAGTGGAGCAAGAACAGCAGGCAGACAAGTAGTGGAGCAACAACAGCAGTCAGAGTAAAGTATTGGAGCAACAACAGCAGGCAGAGTAAAGTAGTGGAGCATCAACAGCAGGCAGAGTAAAATAGTGAAGCAAGAACAGCAGGCAGAGTAAAGTAGTGGTGAAACAACAGAAGGCAGAGTAAAGTTGTGGAGAAACAACAGCAGGCAGAGTAAAGTAGTTGTGCAACAACAGCGGGCAGAGTGAAGTTGTGGAGCAACAACAGCAGTCAGAGTGATGGAGTGGAGCAACAACAGCAGGCAGAGTAAAGTAGTGGAGCAACCACAGCAAGCAGAGTAAAGTAGTGGAGCAACAACAGCAGGCAGAATAAGTTGTGGAGCAACAACAGCAGGCAGAGTAAAGTAGTGGAGCAAAAACAGCAGGTAGAATAAAGTAGTGGAGCAACAACAGATGTCAGAGTAAAGTAGTGGAGCAACAACAGCAAGCTGAGTAAAGTAGTAGAGCAACAACAGCAGTCAGAGATAAGTAGTGGAGCAACAACAGCAGGCAGACAAGTAGTGGAGCAACAACAGCAGGCAGAGTAAAGTAGTGGAGCAACAACAGCAGTCAGAGTAAAGTAGTGGAGCAACAACAGCAAGCAGAGTAAAGTTGTGGAGCAACAACAACTGGCAGAGTAAAGTAGTGGAGTAAGAACAGCAGTCAGAGTGAAGTAGTGGAGCATCAACAGCAGGCAGACAAGTAGTGGAGCAACAACAGCAGTCAGAGTAAAGTAGTGAAGCAAGAACAGCAGGCAGAGTAAAGTAGTGGTGAAACAACAGCAGGCAGAGTAAAGTTGTGGAGAAACAACAGCAGGCAGACAAGTAGTGGAGCAACAACAGCAGTCAGAGTAAAGTATTGGAGCAACAACAGCAGGCAGAGTAAAGTAGTGGAGCATCAACAGCAGGCAGAGTAAAATAGTGAAGCAAGAACAGCAGGCAGAGTAAAGTAGTGGTGAAACAACAGCAGGCAGAGTAAAGTTGTGGAGAAACAACAGCAGGCAGAGTAAAGTAGTTGTGCAACAATAGCAGGCAGAGTAAAGTAGTGGTGAAAGAACAGCAGGGAGAGAAAAGTAGTTGTGCAACAACAGCAGGCAGAGTGAAGTTTTGGAGCAACAACAGCAGGCAGGGTAAAGCAGTGGAGCAACAACAGCAGGCAGAGTAAAGTTGTGGAGCAACAATAGCAGGCAGACAAGCAGTGGAGCAACAACAGCAGGCAGAGTAAAGCAGTGGAGCAACAACAGCAAGCAGAGTAAAGTAGTGGAGAAACAACAACAGGCAGAGTAAAGTAGTGGAGCAACAACAGCAGGCAGACAAGTAGTGGAGCAACAACAGCAGTCAGAGTAAAGTATTGGAGCAACAACAGCAGGCAGACAAGTAGTGGAGCAATAGCAGGCAGAGTAAAGTATTGGAGCATCAACAGCAGGCAGAGTAAAATAGTGGAGCAACAACAGCAGGCAGAGTAAAGTAGTGGAGCAAAAACAGCAGGCAGAGTAAAGTAGTGGTGAAAGAACAGCAGGCAGAATAAAGTTGTGGAGAAACAACAGCAGGGAGAGTAAAGTAGTTGTGCAACAACAGCAGGCAGAGTGAAGTAGTGGAGCACCAACAGCAGGCAGAGTAAAATAGTGAAGCAACAACAGCAGGCAGAGTAAAGTAGTGGAGCAACAACAGCAGGCAGAGTAAAGCAGTGGAGCAACAACAGCGGGCAGAGTAAAATAGTGAAGCAACAACAGCAGGCAGACAAGTAGTGGAGCAACAACAGCAGTCAGAGTAAAGTAGTGGAGCAACAACAGCAGTCAGAGTAAAGTAATGGAGCAACAACAGCAGGCAGAGTAAAGTAGTGGAGCAACAACAGCAGGCAGACAATTAGTGGAGCAACAACAGCAGTCAGAGTAAAGTAGTGGAGCAACAACAGCAGTCAGAGTAAAGTAATGGAGCAACAACAGCAGGCAGAGTAAAGTAGTGGAGCAACAACAGCAGGCAGACAAGTAGTGGAGCAACAACCGCAGGCAGAGTAAAGCAGTGGCGCAACAACAGCAGGCAGAGTAAAGTAGTGGAGCAACAACAGCAGTCAGAGTAAAGTAATGGAGCAACAACAGCAGGCAGAGTAAAGTAGTGGAGCAACAACAGCAGGCAGACAATTAGTGGAGCAACAACAGCAGTCAGAGTAAAGTAGTGGAGCAACAACAGCAGGCAGAGTAAAGTAGTGGAGCAACAACAGCAGGCAGACAAGAAGTGGAGCATCAACAGCAGGCAGACAAGTAGTGGAGCAACAACAGCAGTCAGAGTAAAGTAGTGAAGCAAGAACAGCAGGCAGAGTAAAGTAGTGGTGAAACAACAGCAGGCAGAGTAAAGTTGTGGAGAAACAACAGCAGGCAGAGTGAAGTTGTGGAGCAACAACAGCAGTCAGAGTGATGTAGTGGAGCAACAACAGCAGGCAGAGTAAAGTAGTGGAGCAACCACAGCAGGCAGAGTAAAGTAGTGGAGCAACAAGAGCAGCCAGAGTAAAATAGTGGAGCAACAACAGCAGGCAGAGTAAAGTAGTGGAGCAACAACAGCAGGCAGAGTAAAGTATTGGAGCAACACCAGCAGGCAGAGTAAAGTAGTGGAGCAACACCAGCACGCAGAGTAAAGTAGTGGAGCAACACCAGCACGCAGAGTAAAGTATGTCTGTGAATGTTCTCATTCATCCAGGTCATGGTTATCCAAAGGTATTGAATCAAGTGCAACTGGACTTGGTATATATCCGTTAAGACGTTTCGCCTCTCATCCAAGAGGCTTCATCAGTTCATGCCTTTCTGACTAGACCAAGCTAGTCAGAAAGTCAGAGTAAAGTAGTGGAGAAACAACAGCTGGCAGAGTAAAGTAGTGGAGCAACAACAGCAGGCAGAGTAAAATAGTGAAGCAACAACAACAGGCAGAGTAAAGTAGTGGAGCAACAACAGCAGGCAGAGTAAAGCAGTGGAGCAACAACAGCAGGCAGAGTAAAATAGTGAAGCAACAACAGCAGGCAGAGTAAAGTAGTGGAGCAACAACAGCAGGCAGAGTAAATCAGTGGAGCAACAACAGCAGGCAGAGTAAAGTAGTGGAGCAACAACAGCAGTCAGAGTAAAGTAATAGAGCAACAACAGCAGGCAGAGTAAAGTAGTGGAGCAACAACAGCAGGCAGACAAGTAGTGGTGCAACAACAGCAGCAGGCAGACAAGTAGTGGAGCAACAGCAGGCAGAGTGAAGTATTGGAGCATCAACAGCAGGCAGACAAGTAGTGGAGCAACAGCAGGCAGAGTGAAGTATTGGAGCATCAACAGCAGGCAGAGTAAAATAGTGGAGCAACAACAGCAGGCAGAGTAAAGTAGTGGAGCAACAACAGCAGGCAGAGTAAAGCAGTGGAGCAACAACAGCAGGCAGAGTAAAGTAGTGGAGCAACAACAGCAGTCAGAGTAAAGTATTGGAGCAACAACAGCAGGCAGAGTAAAGTATTGGAGCAACAACAGCAGGCAGACAAGTAGTGGAGCAACAACAGCAGGCAGGGTAAAGCAGTGGAGCAACAACAGCAGGCAGAGTAAAGTTGTGGAGCAACAATAGCAGGCAGACAAGCAGTGGAGCAACAACAGCAGGCAGAGTAAAGTTGTGGAGAAACAACAACAGGCAGAGTGAACTAGTAGAGTAAGAACAGCAGTCAGAGTGAAGTAGTGGAGCATCAACAGCAGGCAGAGTAAAATAGTGAAGCAACAACAGCAGGCAGAGTAAAGTAGTGGAGCAACAATAGCAGGCAGAGTAAAGTATATCTGTGAATGTTCTCATTCATCCAGGTCATGGTTATCCAAAGGAATTGAGTCGAGTGCAACTGGACTTGGTATATATCCGTAAAGACGTTTCGCCCCTCATCCAAGAGGCTTCCTCAGTTTGTGCCTTTCTGACTAGACCAGGCTAGTCAGAAAGGCAGAGTAACGTAGTGGAGCAACAATAGCAGGCAGAGTAAAGTATTGGAGCAACAACAGCAGGCAGACAAGTAGTGGAGCAACAACAGCAGGCAGGGTAAAGCAGTGGAGCAACAACAGCAGGCAGAGTAAAGTTGTGGAGCAACAATAGCAGGCAGACAAGCAGTGGAGCAACAACAGCAGGCAGAGTAAAGCAGTGGAGCAACAACAGCAAGCAGAGTAAAGTAGTGGAGAAACAACAGCAGGCAGAGTAAAGCAGTGGAGCAACAACAGCAGGCAGAGTAAAATAGTGAAGCAACAACAGCAGGCAGAGTAAAGTAGTGGAGCAACAACAGCAGGCAGAGTAAAGCAGTGGAGCAACAACAGCAGGCAGAGTAAAGCAGTGGAGCAACAACAGCAGGCAGAGTAAAGTAGTGGAGCAACAACAGCAGTCAGAGTAAAGTAATAGAGCAACAACAGCAGGCAGAGTAAAGTAGTGGAGCAAAAACAGCAGGCAGAGTAAAGTAGTGGAGCAACAACAGCAGGCAGACAAGAAGTGGAGCAACAACAGCAGTCAGAGTAAAGTAGTGGAGCAACAACAGCAGTCAGAGAAAAGTATTGGAGCAACAACAGCAGGCAGACAAGTAGTGGAGCAACAACAGCAGTCAGAGTAAAGTAATGGAGCAACAACAGCAGGCAGAGTAAAGTAGTGGAGCAACAACAGCAGGCAGAGTAAAATAGTGAAGCAACAACAGCAGGCAGAGTAAAGTAGTGGTGAAACAACAGCAGGCAGAGTAAAGCAGTGGAGCAACAACAGCAGGCAGAGTAAAGTGTTGGAGAGACACCAGCAGGCAGAGTAAAGTAGTGGAGCAACACCAGCAGGCAGAGTAAAGTTGTGGAGCAACAATAGCAGGCAGACAAGCAGTGGAGCAACAACAGCAGGCAGAGTAAAACAGTGGAGCAACTACAGCAAGCAGAGTAAAGTAGTGGCGTAAGAACAGCAGTCAGAGTAAAGTAGTGGAGCAACAACAGCAGGCAGAGTAAAGTAGTGGAGCAACAAGAGCAGCCAGAGTAAAATAGTGGAGCAACAACGGCAGGCAGAGTAAAGTAGTGGAGCAACAACAGCAGGCAGAGTAAAGTATTGGAGCAACACCAGCAGGCAGAGTAAAATAGTGGAGCAACACCACCACGCAGAGTAAAGTATGTCTGTGAATGTTCTCATTCATCCAGGTCATGGTTATCCAAAGGAATTGAATCAAGTGCAACTGGACTTGGTATATATCCGTTAAGACGTTTCGCCTCTCATCCAAGAGGCTTCATCAGTTCATGCCTTTCTGACTAGACCAAGCTAGTCAGAAAGGCAGAGTAAAGTAGTGGAGAAACAACAGCAGTCAGAGTGAACTAGTGGAGTAAGAACAGCAGTCAAAGTGAAGTAGTGGAGCATCAACAGCAGGCAGAGTAAAATAGTGGAGCAACAACAGCAGGCAGAGTAAAGCAGTGGAGCAACAACAGCAGGCAGAGTAAAATAGTGAAGCAACAACAGCAGTCAGAGTAAAGTATTGGAGCAACAACAGCAGGCAGAGTAAAGTATTGGAGCAACAACAGCAGGCAGACAAGTAGTGGAGCAACAACAGCAGGCAGGGTAAAGCAGTGGAGCAACAACAGCAGGCAGAGTAAAGTTGTGGAGCAACAATAGCAGGCAGACAAGCAGTGGAGCAACAACAGCAGGCAGAGTAAAGTTGTGGAGAAACAACAACAGGCAGAGTGAACTAGTGGAGTAAGAACAGCAGTCAGAGTGAAGTAGTGGAGCATCAACAGCAGGCAGAGTAAAATAGTGAAGCAACAACAGCAGGCAGAGTAAAGTAGTGGAGCAACAATAGCAGGCAGAGTAAAGTATATCTGTGAATGTTCTCATTCATCCAGGTCATGGTTATCCAAAGGAATTGAGTCGAGTGCAACTGGACTTGGTATATATCCGTAAAGACGTTTCGCCCCTCATCCAAGAGGCTTCCTCAGTTTGTGCCTTTCTGACTAGACCAGGCTAGTCAGAAAGGCAGAGTAACGTAGTGGAGCAACAATAGCAGGCAGAGTAAAGTATTGGAGCAACAACAGCAGGCAGACAAGTAGTGGAGCAACAACAGCAGGCAGGGTAAAGCAGTGGAGCAACAACAGCAGGCAGATTAAAGTTGCGGAGCAACAATAGCAGGGAGACAAGCAGTGGAGCAACAACAGCAGGCAGAGTAAAGCAGTGGAGCAACAACAGCAAGCAGAGTAAAGTAGTGGAGAAACAACAACAGGCAGAGTGAACTAGTGGAGTAAGAAGAGCAGTCAGAGTGAAGTAGTGGAGCATCAACAGCAGGCAGAGTAAAATAGTGAAGCAACAACAGCAGGCAGAGTAAAGTAGTGGAGCAACAACAGCAGGCAGAGTAAAGCAGTGGAGCAACAACAGCAGGCAGAGTAAAATAGTGAAGCAACAACAGCAGGCAGAGTAAAGTAGTGGAGCAACAACAGCAGGCAGAGTAAAGCAGTGGAGCAACAACAGCAGGCAGAGTAAAGTAGTGGAGCAACAACAGCAGTCAGAGTAAAGTAACAGAGCAACAACAGCAGGCAGAGTAAAGTAGTGGAGCAAAAACAGCAGGCAGAGTAAAGTAGTGGAGCAACAACAGCAGGCAGACAAGAAGTGGAGCAACAACAGCAGTCAGAGTAAAGTAGTGGAGCAACAACAGCAGTCAGAGAAAAGTATTGGAGCAACAACAGCAGGCAGACAAGTAGTGGAGCAACAACAGTAGTCAGAGTAAAGTAATGGAGCAACAACAGCAGGCAGAGTAAAGTAGTGGAGCAACAACAGCAGGCAGAGTAAAATAGTGAAGCAACAACAGCAGGCAGAGTAAAGTAGTGGTGAAACAACAGCAGGCAGAGTAAAGCAGTGGAGCAACAACAGCAGGCAGAGTAAAGTGTTGGAGAGACACCAGCAGGCAGAGTAAAGTAGTGGAGCAACACCAGCAGGCAGAGTAAAGTAGTGGAGTAAGAACAGCAGTCAGAGTAAAGTAGTGGAGCAACAAGAGCAGTCAGAGTAAAATAGTGGAGCAACAACGGCAGGCAGAGTAAAGTAGTGGTGAAACAACAGCAGGCAGAGTAAAACAGTGGAGCAACTACAGCAAGCAGAGTAAAGTAGTGGAGCAACAACAACAGGCAGAGTGAAGTAGTGGAGTAAGAACAGCAGTCAGAGTAAAGTAGTGGAGCAACAACAGCAGGCAGAGTAAAGTAGTGGAGCAACAAGAGCAGTCAGAGTAAAATAGTGGAGCAACAACGGCAGGCAGAGTAAAGTAGTGGAGCAACAACAGCAGGCAGAGTAAAGTATTGGAGCAACACCAGCAGGCAGAGTAAAATAGTGGAGCAACACCACCACGCAGAGTAAAGTATGTCTGTGAATGTTCTCATTCATCCAGGTCATGGTTATCCAAAGGAATTGAATCAAGTGCAACTGGACTTGGTATATATCCGTTAAGACGTTTCGCCTCTCATCCAAGAGGCTTCATCAGTTCATGCCTTTCTGACTAGACCAAGCTAGTCAGAAAGGCAGAGTAAAGTAGTGGAGAAACAACAGCAGTCAGAGTAAAGTAGTGGTGCAACAACAGTAGGCAGAGTAAAGTTGTGGAGTAACAACAGCAGTCAGAGTAAAGTAGTGGAGCAACAACAACAGGCAGAGTAAGTTGTGGAGCAACAACAGCAGGCAGAGTAAAGTAGTGGAGCAAAAACAGCAGGTAGAATAAAGTAGTGGAGCAACAACAGCAGGCAGACCAGTAGTGGAACAACAACAGCAGTCAGAGTAAAGTATTGGAGCAACAACAGCAGGCAGACAAGTAGTGGAGCAACAACAGCAGGCAGAGTAAAGCAGTGGAGCAACAACAGCAGGCAGAGTAAAGTTGTGGAGCAACAATAGCAGGCAGACAGGCAGTGGAGCAACGACAGCAGGCAGAGTAAAGTAGTGGAGAAACAACAGCAGTCAGAGTGAACTAGTGGAGTAAGAACAGCAGTCAAAGTGAAGTAGTGGAGCATCAACAGCAGGCAGAGTAAAATAGTGGAGCAACAACAGCAGGCAGAGTAAAATAGTGAAGCAACAACAGCAGTCAGAGTAAAGTATTGGAGCAACAACAGCAGGCAGAGTAAAGTATTGGAGCAACAACAGCAGGCAGACAAGTAGTGGAGCAACAACAGCAGGCAGGGTAAAGCAGTGGAGCAACAACAGCAGGCAGAGTAAAGTTGTGGAGCAACAATAGCAGGCAGACAAGCAGTGGAGCAACAACAGCAGGCAGAGTAAAGTAGTGGAGAAACAACAACAGGCAGAGTGAACTAGTGGAGTAAGAACAGCAGTCAGAGTGAAGTAGTGGAGCATCAACAGCAGGCAGAGTAAAATAGTGAAGCAATAACAGCAGGCAGAGTAAAGTAGTGGAGCAACAATAGCAGGCAGAGTAAAGTATATCTGTGAATGTTCTCATTCATCCAGGTCATGGTTATCCAAAGGAATTGAGTCGAGTGCAACTGGACTTGGTATATATCCGTAAAGACGTTTCGCCCCTCATCCAAGAGGCTTCCTCAGTTTGTGCCTTTCTGACTAGACCAGGCTAGTCAGAAAGGCAGAGTAACGTAGTGGAGCAACAATAGCAGGCAGAGTAAAGTATTGGAGCAACAACAGCAGGCAGACAAGTAGTGGAGCAACAACAGCAGGCAGGGTAAAGCAGTGGAGCAACAACAGCAGGCAGAGTAAAGTTGTGGAGCAACAATAGCAGGCAGACAAGCAGTGGAGCAACAACAGCAGGCAGAGTAAAGCAGTGGAGCAACAACAGCAAGCAGAGTAAAGTAGTGGAGAAACAACAGCAGGCAGAGTAAAGCAGTGGAGCAACAACAGCAGGCAGAGTAAAATAGTGAAGCAACAACAGCAGGCAGAGTAAAGTAGTGGAGCAACAACAGCAGGCAGAGTAAAGCAGTGGAGCAACAACAGCAGGCAGAGTAAAGCAGTGGAGCAACAACAGCAGGCAGAGTAAAGTAGTGGAGCAACAACAGCAGTCAGAGTAAAGTAATAGAGCAACAACAGCAGGCAGAGTAAAGTAGTGGAGCAAAAACAGCAGGCAGAGTAAAGTAGTGGAGCAACAACAGCAGGCAGACAAGAAGTGGAGCAACAACAGCAGTCAGAGTAAAGTAGTGGAGCAACAACAGCAGTCAGAGAAAAGTATTGGAGCAACAACAGCAGGCAGACAAGTAGTGGAGCAACAACAGCAGTCAGAGTAAAGTAATGGAGCAACAACAGCAGGCAGAGTAAAGTAGTGGAGCAACAACAGCAGGCAGAGTAAAATAGTGAAGCAACAACAGCAGGCAGAGTAAAGTAGTGGTGAAACAACAGCAGGCAGAGTAAAGCAGTGGAGCAACAACAGCAGGCAGAGTAAAGTGTTGGAGAGACACCAGCAGGCAGAGTAAAGTAGTGGAGCAACACCAGCAGGCAGAGTAAAGTTGTGGAGCAACAATAGCAGGCAGACAAGCAGTGGAGCAACAACAGCAGGCAGAGTAAAACAGTGGAGCAACTACAGCAAGCAGAGTAAAGTAGTGGAGTAAGAACAGCAGTCAGAGTAAAGTAGTGGAGCAACAACAGCAGGCAGAGTAAAGTAGTGGAGCAACAAGAGCAGCCAGAGTAAAATAGTGGAGCAACAACGGCAGGCAGAGTAAAGTAGTGGAGCAACAACAGCAGGCAGAGTAAAGTATTGGAGCAACACCAGCAGGCAGAGTAAAATAGTGGAGCAACACCACCACGCAGAGTAAAGTATGTCTGTGAATGTTCTCATTCATCCAGGTCATGGTTATCCAAAGGAATTGAATCAAGTGCAACTGGACTTGGTATATATCCGTTAAGACGTTTCGCCTCTCATCCAAGAGGCTTCATCAGTTCATGCCTTTCTGACTAGACCAAGCTAGTCAGAAAGGCAGAGTAAAGTAGTGGAGAAACAACAGCAGTCAGAGTGAACTAGTGGAGTAAGAACAGCAGTCAAAGTGAAGTAGTGGAGCATCAACAGCAGGCAGAGTAAAATAGTGGAGCAACAACAGCAGGCAGAGTAAAGCAGTGGAGCAACAACAGCAGGCAGAGTAAAATAGTGAAGCAACAACAGCAGTCAGAGTAAAGTATTGGAGCAACAACAGCAGGCAGAGTAAAGTATTGGAGCAACAACAGCAGGCAGACAAGTAGTGGAGCAACAACAGCAGGCAGGGTAAAGCAGTGGAGCAACAACAGCAGGCAGAGTAAAGTTGTGGAGCAACAATAGCAGGCAGACAAGCAGTGGAGCAACAACAGCAGGCAGAGTAAAGTTGTGGAGAAACAACAACAGGCAGAGTGAACTAGTGGAGTAAGAACAGCAGTCAGAGTGAAGTAGTGGAGCATCAACAGCAGGCAGAGTAAAATAGTGAAGCAACAACAGCAGGCAGAGTAAAGTAGTGGAGCAACAATAGCAGGCAGAGTAAAGTATATCTGTGAATGTTCTCATTCATCCAGGTCATGGTTATCCAAAGGAATTGAGTCGAGTGCAACTGGACTTGGTATATATCCGTAAAGACGTTTCGCCCCTCATCCAAGAGGCTTCCTCAGTTTGTGCCTTTCTGACTAGACCAGGCTAGTCAGAAAGGCAGAGTAACGTAGTGGAGCAACAATAGCAGGCAGAGTAAAGTATTGGAGCAACAACAGCAGGCAGACAAGTAGTGGAGCAACAACAGCAGGCAGGGTAAAGCAGTGGAGCAACAACAGCAGGCAGATTAAAGTTGCGGAGCAACAATAGCAGGGAGACAAGCAGTGGAGCAACAACAGCAGGCAGAGTAAAGCAGTGGAGCAACAACAGCAAGCAGAGTAAAGTAGTGGAGAAACAACAACAGGCAGAGTGAACTAGTGGAGTAAGAAGAGCAGTCAGAGTGAAGTAGTGGAGCATCAACAGCAGGCAGAGTAAAATAGTGAAGCAACAACAGCAGGCAGAGTAAAGTAGTGGAGCAACAACAGCAGGCAGAGTAAAGCAGTGGAGCAACAACAGCAGGCAGAGTAAAATAGTGAAGCAACAACAGCAGGCAGAGTAAAGTAGTGGAGCAACAACAGCAGGCAGAGTAAAGCAGTGGAGCAACAACAGCAGGCAGAGTAAAGTAGTGGAGCAACAACAGCAGTCAGAGTAAAGTAACAGAGCAACAACAGCAGGCAGAGTAAAGTAGTGGAGCAAAAACAGCAGGCAGAGTAAAGTAGTGGAGCAACAACAGCAGGCAGACAAGAAGTGGAGCAACAACAGCAGTCAGAGTAAAGTAGTGGAGCAACAACAGCAGTCAGAGAAAAGTATTGGAGCAACAACAGCAGGCAGACAAGTAGTGGAGCAACAACAGCAGTCAGAGTAAAGTAATGGAGCAACAACAGCAGGCAGAGTAAAGTAGTGGAGCAACAACAGCAGGCAGAGTAAAATAGTGAAGCAACAACAGCAGGCAGAGTAAAGTAGTGGTGAAACAACAGCAGGCAGAGTAAAGCAGTGGAGCAACAACAGCAGGCAGAGTAAAGTGTTGGAGAGACACCAGCAGGCAGAGTAAAGTAGTGGAGCAACACCAGCAGGCAGAGTAAAGTAGTGGAGTAAGAACAGCAGTCAGAGTAAAGTAGTGGAGCAACAAGAGCAGTCAGAGTAAAATAGTGGAGCAACAACGGCAGGCAGAGTAAAGTAGTGGTGAAACAACAGCAGGCAGAGTAAAACAGTGGAGCAACTACAGCAAGCAGAGTAAAGTAGTGGAGCAACAACAACAGGCAGAGTGAAGTAGTGGAGTAAGAACAGCAGTCAGAGTAAAGTAGTGGAGCAACAACAGCAGGCAGAGTAAAGTAGTGGAGCAACAAGAGCAGTCAGAGTAAAATAGTGGAGCAACAACGGCAGGCAGAGTAAAGTAGTGGAGCAACAACAGCAGGCAGGGTAAAGCAGTGGAGCAACAACAGCAGGCAGATTAAAGTTGCGGAGCAACAATAGCAGGGAGACAAGCAGTGGAGCAACAACAGCAGGCAGAGTAAAGCAGTGGAGCAACAACAGCAAGCAGAGTAAAGTAGTGGAGAAACAACAACAGGCAGAGTGAACTAGTGGAGTAAGAAGAGCAGTCAGAGTGAAGTAGTGGAGCATCAACAGCAGGCAGAGTAAAATAGTGAAGCAACAACAGCAGGCAGAGTAAAGTAGTGGAGCAACAACAGCAGGCAGAGTAAAGCAGTGGAGCAACAACAGCAGGCAGAGTAAAATAGTGAAGCAACAACAGCAGGCAGAGTAAAGTAGTGGAGCAACAACAGCAGGCAGAGTAAAGCAGTGGAGCAACAACAGCAGGCAGAGTAAAGTAGTGGAGCAACAACAGCAGTCAGAGTAAAGTAACAGAGCAACAACAGCAGGCAGAGTAAAGTAGTGGAGCAAAAACAGCAGGCAGAGTAAAGTAGTGGAGCAACAACAGCAGGCAGACAAGAAGTGGAGCAACAACAGCAGTCAGAGTAAAGTAGTGGAGCAACAACAGCAGTCAGAGAAAAGTATTGGAGCAACAACAGCAGGCAGACAAGTAGTGGAGCAACAACAGCAGTCAGAGTAAAGTAATGGAGCAACAACAGCAGGCAGAGTAAAGTAGTGGAGCAACAACAGCAGGCAGAGTAAAATAGTGAAGCAACAACAGCAGGCAGAGTAAAGTAGTGGTGAAACAACAGCAGGCAGAGTAAAGCAGTGGAGCAACAACAGCAGGCAGAGTAAAGTGTTGGAGAGACACCAGCAGGCAGAGTAAAGTAGTGGAGCAACACCAGCAGGCAGAGTAAAGTAGTGGAGTAAGAACAGCAGTCAGAGTAAAGTAGTGGAGCAACAAGAGCAGTCAGAGTAAAATAGTGGAGCAACAACGGCAGGCAGAGTAAAGTAGTGGTGAAACAACAGCAGGCAGAGTAAAACAGTGGAGCAACTACAGCAAGCAGAGTAAAGTAGTGGAGCAACAACAACAGGCAGAGTGAAGTAGTGGAGTAAGAACAGCAGTCAGAGTAAAGTAGTGGAGCAACAACAGCAGGCAGAGTAAAGTAGTGGAGCAACAAGAGCAGTCAGAGTAAAATAGTGGAGCAACAACGGCAGGCAGAGTAAAGTAGTGGAGCAACAACAGCAGGCAGAGTAAAGTATTGGAGCAACACCAGCAGGCAGAGTAAAATAGTGGAGCAACACCACCACGCAGAGTAAAGTATGTCTGTGAATGTTCTAATTCATCCAGGTCATGGTTATCCAAAGGAATTGAATCAAGTGCAACTGGACTTGGTATATATCCGTTAAGACGTTTCGCCTCTCATCCAAGAGGCTTCATCAGTTCATGCCTTTCTGACTAGACCAAGCTAGTCAGAAAGGCAGAGTAAAGTAGTGGAGAAACAACAGCAGTCAGAGTAAAGTAGTGGTGCAACAACAGTAGGCAGAGTAAAGTTGTGGAGTAACAACAGCAGTCAGAGTAAAGTAGTGGAGCAACAACAACAGGCAGAGTAAGTTGTGGAGCAACAATAGCAGGCAGAGTAAAGTAGTGGAGCAAAAACAGCAGGTAGAATAAAGTAGTGGAGCAACAACAGCAGGCAGACCAGTAGTGGAACAACAACAGCAGTCAGAGTAAAGTATTGGAGCAACAACAGCAGGCAGACAAGTAGTGGAGCAACAACAGCAGGCAGAGTAAAGCATTGGAGCAACAACAGCAGGCAGAGTAAAGTTGTGGAGCAACAATAGCAGGCAGACAGGCAGTGGAGCAACGACAGCAGGCAGAGTAAAGTAGTGGAGAAACAACAGCAGTCAGAGTGAACTAGTGGAGTAAGAACAGCAGTCAAAGTGAAGTAGTGGAGCATCAACAGCAGGCAGAGTAAAATAGTGGAGCAACAACAGCAGGCAGAGTAAAATAGTGAAGCAACAACAGCAGTCAGAGTAAAGTATTGGAGCAACAACAGCAGGCAGAGTAAAGTATTGGAGCAACAACAGCAGGCAGACAAGTAGTGGAGCAACAACAGCAGGCAGGGTAAAGCAGTGGAGCAACAACAGCAGGCAGAGTAAAGTTGTGGAGCAACAATAGCAGGCAGACAAGCAGTGGAGCAACAACAGCAGGCAGAGTAAAGTAGTGGAGAAACAACAACAGGCAGAGTGAACTAGTGGAGTAAGAACAGCAGTCAGAGTGAAGTAGTGGAGCATCAACAGCGGGCAGAGTAAAATAGTGAAGCAACAACAGCAGGCAGAGTAAAGTAGTGGAGCAACAATAGCAGGCAGAGTAAAGTATATCTGTGAATGTTCTCATTCATCCAGGTCATGGTTATCCAAAGGAATTGAGTCGAGTGCAACTGGACTTGGTATATATCCGTAAAGACGTTTCGCCCCTCATCCAAGAGGCTTCCTCAGTTTGTGCCTTTCTGACTAGACCAGGCTAGTCAGAAAGGCAGAGTAACGTAGTGGAGCAACAATAGCAGGCAGAGTAAAGTATTGGAGCAACAACAGCAGGCAGACAAGTAGTGGAGCAACAACAGCAGGCAGGGTAAAGCAGTGGAGCAACAACAGCAGGCAGAGTAAAGTTGTGGAGCAACAATAGCAGGCAGACAAGCAGTGGAGCAACAACAGCAGGCAGAGTAAAGCAGTGGAGCAACAACAGCAAGCAGAGTAAAGTAGTGGAGAAACAACAACAGGCAGAGTGAACTAGTGGAGTAAGAACAGCAGTCAGAGTGAAGTAGTGGAGCATCAACAGCAGGCAGAGTAAAATAGTGAAGCAACAACAGCAGGCAGAGTAAAGTAGTGGAGCAACAACAGCAGGCAGAGTAAAGCAGTGGAGCAACAACAGCAGGCAGAGTAAAATAGTGAAGCAACAACAGCAGGCAGAGTAAAGTAGTGGAGCAACAACAGCAGGCAGAGTAAAGCAGTGGAGCAACAACAGCAGGCAGAGTAAAGTAGTGGAGCAACAACAGCAGTCAGAGTAAAGTAATAGAGCAACAACAGCAGGCAGAGTAAAGTAGTGGAGCAAAAACAGCAGGCAGAGTAAAGTAGTGGAGCAACAACAGCAGGCAGACAAGAAGTGGAGCAACAACAGCAGTCAGAGTAAAGTAGTGGAGCAACAACAGCAGTCAGAGAAAAGTATTGGAGCAACAACAGCAGGCAGACAAGTAGTGGAGCAACAACAGCAGTCAGAGTAAAATAATGGAGCAACAACAGCAGGCAGAGTAAAGTAGTGGAGCAACAACAGCAGGCAGAGTAAAATAGTGAAGCAACAACAGCAGGCAGAGTAAAGTAGTGGTGAAACAACAGCAGGCAGAGTAAAGCAGTGGAGCAACAACAGCAGGCAGAGTAAAGTGTTGGAGAGACACCAGCAGGCAGAGTAAAGTAGTGGAGCAACACCAGCAGGCAGAGTAAAGTTGTGGAGCAACAATAGCAGGCAGACAAGCAGTGGAGCAACAACAGCAGGCAGAGTAAAACAGTGGAGCAACTACAGCAAGCAGAGTAAAGTAGTGGAGAAACAACAACAGGCAGAGTGAAGTAGTGGAGTAAGAACAGCAGTCAGAGTAAAGTAGTGGAGCAACAACAGCAGGCAGAGTAAAGTAGTGGAGCAACAAGAGCAGCCAGAGTAAAATAGTGGAGCAACAACGGCAGGCAGAGTAAAGTAGTGGAGCAACAACAGCAGGCAGAGTAAAGTATTGGAGCAACACCAGCAGGCAGAGTAAAATAGTGGAGCAACACCACCACGCAGAGTAAAGTATGTCTGTGAATGTTCTCATTCATCCAGGTCATGGTTATCCAAAGGAATTGAATCAAGTGCAACTGGACTTGGTATATATCCGTTAAGACGTTTCGCCTCTCGTCCAAGAGGCTTCATCAGTTCATGCCTTTCTGACTAGACCAAGCTAGTCAGAAAGGCAGAGTAAAGTAGTGGAGAAACAACAGCAGTCAGAGTAAAGTAGTGGTGCAACAACAGTAGGCAGAGTAAAGTTGTGGAGTAACAACAGCAGTCAGAGTAAAGTAGTGGAGCAACAACAACAGGCAGAGTAAGTTGTGGAGCAACAACAGCAGGCAGAGTAAAGTAGTGGAGCAAAAACAGCAGGTAGAATAAAGTAGTGGAGCAACAACAGCAGGCAGACAAGTAGTGGAACAACAACAGATGTCAGAGTAAAGTATTGGAGCAACAACAGCAGGCAGACAAGTAGTGGAGCAACAACAGCAGGCAGAGTAAAGCAGTGGAGCAACAACAGCAGGCAGAGTAAAGCAGTGGAGCAACAATAGCAGGCAGACAGGCAGTGGAGCAACGACAGCAGGCAGAGTAAAGCAGTGGAGCAACAACAGCAAGCAGAGTAAAGTTGTGGAGCAACAACAACTGGCAGAGTAAAGTAGTGGAGTAAGAACAGCAGTCAGAGTGAAGTAGTGGAGCATCAACAGCAGGCAGAGTAAAGTAGTGATGCAAAAGCAGCAGGCAGAGTAAAGTAGTGGAGCAACAACAGCAGGCAGGCTAAAGTATATCTGTGAATGTTCTCATTCATCCAGGTCATGGTTATCCAAAGGAATTGAGTCGAGTGAAACTGGACTTGGTATATATCCGTAAAGACGTTTCGCCCCTCATCCAAGAGGCTTCCTCAGTTTGTGCCTTTCTGACTAGACCAGGCTAGTCAGAAAGGCAGAGTAACGTAGTGGAGCAACAATAGCAGGCAGAGTAAAGTATTGGAGCAACAACATCAGGCAGACAATAGTGGAGCAACAACAGCAGGCAGGGTAAAGCAGTGGAGCAACAACAGCAGGCAGAGTAAAGTTGTGGAGCAACAATAGCAGGCAGACAAGCAGTGGAGCAACAACAGCAGGCAGAGTAAAGCAGTGGAGCAACAACAGCAAGCAGAGTAAAGTATTGGAGAAACAACAACAGGCAGAGTGAACTATTGGAGTAAGAACAGCAGTCAGAGTGAAGTAGTGGAGCATCAACAGCAGGCAGAGTAAAATAGTGAAGCAACAACAGCAGGCAGAGTAAAGCAGTGGAGCAACAACAGCAGGCAGAGTAAAATAGTGAAGCAACAACAGCAGGCAGAGTAAAGTAGTGGAGCAACAACAGCAGGCAGAGTAAGGCTGTGGAGCAACAACAGCAGGCAGAGTAAAGTAGTGGAGCAACAACAGCAGTCAGAGTAAAGTAATAGAGCAACAACAGCAGGCAGAGTAAAGTAGTGGAGCAACAACAGCAGGCAGACAAGTAGTGGTGCAACAACAGCAGCAGGCAGACAAGTAGTGGAGCAACAGCAGGCAGAGTGAAGTATTGGAGCATCAACAGCAGGCAGACAAGTAGTGGAGCAACAGCAGGCAGAGTGAAGTATTGGAGCATCAACAGCAGGCAGAGTAAAATAGTGGAGCAACAACAGCAGGCAGAGTAAAGTAGTGGAGCAACAATAGCAGGCAGAGTAAAGTATATCTGTGAAGGTTCTCATTCATCCAGGTCATGGTTATCCAAAGGAATTGAGTCGAGTGCAACTGGACTTGGTATATATCCGTAAAGACGTTTCGCCCCTCATCCAAGAGGCTTCCTCAGTTTGTGCCTTTCTGACTAGACCAGGCTAGTCAGAAAGGCAGGGTAACGTAGTGGAGCAACAACAGTAGGCAGAGTAAAGTTGTGGAGTAACAACAGCAGTCAGAGTAAAGTAGTGGAGCAACAACAACAGGCAGAGTAAGTTGTGGAGCAACAACAGCAGGCAGAGTAAAGTAGTGGAGCAAAAACAGCAGGTAGAATAAAGTAGTGGAGCAACAACAGCAGGCAGACAAGTAGTGGAACAACAACAGCAGTCAGAGTAAAGTATTGGAGCAACAACAGCAGGCAGACAAGTAGTGGAGCAACAACAGCAGGCAGAGTAAAGCAGTGGAGCAACAACAGCAGGCAGAGTAAAGCAGTGGAGCAACAATAGCAGGCAGACAGGCAGTGGAGCAACGACAGCAGGCAGAGTAAAGCAGTGGAGCAACAACAGCAAGCAGAGTAAAGTTGTGGAGCAACAACAACTGGCAGAGTAAAGTAGTGGAGTAAGAACAGCAGTCAGAGTGAAGTAGTGGAGCATCAACAGCAGGCAGAGTAAAGTAGTGATGCAAAAGCAGCAGGCAGAGTAAAGTAGTGGAGCAACAACAGCAGGCAGGCTAAAGTATATCTGTGAATGTTCTCATTCATCCAGGTCATGGTTATCCAAATGAATTGAGTCGAGTGAAACTGGACTTGGTATATATCCGTAAAGACGTTTCGCCCCTCATCCAAGAGGCTTCCTCAGTTTGTGCCTTTCTGACTAGACCAGGCTAGTCAGAAAGGCAGAGTAACGTAGTGGAGCAACAATAGCAGGCAGAGTAAAGTATTGGAGCAACAACATCAGGCAGACAATAGTGGAGCAACAACAGCAGGCAGGGTAAAGCAGTGGAGCAACAACAGCAGGCAGAGTAAAGTTGTGGAGCAACAATAGCAGGCAGACAAGCAGTGGAGCAACAACAGCAGGCAGAGTAAAGCAGTGGAGCAACAACAGCAAGCAGAGTAAAGTATTGGAGAAACAACAACAGGCAGAGTGAACTATTGGAGTAAGAACAGCAGTCAGAGTTAAGTAGTGGAGCATCAACAGCAGGCAGAGTAAAATAGTGAAGCAACAACAGCAGGCAGAGTAAAGCAGTGGAGCAACAACAGCAGGCAGAGTAAAATAGTGAAGCAACAACAGCAGGCAGAGTAAAGTAGTGGAGCAACAACAGCAGGCAGAGTAAGGCTGTGGAGCAACAACAGCAGGCAGAGTAAAGTAGTGGAGCAACAACAGCAGTCAGAGTAAAGTAATAGAGCAACAACAGCAGGCAGAGTAAAGTAGTGGAGCAACAACAGCAGGCAGACAAGTAGTGGTGCAACAACAGCAGCAGGCAGACAAGTAGTGGAGCAACAGCAGGCAGAGTGAAGTATTGGAGCATCAACAGCAGGCAGACAAGTAGTGGAGCAACAGCAGGCAGAGTGAAGTATTGGAGCATCAACAGCAGGCAGAGTAAAATAGTGGAGCAACAACAGCAGGCAGAGTAAAGTAGTGGAGCAACAATAGCAGGCAGAGTAAAGTATATCTGTGAAGGTTCTCATTCATCCAGGTCATGGTTATCCAAAGGAATTGAGTCAAGTGCAACTGGACTTGGTATATATCCGTAAAGACGTTTCGCCCCTCATCCAAGAGGCTTCCTCAGTTTGTGCCTTTCTGACTAGACCAGGCTAGTCAGAAAGGCAGGGTAACGTAGTGGAGCAACAATAGCAGGTAGACAGGTAGTGGAGCAACAACAGCAGGCAGACAAGTAGTGGAGCAACAACAGCAGGCAGAGTAAAGCAGTGGAGCAACAACAGCAGGCAGAGTAAAGTAGTGGAGCAACAACAGCAGTAATAGTAAAGTAATAGAGCAACAACAGCAGGCAGAGTAAAGTAGTGGAGCAACAACAGCAGGAAGACAAGTAGTGGAGCAACAACAGCAGGCAGAGTAAAGTAGTGGAGCAACAACAGCAGTCAGAGTAAAGTATTGGAGCAACAACAGCAGGCAGACAAGTAGTGGAGCAACAACAGCAGGCAGAGTAAAGTATTGGAGCATCAACAGCAGGCAGACAAGTAGTGGAGCAGCAACAGCATGCAGAGTGAAGTAGTGGAGCATCAACAGCAGGCAGAGTAAAGTTGTGGAGAAAAAACAGCAGGCAGAGTAAAGTAGTTGTGCAACAACAGCAGGCAGAGTGAAGTTTTGGAGCAACAACAGCAGTCAGAGTGATGTAGTGGAGCAACAACAGCAGGCAGAGTAAAGTAGTGGAGCAACAAGAGCAGCCAGAGTAAAATTGTGGAGCAACAACAGCAGGCAGAGTAAAGTAGTGGAGCAACAACAGCAGGCAGAGTAAAGTATTGGAACAACACCAGCAGGCAGAGTAAAGTAGTGGAGCAACACCAGCATGCAGAGTAAAGTATGTCTGTGAATGTTCTCATTCATCCAGGTCATGGTTATCCAAAGGAACTGAATCAAGTGCAACTGGACTTGGTATATATCCGTTAAGACGTTTCGCCTCTCATCCAAGAGGCTTCATCAGTTCCTGCCTTTCTGACTAGACCAAGCTAGTCAGAAAGGCAGAGTAAAGTAGTGGAGAAACAACAGCAGTCAGAGTAAAGTAGTGGTGCAACAACAGTAGGCAGAGTAAAGTTGTGGAGTAACAACAGCAGTCAGAGTAAAGTAGTGGAGCAACAACAGCAGGCAGAATAAGTTGTGGAGCAACAACAGCAGGCAGAGTAAAGTAGTAGAGCAAAAACAGCAGGTAGAATAAAGTAGTGGAGCAACAACTGCAGGCAGACAAGTAGTGGAGCAACAACAGCAGGCAGAGTAAAGTAGTTGAGCAACAACAGCAGTCAGAGTAAAGTATTGGAGCAACAACAGCAGGCAGACAAGTAGTGGAGCAACAACAGCAGGCAGAGTAAAGCAGTGGAGCAACAACAGCAGGCAGAGTAAAGTTGTGGAGCAACAACAGCAGGCAGAGTAAAGTAGTGGAGCAACAATAGCAGGCAGAGTAAAGTATATCTGTGAATGTTCTCATTCATCCAGGTCATGGTTATCCAAAGGAATTGAGTCGAGTGCAACTGGACTTGGTATATATCCGTAAAGACGTTTCGCCCCTCATCCAAGAGGCTTCCTCAGTTTGTGCCTTTCTGACTAGACCAGGCTAGTCAGAAAGGCAGGGTAACGTAGTGGAGCAACAATAGCAGGTAGACACGTAGTGGAGCAACAACAGCAGGCAGACAAGTAGTGGAGCGACAACAGCAGGCAGAGTAAAGCAGTGGAGCAACAACAGCAGGCAGAGTAAAGTAGTGGAGCAACAACAGCAGTAATAGTAAAGTAATAGAGCAACAACAGCAGGCAGAGTAAAGTAGTGGAGCAACAACAGCAGGAAGACAAGTAGTGGAGCAACAACAGCAGGCAGAGTAAAGTAGTGGAGCAACAACAGCAGTCAGAGTAAAGTATTGGAGCAACAACAGCAGGCAGACAAGTAGTGGAGCAACAACAGCAGGCAGAGTAAAGTATTGGAGCATCAACAGCAGGCAGACAAGTAGTGGAGCAGCAACAGCATGCAGAGTGAAGTAGTGGAGCATCAACAGCAGGCAGAGTAAAGTTGTGGAGAAAAAACAGCAGGCAGAGTAAAGTAGTTGTGCAACAACAGCAGGCAGAGTGAAGTTTTGGAGCAACAACAGCAGTCAGAGTGATGTATATCTGTGAAGGTTCTCATTCATCCAGGTCATGGTTATCCAAAGGAATTGAGTCGAGTGCAACTGGACTTGGTATATATCCGTAAAGACGTTTCGCCCCTCATCCAAGAGGCTTCCTCAGTTTGTGCCTTTCTGACTAGACCAGGCTAGTCAGAAAGGCAGGGTAACGTAGTGGAGCAACAACAGTAGGCAGAGTAAAGTTGTGGAGTAACAACAGCAGTCAGAGTAAAGTAGTGGAGCAACAACAACAGGCAGAGTAAGTTGTGGAGCAACAACAGCAGGCAGAGTAAAGTAGTGGAGCAAAAACAGCAGGTAGAATAAAGTAGTGGAGCAACAACAGCAGGCAGACAAGTAGTGGAACAACAACAGCAGTCAGAGTAAAGTATTGGAGCAACAACAGCAGGCAGACAAGTAGTGGAGCAACAACAGCAGGCAGAGTAAAGCAGTGGAGCAACAACAGCAGGCAGAGTAAAGCAGTGGAGCAACAATAGCAGGCAGACAGGCAGTGGAGCAACGACAGCAGGCAGAGTAAAGCAGTGGAGCAACAACAGCAAGCAGAGTAAAGTTGTGGAGCAACAACAACTGGCAGAGTAAAGTAGTGGAGTAAGAACAGCAGTCAGAGTGAAGTAGTGGAGCATCAACAGCAGGCAGAGTAAAGTAGTGATGCAAAAGCAGCAGGCAGAGTAAAGTAGTGGAGCAACAACAGCAGGCAGGCTAAAGTATATCTGTGAATGTTCTCATTCATCCAGGTCATGGTTATCCAAATGAATTGAGTCGAGTGAAACTGGACTTGATATATATCCGTAAAGACGTTTCGCCCCTCATCCAAGAGGCTTCCTCAGTTTGTGCCTTTCTGACTAGACCAGGCTAGTCAGAAAGGCAGAGTAACGTAGTGGAGCAACAATAGCAGGCAGAGTAAAGTATTGGAGCAACAACATCAGGCAGACAATAGTGGAGCAACAACAGCAGGCAGGGTAAAGCAGTGGAGCAACAACAGCAGGCAGAGTAAAGTTGTGGAGCAACAATAGCAGGCAGACAAGCAGTGGAGCAACAACAGCAGGCAGAGTAAAGCAGTGGAGCAACAACAGCAAGCAGAGTAAAGTATTGGAGAAACAACAACAGGCAGAGTGAACTATTGGAGTAAGAACAGCAGTCAGAGTTAAGTAGTGGAGCATCAACAGCAGGCAGAGTAAAATAGTGAAGCAACAACAGCAGGCAGAGTAAAGCAGTGGAGCAACAACAGCAGGCAGAGTAAAATAGTGAAGCAACAACAGCAGGCAGAGTAAAGTAGTGGAGCAACAACAGCAGGCAGAGTAAGGCTGTGGAGCAACAACAGCAGGCAGAGTAAAGTAGTGGAGCAACAACAGCAGTCAGAGTAAAGTAATAGAGCAACAACAGCAGGCAGAGTAAAGTAGTGGAGCAACAACAGCAGGCAGACAAGTAGTGGTGCAACAACAGCAGCAGGCAGACAAGTAGTGGAGCAACAGCAGGCAGAGTGAAGTATTGGAGCATCAACAGCAGGCAGACAAGTAGTGGAGCAACAGCAGGCAGAGTGAAGTATTGGAGCATCAACAGCAGGCAGAGTAAAATAGTGGAGCAACAACAGCAGGCAGAGTAAAGTAGTGGAGCAACAATAGCAGGCAGAGTAAAGTATATCTGTGAAGGTTCTCATTCATCCAGGTCATGGTTATCCAAAGGAATTGAGTCAAGTGCAACTGGACTTGGTATATATCCGTAAAGACGTTTCGCCCCTCATCCAAGAGGCTTCCTCAGTTTGTGCCTTTCTGACTAGACCAGGCTAGTCAGAAAGGCAGGGTAACGTAGTGGAGCAACAATAGCAGGTAGACAGGTAGTGGAGCAACAACAGCAGGCAGACAAGTAGTGGAGCAACAACAGCAGGCAGAGTAAAGCAGTGGAGCAACAACAGCAGGCAGAGTAAAGTAGTGGAGCAACAACAGCAGTAATAGTAAAGTAATAGAGCAACAACAGCAGGCAGAGTAAAGTAGTGGAGCAACAACAGCAGGAAGACAAGTAGTGGAGCAACAACAGCAGGCAGAGTAAAGTAGTGGAGCAACAACAGCAGTCAGAGTAAAGTATTGGAGCAACAACAGCAGGCAGACAAGTAGTGGAGCAACAACAGCAGGCAGAGTAAAGTATTGGAGCATCAACAGCAGGCAGACAAGTAGTGGAGCAGCAACAGCATGCAGAGTGAAGTAGTGGAGCATCAACAGCAGGCAGAGTAAAGTTGTGGAGAAAAAACAGCAGGCAGAGTAAAGTAGTTGTGCAACAACAGCAGGCAGAGTGAAGTTTTGGAGCAACAACAGCAGTCAGAGTGATGTAGTGGAGCAACAACAGCAGGCAGAGTAAAGTAGTGGAGCAACAAGAGCAGCCAGAGTAAAATTGTGGAGCAACAACAGCAGGCAGAGTAAAGTAGTGGAGCAACAACAGCAGGCAGAGTAAAGTATTGGAACAACACCAGCAGGCAGAGTAAAGTAGTGGAGCAACACCAGCATGCAGAGTAAAGTATGTCTGTGAATGTTCTCATTCATCCAGGTCATGGTTATCCAAAGGAACTGAATCAAGTGCAACTGGACTTGGTATATATCCGTTAAGACGTTTCGCCTCTCATCCAAGAGGCTTCATCAGTTCCTGCCTTTCTGACTAGACCAAGCTAGTCAGAAAGGCAGAGTAAAGTAGTGGAGAAACAACAGCAGTCAGAGTAAAGTAGTGGTGCAACAACAGTAGGCAGAGTAAAGTTGTGGAGTAACAACAGCAGTCAGAGTAAAGTAGTGGAGCAACAACAGCAGGCAGAATAAGTTGTGGAGCAACAACAGCAGGCAGAGTAAAGTAGTAGAGCAAAAACAGCAGGTAGAATAAAGTAGTGGAGCAACAACTGCAGGCAGACAAGTAGTGGAGCAACAACAGCAGGCAGAGTAAAGTAGTTGAGCAACAACAGCAGTCAGAGTAAAGTATTGGAGCAACAACAGCAGGCAGACAAGTAGTGGAGCAACAACAGCAGGCAGAGTAAAGCAGTGGAGCAACAACAGCAGGCAGAGTAAAGTTGTGGAGCAACAACAGCAGGCAGAGTAAAGTAGTGGAGCAACAATAGCAGGCAGAGTAAAGTATATCTGTGAATGTTCTCATTCATCCAGGTCATGGTTATCCAAAGGAATTGAGTCGAGTGCAACTGGACTTGGTATATATCCGTAAAGACGTTTCGCCCCTCATCCAAGAGGCTTCCTCAGTTTGTGCCTTTCTGACTAGACCAGGCTAGTCAGAAAGGCAGGGTAACGTAGTGGAGCAACAATAGCAGGTAGACACGTAGTGGAGCAACAACAGCAGGCAGACAAGTAGTGGAGCAACAACAGCAGGCAGAGTAAAGCAGTGGAGCAACAACAGCAGGCAGAGTAAAGTAGTGGAGCAACAACAGCAGTAATAGTAAAGTAATAGAGCAACAACAGCAGGCAGAGTAAAGTAGTGGAGCAACAACAGCAGGAAGACAAGTAGTGGAGCAACAACAGCAGGCAGAGTAAAGTAGTGGAGCAACAACAGCAGTCAGAGTAAAGTATTGGAGCAACAACAGCAGGCAGACAAGTAGTGGAGCAACAACAGCAGGCAGAGTAAAGTATTGGAGCATCAACAGCAGGCAGACAAGTAGTGGAGCAGCAACAGCATGCAGAGTGAAGTAGTGGAGCATCAACAGCAGGCAGAGTAAAGTTGTGGAGAAAAAACAGCAGGCAGAGTAAAGTAGTTGTGCAACAACAGCAGGCAGAGTGAAGTTTTGGAGCAACAACAGCAGTCAGAGTGATGTAGTGGAGCAACAACAGCAGGCAGAGTAAAGTAGTGGAGCAACAAGAGCAGCCAGAGTAAAATTGTGGAGCAACAACAGCAGGCAGAGTAAAGTAGTGGAGCAACAACAGCAGGCAGAGTAAAGTATTGGAACAACACCAGCAGGCAGAGTAAAGTAGTGGAGCAACACCAGAATGCAGAGTAAAGTATGTCTGTGAATGTTCTCATTCATCCAGGTCATGGTTATCCAAAGGAACTGAATCAAGTGCAACTGGACTTGGTATATATCCGTTAAGACGTTTCGCCTCTCATCCAAGAGGCTTCATCAGTTCCTGCCTTTCTGACTAGACCAAGCTAGTCAGAAAGGCAGAGTAAAGTAGTGGAGAAACAACAGCAGTCAGAGTAAAGTAGTGGTGCAACAACAGCAGGCAGAGTAAAGTAGTGGTGCAACAACAGTAGGCAGAGTAAAGTTGTGGAGTAACAACAGCAGTCAGAGTAAAGTAGTGGAGCAACAACAGCAGGCAGAATAAGTTGTGGAGCAACAACAGCAGGCAGAGTAAAGTAGTAGAGCAAAAACAGCAGGTAGAATAAAGTAGTGGAGCAACAACTGCAGGCAGACAAGTAGTGGAGCAACAACAGCAGGCAGAGTAAAGTAGTTGAGCAACAACAGCAGTCAGAGTAAAGTATTGGAGCAACAACAGCAGGCAGACAAGTAGTGGAGCAACAACAGCAGGCAGAGTAAAGCAGTGGAGCAACAACAGCAGCCAGAGTAAAGTTGTGGAGCAACAATAGCAGGCAGACAGGCAGTGGAGCAACAACAGCAGGCAGAGTAAAGTTGTGGAGCAACAACAACTGGCAGAGTAAAGTAGTGGAGTAATAACAGCAGTCAGAGTGAAGTAGTGGAGCATCAACAGCAGGTAGAGTAAAATAGTGAAGCAACAACAGCAGTCAGAGTCAAGTATTGGAGCAACAACAGCAGGCAGACAAGTAGTGGAGCAACAACAGCAGTCAGAGTAAAGTATTGGAGCAACAACAGCAGGCAGAGTAAAGTAGTGAAGCAAGAACAGCAGGCAGAGTAAAGTAGTGGAGCAACAAGAGCAGGCAGAGTAAAGTTGTGGAGAAACAACAGCAGGCAGAGTAAAGTAGTTGTGCAACAACAGCAGGCAGAGTAAAGTAGTTGTGCAACAACAGCAGGCAGAGTGAAGTTGTGGAGCAACAACAGCAGTCAGAGTGATGTAGTGGAGCAACAACAGCAGGCAGAGTAAAGTAGTGGAGCAACAAGAGCAGCCAGAGTAAAATTGTGGAGCAACAACAGCAGGCAGAGTAAAGTAGTGGAGCAACAACAGCAGGCAGAGTAAAGTATTGGAACAACACCAGCAGGCAGAGTAAAGTAGTGGAGCAACACCAGCATGCAGAGTAAAGTATGTCTGTGAATGTTCTCATTCATTCAGGTCATGGTTATCCAAAGGAATTGAATCAAGTGCAACTGGACTTGGTATATATCCGTTAAGACGTTTCGCCTCTCATCCAAGAGGCTTCATCAGTTCCTGCCTTTCTGACTAGACCAAGCTAGTCAGAAAGGCAGAGTAAAGTAGTGGAGAAACAACAGCAGTCAGAGTAAAGTAGTGGTGCAACAACAGCAGGCAGAGTAAAGTAGTGGTGCAACAACAGTAGGCAGAGTAAAGTTGTGGAGTAACAACAGCAGTCAGAGTAAAGTAGTGGAGCAACAACAGCAGGCAGAATAAGTTGTGGAGCAACAACAGCAGGCAGAGTAAAGTAGTGGAGCAAAAACAGCAGGTAGAATAAAATAGTGGAGCAACAACAGATGTCAGAGTAAAGTAGTGGAGCAACAACAGCAAGCTGAGTAAAGTAGTAGAGCAACAACAGCAGTCAGAGATAAGTAGTGGAGCAACAACTGCAGGCAGACAAGTAGTGGAGCAACAACAGCAGGCAGAGTAAAGTAGTGGAGCAACAACAGCAGTCAGAGTAAAGTATTGGAGCAACAACAGCAGGCAGACAAGTAGTGGAGCAACAACAGCAGGCAGAGTAAAGCAGTGGAGCAACAACAGCAGGCAGAGTAAAATAGTGAAGCAACAACAGCAGGCAGAGTAAAGTTGTGGAGCAACAACAGCAGGCAGAGTAAAGCAGTGGAGCAACAACAGCAGGCAGAGTAAAGTAATAGAGCAACAACAGCAGGCAGAGTAAAGTAGTGGAGCAACAACAGCAGGCAGAGTAAAGTAGTGGAGCAACAACAGCAGGCAGACAAGAAGTGGAGCAACAACAGCAGTCAGAGTAAAGTAGTGGAGCAACAACAGCAGTCAGAGAAAAGTATTGGAGCAACAACAGCAGGCAGACAAGTAGTGGAGCAACAACAGCAGTCAGAGTAAAGTAATGGAGCAACAACAGCAGGCAGAGTAAAGTAGTGGAGCAACAACAGCAGGCAGAGTAAAATAGTGAAGCAACAACAGCAGGCAGAGTAAAGTAGTGGTGAAACAACAGCAGGCAGAGTAAAGTATTGGAGCAACAACAGCAGGCAGAGTAAAGTATTGGAGCAACAACAGCAGGCAGACAAGTAGTGGAGCAACAACAGCAGGCAGGGTAAAGCAGTGGAGCAACAACAGCAGGCAGAGTAAAGTTGTGGAGCAACAATAGCAGGCAGACAAGCAGTGGAGCAACAACAGCAGGCAGAGTAAAGTAGTGGAGAAACAACAACAGGCAGAGTGAACTAGTGGAGTAAGAACAGCAGTCAGAGTGAAGTAGTGGAGCATCAACAGCAGGCAGAGTAAAATAGTGAAGCAACAACAGCAGGCAGAGTAAAGTAGTGGAGCAACAATAGCAGGCAGAGTAAAGTATATCTGTGAATGTTCTCATTCATCCAGGTCATGGTTATCCAAAGGAATTGAGTCGAGTGCAACTGGACTTGGTATATATCCGTAAAGACGTTTCGCCCCTCATCCAAGAGGCTTCCTCAGTTTGTGCCTTTCTGACTAGACCAGGCTAGTCAGAAAGGCAGAGTAACGTAGTGGAGCAACAATAGCAGGCAGAGTAAAGTATTGGAGCAACAACAGCAGGCAGACAAGTAGTGGAGCAACAACAGCAGGCAGGGTAAAGAAGTGGAGCAACAACAGCAGGCAGAGTAAAGTTGTGGAGCAACAATAGCAGGCAGACAAGCAGTGGAGCAACAACAGCAGGCAGAGTAAAGCAGTGGAGCAACAACAGCAAGCAGAGTAAAGTAGTGGAGAAACAACAACAGGCAGAGTGAACTAGTGGAGTAAGAACAGCAGTCAGAGTGAAGTAGTGGAGCATCAACAGCAGGCAGAGTAAAATAGTGAAGCAACAACAGCAGGCAGAGTAAAGTAGTGGAGCAACAACAGCAGGCAGAGTAAAGCAGTGGAGCAACAACAGCAGGCAGAGTAAAATAGTGAAGCAACAACAGCAGGCAGAGTAAAGTAGTGGAGCAACAACAGCAGGCAGAGTAAAGCAGTGGAGCAACAACAGCAGGCAGAGTAAAGTAGTGGAGCAACAACAGCAGTCAGAGTAAAGTAATAGAGCAACAACAGCAGGCAGAGTAAAGTAGTGGAGCAAAAACAGCAGGCAGAGTAAAGTAGTGGAGCAACAACAGCAGGCAGACAAGAAGTGGAGCAACAACAGCAGTCAGAGTAAAGTAGTGGAGCAACAACAGCAGTCAGAGAAAAGTATTGGAGCAACAACAGCAGGCAGACAAGTAGTGGAGCAACAACAGCAGTCAGAGTAAAATAATGGAGCAACAACAGCAGGCAGAGTAAAGTAGTGGAGCAACAACAGCAGGCAGAGTAAAATAGTGAAGCAACAACAGCAGGCAGAGTAAAGTAGTGGTGAAACAACAGCAGGCAGAGTAAAGCAGTGGAGCAACAACAGCAGGCAGAGTAAAGTGTTGGAGAGACACCAGCAGGCAGAGTAAAGTAGTGGAGCAACACCAGCAGGCAGAGTAAAGTTGTGGAGCAACAATAGCAGGCAGACAAGCAGTGGAGCAACAACAGCAGGCAGAGTAAAACAGTGGAGCAACTACAGCAAGCAGAGTAAAGTAGTGGAGAAACAACAACAGGCAGAGTGAAGTAGTGGAGTAAGAACAGCAGTCAGAGTAAAGTAGTGGAGCAACAACAGCAGGCAGAGTAAAGTAGTGGAGCAACAAGAGCAGCCAGAGTAAAATAGTGGAGCAACAACGGCAGGCAGAGTAAAGTAGTGGAGCAACAACAGCAGGCAGAGTAAAGTATTGGAGCAACACCAGCAGGCAGAGTAAAATAGTGGAGCAACACCACCACGCAGAGTAAAGTATGTCTGTGAATGTTCTCATTCATCCAGGTCATGGTTATCCAAAGGAATTGAATCAAGTGCAACTGGACTTGGTATATATCCGTTAAGACGTTTCGCCTCTCGTCCAAGAGGCTTCATCAGTTCATGCCTTTCTGACTAGACCAAGCTAGTCAGAAAGGCAGAGTAAAGTAGTGGAGAAACAACAGCAGTCAGAGTAAAGTAGTGGTGCAACAACAGTAGGCAGAGTAAAGTTGTGGAGTAACAACAGCAGTCAGAGTAAAGTAGTGGAGCAACAACAACAGGCAGAGTAAGTTGTGGAGCAACAACAGCAGGCAGAGTAAAGTAGTGGAGCAAAAACAGCAGGTAGAATAAAGTAGTGGAGCAACAACAGCAGGCAGACAAGTAGTGGAACAACAACAGCAGTCAGAGTAAAGTATTGGAGCAACAACAGCAGGCAGACAAGTAGTGGAGCAACAACAGCAGGCAGAGTAAAGCAGTGGAGCAACAACAGCAGGCAGAGTAAAGTTGTGGAGCAACAATAGCAGGCAGACAGGCAGTGGAGCAACGACAGCAGGCAGAGTAAAGCAGTGGAGCAACAACAGCAAGCAGAGTAAAGTTGTGGAGCAACAACAACTGGCAGAGTAAAGTAGTGGAGTAAGAACAGCAGTCAGAGTGAAGTAGTGGAGCATCAACAGCAGGCAGAGTAAAGTAGTGATGCAAAAGCAGCAGGCAGAGTAAAGTAGTGGAGCAACAACAGCAGGCAGGCTAAAGTATATCTGTGAATGTTCTCATTCATCCAGGTCATGGTTATCCAAAGGAATTGAGTCGAGTGAAACTGGACTTGGTATATATCCGTAAAGACGTTTCGCCCCTCATCCAAGAGGCTTCCTCAGTTTGTGCCTTTCTGACTAGACCAGGCTAGTCAGAAAGGCAGAGTAACGTAGTGGAGCAACAATAGCAGGCAGAGTAAAGTATTGGAGCAACAACATCAGGCAGACAATAGTGGAGCAACAACAGCAGGCAGGGTAAAGCAGTGGAGCAACAACAGCAGGCAGAGTAAAGTTGTGGAGCAACAATAGCAGGCAGACAAGCAGTGGAGCAACAACAGCAGGCAGAGTAAAGCAGTGGAGCAACAACAGCAAGCAGAGTAAAGTATTGGAGAAACAACAACAGGCAGAGTGAACTATTGGAGTAAGAACAGCAGTCAGAGTGAAGTAGTGGAGCATCAACAGCAGGCAGAGTAAAATAGTGAAGCAACAACAGCAGGCAGAGTAAAGCAGTGGAGCAACAACAGCAGGCAGAGTAAAATAGTGAAGCAACAACAGCAGGCAGAGTAAAGTAGTGGAGCAACAACAGCAGGCAGAGTAAGGCTGTGGAGCAACAACAGCAGGCAGAGTAAAGTAGTGGAGCAACAACAGCAGTCAGAGTAAAGTAATAGAGCAACAACAGCAGGCAGAGTAAAGTAGTGGAGCAACAACAGCAGGCAGACAAGTAGTGGTGCAACAACAGCAGCAGGCAGACAAGTAGTGGAGCAACAGCAGGCAGAGTGAAGTATTGGAGCATCAACAGCAGGCAGACAAGTAGTGGAGCAACAGCAGGCAGAGTGAAGTATTGGAGCATCAACAGCAGGCAGAGTAAAATAGTGGAGCAACAACAGCAGGCAGAGTAAAGTAGTGGAGCAACAATAGCAGGCAGAGTAAAGTATATCTGTGAAGGTTCTCATTCATCCAGGTCATGGTTATCCAAAGGAATTGAGTCGAGTGCAACTGGACTTGGTATATATCCGTAAAGACGTTTCGCCCCTCATCCAAGAGGCTTCCTCAGTTTGTGCCTTTCTGACTAGACCAGGCTAGTCAGAAAGGCAGGGTAACGTAGTGGAGCAACAATAGCAGGTAGACACGTAGTGGAGCAACAACAGCAGGCAGACAAGTAGTGGAGCAACAACAGCAGGCAGAGTAAAGCAGTGGAGCAACAACAGCAGGCAGAGTAAAGTAGTGGAGCAACAACAGCAGTAATAGTAAAGTAATAGAGCAACAACAGCAGGCAGAGTAAAGTAGTGGAGCAACAACAGCAGGAAGACAAGTAGTGGAGCAACAACAGCAGGCAGAGTAAAGTAGTGGAGCAACAACAGCAGTCAGAGTAAAGTATTGGAGCAACAACAGCAGGCAGACAAGTAGTGGAGCAACAACAGCAGGCAGAGTAAAGTATTGGAGCATCAACAGCAGGCAGACAAGTAGTGGAGCAGCAACAGCATGCAGAGTGAAGTAGTGGAGCATCAACAGCAGGCAGAGTAAAGTTGTGGAGAAAAAACAGCAGGCAGAGTAAAGTAGTTGTGCAACAACAGCAGGCAGAGTGAAGTTTTGGAGCAACAACAGCAGTCAGAGTGATGTAGTGGAGCAACAACAGCAGGCAGAGTAAAGTAGTGGAGCAACAAGAGCAGCCAGAGTAAAATTGTGGAGCAACAACAGCAGGCAGAGTAAAGTATTGGAACAACACCAGCAGGCAGAGTAAAGTAGTGGAGCAACACCAGCATGCAGAGTAAAGTATGTCTGTGAATGTTCTCATTCATCCAGGTCATGGTTATCCAAAGGAACTGAATCAAGTGCAACTGGACTTGGTATATATCCGTTAAGACGTTTCGCCTCTCATCCAAGAGGCTTCATCAGTTCCTGCCTTTCTGACTAGACCAAGCTAGTCAGAAAGGCAGAGTAAAGTAGTGGAGCAACAACAGCAGGCAGAGTAAAGTTGTGGAGCAACAACAGCAGGCAGAGTAAAGTAGTGGAGCAACAATAGCAGGCAGAGTAAAGTATATCTGTGAAGGTTCTCATTCATCCAGGTCATGGTTATCCAAAGGAATTGAGTCGAGTGCAACTGGACTTGGTATATATCCGTAAAGACGTTTCGCCCCTCATCCAAGAGGCTTCCTCAGTTTGTGCCTTTCTGACTAGACCAGGCTAGTCAGAAAGGCAGGGTAACGTAGTGGAGCAACAATAGCAGGTAGACACGTAGTGGAGCAACAACAGCAGGCAGACAAGTAGTGGAGCAACAACAGCAGGCAGAGTAAAGCAGTGGAGCAACAACAGCAGGCAGAGTAAAGTAGTGGAGCAACAACAGCAGTAATAGTAAAGTAATAGAGCAACAACAGCAGGCAGAGTAAAGTAGTGGAGCAACAACAGCAGGAAGACAAGTAGTGGAGCAACAACAGCAGGCAGAGTAAAGTAGTGGAGCAACAACAGCAGTCAGAGTAAAGTATTGGAGCAACAACAGCAGGCAGACAAGTAGTGGAGCAACAACAGCAGGCAGAGTAAAGTATTGGAGCATCAACAGCAGGCAGACAAGTAGTGGAGCAGCAACAGCATGCAGAGTGAAGTAGTGGAGCATCAACAGCAGGCAGAGTAAAGTTGTGGAGAAAAAACAGCAGGCAGAGTAAAGTAGTTGTGCAACAACAGCAGGCAGAGTGAAGTTTTGGAGCAACAACAGCAGTCAGAGTGATGTAGTGGAGCAACAACAGCAGGCAGAGTAAAGTAGTGGAGCAACAAGAGCAGCCAGAGTAAAATTGTGGAGCAACAACAGCAGGCAGAGTAAAGTAGTGGAGCAACAACAGCAGGCAGAGTAAAGTATTGGAACAACACCAGCAGGCAGAGTAAAGTAGTGGAGCAACACCAGCATGCAGAGTAAAGTATGTCTGTGAATGTTCTCATTCATCCAGGTCATGGTTATCCAAAGGAACTGAATCAAGTGCAACTGGACTTGGTATATATCCGTTAAGACGTTTCGCCTCTCATCCAAGAGGCTTCATCAGTTCCTGCCTTTCTGACTAGACCAAGCTAGTCAGAAAGGCAGAGTAAAGTAGTGGAGAAACAACAGCAGTCAGAGTAAAGTAGTGGTGCAACAACAGTAGGCAGAGTAAAGTTGTGGAGTAACAACAGCAGTCAGAGTAAAGTAGTGGAGCAACAACAGCAGGCAGAATAAGTTGTGGAGCAACAACAGCAGGCAGAGTAAAGTAGTAGAGCAAAAACAGCAGGTAGAATAAAGTAGTGGAGCAACAACTGCAGGCAGACAAGTAGTGGAGCAACAACAGCAGGCAGAGTAAAGTAGTTGAGCAACAACAGCAGTCAGAGTAAAGTATTGGAGCAACAACAGCAGGCAGACAAGTAGTGGAGCAACAACAGCAGGCAGAGTAAAGCAGTGGAGCAACAACAGCAGGCAGAGTAAAGTTGTGGAGCAACAACAGCAGGCAGAGTAAAGTAGTGGAGCAACAATAGCAGGCAGAGTAAAGTATATCTGTGAATGTTCTCATTCATCCAGGTCATGGTTATCCAAAGGAATTGAGTTGAGTGCAACTGGACTTGGTATATATCCGTAAAGACGTTTCGCCCCTCATCCAAGAGGCTTCCTCAGTTTGTGCCTTTCTGACTAGACCAGGCTAGTCAGAAAGGCAGGGTAACGTAGTGGAGCAACAATAGCAGGTAGACACGTAGTGGAGCAACAACAGCAGGCAGACAAGTAGTGGAGCAACAACAGCAGGCAGAGTAAAGCAGTGGAGCAACAACAGCAGGCAGAGTAAAGTAGTGGAGCAACAACAGCAGTAATAGTAAAGTAATAGAGCAACAACAGCAGGCAGAGTAAAGTAGTGGAGCAACAACAGCAGGAAGACAAGTAGTGGAGCAACAACAGCAGGCAGAGTAAAGTAGTGGAGCAACAACAGCAGTCAGAGTAAAGTATTGGAGCAACAACAGCAGGCAGACAAGTAGTGGAGCAACAACAGCAGGCAGAGTAAAGTATTGGAGCATCAACAGCAGGCAGACAAGTAGTGGAGCAGCAACAGCATGCAGAGTGAAGTAGTGGAGCATCAACAGCAGGCAGAGTAAAGTTGTGGAGAAAAAACAGCAGGCAGAGTAAAGTAGTTGTGCAACAACAGCAGGCAGAGTGAAGTTTTGGAGCAACAACAGCAGTCAGAGTGATGTAGTGGAGCAACAACAGCAGGCAGAGTAAAGTAGTGGAGCAACAAGAGCAGCCAGAGTAAAATTGTGGAGCAACAACAGCAGGCAGAGTAAAGTAGTGGAGCAACAACAGCAGGCAGAGTAAAGTATTGGAACAACACCAGCAGGCAGAGTAAAGTAGTGGAGCAACACCAGAATGCAGAGTAAAGTATGTCTGTGAATGTTCTCATTCATCCAGGTCATGGTTATCCAAAGGAACTGAATCAAGTGCAACTGGACTTGGTATATATCCGTTAAGACGTTTCGCCTCTCATCCAAGAGGCTTCATCAGTTCCTGCCTTTCTGACTAGACCAAGCTAGTCAGAAAGGCAGAGTAAAGTAGTGGAGAAACAACAGCAGTCAGAGTAAAGTAGTGGTGCAACAACAGCAGGCAGAGTAAAGTAGTGGTGCAACAACAGTAGGCAGAGTAAAGTTGTGGAGTAACAACAGCAGTCAGAGTAAAGTAGTGGAGCAACAACAGCAGGCAGAATAAGTTGTGGAGCAACAACAGCAGGCAGAGTAAAGTAGTAGAGCAAAAACAGCAGGTAGAATAAAGTAGTGGAGCAACAACTGCAGGCAGACAAGTAGTGGAGCAACAACAGCAGGCAGAGTAAAGTAGTTGAGCAACAACAGCAGTCAGAGTAAAGTATTGGAGCAACAACAGCAGGCAGACAAGTAGTGGAGCAACAACAGCAGGCAGAGTAAAGCAGTGGAGCAACAACAGCAGCCAGAGTAAAGTTGTGGAGCAACAATAGCAGGCAGACAGGCAGTGGAGCAACAACAGCAGGCAGAGTAAAGTTGTGGAGCAACAACAACTGGCAGAGTAAAGTAGTGGAGTAATAACAGCAGTCAGAGTGAAGTAGTGGAGCATCAACAGCAGGTAGAGTAAAATAGTGAAGCAACAACAGCAGTCAGAGTCAAGTATTGGAGCAACAACAGCAGGCAGACAAGTAGTGGAGCAACAACAGCAGTCAGAGTAAAGTATTGGAGCAACAACAGCAGGCAGAGTAAAGTAGTGAAGCAAGAACAGCAGGCAGAGTAAAGTAGTGGAGCAACAAGAGCAGGCAGAGTAAAGTTGTGGAGAAACAACAGCAGGCAGAGTAAAGTAGTTGTGCAACAACAGCAGGCAGAGTAAAGTAGTTGTGCAACAACAGCAGGCAGAGTGAAGTTGTGGAGCAACAACAGCAGTCAGAGTGATGTAGTGGAGCAACAACAGCAGGCAGAGTAAAGTAGTGGAGCAACAAGAGCAGCCAGAGTAAAATTGTGGAGCAACAACAGCAGGCAGAGTAAAGTAGTGGAGCAACAACAGCAGGCAGAGTAAAGTATTGGAACAACACCAGCAGGCAGAGTAAAGTAGTGGAGCAACACCAGCATGCAGAGTAAAGTATGTCTGTGAATGTTCTCATTCATTCAGGTCATGGTTATCCAAAGGAATTGAATCAAGTGCAACTGGACTTGGTATATATCCGTTAAGACGTTTCGCCTCTCATCCAAGAGGCTTCATCAGTTCCTGCCTTTCTGACTAGACCAAGCTAGTCAGAAAGGCAGAGTAAAGTAGTGGAGAAACAACAGCAGTCAGAGTAAAGTAGTGGTGCAACAACAGCAGGCAGAGTAAAGTAGTGGTGCAACAACAGTAGGCAGAGTAAAGTTGTGGAGTAACAACAGCAGTCAGAGTAAAGTAGTGGAGCAACAACAGCAGGCAGAATAAGTTGTGGAGCAACAACAGCAGGCAGAGTAAAGTAGTGGAGCAAAAACAGCAGGTAGAATAAAATAGTGGAGCAACAACAGATGTCAGAGTAAAGTAGTGGAGCAACAACAGCAAGCTGAGTAAAGTAGTAGAGCAACAACAGCAGTCAGAGATAAGTAGTGGAGCAACAACTGCAGGCAGACAAGTAGTGGAGCAACAACAGCAGGCAGAGTAAAGTAGTGGAGCAACAACAGCAGTCAGAGTAAAGTATTGGAGCAACAACAGCAGGCAGACAAGTAGTGGAGCAACAACAGCAGGCAGAGTAAAGCAGTGGAGCAACAACAGCAGGCAGAGTAAAATAGTGAAGCAACAACAGCAGGCAGAGTAAAGTTGTGGAGCAACAACAGCAGGCAGAGTAAAGCAGTGGAGCAACAACAGCAGGCAGAGTAAAGTAATAGAGCAACAACAGCAGGCAGAGTAAAGTAGTGGAGCAACAACAGCAGGCAGAGTAAAGTAGTGGAGCAACAACAGCAGGCAGACAAGAAGTGGAGCAACAACAGCAGTCAGAGTAAAGTAGTGGAGCAACAACAGCAGTCTGAGAAAAGTATTGGAGCAACAACAGCAGGCAGACAAGTAGTGGAGCAACAACAGCAGTCAGAGTAAAGTAATGGAGCAACAACAGCAGGCAGAGTAAAGTAGTGGAGCAACAACAGCAGGCAGAGTAAAATAGTGAAGCAACAACAGCAGGCAGAGTAAAGTAGTGGTGAAACAACAGCAGGCAGAGTAAAGTATTGGAGCAACAACAGCAGGCAGAGTAAAGTATTGGAGCAACAACAGCAGGCAGACAAGTAGTGGAGCAACAACAGCAGGCAGGGTAAAGCAGTGGAGCAACAACAGCAGGCAGAGTAAAGTTGTGGAGCAACAATAGCAGGCAGACAAGCAGTGGAGCAACAACAGCAGGCAGAGTAAAGTAGTGGAGAAACAACAACAGGCAGAGTGAACTAGTGGAGTAAGAACAGCAGTCAGAGTGAAGTAGTGGAGCATCAACAGCAGGCAGAGTAAAATAGTGAAGCAACAACAGCAGGCAGAGTAAAGTAGTGGAGCAACAATAGCAGGCAGAGTAAAGTATATCTGTGAATGTTCTCATTCATCCAGGTCATGGTTATCCAAAGGAATTGAGTCGAGTGCAACTGGACTTGGTATATATCCGTAAAGACGTTTCGCCCCTCATCCAAGAGGCTTCCTCAGTTTGTGCCTTTCTGACTAGACCAGGCTAGTCAGAAAGGCAGAGTAACGTAGTGGAGCAACAATAGCAGGCAGAGTAAAGTATTGGAGCAACAACAGCAGGCAGACAAGTAGTGGAGCAACAACAGCAGGCAGGGTAAAGAAGTGGAGCAACAACAGCAGGCAGAGTAAAGTTGTGGAGCAACAATAGCAGGCAGACAAGCAGTGGAGCAACAACAGCAGGCAGAGTAAAGCAGTGGAGCAACAACAGCAAGCAGAGTAAAGTAGTGGAGAAACAACAACAGGCAGAGTGAACTAGTGGAGTAAGAACAGCAGTCAGAGTGAAGTAGTGGAGCATCAACAGCAGGCAGAGTAAAATAGTGAAGCAACAACAGCAGGCAGAGTAAAGTAGTGGAGCAACAACAGCAGGCAGAGTAAAGCAGTGGAGCAACAACAGCAGGCAGAGTAAAATAGTGAAGCAACAACAGCAGGCAGAGTAAAGTAGTGGAGCAACAACAGCAGGCAGAGTAAAGCAGTGGAGCAACAACAGCAGGCAGAGTAAAGTAGTGGAGCAACAACAGCAGTCAGAGTAAAGTAATAGAGCAACAACAGCAGGCAGAGTAAAGTAGTGGAGCAAAAACAGCAGGCAGAGTAAAGTAGTGGAGCAACAACAGCAGGCAGACAAGAAGTGGAGCAACAACAGCAGTCAGAGTAAAGTAGTGGAGCAACAACAGCAGTCAGAGAAAAGTATTGGAGCAACAACAGCAGGCAGACAAGTAGTGGAGCAACAACAGCAGTCAGAGTAAAATAATGGAGCAACAACAGCAGGCAGAGTAAAGTAGTGGAGCAACAACAGCAGGCAGAGTAAAATAGTGAAGCAACAACAGCAGGCAGAGTAAAGTAGTGGTGAAACAACAGCAGGCAGAGTAAAGCAGTGGAGCAACAACAGCAGGCAGAGTAAAGTGTTGGAGAGACACCAGCAGGCAGAGTAAAGTAGTGGAGCAACACCAGCAGGCAGAGTAAAGTTGTGGAGCAACAATAGCAGGCAGACAAGCAGTGGAGCAACAACAGCAGGCAGAGTAAAACAGTGGAGCAACTACAGCAAGCAGAGTAAAGTAGTGGAGAAACAACAACAGGCAGAGTGAAGTAGTGGAGTAAGAACAGCAGTCAGAGTAAAGTAGTGGAGCAACAACAGCAGGCAGAGTAAAGTAGTGGAGCAACAAGAGCAGCCAGAGTAAAATAGTGGAGCAACAACGGCAGGCAGAGTAAAGTAGTGGAGCAACAACAGCAGGCAGAGTAAAGTATTGGAGCAACACCAGCAGGCAGAGTAAAATAGTGGAGCAACACCACCACGCAGAGTAAAGTATGTCTGTGAATGTTCTCATTCATCCAGGTCATGGTTATCCAAAGGAATTGAATCAAGTGCAACTGGACTTGGTATATATCCGTTAAGACGTTTCGCCTCTCGTCCAAGAGGCTTCATCAGTTCATGCCTTTCTGACTAGACCAAGCTAGTCAGAAAGGCAGAGTAAAGTAGTGGAGAAACAACAGCAGTCAGAGTAAAGTAGTGGTGCAACAACAGTAGGCAGAGTAAAGTTGTGGAGTAACAACAGCAGTCAGAGTAAAGTAGTGGAGCAACAACAACAGGCAGAGTAAGTTGTGGAGCAACAACAGCAGGCAGAGTAAAGTAGTGGAGCAAAAACAGCAGGTAGAATAAAGTAGTGGAGCAACAACAGCAGGCAGACAAGTAGTGGAACAACAACAGCAGTCAGAGTAAAGTATTGGAGCAACAACAGCAGGCAGACAAGTAGTGGAGCAACAACAGCAGGCAGAGTAAAGCAGTGGAGCAACAACAGCAGGCAGAGTAAAGTTGTGGAGCAACAATAGCAGGCAGACAGGCAGTGGAGCAACGACAGCAGGCAGAGTAAAGCAGTGGAGCAACAACAGCAAGCAGAGTAAAGTTGTGGAGCAACAACAACTGGCAGAGTAAAGTAGTGGAGTAAGAACAGCAGTCAGAGTGAAGTAGTGGAGCATCAACAGCAGGCAGAGTAAAGTAGTGATGCAAAAGCAGCAGGCAGAGTAAAGTAGTGGAGCAACAACAGCAGGCAGGCTAAAGTATATCTGTGAATGTTCTCATTCATCCAGGTCATGGTTATCCAAAGGAATTGAGTCGAGTGAAACTGGACTTGGTATATATCCGTAAAGACGTTTCGCCCCTCATCCAAGAGGCTTCCTCAGTTTGTGCCTTTCTGACTAGACCAGGCTAGTCAGAAAGGCAGAGTAACGTAGTGGAGCAACAATAGCAGGCAGAGTAAAGTATTGGAGCAACAACATCAGGCAGACAATAGTGGAGCAACAACAGCAGGCAGGGTAAAGCAGTGGAGCAACAACAGCAGGCAGAGTAAAGTTGTGGAGCAACAATAGCAGGCAGACAAGCAGTGGAGCAACAACAGCAGGCAGAGTAAAGCAGTGGAGCAACAACAGCAAGCAGAGTAAAGTATTGGAGAAACAACAACAGGCAGAGTGAACTATTGGAGTAAGAACAGCAGTCAGAGTGAAGTAGTGGAGCATCAACAGCAGGCAGAGTAAAATAGTGAAGCAACAACAGCAGGCAGAGTAAAGCAGTGGAGCAACAACAGCAGGCAGAGTAAAATAGTGAAGCAACAACAGCAGGCAGAGTAAAGTAGTGGAGCAACAACAGCAGGCAGAGTAAGGCTGTGGAGCAACAACAGCAGGCAGAGTAAAGTAGTGGAGCAACAACAGCAGTCAGAGTAAAGTAATAGAGCAACAACAGCAGGCAGAGTAAAGTAGTGGAGCAACAACAGCAGGCAGACAAGTAGTGGTGCAACAACAGCAGCAGGCAGACAAGTAGTGGAGCAACAGCAGGCAGAGTGAAGTATTGGAGCATCAACAGCAGGCAGACAAGTAGTGGAGCAACAGCAGGCAGAGTGAAGTATTGGAGCATCAACAGCAGGCAGAGTAAAATAGTGGAGCAACAACAGCAGGCAGAGTAAAGTAGTGGAGCAACAATAGCAGGCAGAGTAAAGTATATCTGTGAAGGTTCTCATTCATCCAGGTCATGGTTATCCAAAGGAATTGAGTCGAGTGCAACTGGACTTGGTATATATCCGTAAAGACGTTTCGCCCCTCATCCAAGAGGCTTCCTCAGTTTGTGCCTTTCTGACTAGACCAGGCTAGTCAGAAAGGCAGGGTAACGTAGTGGAGCAACAATAGCAGGTAGACACGTAGTGGAGCAACAACAGCAGGCAGACAAGTAGTGGAGCAACAACAGCAGGCAGAGTAAAGCAGTGGAGCAACAACAGCAGGCAGAGTAAAGTAGTGGAGCAACAACAGCAGTAATAGTAAAGTAATAGAGCAACAACAGCAGGCAGAGTAAAGTAGTGGAGCAACAACAGCAGGAAGACAAGTAGTGGAGCAACAACAGCAGGCAGAGTAAAGTAGTGGAGCAACAACAGCAGTCAGAGTAAAGTATTGGAGCAACAACAGCAGGCAGACAAGTAGTGGAGCAACAACAGCAGGCAGAGTAAAGTATTGGAGCATCAACAGCAGGCAGACAAGTAGTGGAGCAGCAACAGCATGCAGAGTGAAGTAGTGGAGCATCAACAGCAGGCAGAGTAAAGTTGTGGAGAAAAAACAGCAGGCAGAGTAAAGTAGTTGTGCAACAACAGCAGGCAGAGTGAAGTTTTGGAGCAACAACAGCAGTCAGAGTGATGTAGTGGAGCAACAACAGCAGGCAGAGTAAAGTAGTGGAGCAACAAGAGCAGCCAGAGTAAAATTGTGGAGCAACAACAGCAGGCAGAGTAAAATAGTGGAGCAACAACAGCAGGCAGAGTAAAGTATTGGAACAACACCAGCAGGCAGAGTAAAGTAGTGGAGCAACACCAGCATGCAGAGTAAAGTATGTCTGTGAATGTTCTCATTCATCCAGGTCATGGTTATCCAAAGGAACTGAATCAAGTGCAACTGGACTTGGTATATATCCGTTAAGACGTTTCGCCTCTCATCCAAGAGGCTTCATCAGTTCCTGCCTTTCTGACTAGACCAAGCTAGTCAGAAAGGCAGAGTAAAGTAGTGGAGCAACAACAGCAGGCAGAGTAAAGTTGTGGAGCAACAACAGCAGGCAGAGTAAAGTAGTGGAGCAACAATAGCAGGCAGAGTAAAGTATATCTGTGAAGGTTCTCATTCATCCAGGTCATGGTTATCCAAAGGAATTGAGTCGAGTGCAACTGGACTTGGTATATATCCGTAAAGACGTTTCGCCCCTCATCCAAGAGGCTTCCTCAGTTTGTGCCTTTCTGACTAGACCAGGCTAGTCAGAAAGGCAGGGTAACGTAGTGGAGCAACAATAGCAGGTAGACACGTAGTGGAGCAACAACAGCAGGCAGACAAGTAGTGGAGCAACAACAGCAGGCAGAGTAAAGCAGTGGAGCAACAACAGCAGGCAGAGTAAAGTAGTGGAGCAACAACAGCAGTAATAGTAAAGTAATAGAGCAACAACAGCAGGCAGAGTAAAGTAGTGGAGCAACAACAGCAGGAAGACAAGTAGTGGAGCAACAACAGCAGGCAGAGTAAAGTAGTGGAGCAACAACAGCAGTCAGAGTAAAGTATTGGAGCAACAACAGCAGGCAGACAAGTAGTGGAGCAACAACAGCAGGCAGAGTAAAGTATTGGAGCATCAACAGCAGGCAGACAAGTAGTGGAGCAGCAACAGCATGCAGAGTGAAGTAGTGGAGCATCAACAGCAGGCAGAGTAAAGTTGTGGAGAAAAAACAGCAGGCAGAGTAAAGTAGTTGTGCAACAACAGCAGGCAGAGTGAAGTTTTGGAGCAACAACAGCAGTCAGAGTGATGTAGTGGAGCAACAACAGCAGGCAGAGTAAAGTAGTGGAGCAACAAGAGCAGCCAGAGTAAAATTGTGGAGCAACAACAGCAGGCAGAGTAAAGTAGTGGAGCAACAACAGCAGGCAGAGTAAAGTATTGGAACAACACCAGCAGGCAGAGTAAAGTAGTGGAGCAACACCAGCATGCAGAGTAAAGTATGTCTGTGAATGTTCTCATTCATCCAGGTCATGGTTATCCAAAGGAACTGAATCAAGTGCAACTGGACTTGGTATATATCCGTTAAGACGTTTCGCCTCTCATCCAAGAGGCTTCATCAGTTCCTGCCTTTCTGACTAGACCAAGCTAGTCAGAAAGGCAGAGTAAAGTAGTGGAGCAACAACAGCAGGCAGAGTAAAGTTGTGGAGCAACAACAGCAGGCAGAGTAAAGTAGTGGAGCAACAATAGCAGGCAGAGTAAAGTATATCTGTGAAGGTTCTCATTCATCCAGGTCATGGTTATCCAAAGGAATTGAGTCGAGTGCAACTGGACTTGGTATATATCCGTAAAGACGTTTCGCCCCTCATCCAAGAGGCTTCCTCAGTTTGTGCCTTTCTGACTAGACCAGGCTAGTCAGAAAGGCAGGGTAACGTAGTGGAGCAACAATAGCAGGTAGACACGTAGTGGAGCAACAACAGCAGGCAGACAAGTAGTGGAGCAACAACAGCAGGCAGAGTAAAGCAGTGGAGCAACAACAGCAGGCAGAGTAAAGTAGTGGAGCAACAACAGCAGTAATAGTAAAGTAATAGAGCAACAACAGCAGGCAGAGTAAAGTAGTGGAGCAACAACAGCAGGAAGACAAGTAGTGGAGCAACAACAGCAGGCAGAGTAAAGTAGTGGAGCAACAACAGCAGTCAGAGTAAAGTATTGGAGCAACAACAGCAGGCAGACAAGTAGTGGAGCAACAACAGCAGGCAGAGTAAAGTATTGGAGCATCAACAGCAGGCAGACAAGTAGTGGAGCAGCAACAGCATGCAGAGTGAAGTAGTGGAGCATCAACAGCAGGCAGAGTAAAGTTGTGGAGAAAAAACAGCAGGCAGAGTAAAGTAGTTGTGCAACAACAGCAGGCAGAGTGAAGTTTTGGAGCAACAACAGCAGTCAGAGTGATGTAGTGGAGCAACAACAGCAGGCAGAGTAAAGTAGTGGAGCAACAAGAGCAGCCAGAGTAAAATTGTGGAGCAACAACAGCAGGCAGAGTAAAGTAGTGGAGCAACAACAGCAGGCAGAGTAAAGTATTGGAACAACACCAGCAGGCAGAGTAAAGTAGTGGAGCAACACCAGCATGCAGAGTAAAGTATGTCTGTGAATGTTCTCATTCATCCAGGTCATGGTTATCCAAAGGAACTGAATCAAGTGCAACTGGACTAGGTATATATCCGTTAAGACGTTTCGCCTCTCATCCAAGAGGCTTCATCAGTTCCTGCCTTTCTGACTAGACCAAGCTAGTCAGAAAGGCAGAGTAAAGTAGTGGAGAAACAACAGCAGTCAGAGTAAAGTAGTGGTGCAACAACAGTAGGCAGAGTAAAGTTGTGGAGTAACAACAGCAGTCAGAGTAAAGTAGTGGAGCAACAACAGCAGGCAGAATAAGTTGTGGAGCAACAACAGCAGGCAGAGTAAAGTAGTAGAGCAAAAACAGCAGGTAGAATAAAGTAGTGGAGCAACAACTGCAGGCAGACAAGTAGTGGAGCAACAACAGCAGGCAGAGTAAAGTAGTTGAGCAACAACAGCAGTCAGAGTAAAGTATTGGAGCAACAACAGCAGGCAGACAAGTATTGGAGCAACAACAGCAGGCAGAGTAAAGCAGTGGAGCAACAACAGCAGGCAGAGTAAAGTTGTGGAGCAACAACAGCAGGCAGAGTAAAGTAGTGGAGCAACAATAGCAGGCAGAGTAAAGTATATCTGTGAATGTTCTCATTCATCCAGGTCATGGTTATCCAAAGGAATTGAGTCGAGTGCAACTGGACTTGGTATATATCCGTAAAGACGTTTCGCCCCTCATCCAAGAGGCTTCCTCAGTTTGTGCCTTTCTGACTAGACCAGGCTAGTCAGAAAGGCAGGGTAACGTAGTGGAGCAACAATAGCAGGTAGACACGTAGTGGAGCAACAACAGCAGGCAGACAAGTAGTGGAGCAACAACAGCAGGCAGAGTAAAGCAGTGGAGCAACAACAGCAGGCAGAGTAAAGTAGTGGAGCAACAACAGCAGTAATAGTAAAGTAATAGAGCAACAACAGCAGGCAGAGTAAAGTAGTGGAGCAACAACAGCAGGAAGACAAGTAGTGGAGCAACAACAGCAGGCAGAGTAAAGTAGTGGAGCAACAACAGCAGTCAGAGTAAAGTTTTGGAGCAACAACAGCAGGCAGACAAGTAGTGGAGCAACAACAGCAGGCAGAGTAAAGTATTGGAGCATCAACAGCAGGCAGACAAGTAGTGGAGCAGCAACAGCATGCAGAGTGAAGTAGTGGAGCATCAACAGCAGGCAGAGTAAAGTTGTGGAGAAAAAACAGCAGGCAGAGTAAAGTAGTTGTGCAACAACAGCAGGCAGAGTGAAGTTTTGGAGCAACAACAGCAGTCAGAGTGATGTAGTGGAGCAACAACAGCAGGCAGAGTAAAGTAGTGGAGCAACAAGAGCAGCCAGAGTAAAATTGTGGAGCAACAACAGCAGGCAGAGTAAAGTAGTGGAGCAACAACAGCAGGCAGAGTAAAGTATTGGAACAACACCAGCAGGCAGAGTAAAGTAGTGGAGCAACACCAGAATGCAGAGTAAAGTATGTCTGTGAATGTTCTCATTCATCCAGGTCATGGTTATCCAAAGGAACTGAATCAAGTGCAACTGGACTTGGTATATATCCGTTAAGACGTTTCGCCTCTCATCCAAGAGGCTTCATCAGTTCCTGCCTTTCTGACTAGACCAAGCTAGTCAGAAAGGCAGAGTAAAGTAGTGGAGAAACAACAGCAGTCAGAGTAAAGTAGTGGTGCAACAACAGCAGGCAGAGTAAAGTAGTGGTGCAACAACAGTAGGCAGAGTAAAGTTGTGGAGTAACAACAGCAGTCAGAGTAAAGTAGTGGAGTAACAACAGCAGGCAGAATAAGTTGTGGAGCAACAACAGCAGGCAGAGTAAAGTAGTAGAGCAAAAACAGCAGGTAGAATAAAGTAGTGGAGCAACAACTGCAGGCAGACAAGTAGTGGAGCAACAACAGCAGGCAGAGTAAAGTAGTTGAGCAACAACAGCAGTCAGAGTAAAGTATTGGAGCAACAACAGCAGGCAGACAAGTAGTGGAGCAACAACAGCAGGCAGAGTAAAGCAGTGGAGCAACAACAGCAGGCAGAGTAAAGTTGTGGAGCAACAATAGCAGGCAGACAGGCAGTGGAGCAACAACAGCAGGCAGAGTAAAGTTGTGGAGCAACAACAACTGGCAGAGTAAAGTAGTGGAGTAAGAACAGCAGTCAGAGTGAAGTAGTGGAGCATCAACAGCAGGTAGAGTAAAATAGTGAAGCAACAACAGCAGTCAGAGTAAAGTATTGGAGCAACAACAGCAGGCAGACAAGTAGTGGAGCAACAACAGCAGTCAGAGTAAAGTATTGGAGCAACAACAGCAGGCAGAGTAAAGTTGTGAAGCAAGAACAGCAGGCAGAGTAAAGTAGTGGAGCAACAAGAGCAGGCAGAGTAAAGTTGTGGAGAAACAACAGCAGGCAGAGTAAAGTAGTTGTGCAACAACAGCAGGCAGAGTAAAGTAGTTGTGCAACAACAGCAGGCAGAGTAAAGTAGTTGTGCAACAACAGCAGGCAGAGTGAAGTTGTGGAGCAACAACAGCAGTCAGAGTGATGTAGTGGAGCAACAACAGCAGGCAGAGTAAAGTAGTGGAGCAACAAGAGCAGCCAGAGTAAAATTGTGGAGCAACAACAGCAGCCAGAGTAAAGTAGTGGAGCAACAACAGCAGGCAGAGTAAAGTATTGGAACAACACCAGCAGGCAGAGTAAAGTAGTGGAGCAACACCAGCATGCAGAGTAAAGTATGTCTGTGAATGTTCTCATTCATCCAGGTCATGGTTATCCAAAGGAATTGAATCAAGTGCAACTGGACTTGGTATATATCCGTTAAGACGTTTCGCCTCTCATCCAAGAGGCTTCATCAGTTCCTGCCTTTCTGACTAGACCAAGCTAGTCAGAAAGGCAGAGTAAAGTAGTGGAGAAACAACAGCAGTCAGAGTAAAGTAGTGGTGCAACAACAGCAGGCAGAGTAAAGTAGTGGTGCAACAACAGTAGGCAGAGTAAAGTTGTGGAGTAACAACAGCAGTCAGAGTAAAGTAGTGGAGCAACAACAGCAGGCAGAATAAGTTGTGGAGCAACAACAGCAGGCAGAGTAAAGTAGTGGAGCAAAAACAGCAGGTAGAATAAAATAGTGGAGCAACAACAGATGTCAGAGTAAAGTAGTGGAGCAACAACAGCAAGCTGAGTAAAGTAGTAGAGCAACAACAGCAGTCAGAGATAAGTAGTGGAGCAACAACTGCAGGCAGACAAGTAGTGGAGCAACAACAGCAGGCAGAGTAAAGTAGTGGAGCAACAACAGCAGTCAGAGTAAAGTATTGGAGCAACAACAGCAGGCAGACAAGTAGTGGAGCAACAACAGCAGGCAGAGTAAAGCAGTGGAGCAACAACAGCAGGCAGAGTAAAATAGTGAAGCAACAACAGCAGGCAGAGTAAAGTTGTGGAGCAACAACAGCAGGCAGAGTAAAGCAGTGGAGCAACAACAGCAGGCAGAGTAAAGTAATAGAGCAACAACAGCAGGCAGAGTAAAGTAGTGGAGCAACAACAGCAGGCAGAGTAAAGTAGTGGAGCAACAACAGCAGGCAGAGTAAAGTAGTGGAGCAACAACAGCAGGCAGACAAGAAGTGGAGCAACAACAGCAGTCAGAGTAAAGTAGTGGAGCAACAACAGCAGTCAGAGAAAAGTATTGGAGCAACAACAGCAGGCAGACAAGTAGTGGAGCAACAACAGCAGTCAGAGTAAAGTAATGGAGCAACAACAGCAGGCAGAGTAAAGTAGTGGAGCAACAACAGCAGGCAGAGTAAAGTAGTGGAGCAACAACAGCAGGCAGAGTAAAGTAGTGGAGCAACAACAGCAGGCAGACAAGAAGTGGAGCAACAACAGCAGTCAGAGTAAAGTAGTGGAGCAACAACAGCAGGCAGAGTAAAGTAGTGGAGCAACAACAGCAGGCAGAGTAAAATAGTGAAGCAACAACAGCAGGCAGAGTAAAGTAGTGGTGAAACAACAGCAGGCAGAGTAAAGCAGTGGAGCAACAACAGCAGGCAGAGTAAAGTGTTGGAGAGACACCAGCAGGCAGAGTAAAGTTTTGGAGCAACAACAGCAGGCAGACAAGTAGTGGAGCAACAACAGCAGGCAGAGTAAAGTATTGGAGCATCAACAGCAGGCAGACAAGTAGTGGAGCAGCAACAGCATGCAGAGTGAAGTAGTGGAGCATCAACAGCAGGCAGAGTAAAGTTGTGGAGAAAAAACAGCAGGCAGAGTAAAGTAGTTGTGCAACAACAGCAGGCAGAGTGAAGTTTTGGAGCAACAACAGCAGTCAGAGTGATGTAGTGGAGCAACAACAGCAGGCAGAGTAAAGTAGTGGAGCAACAAGAGCAGCCAGAGTAAAATTGTGGAGCAACAACAGCAGGCAGAGTAAAGTAGTGGAGCAACAACAGCAGGCAGAGTAAAGTATTGGAACAACACCAGCAGGCAGAGTAAAGTAGTGGAGCAACACCAGAATGCAGAGTAAAGTATGTCTGTGAATGTTCTCATTCATCCAGGTCATGGTTATCCAAAGGAACTGAATGAAGTGCAACTGGACTTGGTATATATCCGTTAAGACGTTTCGCCTCTCATCCAAGAGGCTTCATCAGTTCCTGCCTTTCTGACTAGACCAAGCTAGTCAGAAAGGCAGAGTAAAGTAGTGGAGAAACAACAGCAGTCAGAGTAAAGTAGTGGTGCAACAACAGCAGGCAGAGTAAAGTAGTGGTGCAACAACAGTAGGCAGAGTAAAGTTGTGGAGTAACAACAGCAGTCAGAGTAAAGTAGTGGAGTAACAACAGCAGGCAGAATAAGTTGTGGAGCAACAACAGCAGGCAGAGTAAAGTAGTAGAGCAAAAACAGCAGGTAGAATAAAGTAGTGGAGCAACAACTGCAGGCAGACAAGTAGTGGAGCAACAACAGCAGGCAGAGTAAAGTAGTTGAGCAACAACAGCAGTCAGAGTAAAGTATTGGAGCAACAACAGCAGGCAGACAAGTAGTGGAGCAACAACAGCAGGCAGAGTAAAGCAGTGGAGCAACAACAGCAGGCAGAGTAAAGTTGTGGAGCAACAATAGCAGGCAGACAGGCAGTGGAGCAACAACAGCAGGCAGAGTAAAGTTGTGGAGCAACAACAACTGGCAGAGTAAAGTAGTGGAGTAAGAACAGCAGTCAGAGTGAAGTAGTGGAGCATCAACAGCAGGTAGAGTAAAATAGTGAAGCAACAACAGCAGTCAGAGTAAAGTATTGGAGCAACAACAGCAGGCAGACAAGTAGTGGAGCAACAACAGCAGTCAGAGTAAAGTATTGGAGCAACAACAGCAGGCAGAGTAAAGTTGTGAAGCAAGAACAGCAGGCAGAGTAAAGTAGTGGAGCAACAAGAGCAGGCAGAGTAAAGTTGTGGAGAAACAACAGCAGGCAGAGTAAAGTAGTTGTGCAACAACAGCAGGCAGAGTAAAGTAGTTGTGCAACAACAGCAGGCAGAGTAAAGTAGTTGTGCAACAACAGCAGGCAGAGTGAAGTTGTGGAGCAACAACAGCAGTCAGAGTGATGTAGTGGAGCAACAACAGCAGGCAGAGTAAAGTAGTGGAGCAACAAGAGCAGCCAGAGTAAAATTGTGGAGCAACAACAGCAGGCAGAGTAAAGTAGTGGAGCAACAACAGCAGGCAGAGTAAAGTATTGGAACAACACCAGCAGGCAGAGTAAAGTAGTGGAGCAACACCAGCATGCAGAGTAAAGTATGTCTGTGAATGTTCTCATTCATCCAGGTCATGGTTATCCAAAGGAATTGAATCAAGTGCAACTGGACTTGGTATATATCCGTTAAGACGTTTCGCCTCTCATCCAAGAGGCTTCATCAGTTCCTGCCTTTCTGACTAGACCAAGCTAGTCAGAAAGGCAGAGTAAAGTAGTGGAGAAACAACAGCAGTCAGAGTAAAGTAGTGGTGCAACAACAGCAGGCAGAGTAAAGTAGTGGTGCAACAACAGTAGGCAGAGTAAAGTTGTGGAGTAACAACAGCAGTCAGAGTAAAGTAGTGGAGCAACAACAGCAGGCAGAGTAAAGTTGTGGAGCAACAACAGCAGGCAGAGTAAAGTAGTGGAGCAAAAACAGCAGGTAGAATAAAATAGTGGAGCAACAACAGATGTCAGAGTAAAGTAGTGGAGCAACAACAGCAAGCTGAGTAAAGTAGTAGAGCAACAACAGCAGTCAGAGATAAGTAGTGGAGCAACAACTGCAGGCAGACAAGTAGTGGAGCAACAACAGCAGGCAGAGTAAAGTAGTGGAGCAACAACAGCAGTCAGAGTCAAGTATTGGAGCAACAACAGCAGGCAGACAAGTAGTGGAGCAAAAACAGCAGGCAGAGTAAAGCAGTGGAGCAACAACAGCAGGCAGAGTAAAATAGTGAAGCAACAACAGCAGGCAGAGTAAAGTTGTGGAGCAACAACAGCAGGCAGAGTAAAGCAGTTGAGCAACAACAGCAGGCAGAGTAAAGTAATAGAGCAACAACAGCAGGCAGAGTAAAGTAGTGGAGCAACAACAGCAGGCAGAGTAAAGTAGTGGAGCAACAACAGCAGGCAGAGTAAAGTAGTGGAGCAACAACAGCAGGCAGACAAGAAGTGGAGCAACAACAGCAGTCAGAGTAAAGTAGTGGAGCAACAACAGCAGTCAGAGAAAAGTATTGGAGCAACAACAGCAGGCAGACAAGTAGTGGAGCAACAACAGCAGTCAGAGTAAAGTAATGGAGCAACAACAGCAGGCAGAGTAAAGTAGTGGAGCAACAACAGCAGGCAGAGTAAAGTAGTGGAGCAACAACAGCAGGCAGAGTAAAGTAGTGGAGCAACAACAGCAGGCAGACAAGAAGTGGAGCAACAACAGCAGTCAGAGTAAAGTAGTGGAGCAACAACAGCAGGCAGAGTAAAGTAGTGGAGCAACAACAGCAGGCAGAGTAAAATAGTGAAGCAACAACAGCAGGCAGAGTAAAGTAGTGGTGAAACAACAGCAGGCAGAGTAAAGCAGTGGAGCAACAACAGCAGGCAGAGTAAAGTGTTGGAGAGACACCAGCAGGCAGAGTAAAGTTTTGGAGCAACAACAGCAGGCAGACAAGTAGTGGAGCAACAACAGCAGGCAGAGTAAAGTATTGGAGCATCAACAGCAGGCAGACAAGTAGTGGAGCAGCAACAGCATGCAGAGTGAAGTAGTGGAGCATCAACAGCAGGCAGAGTAAAGTTGTGGAGAAAAAACAGCAGGCAGAGTAAAGTAGTTGTGCAACAACAGCAGGCAGAGTGAAGTTTTGGAGCAACAACAGCAGTCAGAGTGATGTAGTGGAGCAACAACAGCAGGCAGAGTAAAGTAGTGGAGCAACAAGAGCAGCCAGAGTAAAATTGTGGAGCAACAACAGCAGGCAGAGTAAAGTAGTGGAGCAACAACAGCAGGCAGAGTAAAGTATTGGAACAACACCAGCAGGCAGAGTAAAGTAGTGGAGCAACACCAGAATGCAGAGTAAAGTATGTCTGTGAATGTTCTCATTCATCCAGGTCATGGTTATCCAAAGGAACTGAATCAAGTGCAACTGGACTTGGTATATATCCGTTAAGACGTTTCGCCTCTCATCCAAGAGGCTTCATCAGTTCCTGCCTTTCTGACTAGACCAAGCTAGTCAGAAAGGCAGAGTAAAGTAGTGGAGAAACAACAGCAGTCAGAGTAAAGTAGTGGTGCAACAACAGCAGGCAGAGTAAAGTAGTGGTGCAACAACAGTAGGCAGAGTAAAGTTGTGGAGTAACAACATCAGTCAGAGTAAAGTAGTGGAGTAACAACAGCAGGCAGAATAAGTTGTGGAGCAACAACAGCAGGCAGAGTAAAGTAGTAGAGCAAAAACAGCAGGTAGAATAAAGTAGTGGAGCAACAACTGCAGGCAGACAAGTAGTGGAGCAACAACAGCAGGCAGAGTAAAGTAGTTGAGCAACAACAGCAGTCAGAGTAAAGTATTGGAGCAACAACAGCAGGCAGACAAGTAGTGGAGCAACAACAGCAGGCAGAGTAAAGCAGTGGAGCAACAACAGCAGGCAGAGTAAAGTTGTGGAGCAACAATAGCAGGCAGACAGGCAGTGGAGCAACAACAGCAGGCAGAGTAAAGTTGTGGAGCAACAACAACTGGCAGAGTAAAGTAGTGGAGTAAGAACAGCAGTCAGAGTGAAGTAGTGGAGCATCAACAGCAGGTAGAGTAAAATAGTGAAGCAACAACAGCAGTCAGAGTAAAGTATTGGAGCAACAACAGCAGGCAGACAAGTAGTGGAGCAACAACAGCAGTCAGAGTAAAGTATTGGAGCAACAACAGCAGGCAGAGTAAAGTTGTGAAGCAAGAACAGCAGGCAGAGTAAAGTAGTGGAGCAACAAGAGCAGGCAGAGTAAAGTTGTGGAGAAACAACAGCAGGCAGAGTAAAGTAGTTGTGCAACAACAGCAGGCAGAGTAAAGTAGTTGTGCAACAACAGCAGGCAGAGTAAAGTAGTTGTGCAACAACAGCAGGCAGAGTGAAGTTGTGGAGCAACAACAGCAGTCAGAGTGATGTAGTGGAGCAACAACAGCAGGCAGAGTAAAGTAGTGGAGCAACAAGAGCAGCCAGAGTAAAATTGTGGAGCAACAACAGCAGGCAGAGTAAAGTAGTGGAGCAACAACAGCAGGCAGAGTAAAGTATTGGAACAACACCAGCAGGCAGAGTAAAGTAGTGGAGCAACACCAGCATGCAGAGTAAAGTATGTCTGTGAATGTTCTCATTCATCCAGGTCATGGTTATCCAAAGGAATTGAATCAAGTGCAACTGGACTTGGTATATATCCGTTAAGACGTTTCGCCTCTCATCCAAGAGGCTTCATCAGTTCCTGCCTTTCTGACTAGACCAAGCTAGTCAGAAAGGCAGAGTAAAGTAGTGGAGAAACAACAGCAGTCAGAGTAAAGTAGTGGTGCAACAACAGCAGGCAGAGTAAAGTAGTGGTGCAACAACAGTAGGCAGAGTAAAGTTGTGGAGTAACAACAGCAGTCAGAGTAAAGTAGTGGAGCAACAACAGCAGGCAGAGTAAAGTTGTGGAGCAACAACAGCAGGCAGAGTAAAGTAGTGGAGCAAAAACAGCAGGTAGAATAAAATAGTGGAGCAACAACAGATGTCAGAGTAAAGTAGTGGAGCAACAACAGCAAGCTGAGTAAAGTAGTAGAGCAACAACAGCAGTCAGAGATAAGTAGTGGAGCAACAACTGCAGGCAGACAAGTAGTGGAGCAACAACAGCAGGCAGAGTAAAGTAGTGGAGCAACAACAGCAGTCAGAGTAAAGTATTGGAGCAACAACAGCAGGCAGACAAGTAGTGGAGCAACAACAGCAGGCAGAGTAAAGCAGTGGAGCAACAACAGCAGGCAGAGTAAAATAGTGAAGCAACAACAGCAGGCAGAGTAAAGTTGTGGAGCAACAACAGCAGGCAGAGTAAAGCAGTGGAGCAACAACAGCAGGCAGAGTAAAGTAATAGAGCAACAACAGCAGGCAGAGTAAAGTAGTGGAGCAACAACAGCAGGCAGAGTAAAGTAGTGGAGCAACAACAGCAGGCAGAGTAAAGTAGTGGAGCAACAACAGCAGGCAGACAAGAAGTGGAGCAACAACAGCAGTCAGAGTAAAGTAGTGGAGCAACAACAGCAGTCAGAGAAAAGTATTGGAGCAACAACAGCAGGCAGACAAGTAGTGGAGCAACAACAGCAGTCAGAGTAAAGTAATGGAGCAACAACAGCAGGCAGAGTAAAGTAGTGGAGCAACAACAGCAGGCAGAGTAAAATAGTGAAGCAACAACAGCAGGCAGAGTAAAGTAGTGGTGAAAAAACAGCAGGCAGAGTAAAGCAGTGGAGCAACAACAGCAGGCAGAGTAAAGCAGTGGAGCAGCAACAGCAGGCAGAGTAAAGTGTTGGAGAGACACCAGCAGGCAGAGTAAAGTAGTGGAGCAACACCAGCAGGCAGAGTAAAGTTGTGGAGCAACAATAGCAGGCAGACAAGCAGTGGAGCAACAACAGCAGGCAGAGTAAAACAGTGGAGCAACTACAGCAAGCAGAGTAAAGTAGTGGAGAAACAACAACAGGCAGAGTGAAGTAGTGGAGTAAGAACAGCAGTCAGAGTAAAGTAGTGGAGCAACAACAGCAGGCAGAGTAAAGTAGTGGAGCAACAAGAGCAGCCAGAGTAAAATAGTGGAGCAACAACGGCAGGCAGAGTAAAGTAGTGGAGCAACAACAGCAGGCAGAGTAAAGTATTGGAGCAACAACAGCAGGCAGAGTGAACTAGTGGAGTAAGAACAGCAGTCAGAGTGAAGTAGTGGAGCATCAACAGCAGGCAGAGTAAAGTAGTGGAGCAACAACAGCAGGCAGAGTAAAGCAGTGGAGCAACAACAGCAGGCAGAGTAAAGTAGTGGAGCAACAACAGCAGTCAGAGTAAAGTAATAGAGCAACAACAGCAGGCAGAGTAAAGTAGTGGAGCAAAAACAGCAGGCAGAGTAAAGTAGTTGTGCAACAACAGCAGGCAGAGTGAAGTTGTGGAGCAACAACAGCAGTCAGAGTGATGTAGTGGAGCAACAACAGCAGGCAGAGTAAAGTAGTGGAGCAACAAGAGCAGCCAGAGTAAAATTGTGGAGCAACAACAGCAGGCAGAGTAAAGTAGTGGAGCAACAACAGCAGGCAGAGTAAAGTATTGGAACAACACCAGCAGGCAGAGTAAAGTAGTGGAGCAACACCAGCATGCAGAGTAAAGTATGTCTGTGAATGTTCTCATTCATCCAGGTCATGGTTATCCAAAGGAATTGAATCAAGTGCAACTGGACTTGGTATATATCCGTTAAGACGTTTCGCCTCTCATCCAAGAGGCTTCATCAGTTCCTGCCTTTCTGACTAGACCAAGCTAGTCAGAAAGGCAGAGTAAAGTAGTGGAGAAACAACAGCAGTCAGAGTAAAGTAGTGGTGCAACAACAGCAGGCAGAGTAAAGTAGTGGTGCAACAACAGTAGGCAGAGTAAAGTTGTGGAGTAACAACAGCAGTCAGAGTAAAGTAGTGGAGCAACAACAGCAGGCAGAGTAAAGTTGTGGAGCAACAACAGCAGGCAGAGTAAAGTAGTGGAGCAAAAACAGCAGGTAGAATAAAATAGTGGAGCAACAACAGATGTCAGAGTAAAGTAGTGGAGCAACAACAGCAAGCTGAGTAAAGTAGTAGAGCAACAACAGCAGTCAGAGATAAGTAGTGGAGCAACAACTGCAGGCAGACAAGTAGTGGAGCAACAACAGCAGGCAGAGTAAAGTAGTGGAGCAACAACAGCAGTCAGAGTAAAGTATTGGAGCAACAACAGCAGGCAGACAAGTAGTGGAGCAACAACAGCAGGCAGAGTAAAGCAGTGGAGCAACAACAGCAGGCAGAGTAAAATAGTGAAGCAACAACAGCAGGCAGAGTAAAGTTGTGGAGCAACAACAGCAGGCAGAGTAAAGCAGTGGAGCAACAACAGCAGGCAGAGTAAAGTAATAGAGCAACAACAGCAGGCAGAGTAAAGTAGTGGAGCAACAACAGCAGGCAGAGTAAAGTAGTGGAGCAACAACAGCAGGCAGAGTAAAGTAGTGGAGCAACAACAGCAGGCAGACAAGAAGTGGAGCAACAACAGCAGTCAGAGTAAAGTAGTGGAGCAACAACAGCAGTCAGAGAAAAGTATTGGAGCAACAACAGCAGGCAGACAAGTAGTGGAGCAACAACAGCAGTCAGAGTAAAGTAATGGAGCAACAACAGCAGGCAGAGTAAAGTAGTGGAGCAACAACAGCAGGCAGAGTAAAATAGTGAAGCAACAACAGCAGGCAGAGTAAAGTAGTGGTGAAAAAACAGCAGGCAGAGTAAAGCAGTGGAGCAACAACAGCAGGCAGAGTAAAGCAGTGGAGCAGCAACAGCAGGCAGAGTAAAGTGTTGGAGAGACACCAGCAGGCAGAGTAAAGTAGTGGAGCAACACCAGCAGGCAGAGTAAAGTTGTGGAGCAACAATAGCAGGCAGACAAGCAGTGGAGCAACAACAGCAGGCAGAGTAAAACAGTGGAGCAACTACAGCAAGCAGAGTAAAGTAGTGGAGAAACAACAACAGGCAGAGTGAAGTAGTGGAGTAAGAACAGCAGTCAGAGTAAAGTAGTGGAGCAACAACAGCAGGCAGAGTAAAGTAGTGGAGCAACAAGAGCAGCCAGAGTAAAATAGTGGAGCAACAACGGCAGGCAGAGTAAAGTAGTGGAGCAACAACAGCAGGCAGAGTAAAGTATTGGAGCAACAACAGCAGGCAGAGTGAACTAGTGGAGTAAGAACAGCAGTCAGAGTGAAGTAGTGGAGCATCAACAGCAGGCAGAGTAAAGTAGTGGAGCAACAACAGCAGGCAGAGTAAAGCAGTGGAGCAACAACAGCAGGCAGAGTAAAGTAGTGGAGCAACAACAGCAGTCAGAGTAAAGTAATAGAGCAACAACAGCAGGCAGAGTAAAGTAGTGGAGCAAAAACAGCAGGCAGAGTAAAGTAGTGGAGCAACAACAGCAGGCAGACAAGAAGTGGAGCAACAACAGCAGTCAGAGTAAAGTAGTGGAGCAACAACAGCAGGCAGAGTAAAATAGTGAAGCAACAACAGCAGGCAGAGTAAAGTAGTGGTGAAACAACAGCAGGCAGAGTAAAGCAGTGGAGCAACAACAGCAGGCAGAGTAAAGTGTTGGAGAGACACCAGCAGGCAGAGTAAAGTAGTGGAGCAACACCAGCAGGCAGAGTAAAGGTTTGGAGCAACAATAGCAGGCAGACAAGCAGTGGAGCAACAACAGCAGGCAGAGTAAAACAGTGGAGCAACTACAGCAAGCAGAGTAAAGTAGTGGAGAAACAACAACAGGCAGAGTGAAGTAGTGGAGTAAGAACAGCAGTCAGAGTAAAGTAGTGGAGCAACAACAGCAGGCAGAGTAAAGTAGTGGAGCAACAAGAGCAGCCAGAGTAAAATAGTGGAGCAACAACGGCAGGCAGAGTGAAGTAGTGGAGCAACAACAGCAGGCAGAGTAAAGTATTGGAGCAACACCAGCAGGCAGAGTAAAATAGTGGAGCAACAACAGCAGGCAGAGTAAAGCAGTGGAGCAACAACAACAGGCAGAGTAAAGTAGTGGAGCAAAAACAGCAGGCAGAGTAAAGTAGTGGAGCAACAACAGCAGGCAGACAAGAAGTGGAGCAACAACAGCAGTCAGAGTAAAGTAGTGGAGCAACAACAGCAGTCAGAGAAAAGTATTGGAGCAACAACAGCAGGCAGACAAGTAGTGGAGCAACAACAGCAGTCAGGTAAAGTAATGGAGCAACAACAGCAGGCAGAGTAAAGTAGTTGTGCAACAACAGCAGGCAGAGTAAAGTAGTTGTGCAACAACAGCAGGCAGAGTGAAGTTGTGGAGCAACAACAGCAGTCAGAGTGATGTAGTGGAGCAACAACAGCAGGCAGAGTAAAGTAGTGGAGCAACAAGAGCAGCCAGAGTAAAATTGTGGAGCAACAACAGCAGGCAGAGTAAAGTAGTGGAGCAACAACAGCAGGCAGAGTAAAGTATTGGAACAACACCAGCAGGCAGAGTAAAGTAGTGGAGCAACACCAGCATGCAGAGTAAAGTATGTCTGTGAATGTTCTCATTCATCCAGGTCATGGTTATCCAAAGGAATTGAATCAAGTGCAACTGGACTTGGTATATATCCGTTAAGACGTTTCGCCTCTCATCCAAGAGGCTTCATCAGTTCCTGCCTTTCTGACTAGACCAAGCTAGTCAGAAAGGCAGAGTAAAGTAGTGGAGAAACAACAGCAGTCAGAGTAAAGTAGTGGTGCAACAACAGCAGGCAGAGTAAAGTAGTGGTGCAACAACAGTAGGCAGAGTAAAGTTGTGGAGTAACAACAGCAGTCAGAGTAAAGTAGTGGAGCAACAACAGCAGGCAGAGTAAAGTTGTGGAGCAACAACAGCAGGCAGAGTAAAGTAGTGGAGCAAAAACAGCAGGTAGAATAAAATAGTGGAGCAACAACAGATGTCAGAGTAAAGTAGTGGAGCAACAACAGCAAGCTGAGTAAAGTAGTAGAGCAACAACAGCAGTCAGAGATAAGTAGTGGAGCAACAACTGCAGGCAGACAAGTAGTGGAGCAACAACAGCAGGCAGAGTAAAGTAGTGGAGCAACAACAGCAGTCAGAGTAAAGTATTGGAGCAACAACAGCAGGCAGACAAGTAGTGGAGCAACAACAGCAGGCAGAGTAAAGCAGTGGAGCAACAACAGCAGGCAGAGTAAAATAGTGAAGCAACAACAGCAGGCAGAGTAAAGTTGTGGAGCAACAACAGCAGGCAGAGTAAAGCAGTGGAGCAACAACCGCAGGCAGAGTAAAGTAATAGAGCAACAACAGCAGGCAGAGTAAAGTAGTGGAGCAACAACAGCAGGCAGAGTAAAGTAGTGGAGCAACAACAGCAGGCAGAGTAAAGTAGTGGAGCAACAACAGCAGGCAGATAAGAAGTGGAGCAACAACAGCAGTCAGAGTAAAGTAGTGGAGCAACAACAGCAGTCAGAGAAAAGTATTGGAGCAACAACAGCAGGCAGACAAGTAGTGGAGCAACAACAGCAGTCAGAGTAAAGTAATGGAGCAACAACAGCAGGCAGAGTAAAGTAGTGGAGCAACAACAGCAGGCAGAGTAAAGTAGTGGAGCAACAACAGCAGGCAGAGTAAAGTAGTGGAGCAACAACAGCAGGCAGACAAGAAGTGGAGCAACAACAGCAGTCAGAGTAAAGTAGTGGAGCAACAACAGCAGGCAGAGTAAAGTAGTGGAGCAACAACAGCAGGCAGAGTAAAATAGTGAAGCAACAACAGCAGGCAGAGTAAAGTAGTGGTGAAACAACAGCAGGCAGAGTAAAGCAGTGGAGCAACAACAGCAGGCAGAGTAAAGTGTTGGAGAGACACCAGCAGGCAGAGTAAAGTTTTGGAGCAACAACAGCAGGCAGACAAGTAGTGGAGCAACAACAGCAGGCAGAGTAAAGTATTGGAGCATCAACAGCAGGCAGACAAGTAGTGGAGCAGCAACAGCATGCAGAGTGAAGTAGTGGAGCATCAACAGCAGGCAGAGTAAAGTTGTGGAGAAAAAACAGCAGGCAGAGTAAAGTAGTTGTGCAACAACAGCAGGCAGAGTGAAGTTTTGGAGCAACAACAGCAGTCAGAGTGATGTAGTGGAGCAACAACAGCAGGCAGAGTAAAGTAGTGGAGCAACAAGAGCAGCCAGAGTAAAATTGTGGAGCAACAACAGCAGGCAGAGTAAAGTAGTGGAGCAACAACAGCAGGCAGAGTAAAGTATTGGAACAACACCAGCAGGCAGAGTAAAGTAGTGGAGCAACACCAGAATGCAGAGTAAAGTATGTCTGTGAATGTTCTCATTCATCCAGGTCATGGTTATCCAAAGGAACTGAATCAAGTGCAACTGGACTTGGTATATATCCGTTAAGACGTTTCGCCTCTCATCCAAGAGGCTTCATCAGTTCCTGCCTTTCTGACTAGACCAAGCTAGTCAGAAAGGCAGAGTAAAGTAGTGGAGAAACAACAGCAGTCAGAGTAAAGTAGTGGTGCAACAACAGCAGGCAGAGTAAAGTAGTGGTGCAACAACAGTAGGCAGAGTAAAGTTGTGGAGTAACAACAGCAGTCAGAGTAAAGTAGTGGAGTAACAACAGCAGGCAGAATAAGTTGTGGAGCAACAACAGCAGGCAGAGTAAAGTAGTAGAGCAAAAACAGCAGGTAGAATAAAGTAGTGGAGCAACAACTGCAGGCAGACAAGTAGTGGAGCAACAACAGCAGGCAGAGTAAAGTAGTTGAGCAACAACAGCAGTCAGAGTAAAGTATTGGAGCAACAACAGCAGGCAGACAAGTAGTGGAGCAACAACAGCAGGCAGAGTAAAGCAGTGGAGCAACAACAGCAGGCAGAGTAAAGTTGTGGAGCAACAATAGCAGGCAGACAGGCAGTGGAGCAACAACAGCAGGCAGAGTAAAGTTGTGGAGCAACAACAACTGGCAGAGTAAAGTAGTGGAGTAAGAACAGCAGTCAGAGTGAAGTAGTGGAGCATCAACAGCAGGTAGAGTAAAATAGTGAAGCAACAACAGCAGTCAGAGTAAAGTATTGGAGCAACAACAGCAGGCAGACAAGTAGTGGAGCAACAACAGCAGTCAGAGTAAAGTATTGGAGCAACAACAGCAGGCAGAGTAAAGTTGTGAAGCAAGAACAGCAGGCAGAGTAAAGTAGTGGAGCAACAAGAGCAGGCAGAGTAAAGTTGTGGAGAAACAACAGCAGGCAGAGTAAAGTAGTTGTGCAACAACAGCAGGCAGAGTAAAGTAGTTGTGCAACAACAGCAGGCAGAGTAAAGTAGTTGTGCAACAACAGCAGGCAGAGTGAAGTTGTGGAGCAACAACAGCAGTCAGAGTGATGTAGTGGAGCAACAACAGCAGGCAGAGTAAAGTAGTGGAGCAACAAGAGCAGCCAGAGTAAAATTGTGGAGCAACAACAGCAGGCAGAGTAAAGTAGTGGAGCAACAACAGCAGGCAGAGTAAAGTATTGGAACAACACCAGCAGGCAGAGTAAAGTAGTGGAGCAACACCAGCATGCAGAGTAAAGTATGTCTGTGAATGTTCTCATTCATCCAGGTCATGGTTATCCAAAGGAATTGAATCAAGTGCAACTGGACTTGGTATATATCCGTTAAGACGTTTCGCCTCTCATCCAAGAGGCTTCATCAGTTTGTGCCTTTCTGACTAGACCAGGCTAGTCAGAAAGGCAGGGTAACGTAGTGGAGCAACAATAGCAGGTAGAATAAAATAGTGGAGCAACAACAGATGTCAGAGTAAAGTAGTGGAGAAACAACAGCAGTCAGAGTAAAGTAGTGGTGCAACAACAGCAGGCAGAGTAAAGTAGTGGTGCAACAACAGTAGGCAGAGTAAAGTTGTGGAGTAACAACAGCAGTCAGAGTAAAGTAGTGGAGCAACAACAGCAGGCAGAGTAAAGTTGTGGAGCAACAACAGCAGGCAGAGTAAAGTAGTGGAGCAAAAACAGCAGGTAGAATAAAATAGTGGAGCAACAACAGATGTCAGAGTAAAGTAGTGGAGCAACAACAGCAAGCTGAGTAAAGTAGTAGAGCAACAACAGCAGTCAGAGATAAGTAGTGGAGCAACAACTGCAGGCAGACAAGTAGTGGAGCAACAACAGCAGGCAGAGTAAAGTAGTGGAGCAACAACAGCAGTCAGAGTAAAGTATTGGAGCAACAACAGCAGGCAGACAAGTAGTGGAGCAACAACAGCAGGCAGAGTAAAGCAGTGGAGCAACAACAGCAGGCAGAGTAAAATAGTGAAGCAACAACAGCAGGCAGAGTAAAGTTGTGGAGCAACAACAGCAGGCAGAGTAAAGCAGTGGAGCAACAACAGCAGGCAGAGTAAAGTAATAGAGCAACAACAGCAGGCAGAGTAAAGTAGTGGAGCAACAACAGCAGGCAGAGTAAAGTAGTGGAGCAACAACAGCAGGCAGAGTAAAGTAGTGGAGCAACAACAGCAGGCAGACAAGAAGTGGAGCAACAACAGCAGTCAGAGTAAAGTAGTGGAGCAACAACAGCAGTCAGAGAAAAGTATTGGAGCAACAACAGCAGGCAGACAAGTCGTGGAGCAACAACAGCAGTCAGAGTAAAGTAATGGAGCAACAACAGCAGGCAGAGTAAAGTAGTGGAGCAACAACAGCAGGCAGAGTAAAATAGTGAAGCAACAACAGCAGGCAGAGTAAAGTAGTGGTGAAACAACAGCAGGCAGAGTAAAGCAGTGGAGCAACAACAGCAGGCAGAGTAAAGCAGTGGAGCAACAACAGCAGGCAGAGTAAAGTGTTGGAGAGACACCAGCAGGCAGAGTAAAGTAGTGGAGCAACACCAGCAGGCAGAGTAAAGTTGTGGAGCAACAATAGCAGGCAGACAAGCAGTGGAGCAACAACAGCAGGCAGAGTAAAACAGTGGAGCAACTACAGCAAGCAGAGTAAAGTAGTGGAGAAACAACAACAGGCAGAGTGAAGTAGTGGAGTAAGAACAGCAGTCAGAGTAAAGTAGTGGAGCAACAACAGCAGGCAGAGTAAAGTAGTGGAGCAACAAGAGCAGCCAGAGTAAAATAGTGGAGCAACAACGGCAGGCAGAGTAAAGTAGTGGAGCAACAACAGCAGGCAGAGTAAAGTATTGGAGCAACAACAGCAGGCAGAGTGAACTAGTGGAGTAAGAACAGCAGTCAGAGTGAAGTAGTGGAGCATCAACAGCAGGCAGAGTAAAGTAGTGGAGCAACAACAGCAGGCAGAGTAAAGCAGTGGAGCAACAACAGCAGGCAGAGTAAAGTAGTGGAGCAACAACAGCAGTCAGAGTAAAGTAATAGAGCAACAACAGCAGGCAGAGTAAAGTAGTGGAGCAAAAACAGCAGGCAGAGTAAAGTAGTGGAGCAACAACAGCAGGCAGACAAGAAGTGGAGCAACAACAGCAGTCAGAGTAAAGTAGTGGAGCAACAACAGCAGGCAGAGTAAAATAGTGAAGCAACAACAGCAGGCAGAGTAAAGTAGTGGTGAAACAACAGCAGGCAGAGTAAAGCAGTGGAGCAACAACAGCAGGCAGAGTAAAGTGTTGGAGAGACACCAGCAGGCAGAGTAAAGTAGTGGAGCAACACCAGCAGGCAGAGTAAAGTTGTGGAGCAACAATAGCAGGCAGACAAGCAGTGGAGCAACAACAGCAGGCAGAGTAAAACAGTGGAGCAACTACAGCAAGCAGAGTAAAGTAGTGGAGAAACAACAACAGGCAGAGTGAAGTAGTGGAGTAAGAACAGCAGTCAGAGTAAAGTAGTGGAGCAACAACAGCAGGCAGAGTAAAGTAGTGGAGCAACAAGAGCAGCCAGAGTAAAATAGTGGAGCAACAACGGCAGGCAGAGTGAAGTAGTGGAGCAACAACAGCAGGCAGAGTAAAGTATTGGAGCAACACCAGCAGGCAGAGTAAAATAGTGGAGCAACAACAGCAGGCAGAGTAAAGCAGTGGAGCAACAACAACAGGCAGAGTAAAGTAGTGGAGCAAAAACTGCAGGCAGAGTAAAGTAGTGGAGCAACAACAGCAGGCAGACAAGAAGTGGAGCAACAACAGCAGTCAGAGTAAAGTAGTGGAGCAACAACAGCAGTGAGAGAAAAGTATTGGAGCAACAACAGCAGGCAGACAAGTAGTGGAGCAACAACAGCAGTCAGGTAAAGTAATGGAGCAACAACAGCAGGCAGAGTAAAGTAGTGGAGCAACAACAGCAGGCAGAGTAAAATAGTGAAGCAACAACAGCAGGCAGAGTAAAGTAGTGGTGAAACAACAGCAGGCAGAGTAAAGCAGTGGAGCAACAACAGCAGGCAGAGTAAAGTGTTGGAGAGACACCAGCAGGCAGAGTAAAGTAGTGGAGCAACACCAGCAGGCAGAGTAAAGTTGTGGAGCAACAATAGCAGGCAGACAAGCAGTGGAGCAACAACAGCAGGCAGAGTAAAACAGTGGAGCAACTACAGCAAGCAGAGTAAAGTATTGGAGAAACAACAACAGGCAGAGTGAAGTAGTGGAGTAAGAACAGCAGTCAGAGTAAAGTAGTGGAGCAACAACAGCAGGCAGAGTAAAGTAGTGGAGCAACAAGAGCAGCCAGAGTAAAATAGTGGAGCAACAACAGCAGGCAGAGTAAAGCAGTGGAGCAACAACAGCAGGCAGAGTAAAATAGTGAAGCAACAACAGCAGGCAGAGTGAAGTAGTGGAGTAAGAACAGCAGTCAGAGTGAAGTAGTGGAGCATCAACAGCAGGCAGAGTAAAATAGTGAAGCAACAACAGCAGGCAGAGTAAAGTAGTGGAAAACAACAACAGGCAGAGTAAGTTGTGGAGCAACAACAGCAGGCAGAGTAAAGTAGTGGAACAAAAACAGCAGGTAGAATAAAGTAGTGGAGCAACAACAGCAGGCAGACAAGTAGTGGAACAACAACAGCAGTCAGAGTAAAGTATTGGAGCAACAACAGCAGGCAGACAAGTAGTGGAGCAACAACAGCAGGCAGAGTAAAGCAGTGGAGCAACAACAGCAGGCAGAGTAAAGTTGTGGAGCAACAATAGCAACCAGACAGGCAGTGGAGCAACGACAGCAGGCAGAGTAAAGTAGTGCAGAAACAACAACAGGCAGAGTGAACTAGTGGAGTAAGAACAGCAGTCAGAGTGAAGTAGTGGAGCATCAACAGCAGGCAGAGTAAAATAGTGAAGCAACAACAGCAGGCAGAGTAAAGTAGTGGAGCAACAATAGCAGGCAGAGTAAAGTATATCTGTGAATGTTCTCATTCATCCAGGTCATGGTTATCCAAAGGAATTGAGTCGAGTGCAACTGGACTTGGTATATATCCGTAAAGACGTTTCGCCCCTCATCCAAGAGGCTTCCTCAGTTTGTGCCTTTCTGACTAGACCAGGCTAGTCAGAAAGGCAGAGTAACGTACTGGAGCAACAATAGCAGGCAGAGTAAAGTATTGGAGCAACAACAGCAGGCAGACAAGTAGTGGAGCAACAACAGCAGGCAGGGTAAAGCAGTGGAGCAACAACAGCAGGCAGAGTAAAGTTGTGGAGCAACAATAGCAGGCAGACAAGCAGTGGAGCAACAACAGCAGGCAGAGTAAAGTTGTGGAGAAACAACAACAGGCAGAGTGAACTAGTGGAGTAAGAACAGCAGTCAGAGTGAAGTAGTGGAGCATCAACAGCAGGCAGAGTAAAATAGTGAAGCAACAACAGCAGGCAGAGTAAAGTAGTGGAGCAACAACAGCAGGCAGAGTAAAGCAGTGGAGCAACAACAGCAGGCAGAGTAAAATAGTGAAGCAACAACAGCAGGCAGAGTAAAGTAGTGGAGCAACAACAGCAGGCAGAGTAAAGCAGTGGAGCAACAACAACAGGCAGAATAAAGTAGTGGAGCAACAACAGCAGTCAGAGTAAAGTAATAGAGCAACAACAGCAGGCAGAGTAAAGTAGTGGAGCAAAAACAGCAGGCAGAGTAAAGTAGTGGAGCAACAACAGCAGGCAGACAAGAAGTGGAGCAACAACAGCAGTCAGAGTAAAGTAGTGGAGCAACAACAGCAGTCAGAGAAAAGTATTGGAGCAACAACAGCAGGCAGACAAGTAGTGGAGCAACAACAGCAGTCAGAGTAAAGTAATGGAGCAACAACAGCAGGCAGAGTAAAGTAGTGGAGCAACAACAGCAGGCAGAGTAAAATAGTGAAGCAACAACAGCAGGCAGAGTAAAGTAGTGGTGAAACAACAGCAGGCAGAGTAAAGCAGTGGAGCAACAACAGCAGGCAGAGTAAAGTGTTGGAGAGACACCAGCAGGCAGAGTAAAGTAGTGGAGCAACACCAGCAGACAGAGTAAAGTTGTGGAGCAACAATAGCAGGCAGACAAGCAGTGGAGCAACAACAGCAGGCAGAGTAAAACAGTGGAGCAACTACAGCAAGCAGAGTAAAGTAGTGGAGAAACAACAACAGGCAGAGTGAAGTAGTGGAGTAAGAACAGCAGTCAGAGTAAAGTAGTGGAGCAACAACAGCAGGCAGAGTAAAGTAGTGGAGCAACAACAGCAGGCAGAGTAAAGCAGTGGAGCAACAACAGCAGGCAGAGTAAAGTAATAGAGCAACAACAGCAGGCAGAGTAAAGTAGTGGAGCAACAACAGCAGGCAGAGTAAAGTAGTGGAGTAAGAACAGCAGTCAGAGTGAAGTAGTGGAGCATCAACAGCAGGCAGACAAGAAGTGGAGCAACAACAGCAGTCAGAGTAAAGTAGTGGAGCAACAACAGCAGTCAGAGAAAAGTATTGGAGCAACAACAGCAGGCAGACAAGTAGTGGAGCAACAACAGCAGTCAGAGTAAAGTAATCGAGCAACAACAGCAGGCAGAGTAAAGTAGTGGAGCAACAACAGCAGGCAGAGTAAAATAGTGAAGCAACAACAGCAGGCAGAGTAAAGTAGTGGTGAAACAACAGCAGGCAGAGTAAAGCAGTGGAGCAACAACAGCAGGCAGAGTAAAGCAGTGGAGCAACAACAGCAGGCAGAGTAAAGTGTTGGAGAGACACCAGCAGGCAGAGTAAAGTAGTGGAGCAACACCAGCAGGCAGAGTAAAGTTGTGGAGCAACAATAGCAGGCAGACAAGCAGTGGAGCAACAACAGCAGGCAGAGTAAAACAGTGGAGCAACTACAGCAAGCAGAGTAAAGTAGTGGAGAAACAACAACAGGCAGAGTGAAGTAGTGGAGTAAGAACAGCAGTCAGAGTAAAGTAGTGGAGCAACAACAGCAGGCAGAGTAAAGTAGTGGAGCAACAAGAGCAGCCAGAGTAAAATAGTGGAGCAACAACGGCAGGCAGAGTAAAGTAGTGGAGCAACAACAGCAGGCAGAGTAAAGTATTGGAGCAACAACAGCAGGCAGAGTGAACTAGTGGAGTAAGAACAGCAGTCAGAGTGAAGTAGTGGAGCATCAACAGCAGGCAGAGTAAAGTAGTGGAGCAACAACAGCAGGCAGAGTAAAGCAGTGGAGCAACAACAGCAGGCAGAGTAAAGTAGTGGAGCAACAACAGCAGTCAGAGTAAAGTAATAGAGCAACAACAGCAGGCAGAGTAAAGTAGTGGAGCAAAAACAGCAGGCAGAGTAAAGTAGTGGAGCAACAACAGCAGGCAGACAAGAAGTGGAGCAACAACAGCAGTCAGAGTAAAGTAGTGGAGCAACAACAGCAGGCAGAGTAAAGTAGTGGAGCAACAACAGCAGGCAGAGTAAAATAGTGAAGCAAAAACAGCAGGCAGAGTAAAGTAGTGGTGAAACAACAGCAGGCAGAGTAAAGCAGTGGAGCAACAACAGCAGGCAGAGTAAAGTGTTGGAGAGACACCAGCAGGCAGAGTAAAGTAGTGGAGCAACACCAGCAGGCAGAGTAAAGTTGTGGAGCAACAATAGCAGGCAGACAAGCAGTGGAGCAACAACAGCAGGCAGAGTAAAACAGTGGAGCAACTACAGCAAGCAGAGTAAAGTAGTGGAGAAACAACAACAGGCAGAGTGAAGTAGTGGAGTAAGAACAGCAGTCAGAGTAAAGTAGTGGAGCAACAACAGCAGGCAGAGTAAAGTAGTGGAGCAACAAGAGCAGCCAGAGTAAAATAGTGGAGCAACAACGGCAGGCAGAGTGAAGTAGTGGAGCAACAACAGCAGGCAGAGTAAAGTATTGGAGCAACACCAGCAGGCAGAGTAAAATAGTGGAGCAACACCACCACGCAGAGTAAAGTATGTCTGTGAATGTTCTCATTCATCCAGGTCATGGTTATCCAAAGGAATTGAATCAAGTGCAACTGGACTTGGTATATATCCGTTAAGACGTTTCGCCTCTCATCCAAGAGGCTTCATCAGTTCATGCCTTTCTGACTAGACCAAGCTAGTCAGAAAGGCAGAGTAAAGTAGTGGAGAAACAACAGCAGTCAGAGTAAAGTAGTGGTGCAACAACAGTAGGCAGAGTAAAGTTGTGGAGTAACAACAGCAGTCAGAGTAAAGTAGTGGAGCAACAACAACAGGCAGAGTAAGTTGTGGAGCAACAACAGCAGGCAGAGTAAAGTAGTGGAGCAAAAACAGCAGGTAGAATAAAGTAGTGGAGCAACAACAGCAGGCAGACAAGTAGTGGAACAACAACAGCAGTCAGAGTAAAGTATTGGAGCAACAACAGCAGGCAGACAAGTAGTGGAGCAACAACAGCAGGCAGAGTAAAGCAGTGGAGCAACAACAGCAGGCAGAGTAAAGTTGTGGAGCAACAATAGCAGGCAGACAGGCAGTGGAGCAACGACAGCAGGCAGAGTAAAGTAGTGGAGAAACAACAACAGGCAGAGTGAACTAGTGGAGTAAGAACAGCAGTCAGAGTGAAGTAGTGGAGCATCAACAGCAGGCAGAGTAAAATAGTGAAGCAACAACAGCAGGCAGAGTAAAGTAGTGGAGCAACAATAGCAGGCAGAGTAAAGTATATCTGTGAATGTTCTCATTCATCCAGGTCATGGTTATCCAAAGGAATTGAGTCGAGTGCAACTGGACTTGGTATATATCCGTAAAGACGTTTCGCCCCTCATCCAAGAGGCTTCCTCAGTTTGTGCCTTTCTGACCAGACCAGGCTAGTCAGAAAGGCAGAGTAACGTAGTGGAGCAACAATAGCAGGCAGAGTAAAGTATTGGAGCAACAACAGCAGGCAGACAAGTAGTGGAGCAACAACAGCAGGCAGGGTAAAGCAGTGGAGCAACAACAGCAGGCAGAGTAAAGTTGTGGAGCAACAATAGCAGGCAGACAAGCAGTGGAGCAACAACAGCAGGCAGAGTAAAGCAGTGGAGCAACAACAGCAAGCAGAGTAAAGTAGTGGAGAAACAACAACAGGCAGAGTGAACTAGTGGAGTAAGAACAGCAGTCAGAGTGAAGTAGTGGAGCATCAACAGCAGGCAGAGTAAAATAGTGAAGCAACAACAGCAGGCAGAGTAAAGCAGTGGAGCAACAACAGCAGGCAGAGTAAAATAGTGAAGCAACAACAGCAGGCAGAGTAAAGTAGTGGAGCAACAACAGCAGGCAGAGTAAAGCAGTGGAGCAACAACAACAGGCAGAATAAAGTAGTGGAGCAACAACAGCAGTCAGAGTAAAGTAATAGAGCAACAACAGCAGGCAGAGTAAAGTAGTGGAGCAAAAACAGCAGGCAGAGTAAAGTAGTGGAGCAACAACAGCAGGCAGACAAGAAGTGGAGCAACAACAGCAGTCAGAGTAAAGTAGTGGAGCAACACCAGCAGGCAGAGTAAAATAGTGGAGCAACACCACCACGCAGAGTAAAGTATGTCTGTGAATGTTCTCATTCATCCAGGTCATGGTTATCCAAAGGAATTGAATCAAGTGCAACTGGACTTGGTATATATCCGTTAAGACGTTTCGCCTCTCATCCAAGAGGCTTCATCAGTTCATGCCTTTCTGACTAGACCAAGCTAGTCAGAAAGGCAGAGTAAAGTAGTGGAGAAACAACAGCAGTCAGAGTAAAGTAGTGGTGCAACAACAGTAGGCAGAGTAAAGTTGTGGAGTAACAACAGCAGTCAGAGTAAAGTAGTGGAGCAACAACAACAGGCAGAGTAAGTTGTGGAGCAACAACAGCAGGCAGAGTAAAGTAGTGGAGCAAAAACAGCAGGTAGAATAAAGTAGTGGAGCAACAACAGCAGGCAGACAAGTAGTGGAACAACAACAGCAGTCAGAGTAAAGTATTGGAGCAACAACAGCAGGCAGACAAGTAGTGGAGCAACAACAGCAGGCAGAGTAAAGCAGTGGAGCAACAACAGCAGGCAGAGTAAAGTTGTGGAGCAACAATAGCAGGCAGACAGGCAGTGGAGCAACGACAGCAGGCAGAGTAAAGTAGTGGAGAAACAACAACAGGCAGAGTGAACTAGTGGAGTAAGAACAGCAGTCAGAGTGAAGTAGTGGAGCATCAACAGCAGGCAGAGTAAAATAGTGAAGCAACAACAGCAGGCAGAGTAAAGTAGTGGAGCAACAATAGCAGGCAGAGTAAAGTATATCTGTGAATGTTCTCATTCATCCAGGTCATGGTTATCCAAAGGAATTGAGTCGAGTGCAACTGGACTTGGTATATATCCGTAAAGACGTTTCGCCCCTCATCCAAGAGGCTTCCTCAGTTTGTGCCTTTCTGACCAGACCAGGCTAGTCAGAAAGGCAGAGTAACGTAGTGGAGCAACAATAGCAGGCAGAGTAAAGTATTGGAGCAACAACAGCAGGCAGACAAGTAGTGGAGCAACAACAGCAGGCAGGGTAAAGCAGTGGAGCAACAACAGCAGGCAGAGTAAAGTTGTGGAGCAACAATAGCAGGCAGACAAGCAGTGGAGCAACAACAGCAGGCAGAGTAAAGCAGTGGAGCAACAACAGCAGTCAGAGTAAAGTAGTGGAGAAACAACAACAGGCAGAGTGAACTAGTGGAGTAAGAACAGCAGTCAGAGTGAAGTAGTGGAGCATCAACAGCAGGCAGAGTAAAATAGTGAAGCAACAACAGCAGGCAGAGTAAAGCAGTGGAGCAACAACAGCAGGCAGAGTAAAATAGTGAAGCAACAACAGCAGGCAGAGTAAAGTAGTGGAGCAACAACAGCAGGCAGAGTAAAGCAGTGGAGCAACAACAACAGGCAGAATAAAGTAGTGGAGCAACAACAGCAGTCAGAGTAAAGTAATAGAGCAACAACAGCAGGCAGAGTAAAGTAGTGGAGCAAAAACAGCAGGCAGAGTAAAGTAGTGGAGCAACAACAGCAGGCAGACAAGAAGTGGAGCAACAACAGCAGTCAGAGTAAAGTAGTGGAGCAACAACAGCAGTCAGAGAAAAGTATTGGAGCAACAACAGCAGGCAGACAAGTAGTGGAGCAACAACAGCAGTCAGAGTAAAGTAATGGAGCAACAACAGCAGGCAGAGTAAAGTAGTGGAGCAACAACAGCAGGCAGAGTAAAATAGTGAAGCAACAACAGCAGGCAGAGTAAAGTAGTGGAGCAACACCAGCAGGCAGAGTAAAGTTGTGGAGCAACAATAGCAGGCAGACAAGCAGTGGAGCAACAACAGCAGGCAGAGTAAAACAGTGGAGCAACTACAGCAAGCAGAGTAAAGTAGTGGAGAAACAACAACAGGCAGAGTGAAGTAGTGGAGTAAGAACAGCAGTCAGAGTGAAGTAGTGGAGCAACAACAGCAGGCAGAGTAAAGTAGTGGAGCAACAAGAGCAGCCAGAGTAAAATAGTGGAGCAACAACAGCAGGCAGAGTAAAGCAGTGGAGCAACAACAGCAGGCAGAGTAAAATAGTGAAGCAACAACAGCAGGCAGAGTGAAGTAGTGGAGTAAGAATAGCAGTCAGAGTGAAGTAGTGGAGCATCAACAGCAGGCAGAGTAAAATAGTGAAGCAACACCAGCAGGCAGAGTAAAATAGTGGAGCAACACCACCACGCAGAGTAAAGTATGTCTGTGAATGTTCTCATTCATCCAGGTCATGGTTATCCAAAGGAATTGAATCAAGTGCAACTGGACTTGGTATATATCCGTTAAGACGTTTCGCCTCTCATCCAAGAGGCTTCATCAGTTCATGCCTTTCTGACTAGACCAAGCTAGTCAGAAAGGCAGAGTAAAGTAGTGGAGAAACAACAGCAGTCAGAGTAAAGTAGTGGTGCAACAACAGTAGGCAGAGTAAAGTTGTGGAGTAACAACAGCAGTCAGAGTAAAGTAGTGGAGCAACAACAACAGGCAGAGTAAGTTGTGGAGCAACAACAGCAGGCAGAGTAAAGTAGTGGAGCAAAAACAGCAGGTAGAATAAAGTAGTGGAGCAACAACAGCAGGCAGACAAGTAGTGGAACAACAACAGCAGTCAGAGTAAAGTATTGGAGCAACAACAGCAGGCAGACAAGTAGTGGAGCAACAACAGCAGGCAGAGTAAAGCAGTGGAGCAACAACAGCAGGCAGAGTAAAGTTGTGGAGCAACAATAGCAGGCAGAGTAAAGCAGTGGAGCAACGACAGCAGGCAGAGTAAAGTAGTGGAGAAACAACAACAGGCAGAGTGAACTAGTGGAGTAAGAACAGCAGTCAGAGTGAAGTAGTGGAGCATCAACAGCAGGCAGAGTAAAATAGTGAAGCAACAACAGCAGGCAGAGTAAAGTAGTGGAGCAACAATAGCAGGCAGAGTAAAGTATATCTGTGAATGTTCTCATTCATCCAGGTCATGGTTATCCAAAGGAATTGAGTCGAGTGCAACTGGACTTGGTATATATCCGTAAAGACGTTTCGCCCCTCATCCAAGAGGCTTCCTCAGTTTGTGCCTTTCTGACTAGACCAGGCTAGTCAGAAAGGCAGAGTAACGTAGTGGAGCAACAATAGCAGGCAGAGTAAAGTATTGGAGCAACAACAGCAGGCAGACAAGTAGTGAAGCAACAACAGCAGGCAGGGTAAAGCAGTGGAGCAACAACAGCAGGCAGAGTAAAGTTGTGGAGCAACAATAGCAGGCAGACAAGCAGTGGAGCAACAACAGCAGGCAGAGTAAAGCAGTGGAGCAACAACAGCAAGCAGAGTAAAGTAGTGGAGAAACAACAACAGGCAGAGTGAACTAGTGGAGTAAGAACAGCAGTCAGAGTGAAGTAGTGGAGCATCAACAGCAGGCAGAGTAAAATAGTGAAGCAACAACAGCAGGCAGAGTAAAGTAGTGGAGCAACAACAGCAGGCAGAGTAAAGCAGTGGAGCAACAACAGCAGGCAGAGTAAAATAGTGAAGCAACAACAGCAGGCAGAGTAAAGTAGTGGAGCAACAACAGCAGGCAGAGTAAAGCAGTGGAGCAACAACAACAGGCAGAGTAAAGTAGTGGAGCAAAAACAGCAGGCAGAGTAAAGTAGTGGAGCAACAACAGCAGGCAGACAAGAAGTGGAGCAACAACAGCAGTCAGAGTAAAGTAGTGGAGCAACAACAGCAGTCAGAGAAAAGTATTGGAGCAACAACAGCAGGCAGACAAGTAGTGGAGCAACAACAGCAGTCAGGTAAAGTAATGGAGCAACAACAGCAGGCAGAGTAAAATAGTGAAGCAACACCAGCAGGCAGAGTAAAATAGTGGAGCAACACCACCACGCAGAGTAAAGTATGTCTGTGAATGTTCTCATTCATCCAGGTCATGGTTATCCAAAGGAATTGAATCAAGTGCAACTGGACTTGGTATATATCCGTTAAGACTTTTCGCCTCTCATCCAAGAGGCTTCATCAGTTCATGCCTTTCTGACTAGACCAAGCTAGTCAGAAAGGCAGAGTAAAGTAGTGGAGAAACAACAGCAGTCAGAGTAAAGTAGTGGTGCAACAACAGTAGGCAGAGTAAAGTTGTGGAGTAACAACAGCAGTCAGAGTAAAGTAGTGGAGCAACAACAACAGGCAGAGTAAGTTGTGGAGCAACAACAGCAGGCAGAGTAAAGTAGTGGAGCAAAAACAGCAGGTAGAATAAAGTAGTGGAGCAACAACAGCAGGCAGACAAGTAGTGGAACAACAACAGCAGTCAGAGTAAAGTATTGGAGCAACAACAGCAGGCAGACAAGTAGTGGAGCAACAACAGCAGGCAGAGTAAAGCAGTGGAGCAACAACAGCAGGCAGAGTAAAGTTGTGGAGCAACAATAGCAGGCAGAGTAAAGCAGTGGAGCAACGACAGCAGGCAGAGTAAAGTAGTGGAGAAACAACAACAGGCAGAGTGAACTAGTGGAGTAAGAACAGCAGTCAGAGTGAAGTAGTGGAGCATCAACAGCAGGCAGAGTAAAATAGTGAAGCAACAACAGCAGGCAGAGTAAAGTAGTGGAGCAACAATAGCAGGCAGAGTAAAGTATATCTGTGAATGTTCTCATTCATCCAGGTCATGGTTATCCAAAGGAATTGAGTCGAGTGCAACTGGACTTGGTATATATCCGTAAAGACGTTTCGCCCCTCATCCAAGAGGCTTCCTCAGTTTGTGCCTTTCTGACTAGACCAGGCTAGTCAGAAAGGCAGAGTAACGTAGTGGAGCAACAATAGCAGGCAGAGTAAAGTATTGGAGCAACAACAGCAGGCAGACAAGTAGTGAAGCAACAACAGCAGGCAGGGTAAAGCAGTGGAGCAACAACAGCAGGCAGAGTAAAGTTGTGGAGCAACAATAGCAGGCAGACAAGCAGTGGAGCAACAACAGCAGGCAGAGTAAAGCAGTGGAGCAACAACAGCAAGCAGAGTAAAGTAGTGGAGAAACAACAACAGGCAGAGTGAACTAGTGGAGTAAGAACAGCAGTCAGAGTGAAGTAGTGGAGCATCAACAGCAGGCAGAGTAAAATAGTGAAGCAACAACAGCAGGCAGAGTAAAGTAGTGGAGCAACAACAGCAGGCAGAGTAAAGCAGTGGAGCAACAACAGCAGGCAGAGTAAAATAGTGAAGCAACAACAGCAGGCAGAGTAAAGTAGTGGAGCAACAACAGCAGGCAGAGTAAAGCAGTGGAGCAACAACAACAGGCAGAGTAAAGTAGTGGAGCAAAAACAGCAGGCAGAGTAAAGTAGTGGAGCAACAACAGCAGGCAGACAAGAAGTGGAGCAACAACAGCAGTCAGAGTAAAGTAGTGGAGCAACAACAGCAGTCAGAGAAAAGTATTGGAGCAACAACAGCAGGCAGACAAGTAGTGGAGCAACAACAGCAGTCAGGTAAAGTAATGGAGCAACAACAGCAGGCAGAGTAAAGTAGTTGAGCAACAACAGCAGGCAGAGTAAAATAGTGAAGCAACAACAGCAGGCAGAGTAAAGTAGTGGTGAAACAACAGCAGGCAGAGTAAAGCAGTGGAGCAACAACAGCAGGCAGAGTAAAGTGTTGGAGAGACACCAGCAGGCAGAGTAAAGTAGTGGAGCAACACCAGCAGGCAGAGTAAAGTTGTGGAGCAACAATAGCAGGCAGACAAGCAGTGGAGCAACAACAGCAGGCAGAGTAAAACAGTGGAGCAACTACAGCAAGCAGAGTAAAGTATTGGAGAAACAACAACAGGCAGAGTGAAGTAGTGGAGTAAGAACAGCAGTCAGAGTAAAGTAGTGGAGCAACAACAGCAGGCAGAGTAAAGTAGTGGAGCAACAAGAGCAGCCAGAGTAAAATAGTGGAGCATCAACAGCAGGCAGAGTAAAGCAGTGGAGCAACAACAGCAGGCAGAGTAAAATAGTGAAGCAACAACAGCAGGCAGAGTGAAGTAGTGGAGTAAGAACAGCAGTCAGAGTGAAGTAGTGGAGCATCAACAGCAGGCAGAGTAAAATAGTGAAGCAACAACAGCAGGCAGAGTAAAGTAGTGGAAAACAACAGCAGGCAGCGTAAAGCAGTGGAGCAACAACAGCAGGCAGAGTAAAATAGTGAAGCAACAACAGCAGGCAGAGTAAAGTAGTGGAGCAACAACAGCAGGCAGAGTAAAGTAGTGGAGCAACAACAGCAGGCAGAGTAAAATAGTGAAGCAACAACAGCAGGCAGAGTAAAGTAGTGGTGAAACAACAGCAGGCAGAGTAAAGCAGTGGAGCAACAACAGCAGGCAGAGTAAAGTGTTGGAGAGACACCAGCAGGCAGAGTAAAGTAGTGGAGCAACACCAGCAGGCAGAGTAAAGTTGTGGAGCAACAATAGCAGGCAGACAAGCAGTGGAGCAACAACAGCAGGCAGAGTAAAACAGTGGAGCAACTACAGCAAGCAGAGTAAAGTAGTGGAGAAACAACAACAGGCAGAGTGAAGTAGTGGAGTAAGAACAGCAGTCAGAGTAAAGTAGTGGAGCAACAACAGCAGGCAGAGTAAAGTAGTGGAGCAACAACAGCAGGCAGAGTAAAGCAGTGGAGCAACAACAGCAGGCAGAGTAAAGTAATAGAGCAACAACAGCAGGCAGAGTAAAGTAGTGGAGCAACAACAGCAGGCAGAGTAAAGTAGTGGAGTAAGAACAGCAGTCAGAGTGAAGTAGTGGAGCATCAACAGCAGGCAGACAAGAAGTGGAGCAACAACAGCAGTCAGAGTAAAGTAGTGGAGCAACAACAGCAGTCAGAGAAAAGTATTGGAGCAACAACAGCAGGCAGACAAGTAGTGGAGCAACAACAGCAGTCAGAGTAAAGTAATCGAGCAACAACAGCAGGCAGAGTAAAGTAGTGGAGCAACAACAGCAGGCAGAGTAAAATAGTGAAGCAACAACAGCAGGCAGAGTAAAGTAGTGGTGAAACAACAGCAGGCAGAGTAAAGCAGTGGAGCAACAACAGCAGGCAGAGTAAAGCAGTGGAGCAACAACAGCAGGCAGAGTAAAGTGTTGGAGAGACACCAGCAGGCAGAGTAAAGTAGTGGAGCAACACCAGCAGGCAGAGTAAAGTTGTGGAGCAACAATAGCAGGCAGACAAGCAGTGGAGCAACAACAGCAGGCAGAGTAAAACAGTGGAGCAACTACAGCAAGCAGAGTAAAGTAGTGGAGAAACAACAACAGGCAGAGTGAAGTAGTGGAGTAAGAACAGCAGTCAGAGTAAAGTAGTGGAGCAACAACAGCAGGCAGAGTAAAGTAGTGGAGCAACAAGAGCAGCCAGAGTAAAATAGTGGAGCAACAACGGCAGGCAGAGTAAAGTAGTGGAGCAACAACAGCAGGCAGAGTAAAGTATTGGAGCAACAACAGCAGGCAGAGTGAACTAGTGGAGTAAGAACAGCAGTCAGAGTGAAGTAGTGGAGCATCAACAGCAGGTAGAGTAAAGTAGTGGAGCAACAACAGCAGGCAGAGTAAAGCAGTGGAGCAACAACAGCAGGCAGAGTAAAGTAGTGGAGCAACAACAGCAGTCAGAGTAAAGTAATAGAGCAACAACAGCAGGCAGAGTAAAGTAGTGGAGCAAAAACAGCAGGCAGAGTAAAGTAGTGGAGCAACAACAGCAGGCAGACAAGAAGTGGAGCAACAACAGCAGTCAGAGTAAAGTAGTGGAGCAACAACAGCAGGCAGAGTAAAGTAGTGGAGCAACAACAGCAGGCAGAGTAAAATAGTGAAGCAAAAACAGCAGGCAGAGTAAAGTAGTGGTGAAACAACAGCAGGCAGAGTAAAGCAGTGGAGCAACAACAGCAGGCAGAGTAAAGTGTTGGAGAGACACCAGCAGGCAGAGTAAAGTAGTGGAGCAACACCAGCAGGCAGAGTAAAGTTGTGGAGCAACAATAGCAGGCAGACAAGCAGTGGAGCAACAACAGCAGGCAGAGTAAAACAGTGGAGCAACTACAGCAAGCAGAGTAAAGTAGTGGAGAAACAACAACAGGCAGAGTGAAGTAGTGGAGTAAGAACAGCAGTCAGAGTAAAGTAGTGGAGCAACAACAGCAGGCAGAGTAAAGTAGTGGAGCAACAAGAGCAGCCAGAGTAAAATAGTGGAGCAACAACGGCAGGCAGAGTGAAGTAGTGGAGCAACAACAGCAGGCAGAGTAAAGTATTGGAGCAACACCAGCAGGCAGAGTAAAATAGTGGAGCAACACCACCACGCAGAGTAAAGTATGTCTGTGAATGTTCTCATTCATCCAGGTCATGGTTATCCAAAGGAATTGAATCAAGTGCAACTGGACTTGGTATATATCCGTTAAGACGTTTCGCCTCTCATCCAAGAGGCTTCATCAGTTCATGCCTTTCTGACTAGACCAAGCTAGTCAGAAAGGCAGAGTAAAGTAGTGGAGAAACAACAGCAGTCAGAGTAAAGTAGTGGTGCAACAACAGTAGGCAGAGTAAAGTTGTGGAGTAACAACAGCAGTCAGAGTAAAGTAGTGGAGCAACAACAACAGGCAGAGTAAGTTGTGGAGCAACAACAGCAGGCAGAGTAAAGTAGTGGAGCAAAAACAGCAGGTAGAATAAAGTAGTGGAGCAACAACAGCAGGCAGACAAGTAGTGGAACAACAACAGCAGTCAGAGTAAAGTATTGGAGCAACAACAGCAGGCAGACAAGTAGTGGAGCAACAACAGCAGGCAGAGTAAAGCAGTGGAGCAACAACAGCAGGCAGAGTAAAGTTGTGGAGCAACAATAGCAGGCAGACAGGCAGTGGAGCAACGACAGCAGGCAGAGTAAAGTAGTGGAGAAACAACAACAGGCAGAGTGAACTAGTGGAGTAAGAACAGCAGTCAGAGTGAAGTAGTGGAGCATCAACAGCAGGCAGAGTAAAATAGTGAAGCAACAACAGCAGGCAGAGTAAAGTAGTGGAGCAACAATAGCAGGCAGAGTAAAGTATATCTGTGAATGTTCTCATTCATCCAGGTCATGGTTATCCAAAGGAATTGAGTCGAGTGCAACTGGACTTGGTATATATCCGTAAAGACGTTTCGCCCCTCATCCAAGAGGCTTCCTCAGTTTGTGCCTTTCTGACCAGACCAGGCTAGTCAGAAAGGCAGAGTAACGTAGTGGAGCAACAATAGCAGGCAGAGTAAAGTATTGGAGCAACAACAGCAGGCAGACAAGTAGTGGAGCAACAACAGCAGGCAGGGTAAAGCAGTGGAGCAACAACAGCAGGCAGAGTAAAGTTGTGGAGCAACAATAGCAGGCAGACAAGCAGTGGAGCAACAACAGCAGGCAGAGTAAAGCAGTGGAGCAACAACAGCAAGCAGAGTAAAGTAGTGGAGAAACAACAACAGGCAGAGTGAACTAGTGGAGTAAGAACAGCAGTCAGAGTGAAGTAGTGGAGCATCAACAGCAGGCAGAGTAAAATAGTGAAGCAACAACAGCAGGCAGAGTAAAGCAGTGGAGCAACAACAGCAGGCAGAGTAAAATAGTGAAGCAACAACAGCAGGCAGAGTAAAGTAGTGGAGCAACAACAGCAGGCAGAGTAAAGTAGTGGAGCAAAAACAGCAGGCAGAGTAAAGTAGTGGAGCAACAACAGCAGGCAGACAAGAAGTGGAGCAACAACAGCAGTCAGAGTAAAGTAGTGGAGCAACAACAGCAGGCAGAGTAAAGTAGTGGAGCAACAACAGCAGGCAGAGTAAAATAGTGAAGCAAAAACAGCAGGCAGAGTAAAGTAGTGGTGAAACAACAGCAGGCAGAGTAAAGCAGTGGAGCAACAACAGCAGGCAGAGTAAAGTGTTGGAGAGACACCAGCAGGCAGAGTAAAGTAGTGGAGCAACACCAGCAGGCAGAGTAAAGTTGTGGAGCAACAATAGCAGGCAGACAAGCAGTGGAGCAACAACAGCAGGCAGAGTAAAACAGTGGAGCAACTACAGCAAGCAGAGTAAAGTAGTGGAGAAACAACAACAGGCAGAGTGAAGTAGTGGAGTAAGAACAGCAGTCAGAGTAAAGTAGTGGAGCAACAACAGCAGGCAGAGTAAAGTAGTGGAGCAACAAGAGCAGCCAGAGTAAAATAGTGGAGCAACAACGGCAGGCAGAGTGAAGTAGTGGAGCAACAACAGCAGGCAGAGTAAAGTATTGGAGCAACACCAGCAGGCAGAGTAAAATAGTGGAGCAACACCACCACGCAGAGTAAAGTATGTCTGTGAATGTTCTCATTCATCCAGGTCATGGTTATCCAAAGGAATTGAATCAAGTGCAACTGGACTTGGTATATATCCGTTAAGACGTTTCGCCTCTCATCCAAGAGGCTTCATCAGTTCATGCCTTTCTGACTAGACCAAGCTAGTCAGAAAGGCAGAGTAAAGTAGTGGAGAAACAACAGCAGTCAGAGTAAAGTAGTGGTGCAACAACAGTAGGCAGAGTAAAGTTGTGGAGTAACAACAGCAGTCAGAGTAAAGTAGTGGAGCAACAACAACAGGCAGAGTAAGTTGTGGAGCAACAACAGCAGGCAGAGTAAAGTAGTGGAGCAAAAACAGCAGGTAGAATAAAGTAGTGGAGCAACAACAGCAGGCAGACAAGTAGTGGAACAACAACAGCAGTCAGAGTAAAGTATTGGAGCAACAACAGCAGGCAGACAAGTAGTGGAGCAACAACAGCAGGCAGAGTAAAGCAGTGGAGCAACAACAGCAGGCAGAGTAAAGTTGTGGAGCAACAATAGCAGGCAGACAGGCAGTGGAGCAACGACAGCAGGCAGAGTAAAGTAGTGGAGAAACAACAACAGGCAGAGTGAACTAGTGGAGTAAGAACAGCAGTCAGAGTGAAGTAGTGGAGCATCAACAGCAGGCAGAGTAAAATAGTGAAGCAACAACAGCAGGCAGAGTAAAGTAGTGGAGCAACAATAGCAGGCAGAGTAAAGTATATCTGTGAATGTTCTCATTCATCCAGGTCATGGTTATCCAAAGGAATTGAGTCGAGTGCAACTGGACTTGGTATATATCCGTAAAGACGTTTCGCCCCTCATCCAAGAGGCTTCCTCAGTTTGTGCCTTTCTGACCAGACCAGGCTAGTCAGAAAGGCAGAGTAACGTAGTGGAGCAACAATAGCAGGCAGAGTAAAGTATTGGAGCAACAACAGCAGGCAGACAAGTAGTGGAGCAACAACAGCAGGCAGGGTAAAGCAGTGGAGCAACAACAGCAGGCAGAGTAAAGTTGTGGAGCAACAATAGCAGGCAGACAAGCAGTGGAGCAACAACAGCAGGCAGAGTAAAGCAGTGGAGCAACAACAGCAAGCAGAGTAAAGTAGTGGAGAAACAACAACAGGCAGAGTGAACTAGTGGAGTAAGAACAGCAGTCAGAGTGAAGTAGTGGAGCATCAACAGCAGGCAGAGTAAAATAGTGAAGCAACAACAGCAGGCAGAGTAAAGCAGTGGAGCAACAACAGCAGGCAGAGTAAAATAGTGAAGCAACAACAGCAGGCAGAGTAAAGTAGTGGAGCAACAACAGCAGGCAGAGTAAAGTAGTGGAGCAAAAACAGCAGGCAGAGTAAAGTAGTGGAGCAACAACAGCAGGCAGACAAGAAGTGGAGCAACAACAGCAGTCAGAGTAAAGTAGTGGAGCAACAACAGCAGGCAGAGTAAAGTAGTGGAGCAACAACAGCAGGCAGAGTAAAATAGTGAAGCAAAAACAGCAGGCAGAGTAAAGTAGTGGTGAAACAACAGCAGGCAGAGTAAAGCAGTGGAGCAACAACAGCAGGCAGAGTAAAGTGTTGGAGAGACACCAGCAGGCAGAGTAAAGTAGTGGAGCAACACCAGCAGGCAGAGTAAAGTTGTGGAGCAACAATAGCAGGCAGACAAGCAGTGGAGCAACAACAGCAGGCAGAGTAAAACAGTGGAGCAACTACAGCAAGCAGAGTAAAGTAGTGGAAAAACAACAACAGGCAGAGTGAAGTAGTGGAGTAAGAACAGCAGTCAGAGTAAAGTAGTGGAGCAACAACAGCAGGCAGAGTAAAGTAGTGGAGCAACAAGAGCAGCCAGAGTAAAATAGTGGAGCAACAACGGCAGGCAGAGTGAAGTAGTGGAGCAACAACAGCAGGCAGAGTAAAGTATTGGAGCAACACCAGCAGGCAGAGTAAAATAGTGGAGCAACACCACCACGCAGAGTAAAGTATGTCTGTGAATGTTCTCATTCATCCAGGTCATGGTTATCCAAAGGAATTGAATCAAGTGCAACTGGACTTGGTATATATCCGTTAAGACGTTTCGCCTCTCATCCAAGAGGCTTCATCAGTTCATGCCTTTCTGACTAGACCAAGCTAGTCAGAAAGGCAGAGTAAAGTAGTGGAGAAACAACAGCAGTCAGAGTAAAGTAGTGGTGCAACAACAGTAGGCAGAGTAAAGTTGTGGAGTAACAACAGCAGTCAGAGTAAAGTAGTGGAGCAACAACAACAGGCAGAGTAAGTTGTGGAGCAACAACAGCAGGCAGAGTAAAGTAGTGGAGCAAAAACAGCAGGTAGAATAAAGTAGTGGAGCAACAACAGCAGGCAGACAAGTAGTGGAACAACAACAGCAGTCAGAGTAAAGTATTGGAGCAACAACAGCAGGCAGACAAGTAGTGGAGCAACAACAGCAGGCAGAGTAAAGCAGTGGAGCAACAACAGCAGGCAGAGTAAAGTTGTGGAGCAACAATAGCAGGCAGACAGGCAGTGGAGCAACGACAGCAGGCAGAGTAAAGTAGTGGAGAAACAACAACAGGCAGAGTGAACTAGTGGAGTAAGAACAGCAGTCAGAGTGAAGTAGTGGAGCATCAACAGCAGGTAGAGTAAAGTAGTGGAGCAACAACAGCAGGCAGAGTAAAGCAGTGGAGCAACAACAGCAGGCAGAGTAAAGTAGTGGAGCAACAACAGCAGTCAGAGTAAAGTAATAGAGCAACAACAGCAGGCAGAGTAAAGTAGTGGAGCAAAAACAGCAGGCAGAGTAAAGTAGTGGAGCAACAACAGCAGGCAGACAAGAAGTGGAGCAACAACAGCAGTCAGAGTAAAGTAGTGGAGCAACAACAGCAGGCAGAGTAAAGTAGTGGAGCAACAACAGCAGGCAGAGTAAAATAGTGAAGCAAAAACAGCAGGCAGAGTAAAGTAGTGGTGAAACAACAGCAGGCAGAGTAAAGCAGTGGAGCAACAACAGCAGGCAGAGTAAAGTGTTGGAGAGACACCAGCAGGCAGAGTAAAGTAGTGGAGCAACACCAGCAGGCAGAGTAAAGTTGTGGAGCAACAATAGCAGGCAGACAAGCAGTGGAGCAACAACAGCAGGCAGAGTAAAACAGTGGAGCAACTACAGCAAGCAGAGTAAAGTAGTGGAGAAACAACAACAGGCAGAGTGAAGTAGTGGAGTAAGAACAGCAGTCAGAGTAAAGTAGTGGAGCAACAACAGCAGGCAGAGTAAAGTAGTGGAGCAACAAGAGCAGCCAGAGTAAAATAGTGGAGCAACAACGGCAGGCAGAGTGAAGTAGTGGAGCAACAACAGCAGGCAGAGTAAAGTATTGGAGCAACACCAGCAGGCAGAGTAAAATAGTGGAGCAACACCACCACGCAGAGTAAAGTATGTCTGTGAATGTTCTCATTCATCCAGGTCATGGTTATCCAAAGGAATTGAATCAAGTGCAACTGGACTTGGTATATATCCGTTAAGACGTTTCGCCTCTCATCCAAGAGGCTTCATCAGTTCATGCCTTTCTGACTAGACCAAGCTAGTCAGAAAGGCAGAGTAAAGTAGTGGAGAAACAACAGCAGTCAGAGTAAAGTAGTGGTGCAACAACAGTAGGCAGAGTAAAGTTGTGGAGTAACAACAGCAGTCAGAGTAAAGTAGTGGAGCAACAACAACAGGCAGAGTAAGTTGTGGAGCAACAACAGCAGGCAGAGTAAAGTAGTGGAGCAAAAACAGCAGGTAGAATAAAGTAGTGGAGCAACAACAGCAGGCAGACAAGTAGTGGAACAACAACAGCAGTCAGAGTAAAGTATTGGAGCAACAACAGCAGGCAGACAAGTAGTGGAGCAACAACAGCAGGCAGAGTAAAGCAGTGGAGCAACAACAGCAGGCAGAGTAAAGTTGTGGAGCAACAATAGCAGGCAGACAGGCAGTGGAGCAACGACAGCAGGCAGAGTAAAGTAGTGGAGAAACAACAACAGGCAGAGTGAACTAGTGGAGTAAGAACAGCAGTCAGAGTGAAGTAGTGGAGCATCAACAGCAGGCAGAGTAAAATAGTGAAGCAACAACAGCAGGCAGAGTAAAGTAGTGGAGCAACAATAGCAGGCAGAGTAAAGTATATCTGTGAATGTTCTCATTCATCCAGGTCATGGTTATCCAAAGGAATTGAGTCGAGTGCAACTGGACTTGGTATATATCCGTAAAGACGTTTCGCCCCTCATCCAAGAGGCTTCCTCAGTTTGTGCCTTTCTGACCAGACCAGGCTAGTCAGAAAGGCAGAGTAACGTAGTGGAGCAACAATAGCAGGCAGAGTAAAGTATTGGAGCAACAACAGCAGGCAGACAAGTAGTGGAGCAACAACAGCAGGCAGGGTAAAGCAGTGGAGCAACAACAGCAGGCAGAGTAAAGTTGTGGAGCAACAATAGCAGGCAGACAAGCAGTGGAGCAACAACAGCAGGCAGAGTAAAGCAGTGGAGCAACAACAGCAAGCAGAGTAAAGTAGTGGAGAAACAACAACAGGCAGAGTGAACTAGTGGAGTAAGAACAGCAGTCAGAGTGAAGTAGTGGAGCATCAACAGCAGGCAGAGTAAAATAGTGAAGCAACAACAGCAGGCAGAGTAAAGCAGTGGAGCAACAACAGCAGGCAGAGTAAAATAGTGAAGCAACAACAGCAGGCAGAGTAAAGTAGTGGAGCAACAACAGCAGGCAGAGTAAAGTAGTGGAGCAACAACAGCAGTCAGAGTGATGTAGTGGAGCAACAACAGCAGGCAGAGTAAAGTAGTGGAGCAACAACAGCAGGCAGAGTAAAGTAGTGGAGCAACAAGAGCAGCCAGAGTAAAATAGTGGAGCAACACCAGCATGCAGAGTAAAGTATGTCTGTGAATGTTCTCATTCATTCAGGTCATGGTTATCCAAAGGAATTGAGTCGAGTGCAACTGGACTTGGTATATATCCGTAAAGACGTTTCGCCCCTCATCCAAGAGGCTTCCTCAGTTTGTGCCTTTCTGACTAGACCAGGCTAGTCAGAAAGGCAGAGTAACGTAGTGGAGCAACAATAGCAGGCAGACAAGTAGTGAAGCAACAATAGCAGTCAGAGTAAAGTAGTGGAGCAACAACAGCAGTCAGAGTAAAGTAATGTATCAAGAACAGCAGGCAGAGTAATGTAGTGGAGCAACAACAGCAGGCAGACAAGTAGTGGAGCAACAACAGCAGTCAGAGTAAAGCAGTGGAGCAACAACAGCAGGCAGAGTAAAGTAGTGGAGCAACAAAAGCAGTAATAGTAAAGTAATAGAGCAACAACAGCAGGCAGAGTAAAGTAGTGGAGCAACAACAGCAGGCAGACAAGTAGTGGAGCAACAACAGCAGGCAGAGTAAAGTAGTGGAGCAACAACAGCAGTCAGAGTAAAGTATTGGAGCAACAACAGTAGGCAGACAAGTAGTGGAGCAACAACAGCAGGCAGAGTAAAGTATTGGAGCATCAACAGCAGGCAGACAAGTAGTGGAGCAACAACAGCAGGCAGAGTAAAGTAGTGGAGCAACAACAGCAGTCAGAGTAAAGTAATAGAGAAACAACAGCAGGCAGAGTAAAGTAGTTGTGCAACAACAGCAGGCAGAGTGAAGTTGTGGAGCAACAACAGCAGTCAGAGTGATGTAGTGGAGCAACAACAGCCGGCAGAGTAAAGTAGTGGAGCAACAACAGCAGGCAAAGTAAAGTAGTGGAGCAACAAGAGCAGCCAGAGTAAAATAGTGGAGCAACAACAGCAGGCAGAGTAAAGTAGTGGAGCAACAACAGCAGGCAGAGTAAAGTATTGGAACAACACCAGCAGGCAGAGTAAAGTAGTGGAGCAACACCAGCATGCAGAGTAAAGTATGTCTGTGAATGTTGTCATTCATCCAGGTCATGGTTATCCAAAGGAATTGAATCAAGTGCAACTGGACTTGGTATATATCCGTTAAGACGTTTCGCCTCTCATCCAAGAGGCTTCATCAGTTCCTGCCTTTCTGACTAGACCAAGCTAGTCAGAAAGGCAGAGTAAAGTAGTGGAGAAACAACAGCAGTCAGAGTAAAGTAGTGGTGCAACAACAGCAGGCAGAGTAAAGTAGTGGTGCAACAACAGTAGGCAGAGTAAAGTTGTGGAGTAACAACAGCAGTCAGAGTAAAGTAGTGGAGCAACAACAGCAGGCAGAGTAAAGTAGTTGTGCAACAACAGCAGGCAGAGTGAAGTTGTGGAGCAACAACAGCAGTCAGAGTGATGTAGTGGAGCAACAACAGCAGGCAGAGTAAAGTAGTGGAGCAACAACAGCAGGCAAAGTAAAGTAGTGGAGCAACAAGAGCAGCCAGAGTAAAATAGTGGAGCAACAACAGCAGGCAGAGTAAAGTAGTGGAGCAACAACAGCAGGCAGAGTAAAGTATTGGAACAACACCAGCAGGCAGAGTAAAGTAGTGGAGCAACACCAGCATGCAGAGTAAAGTATGTCTGTGAATGTTGTCATTCATCCAGGTCATGGTTATCCAAAGGAATTGAATCAAGTGCAACTGGACTTGGTATATATCCGTTAAGACGTTTCGCCTCTCATCCAAGAGGCTTCATCAGTTCCTGCCTTTCTGACTAGACCAAGCTAGTCAGAAAGGCAGAGTAAAGTAGTGGAGAAACAACAGCAGTCAGAGTAAAGTAGTGGTGCAACAACAGCAGGCAGAGTAAAGTAGTGGTGCAACAACAGTAGGCAGAGTAAAGTTGTGGAGTAACAACAGCAGTCAGAGTAAAGTAGTGGAGCAACAACAGCAGGCAGAATAAGTTCTGGAGCAACAACAGCAGGCAGAGTAAAGTAGTGGAGCAAAAACAGCAGGTAGAATAAAGTAGTGGAGCAACAACAGATGTCAGAGTAAAGTAGTGGAGCAACAACAGCAAGCTGAGTAAAGTAGTAGAGCAACAACAGCAGTCAGAGATAAGTAGTGGAGCAACAACAGCAGGCAGACAAGTAGTGGAGCAACAACAGCAGGCAGAGTAAAGTAGTGGAGCAACAACAGCAGTCAGAGTAAAGTATTGGAGCAACAACAGCAGGCAGACAAGTAGTGGAGCAACAACAGCAGGCAGAGTAAAGCACTGGAGCAACAACAGCAGGCAGAGTAAAGTTGTGGAGCAAAAATAGCAGGAAGACAGGCAGTGGAGCAACAACAGCAGGCAGAGTAAAGCAGTGGAGCAACAACAGCAAGCAGAGTAAAGCTGTGGAGCAACAACAATTGGCAGAGTAAAGTAGTGGAGTAAGAACAGCAGTCAGAGTGAAGTAGCGGAGCATCAACAGCAGGCAGAGTAAAACAGTGAAGCAACAACAGCAGTCAGAGTAAAGTATTGGAGCAACAACAGCAGGCAGACAAGTAGTGGAGCAACAACAGCAGTCAGAGTAAAGTATTGGAGCAACAACAGCAGGCAGAGTAAAGTAGTGGAGCAACCACAGCAGGCAGAGTAAAGTAGTGGTGAAACAACAGCAGGCAGAGTAAAGTTGTGGAGAAACAACAGCAGGCAGAGTAAAGTAGTTGTGCAACAACAGCAGGCAGAGTGAAGTTGTGGAGCAACAACAGCAGGCAGAGTAAAGTAGTGGAGCAACACCAACACGCAGAGTAAAGTAGTGGAGCAACACCAGCACGCAGAGTAAAGTATGTCTGTGAATGTTCTCATTCATCCAGGTCATGGTTATCCAAAGGAATTGAATCAAGTGCAACTGGACTTGGTATATATCCGTTAAGACGTTTCGCCTCTCATCCAAGAGGCTTCATCAGTTCATGCCTTTCTGACTAGACCAAGCTAGTCAGAAAGGCAGAGTAAAGTAGTGGAGAAACAACAGCAGGCAGAGTAATGTTGTGGAGTAACAACAGCAGTCAGAGTAAAGTAGTTGAGCAACAACAGCAGGCAGAGTAAGCTGAGGAGCAACAACAGCAGGCAGAGTAAAGTAGTAGAGCAAAAACAGCAGGTAGAATAAAGTAGTGGAGCAACAACAGTTGTCAGAGTAAAGTAGTGGAGCAACAGAAGCAAGCTGAGTAAATTATTGAAGCAACAACAGCAGGCAGACAAGTAGTGGGGCAACAGCAGGCAGAGTAAAGTATTGGAGCATCAACAGCGGGTAGAGTAAAATAGTGGAGCAACAACAGCAGGCAGAGTAATGCAGTGTAGCAAAAACAGCAGGCAGAGTAAAGTAGTGGAGCAACAACAGCAGGCAGAGTAAAGTATATCTGTGAATGTTCTCATTCATCCAGGTCATGGTTATCCAAAGGAATTGAGTCGAGTGCAACTGGACTTGGTATATATCCGTAAAGACGTTTCGCCCCTCATCCAAGAGGCTTCCTCAGTTTGTGCCTTTCTGATTAGACCAGGCTAGTCAGAAAGGCAGAGTAATGTAGTGGAGCAACAATAGCCGGCAGACAAGTAGTGGAGCAACAATAGCAGTCAGAGTAAAGTAGTGGAGCAACAACAGCAGTCAATGTAAAGTAATGGAGCAACAACAGCAGGCAGAGTAAAGTAGTGGAGCAACAACAGCAGGCAGAGTAAAGCAGTGGAGCAACAACAGCAGGCAGAGTAAAGTAGTGGAGCAACAACAGCAGTCAGAGTAAAGTAATAGAGCAACAACAGCAGGCAGAGTAAAGTAGTGGAGCAACAACAGCAGGCAGACAAGAAGTGGAGCAACAACAGCAGTCAGAGTAAAGTAGTGGAGCAACAACAGCAGTCAGAGTAAAGTATTGGAGCAACAACAGCAGGCAGACAAGTAGTGGAGCAACAACAGCAGTCAGAGTAAAGTAATGGAGCAACAACAGCAGGCAGAGTAAAGTAGTGGAGCATCAACAGCAGGCAGAGTAAAGTAGTGGCACAACAACAGCTGTCGGAGTAAAGTAGTGGAGCAACAACAACAGTCAGAGTGAAGTTGAGGGGCAACAACAGCCGGCAGAGTAAAGTAGTGGAGCAACAACAGCAGGCACCGTAAAGTAGTGGAGCAACAATAGCAGTTAGAATAAAGTAGTGGAGGAAAAACAGCAGGCAGAGTAAAGTAAGGGAGCAACAACAGCAGTCAATACACACTTTGTCATGATAACAATGGAAGTGTAAAATTAACAACTGGCATTGGATAATATACACTTTTAATTTCACCACTGTTGCACATTGTGTGTGTGCTTGTGTGTGTGTGTGTGTGTGTGTGTGTGTGTGTGTGTGTGTTTGTGTGTGTCTCTGTGTGTGTTTGTGTGTGTTTGTGGAGGGTAGCTGGGTTGGATTAGGTATTGTGTTTTGGGAAGGGAAACAAGACTTTTAGTTTTGCTTAAAAAATGATTTTTTTTAAAAATCATTTTTTGACAGTTCTTTTCTGAGGAGTCTTCTGAAGACTGTTCAGAAGACTGTTCAGAAAGAGTCGTCAGAAGACTGTTCAGAAGACTGTTCAGAAAGAGTCTACAGAAAGAGTCTTCAGAAGACTGTTCAGAAAGAGTCTACAGAAAGAGTCTTCAGAAGACTGTTCAGAAAGAGTCTACAGAAAGAGTCTTCAGAAGACTGTTCAGAAAGAGTCTTCAGAGACTTCAGACTGATGCTAATAGCTAATGGTAACACTTCATATCATTGGGTGGTGTCGGGTACAGAACAGTGTGGTTGTACATTAGAACGAAGATACCGGCAGTTGTTTAATGAAGCACCTCCAGATCTGTTTCCCACCCTGCTAATTATACCGAGTCCTAAAGGAGGACCACCTCCTGCAGTCCCAGCCATTAATAAATGGAGAGACTTGGCCTGGGAGGCACGGCGGTGCAGTCTCCATTTGTCATCGTGCTCTGCAGTTGCTCATGAGGGATCGCACTTTCTGTCTTTTAATATTTTAGTGCGCTAACTGAAGCTTCAGCGTCCTCTGCAGGTAGGGCAGTACATCATCCTGACAGTTCAAAGTGCTGAAACCTTTGCAGTAAAGCGTTATTAAATTCTCTTAACATAACTTATGCCTGTCAGGCACCACACCTGAGCGGCAGCAGCAGGGTGGGGGCAGCAGCAGAGTGGGGCAGAGCACGGGCAGCAGCAGAGCGGGGGCAACAGCAGAATGGGGGCAGCAGCAGGGAGGGGGCAACAGCAGGGCGAGGGCAGCAGCAGGGCGGGGGCAACAGCAGAATGGGGGCAGCAGCAGGGAGGGGGCAACAGCAGGGCGGAGTCAGCAGCAGGGTGGAGGCAGCAGCAGGGCGGGGGCAGCAGCAGGGAGGGGGCAGCAGCAGAGCGGGGGCTGCACCACCGCTTTCTATCTACTAGTGTCCCTTTACTCAGGAGTAAGTTGGACACACTGATGCTACCGGTCTGGGGATAGTGGTAACACACATATCCACACTAACACACATACCCAGACTAACACACACATCCACACTAACACACATATCCACACTAACATCCACACTAACACACACATCCCGACACTAACAAACATACCCACACTAACACACATAACCACACTAACACACATATCCACACTTACACACATACCCACACTAACACACACATCCACACTAACACACATATCCTCACTAACACACATACCCACACTAACACACACATCCAAATTAACACACATACCCACACTAACACACACATATCCACACTAACACATATCCACACTAACACACATACCCACACTAACACACACATATCCACACTAACACACATATCCACACTAACACACACATGCCCACACTAACACACGTACCCAAACCAACACACACACCCACACTAACACACACATCCACATTAATACACATACCCACACTAACACACACATGCCCACACTAACATACATACCCACACTAACACACATACCAACACTAACACACATACCCATACTAACACACATATCCACACTAAAACACACATCCACATTAACACACATATCTACACTAACACACCCATGCCCACACTAACACACATGCCCACACTAACATACATACCCACACTAACACACACATACCCACACTAACCCACACATGCCCACACTAACATACATACCCACACTAACACACACATACCAACACTAACACACATACCCACACTAACACACACATCCACACCAACACACATGCCCACACTAACACACACATCCACACTAACACACACATACCCACACTAACACACATATCCACACTAACACACATATCCACACTAACACACATATCCACACATACCCACACTAACACACATACCCACGCTAACACACACATCCACACTAAAACACATACCCACACTAACACACACATTCATATTAACACACATGCCCACACTAACACACATACCCAAACCAACACACATACCCATACTAACACACACATCCACACTAACACACATGCCCACACTAACACACACACATCCACACTAACACACACGCCCACACTAACACACGTACCTACACAATATAAACAGCCATTAAACACAGTTTTATTATGACAGAGGTACCTTGATACCTTTATACCGAAACATGGTGCATTAGCATCAGTTATACGTCTGAAACTGCCTTTAATAGGCAAAGTTTGGTTGTAGGTCTTTTTATAACAATACACTTTGTTTTGAGACGAACAGACCGCACCAGACCATTCTTGTCAGGAAAGGTTTCTAACACTCTGCCGAGTATCCAAGAGCCATGAGGAGCAGTCAAGTCCACTATTAAGACGATATTCCCAGGAACAAAACTTCTTTTCTCTTGGTTCCATTTTTGCCGTGCCTGAAGCAGAGGAAGGTATTCCTGCACCCATCGTTTCCAGAACAAATCTGAAACATATTGAACCTGCCTCCACCTCCTTTTCACATACAGATCCTCTTTCACAAACAGTCCAGGTGGTACAGCAGGTTTGCCTTTCATGAGGAGAATATGATTTGGCATGGGAGGTTCAAGATTATTCGGATCCTCAGACAGAGCAGTGATGGGCCGATCGTTCAATATAGCCTTAACCTCACAGTGAACTGTATGAAGTCCGTCATTGTCCAGTGTCTGCTTATGTAAGATAGAGCTAATCACCTTCCTGATCATCCGAATGACACGTTCCCAAACACCACCATAATGTGATGCTGATGGTGGATTAAAACTCCACTTGACTCCATGTTGAAGCAGGGCTCCTTGTATTTTGTTGTGCTCTAATCCTGCAAAAGCTTCCCTTAATTCCCTTTCTGCGCCAACAAAATTGGTCCCATTGTCGGATCGCATATGAGAAACTGGGCCTCTTCTGCTCATAAATCTCCGCAAAGCATTAATGCATGCATCGGTGTCCAATGAGTTCGCCATCTCTAAGTGAACAGCTCTGCTTGCCAAACAGGTGAAAACTACTCCATAACGTTTACAGAAGCTTCTCCCTCTCTTGGCCTCGATTGGCCCAAAATAGTCGACTCCGACATTCGTAAACACAGGGAGGTCAGGCAAAACCCTTTCCACTGTCAGGTCCGCCATTTTTTGTTCACCTGCTCTTCCAGTGTAGCGTCTACAAATACAGCAATCAGATATGATTTTCCTTATAGCTGAATTAGCATTTGTAATCCAGTACTTCCTCCTTACCTTGGATAGTGTGTGGTTTCTTCCACTGTGACCCAGCTGTTCGTGAATATGCCGAAGGATGAGTGTTGAAATATGCTGATCTTTTGAGAGAATGAGTGGGCGCTTGATTTCATCTGACAATGCTGCCCTACTCAGTCGTCCTCCAACTCTAAGCAGACCATCCTCCAGGTGTGGATTCAGTTTGTAAATATAACTTTCCTTTTTGACTGCAGACTTTCCAGATGAAAGTGCGTCAATTTCCTCCTTGAACTGCTGCTGCTGAGCATAACGAATGATGCACATTTCTGCCTCAAGAAGGTCGTCTGATGAGACACTCTGGCCCCCACATGCACTTCTGACCTTCATCTCCAACTGCATATGACTTGATGGCTTATTTGCATCAGAAGCCTGCAACTCCTTTCTCCTTTGGCTCAACTTCAACAGCATCCTCTTTACCTTGAGGAACCAGGCAGCAGCAACCTTAAGCCTCCTCCAGTCAGAGAAATAAGCAATAAGTTGGTCAGTAGCATCAGGTGAGTCCTTGGCAATTACAGCGTTCACAGTGAAGTCTTTCTTGACTTCTGGGTCGTCCAATAAAATGGCGTTTTCCACAGTACTTTCTGGCCAACACTTCTCTGGCTTCCAAAGAAAGTCAGGCCCTTTAATCCATCTGCTGCCAATCAGTAGGTCGTCAACTTTCATACCTCTGGACGCGTCATCTGCCAGATTGTCTTTCATGTTGACATACCTCCATTGTGACACCTTTGTAGCATCTCTGATGGTTGCAACCCGGTTTGCCACAAAAGTATGAAAGTGCCTGTCATCATTCCTTATATACTTCAGAACAGAGGTGCTGTCTGTCCAAAAGACTGAGTCCTGCAACTGCAGCTGGAGTTCTGCTCTTAACATCCTGTCCACACGAACAGCAAGGACCGCAGCTGTAACCTCCAGGCGTGGGATGGTAACCTGCTTTAGTGGCGTAACTCTTGCTTTGCCGAGCAGGAAGGCGACGTGAACATCATGCTGGTTATTCTCCATCTGTATTTAACTGACGGTGCCATATCCACCTTCACTCGGATCGGAAAAGTGATGCAGCTGAGCCAGTGTAGGCTGTCCAAGGTCCTTTGGTTTAATGCACCTCCTGATTTTGAACTCTGACATCTTGTTAATCTCTTCTAGCCACTTCGTCCAGAGTTGCTGTATATCATCGGGAAGGTTGTCGTCCCAACCATAACTTCTCCTGCAGACCTCCTGTAACAAGATTTTGCCAGGCAGAGTAATTGGTGCAATAAACCCCAAAGGGTCGTACACTGAACTGAGCAGAGACAGCATGCCACGTCGAGTGTAAGGCCGTGCTTTCACCAGCATCTTAAACTGGAAGGCATCACTCTCGATGCACCACTGCAGACCAAGGGCTCTCTCTAACGGAAGATTATCCCTATCCAGATTCAGTTCATGTAAGTCCTTGGCTCTGTGTTCCTCAGTGACCATGCAGAACACTTTACGGCTGTTACTGACCCACTTTGTCAGATGAATGCCTCCTCTTTGGCAGACAGCTGTTAGATCTTTAATCATTTTAATTGCCTCTTCTTCTGAAGGCATGCTCTTTAAACAGTCATCCATGTAGAAGTTTTGCTTCACTGTCTGAATCACCTCGGCTGGAAAGAGCGCCTGATTGTCCTCGGCTGTCTTCCTGAGCGCATAGCAGGCACAACTCGGAGATGAAACGGCCCCAAATAAGTGGACGGTCATCCTGTACTCTGCAATCTCTTGACTCAGATCACCCTCGGGCCACCACAGGAAACGAAGGAAGTCTTTGTCTGTTTCTGCCACCTTGACCTGATAGAACATCTGCTGTATGTCTCCCATCAAAGCCACAGGCTCCTGCCTGAACCTTATGAGCATGCCAAGCAAACTGCTAGTAAGGTTGGGACCCTGCAAAAGTTGGCTGTTCAGTGATGTTCCCTTAAAGGTTGCCCCACAGTCAAATACCACCCGCAAAGTATTCTTCCTCGGATGGTAGACTCCGTGATGAGGGATATACCAGACCTTTCCTTCTTCATAGTCCAACTGGTGCTGAGGTATTTTGTATGCGTAACCTTTGCTGATGACGTCAGTGATGAAGCTGGCATATTCCAGATGAAACTGCTCATTTGTCTCAAATCTTCTTTTTAGCCCAAGTATCCTTTGCTTGGCTACAGAGAGATTATTGGGGAGCGTGGGCTGCTCTTTCCTGAAAGGCATTTTTAGGCTGTAGTGCCCATCCAACAGCTTTGCAGAATGGTTTACAATTTCCAAGAACATCATGTCTTCTCTTGACATTTCCTTGTCCTCGTATGTCCGTTCATTGAAATCATGCATGTACTGGTTGTTTAGCAGTTCCTTCAGCTGGCAGACTGAGATCCTATTCACAGCAGCAACAGCCAGTCCAGCATCCGGGTTAGCGGTGTTGCTGCCTTGCACTGGACCATTAATGACCCAACCAAGCACTGTCTTTATGGCGTATGGGCCTCCTCCACAGCTGTTGACGATGTCCCAGGGTTCCAGTAACTTGGGAGCGTTGCTACCAATCAACAAGTCAACACTGGCTTTGATGCAAGGAATTTGGATGGTTGACAGGTATGGCCACCGTGCCAGGTCTTCCTGTGTAATGATATTGTCAGATGTTACAGGCATTTTCCTTTGAGTGAGCACATGTGGTAGCTGGTAATAGCACTCGTTGTTAAGACCAGACACTTCAAGGTCGGTAAGTGTGTATGTTGGGACGACCTTCTTCTGGCCAATGGTGCGTAGGAGAAAGTTTGCACGTCTACCTTCAATATTCAACTCTTGCATGAGACTCTCCGAACAGAATGTGGCTGAACTGCCCGGATCCAAAAAAGCGTAAGTATGTACCACTTTGCCTCCTTTGGTGGTCTAAACCTTTACAGGCAATATTGACAGGACACAATCATCCTTTCCAGCCCCTGTATGCCCACAAGTTCCTCGAGAAACTGATGCACCACTGCATGATGGTCCCTTGGACTGTTTCAAGTCTGTGCTAGCTCTTTCCTTCTTAACATGAAGAACGGTGGGATGTCCTTTGCCACAACTTTTGCAAGTAAGGCGCCTTTCGCAATCCTTGCTCATGTGTCCAATACACAGGCAGGCAAAGCAGATTCCTTTCTCCTTTAGAAAGTTGATTTTCTCCCGATGCTTCTTTCTGTTCAGTTGTGGACACTCCTCCAATGAGTGCTCACGAGAGCAGCACATACAAACAGTGGGGTTATGCTTCTCAGTCATACCTTGTTTCCTTGGGGCATTACCATTAGCTCCCGTTTCATCCACATTATCAGCAAGCTTTATTGTTGTGGCAAAGCTACTTCCTTTTACATCCTTCCTGTGCAGGGGCTTAATCATATTCCTCAAGCCAGTTTTCACAAATGAGGAGTCCTGAATATCACCAAAAACAGAGGCAGATAATATCTTAACTTCACGTTCAATGAAAGCAACAAGATCTGTGAACCGTGCCCGGTGTTTGTACTTCTCCAATACGTCATGTGCAGTGGTCCTCCATCTTTCTCTCAATTTGAACGGCAGTTTTGACATTACTGTTTTCATGGTGGTTGGTGTGTCCAGCTCAGTCATGTATTCAAGTTCTTTCATCATGTTACAACAACCTCGCAAAAACAAAGAGTAGGCCTGCAATGCCTTCACATCCTCAGATTTAACTGGAGGCCAAGCCAGAGCTTTTTCGGTATAAGCAGCAGCGATCTTAAATTCATTTCCAAAATGTTCATGCAGAAGCTCCTTTGCCAGTGCAGTGCAGGAACCATATGCTGAGAGCAGCGTACGAGTTCCCTAGGCTGCCCCCTAGTGAACTGCTCCAGAAAATACAAGCTGTCAGCTTTGCTGGCTCTGTCCTCCACACTATGCTCAAATGCTCGTATGAAAGCTTGTATTCAAGAGGATTTCCGTCAAACACTGGAATGTCTCTAGCTGGTAGAGACATTGAGCGCTGCTGTCGAACGAGAGCTGCTGTAATCTAACTTTGTCTCTGTATTGTAACGTGCATGGATAAGTAGACACGTTGGTCCTTGACTAACGGGTCGGACCCTTTAGTCGACTGGTTAACGTTGTCGCTTGCGGTGCAGGAGATACGGATTCGCGTCCCGGCTGTGGCGACGGTATCTCGGACTGCCCCCCGAATTCGCTACAGTATTATGTTGTAGATGCCTCCAAATGCTTCCTCTTCAGGTTGCAGTTGCATAGGTTGTGTGAAATCCAGTGATGGTTGCACATGAGGAACAGAGAGCACGCGTTGTGCTATTTCATGATAGCTTGTATTGACATGAGCCTCGAGTTGGTTTAGCTTTAGCGGTTTACTTGTCTCCTTAGGACGTGCACCACTTGAAAATTTAACATTTTGCGTTGCTGTTGAGTCGTTTTTGTGCCTTAACGAGCTTCCTGAGAGAGGTTCATACTCCTTTGCCATGAGGTTGAGAGATTTGGAAGTTGAATGCTACTGAGCTTTCCTTTCCAGATAGGAATTCATGCCATTAGATGAAGCTTTGGATGCACGCTTGCTGCCTGAAGCTTGAAGGATTTCCAATTTAGCAGCTGTTGCAGCTATTTCAGCTTCTAGCTTGAGCTGCTCCCTTTTTCTTCGTAATTGCTGTTCCTGCTCCTCCAACGCATGCTGCCCCTTCAGAGCTGCTGCACGGGCAACAAGTGCAGCTCTCAGCCTCTGCTTTAACGCGTAAAGATGCTGTGGAACTACTGCTTTTCCTGCTGCCAGCGCTGTGTCTGCTCGATTGCTTACTAGCAACATTTGACACACTGTCTTCAGGGTGAATATAATCAATGACATTTTAATTGTTGTCATTGTTTTCGACTTGCGATGACCCATTTTTATCACAATTTTTGATAGTCTGTGTCAACCATTTTTGCACATCATTAATAAAGTCATTATTTATCATCAATTTTGCCTTAAACCATGTTTGTTGTCTTTCAAGTTCATCACCATTCAATAAACCCATCAATTAATTATGCAATGATTTAACTTCATCCCACAAAGCAACAAACTTAGCAAAAGTGAATTTTACCTCAGGTTCGCAATCATTTTCTGTCATCAACTCTCCCACAATTTTCTTTAGATTACTCGCTTTGTTTAATTTAGCCTTTCTTGTACTTTGTAACTTTTCAATTTTTTTCACAAAGTGCCTTGCTGGTTAACTTAACAATCCGCTTTGGCCTATTTGATTTGATTTCCCCATTTTCATTTTCATTTGAATCAATATCAGACATGCCATGGTCATTCAAGCCTTTAGCGGCAGCCCCAATAGCCGCAGCAGCCCCAATAGCCTCAGCAGGCCAGTCCAGCAAACCATCGCCGTTGTTTACGTCTGCCATTGCAACAGTCCCGCGCGAACCCGGAAACGCAAGTCAAGTCAAAGTCAGCTTGTTTTCTTTTCAGCTACCAAGCTTGGATTTACGCTCAAAAATGTGTGCACACAGAGTCAAATGGCCATTAATTATTGTGTAGCGCTACTCATACCTCATGAGGAAGAATCAATAGTTATCGGCGTCCCCGCCGGTCCCGCTTAATCCACATCCGCTGCCGCACTGGACGCCTGGATCCGCAGTCGGCGTCCTCCGCCTCGGCGTCCCCCGCACTGGATACCCGCTTGGCTTCACCGTCGGCGTTCCGCACCTTTGGCTCCAGCATGCACAGGTGGTCCGTCCTCATTCACGCTCAGGCAATGCGTGACGATCGTTTCAAAGTTAATGGAAGCGAGTTTTTTGACTATTGTAAGCGGCTTTCCAATAAGTCACTGGTGCATGCCAGTGAAAGTAATTGACGCGCGCCGGCATCAGCTGTTGCATCTTCATTTATTACTCACACACTTCCTTTACAGTGTTTCTTTGCATCGTTCTCACAGTTAGGTAGCCTGTAGTAACTTCACACTGCTACTCTATACTCGACGCCTCGGACGCGGTCAAAAAACTGTATGCCACCTAGCATCCACACCTGACCTCATTAACCCACTTGTATAAATGCACTTCCCACAATAAGAAACTGCCACCTACTGACCAAAAGGTGAATTGACTCAAAATAAACATAAATAAATGGCTGATACAGGATATATTTTATCAAATACCTTAATCAAAATATAGCTGACCATGGAATCATTTATTACAGTGCAGTGTATATAGTATGGATACTATATACTATGCATACTATATTTTTAAATAAAACCATTTATTTATTTCTGATACATTATTCATTCACAAAGAAAATTGGTGTCCTTAAAGGTTGGATTTTTCCTCATTTGTTTAATTAAGGCATTAAGATAAATTTCCAAAGGGTGATTTTTTTAAATTCCTCTTTTTAGCCAACTTTAGCATGGGGTGCCCAACCTTTTGCATACCACTGTATTCTGTCTATAATCTACAGTACATGAGACTTGGCGCATGATCTTCAGGCCAAGCTGAACGTGTCAAACAGCTTTTTTTTTTTCAAATTTCAAAACAGCTTGGCTGTGACTACATGGCGCAAATCAGGAAGTAAGCCCATTTCTGAGCTACCCTTTAACATATCATAATCAAACATGGTACATACAATAGATTCGTGACATCATCCTGGGCATACCACAAAAAAATGGTGACCTTTGACCTCTGTGGAACGCTGTGTTTAAACTGTTTATTTAATTTCAACACTCAACAAAAGTTACCCATGTCCAGAAAAGCCAGTAAAATATAGTGTTACCAACAGTGCTCTGAACTGGCAAGTGTCAGTGTACTCCAAATGCAATTTTGTACTTGTTTAGTTATTGTCAACCCACAACAAAAGCAACCTATCCAGAAAAGCAACCTCAGTTTAAAGCTATCATTTTAAAACTACTTCATGGTTGATGTCTTCATCATGACTATTTTGAACATGGATTTGAACTTTCTTCCGGCATCCAGGCCTCCACCACTCCTTGTGGTCTCCTTGAAAAAGAAATAATACAATATGAATGTTTTGAAAAAGTGATATCAACATACTAAATTCTGTATATAGCATAGATATAACCTCACTTGCCTCCTCTACTTCCAGTATATATCTCTGACTTGGTATCTCCCATGACACAGATACTTGAGCAAAAGCCATGCGCTCATCCAATGACGATGCTTGGCAAAGAGTTCCTTCAGGCGTATAGCCAAACCACTGTTGTGACCACATTGTTTGTATAACTTCATCATACTTATTGTGCATTCTTCTGCTGAATTCGATCCCAGACCCAGACTGTCAGACAATGAATTTCTTATATAAATCGATGGTAAGAAAGAGCTGGCTAGATACTTGAAGAGATGAGAGACCCTATTTATTGTTCCCAACATGCTCATATCAATTTCAAGGGTGTGCTTGATAATTAGGCACCACATTTCATTAGAAAGTGTTGAAGGAGGTGATGGAGTAACATCAGGTGATGGAGGTAGAGCAGGTGATGGACCAACAGCAGGTGGTGGAGTAACATCAGGTGATGGAGGTAGAGCAGGTGATGGACCAACAGCAGGTGGTGGAGTAACATCAGGTGATGGAGGTAGAGCGGGTGATATATCAGTAGATGACATGAGATGGCCAGATCCAGAGTTCACTTCAAGTTCATGTGTTGGACTCGATTCAATGCGTCTTCTAGATGTGATCCTGTGAGACTCTTCCTCCTGAATGCTATTAATGTATTGACTAATTGGGCCATTTAAGCTGACATAATGATCTCCATGGCCCTCGGCTATATGACCAACTACTAAAGTGGGGAAGTCCTCACAATATTCTCCAGATGGTGAGACAACTGAGGAAGCATCCGAACCAAGAGTAGAAACAACCAAAAACTGAACTTGGAAAATTTGAGCAGCTCGCTGGAGAGTGATGTGATCTCCATAAGTTCCCAACTCACCCATGCTATTAATGTAGTCATCCCAGTTTTGCTCAGTAACAACGTTTAACAAATGTGTGCCATCAAGACCTAAAGGATTTGCCACCAAATCAGATACAATTTCCTCTCTAAGAGTTGTGGATGACCGAAAGATTCCCAAGCTTGCTAACTGGTCAGCCATAGCTGCAAATTGACAATTGCCATCTGGGAGAGGATCAAAAGCTACTTCCAGTCCAGAAGAAACAAATGAATGAAGCTGATCTGAGTCACTTTTTGCAATTAGAAAAAACTTTCTCTTCGCATTAGCTGACTGATTAAGAGTTTTTCGGTTTTTTTCTTTACTACGGGTGACGCTAGTTACATTAGCTACAGAAAACCATTTCTGCTCAGGGACAGCGGATTCTGTCATTTGATACTGGACCTTGTATTTGGAGCGTTTCAGATTTCTCTTAATGATGATGATCCCTTGGACAACTGCATGCTTTTTTGTGACACGGTTGTTCTTGTGCCTTATCCTCACCAAAACCTCTTCATTCACATTGTAGACAGACACAGTTGTGGATTTTGTTGCTTGTAGGATAGCTCTCCTCACCAATTCCTCATTTGCATTGTGTGCCTTTTGCCGAATCATTGACCTTTTCTTGTTAAATGATTGTCTTTCTCTTCTGGTCGGGACAGTGCATCGGATATCAGCATGGCCCTCTCTATTCTGAGTATCATTGTTTGACTGTGGGACAATATTAGACTTTCTGCCATAATACACCTCAAAAGGGGAGGCCCAGCCAAGTGTCTTCTTTGGATCATTATTCAGAATTCTGGCATAATCTGGCAAATGGTCCACCCAGTTAACACCACGCAAATTCAACAGGTCATGCAACATCTTTTTCCTTAATGTTCGATGCATTCTCTCCACCTTTCCTTGGCTTTGTGGGTGGTAAGGGGCACTCCGAATGACCTTTACTTTCAGGGCATGCATTAATTTTTCCACTGCCCCGTGAAACTCCTTTCCTTGATTGTGTTGGACTATTTTTGGAGTACCATGCTCATTGTAAATCGCATGCAAGTGCTCAGCAATTTCACTGCTGGCCTTGTTTTTCAATGGCTTCAGACAAACATATCTGCTAAACACATCTTGCACCGTTAGGATGTATCTGTACACTGATTTTCCACATGTTACTCGCCATTTATTCATATCCATTAAGTCAATCTGATGTCTCATTTGAACTTCCTTCGCTGTTATTGATTTGGGGATTGGTTTATTCGTAAATTGGGCCTGTAAATGATGATAATTCCTGCATTAGTTGAGTTGTGATTGGATCCTTGCCTCACTGATTCCTTTGTATTTCTTTCTAAAGAGCATCATTAGTTTTCTTGCCCCGGAGCCTTTCGTGTTTGCTACACCATTCTCCACCAAGTCGGGAATTGAGCCTCTTTTTGCCAATCTCTTTCCATCACATAAGACAGTCTTGCCATCATCGCCTAGAGAGAAGCGGCCCCTATTCCTCCAGAATCTTATAACAGCATTGCGTTGCACTTTTGTTCTCATTTTAACAGGGACATCAAACTTTCCTTGTAGTAACTGGGAGATGGTTTTGTAGGTTTCATCATCCATTGGCTGGTGACCATAACCACAGCACATGGCTACAAGAGCCAGTTGCAATATAATTCCAAGTTTCATTCTGTTGAAAGATATGTAGGCTATTATATTCATTAAAATTAGAATGCTGAAATCTCCTCATTTACTTATGGATGTATCACTGCAATATGCATGATTATTATTATAGTAAAAATGAAAGAATGACAAGCTTGGCTAGCATGATTACTGTCCTGTTATTAGCATTAACGCAAATCCTAAAAGTACGTTTTCAAATCCTTGATATTCTGTCCTTTACAGCATTATAACTTTATAAACTATTAATGTCCAAATTTGTTGAGTTGAAAATTTGAGATGATGTAAGACAAACCTTTTAAAATGATCATGATCCAACTGAGAAAAAACATGTGTGGAAGTAGCTTGGAGGTAGCTTTGAGGAAGAGTAGAGGATTCATGCACGTCCAACTTTGACCTGTCGATGGCGCTAGACATCTCGAGCTTGCGTTGCTTAAACAGTATCACCACTTGAATCCATTTATGGGTGGTCTGCTGTTAAATTATTACAATATTGGGGAATTATTACATTATCAGGACCAGGGAAATTAAGGCTAACCTGATAATGTAATAACGTCCCGTTAATGTAACACATTATTGGTAAAAAGTTTATTACATTATTGGGAAATGCACTTTATTACATTATCAGGAAGTTATTACATTATCAGGTTTTATTGCATTTTCAATGGACTCAAGGGCAGATTTTTATTACATTATCGGGGTTATTACATTATTGGGAATTTATTACATTATCAGGTTCTACAAGCCGTCATGGCATCCGGTCTAAATATAGTCCAGGCTGAAGTGAAAGAGCAGATCCATCTGGCTCTATTTATGTACTGTTATGCATGTAATGTATTGGGACTTATGTTAATGCGCATGCTCTCTGCTTAGTCTTTGATGGGGGGCTCTCGCGAGGCGAGACTAGGAAGTAATGGGGCTCTCGCGAGGCGAGACTAGGAAGTAATGTTACGTATGAGCCGAACTGGAGGGAACGCAGCTGTAGCCTGATGGCTGAGTATCCTAACTTTGCCAAGTTCTAAGTAAAGAGTTCGTTTACAACCAATGTCTCTCTCGTCTTTAAGTCGAATCTTACACTGGCGACGAAGCGGATCCGAACTCCAACAGTTCTGAGCAGTTTATTGAGGGAAATCAGCGACCTCCGATATTCTACTACAGCTTTGAGGAATCTGTGAGTAGCCTAACGACACCACCATGACCACGCTGGGTCGCATAGAAGAGTTTGATGAAGGCTCCGGCAATGCCATTGAGGAGTATATTGAGAGACTGGAATGTTGTTTCCTGGCAAATGGAGTAGATGGGGAGGAGAAGAAACGCGCTATTTTGCTTAGCGTCTGTGGGGCTGCAACGTATTGTCGCGGTTTTTCTATAGCCCGGATAACTATGGATGGAGGCGGGGACTTTTAGGTGCGACAAACCGGGCTTCACCACCGTTAGCTAGATAGCTGCGCCAATGCTAGGGCTAGCCTGCTAGTTAGCTAGTTAGCCGTGTGCTAATGGGTTAGCAAGCTCACCTTGGGACCAGGGCTGGTGATGGAACAGGGCGGCTGAGCTCTAGGCGGGGCGGGAGATGGATGGCTGCTCTCCGGGTTGCGTGTCTCTCTCTCTCTCTGTACTCTGGCTCCGGTGTGACCGGGTGAATGTCTCTCTCAGTCTCTCTGGGGAAGCTCTCGGGGGTAGTCAGCTAGCTACAGGTACCGCGGCAGTCTGCTGCTAACACTACCACTGCTAGCCACCGTATCTACTGTCTAGCCCAGGATACGCTAGGTTTCCCTGCTCTATCCCACGCTAAGGTGACAGTCTACGATATGGTTACTAAACAGTTCTGGCGCTTTGTCTCCCCCGCGGTGTCTAATATAGTTGCGTCTGTGACAGCGCGAGCTTACCTGTGATTGGTCCTCTAGCTGCACAAGCCCAGTGCAACATTCCAAGTACATCCCCAGGCATTTCCCACTACACTGCCCCCCTCCAGCACTGTTGAGTCCCTTCAACATAAATGAACAACAGACTACAAAGATCAGTCTGATTAATCTAACACGATAAACGGGATAGAACACCCGCGAAATGAACTAGGCCCGGAACAAAGGGCGTCAAACAAATGTGGGTGGTCGCTATCCATACTGGACTCTTGTGACTAGCCTAGTAACCCCCAAGTCAACTAGTCATGTCCGTCAAAGTTAGTCTAGGAGCCAGGCGGGCCTCCGGACTGGCCGGCCCCGTCTGGTGGTGTACGGGAGATGGGACTCAGCGGCGTCGGCTTCGTCTCCTTCTGGGTCAGGGGCGTTGGACTGCCCGCCCGGAGCACAGGCTGCTGTCCCACGACGTTGGGTGATTGTCGACTCGCCTGAAGAGTAGATGGCAGCAGTGTGTTGGAGCGGCTGGAACCGAGCCGGGGAGCCTGGTGTGCTGGGTCCTCCATCGTCGTTTGCGTGGAACAGGTCCTCCAGCCGGAGATCAAGGTCTTCATCGATCTCCTCCTGCTCTGTCACTCCTTCGTACTCCTCTGTTCTCTGCGCCCCCGGCTCCTCCATGTCAGCAGCGGGAGGACCTCCTTCAGGTGTTTCCTGCGGCCCTATGGCTGGTGCTGGAGCAGACAACAGAGCATGGCGCCTCCGCTGAATCCAGACCGGCACGTCGTCTGAGAGGTAGGGTAGCAGTCGATCGTGGTGGAGGACTCTCTCCTTACGACCTTCCTGGACTCTGTACAAGACGTCTCCCATCTTCTCTGTGATGAGGCCGGGACCTCTCCACCGTGGCTTCAACTTTGGAGATCGACCCTTCTTCCTGGTGTCGTCCCGGACATACACTAGATCTCCAGGGTGAAATGTGCGTTGTCGAGCACGTAGGTCGTGGTCCTTCTTGGTCCTGAGCTGGGCAGCACGGAGATGCTGGCGCGCCACTTCGTGGGTGTCCCGCATGTTCGCCTCCAGGTCAGCAACGTACTCGGCTGGGGAAGTGCGATGAACGTTGGCTTCCTGCACCCTCAGGGTGAGTCCTTGCGGCTGGTTGACTTCTCGCCCAAGCATCATCCGGTTTGGTGTGTAACCCGTACAGGCATGGGGTGAGCTGCGGTAAGCCCCGGCGAGGAGGTGGAGGTGTTGGTCCCACTCGCTCTGGTGTTTCCCCACGTAACAGCGGATCATTTGCAGGAGAGTTCGGTTGAACCTCTCGACTTGACCATTCGACGCAGGATGGTAGGGGGTCGTTCTGGTCTGCTTAACCTCGCTGAGTTTACGGCGCGCAGTTCCCTCAGGCAGCTCTTTACCGTAGCGGCGGCGTAACTGGGTGATGAGCGCGTGGTAGTCATCTTTTATCGGAGCCGGCTGCGCGATGACAAAAGACATGGCGTTGTCCCTCAGTCGGAGATACAAGGCGTCCAAACAGGTCTCGTCGGTCCAGCCCCTCTTTCTCGCCATCCGTTCGAATGGTCCAACGAAACTATCCCAGTCGCCCTTACCATCAAAAGTGGCGAGGAGCTTGATGTCATTTTCGTGTCCTCGGTCGGGACCTTGTGAGCTTCGGTTGCCGCTCCGACTTTGAAGGTCTCCTGTCTGGCTCTGTTGACCTCTAGAGGAACCTGCCTGCCCTCCAACGCTGTCATCCAGCAGGTTTCGGCCGCCGTTGCTGTCCAGGGACATTTGGCCACCCTGCATCCCGTCGGGGGGTGGTACTGCAGTCGCTCCATTTTTTCCACCATGACCGATCGGAGTGCTGGTAAGTGGTGCGGGCTCACTGGGTCCATTTCCTGTATAGCGCAGGGCTGCTGGGGCCGCTTTGCTGCTCGGCCTGGCTGGCGTCTCCTCGTTGCGCCGGTCGCTCAAGTTAGCCACTGCGGCCATAGCTGCTGGCAACAGGTGATCAGCACCGTCTCGCTGTCTGGCCCCTGGGTTCTCCCGGGCCGGGGTGAACTGCGAGAGTAGGCTCATGTCTTGCACCGTTCTGCTAGTTCGTTCTCCGAGCACAGCCCCTGCCGACCCTACACCACTATCGCTTTGAGGGCTACTAGGAGGAACCCCTTGCTTCACTACTTGAGCGATGGGCGACAAACCGGGAGGCTCACCTTGGATATCTGAACGATGACGGGCCCAATCGGTGCGCTGAATGGGAGGTGTGGGGGGACGAGATCGCTTAGCCACCGCTTCCGCTAGTCCATCGATACGCGCTGTGAGGGCCTCCATCTGCATCTCTATCTGGCGTTGCATCTTAACCTGGGTCTGGCGTTCCATGTTTTCCATCTGGCGTTGCATCTGAACCTGGGTCTGGTTCATGGTTTCCATCTGCGCCAGGAGGAGCTTCATCCAGGCGTGCTCTCCGGGGTCTTCTGTCCCCACACCAGCACCATCCAGACTCAACTCAGACTGTTCTTTTACATTTTCTTTGTCCTGTGACATTTTTATTTTTCCGTTTGGGTTCCACTTCATAAAGAAGTTTCTTATTCACTTTTCTCGTTGGGGTTCTACTTCACGAAGAAGTACAAAATGGCTTCTTGCTAGCTGGGTTAGCTCACAGTGTGCAGGCTGAATTATGCCGCCATGTGACCGGGGCAGGATCCTCCGGTGTTGAGATTATGGCGAATCCCAACCTTTTATCCCACTTCTGACACCACTTGTCGCGGTTTTTCTATAGCCCGGATAACTATGGATGGAGGCGGGGACTTTTAGGTGCGACAAACCGGGCTTCACCACCGTTAGCTAGATAGCTGCGCCAATGCTAGGGCTAGCCTGCTAGTTAGCTAGTTAGCCGTGTGCTAATGGGTTAGCAAGCTCACCTTGGGACCAGGGCTGGTGATGGAACAGGGCGGCTGAGCTCTAGGCGGGGCGGGAGATGGATGGCTGCTCTCCGGGGTGCGTGTCTCTCTCTCTCTCTGTACTCTGGCTCCGGTGTGACCGGGTGAATGTCTCTCTCAGTCTCTCTGGGGAAGCTCTCGGGGGTAGTCAGCTAGCTACAGGTACCGCGGCAGTCTGCTGCTAACACTACCACTGCTAGCCACCGTATCTACTGTCTAGCCCAGGATACGCTAGGTTTCCCTGCTCTATCCCACGCTAAGGTGACAGTCTACGATATGGTTACTAAACAGTTCTGGCGCTTTGTCTCCCCCGCGGTGTCTAATATAGTTGCGTCTGTGACAGCGCGAGCTAACCTGTGATTGGTCCTCTAGCTGCACAAGCCCAGTGCAACATTCCAAGTACATCCCCAGGCATTTCCCACTACAGTATTCTACACTACGTTCGGTGGTCGCTCCCGTCCTTCCTACGGCCGTCACCTATGAAAACTTAGTATCGGCCTTGAAGCGCCACTATAGGACTCCTCCATCACAAATTGTTCAGCGTTTTCAGTTTCACAATTGCAAACAAAAGCAAGGCCAAGGAATCTCCAGCTACATTGCTGAACTCCATAAACTCTGTGCATTGTGCTTTTGGTGACCAACTGGAAGCCATGCTGCGTGACAGAATTGTCTGTGGGGTGCTAGATGAAGCGCTGCAGCGCCGCCTGCTGGCTGAAAAGGAACTCACATTCAAAGCAGCAGAGGAGAAAGCCCTTGCAGCGGAAACAGCCACGTTAAATGCGCGAATACTACAACCAAACCAGCTGGGACCACCACAGTCAGCAGAAGTTCATCAAACTGCACAAAGTCAAACCGTTTTGAAAGTGAAACAAACAGTAGCAGAAGGTGGTGCAAAGCCATGTTTTCGTTGTGGAGGCACACACAACCAACAACATTGCAAATTTACCTCTGCTGTATGCCACTATTGCAAAAAAAGGGGGCACATTTCTCGTGTTTGTTTTAAAAAGAGCAGGGATGTCGCATCAGCAGATTCTTCTGACACAGTTCCTCAAGCCGAACAACACACACACACTGTTAGGCAACAAGAAGAGGAATATGACATTTACACCATGGGCAGGCAGCTGTATGCTCACGTAAATAAAGCCATATCAAGCCACTGTGATCCTGAATAACAAAACACATGTAATGGAGGTGGACTCTGGAGCCGCATGCTCCTTGATCAGTGAGGGCAGTTACAACACCTTGTGGCCTGATCAGCCGCCTTTACTGCACAAGGACAGTAGTGTGCTTAGACAATGGTCACAAGCAGAACTACAAGTTAATGGGAAGATTTTTGTGGCTGTGCAGTATCAAGGCAATCACAAGACCTTACCACTGATTATTGTTCGAGGTCAGGAGGCAGGGACTGGTTTGAGGCACTGGGCATTTCTGTAATGGGGGTGCGCCAAGTATGCTTACAATCAGTGGAGTCCATCTTAACGGAATATGCAGAAGTCTTCCAGGACCTCGGGGCTTCACGAACCCCTCCAATTGGTATTGATATTGATACGACAGCATCACCCAAGTTTTGTAAAGCACGTTCGGTGCCCTTTGCCCTTCGTTCAAAGCTAGATGAGGAGCTTGACAAGCTAGTAGCTCAGGATATTTTTGAACCCATGAGACACTCAAGGTGGGCCACACCCATCGTACCAGTACTTAAAAAGGATGGCAGCTTAAGAATTTGCGGTGACTATCGCTGCACTGTGAATACAGTTGTGAAACCTGATGTATACCCCATTCCTACGGTGGCTGAACTGTTTTCCAGACTGGCAGGGGGGGTGCTTTTCAGTAAATTGGACCTCAAACAAGCTTACCAGCAGCTTGTGCTGGACGACGAGGCTGCAGAGCTTCTCACTATAAACATCCATCGCGGGCTGTTTCGGGCCCGCCGCCTGCAGTTTGGAGTATCGACAGCTGTGTCCATATTTCAGCGTTTCATGGATACACTCCTCGCCGGTATACCAGGCGTGCAACCGTACCTGGATGATGTCTTAATAGCGGGAAAGACTGTTGACCAGCACAATGACCGTCTTCGTGCAGTGCTGGAACGATTCGCAGAAGCAGGATTGCGGCTACAGAAGGAGAAGAGTGTGTTTGCTGCTGACCAAGTTGAAATTTTAGGTTTTCGTGTGGACAAGGATGGCGTGCGGCCGACTATGGAGAAAGTTGAGGCTATTCAGAAGGCGCCTTCACCCCGGAACAAAACGGAGCTTCAGTCATTCCTAGGCCTACTCAATTTTTACAGCTGTTTTTTGCCAAACAAGGCTACCATCTTAGAACCGCTGCACCACCTCCTGGATCAGTCTGCACCCTGGCAGTGGACTGACGCACATGAAAAAGCTTACACTGCTGCAAAACAACTGCTTCAGGCTGATGGCGTGCTCACACACTATGACGAAACAAAGCCATTAGCCATTGTTTGTGATGCTTCGCCTTATGGCTTGGGGGCGCTGCTCTTCCATATGGAGTCCAATGGCTGGGAGGCTCCCATCGTCTTTGCCTCGAGGACACTATCCTCCACTGAAAGAAATTATGCCCAAATAGATAAGGAGGCCTTGGCGGTAATTTTTGCAGTAAAAAAAAATTCACCAGTACCTTGTTGGTCGCCACTTTGTGGTTTTTACTGACCACAAACCTCTTTTGGGCCTGCTACACCAATCTAAGCCCATGCCACCTGTCCTGTCCCCACGCATGCTACGCTGGAGTGTTCTTCTTGGGGCCTACGATTATGAATTGTGCTACCGCCCTGGCAAACAGCTAGCAAATGCTGATGCCCTCAGTCGCTTACCACTGCCCGCTGGTATGCGTGAGACCCCTCCACCCATGGAGGTGCTCTTACTGGAAATGGCGCATGAAGCTCCACTGAATGCAAAACATATTGCCGCCCTTACTCGGAAGGATCCAGTTCTGTCTCGGGTGCTGTGCTGGGTCCTGCATGGCTGGCCAGTGGATACACCTTACAGCCGTTTCAAGCCGTTTTTCACCCAGTGCCATGAACTGTCCGCACACAAGGACTGCCTATTATGGGGGAGTCGTGTAGTTATTCCCAACCTGGCGAGGGAGGAGGTACTAGCCATGCTGCATGATGCACACCCAGGCACTGTGCATATGAAGGGCCTGGGGAGGAGTTATGCCTGGTGGCCAGGTATGGATTTAGCTATAGAACAGACAGTAAAATCCTGTGAAACCTGCCAGAGAACTCGTCATGCACCACCAACAGCACAGCTGCACCCTTGGGAGTGGACAACTAAGAAATGGTCCCGGCTACACATTGACTTTGCTGGTCCATTCCAGGGGAAGACATTTCTCATAATTGTGGACTCACACTCTAAGTGGTTAGAGGTTGCCATGGTGAGTTCAATGTCCTCCTCTGCAGTGATCAGCACACTGAGGCTCCTCTTTGCAACGCACGGGTTGCCAGATGTCATTGTTTCTGACAACGGTGCGGCCTTCACATCGGAAGAATTCAAAGAGTTTGCCAGACGGAATGGCATCAGAGCAGTATCTACGGCCCCTTACCATCCTCGTTCAAATGGCCAAGCAGAACGTATGGTCCAGTCAACCAAGGAGGCCCTGTCTAGGATCACTATCGGTGACTGGCAGACATGCCTGGCTAGGTTTCTGCTGTCACAGCATGTGACTCCCAATTCAGCAACAGGAAAGAGCCCTGCCGAGCGTCTCATGAACCGGCGTCTTACCACGGCCTTTGATCGCCTTCATCCTGACTATGAAAATGAGATGCACCTCAAGCAGGAGGTGAGTACAGAAAAGCTGCAAGGCCCAAACAGATGTTTTAGGCGTACATGAGGAGCTACACTGGGGGACACAAATGGGTCGCTGGCATGATAGCCGATCCTACTGGCCCAGTTTCATATAGAGTGCAGACTCCTGATGGGCAAATGCATCAATATCACGTGGATCAGCTGTGTGGTAGAGCGACTGCACGCACGGATGTGGTCGCTGGAGAATCCATTCTTCCTGGTGAGCAGTCACCTGAAGATGGGCCGCTCGAGTCTACCTTGTCTGAAACGCCACGACCAGAGATCAGCAGGTCTGTTGAAGATCCCTTGGCCTCTGGTCCTGTGGCCATTCCTGTGCCCACTACCCCTCTACAGCATCCGGCAAGAGACCGGCACCCTCCACGCCACTTGGCAGATTTTGTTGACTGGGGGAAAGGGGTGTAATGTATTGGGACTTATGTTAATGCGCATGCTCTCTGTTTAGTCTTTGATGGGGGGCTCTCGCGAGGCGAGACTAGGAAGTAATGTTACGTATGAGCCGAACTGGAGGGAACGCAGATGTAGCCTGATGGCTGAGTATCCCAACTTTGCCAAGTTCTAAGTAAAGAGTTCGTTTACAACCAATGTCTCTCTCGTCTCTAAGTCGAATCTTACAATGCGCACACCCTTAATTTAGTCCTGACACAAGGTGCAGCGAAGATGAGAGAATGCAAGATATTTTCTCACACCTCTCTGGACTGGCTGCATTCTTCTCCAGGTCTCAGAAACGCACGAAACTGCTAGATCAAATATGTGAACGGCGACTCCCGCGAGTAGCACTGACAAGGTGGAACTTCACTTCCAGGTTGGTCAGCGCTGTGGTCGAGATTAAAGATGCACTGAGGGAGGTTTTTGAGTACACCATTGAGCACCATGATGAATAGGATGATGCCGTACGCAGTGCAGATAGATATATCGCACATCTGAACAGCTTCGACCTTAACTTTTTGCTGGGAATTTTTTGTGAGATGTTTGCTTATGCAGATGTACTGACTGGGATTCTTCAGTCCAAGGCATTAGATATGCAGTTCTGCCCGGCCAGACTGGAAGAGTTCTGTGAAAATATCGAAAAGCAGAGAGACCGTTTTGATGCGATTTATGACGGGACTGAGTGTGACGTAGGTGAGCCAGGAGGACGGAGAGGTCAGGGGCACAGGGACATTCGTTTAAAATACCGAAAACTGCACAGTGACATCCACGACAACATTCAGACCCAGATCACAAATAGATTTAAAGACCACGAGAAACTTGCTTTGCTTTGCCTTCTCGATCCACAGCAGTTCCCCATATTCAAAGTCACATTTCCCAGTGCGCTCTTCTCCAGACTGACTGAGAGTCACGGGACCCTGTTCGTGCCCCGTCTGAAGACAGAACTCACAGTCATGTATTCTCTGGCTGATTTTCAAGGAAAGAGCCCTGCAGACCTGCTCATGTTCCTCCAACAGAAAAAAAAACTGCATGACACAATGCACCAACTCTATGCACTGACTGGTTTAGCTGTGACAGTCCCGATGTCCACGGCGTCTGCTGAAAGGACATTTTCAGCACTTAAAAGAATGAAACCGTATTCCAGGAATACAACGGGACAGACATGACTCACAGCGTTGGCCTCCATTGCCACAGGACATTGTGATGGATTTAAAAGCCAAAGGAGTGCTCTGTGACCGTGTGATCGACTGTTTCATCCAGAAAGAAAGGAGGATGGATTTTGTCTTCAAATAGACAACACTGGTGAGTCTCATGTATTTGTTGTACAGTTGGTTGATTTGCTTAATGTTTGATGGTTTTTATGCCCAGCGGCCCGGCCGGGACGTGTTTGCTGAGTTTCTTGATAGCATATTTATATGCCCAGCGGGATTACTTCCAGTAAGGCTGTACGTTACACCATGTCGCCACACCATGTCGCTGTTGTGAAAGTCAAAAGTGTCAAATAACTAGGTGATGGTGATGATTGTGATGATATCCACTTTTGCGACTAAAACATTGTAGCATGGCGATATGACGGCTGTCTTTGGGTAATTATGAGGAGGTGACGTCTCACCGAAGGCCTAGGTCTGAAATGCACGGTCTGCTACTGGTCTACTACTACTGGTCTACTACTACTACTACTACTACTACTACTACTACTTTCAGCTGCTCCCGTTAGGGGTCGCCACAGCGGATAATCCGTTTCCATCTCTTCCTGTCCTCTGCATCTTCTTCTGTCACACCAGCCACCTGCATGTCCTCCCTCACCACATCCATAAACCTCCTCTTTGGCCTTCCTCTTCTCCTCTTCCCTGGCAGCTCCATATTCAGCATCCTTCCCCCAATATACCCAGCATCTCTCCACACATGTCCAAGCCATCTCAATCTTGCCTCTCTTGCTTTGTCTCCAAACCGTCCAACCTGAGCTGTCCCTCTAATATACTCGTCCCTAATCCTGTCCTTCTTCATCACTCCCAATGAAAATCTTATCATCTTCATCTCTGCCACCTCCAGCTCCACCTCCTGTCTTTTCATCAATGCCACTGTCTCCAAACCATATAACATAGCTGGTCTCACTACCATCCTGTAAACCTTCCCTTTAACTCTTGTTGGTACCCTTCTGTCACGAAACACTTCTGACACTCTTTCCCACCCAATCAACCCTGCCTGCACTCTCTTCTCCACCTATCTTTCACACTCCCCGTTACTTTGAACAGTTGACTCCAAGAATTTAAACTCATAAACCTTCGTCACCTCTACTCCTTGCATCCTCACCATTCCGCTGACCTCCCTCTCATTCATGCATGTGTATTCTGTCTTGCGCCTACTGACTTTCATTCCTCTTCTCTCCAGTACATACCTCCACCTCTCCAGGCTCTCTTCAGCCTGCATCCTACTCTCTCTGCAGATCACAATGTCATCCGTAAACATCATAGTCCATGGAAACTCCTGCCTGATCTCATCCGTCAACCTGTCCATCACTGTTGCAAACAAGAAAGCGCTCAGCCGATCCTTGATGTAATCCCACCTCCACCTTGAACCCATCTGTCATTCCAACCGCACACCTCACCACTGTCACACTTCCCTCGTACATATCCTGCACCACTCCTACATACTTCTCTGCAACTCCCGACTTCACCATACAATACCACACCTCCTCTCTCTGCACCCTGTCATATGCTTTCTCTAAATCTACAAAGACACAATGTAACTCCTTCTGGCCTCCTCTATACTTCTCCATCAACATTCTCAAAGCAAACATCACATCTGTGGTGCTCTTTCATGGCATGAAACCATACTGCTGCTCACTGATCATCACCTCTCCTCTTAACCTAGCTTCTATTACTCTTTCCCATATCTTCATGCTGTGGCTGATCAACTTTATACCTCTGTAGTTGCTGCAGTTCTGCACATCACCCTTGTTCTTGAAAATCGGTACCAGTATGCTTCTTCTCCACTCCTCAGGCATCCTCTCACTTTACAAGATTATGTTAAACAATCTAGTTAAAAACTCCACTGCCATCTCTCCTAAACATCTCCATGCCTCCACAGGTATGTCATCAGGACCAACTACCTTTCCACTCTTCATCCTCTTCATAGCTGCCCTCACTTCCTCCTTGTTAATCCACTGAACTTCCTGATTCACTATCCCTACATCATCCAACCTTCTCTCTCTCTCATTTCCTTCATTCATCAGCCCCTCAAAGTACTCCTTCCACCTTCTCAGCACACTCCTCGCTTGTCAGCACATTTCCATCTCTACCCTTGATTGCTCTACCCTGCTGCACATCCTTCCCAGCTCGTTCTCTCTGTCTAGTCAATCGGTACAAGTCCTTTTCTCCTCCCTTAGTGTCCAACCTCTCATAAAACTCAACATACGCCCTTTTCCTTTGCCTTTGCCACCTCACTCTTTACTTTATGCTGCATCTCCTGGTACTCCTGTCTACTTTCTTCATCTCTCTGATGATTCCACTTCTTCTTTGCCATCCTCTGCCTCTATACTTTGCTGTACTTCCTCATTCCACCACCAGGTCTAATTTTCTTCCTTCCTTTGTCCAGATGAAACACCAAGTACCTTCCTAGTTGTCTCCCTCACTATTTCTGCAGTGCTTGCCCAGCCATCCGGCAACTCTTCACTACCACCTGTCTTAATTCCTGCCTGAACTCCACACAACAGTCTTCCTTCTTCACCTTCCACCATTTGATCTTTGGCTCTGCCTTCACTCTCTTCCTCTTCTTGAAAGGTGGTGGTGTGGACTCACATTTGTGGCAGCCTCAGCCAGTACCGTCCATGCAGTGTCTTTGTCCACATCTGCATGTAAGTTGTCTTCATTTAATGCCTGGGAAAGCTGGCGCTGGATCTTCTGGGACAGCTTGATCTGCTGTGTCCTGTGGGCCCAGGGACCATGGCTCTGCCTGGAGCTGCACCCGAAGAGGAAGCACAGAGGGCGGTGTGATATGATGTGGAAGTGGGGCAGGCTAAGCTAACTGCTAGCCCATGCAGACCGGTAGTTCTGATAACAACGAGGGCGGTCTGGTGGCGGCCTCGCCTGGTGTTGACTGTGTTTTTGGTGTCATCACGTGTAGTGCATGGAGGTTTGTCGAGGGTGTCTGGCTGGGAGAGCTGGTCTGCTGTGTCTGGTGGGCCCAAGGCCCATGGCCCTTCCTGGAGTTGTGCCTGAACTGGAAGCACCGAGGGTGGTCTGACAGTGGGGCAGGCTAAGCTAACTGCTAGACCATGAAGACAGGCAGTTCCGACAGTCATCCTGGCTGGCGTTCTTTTTCTTGGACATTGAATAATTTTTTTTATATGTGCCCTATGATGGCCTAGTGGCCTTTCCAGGGTGTCTCCCCGCCTGCTGCCCAATGACTGCTGGGATAGGCTCCAGCATCCCCACAACCCTGAGAGCAGGATAGGCGGTTCGGATAATGAATGGATGGATGGATGGATGTTGTCTATATGTTTTTTTGTAGTGTTGTAGTTTTTTGTATTTTGGATATATGTGTTCTTTTAGTTTGGATTTGTTTTTGTCTTTGTGTTGCACTGCTGTGGGCTGGGGGAAATGATATTTCATTTCATTTCATGTATGCAAGTGCATGAAATGAAATGCCAAATAAATGTTCCTAATTCCTGATTCCTGATTCTTGGTCTCCAAAGTTATCGTACAGACCCCCATCCCATGCTGTCTAGCTACCTTCTCCTCTGTCATCACCTTGCATTTTCCAGTCCCTTTCAGTTTGCATCTCCTACAAAAGATATAATCCACTATATAGTCCAAGTTCATATATGTATATATTGCCTATTTAATTACCATTTATTATCATTATTAACAGTTTTGTTTTGCTTGTCTATTTTTACTTCTGATTTAAAGTGTCAGTCACCCAGCCAGTGAGGATGCAAAAGCCAGTGCTTTCTTAGTGCTGGTCCCAAGCCTGCATCTGGAAGGGGATCCAGCATAAACCTTTGCCAAATCAAATATGCGGATCATAAATCAAATTTCCATACCGGATGTAAAGTGTCAGAGTATTTAGAAAAGCATCTGATGTATTATCGTTACTATTAAATATTACAAAGAAATACTTTGTTAATAATGTAAAGTTTGGTGTACAAGATATTGCACTTTCCTCTCAGAATATGGATTTTCTCCATTCACAAGCACAAGATGGATAAGCAGCACAATAACTGCAAACATAAACGAAAGTGTGTGTTTTATATTGAGTGCTCTGGAAAGATGTGTTTGGAATGAAATCCTGTTTAGAGTTGTTGAATGAAGAGAGCAGTAATTAATCCCCGAGACAAAAAACAAACAAAAAACAAACAATAAAAAGCAACGCAATAAGGCAGTGGAGGCCTCGGTGCACCGACTGCTTGTATCTTCACACAAAGCCTGGCAGTGTATTGAGCTGAGCAGGGAGGCAGATACATTTCTGATGATCACATCAATAGATACTTTGTTATCTCTGCTGCCACTCTTTCCTATACACACCCACACACACACACACACACACACACACCCACCCACACCCACACCCACACACACATACACACACACACCCACACACACACACACATACACACACCCACACACACACACACACACACACACACACACATACACCCACACACACACACACACACACACACACACGCATACACACACCCACACACACACACATACACACACATACACACCCACAAACATACACACACCCAAACACACCCACACACATACACACACACACATACACACACACACCCACGCACGCACTCACACCCCCCCACCCACCCACACACACACACACCCACCCACCCACACACATACACACATACACACGCACACACACACACACACACATACACCCCCCCACACACACACACATACCCACACACACGCACACACACACATCCACACACACACACACACACACACACACACACACGCACGCACGCACGCACTCACACCCACACACACACACACACACAGACAGACACACACCCACAGCTGGTGTGTTGTGTATCTGCCTCACACCGTTGAGCATTGTTAATCGCTGCTGCAGGTGTTTAATTCAAGCTTGCATTAAATCCAAGTCGCCAGCGAGCAGCAAGTGGTAACTTGACTGTACCGGCAGCCAGGGGCAACAGGGATGTGTGCAGAGTGGACGCAAAAAGGAGAAGCAACCCACACGGTGCTAAAACACACCGGCAGCCAGGGGCAACAGGGATGTGTGCAGAGTAACAGGGATGTGTGCAGAGTAACAGGGATGTGTGCAGAGTGGAGACAGAAAGCAGATGCAACCCTCACGGTGCTAAAACACACCTGCAGCCAGGGGCAACAGGGATGTGTGGAGAGTAACAGAGATGTGGGCAGAGTAACAGGGATGTGTGGAGAGTAACAAGGATGTGTGCAGAGTAACAGGGATGTGTGGAGAGTAACAGGGATGTGTGGAGAGTAACAGGGATGTGTGCAGAGTAACAGGAATGTGTGGAGAGTAACATGGATGTGTGCAGAGTAACAGAGATGTGTGGAGAGTAACAGGGATGTGTGGAGAGTGGACACAGAAAGCAGAAGCAACCCACACGGTGCTAAAACACATGTTCTTTCCTTTATTTTGGTTTCACCCTCTCTCCTCCCTCCATCCCTCTCCTCACTCCCTTTTGGCTGAGGTGCTCTGACATGAAATACTGATGTGGATTCTGTGTTCAGTCCCCTTCCCCCTCCTACCCTTCCCTCAGGTGTGTCTTCCCCTCTTCCCCGTGGCAATAGATGAGCTCTCCTCCAGGGAAATCATTACACGGTATCATTACCATTTCCAACACTTTTATCTACTACCCCTTATTTCCTCCCTCCGTCACCTGATTAAGATTATAGAGAGGAGAAAGGAGGTGGGGAGAATACCTTTTAAGGCTTGCCTCATAAAAAAGGTCTTCCTTGAGCTCCTTGATGGGGGTACTTTTAGAGCACTGCTGTGTCCACAGGGACAACTCCCTTTCAGTTCAACCTTAAAATAAATGCCAGTGTTTCCATTGAGAGCTGTACCAAACTCCAACTATTGGTGGAGACAAAGTGCAGCAGATGTTTGAGTTCAACCTTCATTCAGCATTGGTGATGAACTTAGCAGGCTGCTGAGGAGGTGCATGTTGTTTGCCGTAGGTTAACATTGGTACGACCTTAAGGAGAAAAGACTGGTCAGAGGAGTGAGTCACACCAAGTAGCCTTTTAGCCTTTTTCCTCCCATCCTTTTCTTTCACAGCTGTTCTGCTAAGCCATTTTGGGAGGAGATTTGTCTCCAAAGTGGGGACTGAGGTTTTGATTTTTCTCCCCATCAGCAGCTCAGCTGGGCTGTAGCCTGTGGTGGAGCAGGGCGTGAACCTGTAGCTCATTAGAGCCATCACAGGATCTTCTTGCATGATCATTGTGTTTGCCATCTGTACACCTCTCTCTGTGTGCCCATGGCACTGTGGACGGTGAGAGCTACATGGCAGTGTTTGAAGTCGAGCTGCGTCGCAAACTCCTGGAACTCAGCACTCAGCAACTCACCATTATCGCTCACCACCTCATCTGGAATGCCAAACCTGGCGAAGACTGTTGTCAGGTTTTGGATAGCTTGTGCACTCGTTGTTGCAGGTGCAGTATCTCTGTACACCTGCAGTAATAATCTGAGATTACCGGGTAGCTGTGGCATTTGTGCTCACAGAGGTCCATTGCGATTCTCTTCCAGGGTCGCTCCGGAAGTGGTGTAGAGATGAGAGGTTCCTTTTGTTGTGTTCTTCTCAGTTCATGGCACACTTGGCATGACATCACAAGCTTGTTTATTTCCATAGAGTCTGGGCCACCACACAGATGAACACGCTCTCTCCCTACATTTAACTAGGCCCTGGTGCCCTTTGTGAATTGTCTGAAGGGTCTCACCTCTCATGGACCTTGGCACAATGGCACGATGCGTCCTCTGAGGACAAGGCCATTGTATTCTGACAGCTCTGATTTGGCTTGGACGTACTCTCTCGCATCCATATGCACACTGCTTAAGTGTTCAGGCCATCCAGTCTTTATGAGCGTCATGACAGACAGCTGTTTGACATCAGCTGCTGTCGCCATTCTGATTTCATCAATTTTGCTTGTAGACACAGGGACCCCCCCCACACACTCACAGACACACTACACTAGCCACATAGTATGCCACCTCACTGTGTGTGTCAGTCTCTGTGCACATGCTAGCCAGTGGGCTGCGTGACAGGGTTTCTGTGACGATTAGCGTTTTCCCTGGAGCATACTCTGCTACTGGATTAAATCTCATGAGCCCCATGAGAAGATGCTGACATCGTAAAGGTACATTGTCCAGGCTGCGGCTGTTAATGAGAGGCACTAGTGGCTTGTGGTCAGTTACAAGCTTAAACTGCACCAGTCCGTTGAGGTATCTGTCAGACTTCTCGCACGCAGCCAGACATTCCTTTTCTATCTGGGCACAGCGTGTTTCTGCTTCTGTGAGGCGTCTGGAGCAATATGCCACAGGTTTCTATTGCTCCCCATGGAGTTAAAGGAGTACACCCCCCAATCCATAACTACTTGCATCCGCCGACACAGCAGTGGGCTTGTTCCCATCGTAGTATGCGAGTACTGGTGCAGTTGTCAACAGCTCCTTGATGTGTTCAGAGGCTGTTTGTTGTGTGTGACTCCATGTCCATGCATTCTTGTTTTTCAGGAGCTCGTAGAGCGGCTGACCTACTGTTGAGAGGTTGGGGATTTATCTTCCCATATAATTCACCATTCCCAGTATCATTTTCAACTCTTGCACTTCTGCTGGTGGTGACAGCTGCCGAATAGCTTCCAATTTGTTGGGGTCAGGCCGGATCCCTGAGCAATCAATGAGATGCCCATGGAACTGCAGCTGACTGCCTGATGGAGCATTTCTCATGGTTGAGCTTCAAACCAGCCGGCTCCATACGCTGCATTACCTTCTCCAGGCGACTGTCGTGCTCCTCCTCTGTAGCCCCATAGACAAGAATGTCGCCCATGAAAACCTCAACGCCCTCCAGCCCTTGCAGAGTCTCCATCATCTTCCTCTGGAAGATTTCGGGTGCGCTCGTAATTCCGAATGGTGGCCGCTTGAAATGAACAGGCCAAACGGCGTAATGAAGTTGGTGAGCTTACAGCTATCTGGATGCATCAGTATCTGGAAGAACCCACTTGCAGCGTCGAGGGAATGAAAGACAGTGGCCCCGCTTAGTTTTGCTGTAATCTCAGCAGTAGTAGGCAGGATATACTGTTCTCTCTTCACAGCCTCATTCAGCCTCTTGTGATCAACACAGATGCGGACTTTACCTGTGCACTTCTTCAAGACTGGCACCATGGGTGCACACCAGTTGGTGGGCTGTGTCACCCTCTCGATGATGTAATTTCTCTCCATCCTCATGAGCTCATCCTTTACCTTTTTCAGCATAGGCACGTGCCATGCTGTGTGCACAGCATATGGCTGAGCATTGTCTTTCAGCTGTGTTCTCACAGGTTCAGTCTTTAATGTCCCATGCTCACCATATGCCTGTAGGTGTCCTCTGTTGCTCATCAGTTCATCCACTCTCCTCACCAGATTCATCTTTACAGACAGCGGCCTGCTGAGTAAGTTAGTTACAGTGTGTCCGCGGATGACATATGCTGTGAGTGGGTGAGTCTTTCCTTTGTAGGACAGACACAGTGCTCTGGATCTGTCCTATGCATTGCAGCTTGCCGCCTGGGATATCCAGTGGAATATTTGCAGGCTCCAGTGGTCTTTTGGGGATGAGTGAGTGGTAGATCTCCACGTGGATGATGTTAACATGAGCTACCGTGTCAATTTCTAATTCAACCGGTGTGGAGCCCACCAGCAACTCGTTGGCCCATTGCTCTGATGACCCATCTGCTTTACTCACAGACCCAAGAAAGTATGAGTGCAGCTGCTCTGTTTGCTCTGTAACCTCACTCACTGCTTTCCTGTTCCTACACACTCTACTCCAATGTCCAACCTGTTGCACATATTGCATTTGGATTTCCAAGCCAGGCTGTAGTGTCCCCAGGAGGAAGATGGTCGGACTCTCGAACTGATGTTTCATGAAATTTACTAATTCTTTCCACAACGTAGTAAGAGCTGAGTGAAGAAAACAGTAAAGATGTTCTTTCAAAATCATAATTTTACAGAATATTCTGTAAAACCATTCTTAAATTAATTTGGTTTTACAGTAATGACTAATAGTGAACAGTGCATGTCAACGGGGCAAAAGTGTCGTGAAATTTGGCTAGCGCTATACAGCCTTTAAGCTAGCTGATAACTTGGTAATTCAGTTTTAATGGGAAGCCACAAAGCACGAAGTAAAACATGGTGGACAATAAATTCACATTTGTACCTTGTTCACTCTCCAACTGAGGCACTAAATCAGTACAGAATGGACTTTTTCTTCTTAGACACTATAAAGGCTAAATCAGTACAGTTTGTGTAATGTTTAAAGGGGTTTTCTCCTAATGGTCACTCTACAGTGTCTTGAATGAAGCAATGTCCACACATTAAATAACGTTTGGTGTTCCGTGTTTACTGTGGTCTACCATGCATACACAACCCCTTCCGTCTGGTGCATTTCCTGAATCACCAGGATAGGTCAGTGACGTCATCACCTAGCGTCGCGCTGGACTAGACCATTACTGGATCATACCATTATATCCTGACCTACGGATATTACATCCCCCTTCTTTTAAAGAAAGAAAAATACTTGCTAGTTTGCAAGTGCAGTAAGCTATAATGTCAACATAAATCTATCAATAACAAAATAGACATTTCACTTATTGCACCAATGAAATAAATCTGCAAATGAATCTTCAATGGCCCTGAGTAGCTCAATTAACATTCCGCAACATCATGAACAATAATACACATATTTCAGTGCAACATCAATTCACATTTTCAACATTTTTTTTTTTTTGCAACACAATATCAACCTTTCTGCTTCTTTTTTTAGGTTGATTTCAAACAGTCACAGGTCAAAGATAACTTCTGGCTTAACCACATGTCCTGACCTAGTAGTGAAGTGTTGTGGTGACACTCTTGGGGAACCTGACACACTTTGCTGTACAGTCTTAGACTCAGTGGTCTGGAGCTCCACCTGTTGGTCGTGTGTGTTAACTTCCTGACCTGCATCACGTTCGTTGGTCTGTAGAAGGTGTCGTCGATTGCGTTGAAGCGCTTGACCTTCATCTGTGATGATGTTGTAAGATCTTTAGGTCTCAGCTGGTCCGACAACTGTAGCAGGTTTTCACATTCCAGTTGGCTGTTGGACTCGGACTGTGGCTCCTGTCGGCAGTGCAGGTAGCATTTTGGCATTTCTGTCATAATACTGTTTTTGTCGTTTTTGGCACAGTTCTGTCCTGCCATGGACTGCGCTGCGACAAGCGAGTTCTGGTTGTAGCTGTTTTGCAGTGGTTGGAAGGACTGAGCGTAAGGCTCTGCTCATTAACAGCTGTGCCGGGGAGTTGAGTCCATCCACTGGTGTGCTCCTGTATTCCAATAAGCTGAGGTACGGGTCTGACCTCTGTGTGTGTGCTTTGTCCATGAGGGCTTTGGCTGTTTGCACTGTCTTGTCAGCCAACCCGTTGCTCTGTGGGTACAGGGGGCTGCTTGTGACATGCTCAAAGTCCCATGCCTGTGCAAAGCTCTTGAAATCCTGTGAGCTGTAGCAAGGGCCATTATCACTCACTACAGACTGGGGTATTCCAAATCTTGCAAACATGGCCTTCAGCTTCCAGATGACAGTTGGGGAAGTGAGGTTTGCGATTTTCTCTACCTCAGAAAGCCAAGGGCTTTCGCATGATTGACTCAAGCAGCTTGTGATCTGACTCCACGGTCACCTGACGTCCATACAGGTATTGATGGAATCGTTTGCATCCAAAGAGCATGGCGTACAGCTCCTTTTCGATCTGAGCATAGTTGACTTCTGTCTCATTCAGTGCCTTTGATGCATATGCAATTGGTTTCTCATCCTGCAGCAGGACTGCTCCTAAACCATGTTTGGAGGCATCCATCTGCAGCTTCACATCCTTAGTGGCGTCAAAGTAGGCTAGTACGGGACCGGGCTCTTGTATTAAGAGGCTTTTCACTTGCTGGAATGCAGCATCCTGGTTCGAGTCCCATACAAACTCACTGCTCTCTTTCAACAGTTCTCGGAGCGGGGCTGTTGCCTCCGAGAGTCTGGGGGCAAACTTAGACAGGTCAGTGATCACGCCCAATATTGTGTCTAGCTCCGCCTTGCTCTGCTGTGGGGGCATGTCTTTGATTGCTTTGACTTTGTTGGGGTCAGGCCGGATGCTGTCTCGTGTCAGTATGTGTCCAAAATAGCTCACCTGGGGCACACAGATGATGCTCTTATCTTTGTTCAATTTTATTCCTTTCTCTTTGGTTCTCTGCAGCAAGACACGCAGACTGGCATCATGCTCCTCTTCGGTGCGGCCATATACAATGATGTCATCGATAATGGCGGCAACGTTGTTGAGTCCTTCATAGGCCTCGTCCACCCGTCTCTGGAACTCATCTTGAACCTGTATCTGCCATAGACAGTGTTAAATGTGGTTAGCATGGATGACTCTTCGCTGAGTTTTATATTCCAGTAATCAGACCTGGCGTCTAATACGCTAAAGTACTGTGCCCCTGCCAGTCTTGCCATAATGTCATCTAGACTAGGGAGTGGATAGTGGGGTCTCTGGATGGCTTTGTTTAGGGGGCGGGGATCGAAACAAGTCCTGAGCTTTCCTGTTTTGGGCTTTTCCACTAACACCAGTGCGTTAACCCATTCTGTTGGTTCAGTGACCTTTTGGATTATGCCCATTTTCTCCATTTCATCTAACTCATCTTTGAGTCAGCTGCGCAAAGTGTATGGGTTGGGCGAGGCGGGCACACCACTGGTGTTACTTCAGGTTTCAGACGAAGACTACACTCTCCAGGAAACAGTCCAATGCCCTGAAACACATCCACATACTCATCCATCGGGCTCATGTGTGGCTCTTGGCTGCGCATTGACCATATGCACTATTTTGACAATGTTCAGGTCTAGACATGCTCTCATGCCTAGGACGGGGGGAGTGCTTTCTGCGCAGACTATGTCAACATCTAGCATTACTGTTTTCTTTTTGTACCTGCAGGTTAACTTACAGGCACCTTTCACACTGTGTTCCCACCATATCCTGAAAGCCTGGACGGTGGGCCTAGCCCTACATTTCCTAACAGTTGGTGGAATGTGTTTGCTGGTATTATGTTGGCCTGGGCACCTGTGTCTATTTTAAACTTTAATTTGTGCCTCTGTTTGCCTATTTCCGATTCTGCAAAGGCCTGTTCCTTATTTGTGTTTTCATGCTCTTTAGTTATAGTGTCAATGTACAGTTCATCCTCTGATTGTTGTTCAGCACTCTCTGCAATAGCACGCACTTTATTTGCTTGTGCTTGACAGTGTTGTGCCCTACATACCCTAGCATAGTGATTGAGTTTTTTGCATTTGTTACACTGGCGTCCCTTTGCTGGACATTCCTCAGTGCGGCAGTGCTCTCCTCCGCACGCACCACATCCTTTGTTTTGCATGGCACCGTTAGCGTCAGTTTTATTTACAGTTTTGCGGTCGTGACGTGCCTGTCCTCTTCTGAACGGCTTCTTGCTAACTGCATCTACAGACTGGTTGATTACGCCTGCTGTGGGGGAATCCATTGTTTTTAATTGCTGCTGTGATAGTTCGTGTGATCGTGCTATGTCAACAGCCCTTTCCAGTGTTAGCTCTGGACCTACACAGAGAAGCTTTCTCACTCTTGTTGAGTTTGTGGCAAACACAATTCTGTCCCTGACCATCTCGTCACTGTTAGGATAATCACAGTCTTTCACTAGCAGTCTTAATTCAGTCACAAACTGGCCGAATTTTTCACCTTCGCCTTGCATCTTTTCGTGGAACTCATAACGTGCAAAGATGGGGTTAGCTTTGGGCATTACGTTGGCTTCAAAGCCTTCATAAAAGGTTTTCAATACCTTTTTCTGGTCTGCAGTGAGAGTTCATGTATTGAAGACGTCTCTGCCCTTCTCCCCAATCCATAACAGCAAGTAGCTACATTTTTCCTCCTCCTTTTTTGCTCCTCATAAACTCCACATGCTGGCAAAACTTTCTCCACGCATCGGGAAGGTTGGACGAGTCCCAATCCATCCGTGGCATCGGAACACCGGTAGCCTCCATCTCTCGTCGTGAGGTCGATGTGAGCACTAGCGAGTTGATTCTGACACCATGTAATATTTAAAAGGGTTTTCTCCTAACGGTCACTCTACAGTGACTCGAATGAAGCAATGTCCACACATTAAATAACGTTTGGTGTTCCGTGTTTACTGTGGTCTGCCATGCATCCACAATCCCTTCCGTCTGGTGCATTTCCTGAATCTCCAGGATAGGCCAGTGACGTCATCACCTAGCGTCGTGCTGCACTAGACCATTACTTGATCATACCATTATATCCTGACCTATGGATATTACAGTGTGGACTTCTTCTGAGACACTATACAGGCAAATAAAACTTCACCTTAAAATATAGCCGCAAGAAGCAATTAACGGGGTCTAAGCAGCATTGCAGCTGCCTACCAACTTTGTAGCGCCCCCATGTGTCCGATCTGTTTCATATTTGGCTTCTATTTGCCACAAAGAATACGCCTCTCAAGTTTCATGAAGATCGGCCATTCACACTAGCAAATATTAGCTACTGCATTTTGATTGGCTGTTTGGCGACCATTTTGGTAATCCAGCCAATTGGCACTTTAGGCAATGTAACCCAGATGGGGCCAGATTTTTAGCTTGAGCGGTTTTTTGAGATATTGGCATGTGTCAGTTGTAGCACCCCCTATGGATGAAATTTCACAAGATTTGGTGTGCTTCCAAAGAATATTGTCTTGGCTGTGCTTAGCAAGTTTTGTTAAGTTTGGACAATCATATTAAAAGATATAGGCAACAGAATCACTATTGACCACACCTTAAATGTTGAGTGACATGTAACTTTGAAATGGAAAAGCATATCGACATTCTTTTAAAAACTTTCTATCAGCACTGTGTGGAGATGATGCAGACCAAATTTCACGAGAATCAGATAAACAGCCTCAGACTAGTTCATTTTACTTTCACTTTGCTTTTTTGTGTGGAAATGGCGGGACAATTTTGCAGGCGTAAATTGGCGGGAATGGGTGTGTTAGATTCGGGAACTTTGAAGGAATCAGAAAAGAAAATAATTTCTCAGAAAGTCCAGAGCTCGAGATATGGCCCAAAATGTAAATGTGCTTATTGAAACGCCCCCATGTGTTCGATCTATTTCATATTTGCTGCATGGCCTCTATGTGCCACAAATAATAAGCCTGTCAAGTTTCATGAAGCTCGGCCATTCACACTAGCAAATATTAGCTACTGAATTTTGACTGGCTGTTTGGCGGCCATTTTGGTAATCCAGCCAATCGGCAAAAGTTCCTAAAGAGGCAATGTAGCCAAATGGGTCCAAGTATACCAATTTTCAGATTTGTAACTCAAGCAGTTTTTGAGATATTGACATGTCACTTGTAGCGCCCCCTAGGGACGAAATTTCACAAAATTTTGCGTGCTTCCAAAGAATGTTGTGCTGATGCGGCCTAACAACGGCCGTTAAGTTTGGACAATAAAATCACTAGATATAGGCAATAGAATCACTATGGGCCACACCTTACATGTTGATCGACATGTAACTTCGAAATGGAATGACGTCAAAATTATTTCGACCACTTTTTATCAGCATTGTCTGGAGATGACGCACACCAAATGTCATGCGAATCGGATGAACAGCCTCAGACTAGTTCATTTTACTTTCACTTCCAGTTTTTTGAAAATGGCGGGAAATTTGGCTGGCGGAAATTGGCGGGAATTGGTGCTTTAAAGGCGGCACGGTGGCGCAGTGGTTAGCGCGGTCGCCTCACAGTGAGAAGGTCCTGGGCTCTAGTCCAACCTTGGGGGTCGTATTTTGTGTGGAGTTTGCATGTTCTCCCCGTGTCTGCGTGGGTTTCTTCCGGGGTCTCCGGTTTCCTCCCACAGTCCAAAGACATGTAGGTCAGGTGAATCGTCCATACTAAATTGCCCCTAGGGATGAATGTGTGTGTGGGCCCTGTGTGACAGTCTGGCGGCCTGTCCAGGGTGTCTCCCCACCTGCCGCCCAATGACTGCTGGGTTAGGCTCCAGCATCCCCGCGACCCTGAGAGCAGGATAAGCGGTTCGGAAAATGGATGGATGGGTGCTTTAGATTCGGGAGCTTCCAAAGAATTAGAGGAAAAAATAATTTCTCAAAAATTCTATACAGAGCCCGAGATATGACCCAAAACATAAATGTGCTTATTGTAGCGCCCCGTGGAAACAACGACAACAACAACAATAACAATAATGATGATAATAATAATAATGCAATAATCTTAGAAAAACAATAGGGTTCCGCAGCTGTCGCTGCTTGGACCCCTAAATATGAAGTGCTGGGTATTGACCTTCCTGACTGACGTTAGCTGTGTTGGTTAACTTGAAACTAGCTAGCAAGATCACAACCATGCTTACAAATGCTCTTCTCAAACGTTAAACACAACAAAATTATTCAAGGCACTAATGAACAAGAACACCAATTCTTCAAAAGCTTACCAAACTGGATTACAACATACAGATTCTACTACTACTTTCAGCTGCTCCCGTTAGGGGTCGCCACAGCGGATCATCCGTTTCCATTTCTTCCTGTCTTCTGCGTCTTCCTCTGTCACACCAGCCACCTGCATGTCTTCCCTCACCACATCCATAAACCTCTTTTGCCTTCCTCTTCTCCTCTTCCCTGGCAGCTCCATATTCAGTATCCTTCTCCCAATATAACCAGCATCTCTCCTCCACACATGTCCAAGCCATCTCAATCTTGCCTCTCTTGCTTTGTCATCAAACCGTCCAACCTGAGCGGTCCCTCTAATATAATCATTCCTAATCCTGTCCTTCTTCGTTACTCCCAGTGAAAATTTTAGCATCTTCAACTCTGCTACCTCCAGCTCCGTCCCGTCTTTTCATCAGTGCCACTGTCTCCAAATCATACAACATAGCTGGTCTCACAACCATCTTGTAAACCTTCCCTTTAACTCTTGCTGGTACCCTTCTGTCGCAAATCACTCCTGACACTCTTCTCCACCCACTCCACCCTGCCTGCACTCTCTTCTTCACCTCTCTACTGCACTCCCCGTTACTTTGGACAGTTGACCCCAAGTATTTAAACTCAAATGCCTTTGTCAACTCCACTCCTTGCATCCTGACCATTCCACTGTCCTCCCTCTCATTCACGCATAGGTATTCCGTCTTGCTCCTACTGACTTTCATTCCTCTTCTCTACAGTGCATACCTCCACCTCTCCAGGCTCTCCTCAACCTGCACCCTACTCTCGCTACAGATCACAATGTCATCCACGAACATCATCGTCCATGGAGACTCCTGCCTGATCTTGTCCGTCAACCTGTCCATCACCATTGCAAACAAGAAAGGGCTCAGAGCCGATCCTTGATGGAATCCCACCTCCACCTGGAACCCATCTGTCATTCCAACCGCACACCTCACCATTGTCACACTTCCCTCATACGTATCCTGCACCACTCCTACATACTTCTCTGCAACTCCTGACTTCCTCATACAATACCACACCTCCTCTCTCGGCACCCTGTCGTATGCTTTCTCTAAATCTAAAGACACAATGCAACTCTTTCTGGCCTTCTCTATACTTCTCAATCAACATTCTCAAAGCAAACCGCATCTGTGGTGCTCTTTCGTGGCATGAAACCATACTGCTGCTCACTGATCATCACCTCTCCTCTTAACCTAGCTTCTATTACTCTTTCCCAAATCTTCATGCTTTGGCTGATCAACTTTATACCTCTGTAGTTGTTACAGTTCTGCACATCACCCTTGTTCTTGAAAATCGGTACCAGTATGCTTCTTCTCCACTCCACAGGCATCCTCTCACTTTCCAAGATTGTGTTAAACAATCTAGTTAAAAACTCCACTGCCATCTCTCCTAAACATCTCCATGCCTCCACAGGTATGTCATCAGGACCAACTGCCTTTCCACTCTTCATCCTCTTCATAGCTGCCCTCACGTCCTCCTTGTTAATCCACTGAACTTCCTGATTCACTATCCCTGCATCATCCAACCTTCTCTCTCTCTCACTTTCTTCATTCATCAGCCCCTCAAAGTACTCCTTCCACCTTCTTAGCACACCCTCCTCGCTTGTCAGCACATTTCCATCTCTATTCTTGATCGCCCTAACTTGTTGCACATCCTTTGCAGCTCGGTCCCTCTGTCTAGCCAATCGGTACAAGTCCTTTTCTCTGCCCTTAGTGTCTAACCTGTCATACAAATCACCATACGCCTTTTCCTTTGCTTTTGCCACCTCTCTCTTTGCTTTACGCTGCATCTCCTTGTACTCCTGTCTACTTTCCTCATCTCTCTGACTATCCCACTTCTTCTTTGCCAACCTTTTCCTCTGTATACTTTGCTGTACTTCCTCATTCCACCACCAAGTCTTCTTGTCTTCCTTCCTCTGTCCTGATGACACACCAAGTGCCTTCCTAGCTGTCTCCCTCACTATTTCTGCAGTATCTGGCAACTCTTCGCTACCACCCAGTGCCTGTCTTAACTCCTGCCTGAACTCCACAAAACAGTCTTCCTTCTTCAACTTCCACCATTTGATCTTCGGCTGTGTCTTTACTCGCTTCCTCTTCTTGGTCTCCAAAGTCATCTGACAGACCACCATCCGATGCTGCCTAGCTACATTCTCCCCTGTCACCACCTTGCAGTCTCCAATCCCCTTTAGATCGCGCCTTCTACATAAGATATAGTCCACGTGTGTGCACTTCCCTCCACTCTTGTACGTCACCTTGTGTTCCTCCCTCTTCTTGAAATATGTATTCACCACAGCCATTTCCATCCTTTTTGCAAAATCGACCACCATCTGTCCTTCCACATTTCTCTCCTTGACTCCATACCTTCCCATCACCCCCTCATCACCCCTGTTCCCTTCACCAACATGTCCATTGAAGTCTGCTCCAATCACCACTCTCTCCTCCTTGGGTACCCTCTCCACCACGTCATCCAACTCACTCCAGAATTCTTCTTTTTCATCCATCTCACACCCAACTTGCGGGGCATATGCGCTGATAACATTCAGCAATAAACCTTCAATTTCCAGCTTCATACTCATCACTCTGTCTGACACTCTCTTCACCTCCAGCACGCTCTTGACATACTCTTCCTTCAGAATTACCCCTACCCCATTTCTCCTCCCATTCACACCATGGTAGAAGAGTTTGAACCCACCTCCAATACTCCTGGCCTTACTCCCCTTCCACCTGGTCTCTTGCACACATAGTATGCCTACCTTTCTTCTTTCCATCATATCAGCCAGCTCTCTCCCTTTACCAGTCATAGTGCCAACATTCAATGTTCCAATTCTCACCTCCACATGCCTTCCCTTCCTCCTCTCTAGCTGCCTCTGGACATGCCTTACCCCTCTCCTTCTCCTTCGCCCAACAGTAGCATAGTTTTCACCGGCACCCTACTGGTTAAAAGTACCAGTGGCGGTCGTTGATAACCCGGGCCTCGACCGATCCGGTATGGAAATCTTATTTATGATCCGCATATTTTATTTGGCAAAGATTTTACGCCAGATGCCCTTCCTGACGCAACCCTCCCCATTTGTCCGGGCTTGGGACCGGCACTAAGGATGCACTGGCTTGTGCATCCTCAGTGGCTGGGTTGATTACAACATACAGATTAAATACCTTATATTTCACATTGTTACAGGTACCGGCTGGTACCCGTGGAGACCGAATATAAGCTCTGTTTTAAACAGATAAAAGTAGAGACAGGAGACGTTATTGTCTGCATCAATCAGGCTGTTCTCTGTCTTTATTAAACATTTTTGTTTACCATGTGATCATCTGGTTTCTTACTTTCTTTTTCTCTTTTTTTAACAAAATAATCTAACAAAAACACAAGTCTCATAACATCTCATGAATTCCATATTCACATACAAAATTATGAATTCTCCAGTTTCAGACATCTGAATTAGAAATCCTTTGTAATCTATGAAAATTGTAGATCAGTCACTGTGTTATTGCTGATGTTTATTGAGCCACTGCAGACACCGTACTGAGGAACACTCAGTTATACAGGTTACCGGGTGAGGGCCCGCGGAGCGATAGTGCTGGATGCCAGCTACCCGTATGTCGCGTTATTGCATCCTCGTCGTGTTGGTTACTAAACCAGGTTATGAGTACTAACCCTAAGTCATTCATGAGAACACGAAACATGGTGTCAGAAGCGGAAGATTTTGGAACTTTCACGCACATTTTTTCGGCCGATACTTTTATTTTTTCTAGCGAGGACAACGGAGCCACCTAGCCTACGGAGCTAATCAGCGAACATGTTGGACGGATTTCGGCGGCCCGACCCTCTCGTCTTTGATGGCAACATCAGTGAAAACTGGCGGATCTTCGAACAGGAATATTGTAGAGCCGAAGGAACGGAGAAGACCGTAGGTTCACACTTTAGCCGTGTTGGCAACTTTCTTTAATCCACGGTAAATCAGAGAGACAACAAAACCCAGCTCGACTGAGCGGAGGCGGCAAGAATAACCAGAAAACTGGCTGGACAACCATAACTTAACCCTGCGTTAACCTGCCAGGGCAACCATGACTTAACCCTTAGTTCCTGGGTTGAATTCTGTCCCCAATACGTGTCCACCACAATATGACATTTTCGTCGCGGCGGCGGCAGCGGCACTCTTGACAAGCCAGCCCGCACCCGTGTATACATCCCCCTCAACTTAGCAGTACCAGAGGCCATTGAACGCGAACGGTCTTTTGTGTATGCAGCAGAAGTGAGAGCACCCGGCGAGGGAGGACAAGTCCTCGTTCCCGCTGAATCCAAGGAGGATCCCGAATGCCTGAAAAGAAAGTTTCGTGAGATATGCAGCCCACGGTCCAACATTACAATGGAAAGACACAAGTTCAACACACGCAATCAGAGGGCTGGTGAGTCCATTGAATCATATGTCAGTGACTTGAGAAGTAAAGTAAAAAGCTGGAACTTCGGAGATCTATGTGAAGAGCTCGTTCGGGACAGATTTGTCTGTGACATAAATAATGACAACCATTGATGGAAGGACAAGTTATCAGAATGCAGACCCCTCAAGGCTCTAGTCGAACAGGCATGGTAAAGGAAATCTGCAAGGAGCCCAGATCCTATCTCATTCACTCAGAAGGAAAGCTATACAGGAGAAATAGGCGCCACATTCTGCCGGTTGTCGAGCCTGCTCCAGCACAGCACTACCCAGACGACAGTGAATGTCAGGACAGTGGACATGAACTTAACAACCAGCACACTCCGACAAAAGTGTCACACAACATGCTGGACACTGAACAGTCACATATAAAAACACCTACAGCTGTGCTACCTGCTAAGACAACTGGAAGTCTGTACACAACACGCTATGGTCGTGTCAGCAAGCCAAATCCTAAGTATAAAGATTGAGTCAATTTGTCAGCTCAAAATTTTGAAGGTTATGTCATTAAAGTTAATTCTCTGATTTGCTAAGAGCTGACATTGAGGTCTTTGGGTTTCGTTTCAGGTATCTTCACATACAGTGGCTTGCAAAAGTATTCATACCCCTTGAACTTTTCCACATTTTGTCACGTTTCGACCACAAACATAAATATATTTTATTGGAATTTTATGTGAAAGACCAACACAAAGTGGAACACAATTGTGAAGTACAAAGAAAATTATACATGATTTGAAAAAAAATGTACAAATAAAAAACTGAAAAGTGCGGTGTGCAAAAGTATTCAGCCCCCCTGAGTCAATACTTTGTGGAACCGCCTTTTGCCACAACTACAGCTGCAAGTCTTTTGGGGTATGTCTCTACCAGCTTTGCACATCTAGAGACTGAAATGTTTGCCCATTCTTCTTTTCAAAATAGCTCAAGCTCAGTCAGATTAGATGGAGAGCGTTTGTGAACAGCAGTTTTCAGATGTTGCCACAGATTCTCAGTTGGATTTAGGTCTGGACTTTGACTGGGCCATTCTAACACATGAATATGTTTTGTTTTAAACCAGTCCATTGTAGCCTGGGCTTTATGTTTAGGGTCGTTGTCCTGCTGGAAGGTGAACCTCCGCCCCAGTCTCAAGTCTTTTGCAGACTCCAACAGGTTTTCTTCCAAGATTGCCCTGTATTTGGCTCCATCCATCTTCCCATCAACTCTGACCATCTTCCCTGTCCCTGCTGAAGAGAAGCACCCCCAGAGCATGATGCTGCCACCACCATGTTTGACTGTGGGGATGGTGTGTTCAGAGTGATGTGCAGTGTTAGTTTTCCGCCACACATAGCGTTTTGCATTTAGGCCAAAAAGTTCAATTTTGGTCTCATCTGACCAGAGCACCTTCTTCCACATGTTTGCTGTGTCCCCCACATGGCTTCTGGCAAACTGCAAACGGGACTTCTCATGGTTTTCTTTTAACAATGGCTTTCTTCTTGCCACTCTTCCATAAAGGCCAGATTTGTGCAGTGCACGACCAATAGTTGTGCTGTGGACAGATTCCCCCACCTGAGCTGTGGATCTCTGCAGTTCGTCCAGAGTCACCACGGGCCTCTTGGCTGCATCTCTGATCAGTGCTCTCCTTGTTCGGCCTGTAAGTTTAGGTGGACGGCCGTGTCTTGGTAGGTTTGCAGTTGTGCCATACTCTTTCCATTTCCGGATGATGGATTGAACAGTGCTCCGTGAGATGTTCAAAGCTTGGGAAATCTTTTTATAGCCTTTAAACTTCTCCACAACTTTATCCCTGACCTGTCTGGTGTGTTCCTTGGACTTCATGATGGTGTTTGCTCCCCAATATTCTCTTAACAAACCTCTGAGGCCGTCACAGAACAGCTGTATTTGTACTGAGATTAGATTACACACAGGTTGACTCTATTTAGTCATTAGGTCAACATCCGATCATTCAGCAATCATCAGGCAACTTCTGAAGGCAATTGGCTGCACTCAGAGAAAAGGGGGCTGAATACTTTTGCACACCGCACTTCTCATTTTTTTATTTATAAATTTTTTTTAAATCATGTGTAATTTTCTTTGTACTTCACAGTTGTGTGCCACTTTGTGTTGGTCTTTCACATAAAATTCCAATAAAATATATTTATGTTTGTGGTCGTAACGTGACAAAATGTGGAAAAGCTCAAGGGGTATGAATACTTTTGCAAGCCACTGTATAAAAGACCTCATTTTGTGTTAAAGTATGAATATATGCTTTGCTAAGACAACTATTTTCATATTATTCATTAAGGGCAAATTGTTTTCTTTGTATGTGATAATTCTCACTCTGTGATTATTGAACAGTTATTTAATGTATGTTATTTGAAGGTTTGTTCAATATATGTTATTCAGCAAGTATTCATAATTGACAACGTGGTTTTGTTATGGTATGAGCAAGAGCTAAGAAAGGGGGATGTACCCTCACCGGCTACTGTATTAGGCACACCTGTCCAACTGCTCGTTAACGCAAATTTCTAATCAGCCAATCACATGGCAGCACCTCAATACATTTAGGCATGTAGACATGGTCAAGACGATCTGCTGCAGTTCAAACCGAGCATCAGAATGGGGAAGAAAGGTGATTTAAGTGACTTTGAACGTGGCATGGTTGTTGGTGCCAGACGGGCTAGTCTGAGTATTTCAGAAACTGCTGATCTACTGGGATTTTCACGCACAACTATCTCTAGGGTTTACAGAGAATGGTCCGAAAAAGAGAAAATATCCAGTGAGCGGCAGTTCTGTGGGCGAAAATGCCTTGTTGATGCCAGAGGTCAGAGGAGAATGGCCAGACTGGTTCGAGCTGATAGAAAGGCAACAGTAACTCAAATAACCACTCATTACAACCGAGGTATGCAGAAGGGCATCTCTGAATGCACAACACATCGAACCTTGAGGCAGATGGGCTACAGCAGCAGAAGACCACACCGGGTGCCACTCCTGTCAGCTAAGAACAGGAAACTGAGGCTACAATTTGCACAGGCTCACCAAAATTGGACAATAGAAGATTGGAAAAACGTTGCCTGGTCTGATGAGTCTCGATTTCTGCTGCGACATTCGGATGGTAGGGTCAGAATTTGGCGTCAACAACATGAAAGCATGGATCCATCCTGCCTTGTATCAACGGTTCAGGCTGGTGTTGGTGGTGTAATGGTGTGGGGGATATTTTCTTGGCACACTTTGGGCCCCTTAGTACCAATTGAGCATCGTGTCAACGCCACAGCCTACCTGAGTATTGTTGCTGACCATGTCCATCCCTTTATGACCACAGTGTTCCCATCTTCTGATGGCTGCTTCCAGCAGGATAACGCGCCATGTCATAAAGCTCGAATCATCTCAGACTGGTTTCTTGAACATGACAATGAGTTCACTGTACTCAAATGGCCTCCACAGTCACCAGATCTCAATCCAATAGAGCACCTTTGGGATGTGGTGGACCGGGAGATTCGCATCATGGATGTGCAGCCGACAAATCTGCAGCAACTGCGTGATGCTATCATGTCAATATGGACCAAACTCTCTGAGGAATGTTTCCAGTACCTTGTTGAATCTATGCCACGAAGGATTAAGGCAGTTCGGAAGGCAAAAGGGGGTCCAACCTGGTACTAGGAAGGTGTACCTAATAAAGTGGCCAGTGAGTGTAGATCAGTGACTGTGTTATTGCTGATGTTTATTGAGCCACTGCAGACACCGTACTGAGAAACACTTGGTTATACAGGTTACCGAGTGGGGGGCCCGCGTGGTGATAGTGCTGGATGCCAGCTACCTGTATGTTGTCTTATTGCATCCTCGTCGTGTTGGTTAATAAACCAGGTTATGAGTACTAACCCTGCGTCATTCATGAGAACACGAAACAAAAATGAATCACTAATATAAGTGTAACCAATCCATCAAGTGTTGATGTAAATTTGTTATATTAAATAAACCGCCCTCAGCAGGCCCGTAGCCAGAAACATATTTTGGGGGGGGGGGGTCAGGCAACACTGCCGAAAGCTAACGGTAAATAAAATTCCCACACTGTATACTATAGCCTAATACCCAACCGTACGGTAAATGTCAACGTATTAATGGCCCCTAGATAATAATCAATGCATTAATAAATAAAAGTGGGTCTTACCTTATAAAAGCAGGTCAAATCGTCTTTTTTGTCTGCAAAAGATGTCCAGTACCTCTTCCGGCGTCACCACAATGTCTCTGTGCTCCGAGAGCAATGCCAGTCCATTAAGCCGTCTTTCCGTCATTGTACTGCGCATTTTGTCCTTTATCCTCCCCAGACGGGAAAAACTTCTCTCGACATGGGCACTGGTGACAGGAAGCGTGGTCAAAACGCGGAGAAGCTTGAAGATGCTTGGAAACAACTCACTGTTACAGGCATTTAATGCCTCAATGGCATTTTGTGGAACGTAAGTTGCATCTTTCCATTTATCCCGCCAGGTGTCAATTTCTGACTTTACAACTTCCAGATGCGGTGACACTTCATCAGGATGCAGGTTGGAGAGCGCTTGAGCTGAGCTGTCGTTCAGCATGCTGACCTTAGATGGCAGTAAGGAGCAGAGGTTGGAGATCACATTTCTGTGTTTGCTGAAGCGTTCCTTCATCTGTGATGAATAAAAGTCAAGCATGACTATGAAAAGCTTTTGCCGGTAGTGATTTTCACAGGCCTTAAATGGATTCTCATTGCAGTCCATGCCTCTTCGTGGTCGAAATTCAACCCCATACTTGGCTGCTTGGGAAGAGGTCTTTTGGAAAATCTGCCCGAACTCCATCTCAGAGTTAGCCCTCATCTCATCTGCCTGCTTAATAACAGCATCAGCAGCTGAAACGCAACTCACCAAGTCACAATTTTCCTTCTGAAGGAAGGTGGACAGGTGGTAGGTTTTTGCAAGCATCTTCTCACTCACATTCATGGACAGCATGAATTCTGCATTGTCAATTGAATTAAAGAGCTGAGTGGCTTTGACAGATGTGTCTCCTGTGAAGGTTTCACTGATTTTCTGCAGGCTGGATCGCACAGGGTCTAAAAGCTCGTTGAATGTAAATATTGCGTCGTGGCGTTCGACCCATCTCGTTTCACACAACTTCGTCAGTCGCGTTTTCTTGCAGTCGGGTAAAAGACGCTCCGTCTCGTGTCGCAGACTGGCAGACCGCAAAGCCGAATCATGGAAAAAAGTGCAGATTTCCGAGACAATTCCAAAGCAATTTCGCACCATTTGTACAGTGCAGCACTTGTTTAGGACCAAATTCAAACTGTGGCTGGCACAGTGCACATAAACTGCTTGCTTGTGCTTCTCTTTGATTTTAGCTTGGGCACCATTTAAACGGACACTCATGGCAGATGCGCCGTCGTATCCCTGGCCACGTAAAAACTGTAAATCAACGCCTGCATTTGTCAACTGACTTTCGATTGAATTGGCGATTGCCTCCCCGGTTAACTTCTCGATATCAACAAAGGACAAAAAAATCCTCTCTGATGCTATATTGGCTGTCATGCTGGTTCACGTATCTGACACGGACAAAAAGCTGCTCCCGTCCTGAAACATCTTTCATTTCATCTGCCAACACAGCGAAACACTGCGCGGAGTTTACTTTCTGCACCAGTTTGTTTGTTATCACATCTCCAATTATGCTGATTATTTCATTTTGTACATCAGGACTGCAGTAGCTAGCGTTTGCTGCACATTTACTCAAGTGTTGTAACAGTACTGTGTCGCCAGATGTAGCCCTAAACCTGAGTAAAGCCCTGAAATTTCCGTCATTGTGAGTTGGCTCATTCAATGTCACTGGTCCTGAATCAATATCACCTCTCAGGGCGAGTTCTTGGCGACCGCAAAAAATCAACGTTGCAATGCTGCTTTTGAGTTTTTCTCTGTTTTCTTGGACTCGCTTTTTTTCTCAGAATCTAGCCTCAGTGAAATTGCATCCATTTTATTGTTGAGAACCATTTGGAAATTGTCCGCTTTCAAACATGCATCCTTGTGATATGCCTTTTGTGCATGGTCTTTGAACGTCTCTAAAGCATGTTTCCAGTCTGAGAAGTGGACATCCTTTGTTTTGCATGGCACCGTTAGCGTCAGTTTTATTTACAGTTTTGCGGTCGTGACGTGCCTGTCCTCTTCTGAACGGCTTCTTGCTAACTGCATCTACAGACTGGTTGATTACGCCTGCTGTGGGGGAATCCATTGTTTTTAATTGCTGCTGTGATAGTTCGTGTGATCGTGCTATGTCAACAGCCCTTTCCAGTGTTAGCTCTGGACCTACACAGAGAAGCTTTCTCACTCTTGTTGAGTTTGTGGCAAACACAATTCTGTCCCTGACCATCTCGTCACTGTTAGGATAATCACAGTCTTTCACTAGCAGTCTTAATTCAGTCACAAACTGGCCGAATTTTTCACCTTCGCCTTGCATCTTTTCGTGGAACTCATAACGTGCAAAGATGGGGTTAGCTTTGGGCATTACGTTGGCTTCAAAGCCTTCATAAAAGGTTTTCAATACCTTTTTCTGGTCTGCAGTGAGAGTTCATGTATTGAAGACGTCTCTGCCCTTCTCCCCAATCCATAACAGCAAGTAGCTACATTTTTCCTCCTCCTTTTTTGCTCCTCATAAACTCCACATGCTGGCAAAACTTTCTCCACGCATCGGGAAGGTTGGACGAGTCCCAATCCATCCGTGGCATCGGAACACCGGTAGCCTCCATCTCTCGTCGTGAGGTCGATGTGAGCACTAGCGAGTTGATTCTGACACCATGTAATATTTAAAAGGGTTTTCTCCTAACGGTCACTCTACAGTGACTCGAATGAAGCAATGTCCACACATTAAATAACGTTTGGTGTTCCGTGTTTACTGTGGTCTGCCATGCATCCACAATCCCTTCCGTCTGGTGCATTTCCTGAATCTCCAGGATAGGCCAGTGACGTCATCACCTAGCGTCGTGCTGCACTAGACCATTACTTGATCATACCATTATATCCTGACCTATGGATATTACAGTGTGGACTTCTTCTGAGACACTATACAGGCAAATAAAACTTCACCTTAAAATATAGCCGCAAGAAGCAATTAACGGGGTCTAAGCAGCATTGCAGCTGCCTACCAACTTTGTAGCGCCCCCATGTGTCCGATCTGTTTCATATTTGGCTTCTATTTGCCACAAAGAATACGCCTCTCAAGTTTCATGAAGATCGGCCATTCACACTAGCAAATATTAGCTACTGCATTTTGATTGGCTGTTTGGCGACCATTTTGGTAATCCAGCCAATTGGCACTTTAGGCAATGTAACCCAGATGGGGCCAGATTTTTAGCTTGAGCGGTTTTTTGAGATATTGGCATGTGTCAGTTGTAGCACCCCCTATGGATGAAATTTCACAAGATTTGGTGTGCTTCCAAAGAATATTGTCTTGGCTGTGCTTAGCAAGTTTTGTTAAGTTTGGACAATCATATTAAAAGATATAGGCAACAGAATCACTATTGACCACACCTTAAATGTTGAGTGACATGTAACTTTGAAATGGAAAAGCATATCGACATTCTTTTAAAAACTTTCTATCAGCACTGTGTGGAGATGATGCAGACCAAATTTCACGAGAATCAGATAAACAGCCTCAGACTAGTTCATTTTACTTTCACTTTGCTTTTTTGTGTGGAAATGGCGGGACAATTTTGCAGGCGTAAATTGGCGGGAATGGGTGTGTTAGATTCGGGAACTTTGAAGGAATCAGAAAAGAAAATAATTTCTCAGAAAGTCCAGAGCTCGAGATATGGCCCAAAATGTAAATGTGCTTATTGAAACGCCCCCATGTGTTCGATCTATTTCATATTTGCTGCATGGCCTCTATGTGCCACAAATAATAAGCCTGTCAAGTTTCATGAAGCTCGGCCATTCACACTAGCAAATATTAGCTACTGAATTTTGACTGGCTGTTTGGCGGCCATTTTGGTAATCCAGCCAATCGGCAAAAGTTCCTAAAGAGGCAATGTAGCCAAATGGGTCCAAGTATACCAATTTTCAGATTTGTAACTCAAGCAGTTTTTGAGATATTGACATGTCACTTGTAGCGCCCCCTAGGGACGAAATTTCACAAAATTTTGCGTGCTTCCAAAGAATGTTGTGCTGATGCGGCCTAACAACGGCCGTTAAGTTTGGACAATAAAATCACTAGATATAGGCAATAGAATCACTATGGGCCACACCTTACATGTTGATCGACATGTAACTTCGAAATGGAATGACGTCAAAATTATTTCGACCACTTTTTATCAGCATTGTCTGGAGATGACGCACACCAAATGTCATGCGAATCGGATGAACAGCCTCAGACTAGTTCATTTTACTTTCACTTCCAGTTTTTTGAAAATGGCGGGAAATTTGGCTGGCGGAAATTGGCGGGAATTGGTGCTTTAAAGGCGGCACGGTGGCGCAGTGGTTAGCGCGGTCGCCTCACAGTGAGAAGGTCCTGGGCTCTAGTCCAACCTTGGGGGTCGTATTTTGTGTGGAGTTTGCATGTTCTCCCCGTGTCTGCGTGGGTTTCTTCCGGGGTCTCCGGTTTCCTCCCACAGTCCAAAGACATGTAGGTCAGGTGAATCGTCCATACTAAATTGCCCCTAGGGATGAATGTGTGTGTGGGCCCTGTGTGACAGTCTGGCGGCCTGTCCAGGGTGTCTCCCCACCTGCCGCCCAATGACTGCTGGGTTAGGCTCCAGCATCCCCGCGACCCTGAGAGCAGGATAAGCGGTTCGGAAAATGGATGGATGGGTGCTTTAGATTCGGGAGCTTCCAAAGAATTAGAGGAAAAAATAATTTCTCAAAAATTCTATACAGAGCCCGAGATATGACCCAAAACATAAATGTGCTTATTGTAGCGCCCCGTGGAAACAACGACAACAACAACAATAACAATAATGATGATAATAATAATAATGCAATAATCTTAGAAAAACAATAGGGTTCCGCAGCTGTCGCTGCTTGGACCCCTAAATATGAAGTGCTGGGTATTGACCTTCCTGACTGACGTTAGCTGTGTTGGTTAACTTGAAACTAGCTAGCAAGATCACAACCATGCTTACAAATGCTCTTCTCAAACGTTAAACACAACAAAATTATTCAAGGCACTAATGAACAAGAACACCAATTCTTCAAAAGCTTACCAAACTGGATTACAACATACAGATTCTACTACTACTTTCAGCTGCTCCCGTTAGGGGTCGCCACAGCGGATCATCCGTTTCCATTTCTTCCTGTCTTCTGCGTCTTCCTCTGTCACACCAGCCACCTGCATGTCTTCCCTCACCACATCCATAAACCTCTTTTGCCTTCCTCTTCTCCTCTTCCCTGGCAGCTCCATATTCAGTATCCTTCTCCCAATATAACCAGCATCTCTCCTCCACACATGTCCAAGCCATCTCAATCTTGCCTCTCTTGCTTTGTCATCAAACCGTCCAACCTGAGCGGTCCCTCTAATATAATCATTCCTAATCCTGTCCTTCTTCGTTACTCCCAGTGAAAATTTTAGCATCTTCAACTCTGCTACCTCCAGCTCCGTCCCGTCTTTTCATCAGTGCCACTGTCTCCAAATCATACAACATAGCTGGTCTCACAACCATCTTGTAAACCTTCCCTTTAACTCTTGCTGGTACCCTTCTGTCGCAAATCACTCCTGACACTCTTCTCCACCCACTCCACCCTGCCTGCACTCTCTTCTTCACCTCTCTACTGCACTCCCCGTTACTTTGGACAGTTGACCCCAAGTATTTAAACTCAAATGCCTTTGTCAACTCCACTCCTTGCATCCTGACCATTCCACTGTCCTCCCTCTCATTCACGCATAGGTATTCCGTCTTGCTCCTACTGACTTTCATTCCTCTTCTCTACAGTGCATACCTCCACCTCTCCAGGCTCTCCTCAACCTGCACCCTACTCTCGCTACAGATCACAATGTCATCCACGAACATCATCGTCCATGGAGACTCCTGCCTGATCTTGTCCGTCAACCTGTCCATCACCATTGCAAACAAGAAAGGGCTCAGAGCCGATCCTTGATGGAATCCCACCTCCACCTGGAACCCATCTGTCATTCCAACCGCACACCTCACCATTGTCACACTTCCCTCATACGTATCCTGCACCACTCCTACATACTTCTCTGCAACTCCTGACTTCCTCATACAATACCACACCTCCTCTCTCGGCACCCTGTCGTATGCTTTCTCTAAATCTAAAGACACAATGCAACTCTTTCTGGCCTTCTCTATACTTCTCAATCAACATTCTCAAAGCAAACCGCATCTGTGGTGCTCTTTCGTGGCATGAAACCATACTGCTGCTCACTGATCATCACCTCTCCTCTTAACCTAGCTTCTATTACTCTTTCCCAAATCTTCATGCTTTGGCTGATCAACTTTATACCTCTGTAGTTGTTACAGTTCTGCACATCACCCTTGTTCTTGAAAATCGGTACCAGTATGCTTCTTCTCCACTCCACAGGCATCCTCTCACTTTCCAAGATTGTGTTAAACAATCTAGTTAAAAACTCCACTGCCATCTCTCCTAAACATCTCCATGCCTCCACAGGTATGTCATCAGGACCAACTGCCTTTCCACTCTTCATCCTCTTCATAGCTGCCCTCACGTCCTCCTTGTTAATCCACTGAACTTCCTGATTCACTATCCCTGCATCATCCAACCTTCTCTCTCTCTCACTTTCTTCATTCATCAGCCCCTCAAAGTACTCCTTCCACCTTCTTAGCACACCCTCCTCGCTTGTCAGCACATTTCCATCTCTATTCTTGATCGCCCTAACTTGTTGCACATCCTTTGCAGCTCGGTCCCTCTGTCTAGCCAATCGGTACAAGTCCTTTTCTCTGCCCTTAGTGTCTAACCTGTCATACAAATCACCATACGCCTTTTCCTTTGCTTTTGCCACCTCTCTCTTTGCTTTACGCTGCATCTCCTTGTACTCCTGTCTACTTTCCTCATCTCTCTGACTATCCCACTTCTTCTTTGCCAACCTTTTCCTCTGTATACTTTGCTGTACTTCCTCATTCCACCACCAAGTCTTCTTGTCTTCCTTCCTCTGTCCTGATGACACACCAAGTGCCTTCCTAGCTGTCTCCCTCACTATTTCTGCAGTATCTGGCAACTCTTCGCTACCACCCAGTGCCTGTCTTAACTCCTGCCTGAACTCCACAAAACAGTCTTCCTTCTTCAACTTCCACCATTTGATCTTCGGCTGTGTCTTTACTCGCTTCCTCTTCTTGGTCTCCAAAGTCATCTGACAGACCACCATCCGATGCTGCCTAGCTACATTCTCCCCTGTCACCACCTTGCAGTCTCCAATCCCCTTTAGATCGCGCCTTCTACATAAGATATAGTCCACGTGTGTGCACTTCCCTCCACTCTTGTACGTCACCTTGTGTTCCTCCCTCTTCTTGAAATATGTATTCACCACAGCCATTTCCATCCTTTTTGCAAAATCGACCACCATCTGTCCTTCCACATTTCTCTCCTTGACTCCATACCTTCCCATCACCCCCTCATCACCCCTGTTCCCTTCACCAACATGTCCATTGAAGTCTGCTCCAATCACCACTCTCTCCTCCTTGGGTACCCTCTCCACCACGTCATCCAACTCACTCCAGAATTCTTCTTTTTCATCCATCTCACACCCAACTTGCGGGGCATATGCGCTGATAACATTCAGCAATAAACCTTCAATTTCCAGCTTCATACTCATCACTCTGTCTGACACTCTCTTCACCTCCAGCACGCTCTTGACATACTCTTCCTTCAGAATTACCCCTACCCCATTTCTCCTCCCATTCACACCATGGTAGAAGAGTTTGAACCCACCTCCAATACTCCTGGCCTTACTCCCCTTCCACCTGGTCTCTTGCACACATAGTATGCCTACCTTTCTTCTTTCCATCATATCAGCCAGCTCTCTCCCTTTACCAGTCATAGTGCCAACATTCAATGTTCCAATTCTCACCTCCACATGCCTTCCCTTCCTCCTCTCTAGCTGCCTCTGGACATGCCTTACCCCTCTCCTTCTCCTTCGCCCAACAGTAGCATAGTTTTCACCGGCACCCTACTGGTTAAAAGTACCAGTGGCGGTCGTTGATAACCCGGGCCTCGACCGATCCGGTATGGAAATCTTATTTATGATCCGCATATTTTATTTGGCAAAGATTTTACGCCAGATGCCCTTCCTGACGCAACCCTCCCCATTTGTCCGGGCTTGGGACCGGCACTAAGGATGCACTGGCTTGTGCATCCTCAGTGGCTGGGTTGATTACAACATACAGATTAAATACCTTATATTTCACATTGTTACAGGTACCGGCTGGTACCCGTGGAGACCGAATATAAGCTCTGTTTTAAACAGATAAAAGTAGAGACAGGAGACGTTATTGTCTGCATCAATCAGGCTGTTCTCTGTCTTTATTAAACATTTTTGTTTACCATGTGATCATCTGGTTTCTTACTTTCTTTTTCTCTTTTTTTAACAAAATAATCTAACAAAAACACAAGTCTCATAACATCTCATGAATTCCATATTCACATACAAAATTATGAATTCTCCAGTTTCAGACATCTGAATTAGAAATCCTTTGTAATCTATGAAAATTGTAGATCAGTCACTGTGTTATTGCTGATGTTTATTGAGCCACTGCAGACACCGTACTGAGGAACACTCAGTTATACAGGTTACCGGGTGAGGGCCCGCGGAGCGATAGTGCTGGATGCCAGCTACCCGTATGTCGCGTTATTGCATCCTCGTCGTGTTGGTTACTAAACCAGGTTATGAGTACTAACCCTAAGTCATTCATGAGAACACGAAACATGGTGTCAGAAGCGGAAGATTTTGGAACTTTCACGCACATTTTTTCGGCCGATACTTTTATTTTTTCTAGCGAGGACAACGGAGCCACCTAGCCTACGGAGCTAATCAGCGAACATGTTGGACGGATTTCGGCGGCCCGACCCTCTCGTCTTTGATGGCAACATCAGTGAAAACTGGCGGATCTTCGAACAGGAATATTGTAGAGCCGAAGGAACGGAGAAGACCGTAGGTTCACACTTTAGCCGTGTTGGCAACTTTCTTTAATCCACGGTAAATCAGAGAGACAACAAAACCCAGCTCGACTGAGCGGAGGCGGCAAGAATAACCAGAAAACTGGCTGGACAACCATAACTTAACCCTGCGTTAACCTGCCAGGGCAACCATGACTTAACCCTTAGTTCCTGGGTTGAATTCTGTCCCCAATACGTGTCCACCACAATATGACATTTTCGTCGCGGCGGCGGCAGCGGCACTCTTGACAAGCCAGCCCGCACCCGTGTATACATCCCCCTCAACTTAGCAGTACCAGAGGCCATTGAACGCGAACGGTCTTTTGTGTATGCAGCAGAAGTGAGAGCACCCGGCGAGGGAGGACAAGTCCTCGTTCCCGCTGAATCCAAGGAGGATCCCGAATGCCTGAAAAGAAAGTTTCGTGAGATATGCAGCCCACGGTCCAACATTACAATGGAAAGACACAAGTTCAACACACGCAATCAGAGGGCTGGTGAGTCCATTGAATCATATGTCAGTGACTTGAGAAGTAAAGTAAAAAGCTGGAACTTCGGAGATCTATGTGAAGAGCTCGTTCGGGACAGATTTGTCTGTGACATAAATAATGACAACCATTGATGGAAGGACAAGTTATCAGAATGCAGACCCCTCAAGGCTCTAGTCGAACAGGCATGGTAAAGGAAATCTGCAAGGAGCCCAGATCCTATCTCATTCACTCAGAAGGAAAGCTATACAGGAGAAATAGGCGCCACATTCTGCCGGTTGTCGAGCCTGCTCCAGCACAGCACTACCCAGACGACAGTGAATGTCAGGACAGTGGACATGAACTTAACAACCAGCACACTCCGACAAAAGTGTCACACAACATGCTGGACACTGAACAGTCACATATAAAAACACCTACAGCTGTGCTACCTGCTAAGACAACTGGAAGTCTGTACACAACACGCTATGGTCGTGTCAGCAAGCCAAATCCTAAGTATAAAGATTGAGTCAATTTGTCAGCTCAAAATTTTGAAGGTTATGTCATTAAAGTTAATTCTCTGATTTGCTAAGAGCTGACATTGAGGTCTTTGGGTTTCGTTTCAGGTATCTTCACATACAGTGGCTTGCAAAAGTATTCATACCCCTTGAACTTTTCCACATTTTGTCACGTTTCGACCACAAACATAAATATATTTTATTGGAATTTTATGTGAAAGACCAACACAAAGTGGAACACAATTGTGAAGTACAAAGAAAATTATACATGATTTGAAAAAAAATGTACAAATAAAAAACTGAAAAGTGCGGTGTGCAAAAGTATTCAGCCCCCCTGAGTCAATACTTTGTGGAACCGCCTTTTGCCACAACTACAGCTGCAAGTCTTTTGGGGTATGTCTCTACCAGCTTTGCACATCTAGAGACTGAAATGTTTGCCCATTCTTCTTTTCAAAATAGCTCAAGCTCAGTCAGATTAGATGGAGAGCGTTTGTGAACAGCAGTTTTCAGATGTTGCCACAGATTCTCAGTTGGATTTAGGTCTGGACTTTGACTGGGCCATTCTAACACATGAATATGTTTTGTTTTAAACCAGTCCATTGTAGCCTGGGCTTTATGTTTAGGGTCGTTGTCCTGCTGGAAGGTGAACCTCCGCCCCAGTCTCAAGTCTTTTGCAGACTCCAACAGGTTTTCTTCCAAGATTGCCCTGTATTTGGCTCCATCCATCTTCCCATCAACTCTGACCATCTTCCCTGTCCCTGCTGAAGAGAAGCACCCCCAGAGCATGATGCTGCCACCACCATGTTTGACTGTGGGGATGGTGTGTTCAGAGTGATGTGCAGTGTTAGTTTTCCGCCACACATAGCGTTTTGCATTTAGGCCAAAAAGTTCAATTTTGGTCTCATCTGACCAGAGCACCTTCTTCCACATGTTTGCTGTGTCCCCCACATGGCTTCTGGCAAACTGCAAACGGGACTTCTCATGGTTTTCTTTTAACAATGGCTTTCTTCTTGCCACTCTTCCATAAAGGCCAGATTTGTGCAGTGCACGACCAATAGTTGTGCTGTGGACAGATTCCCCCACCTGAGCTGTGGATCTCTGCAGTTCGTCCAGAGTCACCACGGGCCTCTTGGCTGCATCTCTGATCAGTGCTCTCCTTGTTCGGCCTGTAAGTTTAGGTGGACGGCCGTGTCTTGGTAGGTTTGCAGTTGTGCCATACTCTTTCCATTTCCGGATGATGGATTGAACAGTGCTCCGTGAGATGTTCAAAGCTTGGGAAATCTTTTTATAGCCTTTAAACTTCTCCACAACTTTATCCCTGACCTGTCTGGTGTGTTCCTTGGACTTCATGATGGTGTTTGCTCCCCAATATTCTCTTAACAAACCTCTGAGGCCGTCACAGAACAGCTGTATTTGTACTGAGATTAGATTACACACAGGTTGACTCTATTTAGTCATTAGGTCAACATCCGATCATTCAGCAATCATCAGGCAACTTCTGAAGGCAATTGGCTGCACTCAGAGAAAAGGGGGCTGAATACTTTTGCACACCGCACTTCTCATTTTTTTATTTATAAATTTTTTTTAAATCATGTGTAATTTTCTTTGTACTTCACAGTTGTGTGCCACTTTGTGTTGGTCTTTCACATAAAATTCCAATAAAATATATTTATGTTTGTGGTCGTAACGTGACAAAATGTGGAAAAGCTCAAGGGGTATGAATACTTTTGCAAGCCACTGTATAAAAGACCTCATTTTGTGTTAAAGTATGAATATATGCTTTGCTAAGACAACTATTTTCATATTATTCATTAAGGGCAAATTGTTTTCTTTGTATGTGATAATTCTCACTCTGTGATTATTGAACAGTTATTTAATGTATGTTATTTGAAGGTTTGTTCAATATATGTTATTCAGCAAGTATTCATAATTGACAACGTGGTTTTGTTATGGTATGAGCAAGAGCTAAGAAAGGGGGATGTACCCTCACCGGCTACTGTATTAGGCACACCTGTCCAACTGCTCGTTAACGCAAATTTCTAATCAGCCAATCACATGGCAGCACCTCAATACATTTAGGCATGTAGACATGGTCAAGACGATCTGCTGCAGTTCAAACCGAGCATCAGAATGGGGAAGAAAGGTGATTTAAGTGACTTTGAACGTGGCATGGTTGTTGGTGCCAGACGGGCTAGTCTGAGTATTTCAGAAACTGCTGATCTACTGGGATTTTCACGCACAACTATCTCTAGGGTTTACAGAGAATGGTCCGAAAAAGAGAAAATATCCAGTGAGCGGCAGTTCTGTGGGCGAAAATGCCTTGTTGATGCCAGAGGTCAGAGGAGAATGGCCAGACTGGTTCGAGCTGATAGAAAGGCAACAGTAACTCAAATAACCACTCATTACAACCGAGGTATGCAGAAGGGCATCTCTGAATGCACAACACATCGAACCTTGAGGCAGATGGGCTACAGCAGCAGAAGACCACACCGGGTGCCACTCCTGTCAGCTAAGAACAGGAAACTGAGGCTACAATTTGCACAGGCTCACCAAAATTGGACAATAGAAGATTGGAAAAACGTTGCCTGGTCTGATGAGTCTCGATTTCTGCTGCGACATTCGGATGGTAGGGTCAGAATTTGGCGTCAACAACATGAAAGCATGGATCCATCCTGCCTTGTATCAACGGTTCAGGCTGGTGTTGGTGGTGTAATGGTGTGGGGGATATTTTCTTGGCACACTTTGGGCCCCTTAGTACCAATTGAGCATCGTGTCAACGCCACAGCCTACCTGAGTATTGTTGCTGACCATGTCCATCCCTTTATGACCACAGTGTTCCCATCTTCTGATGGCTGCTTCCAGCAGGATAACGCGCCATGTCATAAAGCTCGAATCATCTCAGACTGGTTTCTTGAACATGACAATGAGTTCACTGTACTCAAATGGCCTCCACAGTCACCAGATCTCAATCCAATAGAGCACCTTTGGGATGTGGTGGACCGGGAGATTCGCATCATGGATGTGCAGCCGACAAATCTGCAGCAACTGCGTGATGCTATCATGTCAATATGGACCAAACTCTCTGAGGAATGTTTCCAGTACCTTGTTGAATCTATGCCACGAAGGATTAAGGCAGTTCGGAAGGCAAAAGGGGGTCCAACCTGGTACTAGGAAGGTGTACCTAATAAAGTGGCCAGTGAGTGTAGATCAGTGACTGTGTTATTGCTGATGTTTATTGAGCCACTGCAGACACCGTACTGAGAAACACTTGGTTATACAGGTTACCGAGTGGGGGGCCCGCGTGGTGATAGTGCTGGATGCCAGCTACCTGTATGTTGTCTTATTGCATCCTCGTCGTGTTGGTTAATAAACCAGGTTATGAGTACTAACCCTGCGTCATTCATGAGAACACGAAACAAAAATGAATCACTAATATAAGTGTAACCAATCCATCAAGTGTTGATGTAAATTTGTTATATTAAATAAACCGCCCTCAGCAGGCCCGTAGCCAGAAACATATTTTGGGGGGGGGGGGTCAGGCAACACTGCCGAAAGCTAACGGTAAATAAAATTCCCACACTGTATACTATAGCCTAATACCCAACCGTACGGTAAATGTCAACGTATTAATGGCCCCTAGATAATAATCAATGCATTAATAAATAAAAGTGGGTCTTACCTTATAAAAGCAGGTCAAATCGTCTTTTTTGTCTGCAAAAGATGTCCAGTACCTCTTCCGGCGTCACCACAATGTCTCTGTGCTCCGAGAGCAATGCCAGTCCATTAAGCCGTCTTTCCGTCATTGTACTGCGCATTTTGTCCTTTATCCTCCCCAGACGGGAAAAACTTCTCTCGACATGGGCACTGGTGACAGGAAGCGTGGTCAAAACGCGGAGAAGCTTGAAGATGCTTGGAAACAACTCACTGTTACAGGCATTTAATGCCTCAATGGCATTTTGTGGAACGTAAGTTGCATCTTTCCATTTATCCCGCCAGGTGTCAATTTCTGACTTTACAACTTCCAGATGCGGTGACACTTCATCAGGATGCAGGTTGGAGAGCGCTTGAGCTGAGCTGTCGTTCAGCATGCTGACCTTAGATGGCAGTAAGGAGCAGAGGTTGGAGATCACATTTCTGTGTTTGCTGAAGCGTTCCTTCATCTGTGATGAATAAAAGTCAAGCATGACTATGAAAAGCTTTTGCCGGTAGTGATTTTCACAGGCCTTAAATGGATTCTCATTGCAGTCCATGCCTCTTCGTGGTCGAAATTCAACCCCATACTTGGCTGCTTGGGAAGAGGTCTTTTGGAAAATCTGCCCGAACTCCATCTCAGAGTTAGCCCTCATCTCATCTGCCTGCTTAATAACAGCATCAGCAGCTGAAACGCAACTCACCAAGTCACAATTTTCCTTCTGAAGGAAGGTGGACAGGTGGTAGGTTTTTGCAAGCATCTTCTCACTCACATTCATGGACAGCATGAATTCTGCATTGTCAATTGAATTAAAGAGCTGAGTGGCTTTGACAGATGTGTCTCCTGTGAAGGTTTCACTGATTTTCTGCAGGCTGGATCGCACAGGGTCTAAAAGCTCGTTGAATGTAAATATTGCGTCGTGGCGTTCGACCCATCTCGTTTCACACAACTTCGTCAGTCGCGTTTTCTTGCAGTCGGGTAAAAGACGCTCCGTCTCGTGTCGCAGACTGGCAGACCGCAAAGCCGAATCATGGAAAAAAGTGCAGATTTCCGAGACAATTCCAAAGCAATTTCGCACCATTTGTACAGTGCAGCACTTGTTTAGGACCAAATTCAAACTGTGGCTGGCACAGTGCACATAAACTGCTTGCTTGTGCTTCTCTTTGATTTTAGCTTGGGCACCATTTAAACGGACACTCATGGCAGATGCGCCGTCGTATCCCTGGCCACGTAAAAACTGTAAATCAACGCCTGCATTTGTCAACTGACTTTCGATTGAATTGGCGATTGCCTCCCCGGTTAACTTCTCGATATCAACAAAGGACAAAAAAATCCTCTCTGATGCTATATTGGCTGTCATGCTGGTTCACGTATCTGACACGGACAAAAAGCTGCTCCCGTCCTGAAACATCTTTCATTTCATCTGCCAACACAGCGAAACACTGCGCGGAGTTTACTTTCTGCACCAGTTTGTTTGTTATCACATCTCCAATTATGCTGATTATTTCATTTTGTACATCAGGACTGCAGTAGCTAGCGTTTGCTGCACATTTACTCAAGTGTTGTAACAGTACTGTGTCGCCAGATGTAGCCCTAAACCTGAGTAAAGCCCTGAAATTTCCGTCATTGTGAGTTGGCTCATTCAATGTCACTGGTCCTGAATCAATATCACCTCTCAGGGCGAGTTCTTGGCGACCGCAAAAAATCAACGTTGCAATGCTGCTTTTGAGTTTTTCTCTGTTTTCTTGGACTCGCTTTTTTTCTCAGAATCTAGCCTCAGTGAAATTGCATCCATTTTATTGTTGAGAACCATTTGGAAATTGTCCGCTTTCAAACATGCATCCTTGTGATATGCCTTTTGTGCATGGTCTTTGAACGTCTCTAAAGCATGTTTCCAGTCTGAGAAGTGGACATTAATTAGCCTGCCAGCTTTTCTGTGCCCTCCCTTGCCCACATGCTCGACTGCAAACGCAACACAGTGCTTACAAAAACAACCGTCGGACCTTGTTGAGTATACTAGCCAGCTACACTGGTCAATCCCATGACGTTGGAAACGTAGTTTACCTCCTAGTTTTGTAGGGAATGTTTGTCCGATATTGGCCGTCCAGTCCAGTGAGTATATTTCTCTTCTCTGTTCGTCTGATATTTTCCCACCAATATAATCCACAAAGTCGTGTGAAAACGTTTCCGAGGTAGAGGACGGCGGGTCTGCTAACTCTGGCTCCGTTTCCGAGGAGGAGGGCAGTGGGTCTGCTAACACTTGCTCTGGAAAGTCGGTAACGTTAGTGACCAGATCACCTGTAATGTTCTTGTTTTTCTTTTTTGAGTCGGGACACGTTGAAAACAAAAAAAATCACTGATTTTACGAATATTAACTTTACTGCTCTTGCCTGATTTACAGGTAGCTTTCGGCGGCTCCATTGCTTTTGAAAAGCAATCTATAGATCGACCATTTAGCTAGCATAACCAGTGGCAGGTTGCTTAGCTGACTCGTCAGGCCCCTGAGCCAATCAAAAGCGTGTGATTTTATTTGTTTTACGAAACAGGCCAATAAGATACATCATGTTTGGAAACAAATTAACTGACAGGTTTAACGCCTGTCAGTCACGATAGATGCAGTGTATGAGTAGGCTAGAGGGGCGGTGACAAATAATCAAAACGATAACTAAATAATTATTGGTGCCATTTCAGACGGGCCGTGGGGTTTCGGGGGGGGGTTCAGACACGAAAACCACCTACCTGGCTACGTGCCTGGCCCTCAGTCACTACTTGTGTAGTCTTTGAAATTATCAACATTAAATAAATATAAACAAACGTTTATATTAATTATAGTGGAACCAGCCTACTGATTTAAAACAACATCAAAACACAATAATAGAAGAATTGCAGGTACGTAGCCACAGGCAAATACACTGCTCAAAAAAATAAAGGGAACACCTAAAAACACAATATAGACCTCGATGAATGAAATATTTCAGCTGAAAATCTTTATTTATTAGACAGAGGAATGTGTTTAGAGCAAAATAACCTAAGAATGATCAATGGAAATCAAAATCATTAGCCCATTAAGGTCTGGATTCAGAATCATACTCAAAATCAAAGTGGAAAATGAGAACATAGGCTGATCCAACTTCTGTGGAAATTCTTCAAGATGATTCAAAATGAGGCTCAGTAGTGTGTGTGGCCTCCACGTGCCTGTATGCACTCCCTACAACGTCTGGGCATGCTCCTGATGAGACGACGGATGGTCTCCTGAGGGATCTCCTCCCAGATCTGGATCAGAGCATCGGTCAACTCCTGGACAGTCTGTGGTGCGACATCGCGTTGGCGGATGGTACGAGACATGATGTCCCAGAGGTGCTCGATTGGATTCAGGTCTGGGGAACGTGCAGGCCAGTCCATAGCATCAATGCCCTCGACATACAGGAACTGCTGACACACTCTGGCCACATGAGGACGAGCATTGTCATGCATGAGCAGGAACCCAGGGCCCACTGCACCAGCATATGGTCTGACAATGGGTCTGAGGATCTCATCCCGGTACCTAATGGCAGTCATGGTACCTCTGGCTAGCACGCAGAGGTCTGTGCGGCCCTCCAAGGATATGCCTCCCCAGACCATCACTGACCCACCGCCAAACCGGTCATGCTGGAGGATGTTGCAGGCAGCAGAACGTTCTCCACAGCGTCTCCAGACTCTCTCATGTCTGTCACATGTGTTCAGTGTGAACCTGCTCTCATCTGTGAAGAGCACAGGGCGCCAATGGCGAATCTGCCAACCAAGATGTTCTCTGGCAAAGGTCAATCGGGCTGCACGGTGTTGGGCTGTGAGCACAGGCCCCAATTGTGGACGTCGGGCCCTCATACCATCCTCATGCATTCTGTTTCTCACTGTTTGAGCAGAAACCTGCACATTAGTGGCCTGTTGAAGGTCGTTTTGTAGGGCTCCCGCAGTGCTCCTCCTGTTCCTCCTTGCACAAAGGACCAGATAGCGGTCCTGCTGCGGGGTTGTTGTCCTCCTGCGGCCCCCTCCACGTCTCCTGGTGTACTGGCCTGTCTCCTGGTACCTCCTCCATGCTCTGGACACTGTGCTGGGAGACACATCAAATCTTCTTGCCACAGCACGCATTGATGTGCCATCCTGGATGAGCTGCACTACCTGAGCAACTTCTGTAGGTTGCAGATACCGCCTCATGCCACCTCTAGTGGTGAGGGCACTAGCAAAATGAAAAACTAACCAAAGATCGGCCAGAAAAGATGAGGACAGGCAAATGGTCTGTGGCCACCACCTGCAAATCCATTCCTGTTATAGGGGTTGTCTTGCAAACTGTCTAATTTCTACCAGGTGGAAATTAGACAATTTACCAACAGGTGAAATTGATTCACAAATCAGTGTTGCTTCCTAACTGGACAGGTTGATATCTCAAAAGTGTGATTGACTTGGAGCTACATTGCATTGCTTATGTGTTCCCTTTATTTTTTTGAGCAGTATACTTTAAATTCACATTCTCAGTTCAGACACAGTACCACCACCACTCACCCTTCTGAACGGGGCTATTGTGAATCAGTCAAGTGTAAATAAAGGTTACTGAACTGAATCTGATGACATGTAAGCTAATAAACATTCAAACAACTTCGTTTTTTTAACATTTATACATTACGTTTCTCAGGTGTATGTAACATAAATTATTTTCCACTGTTTTCTCAAAATAAAAGGTGTCAAGGAGCCATCAAAATAACAAAAGGATATATGCCATTTTCTCGCCGGCCTACTTTCATGCTAGCTTGCAAAGTGTCAGTGAGCCATAAAAGTAACCAAAGGAAATACAGACGGCGCGAACGCCATTTTCTCGCTGGCCTACCGTCTTTCAGGCTAGCGTACATCCATGTTGGACGGAGGGAAACATCCGTATGTTTGCTGCATCAGTAAACACGTATTTTTTCAACTCAATACGACATCAAATTCGAGATTAACACAGTTAAACATGTTAAATCTACATTTAGTGCACTGGATGAGAATAATATACACTACTAACCTGATTTAAACAGATAAAAGTAGAGAGACAGGAGATGTTAGTGTTCGCGTCAATCAGACCGTTCTCTGTCTGAAGAACGGAAGCCTGGCTGGCCCAACTTTGCGACCTAGCGCTCCCGTTTAATCAGAGCTCCCCCTTGTGGCGGACGTAGGAAGAATAGTTTCACAAAGTTATATAATGAATCCGGCGCACACAAAGGAAAACACATCACAAATATTAAACACAAAATGTGACCATACATTTGTGTGTGTCACAACATCAATATAACTTATTTCTTCTCCTGACTTTCTGGCAAGTGGTGCGTAGCGTGAGGTAAGTTGCAAGTCCCCTTGTTATGCCATACAGTGACTTCCGTTCTGGGTTTTCAAAATAAAAACTCCTCAAACGATTTACATGTAAACAATGAAAACAACCCCGTTGTAAGAAACCAATATATATAGAAATGTATGCAGTGCTAAGAACGAAGACAATAAATACGTAAATAAATAAAATAAAACAAAACAAAAGAAATTACACTCAATACATGGTCATTTTCATTCCCCCCCAATCATGAGTGGTTTTCAAAACAGTATGGAATGTAAAACCCGAATGATTCCTTAACTCAGTATGACCTCTAACTCTTCAGACGTTAGTGCATAAGACTCCATGTACTGACTAGAGGGTTAAACAGTCTCTAGAAGCAAGATCGTTCTTCCAACGTTCCCACACTGGTTGGAGTTCACTGGGAAGGGGTTCATCCCATCCTGTGCCGTGTCTACACATTTCCTGAAGCACCCTTTCCCCAGTAAGCACGAAAGGGGCCACAAACCCCAGTGGGTCATAGAGGGAGGCAACTGTGGATAATATGCCACGTCGTGTTGCTGGTTGGTCATTTGGGCAGACACGAAATCTGAACGTGTCCGATTCCATGTGCCAGTGGATTCCTAAGGCTCTCTCCATAGTTGAATCATTCAAGGCCAGATCAAGAGCCTTCGCTTTGGCTGCACACTCAGATGGTGGTAAACTCTCCATCACTGATCTGTTACACACGAACTTCTGCAGTCTTAAACCACCCATAGCACAGAGCTTCCGGGCCTCCTCTGCAAGCTGAATAGCTTCATCTGCGCTTGCCACGCTAGTAATACCGTCGTCCACATAGAAATCTTTCATGATGAATTGTGAGGCAAGGGGAAACAGGCTTTAATTTTCCATAGCAAGTTTTCAGTTCATAGTTGGCGCATCCTGGAGAATACGCGGCACGAAAGAGATGAACCTTCATGCGAAATTCCTGTGGTTCTACACTAAAGTCGCCATCTTTCCACCAGAGGCAGAGCCGGCCCAAGGCTTTCTGGGGCCCTAAGCAGAATTTGATTTGTCCCCCCTGCCCCCCATGCTAAACCTACCTCCCACCACCAACACTATTATGTCCATGCTTGATCGTTGCCATACCATTGTCATGCCTTACTACTGTGCTGGAAAGTCTTAAAATAAACCAGCAGACAGTGCATTTGCTTTTGAATTGTCCAAAAGTGCAGAACAGTAACAAAGAAATAAATTATTTTCTTACATAAAATGCAAATGCAAAAACAGACACTATTAAATAGCAACTTAAATAATGACATACAATGAACAGAGGAACTTCTAACATCTAACAATATAACAATAAAGATTAAAGAATATGTAGATGAATAAAAACTTTTTTTTGGAAAACTATGGTGTTCAAAGGTGTGCTAATGGTTCAGAAAATATCCCAAAATAAAGTGCTTTAATTTATCATTCTTAAAATATTTGTTTCCTTGCTTTTCTGGCGGCAAAGTCATTTATGACGCCATTGTAGGAGATCTCGCGGCCAACTGTATTGTTAATGCTTATAAATACCCGTCCAGCCAATCTCTCTTGAGCCATGGAAGATCTTAAGTATGTTTTTATCTATTTCAGCTTGGAAAAGCTGCGCTCTGCAGAAGCTACAGTCACAGGGAGAGTGCAGGCTATCCTTAGAGCTACCCAAAGATTTGGATGTAACTCACAAATCTGGTTTTCAGACAGGTAAGTCAGGAGCTCAATGCTGTCATACTGGCTTGGGGGAGTTCTGGAAACTCTCCATTTCTGTAGCCAGTTCACTCCCATCAATGTCTGCTTCTTCTCCACATGTGAGTTTCTCCCCAAGAAGACTACATGGATCCCTTCGTGTCTGTGGGTCAAGTTGGCTGAAATTCAGCAGCACTCCAAAGTTGTCTCTGACTTCTCCCAACGACTGAAAGCGGTCTTCCAAAGACTGAATGCTACAGTCTACAACAGCATTAAAAAGGACACTTCCAGTCTCTTCCTGGCTTCAGCTTGTGGCTCATCAGCTGTCTCATAGGCGAACATCCTTTTTGTGGTCCTCAACCTCTTTTCCTTCAGCACTGTCTCAGTGTTCATTTGCTCACAGATCTCTTTTGCTGAGACCTGTACATCATTAAAACCAGTTCTCCTGTAACTGATTAAATTGTTCTTGTACTCTTCTTAAATTGTTCTTGTAAATAGTTTTTGTACATTGCGACAATACTGTCACAATGTACTTGCTTACAGTTATAATGCGCATGAACCTGACCCCAGCTCTGACATAGGCAGTGGAAATTATTAAACCAGTAGCATTAATTTGTCAGTCTGTTAACAACATGATAAAAAAATATTTAGTTTTGTTTTTTGGTGATTACTACTGATATGATATATCACACACACAAAAATATATATATTTATCAACCTGTCGCGTTTGACATTTCAAGCACTCTTGGGGGCCTGCTGCTGGCTCGGGAGCCCTAACCGACTGCTTAGTTCGCTTATGCCTTGGGCCGGCTCTGAGCAGAGGAAACGCAGACAGTCTCTGTCGGCTTCAGACACGTGGAACTGATGGAACATATTTTCGGTGTCGCACATTAGTGTGATATGGTGCTGTCTAAATCTCATGAGAGCACCGTTTAGATTGTTCAGCAGGTCTGTCTGGGCCGGACAGAAGATGGTCATTTAGGCTAGTTCCCTTGTACTTAGTGGAACAATCAAAAACCAAATGGAGTTTCTGAGGTTTTTTTTAGAGTGGTAAACCTCATGATGGGGATGTGCCATTTTCTCCTTCCTTTCCCTGATCATAGACTTCATCTGCCTCTCCCTTTTCGATGACTTCATCCATAAACTTCACATATTGTTCCTTGTGCTTATCATCCTTCAACAGCTTTCTTTTAAGATGACCGAGCCTGACCATGGTCAGTTGCTTATCGTCTGGGAGGTAGGGTATTGTATTTTTAAATCACTTCAGGACACAGCGCTGTCGCTCGACACAACCTCTCCGTGGCATTCTTTATTTAGACTGACACAGCATCAAAGGCAGACCCGATCAAACAACTCAGAGCCCGCAGGCATCACCAATCGATCCCAGCACAATAGAACAGCACCAAATCAAATGCAGCACTGTCGATGTGTGCAGACATAACATTCCCCCCCCCCCGGCAGGATTTCAAACATGAAAGGTTGACACAAAGTCCTCTAGGTGGCCAGGGCGTAAACGTGTGCGAACAGGTCGGGGGGCGGCCTGAGGCTGGGCAGGCCGAGGTGGGGAGGGAGAAGGCAGGGGAAGAAACCTCAGGTAGTAACTTGTCATACCCAGGAAGGAGGCGACCTGGGCGGCCGAGCTGGGCTCAGGGATGGCCTAAATGGCGTCCACGTTGGATTGTAGTGGAGTTACACCGCTCGCTGACAGCCGGAACCCCACGAAGTCGATGGCTGGCACAGAGAGGACACATTTCTCAGCATTGAGAGTTAGCTTGTGCTTGGACAGGGCTGCGAAGACTATGTTAAGGCGCTTGTCGTGGATTTCACTGGTGGGCCCTTGTACCACTATATTGTCCAGATAAATGGCCACGCCCAGTATGCCAGCCAGCACGGAGATCATGATTTTCTGGAAGCAGCTAGGGGCGGAGCTGAGACCGAAAGGCATCCTGGTGTAGCGAAACACTCCTGCATGTGTCACAAAGGCTGTGAGGTTTCGGCTGCTGGGGTGGAGGGGCACCTGTAAGTACCCCTGTCTGAGGTCGAGCTTGGAGAACACCTCAGAGCCATAGAACTGAGCAGTGAGTTCTTCTGAGGTGGGCAGTGGATACTTATCAGGGACCACTGCCATATTTACTGCACGTAGATCGACGCAGACACGCAGGCCCCCCGACTTCTTCTTAGCCACCACGAGGTTTGAGACCCAAGGTAACGCGTCCACCGGTTCAATGATGCCAGCTTCCAGCAGTTGTTGCAGCTCGGCGGAGACCCCATCACGGAGAGCCAACGGGATGCGGCGCAGTGGTTGGATGACAGATTTCACAGCAGGGTTGAGGAGAGGTTGATGGGCGAAGGCGGAGAGGCAGCCCAGCCCCATAAACAGCGATGGCCACTTCTGCTGCCAAGGTGTGGCAACAGTCAGGATTGCTGCCCCCCTTGTGTCTAAGAGGGAGAACCCCAGAGCGGAGAACAGGTCCAGGCCCATCAGGTTGGCCCCATGGCGTGCCACATGAAAAATTGCATTGGGCACCAGCTTGGTTCCATAGCGGACAGTCACTTGGAGAGAGCCAACCAGATCGATTTTGGAGTCACCATACCCACAGAGGACAGCTGAGGGTGCGGACAGTGGCAGTGAACCGAAAAATTGACTTTAGGTATCAACATTCAGGAGAGACACACTTGCACCGGTGTCCAACAGCAGGGGGATGCACACATCATTAATGTTGACTGTGCATGATTTGAATGACACTGGCCCAGAGCTCACCTTGTGAAGACTGGGGGGTGTGGCCCTCTGACCCAGCCGGGGAAGATCGACAGACGTTGGCAAAGTGATTGTGCTTACCGCAGCTACGGCATGTCTGGCCACGGGCAGGGCAGTTCTGAGTCCTTGAAACATGAGACCGAGACCCACAGTTACTACAGGACTGTTGAGGGCGGGGCCGAGAACGCCGTCGTTGCAGTTGCAAGACGTCCCCAGTGGAGTCCGCGCCCGCCTCGCTCTGGCTGAGTTGCGTCCCGAGGGGCAGCCGTGAGTAGAGGGAGGAGTCGTTGGCAGCTTGACTGGAGGTGGCCACTTGCTGTGTATTTAGCATAGCAGCACACTCAGCTGCTCCCTCAACCTGTAGTGCGATGGTAATTGCTCTGGACAGCAGCAGATCGTCTTTTTCCAGCAGGAGAGTCTCACGCACCTTTGCGTTGTTGGTGTGTTCGATTAGCTGGTCGCGAACCATCTCGTCCTGAAGCGCGCCAAACTTGCATAAGCTAGCTAGCCCTCGCAAATTAGCTACGTACTGCCGCACAGACTCACCAGGCAGTTGGTGTCGCTGACGGAATATAAATCGCCGAAGGAGGGCACTCTGTGGAGCAGCGAAATGGGTGCTCATAAGTCCCACAGCTTCGTCAAAGCTTGTGACGTTCCCCAGAGTCCCGAGCACACGATGGCCCTCTGCTCCCAAGCAGTGTAGCAACAAAGCCGTCTTCCTAGCCTGGCTCACGTCGTCAAACCCTGAGGCGATGATGTGATTTTCAAAACTATGTAGCCAGCGAGTCCATGGTACCGGAGGCTCGCCAGGTAATGCCAGGAAGGGGGCAGGTGGTGGGAGAGAGATATCAGCCATCCTCGTCGCCAATATTGTATTTTTAAATCACTTCAGGACACAGCGCTGTCGCTCGACACAACCTCTCCGTGGCATTCTTTATTTAGACTGACACAGCATCAAAGGCAGACCCGATCAAACAACCCAGAGCCCGCAGGCATCACCAATCGATCCCAGCACAATAGAACAGCACCAAATCAAATGCAGCACTGTCGATGTGTGCAGACATAACATAGGGTCTTTCTTTAAAGGGGAGCGGCGTCTCATAGTGGCCATGAGTGTTCCTCTGAATTCCTTCCTTTAACTTATCCAGGAAGAGGATGTCGTCCTGAGAGACAGTCTTATCATCCATACTGACATCTTTAAAGTCATACTCAAGTACCGTTATTGCATCTGCTGGAGTCCTGGAGGGAGCTCTCTGACAGCAACTCTGTGGCACATGTTGGTGATGTTTGGTAAGTCGTGATGTGGCAATGAACAACCCACAATGCTCCTTCCTAGATCTATGAGAACCGCATAAGGTTCGTTATCTCCTCCGAGGACTACTTTCCGTGGTGCCAGTACCCTTGAGCAATTATAGCCTATTAAAATACTAACTTCACACTCTAGCTGTGGTGGGATTTCATCTGCTATTGTGGCGAGATGACTCCAGCACCTTGTCGTTTCACAGCTGGGAATGTGTGTTCGATTCACTGAAATGCAAACCTTGGTGTAGGCAGGAGGGAGTTCAATTTGGATTGCGGAGTTGTATCCTCTTACTCTAAAACCTGAGACTCTGACTGTGTATTAACGCATCCTTTCCAATCATTGTGGTTAGCTTCAGCTTTACTGTCTGTGTCTCAGTTTGTAAGCTATTGCTAACTCCCTGGTCGATTAAGACTGTATCACTTTGGGTGTCAAGCAGTGCATAAACAAGCCTTTCCATACCTGGATTGCTGGTAGAGGAAACCCACACTGGTACAATCACTGAGGTGCTAGTGAATGGTTCCTCAGTCGCCACACTGAGAGACAACGTGCTCGCTGCTTCACCTGTACTGTTCGGATTTGATACTGACGAGGTTTTGGCTTTAGTGTAGCTGTCATCGTGAAGAAGCGTAGGATGTCTTCCTTTCAACGGTCACATGCGTGTCGGTGACGGCAGTCTTTTGCATCGTGGCCTGACTTCAGACAATCATAGCATAGTTTATTTTCCGCAGTATATTTTCGTCGTTCATCCAGAGATTTCATTTGGAAATCGGGACAGCAATGTAGGTGATGATTACTGTCTTGACATGGCATACACGATGGCCTTGAATCCGGTTTTGGCCGCTTTTGATTTTCAGTCTCCGTAACCGTCTGTGTATGCAGAACACTGGATTTAGGCTTCCTTTCTTTCAGATATATTTTCTCTGAGTTTCTCTCTGAGTGGAGAGCGTGGAATGAAGTTATGGGATTACAAGCAATTTCTACTTCCTTTAAGATGAAGGAGACAAAATGCTGGAAGTTAGGAAACTCTTGCATCTCATACATGGCTTGAGTGACTTTTCGGTTCCGCCTTGCTGCTGCCCAGTCAGGTAGCTTTCGAACCAGTTGTTGGTTTTCTTCACAGTCGTTCAAAATGTCAAGGCCTTTAACATGAGGTATAGCTTCAAGACATGAGTGTAGGAAATCAGCAAATGTCCTGAGTCCTTCAGCGTCCTTTGCCTGTGTCTTGGCCAGTTTGTCAGTTTTCCTCAGAATGCTATCTACTCCTGTATTTTCACAATGTGTGTCTGGTGTGTGGTGTGTGTCTGTGTGAGAGTCTATAAACGGCCAAACTAAAGCACTAGGGGCCTTGATTCTTTTTGGAGGTTATTGGGGATGATCAGGGGCACCTATAAAAAATAGCAGAAAATTAAAATATAATTATAACTAGAAGAACCCCGCTACAATGTAGCGGGGTTTGGTTATCCACCCATCTAAATCTCCCTCCTCTTCATCCTGCCAGCTAACCGCCTTCCCCCTGCCCCTAAACCCCCCCCGACTCCAACTCCCTCCCCCCCAAATGCTCAGAATCATCTGAAATGCCGAGAAAAGTGGTTTTTAGCCATTTTTAGAAAATGCATATTTTACATAATTATGCATAATTATCATAATTATTTTAATTTTCTGCTATTTTTCTGGTTCTCTCTGGAACAATACCTACCACCTCCAAAAAAAAAATGAGGATCATAAGTGCATTTTTGCAAAAATGCATTTATTTTGCATAATGCCAAAACATTTCTAAGTCCCAGAAAAAAAAAATTTATAGGTGAAAAAATCAAAGACGCTCATAATCATCTGAAATGCCGAGAAAAGTGTTTTTTTAGCCATTTTTAGAAAAATGCATATTTTGCATATTTATGCACAATGAATTAAACATAATTTTAATGTTCTGCTATTTTTTATAGGTGCCCCTGATCATCCCCAATAACCTCCAAAAAGAATCAAGGCCCCAAGTGCTTTAGTTTGGCCGTTTATAGACTCTCACACAGACACACATTGTGAAAACAGGAGAAGGTAATTATGCGTAATTATGCAAAATATGCATTTTTCTTGGCTAAAAACCACTTTTCTCGGCATTTCAGATGATTATGAGCATTTGTGGGGAGGGAGTTGGAGTGGGGGGGGTTTAGGGGCAGGGAGAAGGCGGTTAGCTGGCAGGATGAAGAGGAGGGAGATTTAGACGGGTGGATAACCAAACCGCTACATTGTAGCGGGGTTCTTCTAGTTAAAATTAAGCATAATTAATTATGCATAATTACGAAAAATATGCATTTTATACAAATGGCAAAAAACAAATTTTCTCGGCATTTCAGGTGATTCTGAGCATCTTTGATTTTTTTCACCTATATAAAAAAAAATTTTCTGGGACTTAAATGTTTTGGCATTATGCAAAATATATGCATTTTTGCAAAAATGCACTTATGATCCTCATTTTTTTGGAGGTGGTAGGTATTGTTCCAGAGAGGACCAGAACAATAGCAGAAAATTAAAATAATTATAATAATTATGCATAATTATGCAAAATAGGCATTTTCTAAAAATGGCTAAAACCACTTTTCTCGGCATTTCAGATGATTCTGAGCATTTTGGGGGAGGGAGTTGTAGGTGGGGGGGGGTTTAGGGGCAGGGGGAAGGCGGTTAGCTGGCAGGATGAAGAGGAGGGAGATTTAGACGGGTGGATAACCAAACCGCTACATTGTAGCGGGGTTCTTCTAGTCCGTATCATAAAGGGCTGACCGTACCTTTGGTCAAAACAGTTCCATGCATCCTTGTAGGCTTCATCGTCACTTCTATAAAATATGCCATCAAGTGTCTGGCGAGCTGGACCTCCTACATACTTTCTCAAATAATGCCATTTATCAGTTGAAGAAATGTTCCTTTTATCTATGAGAGATATGAATGAGGCTCTCCACTCGATGAATTGAATCAGATTACCAGTGAATACAGATGGTTCTGTGTGTGTGTGCATGAACTTTTTAAACTGAGGAGGTCTTTTACGTGAATGTTTTTCTTTATATAATAGGGGGGAAGGGTCAGTGGTGGAGGCAGTCAAAGTATGTTTCATGGCCATTTCTGACACAAACACACTACAGACTTAGCTTTGTGATTTATGTGACTTTTTTCTTTGTGATTTTTAATCCACATAAAAACATTCACAAAGTGTGATCACAATAATTCCCAAATGGCAATTTAAGTTGAGGTTAACACAAACTAATGTGTGGTTGCTCGTGTAACGGTCATTTCTCTGATAGTCTCTGCAATCCCCTCACCGCTCCTCCTTTTGACAGATCATGATTGATGCTTGCCCAGCCTCTCTAAGGGCTGCCTTGGCCATTCAAGCTGGAGTTTAGGGCTTTCAGGCCCATGACGACACAGTGGGCAGTCACTAGAGTGCGACCCTAGGCTTGTCAAGATCAGCCGATGTCAAGGGGACAGTGGTGGATTGGCAGGAAGAGCACTAGCTAGAGAGTCTCCAGAGGACCCACTAGGACAAAAGCCCTCCACCTTGATCAGGAAATCCCTATGCCTTCCTCTGCATAACGACTGCTTGGCCCGTTCATTCGTGGAGCTCGCTGTTGTCATGGCATCAGCTCAGTCCTTCTCAGTATGCCCTGTTCTGTGAGCAGATAAAACGTAACACACTAAATTTAGTGTTACTACATGTAGTAACTTGAACGACACGTATACTTTACAATAAGACAGCTTTACTTAACCGAATGAGACCGATGCATAGCCGAGTTGTAGTGCATTAACCGTCCGCGAACACTCACATGGCACATACACAATAGACTGACGGACAGAACACATTACTTCCTGTATGACGTCCTAAAGCGTCCGGGGACCCCATAAAAGAATAATAATAAAACTAGTCATGTTTAACTCGTTATAACACAACACTTCTCCCCCGTTAAGCTAAATGTTCCCTGTGGAAAGAAAAACATTTAACAACAGAAGTCTTGTACACCTCCAAACTTGCTAGCATAGGCCCGTGAACATAAACAATAACCTGACACATGACACTGGAAACATCGGAAGTAGGTAAGTCACTTATGTAACACACGAACACCCTGACTTCCGTCTCTGTCTTAAAGGGTTAGTCGGTCAGGCGGTTTGTGACTACACTGAGAGCGGCGTAGTACTACCCCCGGTGTCTCAGCAGACATTGGTGGGGTCTCTCCCAGTGGGCATCATAGGGGTGTTTCAACAGACACTGGTGAGGTGTCTCCCACTGGGCCTGGGTTCGTCAACACAGGAGTGGGTTGCATGTGTGAGCTTTTGAGTTCATTACTCACTCCTGTAGTCACCATAGCCCCTGGATGTCGCTCCTGCACTGGGCCTTGTTCTGTCTCCCCTGTATGCCCCCCTGCTGATGTAGCATGGTTAAAAATGTCACAACCAAATATGTTGTATAATTACACAAAGTATCACCACGTGATTATTATTATTATTATTATTATTATTATTATTATTATTATTACTATTATTACTATTATTATTTTCATTGCTAACATTATTATTTTATTTTATCATCAGGAAACGCTTATAGTAGCCCCTCCCTGTTGTGACCTCGTTTCCTGTTAGTAGCCCCAAAACGTATGTTCCCCCTGACCTCTGCCTTTTTCCCGCTCTGGACATGTAGAAAGAGGTATGTGTTCATTTTGTCTGCCCCTGTAATCTATTTTATCCATTCCTAATGTGTCTTATGTCTAATGTGGGTCCCGATTCTTGCGTAGGCTACAGCAGGAGCTGATCTGAAGTTTCCTGAAACCTGTTCTGTTTTGTTTATATGCGACAGGTATGTTTTATTTCTTTTTGTATAAAATTGTGTTGCTAGCTACACGCTCTTTCCCGCTTTGGACATATAGAAAGAGGCTACAGCAGGAGCTGAACTGAAGTTTTCTGAAACCTTCCTCTTTTGTTTATATGCGACAGAATACAGATCCCATGCATGAGAGAAGTTGTCCTGTCTTTCCTACACAACGCAATGAAAAAGTACACCGGTCACACTTGGTGCCGTATGACCCGTCCGATCCGTCGTCGCCGATGAGAAAGCGTCGCCACCTGCTGCAACCGCCATCTTCTCTCAGTCCGCCCCGCTCCATTCATGGTATCAGGGTTAGCCTGCTATGCTAATAGTGCTACAGATGTTAGCCAGCTAGCTAAGCTCCGTGTTGAATGGTGACAACTGTGTGCGGGGGAGGGGAGATCGTGTTGGGAGGAATTTCTTTCTGTCGGTTTTTTTTCCGAAAATTGTGCTGGCTAAAGCTGTGTTTATTTATGGGTGAAAGAGAATTCGTTTTGTTTTAGGTAAAGTATTTCCTGTGATCTTGTTGGGGAATTTGAAGCCATAGGCTAGATGTTTTGATACTGTGAATTTGTTTGCTTTTGTTTCATTTTGTTTGTTTATGCACTTTTATAGCCTAATTGAGACATGTCTAGCAGAGATATTTTCAATACACCTGTTAGCTCTTTCTCTGATGGGCATGATGTTACTGATGGTGTGGGAAGGGGACAGTTCATTCATGGTATGGGAAGGGGACAGCCCACTAGTGTGGGTAGAGGGCAGTTAGTATTGCCTGTTGGGTATGGGAGAGCTAGGTTTAGGTCCGTGTGTCCTGTTGTGGGCGGCCTTGATCAGGGGAATGATGAGTCACTGTTTAGTGTGTCGGGTCCGTCTGCCAGTTCAACACCTATCGTACACACCCCCCACCTGTCTCGGCAGACTTCCCCCCCAAGTTGTTGTTACTACTGAAACACTGGGCAGTGTTATTACTGATTTAGCTAAGCAGATTAGCGACAATATCGCTGCTAGCTTCCATGCCATGCACCTGGCCAGCAGCCCCCAGTCTCAGTCCCAGCCTTTAGACGACCAGAATGTAACTATCGATCCCACACAACTTAAAGTCGTAGTCCAGTCAGAGTCTAAGCCCCCTCCCCTTTTTAAAGGTGACAAATCTGAGACATTTTCCATTCATGAGTGGGAAGATATGGTGAGGAGCTACATGAGCAGGATGGCCTGCGGCTCAGATGCTGAGAGGTCTGACCTGATAATGAGCAGGTTGAGTGGTAAAGCTAGGGATGTGGTGCAAGTGTCACTCCGTAGTTGTCCTGGAGTCAGTCCCGCTGAGCTTCCTACCACAATATTTGACATCCTCAAGCGCAATTTCAGCGAACTCACATACTCCAGCATGCCTATGAAGGGCTTTTATGGGACTGTGCCGCGCGTGTCAGAGAGTGCAATGGATTATTGGATCCGACTGAACAAAGCCATCGATGTTGCTGATGAGAGCCTCCGCAGGCGAGACAAGAGTGTTGAGGATCCGAGTGCTGAGGTAGTCATGATGTTTATCACTCATTGCCCTGACCCCAGACTGGCAGTGTATTTCCAGTTCAAGCCTGTGGAGCAGTGGACAGCAGCTGAAGTCCAGGAGAGGTTGGATGGTCATGTGAGGAGTCTGAAGAGCACAGCTGCCCATCCCCAACACGCAAACGTCTCAGTCTGCACACATGAATGGATGGTGCCAGCCCCTCACTGTGGCACACAGCACCAGCCTGTCGTGGTAACCTCTCCACCGGTTTCGTCTGCACCTGCCACTGCATATACTCTTGTTCCCAGTCAGTCTCAACAACCCCCTGTGTTGGCCGCTCAGTCTCCGCCTATGCCTACTGTGCCTGTTACTGATGCGAACGTTCAGCAGGTTACCGCCCTGTTTGACAAGGTCCTGTCTCTGTACGGCAACGCTAGCTACCTCGGGCCAGGCTCCCACCCAGTCCCAGAACTACCCTCACCGGTCTCAGAGTAACTTCCGCCGGCCCCAGATCCAACCCCGCCAGTCAGGAGGCTATTCCAGTATGCCAGAATGCACTCACGCTCGGTCCAGTTCCCCATGCTCAGTGTGTGGTGACAGTAGTCACACGACCTATTCACCCCCCAGTCCCAGAACTATTCTCACCGGTCTTAGAGTAACTCCTGCCGGCCCCAGATCCAACCCCGCCAGTCAGGAGGCTATTCCAGCATGCCAGAACGCACTCACGCTCAGTCCAGTTCCTCATTCTCAGTGTGTGGTGACAGTAGTCACACGACCTATTCACACTGCAGGTTTCACAGACTTTGTCTCCACTGTCATCAGCCTGGGCACTTTGTGAATGTATGCCCCACGGGCCCCCAGCCCCCAGTTATGCCAGCATAGTCTCCCGCTGCTGATTTAAACTAGAGCGCCCGTGTGATGAGAGGGGTAGCAGGGGCAGTAGTGATTTAACCCTCAGTAAAGAAGAAGACTTGCATTCACTTTATGTACAGACCTGTAGTGCGTCACCTGGAGATGAGATCGACATACTGACAGGCTCTCAGAGAGTACAGCAGAGTAGTGAGTTGTTTTATGCTCCTGTTAAGATTGATGACAAAGTTGTGTTGAAAGGTATGCTAGATTCGGGCAGTATGTCATGTACCCTCAGTGACGCTGCAGAGAGTGAGCTTAGAGATTCTGGGGCTCTACCCTGTCCCCAGCCAGCGCCACCCAATGTTGTCCTTGTTGGTTGTGGTGGTGGTATGACTAGACCAAAGTGCATTTATGAGTTGGAGATTGATGTTCATGGTTTTAAATTCACTGTTCCATCATTCGTTGTTCCGAACCAAAAGGATGAGTTTATTGTAGGGAGCAATGTTCTCAGACCTATCATTCAGAAAATGAAGGGGGATGACATGTATTGGAAGCTTATCTCCTCAAGCAACACTGACCCCGATTGTGAGCAGTTTCTCCAGCTGCTGAGCTGTATTTCCCGGTGGTCAGGAGCCAGAGGTGCCAGATGTTGTGGGTACTGTGTGACTGAGAGAGGCTGTCACACTCCTTCCCCAGTGCGAGTATGTGGTGTGGGGGAAGCTTCCCAGTGGGTCTCCTATCTCACCTGGGAGCACCGTGATGGTGGAGCCGACTGCTGCTCGTTCGACGCCCAGAAACATCCTGGTGGGACGAGTTGTGACACCCATGTTGGGGGACCGCTGGGTGCTTGTCAAGGTATTGAACCCGACACCTAAACCCATAACACTGCGCCGGAACGCCAAGATAGCTGATGTTTTCCCCTGCCTGGCTGTGGAAGATTTGCCTATCACTCAGGGGATGTGCAGATCGGGTATCGACGCCTCTGACTCACCTAGTACGCCTCCCCAGTCAGCTGGAGACCCGGTGCAGCTGCTGAAGGATTGTGGCTTGGGAGACATTGATGTTGATGGCTGTGAGGTAACAGAGTTGTAGGAGGAAGTTGGCTGAACTTGTGCTCTCTTACCAGGATGTCTTCTCCAGGGATAATTTGGATTGTGGAGAAGCGAAGGGGTTCGTCCACCGCATCCATCTCTCTGATGACCGCCCCTTCCGCCTCCCTTACCGCCGTGTCCCCTCCGGCCACTATCAACAGCTGAGAGAGGTGCTGTCAGGCATGGAGATGAAAGGCATTATCAGTAAATTGATCAGTGAGTATGCCTCCCCCCTCGTGATGGTCTGGAAAAAGAATGGAGACCTGAGGATCTGCACCGACTTTCGATGTCTCAATGCCAAGACTGTCAAAGATGCTCACCCGTTGCCCCATCAGGCGGACTGCCTCGCTGCCCTGGGAGGAAACGCCCTGTTCAGCACCATGGACCTGACTTCAGGGTTCTACAACATCCCGCTCCATGAGTCTGACAGGAGGTTCACAGCCTTCACAACACCCCTCGGCCTGTATGAATATAATCGGCTCCCCCAAGGTCTGTGCAACAGTCCGGCGTCTTTCACGCGCATGATGCTTAGCATTTTCGGTGACCTCAACTTCTCCAGCCTCCTCTGTTACCTGGATGACCTGCTGGTGTTTGCTCCGTTGGAGGAAGAAGCACTGGGGCGGCTGGAGGTCGTCTTTACCAGACTCAGAGCCAGTAACCTGAAGCTCTCACGGAAGAAGTGCAACTTTTTGAGGAAGTCTGTGAGATTCCTAGGTCATGTGGTTGATGTCAGTGGAGTCTCTGTTGACCAGGAAAAGGTCACTGTCATCTCCGGGTTCCAGAAAGATGATCTGATGGAAGCTGATGGCTGCACCCTCTCCCAGAAGAAGATTAGGTCTTTTCTTGGCATGGCGCTGTACTATCAGCATTTTATCCCTGGTTGTTCGAAGATGGCAAAGCCTCTCTTTGCTTTGACTGGAGGACAGAAGCGCAAGCCGAAGGGCTCTAGAAGCTGCGGGAGAGCGGGGACGTTCCACACACCGACTCCCCAGGACTGGGATCCGGCTTGTGAGAGGGCTTTTGAGGGCCTGAAGTCTGCACTGCTTCACTCCGTCGTTCTGGCCCATCCAGATTTCAACAGGCCGTTCATCCTCTCTACTGATGCCTCTCTGGATGGTTTGGGTGCAGTGTTGTCCCAGGTCCCTGCCCGCGAAGACAAAGCCCAACCCATCGCATTTGCCAGTAAAGCCCTCAGTCGCAGCCAAGCGACGTATGCTACTAACAGACTAGAGTTCCTCGCTTTGAAATGGGCCGTGTGTGACAAATTCAGCCACTGGCTCAAGGGCCACAAATCCACCGTCTGGACTGACAACAACCCACTCACATACATCATGACGAAGCCGAGGTTGGATGCGTGTGAGCAGTGCTGGGTCTCTAAACTGTCCCCATACTCGTTTGAGATCAAACATGTCCCGGGCAGACTGAATGTGGTAGCTGATGCGCTCAGCAGGACTCCCTTTGTCAAACCTCTACGTCAGCGTTTCCTGTCAGAGCCTGTCGTTGAGAGGAAGCGGAGACCTTCGAGGCGTGAGTAGGATAAGGAGAGCATGATGGTGTTACGGATTCTGAAGCAATGGGAGAAACTTAGCGTGTTGGATGGAACCCCGTACAGAGTCTCAAAGGACCAAGTGACCAAACACAGGAGGTTCCAGTTCGTTCTTCCAGACTCCCTGAAATCGCAGGCCTTGGGTGGCGTTCACGACCTGACTGGTCACCAGGGTCAGCTTCGTACATTGTCGCTGGTCCGTCAGCACTTTTTCTGGTACGATATGGAGAGGGATGTGCGAAGCTATGTCAGGAACTGTCCCAGATGCGTGCTCAGCAAGACTCCAGAGCCGGCAGCAAGGGCCCTGCTGGAGAGCATTACAACTTCGGCTCCACTGGAACTTGTGTGTATCGACTTTTGGTATGCTGAAGACAACAACAAAAAGTCTATGGATGTTCTCGTCATAACTGACCATTTTACCAAGTTAGCACATGCCTTCCCCTGTCAAGACCATACTGCAAAGCGGGTGGCCAAGTACCTGTGGGAAAACTTTTTTGTGTCTATGGTTTCCCATAGCACCTTCGTTCTGACCAGGGGGCTAATTTTGAAAGCGAGCTGACTGCTGAGCTTCTGGAGTTGTCAGGCGTTGGGAAGTCCCAAACCTCCCCATACCATCCCATGGGGGAATGGGGGCACCGAACGTTTCAATCGTACTCTGGGTAGCATGTTGGGTTCCTCCCGCCAAAGTCAAAGCACAAGTGGCCTCAAATGGTCCAAATCATGACCTTTGCCTACAACTGCACGCAGCACGAGACGACTGGCTTTGCCCCATTCTATTTGATGTTTGGGAGGGTTCCGCGCCTGCCAGTAGATCTGTTGTTCAAGAACGTCCTGCGTGACGAGTCAGTCTGCGACTACAATCAATATGTGAAGTCTCTGGCTGCCGATCTCCAGTCTGCCATGTTGCTGGCCCAGAAGAACTCGTCTGTGGAGCGAAAACATCAGTCGGACCAGTACAACAAAAGAGTCAAGGGCTTACCTCTTTTTGTCAGTGACCGGGTCCTAGTGGCGAACAGAGGCAAGCGGAAACTAGACGACAAGTGGGAGCCGAATGTTCACACTGTTGTTGCTTCCAAGCCACCGTTCCACATCTACAGGATCAGGGACCGCAATAGTCGTGTGAGGGTTGTCCACAGGAACCTCCTCCTCTCAGTCAACTTCCTCCCTCTCGACAACACACTGGTTATGGAGGGTGATCTTGTCCAGGGTGTTGACAGTGTCCCATGACACCTCTACGCTGCACATGCCTGATCCTGAAACGGCAGTGTCAGAGCCTGACAGTGAGGCCGAGCATTCAGTAGCGGATTCATCCTCATGGCGGAACCCGGGTGAACATGATCGCACTGCTTCCTGGGTCTGTGATCAGTCCAGCCATGCAGAGATGGAGAGTGTCAGTGACTTACCTGTTGAGTGCGCCCCCTCCCCTGCAGTATGTCCTCCCCACCGATGATGCTGCCCAAGTCCACATGTAGTCTGGACCACGGGCGGTCAGGCCACTTCCATGGATGGATTGGGGCGGGCGGTGCTCTTTTTTGGTTTATCTGACACTAGGAATAGGATTTCACCTTGTTTTCTAGATCCTGGTCAATGTTAGGCCACCATGCACATGCCCTGGCTAAGCTTTTCATACAGGAGGCCCCTGGGTGGGCCTCATGGATCTCTTCCATTACTTGTGAATGCCCCTGAGGTGGGACCACCACTCTGGAGCCGCAGAGAACACAGCCGTCTTGGACGCTCAGTTCATCTTTTCATTTAGCATAAGGCCTCAGTCTCTGATCCTCTACCACAGGGGGCCAACCTTGAATGAGGAATCTTTTCACCTGATACCGGACCTGTTCCCTCTCTGTCCACCGTTTGATTTGTTTGGCTTTCACAGGAGAAGTTGACAGTCTCTCCAGCAAGAAAACTGTCTCTGGAGGCACCACGGTCTGGGTGGGTGTGTCAGGCAAAGGGAGCCAACTCAGAGCATCCGCATGTGTGTTGTCCTCCCCTGCTCTGTTGACTATAGTGTACTGGTAGGCTGACAGCGTGAGGGCCCAGCGCTGTACTCTCGCTGATGCCATGGAAGGAATACACTTAAGCTCACTAAAAAGGCTAATCAGTGGTCAGTACATATGGTAAATGCCTCACTGTAGAGGTACTGATGAAAACGTTTAACAGCAAACACAACAGCTAGACCCTCCTTGTCTAGCTGGGAGTAGCCCTTCTCAGCTCATGTCAATGACCGTGATGCGAATCCAATGGGTTTTTCTGACCCGTCCATCACATGTAAAAGCACTACCCCGACACCATTTGGTGAGGCATCACAGGGCAGGATGATCTCTTTGTCTGGGTCGAAATGAACCAGCAGCCTCGCTGAATGCAGTAGTTTTTTTTTCCACATTGGTGAAAGCTGTCTCCTGTGCAGGCCCCCACTCCCAACGAGAGCCTTTGCAGAGTAGTGAGTACATAGGCACCAGCCATGTTGAGAGGTCTGGGAGGAACTTACCATAGTAGTTCACCATGCCTAGAAATGACCTGAGCTCAGGCACATTTTTGGGGCTTGGAGCTTCCTTGATGGCCCTGACCTTGTCCTCCACTGGACACAAACCCTGGGCTGTGATAGTGTGGCCCAGGTATGTCACGCTTGGAAAATACACTTGTTATGCTTCAAGTGGAGCTCTGCTTCTGAGAGTGTCTTTAGCACCTGCTCCAGGTTGCTGAGGTGCTCCTCCTCGGTCTCTCCAGTGACCAGGACATCATCCAGATAAACTGCTACATGGGGAATACCCTGCAACAGACTGTCCATTGTCCTTTGGAAAATGGCTGGGCTGGAGGCCACTCCAAACACTAGGTGGTTGTACCTAAACAACCCCTTGTGGGTGTTGATTGTGGTGAACCGTTTAGAGTCCTCGTCCACCATGAACTGTTGGTAGGCATGGCTCATGTCTAGTTTTGAAAATGTCTTACCAGCAGCCAGGGTTGCAAACAGGTCCTCCACTCTCGGGAGAGGGTATTCATCTAGCTGGGAGGCGTGGTTGATGGTGAGTTTGTAGTCTCCACAGATACATACCGTGCCATCGCTCTTGAGAACTGGGACAACGGGGGTTGCCCAGGCTGGGAACTTGAGGTTCTCAGCCTGCATGACTCCCAGCCTCTGTAGTTTGTCCAGCTCTTCCTCCACTTTGCCTTTCACAGCAGAGGATACTCTTCTGGGCTTGAAAAAGCAAGGGGTAGCCTGAGGATCTACATGCAGTTCCCCACAGTGCCCCCAGCTCATTCTTGAAAACCTCAGCATACTTTTGAACGACATCCTCAAATCACCCCTGTGTGTTTAATCTCACCCCAGTGCAGCTTAATTTTCTAGAGCCAGTCCTGTCCCAGTAGACTGGGCCCCCTCCCTTTTACTACCAGGAGCCGTGCTCTTGCTTCCTGGCTGTTACACTGAATGTCCACCTCTAGTGTACCAACCAATGGTATATCCTGTGTACATCTGTAGATTAATACTCGCTGGGGTGATAGTGGGTGCCTTGGTATCACCTCAAGTCTCTCTGTAGGTCTCCTCCCTGATGATAGAGGCAGAGGCCCGTGTCAACGTCCATCCTCATCTCTTTTCCGTTGACTACCACGGTGGCGTAGATAGGCTCAGCATGTGGCTCATTCACCTTGAACATGTTGACGAAGCATTCCTCCTCCTGCTCTGTATCCAGGTAGTGTGCTGCTGACTGTGGCTTTCTAAAGGCAGTGTTGCCCGCTCAGTCTCTGTTTTGCCCTTAGAACCCTTGCTGCACTTTTTTTGACTCTGCCTGTGGCTCATTCACGTTGAGCAGTGTAGGAGCATTCCTCCCCTCCTCAGAGTCTTTCAAATAGTGTGCAGCTGACTGTGGCTTCCTAAAGGTAGCATTACCCTGCCGAGTCTTTGTTTTACCCTTAGCACCCCTACACCTTTTAGATTGCAGTTTTGACACACTGCCTCCTTGAACTTGCAGTTATTTGCATAATGTGCCCCTCCACATCTGAAACACTCCACTGCTCGAGACCTGCCTCCCTCCTAACCTGGTGCACGTCCCCCTCCTGCGCACCAGCACACACTCTGAATGTCTTTCGCATTGTCATCACCCATTTCCATTCATTGAGCCAATTCCAATGCTCTCTTGAAAGTTAACGTGGTCTCCCTTACTAAACAACGCTGAATCCTGTCGTCATTACTGCCAACTACAAATCTGTCACGGAGCATGTCCTCTAACATCAGTGGTACGACCCTTGGTCTGAAGAGGGTGCAACAATTAGTGTACTGGGTAGCAGTGAGGGTACAACACAGTGAGACAAACGTTTAAATATAATAAAATACAAGTATTCATTGACACCATGACAGGACAAGGTAACCAAACGGTTGCCAAAACAATAAACTACCAACAAAAGTAACCCATCCTTGACAGTGCTGAAAAGCACCAAACCTCAAGACAGAAGGTGGCAACCGCTCCTAACCTAATGTGTCTAACAGAGGTAAGCTACGTGATGGGGTGTTTGCCCATGGGCATCTTACCTTGATCCCCTTGCCCAAAAGAACTAAACACTAAACATAACTCAAAAGTCGAAAATGCAAACAACCGAAAATGGGCCAGACATTACAAATACAAAGTAGCTACAGAAACCAAAGACATCAACACAAAGCGGCTACATCATACTAACTAAAATCACACAAACTAAACTAGCTGGCTGGTAAACTGAAGACATGTGGGGGGTTTAAATGGGAGACTGCACAGCTGATGGAAATTGGACGATTTGTTGACCGGTTGTTTAGGTGATGAGGAGCACCTGGCGGATACCTAAATGTAGAGTAGGAGTTAAATACAAAAAGGCAACACAAAACAACTATATGGACACGGACACACCCGTGGCCGTAACAATCAGCCCGTACTCACAGTGCTCTGAGAACTGAAGTAACTCTCCTACAAACTGGGCTACGGACTGTCCTGACCTCCACGAGTTGAATTTAAACTTCTTGTTGGCAGAGTTGAATTGTTCAGCGATTCTGGAGTGCATACCCAGCGCTAGACCGAAATAAATGGTAACTTTACGGAGGAATAAATACACAGTGGGGCGTCAGTTCTTCTCTTACCAGAATCAACGTACAAAGAGAAACTTTATTGACAGATGCACAGTTATATAGGCACAGACCACATGTCAGTCTCAGCGCATTTCATTGGCTGTTATCATTGTCCATCATACAGTACTCGTATGTACTGAAGTTTGCCTATGTGTTAATACAAAAATATAGATTTACTTCTACAATTGAGCACGCATTTCATATATGTCAACACCCCCACTTGCTCTCACGTTGTTCATGGTCTTAACTCAAAACATCATAAGGTTTTCTACCTTGCATCATGTAACCTTTCACTTACACCGTTACTCTCCAAACATAAACTTTGCAAACTTAACCAACTTAATTTTTTTTGCGGGTTTCGTCATCACATCTGCTACCATCTGGTCTGTTGAGCAATACTCCAGACTTATTTTTCCATCATTCACAGTTGACCTTACAAAGTGGTACTTAATGTCAACGTGCTTACATCTCTGTCTGCTTACAGGACTCTTTGCCAACGCTACTGCACTTTGGTTATCCTCATAGACCTTAGGTGGTGCGTACTGACATCTGTCAATACCTTCTAGTAGTTGCACTAGGTACATACACTCCTGTGTAGTTGCGGCTAACGCCATATACTCTGCCTCACAAGTGGACAGTGCAACAGTGGGCTGCTTTTTGGTTTTCCAAGAAACCAAAGGACCATTTTCATTTAGGCTTATACAATAACCAGTTGTGTTGCCATAGTTTAGCCATAGCCATAGTTTCTCATCGTCACATTTCCTGTAACACAACTCTTTGTCAATTGTGCCTTTCAGATATCTCAGTACATGTTTTACAGTAACCCATTGCTCTTCTGTTTGCTCAGTAAAGTACTGTAACAGTTTACTTACTACAAAACTTAGATCGGGTCTCGTACACGTAGTGAGATAGATTAGGCTACCTACTATCGCTGTATTGTCTGGCATCACTCAACATTTCTGCATCATTAGTGTAGTTCAATTTTTTTCACACGGTGTTGCTCTAGGTTTGCAATCTTGCAGGTCCAACCTTTCTAGCATGTTCTCCACATACTTCCTCTGTGACATTTTCACACATTCATCACACTGGTCAAAATCGATACCAAGAAAATGTTTCAATTTACCCAAGTCTTTCATCTTGAATTTTGCTGTGAACATCTCCTTTACAACCTTCAGTGCATTTTCATCACTGGCGGCAATAATTAAGTCATCAACCTATATTATAACTATCACTTTCTCATTTTCTGTTTCCCTTGGGTAAACACAATGATCAGCTGGATTTTGCAAAAACTCATTTTCGTTCAGATACTCATGCAACATTTTGTTCCAGTTCCTGCCTGACTGTTTTAACCCATATAATGACTTTTCTAGCTTATACACCAACTTTTCATTTGTACTAGATTTCACCTCGTAACCCTCTGGTTGTTCCATGAAAATCTTGCAATCTATTGGGGCATGTAGGTAGGCAGTATTGACATCCATCTGATGTAAAATCAGGTTTTCCTACACTGATTTTTGCATCAGCACTCTGATATTGGTCAAGTTAGCAGTAGGAGAAAATATCTCCTCATAGTCTACACCCAGCTTTTGACTTTATCCCTTAGCTACATGCCGTGCCTTGTATTTGTCAGATCCATCAACATCGTTCTTAATCGCATATACCCATCTACCCCCACTACATTCTTACCCTCAGGTAAGTTGGTCAGGGTAAATGTGTCATTTTCTCTGAGCGACTGCATTTCGTCATCCATTGCATTAATCCATTCCTTTGAGTTAGTTGAGGTTACCGTTTCCCTGAATGTTAAGGGTACATTACACATCAGTCTGTAACAGTAATCTATGTTCGTCAGTACCTGATCATCACTCTCCTCACCAGATACATATTCACTTAAATAACTTGGTTCCTTCCTCACTCTAGAAGGGTATCGTGTAGGCTCATGGCAGGGCTCGCCCGTCTGTGTTTGGCTGTTCACCTCAGGCCTAGTTACTGAGACCTGGCTCTGAGTACATCCTGGACTCACATCAGTATTTTACCTGGTCTTGCTAGCCCTATTCTGCACCTCGAAGTCATCGTCATCAGGTGTCATGTCAGTCTGTGTCTGCTGCTCTGCAATCGTTTTTGTCACAAACTTCACCAGTCTGTGCTTCTGCACTTTCCCATTGTCAGGATAATAGACCATGTAGGCTGGGCTATTCTTGTCGTACCCGACAAAGATTCCTTCTCACACCCCAAGTCTAGTTTTCTTTTGTCATGCTTATAGGCATAACACACTGACCCAAACTTTTGCATCCTAGAAATGTTAGGCCGTTTTCCTGTCAACATTAAGTAAGGCATCTGTTTTGTGCGATTGCAAAAGCATCTTTTCCTCACTACAGCTGCTGTCTGCACTGCATAGGTCCACAACACTTTTGGCAACTCGCTCTCTATTACCATACACCTCGCCATGTCAAACAGCGTTCGCCAGTTTCGCTCAGCTGTACCATTCTGGTGTCGTGAGTATGGTGCTGAGGTCTCATGCTTAATTGCAGTTCTGCTGATCAGTGCCTGGTAATACTTTCCCATGAATTCTGTACCATTGTCAGAACTGATACATTTAATTTTCCCGTATGGGGCTGTGTCAGCAAGAAACTTCTCTGTTGCTTGCACCGTGTCACTCTTATTTTTTAGAAAATACACGAACACTGCGCTGGAATAGTCATCTGTGAATGATAACGCAAACCTATACCCGCCTCTGGACTCTGGGTCTATTGGTCCCGCTAGATCTGTGTGTACCAACTCTAGAGCTGCTTTGGCTCTCACCTCAGGCTCCCTATTCCTAGTTTGGATATATTTTTCCTGAGTGCACACTTCGCAATGTCAGGGTAGGTTTGTCTACTTTGCCCTTGATTGTCATACCATCAACAACATTTTGTAATTTCTGAACATCATCGTAATTACAGTGCCCTAGAATCTCATGCCATGTCTGTATATCAAATCACGCTTTACATTGGTCATCACATTCATCATTTACTGTGTGCAAGTAGTACAGTCTGTTATGCTCATGAATGTGGAATTGTGTACCGTCTCTGTCTCGTAGAACGTCCTTTCCTTCCCTGAAGATTACGGTCGCTCCGCTGGCAGTAGCTGCTTTCACAGAAAAGATGTCCTGCGGGTATGAGGGGATGTACAACGCCCGTCTCAGCGTCGTGTTGTGGCGTCTCCTCTGCGCTCTGCGATTCCGTTGCTCCTCGTTCCATCAGCCAACTCCACGCAGTGTGTCTCGGCCTGGAACCTGTCGTCCAATTTCTTGAACTTTGCTATATCCGTGATGATATGTGAAGTTGCTTCCATGTCCACCATCAGACCTCTCATCTTGACACCGCGCCCTGGCTGGATCTCCGCGTCCCTGCCGCTCGTCTGGAATGCATACGCTTTGTTGTTCACCTCCTCAGACACTTGTCGCTCGTTGTCCCGCCGCTGTCTCCGTCTGCAGGTTCAATTCAATTAAATTCAATTTACTGTCATTAAAAACAATGTGCAGGCACATGTTAAAAATAAAATGAGCGCTGTGGCTTCACTGAACAGTGAAAGACAGACACAGACAAACACAGTATAAGATATACACACATGAAGACCAAAATCTAAAAATAAGTTAAAAGAGAGCTGGAGTACAAAATATTTAAAAATATCTACAGACATTCAGTGGGTAGCCAGGTTCAGGTGGGCAACAGCTTGTGGAAAGAAGCTGCTTTTGAGCCTGGTCGTGTGGGCTCTGAGGCTCCTGTAGCGCCTCCCAGAGCGCAGGGGGGAGAACAGTCCATGGTTAGGGTGGGTGGGATCTCTGCTGATGCTCAGACCCCTTCGAAGGCAGCGTTTGTGATAAATGTCTTTTATGGCTGGGAGCTGGGTACCGGTGATATGCTGGGCCGCCTTGACGATCCGCTGCAGAGCTTTCTGGTCTACTGAGGTGCAGTTGCTGTACCACACTGAGATGCAGATGGTCAGGATGCTCTCTATGGTGCAGTGGTAGAAGTTGGTGAGAATTTGGAGGGGTAGATGGGCGCTCCTCAGCCTCCTCAGGAAATGCAGGCGTTGTTGGGCCTTTTTCACAAGGGCCTGGGTGTTTAATGTCCATGAAAGGTCCTCGCTGATGTGGACTCCAAGGAATTTAAAGCTGGAAACACGCTCCACTTCCACCCCATTGATGTGTATGGGGGAGTGGCTGCTGCTTCTAGACCTCCTTAAGTCCACAATCAGCTCTTTCGTCTTCTGCACACTGAGGACAAGATTGTTGGTAGTACACCATGATGTGAGGTGCTGAATCTCGTCTCTGTAGGCCATCTCGTCATTATTGGTGATACAGCCAATGACTGTGGTGTCATCTGCAAACTTAACTATAACATTTGAAGGGTGACTTGGCAGGCAGTCATGGGTAAAGAGGGAGAAAAGGAGGGGGCTCAGAACACAGCCTTGAGGGGCACCTGTGCTGAGGGTCAGGGTGGAGGAGGTGTGGTCACCTAACCTAACAGACTGAGGTCTGTTGGTCAGGAAGTCCAGGGTCCAGTTACAGAGGGAGGGGTTGAGGCCAAGGGGGAGGAGTTTGGTGGTTAGTTTGGCAGGGTTGCATCCCGATGTGTGGTGCTTTTGAACTGACTACACCACTGCTTACGTTGACATGCTCTGGCTTTGTGTCTTTTCAGGCCACATCTGAAGCACACTATTTCCGCACTCTGGCTCCCTGATCACCAGTGCTCATCAGAGCGGATCTCGCACTCGGCTGCACTCGCGCCTTCATGACGTTGTCGTCGGATGTTGTTGCGTGCTTTTTCTGTGTCCTCGTGGCTCCGTGGTTTCGTTTTGAAAGGCCTTGTCACATCACTCTGCGTGATATGAGTAGTGAACAGTTTGAATGATTCTGGTAGTCCCTTCAAAATCATTGCTACTAACAGCCCATCACTCAGTGTCTCGCCAGCGTTTCTCAATGCGGTGCTGGCTGTCTCTGCGCGGATAACGTATTCAGTCACACGCTCACTGCTCGACTTCTGAAGTGACGTCAGTTCCGTATACAGGCTAATGATACGCGGCTTCCCTTTCCCTGCATAATAGTCTCTCAGGATTTTCAGCGCTTTCCGCCAATCGCCCGCTGCTTCCCGCATCACCAGCGACACTTTTATCATCCAGAAACTGGATTAGCTCAGCATAGACCTCGGCATTTCTCGCTCCATCTACTGCCCGTCCATCGTCGTCGGTAGGCTCATTTAAAATAGTGTTCTTTAGCCCTTGTAACCGAAGATGGCCCAACAATTTCGTCTCCCACAGTTCACAGTTCTTCTCATCTCTGTGAAAGACTAGTCTAGACCAACGGCTGCTCGATCTTCCCATCCTGGGTCTTTCGCCCCTGCTATTTGACTCGGCGACCCTTCTGCTCATGGTGCTAGCATGCTAACCCACACACGCGGTACGTTGCGGTATTTCTCTCGGTGGCAAATCGCTTGATAACTATCTCTGGGTAACTTTGGGCCCATAACCTGCTGTCAGAGTTAAACTGTTCAGCGATTCTGGCGTGTAGACCCAGTGCTAGACCCAAATATATGCTAACTTTACGGAGGAATAAATACACAGTGGGGTGTCAGTTCTTCTCAACGTAGAAAGAGAAACGTTATTGACAGATGCACTGCTATATACGCAGAGACCACATATCAATCTCAGCGCATTTCATTGGCTGTTATCATTGTCCATCATACAGTACCCGCATGTACTGAAGTTTGCCTATGTGTTAATAAAAAAATATAGATTTACTTCTACAATTGAGAGCACACATTTCATATATGTCAACACCTCTGGACGATCACCGATGGCCTGGGATTGTGGTGATCCTGATCCTTGACTAGCTCATCAAATGAAAGGTCGCCTGGTTTCTGTGGTGTTGCCAAATTCCTCATTAATTTGTACGTCTTCACACCACACACACTCAGTAGAACTGAGCGCTGTTTATCCTCATCGGTAATTCCGTTAGCACAGATAAAGTGTCTTGTGGGAGTGCAGGAATGAGGAGACGGAGAGATCGAGTCGAGTCAATCCCGTTTACTCGCCACACAAAACAACACCGATACAGCACAATCTCGTAGCAACCAGCTAACCGCTAGGTTGCTGCAAACATGGCTCCACCCCGGAAACCCTAAGCAGTGCCTACGTCAGCACTCTGAATGTCTGCCTTAAAGGAGCAGCAGCCCCTGCTTAATCTACCCTCAATTGTGTATCACCACAGTTTCAACCGTTCCACATAATATTCCGTCCAGTCCCCGTTCTCCTCCACAAACTCGCCGATAGTCCCAAACGTGGCCCTGGTGCCGTTTCCTCTGTCGGCGTTCTCACTCGAACTCATGAACTTAGCTCAACTAGCTAGCAAACACCGATCAGATGTAGTTTTATTCGCCGAAACTTCAGCCTTCTATCTCCCGTTTTATCCTCGGCGCCAAAAATGTAGTAACTGGAACGACACGTTTACTTGATAATAAGAAAGCTTTACTGGACTGAATGGGACCGACACATGGCCGAATTCCAGTGCACTAGCCGTCCGCGATTACTCACACGGCACATACACAATAGACTGACAGACCGAACACATTTACTTCCTGTGTGACGCCCTAAAGGGTCCGGGGACCCCATAAAAGAATAATAGTCCTGTTTAACTCATAACACAACACTAAACATCACGTCTTTGACAGGAAAACTATTTTAATCAGTGATTTTGTCATCGAGCACAATCTCAATTTGATGTTTGTAACTGAAATTTGGTTAGACCAAGACACCAGTGCAACTGTTCTTGTCGCTAGGGGGCACCAGGGGGAACCAGTGCAGGGAAGTGGGAGTGAATTTGAGTGGGGAAGGGTAACTAATTTTATTGACATGTATTAGTAATTGCTGAGTATAATGTGATGGGTATGGACAATTGCACAGCATTGGTTGTAAAGGTGTTTTGTACGGACATTTTATAACTGGACTGTCTGAACTGAAAAAGGAGAAGTTGCCTCACACCTAACGACCTGTGCTAGTTGCCCTAATTGACTTGAGCAGCGTCAGGTGTGGCGCCTGGCATAATTGGCAGCAGTTGACAGAAAAAAGGACTCTGAGGTTGAAGTAGAAGGACGTGAACCGGACGGCAACAGCCACGGAGCCGAGTCCACCGGAGGCCTACAAGCATCAGCGGAAGGATTTGCCCCCCCCCCTCCTTTAATATAAGTGCCTGTGGCATCTTGAACTATATATACCTGTTATACCACCAGGCCGCTCCTACCTTACCATTAGTTAGATGATACAGTATAACTGCAGAGTGCTAGACTAGTTCAGACTAGCCAGACAGTGATGCACATGTAATAATGTTCCATGCTGCAAGACGTTCATTAAAAGAAAGTAAACATTGATCCATGCTTGCTCGATTCATCAACCTAGAAAAACATTTATTGGCGACGAGGTCAGTTTGGGAACATATGACGACGTTTGCAGATGGATTTGTGGCCAGAAGTGAAACGAGGGAGAAGACGGCTAGCAGCTAACGTGAACGGAGGTTTGTCGGCTAGAAGAGGGGGAAAGTAGCTAGCTAAAGAGAAAGCATGGCTACCGCGACGATTGGCACGCTGGCGGCGTTTGATGCGCAAAATCAGACGTGGGAAGAGTATTGTGAAATACTAGATCAGTTTGTTGCGGCCAATGCGGTTGACGATGGAGACAGACAGAGAGCTATACTCATAAGTGTCGTCGGGGCATCGACATACAGTCTGATGCGTAGCCTCCTGAGCCCAGTGAAGCCGAAAGACAAGACCTACCAGCAACTTGTAATTCTGATGAAGAATCACTTTGATCCAAAGCCAAGCGAAATAGTGCAGAGGTACAAGTTTGACTCACGCAACCGCAAATCTGATGAAGCGAGGCTAGCTTTGAGATAGATATAGGCTGCAGTCTCACGGTAGAAAATGAACACGCCTTCCAGATATGTAAAGAGAATAGTAGTCTCCCTTGAGCCAGTCAAAACCAAGTTAGAGACTTGTCAAGGTGATAGGGGCAGCACAGGTGAAGGTAGTGTACCAGCAGCAAAGTCAGAAGCTACCGCTCATAGTAGCGAAAGGAAAGGGTCCCAGCCTGCTAGGTAGAGGCTGGTTGGAGGAGATACAGTTCAAGTGGAAAGAAATAAAGAGCTGCCACAAAGCAAGAGAGCTGAAACACATGGAAGTGACAGAGAACGCCCCACAGACAGAAAAGACAACACTGCAGCAAGTGTTAGGTAATCACGAAGAGGTTTTCAAAGACGAATGTTATGCTCGCGCACCAGAACCCGATCCGTGTGGCGAAATCCAAGGCAGACAGACACAGGATGACTTCAAAATCCAAAAAGGGGGTTTTATTGGGGGAGGGGAATGTATGGTGCAAAGAAACGTTTTGTTAGTGGGATGTGTGAATAAACTATGTGTGGTGTCCAGTGGTTTGCGTATATAACTATGTGTGAGTGTTCGTATGGTGCGGTATGTAAATGACAAGGTGTTGAAATAATGTGCGTGCACCTGGCAGGAAAGTCCAGTCCGTGATCCAAGAGGGGTTGTCCGGGGAAGTCCGGGTCCGAGATCCGGGAAGTCGAGTCCGAAAGGAGGGATCCAGGTAGGGGGACACGGGGGGAAATCGCTGGAGAGGTCCGGGGAAAAACGTGAGGGTCAATGGGGACGGGGGAGCCGTGGAAGTCGCGGAGGGAGAGTCTTGGGAGGAGAGAGAGAGACACGAAGGTAAGACACTGGGGAAATAAGCAGAATAGCAAGGAACGCTAGAGGGCTTGTCAGAGCTTTACCGCAGGGTTCAGTACGTCGAAGCACGGAGTGGTGTTCTGGGAGACTTCTTGTAGAGGGCTGCCTGATTGTCGCAGGTGTGCCTGATGGATGATGGCAAACACCTGGTGCAGTGCAGCGCTCGTCTCCTCAGAGCGCGCGAGCCGAGCGCTCGGATGTTTCCGGCACGTCCGAGCTGGGGGAGTGGCTTGAACGTGCCGGGGAGGCAGCTCGGGGCGGTGTAACCACAACAACGAACTTGGTACTTTGAAAGGTGCTTAAAACCACCATCCATGTGAAAGCTGACGCTGTCCCTGTTAGGGTTTGTGGAAGACCCCAAGCGCACGACACCAGGCAGAGATAGGGTTCGCCGGCAACTGGCGTATTTTGTTAGTAGTTCATACAACGGTCAACACAGAAAACATGCACGGCAACGAAAGGAGCCCGGTAATCCACTTTGCGGGTAGTCCCCAACAAACCGAGAAAGTACAAGAAGACTCACGGGTAATCCAAATTGTGGGTAGTCCCCAACAGACAGAGAAAGTGCGAGAAAACTCACGTGTAATCTGAATTGCGGGTAGTCTCCGACGAACAGAGAAAGTACGAGAAAAACTCACGGGTAATCTGTTGTGTTCTTACGGACAAAGTACCCGGAGATGACTTTATGTAAAGGAGCTTTTATTCATATCTCTCGGCTGTACATGTCCACCTTACTGTCAAGGCATTGGAGAGCACAGTTCTGGGTTTTGGCGCTTTTGCACCTAATATTTATATCCTTTCTCGGCGAGGTTACATCCGGTAAACAATAAGTAGTTCCGTATCCACAGTGAATGATAGAACATTTATCAATACACCACATTCCTCCCCAGAAACTTTAAACCCCTCATATTTTCATCTGAACAACAACAAAAAAAATAAAACCCGTTTTCCACTGTGAGCTCGTCACGTCTGTTCCAGTATGGCTTTAATTCTTCATCTGCTACATGTTTAGGCCATCCTGTCTGTATAAAATGCCTAACTTTTGTGAGCACCCTGACTTTATCTGTTTGGATTTTAATATCTTTGGCTGAGACTGGCATTGCTTCTAACCAAGACACTCTGTACTCTGGGTTACTCGTTGGTGCTTCTCCCTGTACTGGGAGCCTGGACAGACCATCTGCATTTGCATGCTATAAGGAGGGTTTGTAGACTATGTCGTACTGATAGGCAGAGAGGAGTAATGCCCATCTCTGCAGGCGGGCAGCGGCTAACACTGGCACCCCTGTTGTTGGCCCTAGAATCTTTACTAAAGGCTTATGATCCGTCACTAATATGAATTTCCTTCCATATACGTAAGTAGTCCCTAAATTTTTGTATCCCAAAAATGATGCCTAGTGCTTCTTTCTCAATTTGAGAGTAGTTGATCTCAGTCTTGCTAAGCGTGCGTGAGGCATATGCGATTGGACGTTCACTACCATCTGCCATTCTATGTGCTACCACTGCTCCTAACCCATAGGCACTTGCATCACACGCTAGTAATAGTGGTAGCTGGGGGTCAAAGTGAGTCAGCACTGTCTGATGTTAACTGGCACTTGGCCTTCTCAAAGGCTTCCTGGCACTTAGACCATACCCATGGCTTGTCTTTCTGTAACAACTCAGTCATAGGCTTTATGATGGTGGATAAGTTGTCCATAAACTTCCCATAATATGTCAGTAGGGCTAATAATGCTCTCAGTTCTGTGACATTCTTTGGGGTGGGAGCATTTGCTATGGCTGTTACCTTCTCTTCTATGGGGTGTAACCCTTCCTTGTCTATTTTGTGCCCTAAATATGTAACACTTGGCTGGCAGAAGGCACACTTGTCTTTGTTCACCCTTACACCTCTGTCTTGTAACCGCTCCAGCACTCGTTCTACATTTTCCCAGTGTTCGGCTTTTGTTGTCCCTGTGATGAGTATATCATCTAAATAGCACACCACCCTTGGCAGCCCCTGTAATACCTGATCCATGATGCGTTGGAATATTGCTGGGGAGCTTGCTACTCCATATGGCAACCTGTTTAGATGATACAGCCCCTTAGGCGTGTTTATAGTTAGGTACTTCTTGGATTCATCATCCAGCTCTACTTGCTGATATGCTTGTGTGAGGTCTAACTTTGTGAAATACTGGCCACCTGCTAGTTTAGCAAACAGGTCTTTTGTCTTTGGCAGAGGATATTTGTCTACCTCTAGCCATGGGTTTATTGTCACTTTATAATCCCCGCATATTCTTACTTCTCCATTGGTTTTGGGGATACATGCTATGGGAGTAGCCCATTCACTATATTCTACCGGGGTCCATACTCCTTTTTCTTGCAGTCTGTCTAGCTGCTGTTCTACTGCTGTAGTCAGTGCATAAGGCACTGATCTTGCTTTGCAAAACTTGGGCGTGGCGTCGCTAACCACCTGTAACCTTGCTTTTACTCCTGAAATGACCCCCCTGTCTCTCTCAAACACCTGGAAGTATTTCTGATACATCTCAGTCAGTGGATCTACTACCACCGGTACATGGTTCACTCTAGACCAGTCTAACTTTAAGAACTGGATCCAGTTTCTCCCCGTCAGTGTTGGCCCATGTCCCTTACACACTAACAAAGATAGCTGTTCTGTTTGCTCCCCACACTGTACTTTCACTTGGAATTTACCCAACAATGGAATCGGTTCTGAAGAATAAGTTTTTAAACTTAGATCACATGGCATTAGTTGACACTTGCTAAACCTCTGTCTGTACAGTTTCTCATTTATGATACTCATGGCTGCGCCTGTATCTACCTCCATTTTGATCTTTACACCATTACATCTCACCATGACCATAAATGGTCTGACATATTCATTATCATTTTTAGGCCTACCGGTAACGGAAAACAACCCCAAGTCTTTTTCAGTTCCTGTTACCTCGATGATGGTCAGCTTGTGGGTTTTGTTGGAGGCCCTGTAGTCCTCATAATCAGTCTCTTCCTCCGATGCACTTTGCTGCTCATGGGGAGACTCCTCCCTGGTGATGTAGCGAGTCTGCCTCTCTGCAGGAGTGGCCCTCCTGCTCGTCCTAGGTCCCCGTCTGGAGCTGCCGCCGTGGTTGGCCGTCTCTGACTCCGATGATGCAGTGGACCTGCACGCCCTCTACAGATGGCCCTTCCGGTTGCAGGCTCTGCACTGGAACTCTTTGTACCTGCATGTCGCTGCTTGATGTCCCTCTCCGAGGCACCGGTAGCACGCCGTGTCCCTGGCGCCCTTTTTCATGTCGTGTGCCGCGTTTCTGCGCGCACTGGCGCTCCCTTTGTAGCTGCTGGCTCTCACAATGTCTGTTCTCAGCGGAGCTTGCTGGAACGCTCTAAGACTCGTGGATGTGCACTCAAAATTGTTCACCGTGTCCATCACTTTAGCCCAGTTTAGCTCTTGTCCATAAGCAGCACTCAACAGCTTAGTTCTCAGCTCTTTACTACTGATACCATATACTAGCTGATCTCTCAGTTGTTCTTCTAGCGTCGCGCCAAATGCGTAAGAGGCTGCTAACCCTTTTAGCGCGGCAACATACTCGGCTAGAGACTCACCACTTTGTTGCTTGCGGGCACGGAAGCTATAACGTTCGCTCAGGACATTCTTCTTTGGCACATAAAAGTCCCTCAATGCTTTAAAAATATCAGCTAATGGCGTTTCCGATGGCTTCTTTGGCGCTACCAAGTCAGTCAGTAAAGTGAAAATCTTTGCACCCACCACAGATAGGAACACAGCCCGTTGCTTCCCCTCCTCAATCCCGTTGGCTTCGATAAACTGTGCAAAACGATCCTCGTACGTGCTGAAGCTTTCGTTAGCCTCGTTGAAGCACAAACCCGACTCACTGCTAAACACAGCCATTCCGTGACTGACGTTGCTAGTTGCTCCGGTTAGCTCTCTCTTCTCTCACACCGTTTTCACCGTCTCAGAAGAAAAAGTTTTCATGGAAAAAAAAAAACGAATCCCTCTCGTCGCCAGTGTTGTGTTCTTATGGACAAAGTACCCGGAGATGACTTTATGTAAAGGAGCTTTTATTCATATCTCTCGGCTGTACATGTCCACCTGACTGTCAAGGCATTGGAGAGCGCAGTTCTGGGTTTTGGCGCTTTTGCACCTTATATTTATATCCTTTCTGGGCGGGGTTACATCCGGTCAACAACATGTAAACAATAAGTAGTTCCGTATCCACAGTGAATGATAGAACATTTATCAATACACCACATAATCCACTTTGGGGACGCGGCAGGATGATTCTGCAGGGAAAAACTCCACAGAGAAAATAGTGAATCCACGGGCTAAGGTAAACTTGGAGGGAATACACAGGGAGGGAAGAGTGACCACTTCGACGAGGAGGTTACGGCACGAAATGGCAACGAGCTCTGGGAGACCAGCAAACTTAAGCCCAGCCCTGACGACTTAAGCCCAGCCCTGACGAGCTGATTGGCTGCAGGCGCGGGATGGGCGAGCCGTAACAGTACCCCCCCCTCCACGGAAGCCACCAGGCGATTTGCCAGGCTTGTCGGGATGGGAACGATGAAACTCCGTGAGCAGCCAGGGTCCAGGATGAGCTGGCGGGAGACCCAGCTACGTTCCTCTGGACCGTAGCCTTCCCAGTCCACCAAATACAGGAACCCCCGTCCTCGGCGCCGGACGTCCATCAGCCGGCGGACCTTCCACTGGGGGTGCCCATCCACGATCTCAGGGGGAGGCGGAGCTGGGGCCGGAGGCATCAGAGGACTGTGGGAGACAGGCTTAACCCGAGACACATGAAAAACAGGATGGATCTTCATGGAAGCCAGAAGCTTCAGACTCACCGCCGCGGGACTGAGCACCTTCCTGATCTCAAAGGGCCCAACGAACCGGGGTTTCAGCTTCTTCGCGGTCGACTGAAGCGGGAGGTCCTTCGCGGACAGCCACACCCTTTGGCCTGGTTGGTACGTAGGCGCCGGGAAACCGGCGTCGGTTGGCTCCCCGACTGGCGCGCTCAGCTGTCCGGAGCAGAGCAGCTCTGGTCACTTCCCAGACGCGACGACACCGGTCCAGATGGGCCTGCACAGAGGGAACTGCCACTTCCGACTCCTGAGCAGCAAAGAGAGGCGGCTGGTAGCCCAGGGACACCCCAAAAGGTGAGAGGCCGGTGGCAGAGCTGACCAGGGAGTTGATGGCATACTTCCACCCAGGGGAGGAACCGGCTCCAGGAGCTGGGCTTCTTGGCGGCAATGCACCGGAGGGCAGACTCCACGCTCTGGTTCATCCTCTCCGTCTGCCCGTTAGTCTGTGGGTGATATCCATAGGAGAGACTTACAGAGGCACCCAACCCCTTACAAAAGGCCCGCCATACCTGGGAGACGAACTGGGGCACTCGGTCCGAGACGACGTCCAGTGGAAGGCCATGGAGACGGAACACGTCGCTCGTCAGGAGGTCCGCCGTCTCAGAAGCCGATGGGAGTTTGGGGAGGGCCACCAGCGTCCACGCCCTTACTGAAGCAGTCCACCACTGTCAGGATCACAGTGTTACCCTGGGAGGGCGGCAGTCCGGAGACGAAATCCAACGCCACGTGGGACCAGGGCCGGCAGCAGACCCGCAAGTGCCTGGTGAGAGGCCTTGCTGCAAGCACAGACGGTGCAGGCCTTTACGAAGTCCCTGACGTCGTTCTTCATGGTGGGCCACCAGAAACGCCGAGCCAGGAAGGTGAAGGTGCGGTGGACACCCGGATGGCAAGCAAACTGACTGGCATGGCCCCACTGAAGAACCCGGGACCGGACTGAGTTCGGGACGAACATACGTCGTGGAGGCACGTGGCTCGGGGCGGGAAGGGAGCGCAACGCCTGCCTGACCATGGTCTCGATGCCCCAGGTAACCACGCCCACCACCCTGGCCTCAGGAAGGATGGGAGTCGGCTCCTCTGTAGCTGGCTCCCTCCTCGGATGTTGTCGGGACAGGGAGTCTGCCTTCGTGTTGCGGGACCCGGAGCGATAAGTCAGCGTGAAGTCAAACCGACTGAGGAAGCTGGCCCACCGTGCCTGCCGACCATTGAGACGCTTGGTTGCTCGGACGAACGTCAAGTTCTTATGATCAGTCCAGATGGTGAACGGCTGTTCCGCCCCCTCCAGCCAATGGCGCCACTCCTCCAGAGCAACCACCACTGCCAGCAGCTCCCGGTTCCCGACATCGTAGTTCTCCTCGGCGGGGAGGAACCGGCAAGAGAAGAAGGCGCGTGGATGGACGTTCTGGTCAGACGCTGACCGCTGGGAGAGGACAGCCCCAACCCGGTGTCCAAAGCATCCACCTCCATGATGAATTGCCTTTTAGGGTCGGGGTGGAGCAGGACCGGGGCGCTGGTGAACCTCTCCTTGAGGGACTGGACCACCGAGCGGGCAGCCGGGGACCAGATGAACGGCTGGGAGGGGGAGGTCAGCCTGGTGAGAGGTTCTGCCACGCGGCTGTAGTTCCTGATGAACTTCGCAAACCCAAGGAAGCTCTGTAATTCCTTCCGGGATGTGGGATCGGGCCAGTCCACCACAGCCTGGATTTTGCGGGGGTCGGCCCGGGTCTGTCCCCTCTCAACGACGAAGCCCAGGTAGTCAACGGAAGGGGAATGGAACCGGCACTTCTCTGCCTTGACGAAGAGCCGGTTCCGGAGGAGACGTTCGAGTACCCGGCGGACATGCTGGACATGTTCCTCGAGGGTCCTGGAGAAGATGAGGATGTCATCGAGGTAGACCACAACGAACTCGTCGAGCATGTCGCGGATAATGTCATTCATGAGAGCCTTGAATACCTCCGGCGCGTTGGTGAGGCCGAACGGCATGACCAGGTACTCATAATGACCTCGGGGCGTCTTAAAGGCTGTGTTCTACTCGTCCCCCTTCCGGATCCGGACCAGATGATAGGCACACCGGAGGTCCAGCTTAGTGAAGACAGTAGCCTGGGTGAGGGGCTCAAGGGTGGAACTCATGAGGGGAAGGGGATACTTGTTCTTGATGGTTATGTCATTGAGTTGGCGATGGTCAATGCAGGGTCGGAGGCCCCCGTCCTCCTTCTTCATGAAAAAGAATCCAGCTGCCACCTGGGAGGACGAGGGCCGAATGAGCCCCGCTGCCAAGGACTCGGAGATGTACTCGTCCATCGCAGCCTTCTGGGGGATGGTCAGACTGTACAGGCGACTGCTGGGAAGGGGTGCCCCAGAGCAGAGGTCGATAGCACAGTCATACGGCCGATGAGGAGGAAGAGATTGGGCCCGAGTCTTGCTGAAAATCTCCCCTAGGTCATGGTACATGGGGGGGAACCGAGGAGAGGTCGGGAGGAGGGGCACTAGGGGCACATCGGGGGGACGGGCCGGGAGCAGCCTGGGGAAATTGGGCATGACAGGAGGGCTGCTTGAACCGGACTGGTCGGTACGCTCTCTGTGCCGGCTTGGGTCGTCATGGCCAGTTCATACTGTTAGGGTTTGTGGAAGACCCCAAGCGCACGACACCAGGCAGAGATGGGGTTCGCCGCAACTGGCGTATTTTATTAGTAGTTCATACAACGGTCAACACGGAAAACATGCACGGCAACGAAAGGAGCCCGGTAATCCACTTTGCGGGTTGTCCCCAACAAACAGAGAAAGTACAAGAAGGCTCACTGGTAATCCAAATTGCGGATAGTCCCCAACAAACAGAGAAAGTACGAGAAAACTCACGGGTAATCCACTTTGGGGACGCGGCAGGATGATTCCGCAGGGAAAAACTCCACAGAGAACATAGTGAATCCACGGGCTGAGGTAAACTCGGAAGGAATACGCAGGGAGGGAAGAGTGACCACTTCGACGAGGAGGTTACGGCACGAACTGGCAGCGAGCTCTGGGAGACCAGCAAACTTAAACCCAATCCTGACGATTTAAGCCCAGCCCTGACGAGCTGATTGGCTGCAGGCGCGGGATGGGCGAGCCGTAACAATCCCACGATTCTTCCGCCCGCGGTCTGTCCCTTATGCTGTGCGAGCAAAGGTGGATGAAGAAATAGATAGACTGATAAAAGAAGGCATAATCCCTCCAGTAAAATACTCAGGCTGGGCAGCGCCATTGGTCCCTATTCTCAAACCAGGGGGAACCGTCAGACTGTGTGGAGACTACAAGCTTACCGTAAACACTGTCTCCTCACTCGAACAGTATCCAATTCCTAGAGTGGAAGATCTCTTCACAGCACTATCCGGGGGTAAACGGTTCTCTAAATTAGATGAGTCATGGACGAGGAATCCAAGAAATACTTGACAGTGAATACTCACCGAGGGTTGTTCACGTACAATAGATTTCCTTTTGGGGTGGCGTCCGCACCAGCCATTTTCCAAAGGACAATGGAGAGTTTGTTACGTGGGATCCCTCTCGTAGCAGTATGTCTAGATGACATCTTAGTCAGTGGCGTCGACGAAGCTGATCACCTGAGGAATCTGGACGCTGTGCTGACTAGTTTGAGAGAGGCTGGGTTGCGTTTGAGGAGAAGCAAATGCACCTTCATGCAAGAGGAGGTTGAGTATCTGGGGCACAGAGTGGACGCGCAGGGGCTCCACCCGGTCAAGAAAAAAGTAAAAGCCATCATGGAAGCTCCGACCCCCACAAACGTCACAGAACTCAAGTCTTATGTAGGTGTAACCTGCACGACAGGGGAATGGGCCTATGCTTGCGCAGGGACAGTTTACAGTCTAATGTCTAAGTTCAGTGGAGATTGGTGTAGGTTTTTTTCTAGACCGGATTCTAGTACTCACCCCAAAGACAACACACACACTCGTGGGTATAGTTTACAATAAAAAAACCAATTTATTTCAACAGTTCAAAGTAAAGTTATTTCAATATCAATACTAAATTAGATGTGTTATATATATATATATTTTACTCTATTATACTTTTTAAAAGTTCTTCCTAATATTCTATTTATTGTCTATATCTATCTATATTCTATTTTATACCCTTCTAATATATTACTTATGCAGCCATATTCTACACTAACAAATTAAAGAAAATAATCCAAAATAAAGTATGAGTGCACTCAAAGAAAATAATAAAGAAAAGAAAAGGGGGAATGATTCAGTCTTCCAATCTGTGCAAGGTGCAATGTCCAGATCCTACCACAATCACAGGGGCAAGTTAATGTAGAGGCGATGATGATGAATCCAAATCCAGGGCGATGATGGGGGCAATCCAAAGGGGGTATCCAAGGGTTCCAAAAGGGTGTAGCAAGGGGGGTTGTTCGGGGTACTAAAAAACCAGTCAGGATTCCAGCAGCGTACAAAACACAAGAGAAAAGAGTCTTCCTTCTTCCTTCAACGGGAGATCATCTGTCAAGGAAGCTTCGTGGGAGGGATCTTTTTTGTCGTAGTTCAAATGTCCTGTAGCTCAAATATCCGTAGTTCAAATATCAATAATTCAGGTATCCATAGTCAAAGTTGTCCGTATTTCTAAATATCCGTATTTCTCTTCTCTATTGTCGACGGTTGTTTGCATGGTTTAAACTCTGTAGCTCGTGTGCCTCCTAGAGGCTACTCGTGGAACTTATATACGTCACAGGGTACATGTAATTATGTGGGTTACATTCTCCCCCTCTAAACCGCATCAGTCTCTGCATGCGTCTAAACACTGTATGGTCTTGCAGAGGGCACTCTAGAAGAATCAGGGACATTTCTGCCCAAACTTTCGAAAAATGAGGCCATGGCTAGGACTAAAGGTCTTCCTAGTTCACCATAACAGAGTCTCTCAGGGGGATGTCTTTCTCTGATAGATCTTCTGATCGGTTCGCTCTCAGACGGGTTTCCGTCAGACAGGTCAGCCTGGCCTGTCACACCAGTGGGCAGTGCACTCTCGGGTTCAAGTGGGTTGTTTTCAGGTGAACGTCTTCCAATAGGTCCAAATTGAGGTACAACAGTAGTGGATGATGCGGGGTCTCCCTCAGGTAAGTGTCTTCGAACAGGTTGAGAGAATTCATCTGTGACTACTTCTGTCTCACGCCCAATTGGTTTCTTTTCAAGTAACTGATTGTGAACAGACTCAGGGGTATGGGGTACTTCACTAAGGAGTGGACTATCAGATTGGGAGAACTCCGACGGACTTGGATTCAACCCGACTGGGTTCAACAGTTCCGTGGCACGTGCTAGAGGGGTGGCCTGTGTGGTTGTCCTAATGCTTTGGGGAAACCTTGTGGAGATCTGTGGATAGCAATCCTCATCCTCGTCACTGCTGGGCATATCTGGGTCAACAATATTGTCGTGCCTGGTCTGCTGCGAGACTGTTTCCCTGCGTCTCAGCCTCCTTGTTGGTAAGTTTGTGTCAGGTTCTGAGACTTTATCTGTAACAGGTAGAAAGCCGCAGGGCAGAAGAAGGTCTCTGTGAAGGGTACGGTGTGGACCTTCACCCTGTTCTTGCTTGACGACATACACTGGGCCATCTCCCATCCTCTTCACCACAGTATGGACTTCCTTTTCCCATCTGTCCGCAAGTTTATGTTTTCCTCTTAAATTGACATTCTTCACCAGGACTCTATCTCCGGTAACAAGTTCTGCGGCTCTGATCTTTTTATCAAACCTGGCTTTATTCTTCTCGCCCATCTTCTTAGAGCTTTCAGAAGCAAGTGCATAGCTGTCTTGGAGGCGCTGTCGAAGATGTTTAACATACTCTGAATGCGACTTGAATCCAATTTGGTCTGGTGTAAGGCCTAGAACCAGATCAATGGGTAGTCTTGGCTGTCTACCAAACAACAATTCATATGGAGAGTAGCCTGTGGTGTCATTTTTCGTGCAATTGTATGCATGGACTAGCGGTTTGACAAAGTCCCTCCAATGATATTTATCCTTGTCTTCTAGTGTCCCGAGCATGCTGAGAAAAGGATACTCGCAACTTGACAAAGAAGGCTTAGCTGTCCTCTTCGGCATCCAGAAGTTCCGTAAGTACTTGTATGGAAGAGCTTTCACCATCTATACAGATCACAAACCGCTAATCTACCTGTTCAACGAGAATAAACCTATTCCACAAATGGGTTCACCGAGAGTACAAAGATGGGCTGTGTACCTGAGTGCGTATGAACACAAAATGCTCTACAAGCCAGGAAAACAACACGCCAATGCGGACGCGTTCAGCAGACTGCCAGTGCCGGAGACAGGACAGGAGGGTGACACCACGGAACAAGTCTTAATGATGGATCTACTGGATGACACACTCCTGGACACTAACCAGATCAATCGCTGGACAGCTAAGGATGTCACACTATCCCGAGTTCACGAGTACGTCCTGAAAGGATGGCCTGCCGAGACAGAGACTAACCTCAAGCCGTATCATCCGAGGAGAATTGAGTTGAGTGTGAGAGATGGTTGTGTGCTCTGGGGAGCTAGAGTAATCATACCGACCAAAGGCAGAGACACCGTACCGAAGATACTACACCAGACACACGCAGGGATGACGAGAATGAAGGGGCTCGCCAGATCGTATGTGTGGTGGCCTAGTATGGATCAGGATGTGGAGAAGGAGGTTCAGTCATGTGAGGTGTAAGTTATGTACAGTAGTTTGGATAATTGCATGCCCACCTGGCCAGCAGGTGGAGCCATGGAGGCACCAATCTCAGTAATATGAGGCGCATAGTTGACGTCATCATGCAGCGCAGGCGATTCAGAACAATGCAAAGAAACGAAGCACATAGTTGCATGGAGTTGAGCTCCCGAAAAATACAAGTTAATTAAATGCGATAAAGTGGAAACGGTTAATTTTAATGCGATAAAGTGGAAACGTTGTAAGTACACTGTTTTGTAATTGTATGTGGATTCCGAGTATTATATACAAATGTTAGAACGAGTGTGAATTTTTGTGCAAAGCTAAATGAGCTCGGTAGATTCTTGTATAATCACCAGACTGAGCTAATATCAGTAGCTATTATATTGTTGTGAAAACGCATGTAAAATGCCGATAATATTGTTTGTTTTCTTATTACCGATCTGAATTTCATTTGACGCATTGTAAATTGTATTCGGTAACGTTAGTTTATTTCTGCAAATGCCGAGTAAATATCTACTAATTTGATGTTAAGAAAAATCTGTAAGTGCGTGGTGCAATTGAACTAAATGGAAATGTATGTATGTTCATGCAAGTTGAACCAGCTTCATCACAGCTTCATCACAGCTCATTACAGCTTCATCTCATCTCATTACAGTTTCATCACAGCTCATTACAGCTCAGTACTGCACGTGTACAGCCAGTGTCTGGTCCCACAGCCGTGGTCAGCATCTTGTCATTCGGCACGCTGTTGTTCAGCAAGCTGTGTATCAGTCAACCAAACGACCAGCTTATGTTAGCTCATGTACAGTTTGGAAACAGCTAATGTTAGCTTGTGTACAGGAGGAAATACATTGTCAACAAACATTTGTGTCATCTCGTCATTTATGGGCTGCGTTCACACCGCCACTAAATCTCAACAATTGCGACAGAAAGTAAATTTGTGTCAGTCCAAACGTTTGTAGTTCAACAACGTCCACAGTTTATCTGCGATTTTCACAATGTCCGCGGAGGTTCCGCAGCTGAAGGCAAGCCGTAGAGGTCTGCTAACCAAGAGGATAAAGGAAATGAATGAATCAGAGGATGATGTCAAGCGGTTACAGAATAGTCTGGATGCCATGTTAGATGCTTATGCGAAATTGCAAAGTATTCAAGACCAAATATGTGAACTTTTAAATGAAGAAGATGAGATTGAAGAGCAGCAGGCCTGTTTTCAAGGTATAGACCGTGAAGTCCGTGAGGTCAGAGTGAGGACGGAGGAAAAAATAAAGCTGAATGAAGGAAAGGTTGTCCCGTTCCAGTTCCTAGCTGATGATGTGAAGCCTGAAGATTCTGCGAGCCAGGCCGGTCGCAGCAGTGCAGGAGGTTCGCGAGTATCAAGCTGCAGTGGAGCAGCTAGTTCAAGAGCGTCAGGAAGAGCCGCATCCTTGTCTGACATCGCAGAATCACTGCAACAGCGTCAACGTCTGGAGAGGGAGGAACTGCGTATTCGCCAACAGAAAGAGGAGCTGAGGACCCAGTTGGCTGCAGTGCAGGCGGAGATGGCTGCCACAGGGGGGAGCCGGGTGTCAAGCATCCGATCGAACAAGGAACAGCAACGGACTTTAACAAACATGGACCGCAAAAAGAACGGGACAATGAATGCTGATGCAGAAGAGTTTTGTCCTCGACCTGCAGCTGTCAAGACTGTTGAGTCTTTACAAGATGTTGCTGAGGCTGTCCGTTTTGGGCAGCAACAGATGTTAAATGTTGTACAGTTACCTAAACCAGAGCTGATTTGTTTCGATAGGGATCCATTGAAGTATTGGGTTTTTATCAAGGCTTTTGACAGTAGGGTGACTGCAGTAGATGATGCTGCCAAACTCATGCTCTTGATTCAGTATTGTTCAGGTAAAGCCAAAGCCCTCATAGAGCCTTGTGTGTGTTTAGAAAATGGGTATTCACGGGTAAGGGAATTACTGAAACAGCGATTTGGAGATGATTATACAATTTCACAAGCCTGGGTTAGGAAGGTAGCAGAGGGCCAACAGATTGGACCCAAGGATGCATTTAAGTTACAGGAGCTGGCAGATGATTTAAGCTGTTGCGTTGATACTCTTAGCGCTATGGGTTATGTGGCTGAGATAAGTACCCAGAGGGTGATGATGCAAATTATATCAAGGTTACCCATGTACCTTAGAACCAGATGGTTGAGAGAGGTTCAAAATCTAAGATCTAGGGGTGGAAAGCCACCAGATGTGTTAAATTTAGCTAAATTTCTAGAGAATGCAGCAGGAGAAGCCAATGACCCAGTCTACAGTAGTTTACTGTATGATAAGCCAAACAGGCGACAGGGCAGTGCCTTTATGACAGTAGGTCATTCTAATCAGTCTCAGTCAGGTAGTTTGTCAGTCGCAGCAGATCGCTCACGGGAGTTTGATCCTGGTGGTTCCTCTGTTGGTCGTTCAGGTCAAGCAGGTAGGCCGGCTGTAACAGCTAACGAGCTGTGAATTGTGTATGGATGGCAACCACAGTCTGTTTGGTTGTGGCAAGTTCAAGGATATGACTCCACAAAGTAGGAAGAAATATGTACTTAACAAACGCTTATGTTTTAATTGTCTCAGGACAGGTCATGTGTGATCTAGCTGTAAGTTGGATAGGCGTTGTACCGTAGATGGTTGTTCCCAAAAACACACAAAGTTATTGCATATGCCTGAGTCACAAAGGAAGCCAGACTCAGAATCTGAGAGTACAGATGTTACCATTAAGGCGGGGTGTAATGCAGTCGGTGGAGGCAAATCCAGACTAGCTTTGCCTATTGTACCCGTAAGAGTCAGAGCGCCTGGTAGCAGCCTAACATTTTGCACTTATGCTCTTTTAGACAATGGGTCTACCTCAACGTTTTGCACAGACGGTCTAGTAGAGAGACTGGGGGTGAGAGGAGAAGTTGAAACTTTGATCCTAAACACTATTGATAGGCCTAATACAATTGATACAAGTGTGGTTACTATTGAAATATCTGCTGTTAACCATGATGGGTTTTATGTGCTGAATCCTGTGTACACCAGGTCTGCTATCCCTTGTGACAAGACTCACATCGCCACGGAGGCTGATGTGGAGAGATTCCCCCACCTGAAAGGGTTACGTCTACCAGTTGTGAGAAGTGATCAGGTCATGGTTCTTATTGGGCAAGACAACGCCGAATTGATGATACCCTTGAAGGTCAGGCAAGGAACGGGTCCTGGCATGCCGTACGCTGTTAAGACCAGATTAGGTTGGGCTTTGAATGGGCCACTTTCGCCAGGTACAGGTATGTCATTGTCAGCCAATTTTGTAGACTGTCACTTAGAGGACCAGTTGGAAAAGTTCTGGAAGGTTGAGGGTTGGGAACAGCTAAATGGTCCAGAGAAGTCGTTATCATTAGAGGATGAACGTACATTGAGTTTGTGGAAGGGTACCATTACTCAGGATATGGATAGCTGTTATGTGCTGCCGGTTCCATTCAGGGGTCAGCCCAGTTTTCCGGATAGCCGTCCTCTTGCTGAGAGAAGACTTCAGTCGCTCCGTAAGAGGTTAGTAAAGGATCAGGAATTTAGGGATGAGTATGTGAAGATTATGGCCGCATTGTTCAGGAACGGTCATGCAGAGGAGGTATCAGAGCATGATGCTGTTGATGGCCCAGTGTGGTACTTGCCACACCATCCAGTTGTTTCTCCAAAGAAAGTGAGAGTAGTATTTGACTGTGCAGCACAGGTTAATGATGTTTCGCTGAATAAGCATGTCATGCAAGGCCCAGATGATAGCAATGATTTAGCTAGTGTTCTCCTCAGATTCAGACTTGGACCAATAGCAGTACAGGGGGACATAGAAGTTATGTTTTACCAGGTCAAAGTTTGTCCCAGCGACAGAGATGTTCTCCGGTTTCTTTGGTGGAGGGACGGGGACCTGAATGATGATGTGGTAGTCTATCGCATGACGGCACATCTATTTGGTGGTACTTGGTCACCTGCTTGTTGTGGGTTTTTGCTGTGTCATGTTGCCAACCAGGGTAGTGCCAAATTATGGTAGTTTGGCTGTAGAGACAGTCAAAAGGAATTTATACGTTGACGACTGCCTTGTGGCTGTTGACACAGTTGAAAGTGCTGTACGTCTAGTTCAAGATTTGAAAGGTATGCTTTCAGAGGGCAGCTTTAGAATAGCTAAATTTGCTAGCAACTCCTGGGAAGTTGTGGATTTAATCCCTGTAGAGGACAGGGCTAAGGGTGTTCAGCATCTTGACCTTAATTCAGATGAAGTAGTTTATGAGAAGGCCCTAGGACTAATTTGGGAACTGGGCTCAGACACTTTGTCATTTAGTGTACGTACTGGAGACAAACCTCACACTAGAAGAGGCATGCTTAGTGGGGTTAGTGCTGTGTTTGACCCTCTTGGATTTGTGACGCCATTTGTGGTCAAGGGACGACTCATAATATAGGAACTAGCGAGGTTGGAAATAGGTTGAGATGATCAGCCTCCAGATGCTATTGTCACAGATTTGAAGAATTGGTCAGCTGAGTTACCAGTGCTGCAAGGGTTTCGAATTGACAGATGTGTGAAACCTACTAGTGCAATGAAGTTTCTGTTGCATCACTTTGCCGATGCATCGACCAAAGCATATGATTCTGGCGCTTATTTACGCATCATGTCGGAGGGCAATAGCGTTGATAGTCATTTGCTGATGTCAAGGTCCAGACTTGCTCAGTTGAAGCAGTTAAGTATTCCTAGGTTGGAGTTATATACTGCATCTTTGGCAGTAAAGGTAGACAGTATGCTACTAAGGGAACTGCGTATTGAGATTGAGAACTAATATTTTTGGACTGACAGTATGATAGTTTTAGGCTACATAAAAAAAAACCCCAGAAGCGGTATCACACCTTTGCTGCGAACAGGGTTTCGGCCATTCAGGCAGGTTCCAGGCCTGTTCAGTGGCGCCATGTGGCTTCTAACGATAACCCAGCAGATATCGTTTCTCATGGTGTAACAGCGCAGTCCCTCATTGACAGCAGTATGTGGAAGAAGGGACCATGGTTTCTGGCTAAGCCTGTAGAGTACTGGCCTATGTCAGATGTTAAGGCTACGGTAAATCCAAATGATCCTGAGGTCAAACAGTCATCATAAGTCAGTCTGAGTGTTGCTAGTGACATTGTTCAGGACTTCATTTTGTATCACTCGTCATGGTTTCAAATCAAGAGGAGAGTTGCTTTGCTTTTACGAGTCACGGCTTGGCTAAGATTCAAGGTCTCAGGTGGTGATGTGTCTGATATCTCCCTGCCTTTTAATTTTCAGGAGATGGAAAAGGCAGAGCTTGCCATAATTTGCTTTGTTCAGAAGAAAGATTTTCCATTGTACTTTGGGAAAGAGTTGCCACAAAGAGGCATGCTAGCTTCTCTCAGTCCTTGTGTCTCTGATGATGACCTACTGGTGGTCAGTGGAAGGATATCACGGGGGGAGTTTGAGGAGACAATGAAGCATCCTCTTATCCTGCCGAAACGACATCACATTGTGGATTTAATAGTGCGTGAAGTTCACCAGACTCTTGGTCATGTTGGCCAGGAACATGTATTAGCAATGGTCAGACAGAAATTTTGGGTAATTAGTGGTAGGCAAGCAGTTAAAAGGGTCCTTGGACAATGTGTTACATGTAGAAGGTGGAGTTCCAAGGTAGTTACACAGCGCATGGCAGATCTACCCAAATGCAGATTGGAGGCCACCTATCTGCCATTTAGTGGCGTGGGGATAGATTTCTTTGGTCCACTGACGGTGAAACGTGGCAGAAGTGTTTGAAAAGATACTGGTGTTTGTTTACCTGCATGACGGTCAGGGCCGTCCACCACGAAATTAGTCACTCACTTGACATGGATTCCTCTATTCACTGTTTGCACCGATTCATGGCTTATAGAGGTTGTCCAAAGGACATTTACTGTGATAATGGGACCAATTATGTAGGGGCTGAAAGACAGCTGAAGGGATTACTTGGGGGTTTGGATCAGAATAGGATTCAGGGAATGTTGCTCACCAAGGGGGTTTTTAGTTTTAAGGACTTCGATATGCCCTTGATTTCCTGTAGAATCCACTAAACTCTGTAATTCTACTACTTCAGCCTCCAGTTCTTTAAGAGATCTGGTCATGTGCTTAGTGACATTGTGAGTACACTGCTGACATCATTGTCTTATTTTGCTCTTTCCTACATTCCACCATTGCTGTACTGAAGAAAAAGTGCTTTTGCTTTTCCTATGTAAAGCCCAAATAAATTCAGAAGCCTCTCTGAAAGATCTATCTTGCAAAAGACCAGTATTAAAATGCCAATATGCACCCTGTACCTTAACATTGTGAATGAAAAAAGAGCACTGAACAAGACAATGGTCAGAAAAACCAACAGGAGTTATTTGACTTGATTTAAAGATACCAAAATGATGTTTAAAACAATAAAAGCGATCAAGTCTGGCCAGAGATAACAACTAGTCCTTGGAGTGACTCCAGGTGTACTGCCTGTCACTCCTGTTCAAACCTCTCCAGACATCTTTTAGTCCTGGCTTTCAATCAACCACTTAAGTCTGGCAGAAGAAGCGGGATGAGGCTCTAGATGGTTCCTGTCTAGTTTGGCATTTTCTGTGCAATTGAAATCTCCTCCCAGGAAAAAAAAAATATCGGTACGATGGTGAATTTCCACACCTTCATATTGTACCGTGACTTTTAGAATGTGGCCACACACTATTTCTTCCACCTCAGAAGAAGAGGGGCTGAATCTCTCTGAGAAAAGCACACCAACGCCACCACTGCTAGTTAATTTGTGGCTTAGGATGACCTCCCCAGGCCGCTCCTTCCTCCAGTCACGACGTCACTGTGAGTGTCTTGTGTAAAGACCACATCCACCCTTTTCATTTCTACCAATGTGAAGAGAGAAGCTCTTTTCACATCGCTCCTGGCTCCATTTATATTTAAAGACCCTATCTTCAACTCAGCCATGAAGGAAAGAAGCTGTCTCTGCAACAAGAAAAACACATACAGACAATATGTGGGGAATCCATTTTGTCTTAATCATCATCGATTAGTTGTGCTTTGACTTTGTCGTATTTTCTTGAGCCGGTACATCTCTTGGTCACTAAAAGCTCCCTCTTGCTTCCTCAGCCGTGCCACAGACCTGACAAAAGATCTCAAACTTCTCAGTTTTAACCGCCCTTTGCCCTTTAGTTTCAGTTAAACATGTCCTTATTTTCTCAAGGGGGATGAAAAATGGTTTCATCCTCTTGTGATGGTGTCCCCTCACTTTCCTCATCAGAGGAATCATCCAACACTCTCTTAGCCTTGGCACCACCCTGCTCATTAGTAGACATTTTCCTTTTACTACGTTCAGCTGTTGGACCCTTCTCCTCCTCCGTAGACATGTGTTCGTCTATCAGTTCATCACTGTCCACACTTTCCACACTCTGACCGCAGTTCGTTTTATCTTTGTCACATGTCTTCTCCTCTGTCAGCTTGTGTTTTTCTGGTTTCTCTCTGGTCTGGGCATTGTGGGCTTCATTTCCACTCTTAGCTTCGTCCTGTTTCTCAGTCTGCTCCCTGTCCTGCGTGTCTGCCTCGGTCTCCCCTGCTTTCCCTGCAGACTGCTGTGCACCGGGCGAGTCAGACTCGGCTTCAGGCTGCGGCGCTTCAGGCGGGTTCGAGCTGGTCTGCTCCCTGTCCTGCGTGTCTGCCTCGGTCTCCTCTACTTTCTCTGCAGGCTGCTGTGCGCCGGGCGAGTCAGACTCGGCTTCAGGCTGCGGCGCTTCAGGCCGCGGCGCTTCAGGCGGGTTCGAGCTGGTCTGCTCCCCGGCCTCAGGGCAAGACCGAACCAAACGTCCTTCTACACCGCAACCAAAGCATTTCATGGTCTCAGAGGTGGCAAACACGTTATAACTAAAACCGTCCACTTTGAATGTGAAAGTCAGGTCTAAGTCACCTGTGCTGTCCTGGAGGATCATGAAGACCTGTCTTCTGTGACACACAACGTGTCTTAGTTTTGGCGACTTGGACCCCAGCAGAACCAGTTTAATGGGGGACACCAGCTGCCCGGAACATGACAGCTCCATGGCCAACACTTCAGTTTTAATAAACCTAGATGCATTTGAAATAGTTATCTTGTCAGCCAGGTTCACCAGCGGGAGAACGGGGTCAAAGAATCCTGAATCATGACGCCATTTTCCACCACCTCTTCACCTCTGGCCATGGAAAACGACAATAGCTTTGTTCATGTGTGAAGCAGACGTCACACTTTCAAAGCCGACAACCTCTCCAACAGCATAGCTGGCCTCCACCTAACAGCATAGCTGGCCTCCTCCACCCAACAGCATAGCTGGCCTCCTCCACTGAACAGCATAGCTGGCCTCCTCCACCCAACAGCATAGTGCTGGCTGCCAACCGCACTACCAAACTACACCCAAAAACTTAACCACCACCACCTAATAACAACAAACAAAACGGAAGTAAACGCAGAAAAGAAAGATAAAGCAAAAGCATAGAATTTTCGCTCACACCGAAGTGAAAAACGCTGTCACTCCGATCACTCACTCACAGTTCCACTCCCTTCCGCTTGAGAGAGGAGGGAGAGGGAGGGGGAGAGGTGGAAGAAAGCAAGAGGGAGAAAGAGAGAGAGAGAGAAACGTATGTACACAAACATATGTCATGCCAATAAAGCAAATATTGAATTGAATTGAATTGAATTGAGAGAGCGAGAGAGAGAGAGCGATGGAGGAATGAAAGAGGGAGAAAGAGAGGGAGAGGGAGCGAGAGGGACAGAGAGAGGAAGAGAGAGAGAGGGAGCGGTGGAGGAATGAAAGAGGGAGAAAGAGAGAGCAGGAGAGGGACAGGGAGGAGTGAAAGAGGGAGAGGGGGGGAGGGAGAGAGGCGGAGAAAGGGAGGGAGAGGTGGAGGAATGAAAGGGGGAAGGAGAGACATGGAGAAAGGGAGAGAGGTGGAGGAATGAAAGAGGGAGAACAAGAGAGAGGCGGAGAAAGAGGGTGGGAGAGAGGTGGAGGAATGAAAGAGGGAGGGAGAGAGACAGAGAAAGAGGGAGAGAGGTGGAGGAATGAAAGAAGGTGAACGAGAGAGAGGCAGAGAAAGAGGGTGGGAGAGAGGTGGAGGAATGAAAGAGGGAGAGAGGTGGAGGAATGAAAGCGGGAGGGAGAGAGACGGAGAAAGAGGGAGCGAGGTGGAGGAATGAAAGAGAAAAATAGAGGTAGAGCTGTGTTGGAGTCTTTGCTGTTTCACGCAACAAAACAAGATGTTTCACTGCACAACGTTTCCTCACCAGACAAAAAAGAGAAATGCCTTTTGAATAATCCCTGCTGTCATATTGTCTTTCTTTCTTTCTTTCTTTCTTTCTTCCTTTTTACCTTCTGAAAGGTTTTCTGAAGATTACTGTTGAGAATAATGCAGCTTCTGCCCCCTGCAGATGACAATCATCTTTCCAATTTGGTAGAGATTAGGTCATATGGAAGCGGTGCATGGTAAACACACAGGGCCAGTATGCTGCCATGGTGAATAGGGAGGGTGGATGGGGAGGGTGGATGAGGAGGGTGGATGGGGAGGGTGGCACCAATCCTTCTGCTCTGGCTGGCTGCACCCAGGCTTGATTGCTGGTTGAAGCACCAGGGCACAAAGAAAGAGGACTGTGGAGATGTGCGTGATTAAGTGGGAGGAGGAGGAAAGCCAACACCCCACCCTCAGGCAGCATCACCACACTCTGCTTGGTTTGCAGATGGATCAGTAAACACACTGTGAGGTCAGATTCATCTTTTGATTCAGCATAACTCACATCTGAACTAATGTACGAGACTCTGTGACACTACTGACACGGGTACTGGTTTCGGGCCTTCTTCTGGGTGTATGAGTTCAGGTCTGCAGGGGATGCAGAGCACCGGAACCAGCACTGGTCAGCTGTGGTGTTTGTGTGTTGGTGGTGGCTGGCAGGTCTAATTATTCTACTTATATGGCTGAACTGTGGACTGAAGCCTACATGTACATCTGGTAGAGGTTACCCTGCTACTTAAAAAAAAAAAAAACTTCAGAGGCCGAGGAATGTGAATTCTCCCAGAATCCCCTGCATCTTCCTGAGCCATTTGCTGCTCGCTATGCATTCCGAGTACACAAGATTCCTCACTGCTGATAACACGGCTAATGCAGTTTCTGAGAAGACGATCACTTGACGGGCTCAGATTAGCACCGCGCCTTGTGCTGCGATACAGCTGCTAATCTGCTGAGCAGCTGGGCTCCGTCTGCATCGCTTCTCCCAAAACGGTGATGTTCAGCAGGTTGGTTCAGTACGCTTCACCAAACGTCAGTGTCCGTGTGCAGCTCACACTACAACAGACACTCTGAATAATGATTTACCTGTAAGTATGACACAATTACATAGATAGATAGATAGATAGATAGATAGATAGATAGATAGATAGATAGATAGATAGATAGATAGATAGATAGATAGATACAGTGCATCCAGAAAGTATTCACACCCCTTCACTTTCCCCACATTTTGTTATGTTACAGCCTTACTCCAAAATGGATTAAATTCCTTTTTTTTTCTCATCAATCTACACACAATACCCCATAATGACAAAGGGAAAAAGGTTTTGAAGAAATTTTGCAAATTTATTAGAAATAAAAAACTGAAATATTGCATGTACATAAGTATTCAAACCCTTTGCTATGACACTCAAAATTGAGCTCAGGTTCATCCTGTTTCCACTGGTCATCCCTGAGATGTTTCTACATCTTGATTGGAGTCCACCTGTAGTAAATTCAATGGATTGGACATGATTTGGAAAGGCACACACCTGTCTATATAAGGTCCCACTGTTGACAGTGCATGTCAGAGCAGAAATCAAGCCATGAAGTCAAAGGAATTGTCTGTGGACCTTCGAGACAGGATTGTATCGAGGCACAGATCTGGGGAAGGGTACAAAAAATGTCTACAGCTTTGAAGGTCCCGAAGAGCACAGTGGTCTCCATCATTCGTAAATGGAAGAAGTTTGGATCCACCAGGACTCTTCCTAGAGCTGTCCGCCCAGCCAAACTGAGCAATCGGGGAGAAGGGCCTTGGTTAGGGAGGTGACCAAGAACCTGATGGTCACTCTGACAGAGCTCCGCGTTCCTCTGTGGAGATGGGAGAACCTTCCAGAAGGACAACCATCTCTGCAGCACTCCCCCAATTGGGCCTTTATGGTAGAGTGGCCAGATGGAAGCCTCTGCTAAGTAAAAGGCACATGACAGCCTACTTGGAGTTTGCAAGAAAGCACCTAAAGGACTCTCAGACCATGAGAAACAAGATTCTCTGGTCTGATGAAACCAAGATTGAACTCTCTGGCCTGAATGCCAAACGTCACGTCTGGAGGAAACCAGGCACCTCTCATCACCTTGTTAATACCATCCCTACAGTGAAGCATGGGGGTGGCAGCATCATGCTGTGGGGATGTTCTTCAGCAGCAGGAACTGGGAGACTAGTCAGGATCGAGGGAAAGATGAATGGAGCAAAGTACAGAGAGATCCTTGATGAAAACCTGCTCCAGAGCGCTCAGGACCTCAGACTGGGGCGAAGGTTTACCTTTCAACACGACAACGACCCTAAGCACACAGCCAAGACAACGAAGGAGTGGCTTCGGGACAAGTCTGTGAATGTCCTTGAATGGCCCAGCTAGAGCCCAGACTTGAACCCCATTGAACATCTCTGGAAAGACCTGAAAATAGCTGTGCAGCGACGCTCCCCATCTAACCTTACAGAGCTCGAGAGGATCTGCAGAGGAGAATGGGAGAAATACCCCAAATATAGGTGTGCCAAAATTATAGCTTCATACCCAAGAAGACTTGAGGCTGTAATCGCTGCCGAAGGTGCCTCAACCAAGTACTGAGTAAAGGCTGTGAATACTTATGTACGTGCAATATTTCAGTTTTTTATTTTTAATAAATTTGCAAAAATTTCTACAAAACCTTTTTCGCTTTGTCATTATGGGGTATTGTGTGTAGATTGATGAGAAAAAAGGAATTTAATCCATTTTGGAATAAGGCTGTAACATAACAAAATGTGGGGAGAGTGAAGGGGTGTGAATACTTTCCAGATGCACTGTAGATAGATAGATAGATGATGGATGGATGGATAGATAGATAGATGATGGATGGATGAATGGATAGATAGATAGATGACGGCGGACGGACAAACGGACAGATAGATAGATAGATAGATAGCTAGATAGATAGATAGATAGATAGATAGATAGATAGATAGATAGATAGATAGTGGGTGATGGCACCTAATGCTACTGTTGTTGTTTACAGTTTTTCTCAGTGGCTTTGGTGCATTTCTCACATCACTGTTAACATTTGCACAACAGTTAGTTCAACCTCCACAACATTTAGTCATTTGTGCACATCAAAGTAGCAGTTTCTCATTCCTTCCAACAAATTGCAAATGCTTTTGGACATGCATCAACTGCTTTCATACAGCTCTCTGCTGTTTTATAACATTATCATTTGCTTATGTCCTGTCAGTCAAAATGAACTATACTTGTGAATGCTGAACAGTCATTCCCTATAAAGCTAATAGTCCTCATTTCATTGCTTGAGTCATTACATACAAAAATGTTGAACTAGTTGTCAAAATCTGTCAAGCAAATTTTATATGTTTTTTTTATCTTTTTTTTCTCCTGAAAATGTCTCCTAAATTAAACAATTTCTCTCAGGTGAACCTCAGCTTTCACTGATGAGAAGGGGTGTGTGAAGCATTAGTTGCAACCAATGATAAGCCACTTCTCCACGGTCACTCAGAGCTGAATCCCATGAACCCCCACTTTACAAGCATATATGAACCAAGCAGGACATAGTGTGTACCATTTCTACAATACTGTGACACAGAAATGGAAGGCCAGCCTCGTGGAAGAGGGGTGAGGATGCAGGGAGGAAGGGGACAAAACAGGGGAGGAGGAAGAAGAGGCCAAGTACATAGGCGGATTCCTGATGAAATCAGGGCTACAATTGTGGATCATGTTGTCAATCACGGCCTCACAATGGCTGAGGCTGGTCGAAGGGTGCAGCCAAATGTTGGGAGAACCACTGTAAATTCAATTATTCCGACATTTCGTCGGGAGAACAGGTGTATATAATGGACAGTAATTCAGCACTAAACAATCTGCACTGCACTACTGTCATTGTGTCATACATGAAGTTTGCAGTGGGACCAGAACTTGTCACTTTTTACATTTTACATTTAGACCTACAGCTTTACTGCAGCGCAGATTTAGTGTATTGTAGTGTACAGTAGTGTTACAGTAAAGATTTGCCATATTTACTGTAGATAGATAGATAGATAGATGAGGGATGGATGGATGGATAGATAGATAGATAGACAGACAGACAGATAGATAGATCAATAGATAGATAGATAGATAGTTCTTTATTGATCTCTAGGGGGGAAACTAAAGTGTCAATACAACTCTCATAATCCAAACACACACAATATAAAGAAATACACTAAACATCTTGAGAATAGAAACTTTCCTCAAATTAATGTCTAGTGATAAAAGAAACAGGTTGAGTCTGCAGATGGGGTGTGAGCAAGACGTCCAAGTGACCTTGCCCATCCCCAGCCACATCACATGCTGGCTGTAACTGCAGTGAATTGCTTGGACAGTGATGGCTTAGTTATAGATTACTTTAGCTTTATGCTTTTTATAATGCAAAATATTTCATTCTGTCTTGCCTTGGTGCAACCAGCTCATGATCAAGGCATCTACAATCAGTAATAACACTGATAATCACTGCATATATATATATATATATATATATATATATATATATATATATATATATATATATATATATATATATATATCAACACAGATACAGCAAAAAAGATGTGAATGCATAGCAGTACAGGCCTGTTCTGTGCGTCTTGCAGTCATCAGCTGCTAATGTGTTTACACACAGAACCATACAGTTACGTTGCCCAGCGTCACGCCCCTACATTTGGTTGGACAGTGACCAATCAGATGGGGAAACATTCAAATTATAACAGCCAATAGGGTAGGTACTTATGGTACACAGCAACCAATGGAGGGGTAGAAAACATTACAGCCAGTCGGACTGTGGTTTGTTTGGAAAAGCATGTAGGGACCAGGGCGCTGTTGAAATGGCCTACATTAGAAATATAACAAGGCAACATGTGAATTATATATGGGGGGTGGGGGGTGTTGGGGCACAGTTGGGAGGACAGGCAGTTAAAATATCAAAAAAAAAATATTAAAAAATATTGAAAAAACATAAAAAAATCCCTAATAAATGTCATATGTGTATCATCTAATGGGGGGGGTAATAAAGACGTTTTACTTATAGTTACAAAGGAGATTTGTTTTTCGGTGTCTACGTCTGGTGGCCAATTCATTTCTACTATTCAAGGTGGACATATCAGGTCTGCAAATAATACAATACTTTTCTGCCAAGCACAGGTTACATCTTTTGCCTCTAACTTAATATGCACTACTCTTTGCAAGGGTTTTCCATGAGACAGAATAACTGATATTCTTGTCTACCAGTGACCAAATGTGGTGGCTTCAGGCTGCTGCATTTCTTGCATGTTCATTTCTGAAGCTACTCATATGGGCGTTAAACCTCATTTTAAAAGGGCCCTCAGTTAATCCAACATAAGTGTCCACATTGCAGTTGTCTTCTCTTGTCACTGATGCCTGGTAGATGATTCCCTCTGTCTGGCATGTTCCTTCAAGAGGACACAATGTCTTAATGTGGCAGTTGCAGTTGGAGGTGTTTGGTTGTGGTGAGGGGGTCTGTGTCTTGGCTATGATGCTTGTGTTGTGGGATGAAATAACCTGCTGAACATCTGGCCTGCAGCTGTAGCTCATTTTGACTGTGTTTCTGTTGAATATCTTTCTCAGCTGATGGTCTGGGGTAAAGCACTCATCCAAAAGCTTGAAAAATAGTTTTCCAGTATTAGAGGCCACACGGTGTCGCTGTAGGAGGCTTATACCAGGTGATGTTCCGCCTTCTGCTGCATTTTTGTTGTTGTTGCTGGCTGTCGCTAGTTGATGGTGGATTGTACTTAAGTCTGAAATCATATCCACATGTTTGTAAGGCTTCCTGGTACGGGGGGAGGGGGTTGCTTCGTTAAAGATGGCTTCGCTGGATGATAAACATGAGAGTCTCTTGTTTATGCTCACTGGGATATTTTTCCAGATAGAGGGCGGATGGCTGCTTCCTCTGTGGATGTATTGTAGTATATTGTTTGGCTTCATGTATGGGCTGTATGTACCATTTCTAAGGTCTAATGAGATGTTGAGGAAGTCAGTCTGGTTTCTGTTAGCCTCAACTGAAATGCTTAGTCCACTGCTTGCGAATATACTACACATTTTCTTTTTTATTCTCTCAACTTCTCTTGCCAGTTCGTTGCAGACTGCCAGCCCGTCGTCTCTATATAGCTCCACGTTGATGTCCAGGACCTGTAGTTGGGACAGCAAGTACAAGCCCACTAGCGCACAAGTCTCTGCCCTGTTGAAGCTGCCCATGGTCACGTCAAATTTGCTGTTACCTTGCTTCTGCCATGAGATTCCCTTGTGGTATAAGATTGACAATTAAGCATGAGCTATTATGTCTCTGTCTTGGTCTGTTATGTCTCTGTCCTGGTCTATCATGTATCTGTCTTGGTCTGTTGTGTCTCTGTCTTGGTCTATCGTGTCTCTGTCTTGGGCTATTATATCTCTGTCTTGGTCTATTATGTATCTGTCCTGGTCTATTATGTCTCTGTCCTGGTCTATTGTGTCTCTGTCCTGGTCTATTGTGTCTCTGTCTTGGGCTATTATGTATCCGTCTTGGTCAATTATGTCTCTGTCCTGGTCTATTATGTCTCTGTCCTGGTCTATTATGTATCTTTCTTGGTCTGTTGTGTCTCTGTCTTGGTCTATTATGTATCGGCCCTGATCTATTATGTATCTGTCTTGGTCTGTTGTGTCTCTGTCCTGGTCTATTGTGTCTCTGTCTTGGTCTATTATGTATCTTTCTTGGTCTGTTGTGTCTCTGTCTTGGTCTATTATGTATCGGCCCTGATCTATTATGTATCTGTCTTGGTCTGTTGTGTCTCTGTCCTGGTCTATTGTGTCTCTGTCTTGGTCTATTATGTATCTGTCTTGGTCTATTATGTCTCGGTCCTGGTCTATTATGTATCTGTCCTGGTCTATTATTCATCTGTCTTGGTCTGTTGTGTCTCTGTCCTGGTCTATTATGTATCTGTCCTGGTCTATTATGTATCTGTTTGGTCTGTTGTGTCTCTGTCCTGGTCTATTGTGTCTCTGTCTTGGTCTATTATGTCTCTGTCTTGGTCTATTATGTCTCTGTCTTGGTCTATTATGTCTCTGTCCTTGTCTATTATGTATCTGTCCTGGTCTATTGTGTCTCTGTCTTGGGCTATTATGTCTCTGTCTTGGTCTGTTATGTCTCTGTCCTGGTCTATTATGCACCTGTCTTGGTCTGTTGTGTCTCTGTCCTGGTCTATTGTGTCTCTGTCTTGGTCTATTATATCTCTGTCTTGGTCAATTATGTATCTGTCTTGGTCTGTTATGTCTCTGTCCTGGTCTATTATGTATCTGTATTGGTCTGTTATGTCTCTGTCCTGGTCTATTATGTATCTGTACTGGTCTATTGTGTCTCTGTCTTGGGCTATTATGTCTCTGTCTTGGTCTGTTGTGTTTCTGTCTTGGGATATTATGTCAATTCAATTCAATTCAATTCAATATGTGCTTTATCCGCATGACATACGTTTGTGTACATGTTGCCAAAGCATGTAAAACAACAACAACACAACACAACAATGATTATAATAATAACAGCAACAACAACAATGGTTATAATAATAACAGCAACAACAACAATAATTATGATATTAAACAACAACAGTAGCAATAGGTGCCATTACCCACTGTCTCTCAGGTTGTGGCAAGATATATATAAATCTTGCTGCAATGCTCGCCGCTGGCCCCCCTCCCAGGACCACCCGCAGCTTACCTGCGTCCTCCATGTCCTGCTACTCTGGAGTCACATGTTACAAATCCTGGACAAAAGCCCGGCGCTGTTTTTCAAATTTGTCACATTTAAGGAGGAAGTGCACCTCTGTCTCCACCTCATCTGCCATGCACTGACCACATGTTCGATGCTCTTTTGGCAACCACGTCTTTTTGTGTCTCCCCTTTTCAATGGCTAGACTGTGGTCACTGAGCCTGTATTTGGTGAGGGTCTGTCGCTGCTTCCTGTCTCTGACAGTTAAGAGGTATTCTTCCAAATCATAGTTTGTTTTTAGGGCCCGATAGACTTCTAGTTTGTTTTGAGTTTTGATTTCAGCGTTCCAATGTTTCAGATAATTGTTCTTGTTTTGTTTTACGCCTGATTTATCCTCATGTTTGTTTGTTTTATAGCTGATTTATCCTCATGTTTGTTTTACAGCTGATTTATCCTCGTTTGTTTTACAGCTGATTTATTGTAATCTTTGTTTGGAACGCAGTGCTGGCCTGAGGTTGGTTGGTCTTAGTATTTGTTAAAGGGTTAGTGAGTCTCAGAGCCAGCTGCTTCAGGGGACTCTTTTCGGGGTTCAGTTCTTGGGTTTTCAGAGCTTTAAATTGCATTGTATTTGTTGGGCTTGTATTTAAGTGCATCCAGAAATTTAGATATCTTTTTTGTACATTTATTAATAATGGAAACCGGCCTAATTCTGCCCTACATGCATTGTTTGGTGTTTTCCTTTGTGTTTTCAGAATCATTCTACAGAATTCAGGATGTAGGGTTTCTGCTGCATGCTTGTCCCATCTAGTGTGTCTCGAAAGACTGAATGGACCCCATACCTCACTTCCACATAGCGCAATGGGCAGAATTACACTTTCAAACAGTTTGCACCAGATCGAGATTGGTATATCAATGTTAAAGAATTTATTTTTAATTGCATATGGAGCTCTGCCAGCTTTTTGTTTTAGGTTATTCACTGCCCTACTGAAACTCCCCGATGCTGTAATAATTAGACCAAGGTAAGTATACTGCATCGTATGCTCTAAGGTGATGCTACCTAGAGTCAACTGGTATCTATTTTCCTGACATCTGGGCTTCTTCTGGAAGATCATTGCTTTTTTGGATTTGTTGCCAGGGCCCAGTGCTGGCAATAGTCCTCAAGCAGGTCTAGTAGTTGTTGCAGCCCATCTGCAGTTGGTGACAATAAAACTAGATCATCTGCATAAAGCAAAAAAATTCACTTCCATGTCATACAGGGGGAGACCTGGGGTTGCACACTGTTCCAGCTGCACCGCCAGTTCATTAATATATATATTAAACAGTGTTGGGCTAAGTCCACAGCCCTGTCTCACCCCTCTATTCTGAGTGAAGAACTCAGTGTGTTCTGTGTTCTGTGCCTCAGGTGTGCTGTTTTTAAGCATCTCGCTTCTGATGCTGTCAAGGCCACAAGCTTTATTGGGTTTTAGGGATTTGAGCTTCTGTGTCAATTCTTCTTGTGTTATTGGAAAATCCGGCGGGGTTTGGTTGTCTTTTATAGTGCATTTGAGCAATTGTAATTTTTGTTTGTTCAGATTGTAATTGGAATTTGAGTGTTCTTGTTGGATTTCCGAATAGATATGTTCAAAATGATTTTTCCAAATTTCTCCATTTTGGATAGGCAGGTCTTGTGGTTTTGTAGCGCTCAAATTATTCCGCATTTCCCAGAATTGGTTTTGATTCAGGGAATTTTCTATTTCCTGTAGGGTTCTATCTACATGGCTTTGTTTTTTCATTCTTAATGTGTGTTTATATAGTTTTAATGTTTCGCTATATTTCTTTCTTATATGCATATCTTGAGGTTGGTAGTGTTTCAGGTTTGACAATTTATGCAGTTCTTTTCTTATATTTTTACAATCATTGTCAAACCATTTTTCATTTTCAGATTGTTTCTTTTTTCTGTTGTTGGTCCTTGGTAGGACCATGTTTGCTGCCATCTGAAAGATACAATTGATTTCATTGACAGCTTGGTTGGTATTGTCCTTATTAGTTTCAAACGGTTTGTTAATGAAGTTAGTAATCATATTACGTAACTTGGACGAATTCAGGATATTGATATATTTTTCTGCACTGTCTGGAGCCCATCTGTAGGTCTTATTAATTTTGAACAGCTTGCTGGGTTCCTCTATAGGCATTTGAGTCAGGTTAATAGTTTTGAAGAAAATCATAATTTGGTTATGGTCAGAAAGAGGAGTTTGTTGTCTGACAGTGAATGCGTTGAAGGAGGTGGGGTCCATGTCAGTTATTGCATAGTCAACTACACAAGCTCCAAGACCTGAACAACATGTGAACCTTCCCAAAGAGTCTCCTCTGATCCTACCATTAAGCGTGTACAGGCCAGAGGCACGACACAGGTGCGCTAGCTCCTTACCAGCCTTGTTCAGAGTACAGTCAAGGGAGCTCCTTTTAATGAGGCTTGGTGAGAGGTACAGGGAATGTTGACCAAACACATGTCTGTTACCCTGAGGGTCAATGGTATCACTTACTGAACCTGTTCTTGCGTTAAAATCTCCGCACAGCAGCACATTTCCCTGGGCCTGGAAAAGGCTTACCTCTTCATGGAGGTTACTCAGGAAATCCTCATCATAATATGGAGATTCAGTTGGGGGAGAATATAGAGCACAGAGATAGATATCTTTGTTTGATATGCCAATTTTATTGCTGAGTTTTAGCCAGCAGTGGGATGTTCCGATTTTAATTTTTGAAATGTGGTTGGCTAAACATCCTCTGTACCAAATCAAAATACCTCCGGAGTCTCGTCCACGCTGTACTGAGTTGAGTTTATTTGATGGAATAATTATTTCTTTATAACCTGAGGGACAGTGGGTGGTTATGTCTTCACAACACCAGGTTTCAGTTAATATGACTGTGTCGACGTTATCGATGTGTTTTAAGAAGTCAGGGTCTCTACTCTTCATCCCAAAGGAAGATGAGAAGAGACCCTGGAAGTTCCAACAAGATACAGAAAAAGAACGCATGAAATGAAAATATACAATGAGTCTCTTTTGTGAGACAGAGAATTATCAAGTTACAGTGGAAGAAGACATATATGAAATATCATGATAACTCTTACCAAATACACCACTATCGATATTGTGGGAATTATTATACACACCATGAGCCAAACCAACCCTCAGGATTCCCCCGTCTAAGTGGTTACCCCATCAAGACCTGGTGGCACGTAGAGGTCGCCCTAGATGCTGCCATGCAGAAGTCTGGAGCACAGGGTGTCGAGCACCTCCTTTATCTCTCCCAGCTTGGTCTTGGCTGGGGCAGTGGGTGTGGGAGGGGGCTGGGATAAAGCAGCAGCATAGTGATGTCTCTTTATAGTGATGTCTCTTTAAAGTGATGTCTCTTTATAGTGATGTCTCTTTATAGTGATGTCTATTTGAAGTGATGTCTCTTTATAGTGATGCCTCTTTAAAGTGATGTCTCTTTACAGTGATGTCTATTTATAGTGATGTCTCTTTAAGTGATGTCTCTTTATAGTGATGTCTCTTTAAGTGATGTCTCTTTATAGTGATGTCTCTTTGTAGTGATGTCTATTTGAAGTGATGACTTTTTATAGTGATGCCTCTTTAAAGTGATGTCTCTTTACAGTGATGTCTCTTTATAGTGATGTCTATTTGAAGTGATGTCTCTTTATAGTGATGTCTCTTTACAGTGATGTCTCTTTAGAGTGATGTCTCTTTATAGTGATGTCTCTTTACAGTGATGCCTCTTTATAGCGATGTCTCTTTATAGTGATGTCTATTTATAGCGATGTCTCTTTATAGTGATGCCTCTTTATAGCGATGTCTCTTTATAGTGATGTCTCTTTAAAGTGATGCCTCTTTACAGCGATGTCTCTTTATAGTGATGTCTATTTAAAGTGATGTCTATTTATAGTGATGCCTCTTTAAATTGATGTCTCTTTATAATGATGTCTCTTTAAAGTGATGTCTCTTTATAGTGATGCCTCTTTACAGTGATGCCTCTTTATAGCGATGTCTCTTTAAAGTGATGTCTCTTTAAACAGGATGTCTCTTTATAGTGATGCCTCTTTATAGCGATGCCCTTAAAATTGCTGTGTCTTCATAGTGATGTCTCTTTAAAGTGATGTCTCTTTACAGTGATGTCTCTTAAATCTTATGTCTCTTTAAAGTGACGCCTCTTTATAGCGATGTCTCTTTATAGCGATGTCTCTTTAAAAGTGATGTGTCTTTATAGTGATGTCTTTTTATAGTGATGTATTTTTATAGTGATGTCTCCTTATAGCGATGTCTCTTAAAAGTGATGTCTCTTTATAGTGATGTCTCTTTATAGTGATGTCTCTTTAAAGTGATGTCTCTTTAAAGTGATAACTCTTTAAAGCGATGTCTCTTTATAGTGATGTCTCCTTATAATGATGCCTCTTAACAGCGATGCCGCTTTAAAGTGATGTCTATTTATTTGATGTCTCTTTATAATGATGTATCTTTAAGTGATTTCTCCTTATAGTGATGTCTCTTTAAGTGATTTCTCCTTATAATGATGTCTCTTTAAAGCGATGCCTCTTTATAGTGATATCTCTTTAAAGCGATGTCTCTTTATAGTGATGTCTCTTTATTGTGAAGTCTTTTTGAAGTGATGTCTCTTTATAGTGATGTCTCTTTATTTGAGAAGTCTCTTTATAGTCTACTACTACTTTCGGCTGCTCCCGTTAGGGGTCGCCACAGCGGATCATCCGTTTCCATTTCTTCCTGTCTTCTGCGTCTTCCTCTGTCACACCAGCCACCTGCATGTCTTCCCTCACCACATCCATAAACCTCCTCTTTGGCCTTCCTCTTCTCCTCTTCCCTGGCAGCTCCATATTCAGCATCCTTCTCCCAATATACTCATCATCTCTCCTCCACACATGTCCAAGCCATCTCAATCTTGCCTCTCTTGCTTTGAGAAGTCTCTTTATAGTGATATCTCTTTAAAGCGATGTCTCTTTATAGTGATGTCTCTTTATAGTGATGTCTCCTTATAATGATGCCTCTTTACAGCGATGCCTCTTCAAAGTGATGTCTCCTTAAGTGACGTCTCCTTAAGTGACGTCTCTTTATTGTGAATTCTCTTTAAAGTGATGTCTCTTTAAGTGATGTGTGTTCATAGTGATGTCTCTTTATAGTGATGTCTCTTTATAGTGATGTCTCCTTACAGCGATGCCTCTTTAAAGTGATGTCTCTTTAAATTGATGTCTCTTTAAGTGATCTCTTTATTTGCGAATTCTTTAAAGTGATGTGTCTTTAGAAGTGATGTGTCTTTAAGTGATGTCTCTTTATACTGATGTCTCTTTAAGTGATGTCTCCTTATAATGTCTCTTTAAAGTGATATCTCTTTAAAGCGGTCTCTTTTAGTGATGTCTTTTTATAGTGATGTCTCCTTATAATGATGCCTCTTTACAGCGATGCCTCTTTAAAGTGATGTCTGTTTAAGTGATGTCTGTTTAAGTGATGTCTCTTTATTGTGAAGTCTCTTTAAAGCGATGCCTCTTTATAGTGATGTCTCTTTATAGTGACGTCTCTTTATACTGATGTCTCTTTTTAGTGATATCTCTTTAAAGCGATGTGTCTTTATAGTGATGTCTGTTTATACTGATGTCTACTTATAATGATGCCTCTTTACAGCGATGCCTCTTTAAAGTGATGTCTCTTTAAGTGGTGTTTCTTCAAAGTGATGTCTATTTAAAGTGATGTCTCTTTAAAGTGATGTCTCTTTAAGTGGCGGCTCTTTATTGTGAATTCTCTTTAAAGTGATGTTTCTTTAAGTGATGTCTTTTTATTGTGAAGTCTCTTTGAAGTGATGTCTCTTTATAGTGATGTCTCCTTACAATGATGCCTCTTTACAGCGATGCCTCTTTAAAGTGATGTCTCTTTAAATTGATGTCTCTTTAAGCGATGTCTCTTTATTTGAAAAGTCTCTTTAAAGTGATGTCTCTTTAAGTGATGTCTCTTTATAGTGATGTCTCTTTAAGTGATGTCTCCTTATAATTATGCCTCTTTACAGCGATGCCTCTTTAAAGTGATGTCTTTTTATAGTGAGGTCTCTTTACGTGATGTCTATTTAAAGTGATGTCTCTTTAAGTGATGTGTGTTTATAGTGATGTCTCTATATAGTGATGTCTTTTTATATTGACGTCTCTTTATAGTGATGAATCTTTATAGTGATGTCTCTTTATAGTGATGTCTCTTTAAAGTGATGTCTCTTTACAGTGATGTCTCTTAAATCTTATGTCTCTTTAAAGTGACGCCTCTTTATAGCGATGTCTCTTTATAGCGATGTCTCTTTAAAAGTGATGTGTCTTTATAGTGATGTCTTTTTATAGTGATGTGTTTTTATAGTGATGTCTCCTTATAGCGATGTCTCTTAAAAGTGATGTCTCTTTATAGTGATGTCTCTTTATAGTGATGTCTCTTTAAAGTGATGTCTCTTTAAAGTGATAACTCTTTAAAGCGATGTCTCTTTATAGTGATGTCTCCTTATAATGATGCCTCTTAACAGCGATGCCGCTTTAAAGTGATGTCTATTTAAGAGATGTCTCTTTATAATGATGTATCTTTAAGTGATTTCTCCTTATAGTGATGTCTCTTTAAGTGATTTCTCCTTATAATGATGTCTCTTTAAAGCGATGCCTCTTTATAGTGATATCTCTTTAAAGCGATGTCTCTTTATAGTGATGTCTCTTTATTGTGAAGTCTCTTTGAAGTGATGTCTCTTTATAGTGATGTCTCTTTATTTGAGAAGTCTCTTTATAGTCTACTACTACTTTCGGCTGCTCCCGTTAGGGGTCGCCACAGCGGATCATCCGTTTCCATTTCTTCCTCTCTTCTGCGTCTTCCTCTGTCACACCAGCCACCTGCATGTCTTCCCTCACCACATCCATAAACCTCCTCTTTGGCCTTCCTCTTCTCCTCTTCCCTGGCAGCTCCATATTCAGCATCCTTCTCCCAATATACTCATCATCTCTCCTCCACACATGTCCAAGCCATCTCAATCTTGCCTCTCTTGCTTTGAGAAGTCTCTTTATAGTGATATCTCTTTAAAGCGATGTCTCTTTATAGTGATGTGTCTTTATAGTGATGTCTCCTTATAATGTCTCTTTAAAGTGATATCTCTTTAAAGCGGTCTCTTTTAGTGATGTCTTTTTATAGTGATGTCTCCTTATAATGATGCCTCTTTACAGCGATGCCTCTTTAAAGTGATGTCTGTTTAAGTGATGTCTCTTTAAGTGATGTCTCTTTATTGTGAAGTCTCTTTAAAGCGATGGCTCTTTATAGTGATGTCTCTTTATAGTGACGTCTCTTTATACTGATGTCTCTTTTTAGTGATATCTCTTTAAAGCGATGTCTCTTTATAGTGATGTCTCTTTATACTGATGTCTCCTTATAATGATGCCTCTTTACAGCGATGCCTCTTTAAAGTGATGTCTCTTTAAGTGGTGTTTCTTCAAAGTGATGTCTCTTTAAAGTGATGTCTCTTTAAAGTGATGTCTCTTTAAGTGGCGGCTCTTTATTGTGAATTCTCTTTAAAGTGATGTCTCTTTAAGTGATGTGTGTTTATAGTGATGTCTCTTTAAGTGATGTCTTTTTATTGTGAAGTTTCTTTGAAGTGATGTCTCTTTATATTGATGTCTCCTTACAATGATGCCTCTTTACAGCGATGCCTCTTTAAAGTGATGTCTCTTTAAGTGATGTCTCTTTAAGCGATGTCTCTTTATTTGAAAAGTCTCTTTAAAGTGATGTCTCTTTAAGTGATGTCTCTTTATAGTGATGTCTCTTTAAGTGATGTCTCCTTATAATGATGCCTCTTTACAGCGATGCCTCTTTAAAGTGATGTCTCTTTAAGTGAAGTCTCTTTATTGTGAAGTCTCTTTAAAGTGATGTCTTTTTATAGTGATGTCTCTTTAGAAGTGATGAATCTTTATAGTGATGTCTCTTTAAGTGATGTGTGTTTATAGTGATGTCTCTATATAGTGATGTTTTTTTATAGTGACGTCTCCTTATAGCGATGTCTCTTAAAAGTGATGTCTCTTTATAGTGATGTCTCTTTAGAAGTGATGAATCTTTATAGTGATGTCTCTTTAAAAGTGATGTCTCTTTATAGCGATGTCTCTTTAAAGTGATGCCTCTTTAAGTGATGTCTCTTTATTGTGATGTCTCTTTAAAGCGATGTCTCTTTATAGTGATGTCTCCTTATAATGATGCTTCTTTACAGCGATGCCTCTTTAAAGTGTTGTCTCTTTAAGTGATGTCTCTTTAAAGTGATGTATCTTTAAGTGATTTCTCCTTATAGTGATGTCTCTTTAAGTGATTTCTCCTTATAATGATGTCTCTTTAAAGCGATGCCTCTTTATAGTGATATCTCTTTAAAGCGATGTCTCTTTATAGTGATGTCTCTTTAAGTGACGTCTCTTTATTGTGAATTCTCTTTAAAGTGATGTCTCTTTAAGTGATGTGTGTTTATAGTGATGTCTCTTTAAGTGATGTCTTTTTATTGTGAAGACTCTTTGAAGTGATGTCTCTTTATAGTGATGTCTCCTTACAATGATGCCTCTTTACAGCGATGCCTCTTCAAAGTGATGTCTCCGTAAGTGACGTCTCTTTATTGTGAATTCTCTTTAAAGTGATGTCTCTTTAAGTGATGTGTGTTCATAGTGATGTCTCTTCGAAGTGATGTCTCTTTATAGTGATGTCTCTTTATAGTGATGTCTCCTTACAACGATGCCTCTTTATAGTGATGTCTGTTTAAGTGATGTCTCTTTAAGTGATGTCTCTTTATTGTGAAGTCTCTTTAAAGCGATGCCTCTTTATAGTGATGTCTCTTTATAGTGACGTCTCTTTATACTGATGGCTCTTTTTAGTGATATCTCTTTAAAGCGATGTCTCTTTATAGTGATGTCTCTTTATACTGATGTCTCCTTATAATGATGCCTCTTTACAGCGATGCCTCTTTAAAGTGATGTCTCTTTAAGTGATGTCTCTTCATTTTGATGTATCTTTAAAGTGATGTCTCTTTAAGTGGCGTCTCTTTATTGTGAATTCTCTTTAAAGTGATGTCTCTTTAAGTGATGTGTGTTTATAGTGATGTCTCTTTAAGTGATGTCTTTTTATTGTGAAGACTCTTTGAAGTGATGTCTCTTTATAGTGATGTCTCCTTACAATGATGCCTCTTTACAGCGATGCCTCTTTAAAGTGATGTCTCTTTAAATTGATGTCTCTTTAAGCGATGTCTCTTTATTTGAGAAGTCTCTTTAAGTGATGTCTCTTTGTAGTGATGTCTCTTTAAGTGATGTGTCCTTATAATGATGCCTCTTTACAGCGATGCCTCTTTAAAGTGATGTCTCTGTAGGTGAAGTCTCTTTATTGTGATGTCTCTTTAAAGTGATGTCTCTATAAGTGATGTATCTTTATTGTGAAGTCTCTTTAAAGTGATGTCTTTTTATAGTGAGGTCTCTTTACGTAATGTCTATTTAAAGTGATGTCTCTTTAAGTGATGTGTGTTTATAGTGATGTCTCTTTAGAAGTGATGTCTCTTTATAGTGATGAATCTTTATAGTGATGTCTCTTTATAGTGATGAATCTTTATAGTGATGTCTCTTTAAAAGTGATGTCTCTTTATAGCGATGTCTCTTAAAAGTGATGCCTCTTTATAGTGATGTCTCTTTATTGTGATGTCTCTTTAAAGCGATGTCTCTTTATAGTGATGTCTCTTTATACTGATGTCTCCTTATAATGATGCCTCTTTACAGCGATGCCTCTTTAAAGTGATGTCTCTTTAAGTGATGTCTCTTCATTTTGATGTCTCTTTAAAGTGATGTCTCTTTAAGTGGCGTCTCTTTATTGTGAATTCTCTTTAAAGTGATGTCTCTTTAAGTGATGTGTGTTTATAGTGATGTCTCTTTAAGTGATGTCTCTTTATTGTGAAGTCTCTTTGAAGTGATGTCTCTTTATTGTGATGTCTCTTTATAGTGATATCTCCTTACAATGATGCCTCTTTACAGCGATGCCTCTTTAAAGTGATGTCTCTTTAAATTGATGTCTCTTTAAGTGATGTCTCTTTATTTGAGAAGTCTCTTTATAGTGGTATCTCTTTAAAGCGATGTCTCTTTATAGTGATGTCTCTTTACAGTGATTTCTCCTTATAATGTTAGCTCTTTACAGCGATGCCTCTTTATAGTGATGCCCCTTTAAAGTGATGTCTCTTTACAGCGATGCCTCTTTATTGTGAATTCTCTTTAAAGTGATGTGTCTTTAAGTGATGTGTGTTTATAGTGATGTCTCTTTAAGTGATGTCTCTATATTGTGAAGTCTCTTTGAAGTGATGTCTCTTTATAGTGATGTCTCTTTATAGTGATGTCTCCTTACAATGATGCCTCTTTACAGCGATGCCTCTTTAAAGTGATGTCTCTTTAAATTGATGTCTCTTTAAGCGATGTCTCTTTATATGAGAAGTCTCTTTAAAGTGATGTCTCTTTAAGTGATGTCTCTTTATAGTGATGTCTCTTTAAGTGATGTCTCCTTATAATGATGCCTCTTTACAGCGATGCCTCTTTAAAGTGATGTCTCTTTAAGTGATGTATCTTTATTGTGAAGTCTCTTTAAAGTGATGTCTTTTTATAGTGAGGTCTCTTTAAGTGATGTCTATTTAAAGTGATGTCTCTTTAAGTGATGTGTGTATATAGTGATGTCTTTTTATAGTGACGTCTCCTTATAGCGATGTCTCTTAAAAGTGATGTCTCTTTATAGTGATGTCTCTTTAGAAGTGATGTCTCTTTATAGTGATGAATCTTTATAGTGATGTCTCTTTATAGTGGTGAATCTTTATAGTGATGTCTCTTTATAGTGATGAATCTTTATAGTGATGTCTCTTTAAAAGTGATGTCTCTTTATAGCGATGTCTCTTTAAAGTGATGCCTCTTTATAGTGATGTCTCTTTATTGTGATGTCTCCTTAAAGCGATGTCTCTTTATAGTGATGTCTCTTTATAGTGATGTCTCCTTATAATGATGCCTCTTTACATCGATGCCTCTTTAAAGTGATGTCTCTTTGAAGTGATGTCTCATTAAGTGATGTCTCTTTATAGTGATGTCTCTTTACAGTGATGTCTCCTTATAATGTTGCCTCTTTACAGCGATGCCTCTTTATAGTGATGCCCCTTTAAAGTGATGTCTCTTTACAGCGATGCCTCTTTAAAGTGATGTCTCTTTAAAGTGATGTCTCCTTAAGTGACGTCTCTTTATTGTGAATTCTCTTTAAAGTGATGTGTCTTTAAGTGACGTGTGTTTATAGTGATGTCTCTTTAAGTGATGTCTCTTTATTGTGAATTCTCTTTGAATTGATGTCTCTTCATAGTGATGTCTCCTTACAATGATGCCTCTTTACAGCGATGCCTCTTTAAAGTTATGTCTCTTTAAATTGATGTCTCTTTAAGTGATGTCTCTTTATTTGAGAAGTCTCTTTATAGTGATATCTCTTTAAAGCGATGTCTCTTTATAGTGATGTCTCTTTACAGTGATTTCTCCTTATAATGTTAGCTCTTTACAGCGATGCCTCTTTATAGTGATGCCCCTTTAAAGTGATGTCTCTTTACAGCGATGCCTCTTTATAGTGATGCCCCTTTAAAGTGATGTCTCTTTACAGCGATGCATCTTTAAAGTGATGTCTCTTTAAATTGATTTCTCTTTAAGTGATGTCTCTTTATTTGAGAAGTCTCTTTATAGTGATATCTCTTTAAAGCGATGTCTCTTTATAGTGATGTCTCTTTAAAGTGATGTCTCCTTAAGTGACGTCTCTTTATTGTGAATTCTCTTTAAAGTGATGTGTCTTTAAGTGATGTGTGTTTATAGTGATGTCTCTTTAAGTGATGTCTCTATATTGTGAAGTCTCTTTGAAGTGATGTCTCTTTATAGTGATGTCTCTTTATAGTGATGTCTCCTTACAATGATGCCTCTTTACAGCGATGCCTCTTTAAAGTGATGTCTCTTTAAATTGATGTCTCTTTAAGCGATGTCTCTTTATATGAGAAGTCTCTTTAAAGTGATGTCTCTTTAAGTGATGTCTCTTTATAGTGATGTCTCTTTAAGTGATGTCTCCTTATAATGATGCCTCTTTACAGCGATGCCTCTTTAAAGTGATGTCTCTTTAAGTGATGTATCTTTATTGTGAAGTCTCTTTAAAGTGATGTCTTTTTATAGTGAGGTCTCTTTACGTGATGTCTATTTAAAGTGATGTCTCTTTAAGTGATGTGTGTATATAGTGATGTCTTTTTATAGTGACGTCTCCTTATAGCGATGTCTCTTAAAAGTGATGTCTCTTTATAGTGATGTCTCTTTAGAAGTGATGTCTCTTTATAGTGATGAATCTTTATAGTGATGTCTCTTTATAGTGGTGAATCTTTATAGTGATGTCTCTTTATAGTGATGAATCTTTATAGTGATGTCTCTTTAAAAGTGATGTCTCTTTATAGCGATGTCTCTTTAAAGTGATGCCTCTTTATAGTGATGTCTCTTTATTGTGATGTCTCCTTAAAGCGATGTCTCTTTATAGTGATGTCTCTTTATAGTGATGTCTCTTTATAGTGATGTCTCCTTATAATGATGCCTCTTTACAGCGATGCCTCTTTAAAGTGATGTCTCTTTGAAGTGATGTCTCATTAAGTGATGTCTCTTTATAGTGATGTCTCTTTACAGTGATGTCTCCTTATAATGTCTCCTCTTTACAGCGATGCCTCTTTATAGTGATGCCCCTTTAAAGTGATGTCTCTTTACAGCGATGCCTCTTTAAAGTGATGTCTCTTTAAAGTGATGTCTCCTTAAGTGACGTCTCTTTATTGTGAATTCTCTTTAAAGTGATGTGTCTTTAAGTAACGTGTGTTTATAGTGATGTCTCTTTAAGTGATGTCTCTTTATTGTGAAGTCTCTTTGAATTGATGTCTCTTTATAGTGATGTCTCCTTACAATGATGCCTCTTTACAGCGATGCCTCTTTAAAGTTATGTCTCTTTAAATTGATGTCTCTTTAAGTGATGTCTCTTTATTTGAGAAGTCTCTTTATAGTGATATCTCTTTAAAGCGATGTCTCTTTATAGTGATGTCTCTTTACAGTGATTTCTCCTTATAATGTTAGCTCTTTACAGCGATGCCTCTTTATAGTGATGCCCCTTTAAAGTGATGTCTCTTTACAGCGATGCCTCTTTATAGTGATGCCCCTTTAAAGTGATGTCTCTTTACAGCGATGCCTCTTTAAAGTGATGTCTCTTTAAATTGATTTCTCTTTAAGTGATGTCTCTTTATTTGAGAAGTCTCTTTATAGTGATATCTCTTTAAAGCGATGTCTCTTTATAGTGATGTCTCTTTAAAGTGATGTCTCCTTACAATGATGCCTCTTTACAGCGATGCCTCTTTAAAGTGATATCTCTTTAAATTGATGTCTCTTTAAGCGATGTCTCTTTATTTGAGAAGTCTATTTAAGTGATGTCTCTTTGTAGTGATGTCTCTTTAAGTGATGTGTCCTTATAATGATGCCTCTTTACAGCGATGCCTCTTTAAAGTGATGTCTCTATAAGTGATGTATCTTTATTGTGAAGTCTCTTTAAAGTGATGTCTTTTTATAGTGAGGTCTCTTTACGTAATGTCTATTTAAAGTGATGTCTCTTTAAGTGATGTGTGTTTATAGTGATGTCTCTTTAGAAGTGATGTCTCTTTATAGTGATGAATCTTTATAGTGATGTCTCTTTATAGTGATGAATCTTTATAGTGATGTCTCTTTAAAAGTGATGTCTCTTTATAGCGATGTCTCTTAAAAGTGATGCCTCTTTATAGCGATGTCTCTTTATTGTGATGTCTCTTTAAAGCGATGTCTCTTTATAGTGATGTCTCTTTATAGTGATGTCTCCTTATAATGATGCTTCTTTACAGCGATGCCTCTTTAAAGTGTTGTCTCTTTAAGTGATGTCTCTTTGAAGTGATGTCTCTTTAAGTGATGTCTCTTTATAGTGATGTCTCTTTACAGTGATGTCTCCTTATAATGTTGCCTCTTTACAGCGATGCCTCTTTATAGTGATGCCCCTTTAAAGTGATGTCTCTTTACAGCGATGCCTCTTTAAAGTGATGTCTCTTTAAATTGATTTCTCTTTAAGTGATGTCTCTTTATTTGAGAAGTCTCTTTATAGTGATATCTCTTTAAAGCGATGTCTCTTTATAGTGATGTCTCTTTATAGTGATGTCTCCTTATAATGATCCCTCTTTACAGCGATGCCTCTTCAAAGTGATGTCTCTAAATGATGTCTCTTTAAAGTGATGTCTCTTTAAAGTGATGTCTCCTTAAGTGACGTCTCTTTATTGTGAATTCTCTTTAAAGTGATGTGTGTTTATAGTGATGTCTCTTTAAGTGATGTCTCTTTTTTGTGAAGTCTCTTTGAAGTGATGTCTGTTTATAGTGATGTCTCCTTACAATGATGCTTGTTTACAGCGATGCCTCTTTAAAGTGATGTCTCTTTAAATTGATGTCTCTTTAAGTGATGTCTCTTTATAGTGATGTCTCTTTAAGTGATGTCTCTTTATAGTGATGTCTCTTTATAGTGATGTCTCCTTACAATGATGCCTCTTTACAGCGATGCCTCTTTAAAGTGATGTCTCTTTAAATTGATGTCTCTTTAAGTGATGTCTCTTTATTTGAGAAGTCTCTTTATAGTGATATCTCTTTAAAGCGATGTCTCTTTATAGTGATGTCTCTTTACAGTGATTTCTCCTTATAATGTTAGCTCTTTACAGCGATGCCTCTTTATAGTGATGCCCCTTTAAAGTGATGTCTCTTTACAGCGATGCCTCTTTATAGTGATGCCCCTTTAAAGTGATGTCTCTTTACAGCGATGCCTCTTTAAAGTGATGTCTCTTTAAAGTGATGTCTCCTTAAGTGACGTCTCTTTATTGTGAATTCTCTTTAAAGTGATGTGTCTTTAAGTGACGTGTGTTTATAGTGATGTCTCTTTAAGTGATGTCTCTTTATTGTGAATTCTCTTTGAATTGATGTCTCTTCATAGTGATGTCTCCTTACAATGATGCCTCTTTACAGCGATGCCTCTTTAAAGTTATGTCTCTTTAAATTGATGTCTCTTTAAGTGATGTCTCTTTATTTGAGAAGTCTCTTTATAGTGATATCTCTTTAAAGCGATGTCTCTTTATAGTGATGTCTCTTTACAGTGATTTCTCCTTATAATGTTAGCTCTTTACAGCGATGCCTCTTTATAGTGATGCCCCTTTAAAGTGATGTCTCTTTACAGCGATGCCTCTTTATAGTGATGCCCCTTTAAAGTGATGTCTCTTTACAGCGATGCATCTTTAAAGTGATGTCTCTTTAAATTGATTTCTCTTTAAGTGATGTCTCTTTATTTGAGAAGTCTCTTTATAGTGATATCTCTTTAAAGCGATGTCTCTTTATAGTGATGTCTCTTTAAAGTGATGTCTCCTTAAGTGACGTCTCTTTATTGTGAATTCTCTTTAAAGTGATGTGTCTTTAAGTGATGTGTGTTTATAGTGATGTCTCTTTAAGTGATGTCTCTATATTGTGAAGTCTCTTTGAAGTGATGTCTCTTTATAGTGATGTCTCTTTATAGTGATGTCTCCTTACAATGATGCCTCTTTACAGCGATGCCTCTTTAAAGTGATGTCTCTTTAAATTGATGTCTCTTTAAGCGATGTCTCTTTATATGAGAAGTCTCTTTAAAGTGATGTCTCTTTAAGTGATGTCTCTTTATAGTGATGTCTCTTTAAGTGATGTCTCCTTATAATGATGCCTCTTTACAGCGATGCCTCTTTAAAGTGATGTCTCTTTAAGTGATGTATCTTTATTGTGAAGTCTCTTTAAAGTGATGTCTTTTTATAGTGAGGTCTCTTTACGTGATGTCTATTTAAAGTGATGTCTCTTTAAGTGATGTGTGTATATAGTGATGTCTTTTTATAGTGACGTCTCCTTATAGCGATGTCTCTTAAAAGTGATGTCTCTTTATAGTGATGTCTCTTTAGAAGTGATGTCTCTTTATAGTGATGAATCTTTATAGTGATGTCTCTTTATAGTGGTGAATCTTTATAGTGATGTCTCTTTATAGTGATGAATCTTTATAGTGATGTCTCTTTAAAAGTGATGTCTCTTTATAGCGATGTCTCTTTAAAGTGATGCCTCTTTATAGTGATGTCTCTTTATTGTGATGTCTCCTTAAAGCGATGTCTCTTTATAGTGATGTCTCTTTATAGTGATGTCTCTTTATAGTGATGTCTCCTTATAATGATGCCTCTTTACAGCGATGCCTCTTTAAAGTGATGTCTCTTTGAAGTGATGTCTCATTAAGTGATGTCTCTTTATAGTGATGTCTCTTTACAGTGATGTCTCCTTATAATGTCTCCTCTTTACAGCGATGCCTCTTTATAGTGATGCCCCTTTAAAGTGATGTCTCTTTACAGCGATGCCTCTTTAAAGTGATGTCTCTTTAAAGTGATGTCTCCTTAAGTGACGTCTCTTTATTGTGAATTCTCTTTAAAGTGATGTGTCTTTAAGTAACGTGTGTTTATAGTGATGTCTCTTTAAGTGATGTCTCTTTATTGTGAAGTCTCTTTGAATTGATGTCTCTTTATAGTGATGTCTCCTTACAATGATGCCTCTTTACAGCGATGCCTCTTTAAAGTTATGTCTCTTTAAATTGATGTCTCTTTAAGTGATGTCTCTTTATTTGAGAAGTCTCTTTATAGTGATATCTCTTTAAAGCGATGTCTCTTTATAGTGATGTCTCTTTACAGTGATTTCTCCTTATAATGTTAGCTCTTTACAGCGATGCCTCTTTATAGTGATGCCCCTTTAAAGTGATGTCTCTTTACAGCGATGCCTCTTTATAGTGATGCCCCTTTAAAGTGATGTCTCTTTACAGCGATGCCTCTTTAAAGTGATGTCTCTTTAAATTGATTTCTCTTTAAGTGATGTCTCTTTATTTGAGAAGTCTCTTTATAGTGATATCTCTTTAAAGCGATGTCTCTTTATAGTGATGTCTCTTTAAAGTGATGTCTCCTTACAATGATGCCTCTTTACAGCGATGCCTCTTTAAAGTGATATCTCTTTAAATTGATGTCTCTTTAAGCGATGTCTCTTTATTTGAGAAGTCTATTTAAGTGATGTCTCTTTGTAGTGATGTCTCTTTAAGTGATGTGTCCTTATAATGATGCCTCTTTACAGCGATGCCTCTTTAAAGTGATGTCTCTATAAGTGATGTATCTTTATTGTGAAGTCTCTTTAAAGTGATGTCTTTTTATAGTGAGGTCTCTTTACGTAATGTCTATTTAAAGTGATGTCTCTTTAAGTGATGTGTGTTTATAGTGATGTCTCTTTAGAAGTGATGTCTCTTTATAGTGATGAATCTTTATAGTGATGTCTCTTTATAGTGATGAATCTTTATAGTGATGTCTCTTTAAAAGTGATGTCTCTTTATAGCGATGTCTCTTAAAAGTGATGCCTCTTTATAGCGATGTCTCTTTATTGTGATGTCTCTTTAAAGCGATGTCTCTTTATAGTGATGTCTCTTTATAGTGATGTCTCCTTATAATGATGCTTCTTTACAGCGATGCCTCTTTAAAGTGTTGTCTCTTTAAGTGATGTCTCTTTGAAGTGATGTCTCTTTAAGTGATGTCTCTTTATAGTGATGTCTCTTTACAGTGATGTCTCCTTATAATGTTGCCTCTTTACAGCGATGCCTCTTTATAGTGATGCCCCTTTAAAGTGATGTCTCTTTACAGCGATGCCTCTTTAAAGTGATGTCTCTTTAAATTGATTTCTCTTTAAGTGATGTCTCTTTATTTGAGAAGTCTCTTTATAGTGATATCTCTTTAAAGCGATGTCTCTTTATAGTGATGTCTCTTTATAGTGATGTCTCCTTATAATGATCCCTCTTTACAGCGATGCCTCTTCAAAGTGATGTCTCTAAATGATGTCTCTTTAAAGTGATGTCTCTTTAAAGTGATGTCTCCTTAAGTGACGTCTCTTTATTGTGAATTCTCTTTAAAGTGATGTGTGTTTATAGTGATGTCTCTTTAAGTGATGTCTCTTTTTTGTGAAGTCTCTTTGAAGTGATGTCTGTTTATAGTGATGTCTCCTTACAATGATGCTTGTTTACAGCGATGCCTCTTTAAAGTGATGTCTCTTTAAATTGATGTCTCTTTAAGTGATGTCTCTTTATAGTGATGTCTCTTTAAGTGATGTCTCTTTATAGTGATGTCTCTTTATAGTGATGTCTCCTTACAATGATGCCTCTTTACAGCGATGCCTCTTTAAAGTGATGTCTCTTTAAATTGATGTCTCTTTAAGTGATGTCTCTTTATTTGAGAAGTCTCTTTATAGTGATATCTCTTTAAAGCGATGTCTCTTTATAGTGATGTCTCTTTACAGTGATTTCTCCTTATAATGTTAGCTCTTTACAGCGATGCCTCTTTATAGTGATGCCCCTTTAAAGTGATGTCTCTTTACAGCGATGCCTCTTTATAGTGATGCCCCTTTAAAGTGATGTCTCTTTACAGCGATGCCTCTTTAAAGTTATGTCTCTTTAAATTGATGTCTCTTTAAGTGATGTCTCTTTATTTGAGAAGTCTCTTTATAGTGATATCTCTTTAAAGCGATGTCTCTTTATAGTGATGTCTCTTTACAGTGATTTCTCCTTATAATGTTAGCTCTTTACAGCGATGCCTCTTTATAGTGATGCCCCTTTAAAGTGATGTCTCTTTACAGCGATGCCTCTTTATAGTGATGCCCCTTTAAAGTGATGTCTCTTTACAGCGATGCCTCTTTAAAGTGATGTCTCTTTAAATTGATTTCTCTTTAAGTGATGTCTCTTTATTTGAGAAGTCTCTTTATAGTGATATCTCTTTAAAGCGATGTCTCTTTATAGTGATATCTCTTTAAATTGATGTCTCTTTAAGCGATGTCTCTTTATTTGAGAAGTCTATTTAAGTGATGTCTCTTTGTAGTGATGTCTCTTTAAGTGATGTGTCCTTATAATGATGCCTCTTTACAGCGATGCCTCTTTAAAGTGATGTCTCTTTAAATTGATTTCTCTTTATAGTGAGGTCTCTTTACGTAATGTCTATTTAAAGTGATGTCTCTTTAAGTGATGTGTGTTTATAGTGATGTCTCTTTAGAAGTGATGTCTCTTTATAGTGATGAATCTTTATAGTGATGTCTCTTTATAGTGATGAATCTTTATAGTGATGTCTCTTTAAAAGTGATGTCTCTTTATAGCGATGTCTCTTAAAAGTGATGCCTCTTTATAGCGATGTCTCTTTATTGTGATGTCTCTTTAAAGCGATGTCTCTTTATAGTGATGTCTCTTTATAGTGATGTCTCCTTATAATGATGCTTCTTTACAGCGATGCCTCTTTAAAGTGTTGTCTCTTTAAGTGATGTCTCTTTGAAGTGATGTCTCTTTAAGTGATGTCTCTTTATAGTGATGTCTCTTTACAGTGATGTCTCCTTATAATGTTGCCTCTTTACAGCGATGCCTCTTTATAGTGATGCCCCTTTAAAGTGATGTCTCTTTACAGCGATGCCTCTTTAAAGTGATGTCTCTTTAAATTGATTTCTCTTTAAGTGATGTCTCTTTATTTGAGAAGTCTCTTTATAGTGATATCTCTTTAAAGCGATGTCTCTTTATAGTGATGTCTCTTTATAGTGATGTCTCCTTATAATGATGCCTCTTTACAGCGATGCCTCTTCGAAGTGATGTCTCTAAATGATGTCTCTTTAAAGTGATGTCTCTTTAAAGTGATGTCTCCTTAAGTGACGTCTCTTTATTGTGAATTCTCTTTAAAGTGATGTGTCTTTAAGTGATGTGTGTTTATAGTGATGTCTTTTTAAGTGATGTATCTATATTGTGAAGTCTCTTATAAGTGATGTCTCTTTATAGTGATGTCTCTTTATAGTGATGTCTCCTTACAATGATGCCTCTTTACAGCGATGCCTCTTTAAAGTGATGTCTCTTTAAATTGATGTCTCTTTAAGCGATGCCTCTTTATATGAGAAGTCTCTTTAAAGTGATGTCTCTTTAAGTGATGTCTCTTTATAGTGATGTCTCTTTAAGTGATGTCTCCTTACAATGATGCCTCTTTACAGCGATGCCTCTTTAAAGTGATGTCTCTTTAAATTGATGTGTCTTTAAGCGATGTCTCTTTATTTGAGAAGTCTCTTTAAGTGATGTCTCTTTGTAGTGATGTCTCTTTAAGTGATGTGTCCTTATAATGATGCCTCTTTACAGCGATGCCTCTTTAAAGTGATGTCTCTGTAGGTGAAGTCTCTTTATAGTGATGTCTCTTTAAAGCGATGTCTCTTTATAGTGATATCTCTTTAAATTGATGTCTCTTTAAGCGATGTCTCTTTATTTGAGAAGTCTATTTAAGTGATGTCTCTTTGTAGTGATGTCTCTTTAAGTGATGTGTCCTTATAATGATGCCTCTTTACAGCGATGCCTCTTTAAAGTGATGTCTCTTTAAATTGATTTCTCTTTATAGTGAGGTCTCTTTACGTAATGTCTATTTAAAGTGATGTCTCTTTAAGTGATGTGTGTTTATAGTGATGTCTCTTTAGAAGTGATGTCTCTTTATAGTGATGAATCTTTATAGTGATGTCTCTTTATAGTGATGAATCTTTATAGTGATGTCTCTTTAAAAGTGATGTCTCTTTATAGCGATGTCTCTTAAAAGTGATGCCTCTTTATAGCGATGTCTCTTTATTGTGATGTCTCTTTAAAGCGATGTCTCTTTATAGTGATGTCTCTTTATAGTGATGTCTCCTTATAATGATGCTTCTTTACAGCGATGCCTCTTTAAAGTGTTGTCTCTTTAAGTGATGTCTCTTTGAAGTGATGTCTCTTTAAGTGATGTCTCTTTATAGTGATGTCTCTTTACAGTGATGTCTCCTTATAATGTTGCCTCTTTACAGCGATGCCTCTTTATAGTGATGCCCCTTTAAAGTGATGTCTCTTTACAGCGATGCCTCTTTAAAGTGATGTCTCTTTAAATTGATTTCTCTTTAAGTGATGTCTCTTTATTTGAGAAGTCTCTTTATAGTGATATCTCTTTAAAGCGATGTCTCTTTATAGTGATGTCTCTTTATAGTGATGTCTCCTTATAATGATGCCTCTTTACAGCGATGCCTCTTCGAAGTGATGTCTCTAAATGATGTCTCTTTAAAGTGATGTCTCTTTAAAGTGATGTCTCCTTAAGTGACGTCTCTTTATTGTGAATTCTCTTTAAAGTGATGTGTCTTTAAGTGTTGTGTGTTTATAGTGATGTCTTTTTAAGTGATGTATCTATATTGTGAAGTCTCTTATAAGTGATGTCTCTTTATAGTGATGTCTCTTTATAGTGATGTCTCCTTACAATGATGCCTCTTTACAGCGATGCCTCTTTAAAGTGATGTCTCTTTAAATTGATGTCTCTTTAAGCGATGCCTCTTTATATGAGAAGTCTCTTTAAAGTGATGTCTCTTTAAGTGATGTCTCTTTATAGTGATGTCTCTTTAAGTGATGTCTCCTTACAATGATGCCTCTTTACAGCGATGCCTCTTTAAAGTGATGTCTCTTTAAATTGATGTGTCTTTAAGCGATGTCTCTTTATTTGAGAAGTCTCTTTAAGTGATGTCTCTTTGTAGTGATGTCTCTTTAAGTGATGTGTCCTTATAATGATGCCTCTTTACAGCGATGCCTCTTTAAAGTGATGTCTCTGTAGGTGAAGTCTCTGTATTGTGATGTCTCTTTAAAGTGATGTCTCTATAAGTGATGTATCTTTATTGTGAAGTCTCTTTAAAGTGATGTCTTTTTATAGTGAGGTCTCTTTACGTAATGTCTATTTAAAGTGATGTCTCTTTAAGTGATGTGTGTTTATAGTGATGTCTCTTTAGAAGTGATGTCTCTTTATAGTGATGAATCTTTATAGTGATGTCTCTTTATAGTGATGAATCTTTATAGTGATGTCTCTTTAAAAGTGATGTCTCTTTATAGCGATGTCTCTTAAAAGTGATGCCTCTTTATAGTGATGTCTCTTTATTGTGATGTCTCTTTAAAGCGATGTCTCTTTATAGTGATGCGTCTTTATAATGATGTCTCCTTATAATGATGCTTCTTTACAGCGATGCCTCTTTAAAGTGTTGTCTCTTTAAGTGATGTCTCTTTGAAGTGATGTCTCTTTAAGGGATGTCTCTTTATAGTGATGTCTCTTTACAGTGATGTCTCCTTATAATGTTGCCTCTTTACAGCGATGCCTCTTTATAGTGATGCCCCTTTAAAGTGATGTCTCCTTAAGTGACGTCTCTTTATTGTGAATTCTCTTTAAAGTGATGTGTCTTTAAGTGATGTGTGTTTATAGTGATGTCTCTTTAAGTGATGTCTCTTTATTGTGAAGTCTCTTTGAAGTGATGTCTCTTTATAGTGATGTCTCTTTGTAGTGATGTCTCCTTACAATGATGCCTCTTTACAGAGATGCCTCTTTAAAGTGATGTCTCTTTAAAGTGATGTCTCCTTAAGTGACGTCTCTTTATTGTGAATTCTCTTTAAAGTGATGTGTCTTTAAGTGATATGTGTTTATAGTGATGTCTCTTTAAGTGATGTCTCTGTATTGTGAAGTCTCCTTGAAGTGATGTCTCTTTATAGTGATGTCTCCTTACAATGATGCCTCTTTACAGCGATGCCTCTTTAAAGTGATGTGTCTTTAAATTGATGTCTCTTTAAGTGATGTCTCTTTATTTGAGAAGTCTCTTTATAGTGATATCTCTTTAAAGCGATGTCTCTTTATAGTGATATCTCTTTAAAGCGATGTCTCTTTATAGTGATGTCTCTTTATAGTGATGTCTCTTTACAGTGATGTCTACTTATAATGTTGCCTCTTTACAGCGATGCCTCTTCATAGTGTTGCCCCTTTAAAGTGATGTCTCTTTACAGCGATGCCTCTTTAAAGTGATGTCTCTTTAAATTGATGTCTCTTTAAGTGATGTCTCTTTATTTGAGAAGTCTCTTTATAGTGATATCTCTTTAAAGCGATGTCTCTTTATAGTGATGTCTCTTTATAGTGATGTCTCCTTATAATGATGCCTCTTTACAGCGATGCCTCTTCGAAGTGATGTCTCTAAATGATGTCTCTTTAAAGTGATGTCTCTTTAAAGTGATGTCTCCTTAAGTGACGTCTCTTTATTGTGAATTCTCTTTAAAGTGATGTGTCTTTAAGTGATGTGTGTTTATAGTGATGTCTCTTTAAGTGATGTCTCTATATTGTGAAGTCTCTTTGAAGTGATGTCTCTTTATAGTGATGTCTCTTTATAGTGATGTCTCCTTACAATGATGCCTCTTTACAGCGATGCCTCTTTAAAGTGATGTCTCTTTAAATTGATGTCTCTTTAAGCGATGTCTCTTTATATGAGAAGTCTCTTTAAAGTGATGTCTCTTTAAGTGATGTCTCTTTATAGTGATGTCTCTTTAAGTGATGTCTCCTTACAATGATGCCTCTTTACAGCGATGCCTCTTTAAAGTGATGTCTCTTTAAATTGATGTCTCTTTAAGCGATGTCTCTTTATTTGAGAAGTCTCTTTAAGTGATGTCTCTTTGTAGTGATGTCTTTTTAAGTGATGTGTCCTTATAATGATGCCTCTTTACAGCGATGCCTCTTTAAAGTGATGTCTCTGTACGTGAAGTCTCTTTATTGTGATGTCTCTTTAAAGTGATGTCTCTATAAGTGATGTATCTTTATTGTGAAGTCTCTTTAAAGTGATGTCTTTTTATAGTGAGGTCTCTTTACGTAATGTCTATTTAAAGTGATGTCTCTTTAAGTGATGTGTGTTTATAGTGATGTCTCTTTATAGTGATGAATCTTTATAGTGATGTCTCTTTAAAAGTGATGTCTCTTTATAGCGATGTCTCTTAAAAGTGATGCCTCTTTATAGTGATGTCTCTTTATTGTGATGTCTCTTTAAAGCGATGTCTCTTTAAAGTGATGTCTCTTTAAAGTGATGTCTCCTTAAGTGACGTCTCTTTATTGTGAATTCTCTTTAAAGTGATGTGTCTTTAAGTGATGTGTGTTTATAGTGATGTCTTTTTAAGTGATGTATCTATATTGTGAAGTCTCTTTGAAGTGATGTCTCTTTATAGTGATGTCTCTTTATAGTGATGTCTCCTTACAATGATGCCTCTTTACAGCGATGCCTCTTTAAAGTGATGTCTCTTTAAATTGATGTCTCTTTAAGCGATGCCTCTTTATATGAGAAGTCTCTTTAAAGTGATGTCTCTTTAAGTGATGTCTCTTTATAGTGATGTCTCTTTAAGTGATGTCTCCTTACAATGATGCCTCTTTACAGCGATGCCTCTTTAAAGTGATGTCTCTTTAAATTGATGTGTCTTTAAGCGATGTCTCTTTATTTGAGAAGTCTCTTTAAGTGATGTCTCTTTGTAGTGATGTCTCTTTAAGTGATGTGTCCTTATAATGATGCCTCTTTACAGCGATGCCTCTTTAAAGTGATGTCTCTGTAGGTGAAGTCTCTGTATTGTGATGTCTCTTTAAAGTGATGTCTCTATAAGTGATGTATCTTTATTGTGAAGTCTCTTTAAAGTGATGTCTTTTTATAGTGAGGTCTCTTTACGTAATGTCTATTTAAAGTGATGTCTCTTTAAGTGATGTGTGTTTATAGTGATGTCTCTTTAGAAGTGATGTCTCTTTATAGTGATGAATCTTTATAGTGATGTCTCTTTATAGTGATGAATCTTTATAGTGATGTCTCTTTAAAAGTGATGTCTCTTTATAGCGATGTCTCTTAAAAGTGATGCCTCTTTATAGTGATGTCTCTTTATTGTGATGTCTCTTTAAAGCGATGTCTCTTTATAGTGATGCGTCTTTATAATGATGTCTCCTTATAATGATGCTTCTTTACAGCGATGCCTCTTTAAAGTGTTGTCTCTTTAAGTGATGTCTCTTTGAAGTGATGTCTCTTTAAGGGATGTCTCTTTATAGTGATGTCTCTTTACAGTGATGTCTCCTTATAATGTTGCCTCTTTACAGCGATGCCTCTTTATAGTGATGCCCCTTTAAAGTGATGTCTCCTTAAGTGACGTCTCTTTATTGTGAATTCTCTTTAAAGTGATGTGTCTTTAAGTGATGTGTGTTTATAGTGATGTCTCTTTAAGTGATGTCTCTTTATTGTGAAGTCTCTTTGAAGTGATGTCTCTTTATAGTGATGTCTCTTTGTAGTGATGTCTCCTTACAATGATGCCTCTTTACAGAGATGCCTCTTTAAAGTGATGTCTCTTTAAAGTGATGTCTCCTTAAGTGACGTCTCTTTATTGTGAATTCTCTTTAAAGTGATGTGTCTTTAAGTGATATGTGTTTATAGTGATGTCTCTTTAAGTGATGTCTCTGTATTGTGAAGTCTCCTTGAAGTGATGTCTCTTTATAGTGATGTCTCCTTACAATGATGCCTCTTTACAGCGATGCCTCTTTAAAGTGATGTCTCTTTAAATTGATGTCTCTTTAAGTGATGTCTCTTTATTTGAGAAGTCTCTTTATAGTGATATCTCTTTAAAGCGATGTCTCTTTATAGTGATATCTCTTTAAAGCGATGTCTCTTTATAGTGATGTGTCTTTATAGTGATGTCTCTTTACAGTGATGTCTACTTATAATGTTGCCTCTTTACAGCGATGCCTCTTTATAGTGTTGCCCCTTTAAAGTGATGTCTCTTTACAGCGATGCCTCTTTAAAGTGATGTCTCTTTAAATTGATGTCTCTTTAAGTGATGTCTCTTTATTTGAGAAGTCTCTTTATAGTGATATCTCTTTAAAGCGATGTCTCTTTATAGTGATGTCTCTTTATAGTGATGTCTCCTTATAATGATGCCTCTTTACAGCGATGCCTCTTCGAAGTGATGTCTCTAAATGATGTCTCTTTAAAGTGATGTCTCTTTAAAGTGATGTCTCCTTAAGTGACGTCTCTTTATTGTGAATTCTCTTTAAAGTGATGTGTCTTTAAGTGATGTGTGTTTATAGTGATGTCTCTTTAAGTGATGTCTCTATATTGTGAAGTCTCTTTGAAGTGATGTCTCTTTATAGTGATGTCTCTTTATAGTGATGTCTTCTTACAATGATGCCTCTTTACAGCGATGCCTCTTTAAAGTGATGTCTCTTTAAATTGATGTCTCTTTAAGCGATGTCTCTTTATATGAGAAGTCTCTTTAAAGTGATGTCTCTTTAAGTGATGTCTCTTTATAGTGATGTCTCTTTAAGTGATGTCTCCTTACAATGATGCCTCTTTACAGCGATGCCTCTTTAAAGTGATGTCTCTTTAAATTGATGTCTCTTTAAGCGATGTCTCTTTATTTGAGAAGTCTCTTTAAGTGATGTCTCTTTGTAGTGATGTCTTTTTAAGTGATGTGTCCTTATAATGATGCCTCTTTACAGCGATGCCTCTTTAAAGTGATGTCTCTGTACGTGAAGTCTCTTTATTGTGATGTCTCTTTAAAGTGATGTCTCTATAAGTGATGTATCTTTATTGTGAAGTCTCTTTAAAGTGATGTCTTTTTATAGTGAGGTCTCTTTACGTAATGTCTATTTAAAGTGATGTCTCTTTAAGTGATGTGTGTTTATAGTGATGTCTCTTTATAGTGATGAATCTTTATAGTGATGTCTCTTTAAAAGTGATGTCTCTTTATAGCGATGTCTCTTAAAAGTGATGCCTCTTTATAGTGATGTCTCTTTATTGTGATGTCTCTTTAAAGCGATGTCTCTTTATAGTGATGTCTCTTTATAGTGATGTCTCCTTATAATGATGCTTCTTTACAGCGATGCCTCTTTAAAGTGTTGTCTCTTTAAGTGATGTCTCTTTGAAGTGATGTCTCTTTAAGTGATGTCTCTTTATAGTGATGTCTCTTTACAGTGATGTCTCCTTATAATGTTGCCTCTTTACAGCGATGCCTCTTTATAGTGATGTCTCTTTAAATTGATGTCTCTTTAAGCGATGTCTCTTTATTTGAGAAGTCTATTTAAGTGATGTCTCTTTGTAGTGATGTCTCTTTAAGTGATGTGTCCTTATAATGATGCCTCTTTACAGCGATGCCTCTTTAAAGTGATGTCTCTATAAGTGATGTATCTTTATTGTGAAGTCTCTTTAAAGTGATGTCTTTTTATAGTGAGGTCTCTTTACGTAATGTCTATTTAAAGTGATGTCTCTTTAAGTGATGTGTGTTTATAGTGATGTCTCTTTAGAAGTGATGTCTCTTTATAGTGATGAATCTTTATAGTGATGTCTCTTTATAGTGATGAATCTTTATAGTGATGTCTCTTTGAAAGTGATGTGTCTTTATAGCGATGTCTCTTAAAAGTGATGCCTCTTTATAGTGATGTCTCTTTATTGTGATGTCTCTTTAAAGCGATGTCTCTTTATAGTGATGCCCCTTTAAAGTGATGTCTCTTTACAGCGATGCCTCTTTAAAGTGATGTCTCTTTAAATTGATTTCTCTTTAAGTGATGTCTCTTTATTTGAGAAGTCTCTTTATAGTGATATCTCTTTAAAGCGATGTCTCTTTATAGTGATGTCTCTTTAAAGTGATGTCTCCTTAAGTGACGTCTCTTTATTGTGAATTCTCTTTAAAGTGATGTGTCTTTAAGTGATGTGTGTTTATAGTGATGTCTCTTTAAGTGATGTCTCTATATTGTGAAGTCTCTTTGAAGTGATGTCTCTTTATAGTGATGTCTCTTTATAGTGATGTCTCCTTACAATGATGCCTCTTTACAGCGATGCCTCTTTAAAGTGATGTCTCTTTAAATTGATGTCTCTTTAAGCGATGTCTCTTTATTTGAGAAGTCTCTTTAAGTGATGTCTCTTTGTAGTGATGTCTTTTTAAGTGATGTGTCCTTATAATGATGCCTCTTTACAGCGATGCCTCTTTAAAGTGATGTCTCTGTACGTGAAGTCTCTTTATTGTGATGTCTCTTTAAAGTGATGTCTCTATAAGTGATGTATCTTTATTGTGAAGTCTCTTTAAAGTGATGTCTTTTTATAGTGAGGTCTCTTTACGTAATGTCTATTTAAAGTGATGTCTCTTTAAGTGATGTGTGTTTATAGTGATGTCTCTTTATAGTGATGAATCTTTATAGTGATGTCTCTTTAAAAGTGATGTCTCTTTATAGCGATGTCTCTTAAAAGTGATGCCTCTTTATAGTGATGTCTCTTTATTGTGATGTCTCTTTAAAGCGATGTCTCTTTATAGTGATGTCTCTTTATAGTGATGTCTCCTTATAATGATGCTTCTTTACAGCGATGCCTCTTTAAAGTGTTGTCTCTTTAAGTGATGTCTCTTTGAAGTGATGTCTCTTTACAGCGATGCCTCTTTATAGTGATGCCCCTTTAAAGTGATGTCTCTTTACAGCGATGCCTCTTTAAAGTGATGTCTCTTTATAGTGATGTCTCCTTATAATGATCCCTCTTTACAGCGATGCCTCTTCAAAGTGATGTCTCTAAATGATGTCTCTTTAAAGTGATGTCTCTTTAAAGTGATGTCTCCTTAAGTGACGTCTCTTTATTGTGAATTCTCGTTAAAGTGATGTGTCTTTAAGTGATGTGTGTTTATAGTGATGTCTCTTTAAGTGATGTCTCTTTATTGTGAAGTCTCTTTGAAGTGATGTCTGTTTATAGTGATGTCTCCTTACAATGATGCTTGTTTACAGCGATGCCTCTTTAAAGTGATGTCTCTTTAAATTGATGTCTCTTTAAGTGATGTCTCTTTATAGTGATGTCTCTTTAAGTGATGTCTCTTTATAGTGATGTCTCTTTATAGTGATGTCTCTATAAGTGATGTATCTTTATTGTGAAGTCTCTTTAAAGTGATGTCTTTTTATAGTGAGGTCTCTTTACGTAATGTCTATTTAAAGTGATGTCTCTTTAAGTGATGTGTGTTTATAGTGATGTCTCTTTAGAAGTGATGTCTCTTTATAGTGATGAATCTTTATAGTGATGTCTCTTTATAGTGATGAATCTTTATAGTGATGTCTCTTTAAAAGTGATGTCTCTTTATAGCGATGTCTCTTAAAAGTGATGCCTCTTTATAGTGATGTGTCTTTATTGTGATGTCTCTTTAAAGCGATGTCTCTTTATAGTGATGTCTCTTTATAGTGATGTCTCCTTATAATGATGCTTCTTTACAGCGATGCCTCTTTAAAGTGTTGTCTCTTTAAGTGATGTCTCTTTGAAGTGATGTCTCTTTAAGTGATGTCTCTTTATAGTGATGTCTCTTTACAGTGATGTCTCCTTATAATGTTGCCTCTTTACAGCGATGCCTCTTTATAGTGATGCCCCTTTAAAGTGATGTCTCTTTACAGCGATGCCTCTTTAAAGTGATGTCTCTTTAAATTGATTTCCCTTTAAGTGATGTCTCTTTATTTGAGAAGTCTCTTTATAGTGATATCTCTTTAAAGCGATGTCTCTTTATAGTGATGTCTCTTTATAGTGATGTCTCCTTATAATGATCCCTCTTTACAGCGATGCCTCTTCAAAGTGATGTCTCTAAATGATGTCTCTTTAAAGTGATGTCTCTTTAAAGTGATGTCTCCTTAAGTGACGTCTCTTTATTGTGAATTCTCTTTAAAGTGATGTGTCTTTAAGTGATGTGTGTTTATAGTGATGTCTCTTTAAGTGATGTCTCTTTATTGTGAAGTCTCTTTGAAGTGATGTCTGTTTATAGTGATGTCTCCTTACAATGATGCTTGTTTACAGCGATGCCTCTTTAAAGTGATGTCTCTTTAAATTGATGTCTCTTTAAGTGATGTCTCTTTATAGTGATGTCTCTTTAAGTGATGTCTCTTTATAGTGATGTCTCTTTATAGTGATGTCTCCTTACAATGATGCCTCTTTACAGCGATGCCTCTTTAAAGTGATGTCTCTTTAAATTGATGTCTCTTTAAGCGATGTCTCTTTATATGAGAAGTCTCTTTAAAGTGATGTCTCTTTAAGTGATGTCTCTTTATAGTGATGTCTCTTTAAGTGATGTCTCCATACAATGATGCCTCTTTACAGCGATGCCTCTTTAAAGTGATGTCTCTTTAAATTGATGTCTCTTTAAGCGATGTCTCTTTATTTGAGAAGTCTCTTTAAGTGATGTCTCTTTGTAGTGATGTCTTTTTAAGTGATGTGTCCTTATAATGATGCCTCTTTACAGCGATGCCTCTTTAAAGTGATGTCTCTGTACGTGAAGTCTCTTTATTGTGATGTCTCTTTAAAGTGATGTCTCTATAAGTGATGTATCTTTATTGTGAAGTCTCTTTAAAGTGATGTCTTTTTATAGTGAGGTCTCTTTACGTAATGTCTATTTAAAGTGATGTCTCTTTAAGTGATGTGTGTTTATAGTGATGTCTCTTTAGAAGTGATGTCTCTTTATAGTGATGAATCTTTATAGTGATGTCTCTTTATAGTGATGAATCTTTATAGTGATGTCTCTTTAAAAGTGATGTCTCTTTATAGCGATGTCTCTTAAAAGTGATGCCTCTTTATAGTGATGTCTCTTTATTGTGATGTCTCTTTAAAGCGATGTCTCTTTATAGTGATGCGTCTTTATAATGATGTCTCCTTATAATGATGCTTCTTTACAGCGATGCCTCTTTAAAGTGTTGTCTCTTTAAGTGATGTCTCTTTGAAGTGATGTCTCTTTAAGTGATGTCTCTTTATAGTGATGTCTCTTTACAGTGATGTCTCCTTATAATGTTGCCTCTTTACAGCGATGCCTCTTTATAGTGTTGCCCCTTTAAAGTGATGTCTCTTTACAGCGATGCCTCTTTAAAGTGATGTCTCTTTAAATTGATGTCTCTTTAAGTGATGTCTCTTTATTTGAGAAGTCTCTTTATAGTGATATCTCTTTAAAGCGATGTCTCTTTATAGTGATGTCTCTTTATAGTGATGTCTCCTTATAATGATGCCTCTTTACAGCGATGCCTCTTCGAAGTGATGTCTCTAAATGATGTCTCTTTAAAGTGATGTCTCTTTAAAGTGATGTCTCCTTAAGTGACGTCTCTTTATTGTGAATTCTCTTTAAAGTGATGTGTCTTTAAGTGATGTGTGTTTATAGTGATGTCTTTTTAAGTGATGTATCTATATTGTGAAGTCTCTTTGAAGTGATGTCTCTTTATAGTGATGTCTCTTTATAGTGATGTCTCCTTACAATGATGCCTCTTTACAGCGATGCCTCTTTAAAGTGATGTCTCTTTAAATTGATGTCTCTTTAAGCGATGCCTCTTTATATGAGAAGTCTCTTTAAAGTGATGTCTCTTTAAGTGATGTCTCTTTATAGTGATGTCTCTTTAAGTGATGTCTCCTTACAATGATGCCTCTTTACAGCGATGCCTCTTTAAAGTGATGTCTCTTTAAATTGATGTGTCTTTAAGCGATGTCTCTTTATTTGAGAAGTCTCTTTAAGTGATGTCTCTTTGTAGTGATGTCTCTTTAAGTGATATGTCCTTATAATGATGCCTCTTTACAGCGATGCCTCTTTAAAGTGATGTCTCTGTAGGTGAAGTCTCTGTATTGTGATGTCTCTTTAAAGTGATGTCTCTATAAGTGATGTATCTTTATTGTGAAGTCTCTTTAAAGTGATGTCTTTTTATAGTGAGGTCTCTTTACGTAATGTCTATTTAAAGTGATGTCTCTTTAAGTGATGTGTGTTTATAGTGATGTCTCTTTAGAAGTGATGTCTCTTTATAGTGATGAATCTTTATAGTGATGTCTCTTTATAGTGATGAATCTTTATAGTGATGTCTCTTTAAAAGTGATGTCTCTTTATAGCGATGTCTCTTAAAAGTGATGCCTCTTTATAGTGATGTCTCTTTATTGTGATGTCTCTTTAAAGCGATGTCTCTTTATAGTGATGCGTCTTTATAATGATGTCTCCTTATAATGATGCTTCTTTACAGCGATGCCTCTTTAAAGTGTTGTCTCTTTAAGTGATGTCTCTTTGAAGTGATGTCTCTTTAAGGGATGTCTCTTTATAGTGATGTCTCTTTACAGTGATGTCTCCTTATAATGTTGCCTCTTTACAGCGATGCCTCTTTATAGTGATGCCCCTTTAAAGTGATGTCTCCTTAAGTGACGTCTCTTTATTGTGAATTCTCTTTAAAGTGATGTGTCTTTAAGTGATGTGTGTTTATAGTGATGTCTCTTTAAGTGATGTCTCTTTATTGTGAAGTCTCTTTGAAGTGATGTCTCTTTATAGTGATGTCTCTTTGTAGTGATGTCTCCTTACAATGATGCCTCTTTACAGCGATGCCTCTTTAAAGTGATGTCTCTTTAAAGTGATGTCTCCTTAAGTGACGTCTCTTTATTGTGAATTCTCTTTAAAGTGATGTGTCTTTAAGTGATATGTGTTTATAGTGATCTCTTTAAGTGATGTCTCTGTATTGTGAAGTCTCCTTGAAGTGATGTCTCTTTATAGTGATGTCTCCTTACAATGATGCCTCTTTACAGCGATGCCTCTTTAAAGTGATGTCTCTTTAAATTGATGTCTCTTTAAGTGATGTCTCTTTATTTGAGAAGTCTCTTTATAGTGATATCTCTTTAAAGCGATGTCTCTTTATAGTGATGTCTCTTTACAGTGATGTCTACTTATAATGATGCCTCTTTACAGCGATGCCTCTTCGAAGTGATGTCTCTAAATGATGTCTCTTTAAAGTGATGTCTCTTTAAAGTGATTTCTCCTTAAGTGACGTCTCTTTATTGTGAATTCTCTTTAAAGTAATGTGCCTTTAAGTGATGTGTGTTTATAGTGATGTCTCTTTAAGTGATGTCTCTATATTGTGAAGTCTCTTTGAAGTGATGTCTCTTTATAGTGATGTCTCTTTATAGTGATGTCTCCTTACAATGATGCCTCTTTACAGCGATGCCTCTTTAAAGTGATGTCTCTTTAAATTGATGTCTCTTTAAGCGATGTCTCTTTATATGAGAAGTTTCTTTAAAGTGATGTCTGTTTAAGTGATGTCTCTTTATAGTGATGTCTCTTTAAGTGATGTCTCCTTACAATGATGCCTCTTTACAGCGATGCCTCTTTAAAGTGATGTCTCTTTAAATTGATGTCTCTTTAAGCGATGTCTCTTTATTTGAGAAGTCTCTTTAAGTGATGTCTCTTTGTAGTGATGTCTTTTTAAGTGATGTGTCCTTATAATGATGCCTCTTTACAGCGATGCCTCTTTAAAGTGATGTCTCTGTACGTGAAGTCTCTTTATTGTGATGTCTCTTTAAAGTGATGTCTCTATAAGTGATGTATCTTTATTGTGAAGTCTCTTTAAAGTGATGTCTTTTTATAGTGAGGTCTCTTTACGTAATGTCTATTTAAAGTGATGTGTCTTTAAGTGATGTGTGTTTATAGTGATGTCTCTTTAGAAGTGATGTCTCTTTATAGTGATGAATCTTTATAGTGATGTCTCTTTATAGTGATGAATCTTTATAGTGATGTCTCTTTAAAAGTGATGTCTCTTTATAGCGATGTCTCTTAAAAGTGATGCCTCTTTATAGTGATGTCTCTTTATTGTGATGTCTCTTTAAAGCGATGTCTCTTTATAGTGATGTCTCTTTATAGTGATGTCTTCTTATAATGATGCTTCTTTACAGCGATGCCTCTTTAAAGTGTTGTCTCTTTAAGTGATGTCTCTTTGAAGTGATGTCTCTTTAAGTGATGTCTCTTTATAGTGATGTCTCTTTACAGTGATGTCTCCTTATAATGTTGCCTCTTTACAGCGATGCCTGTTTATAGTGTTGCCCCTTTAAAGTGATGTCTCTTTACAGCGATGCCTCTTTAAAGTGATGTCTCTTTAAATTGATGTCTCTTTAAGTGATGTCTCTTTATTTGAGAAGTCTCTTTATAGTGATATCTCTTTAAAGCGATGTCTCTTTATAGTGATGTCTCTTTATAGTGATGTCTCCTTATAATGATGCCTCTTTACAGCGATGCCTCTTCGAAGTGATGTCTCTAAATGATGTCTCTTTAAAGTGATGTCTCTTTAAAGTGATGTCTCCTTAAGTGACGTCTCTTTATTGTGAATTCTCTTTAAAGTGATGTGTCTTTAAGTGATGTGTGTTTATAGTGATGTCTCTTTAAGTGATGTCTCTATATTGTGAAGTCTCTTTGAAGTGATGTCTCTTTATAGTGATGTCTCTTTATAGTGATGTCTCCTTACAATGATGCCTCTTTACAGCGATGCCTCTTTAAAGTGATGTCTCTTTAAATTGATGTCTCTTTAAGCGATGTCTCTTTATAGTGATATCTCTTTAAAGTGATGTCTCTTTAAGTGATGTCTCTTTATAGTGATGTCTCTTTAAGTGATGTCTCCTTACAATGATGCCTCTTTACAGCGATGCCTCTTTAAAGTGATGTCTCTTTAAATTGATGTCTCTTTAAGCGATGTCTCTTTATTTGAGAAGTCTCTTTAAGTGATGTCTCTTTGTAGTGATGTCTTTTTAAGTGATGTGTCCTTATAATGATGCCTCTTTACAGCGATGCCTCTTTAAAGTGATGTCTCTGTACGTGAAGTCTCTTTATTGTGATGTCTCTTTAAAGTGATGTCTCTATAAGTGATGTATCTTTATTGTGAAGTCTCTTTAAAGTGATGTCTTTTTATAGTGAGGTCTCTTTACGTAATGTCTATTTAAAGTGATGTCTCTTTAAGTGATGTGTGTTTATAGTGATGTCTCTTTAGAAGTGATGTCTCTTTATAGTGATGAATCTTTATAGTGATGTCTCTTTATAGTGATGAATCTTTATAGTGATGTCTCTTTAAAAGTGATGTCTCTTTATAGCGATGTCTCTTAAAAGTGATGCCTCTTTATAGTGATGTCTCTTTATTGTGATGTCTCTTTAAAGCGATGTCTCTTTATAGTGATGTCTCTTTATAGTGATGTCTCCTTATAATGATGCTTCTTTACAGCGATGCCTCTTTAAAGTGTTGTCTCTTTAAGTGATGTCTCTTTGAAGTGATGTCTCTTTAAGTGATGTCTCTTTATAGTGATGTCTCTTTACAGTGATGTCTCCTTATAATGTTGCCTCTTTACAGCGATGCCTCTTTATAGTGTTGCCCCTTTAAAGTGATGTCTCTTTACAGCGATGCCTCTTTAAAGTGATGTCTCTTTAAATTGATGTCTCTTTAAGTGATGTCTCTTTATTTGAGAAGTCTCTTTATAGTGATATCTCTTTAAAGCGATGTGTCTTTAAGTGATGTGTGTTTATAGTGATGTCTCCTTAAGTGACGTCTCTTTATTGTGAATTCTCTTTAAAGTGATGTGTCTTTAAGTGATGTGTGTTTATAGTGATGTCTTTTTAAGTGATGTATCTATATTGTGAAGTCTCTTTGAAGTGATGTCTCTTTATAGTGATGTCTCTTTATAGTGATGTCTCCTTACAATGATGCCTCTTTACAGCGATGCCTCTTTAAAGTGATGTCTCTTTAAATTGATGTCTCTTTAAGCGATGCCTCTTTTTATGAGAAGTCTCTTTAAAGTGATGTCTCTTTAAGTGATGTCTCTTTATAGTGATGTCTCTTTAAGTGATGTCTCCTTACAATGATGCCTCTTTACAGCGATGCCTCTTTAAAGTGATGTCTCTTTAAATTGATGTGTCTTTAAGAGATGTCTCTTTATTTGAGAAGTCTCTTTAAGTGATGTCTCTCTGTAGTGATGTCTCTTTAAGTGATATGTCCTTATAATGATGCCTCTTTACAGCGATGCCTCTTTAAAGTGATGTCTCTGTAGGTGAAGTCTCTGTATTGTGATGTCTCTTTAAAGTGATGTCTCTATAAGTGATGTATCTTTATTGTGAAGTCTCTTTAAAGTGATGTCTTTTTATAGTGAGGTCTCTTTACGTAATGTCTATTTAAAGTGATGTCTCTTTAAGTGATGTGTGTTTATAGTGATGTCTCGTTAGAAGTGATGTCTCTTTATAGTGATGAATCTTTATAGTGATGTCTCTTTATAGTGATGAATCTTTATAGTGATGTCTCTTTAAAAGTGATGTCTCTTTATAGCGATGTCTCTTAAAAGTGATGCCTCTTTATAGTGATGTCTCTTTATTGTGATGTCTCTTTAAAGCGATGTCTCTTTATAGTGATGCGTCTTTATAATGATGTCTCCTTATAATGATGCTTCTTTACAGCGATGCCTCTTTAAAGTGTTGTCTCTTTAAGTGATGTCTCTTTGAAGTGATGTCTCTTTAAGGGATGTCTCTTTATAGTGATGTCTCTTTACAGTGATGTCTCCTTATAATGTTGCCTCTTTACAGCGATGCCTCTTTATAGTGATGCCCCTTTAAAGTGATGTCTCCTTAAGTGACGTCTCTTTATTGTGAATTCTCTTTAAAGTGATGTGTCTTTAAGTGATGTGTGTTTATAGTGATGTCTCTTTAAGTGATGTCTCTTTATTGTGAAGTGTCTTTGAAGTGATGTCTCTTTATAGTGATGTCTCTTTGTAGTGATGTCTCCTTACAATGATGCCTCTTTACAGCGATGCCTCTTTAAAGTGATGTCTCTTTAAATTGATGTCTCTTTAAGTGATGTCTCTTTATTTGAGAAGTCTCTTTATAGTGATATCTCTTTAAAGCGATGTCTCTTTATAGTGATGTCTCTTTACAGTGATGTCTCCTTATAATGTTGCCTCTTTACAGCGATGCCTCTTTATAGTGTTGCCCCTTTAAAGTGATGTCTCTTTACAGCGATGCCTCTTTAAAGTGATGTCTCTTTAAATTGATGTCTCTTTAAGTGATGTCTCTTTATTTGAGAAGTCTCTTTATAGTGATATCTCTTTAAAGTGATGTCTCTTTATAGTGATGTCTCTTTATAGTGATGTCTCCTTATAATGATGCCTCTTTACAGCGATGCCTCTTCGAAGGGATGTCTCTAAATGATGTCTCTTTAAAGTGATGTCTCTTTAAAGTGATGTCTCCTTAAGTGACGTCTCTTTATTGTGAATTCTCTTTAAAGTGATGTGTCTTTAAGTGATGTGTGTTTATAGTGATGTCTCTTTAAGTGATGTCTCTATATTGTGAAGTCTCTTTGAAGTGATGTCTCTTTATAGTGATGTTTCTTTATAGTGATGTCTCCTTACAATGATGCCTCTTTACAGCGATGCCTCTTTAAAGTGATGTCTCTTTAAATTGATGTCTCTTTAAGCGATGTCTCTTTATATGAGAAGTCTCTTTAAATTGATGTCTCTTTAAGTGATGTCTCTTTATAGTGATGTCTCTTTAAGTGATGTCTCCTTACAATGATGCCTCTTTACAGCGATGCCTCTTTAAAGTGATGTCTCTTTAAATTGATGTTTCTTTAAGCGATGTCTCTTTATTTGAGAAGTCTCTTTAAGTGATGTTTCTTTGTAGTGATGTCTCTTTAAGTGATGTGTCCTTATAATGATGCCTCTTTACAGCGATGCCTCTTTAAAGTGATGTCTCTGTAGGTGAAGTCTCTTTATTGTGATGTCTCTTTAAAGTGATGTCTCTATAAGTGATGTATCTTTATTGTGAAGTCTCTTTAAAGTGATGTCTTTTTATAGTGAGGTCTCTTTACGTAATGTCTATTTAAAGTGATGTCTCTTTAAGTGATGTGTGTTTATAGTGATGTCTCTTTAGAAGTGATGTCTCTTTATAGTGATGAATCTTTATAGTGATGTCTCTTTATAGTGATGCCTCTTTATAGTGATGTCTCTTTATTGTGATGTCTCTTTAAAGCGATGTCTCTTTATAGTGATGCGTCTTTATAATGATGTCTCCTTATAATGATGCTTCTTTACAGCGATGCCTCTTTAAAGTGTTGTCTCTTTAAGTGATGTCTCTTTGAAGTGATGTCTCTTTAAGTGATGTCTCTTTATAGTGATGTCTCTTTACAGTGATGTCTCCTTATAATGTTGCCTCTTTACAGCGATGCCTCTTTATAGTGTTGCCCCTTTAAAGTGATGTCTCTTTACAGCGATGCCTCTTTAAAGTGATGTCTCTTTAAATTGATTTCTCTTTAAGTGATGTCTCTTTATTTGAGAAGTCTCTTTATAGTGATATCTCTTTAAAGCGATGTCTCTTTATAGTGATGTCACTTTATAGTGATGTCTCCTTACAATGATGCCTCTTTACAGCGATGCCTCTTTAAAGTGATGTCTCTTTATTTGATGTCTCTTTAAGCGATGTCTCTTTATTTGAGAAGTCTCTTTAAGTGATGTCTCGTTGTAGTGATGTCTCTTTAAGTGATGTGTCCTTATAATGATGCCTCTTTACAGCGATGCCTCTTTAAAGTGATGTCTCTGTAGGTGAAGTCTCTTTATTGTGATGTCTCTTTAAAGTGATGTCTCTATAAGTGATGTATCTTTATTGTGAAGTCTCTTTAAAGTGATGTCTTTTTATAGTGAGGTCTCTTTACGTAATGTTTATTTAAAGTGATGTCTCTTTAAGTGATGTGTGTTTATAGTGATGTCTCTTTAGAAGTGATGTCTCTTTATAGTGATGAATCTTTATAGTGATGTCTCTTTATAGTGATGAATCTTTATAGTGATGTCTCTTTAAAAGTGATGTCTCTTTATAGCGATGTCTCTTAAAAGTGATGCCTCTTTATAGTGATGTCTCTTTATTGTGATGTCTCTTTAAAGCGATGTCTCTTTATAGTGATGTCTCTTTATAGTGATGTCTCCTTATAATGATGCTTCTTTACAGCGATGCCTCTTTAAAGTGTTGTCTCTTTAAGTGATGTCTCTTTGAAGTGATGTCTCTTTAAGTGATGTCTCTTTATAGTGATGTCTCTTTACAGTGATGTCTCCTTATAATGTTGCCTCTTTACAGCGATGCCTCTTTATAGTGATGCCCCTTTAAAGTGATGTCTCTTTACAGCGATGCCTCTTTAAAGTGATGTCTCTTTAAATTGATGTCTCTTTAAGTGATGTCTCTTTATTTGAGAAGTCTCTTTATAGTGATATCTCTTTAAAGCGATGTCTCTTTATAGTGATGTCTCTTTATAGTGATGTCTCCTTATAATGATGCCTTTTTACAGCGATGCCTCTTCAAAGTGATGTCTCTAAATGATGTCTCTTTAAAGTGATGTCTCTTTAAAGTGATGTCTCCTTAAGTGACGTCTCTTTATTGTGAATTCTCTTTAAAGTGATGTGTCTTTAAGTGATGTGTGTTTATAGTGATGTCTCTTTAAGTGATGTCTCTTTATTGTGAAGTCTCTTTGAATTGATGTCTCTTTATAGTGATGTCTCTTTATAGTGATGTCTCCTTACAATGATGCCTCTTTACAGCGATGCCTCTTTAAAGTGATGTCTCTTTAAATTGATGTATCTTTAAGTGATGTCTCTTTATTTGAGAAGTCTCTTTATAGTGATATCTCTTTAAAGCGATGTCTCTTTATAGTGATGTCTCTTTACAGTGATGTCTCCTTTTAATGTTAGCTCTTTACAGCGATGCCTCTTTATAGTGATGCCCCTTTAAAGTGATGTCTCTTTACAGCGATGCCTCTTTAAAGTGATGTCTCTTTAAATTGATGTCTCTTTAAGCGATGTCTCTTTATATGAGAAGTCTCTTTAAAGTGATGTCTCTTTAAGTGATGTCTCTTTATAGTGATGTCTCTTTAAGTGATGTCTCCTTATAATGATGCCTCTTTACAGCGATGCCTCTTTAAAGTGATGTCTCTTTAAGTGATGTATCTTTATTGTGAAGTCTCTTTAAAGCGATGTCTTTTTATAGTGAGGTCTCTTTACGTGATGTCTATTTAAAGTGATGTCTCTTTAAGTGATGTGTGTATATAGTGATGTCTTTTTATAGTGACGTGTCCTTATAGCGATGTCTCTTAAAAGTGATGTCTCTTTATAGTGATGTCTCTTTAAGTGATGTCTCTATATTGTGAAGTCTCTTTGAAGTGATGTCTCTTTATAGTGATGTCTCTTTATAGTGATGTCTCCTTACAATGATGCCTCTTTACAGCGATGCCTCTTTAAAGTGATGTCTCTTTAAATTGATGTCTCTTTAAGCGATGTCTCTTTATATGAGAAGTCTCTTTAAAGTGATGTCTCTTTAAGTGATGTCTCTTTATAGTGATGTCTCTTTAAGTGATGTCTCCTTACAATGATGCCTCTTTACAGCGATGCCTCTTTAAAGTGATGTCTCTTTAAATTGATGTCTCTTTAAGCGATGTCTCTTTATTTGAGAAGTCTCTTTAAGTGATGTCTCTTTGTAGTGATGTCTCTTTAAGTGATGTGTCCTTATAATGATGCCTCTTTACAGCGATGCCTCTTTAAAGTGATGTCTCTGTAGGTGAAGTCTCTTTATTGTGATGTCTCTTTAAAGTGATGTCTCTATAAGTGATGTATCTTTATTGTGAAGTCTCTTTAAAGTGATGTCTTTTTATAGTGAGGTCTCTTTACGTAATGTCTATTTAAAGTGAAGTCTCTTTAAGTGATGTGTGTTTATAGTGATGTCTCTTTAGAAGTGATGTCTCTTTATAGTGATGAATCTTTATAGTGATGTCTCTTTATAGTGATGAATCTTTATAGTGATGTCTCTTTAAAAGTGATGTCTCTTTATAGCGATGTCTTTTAAAAGTGATGCCTCTTTATAGTGATGTCTCTTTATTGTGATGTCTCTTTAAAGCGATGTCTCTTTATAGTGATGCGTCTTTATAATGATGTCTCCTTATAATGATGCTTCTTTACAGCGATGCCTCTTTAAAGTGTTGTCTCTTTAAGTGATGTCTCTTTGAAGTGATGTCTCTTTAAGTGATGTCTCTTTATAGTGATGTCTCTTTACAATGATGTCTCCTTATAATGTTGCCTCTTTACAGCGATGCCTCTTTATAGTGATGCCCCTTTAAAGTGATGTCTCCTTAAGTGACGTCTCTTTATTGTGAATTCTCTTTAAAGTGATGTGTCTTTAAGTGATGTGTGTTTATAGTGATGTCTCTTTAAGTGATGTCTCTTTATTGTGAAGTCTCTTTGAAGTGATGTCTCTTTATAGTGATGTCTCTTTGTAGTGATGTCTCCTTACAATGATGCCTCTTTACAGCGATGCCTCTTTAAAGTGATGTCTCTTTAAATTGATGTCTCTTTAAGTGATGTCTCTTTATTTGAGAAGTCTCTTTATAGTGATATCTCTTTAAAGCGATGTCTCTTTATAGTGATGTCACTTTATAGTGATGTCTCCTTACAATGATGCCTCTTTACAGCGATGCCTCTTTAAAGTGATGTCTCTTTATTTGATGTCTCTTTAAGCGATGTCTCTTTATTTGAGAAGTCTCTTTAAGTGATGTCTCGTTGTAGTGATGTCTCTTTAAGTGATGTGTCCTTATAATGATGCCTCTTTACAGCGATGCCTCTTTAAAGTGATGTCTCTGTAGGTGAAGTCTCTTTATTGTGATGTCTCTTTAAAGTGATGTCTCTATAAGTGATGTATCTTTATTGTGAAGTCTCTTTAAAGTGATGTCTTTTTATAGTGAGGTCTCTTTACGTAATGTCTATTTAAAGTGATGTCTCTTTAAGTGATGTGTGTTTATAGTGATGTCTCTTTAGAAGTGATGTCTCTTTATAGTGATGAATCTTTATAGTGATGTCTCTTTATAGTGATGAATCTTTATAGTGATGTCTCTTTAAAAGTGATGTCTCTTTATAGCGATGTCTCTTAAAAGTGATGCCTCTTTATAGTGATGTCTCTTTATTGTGATGTCTCTTTAAAGCGATGTCTCTTTATAGTGATGTCTCTTTATAGTGATGTCTCCTTATAATGATGCTTCTTTACAGCGATGCCTCTTTAAAGTGTTGTCTCTTTAAGTGATGTCTCTTTGAAGTGATGTCTCTTTAAGTGATGTCTCTTTATAGTGATGTCTCTTTACAGTGATGTCTCCTTATAATGTTGCCTCTTTACAGCGATGCCTCTTTATAGTGATGCCCCTTTAAAGTGATGTCTCTTTACAGCGATGCCTCTTTAAAGTGATGTCTCTTTAAATTGATGTCTCTTTAAGTGATGTCTCTTTATTTGAGAAGTCTCTTTATAGTGATATCTCTTTAAAGCGATGTCTCTTTATAGTGATGTCTCTTTATAGTGATGTCTCCTTATAATGATGCCTTTTTACAGCGATGCCTCTTCAAAGTGATGTCTCTAAATGATGTCTCTTTAAAGTGATGTCTCTTTAAAGTGATGTCTCCTTAAGTGACGTCTCTTTATTGTGAATTCTCTTTAAAGTGATGTGTCTTTAAGTGATGTGTGTTTATAGTGATGTCTCTTTAAGTGATGTCTCTTTATTGTGAAGTCTCTTTGAATTGATGTCTCTTTATAGTGATGTCTCTTTATAGTGATGTCTCCTTACAATGATGCCTCTTTACAGCGATGCCTCTTTAAAGTGATGTCTCTTTAAATTGATGTATCTTTAAGTGATGTCTCTTTATTTGAGAAGTCTCTTTATAGTGATATCTCTTTAAAGCGATGTCTCTTTATAGTGATGTCTCTTTACAGTGATGTCTCCTTTTAATGTTAGCTCTTTACAGCGATGCCTCTTTATAGTGATGCCCCTTTAAAGTGATGTCTCTTTACAGCGATGCCTCTTTAAAGTGATGTCTCTTTAAATTGATGTCTCTTTAAGCGATGTCTCTTTATATGAGAAGTCTCTTTAAAGTGATGTCTCTTTAAGTGATGTCTCTTTATAGTGATGTCTCTTTAAGTGATGTCTCCTTATAATGATGCCTCTTTACAGCGATGCCTCTTTAAAGTGATGTCTCTTTAAGTGATGTATCTTTATTGTGAAGTCTCTTTAAAGCGATGTCTTTTTATAGTGAGGTCTCTTTACGTGATGTCTATTTAAAGTGATGTCTCTTTAAGTGATGTGTGTATATAGTGATGTCTTTTTATAGTGACGTGTCCTTATAGCGATGTCTCTTAAAAGTGATGTCTCTTTATAGTGATGTCTCTTTAAGTGATGTCTCTATATTGTGAAGTCTCTTTGAAGTGATGTCTCTTTATAGTGATGTCTCTTTATAGTGATGTCTCCTTACAATGATGCCTCTTTACAGCGATGCCTCTTTAAAGTGATGTCTCTTTAAATTGATGTCTCTTTAAGCGATGTCTCTTTATATGAGAAGTCTCTTTAAAGTGATGTCTCTTTAAGTGATGTCTCTTTATAGTGATGTCTCTTTAAGTGATGTCTCCTTACAATGATGCCTCTTTACAGCGATGCCTCTTTAAAGTGATGTCTCTTTAAATTGATGTCTCTTTAAGCGATGTCTCTTTATTTGAGAAGTCTCTTTAAGTGATGTCTCTTTGTAGTGATGTCTCTTTAAGTGATGTGTCCTTATAATGATGCCTCTTTACAGCGATGCCTCTTTAAAGTGATGTCTCTGTAGGTGAAGTCTCTTTATTGTGATGTCTCTTTAAAGTGATGTCTCTATAAGTGATGTATCTTTATTGTGAAGTCTCTTTAAAGTGATGTCTTTTTATAGTGAGGTCTCTTTACGTAATGTCTATTTAAAGTGAAGTCTCTTTAAGTGATGTGTGTTTATAGTGATGTCTCTTTAGAAGTGATGTCTCTTTATAGTGATGAATCTTTATAGTGATGTCTCTTTATAGTGATGAATCTTTATAGTGATGTCTCTTTAAAAGTGATGTCTCTTTATAGCGATGTCTTTTAAAAGTGATGCCTCTTTATAGTGATGTCTCTTTATTGTGATGTCTCTTTAAAGCGATGTCTCTTTATAGTGATGCGTCTTTATAATGATGTCTCCTTATAATGATGCTTCTTTACAGCGATGCCTCTTTAAAGTGTTGTCTCTTTAAGTGATGTCTCTTTGAAGTGATGTCTCTTTAAGTGATGTCTCTTTATAGTGATGTCTCTTTACAGTGATGTCTCCTTATAATGTTGCCTCTTTACAGCGATGCCTCTTTATAGTGATGCCCCTTTAAAGTGATGTCTCCTTAAGTGACGTCTCTTTATTGTGAATTCTCTTTAAAGTGATGTGTCTTTAAGTGATGTGTGTTTATAGTGATGTCTCTTTAAGTGATGTCTCTTTATTGTGAAGTCTCTTTGAAGTGATGTCTCTTTATAGTGATGTCTCTTTGTAGTGATGTCTCCTTACAATGATGCCTCTTTACAGCGATGCCTCTTTAAAGTGATGTCTCTTTAAATTGATGTCTCTTTAAGTGATGTCTCTTTATTTGAGAAGTCTCTTTATAGTGATATCTCTTTAAAGCGATGTCTCTTTATAGTGATGTCTCTTTACAGTGATGTCTCCTTATAATGTTGCCTCTTTACAGCGATGCCTCTTTATAGTGTTGCCCCTTTAAAGTGATGTCTCTTTACAGCGATGCCTCTTTAAAGTGATGTCTCTTTAAATTGATGTCTCTTTAAGTGATGTCTCTTTATTTGAGAAGTCTCTTTATAGTGATATCTCTTTAAAGTGATGTCTCTTTATAGTGATGTCTCTTTATAGTGATGTCTCCTTATAATGATGCCTCTTTACAGCGATGCCTCTTCGAAGGGATGTCTCTAAATGATGTCTCTTTAAAGTGATGTCTCTTTAAAGTGATGTCTCCTTAAGTGACGTCTCTTTATTGTGAATTCTCTTTAAAGTGATGTGTCTTTAAGTGATGTGTGTTTATAGTGATGTCTCTTTAAGTGATGTCTCTATATTGTGAAGTCTCTTTGAAGTGATGTCTCTTTATAGTGATGTTTCTTTATGGTGATGTCTCCTTACAATGATGCCTCTTTACAGCGATGCCTCTTTAAAGTGATGTCTCTTTAAATTGATGTCTCTTTAAGCGATGTCTCTTTATATGAGAAGTCTCTTTAAATTGATGTCTCTTTAAGTGATGTCTCTTTATAGTGATGTCTCTTTAAGTGATGTCTCCTTACAATGATGCCTCTTTACAGCGATGCCTCTTTAAAGTGATGTCTCTTTAAATTGATGTTTCTTTAAGCGATGTCTCTTTATTTGAGAAGTCTCTTTAAGTGATGTTTCTTTGTAGTGATGTCTCTTTAAGTGATGTGTCCTTATAATGATGCCTCTTTACAGCGATGCCTCTTTAAAGTGATGTCTCTGTAGGTGAAGTCTCTTTATTGTGATGTCTCTTTAAAGTGATGTCTCTATAAGTGATGTATCTTTATTGTGAAGTCTCTTTAAAGTGATGTCTTTTTATAGTGAGGTCTCTTTACGTAATGTCTATTTAAAGTGATGTCTCTTTAAGTGATGTGTGTTTATAGTGATGTCTCTTTAGAAGTGATGTCTCTTTATAGTGATGAATCTTTATAGTGATGTCTCTTTATAGTGATGAATCTTTATAGTGATGTCTCTTTAAAAGTGATGTCTCTTTATAGCGATGTCTCTTAAAAGTGATGCCTCTTTATAGTGATGTCTCTTTATTGTGATGTCTCTTTAAAGCGATGTCTCTTTATAGTGATGCGTCTTTATAATGATGTCTCCTTATAATGATGCTTCTTTACAGCGATGCCTCTTTAAAGTGTTGTCTCTTTAAGTGATGTCTCTTTGAAGTGATGTCTCTTTAAGTGATGTCTCTTTATAGTGATGTCTCTTTACAGTGATGTCTCCTTATAATGTTGCCTCTTTACAGCGATGCCTCTTTATAGTGATGCCCCTTTAAAGTGATGTCTCCTTAAGTGACGTCTCTTTATTGTGAATTCTCTTTAAAGTGATGTGTCTTTAAGTGATGTGTGTTTATAGTGATGTCTCTTTAAGTGATGTCTCTTTATTGTGAAGTCTCTTTGAAGTGATGTCTCTTTATAGTGATGTCTCTTTGTAGTGATGTCTCCTTACAATGATGCCTCTTTACAGCGATGCCTCTTTAAAGTGATGTCTCTTTAAATTGATGTCTCTTTAAGTGATGTCTCTTTATTTGAGAAGTCTCTTTAAAGTGATGTCTCTTTAAGTGATGTCTCTTTATAGTGATGTCTCTTTGTAGTGATGTGTCCTTACAATGATGCCTCTTTACAGCGATGCGTCTTTAAAGTGATGTCTCTTTAAATTGATGTCTCTTTAAGCGATGTCTCTTTATATGAGAAGTCTCTTTAAAGTGATGTCTCTTTAAGTGATGTCTCTTTATAGTGATGTCTCTTTAAGTGATGTCTCCTTATAATGATGCCTCTTTACATAGATGCCTCTTTAAAGTGATGTCTCTTTAAATGATGTATCTTTATTGTGAAGTCTCTTTAAAGTGATGTCTTTTTATAGTGAGGTCTCTTTACGTGATGTCTCTTTAAAGTGATGTCTCTTTAAGTGATGTGTGTATATAGTGATGTCTTTTTATAGTGACGTCTCCTTATAGCGATGTCTCTTAAAAGTGATGTCTCTTTATAGTGATGTCTCTTTAGAAGTGATGTCTCTTTATAGTGATGAATCTTTATAGTGATGAATCTTTATACTGATGTCTCTTTACAGTGATGTCTCCTTATAATGTTGCCTCTTTACAGCGATGCCTCTTTATAGTGATGCCCCTTTAAAGTGATGTCTCTTTACAGCGATGCCTCTTTAAAGTGATGTCTCTTTAAAGTGATGTCTCCTTAAGTGACGTCTCTTTATTGTGAATTCTCTTTAAAGTGATGTGTCTTTAAGTGATGTGTGTTTATAGTGATGTCTCTTTAAGTGATGTCTCTTTATTGTGAAGTCTCTTTGAATTGATGTCTCTTTATAGTGATGTCTCTTTATAGTGATGTCTCCTTACAATGATGCCTCTTTACAGCGATGCCTCTTTAAAGTGATGTCTCTTTAAATTGATGTCTCTTTAAGTGATGTCTCTTTATTTGAGAAGTCTCTTTATTGTGATATCTCTTTAAAGCGATGTCTCTTTATAGTGATGTCTCTTTACAGTGATGTCTCCTTATAATGTTAGCTCTTTACGGCGATGCCTCTTTATAGTGATGTCTCTTTAAATTGATTTCTCTTTAAGAGATGTCTCTTTATTTGAGAAGTCTCTTTATAGTGATATCTCTTTAAAGCGATGTCTCTTTATAGTGATGTCACTTTATAGTGATGTCTCCTTACAATGATGCCTCTTTACAGCGATGCCTCTTTAAAGTGATGTCTCTTTATTTGATGTCTCTTTAAGCGATGTCTCTTTATTTGAGAAGTCTATTTAAGTGATGTCTCGTTGTAGTGATGTCTCTTTAAGTGATGTGTCCTTATAATGATGCCTCTTTACAGCGATGCCTCTTTAAAGTGATGTCTCTGTAGGTGAAGTCTCTTTATTGTGATGTCTCTTTAAAGTGATGTCTCTATAAGTGATGTATCTTTATTGTGAAGTCTCTTTAAAGTGATGTCTTTTTATAGTGAGGTCTCTTTACGTAATGTCTATTTAAAGTGATGTGTCTTTAAGTGATGTGTGTTTATAGTGATGTCTCTTTAGAAGTGATGTCTCTTTATAGTGATGAATCTTTATAGTGATGTCTCTTTATAGTGATGAATCTTTATAGTGATGCTTCTTTAAAAGTGATGTCTCTTTATAGCGATGTCTCTTAAAAGTGATGCCTCTTTATAGTGATGTCTCTTTATTGTGATGTCTCTTTAAAGCGATGTCTCTTTATAGTGATGTCTCTTTATAGTGATGTCTCCTTATAATGATGCTTCTTTACAGCGATGCCTCTTTAAAGTGTTGTCTCTTTAAGTGATGTCTCTTTGAAGTGATGTCTCTTTAAGTGATGTCTCTTTATAGTGATGTCTCTTTACAGTGATGTCTCCTTATAATGTTGCCTCTTTACAGCGATGCCTCTTTATAGTGATGCCCCTTTAAAGTGATGTCTCTTTACAGCGATGCCTCTTTAAAGTGATGTCTCTTTAAATTGATGTCTCTTTAAGTGATGTCTCTTTATTTGAGAAGTCTCTTTATAGTGATATCTCTTTAAAGCGATGTCTCTTTATAGTGATGTCTCTTTATAGTGATGTCTCCTTATAATGATGCCTTTTTACAGCGATGCCTCTTCAAAGTGATGTCTCTAAATGATGTCTCTTTAAAGTGATGTCTCTTTAAAGTGATGTCTCCTTAAGTGACGTCTCTTTATTGTGAATTCTCTTTAAAGTGATGTGTCTTTAAGTGATGTGTGTTTATAGTGATGTCTCTTTAAGTGATGTCTCTTTATTGTGAAGTCTCTTTGAATTGATGTCTCTTTATAGTGATGTCTCTTTATAGTGATGTCTCCTTACAATGATGCCTCTTTACAGCGATGCCTCTTTAAAGTGATGTCTCTTTAAATTGATGTCTCTTTAAGTGATGTCTCTTTATTTGAGAAGTCTCTTTATAGTGATATCTCTTTAAAGCGATGTCTCTTTATAGTGATGTCTCTTTACAGTGATGTCTCCTTTTAATGTTAGCTCTTTACAGCGATGCCTCTTTATAGTGATGCCCCTTTAAAGTGATGTCTCTTTACAGCGATGCCTCTTTAAAGTGATGTCTCTTTTAATTGATGTCTCTTTAAGCGATGTCTCTTTATATGAGAAGTCTCTTTAAAGTGATGTCTCTTTAAGTGATGTCTCTTTATAGTGATGTCTCTTTAAGTGATGTCTCCTTATAATGATGCCTCTTTACAGCGATGCCTCTTTAAAGTGATGTCTCTTTAAGTGATGTATCTTTATTGTGAAGTCTCTTTAAAGCGATGTCTTTTTATAGTGAGGTCTCTTTACGTGATGTCTATTTAAAGTGATGTCTCTTTAAGTGATGTGTGTATATAGTGATGTCTTTTTATAGTGACGTGTCCTTATAGCGATGTCTCTTAAAAGTGATGTCTCTTTATAGTGATGTCTCTTTAGAAGTGATGTCTCTTTATAGTGATGAATCTTTATAGTGATGTCTCTTTATAGTGGTGAATCTTTATAGTGATGTCTCTTTATAGTGATGAATCTTTATAGTGATGTCTCTTTAAAAGTGATGTCTCTTTATAGTTATGTCTCTTTAAAGTGATGCCTCTTTATAGTGATGTCTCTTTATTGTGATGTCTCCTTAAAGCGATGTCTCTTTATAGTGATGTCTCTTTATAGTGATGTCTCTTTATAGTGATGTCTCCTTATAATGATGCTTCTTTACAGCGATGCCCTTTTAAAGTGATGTCTCTTTGAAGTGATGTCTCATTAAGTGATGTCTCTTTATAGTGATGTCTCTTTACAGTGATGTCTCCTTATAATGTTGCCTCTTTACAGCGATGCCTCTTTATAGTGATGTCACTTTAAATTGATGTCTCTTTAAGTGATGTCTCTTTATTTGAGAAGTCTCTTTATAGTGATATCTCTTTAAAGCGATGTCTCTTTATAGTGATGTCTCTTTACAGTGATTTCTCCTTATAATGTTAGCTCTTTACAGCGATGCCTCTTTATAGTGATGCCCCTTTAAAATGATGTCTCTTTACAGCGATGCCTCTTTAAAGTGATGTCTCTTTAAATTGATTTCTCTTTAAGTGATGTCTCTTTATTTGAGAAGTCTCTTTATAGTGATATCTCTTTAAAGCGATGTCTCTTTAAATTGATGTCTCTTTAAGCGATGTCTCTTTATTTGAGAAGTCTATTTAAGTGATGTCTCTTTAAGTGATGTGTCCTTATAATGATGCCTCTTTAGAAGTGATGTCTCTTTATAGTGATGAATCTTTATAGTGATGTCTCTTTATAGTGATGAATCTTTATAGTGATGTCTCTTTGAAAGTGATGTGTCTTTATAGCGATGTCTCTTAAAAGTGATGCCTCTTTATAGTGATGTTTCTTTATTGTGATGTCTCTTTAAAGCGATGTCTCTTTATAGTGATGTCTCTTTATAGTGATGTCTCCTTATAATGATGCTTCTTTACAGCGATGCCTCTTTAAAGTGTTGTCTCTTTAAGTGATGTCTCTTTGAAGTGATGTCTCTTTAAGTGATGTCTCTTTATAGTGATGTCTCTTTACAGTGATATCTCCTTATAATGTTGCCTCTTAACAGCGATGCCTCTTTATAGTGATGCCCCTTTAAAGTGATGTCTCCTTAAGTGACGTCTCTTTATTGTGAATTCTCTTTAAAGTGATGTGTCTTTAAGTGATGTGTGTTTATAGTGATGTCTCTTTAAGTGATGTCTCTTTATTGTGAAGTCTCTTTGAAGTGATGTCTCTTTATAGTGATGTCTCTTTGTAGTGATGTCTCCTTACAATGATGCCTCTTTACAGCGATGCCTCTTTAAAGTGATGTCTCTTTAAATTGATGTCTCTTTAAGTGATGTCTCTTTATTTGAGAAGTCTCTTTATAGTGATATCTCTTTAAAGCGATGTCTCTTTATAGTGATGTCTCTTTACAGTGATGTCTCCTTATAATGTTGCCTCTTTACAGCGATGCCTCTTTATAGTGTTGCCCCTTTAAAGTGATGTCTCTTTACAGCGATGCCTCTTTAAAGTGATGTCTCTTTAAATTGATGTCTCTTTAAGTGATGTCTCTTTATTTGAGAAGTCTCTTTATAGTGATATCTCTTTAAAGTGATGTCTCTTTATAGTGATGTCTCTTTATAGTGATGTCTCCTTATAATGATGCCTCTTTACAGCGATGCCTCTTCGAAGGGATGTCTCTAAATGATGTCTCTTTAAAGTGATGTCTCTTTAAAGTGATGTCTCCTTAAGTGACGTCTCTTTATTGTGAATTCTCTTTAAAGTGATGTGTCTTTAAGTGATGTGTGTTTATAGTGATGTCTCTTTAAGTGATGTCTCTATATTGTGAAGTCTCTTTGAAGTGATGTCTCTTTATAGTGATGTTTCTTTATAGTGATGTCTCCTTACAATGATGCCTCTTTACAGCGATGCCTCTTTAAAGTGATGTCTCTTTAAATTGATGTCTCTTTAAGCGATGTCTCTTTATATGAGAAGTCTCTTTAAATTGATGTCTCTTTAAGTGATGTCTCTTTATAGTGATGTCTCTTTAAGTGATGTCTCCTTACAATGATGCCTCTTTACAGCGATGCCTCTTTAAAGTGATGTCTCTTTAAATTGATGTTTCTTTAAGCGATGTCTCTTTATTTGAGAAGTCTCTTTAAGTGATGTTTCTTTGTAGTGATGTCTCTTTAAGTGATGTGTCCTTATAATGATGCCTCTTTACAGCGATGCCTCTTTAAAGTGATGTCTCTGTAGGTGAAGTCTCTTTATTGTGATGTCTCTTTAAAGTGATGTCTCTATAAGTGATGTATCTTTATTGTGAAGTCTCTTTAAAGTGATGTCTTTTTATAGTGAGGTCTCTTTACGTAATGTCTATTTAAAGTGATGTCTCTTTAAGTGATGCGTGTTTATAGTGATGTCTCTTTAGAAGTGATGTCTCTTTATAGTGATGAATCTTTATAGTGATGTCTCTTTATAGTGATGAATCTTTATAGTGATGTCTCTTTAAAAGTGATGTCTCTTTATAGCGATGTCTCTTAAAAGTGATGCCTCTTTATAGTGATGTCTCTTTATTGTGATGTCTCTTTAAAGCGATGTCTCTTTATAGTGATGCGTCTTTATAATGATGTCTCCTTATAATGATGCTTCTTTACAGCGATGCCTCTTTAAAGTGTTGTCTCTTTAAGTGATGTCTCTTTGAAGTGATGTCTCTTTAAGTGATGTCTCTTTATTGTGAAGTCTCTTTGAAGTGATGTCTCTTTATAGTGATGTCTCTTTGTAGTGATATCTCCTTACAATGATGCCTCTTTACAGCGATGCCTCTTTAAAGTGATGTCTCTTTAAATTGATGTCTCTTTAAGTGATGTCTCTTTATTTGAGAAGTCTCTTTAAAGTGATGTCTCTTTAAGTGATGTCTCTTTATAGTGATGTCTCTTTGTAGTGATGTGTCCTTACAATGATGCCTCTTTACAGCGATGCGTCTTTAAAGTGATGTCTCTTTAAATTGATGTCTCCCCTTAAGCGATGTCTCTTTATATGAGAAGTCTCTTTAAAGTGATGTCTCTTTAAGTGATGTCTCTTTATAGTGATGTCTCTTTAAGTGATGTCTCCTTATAATGATGCCTCTTTACATAGATGCCTCTTTAAAGTGATGTCTCTTTAAGTGATGTGTCTTTATTGTGAAGTCTCTTTAAAGTGATGTCTTTTTATAGTGAGGTCTCTTTATGTGATGTCTATTTAAAGTGATGTCTCTTTAAGTGATGTGTGTATATAGTGATGTCTTTTTATAGTGACGTCTCCTTATAGCGATGTCTCTTAAAAGTGATGTCTCTTTATAGTGATGTCTCTTTAGAAGTGATGTCTCTTTATAGTGATGAATCTTTATAGTGATGAATCTTTATACTGATGTCTCTTTACAGTGATGTCTCCTTATAATGTTGCCTCTTTACAGCGATGCCTCTTTATAGTGATGCCCCTTTAAAGTGATGTCTCTTTACAGCGATGCCTCTTTAAAGTGATGTCTCTTTAAAGTGATGTCTCCTTAAGTGACGTCTCTTTATTGTGAATTCTCTTTAAAGTGATGTGTCTTTAAGTGATGTGTGTTTATAGTGATGTCTCTTTAAGTGATGTCTCTTTATTGTGAAGTCTCTTTGAATTGATGTCTCTTTATAGTGATGTCTCTTTATAGTGATGTCTCCTTACAATGATGCCTCTTTACAGCGATGCCTCTTTAAAGTGATGTCTCTTTAAATTGATGTCTCTTTAAGTGATGTCTCTTTATTTGAGAAGTCTCTTTATTGTGATATCTCTTTAAAGCGATGTCTCTTTATAGTGATGTCTCTTTACAGTGATGTCTCCTTATAATGTTAGCTCTTTACAGCGATGCCTCTTTATAGTGATGCCCCTTTCAAGTGATGTCTCTTTACAGCGATGCCTCTTTAAAGTGATGTCTCTTTAAATTGATTTCTCTTTAAGTGATGTCTCTTTATTTGAGAAGTCTCTTTATAGTGATATCTCTTTAAAGCGATGTCTCTTTATAGTGATGTCACTTTATTGTGATGTCTCCTTACAATGATGCCTCTTTACAGCGATGCCTCTTTAAAGTGATGTCTCTTTATTTGATGTCTCTTTAAGCGATGTCTCTTTATTTGAGAAGTCTATTTAAGTGATGTCTCGTTGTAGTGATGTCTCTTTAAGTGATGTGTCCTTATAATGATGCCTCTTTACAGCGATGCCTCTTTAAAGTGATGTCTCTGTAGGTGAAGTCTCTTTATTGTGATGTCTCTTTAAAGTGATGTCTCTATAAGTGATGTATCTTTATTGTGAAGTCTCTTTAAAGTGATGTCTTTTTATAGTGAGGTCTCTTTACGTAATGTCTATTTAAAGTGATGTCTCTTTAAGTGATGTGTGTTTATAGTGATGTCTCTTTAGAAGTGATGAATCTTTATAGTGATGTCTCTTTAAAAGTGATGTCTCTTTATAGCGATGTCTCTTAAAAGTGATGCCTCTTTATAGTGATGTCTCTTTATTGTGATGTCTCTTTAAAGCGATGTCTCTTTATAGTGATGTCTCTTTATAGTGATGTCTCCTTATAATGATGCTTCTTTACAGCGATGCCTCTTTAAAGTGTTGTCTCTTTAAGTGATGTCTCTTTGAAGTGATGTCTCTTTAAGTGATGTCTCTTTATAGTGATGTCTCTTTACAGTGATGTCTCCTTATAATGTTGCCTCTTTACAGCGATGCCTCTTTATAGTGATGCCCCTTTAAAGTGATGTCTCTTTACAGCGATGCCTCTTTAAAGTGATGTCTCTTTGAATTGATGTCTCTTTAAGTGATGTCTCTTTATTTGAGAAGTCTCTTTATAGTGATATCTCTTTAAAGCGATGTCTCTTTATAGTGATGTCTCTTTATAGTGATGTCTCCTTATAATGATGCCTTTTTACAGCGATGCCTCTTCAAAGTGATGTCTCTAAATGATGTCTCTTTAAAGTGATGTCTCTTTAAAGTGATGTCTCCTTAAGTGACGTCTCTTTATTGTGAATTCTCTTTAAAGTGATGTGTCTTTAAGTGATGTGTGTTTATAGTGATGTCTCTTTAAGTGATGTCTCTTTATTGTGAAGTCTCTTTGAATTGATGTCTCTTTATAGTGATGTCTCTTTATAGTGATGTCTCCTTACAATGATGCCTCTTTACAGTGATGCCTCTTTAAAGTGATGTCTCTTTAAATTGATGTCTCTTTAAGTGATGTCTCTTTATTTGAGAAGTCTCTTTATAGTGATATCTCTTTAAAGCGATGTCTCTTTATAGTGATGTCTCTTTACAGTGATGTCTCCTTTTAATGTTAGCTCTTTACAGCGATGCCTCTTTATAGTGATGCCCCTTTAAAGTGATGTCTCTTTACAGTGATGCCTCTTTAAAGTGATGTCTCTTTAAATTGATGTCTCTTTAAGCGATGTCTCTTTATATGAGAAGTCTCTTTAAAGTGATGTCTCTTTAAGTGATGTCTCTTTATAGTGATGTCTCTTTAAGTGATGTCTCCTTATAATGATGCCTCTTTACAGCGATGCCTCTTTAAAGTGATGTCTCTTTAAGTGATGTATCTTTATTGTGAAGTCTCTTTAAAGCGATGTCTTTTTATAGTGAGGTCTCTTTACGTGATGTCTATTTAAAGTGATGTCTCTTTAAGTGATGTGTGTATATAGTGATGTCTTTTTATAGTGACGTGTCCTTATAGCGATGTCTCTTAAAAGTGATGTCTCTTTATAGTGATGTCTCTTTAGAAGTGATGTCTCTTTATAGTGATGAATCTTTATAGTGATGTCTCTTTATAGTGGTGAATCTTTATAGTGATGTCTCTTTATAGTGATGAATCTTTATAGTGATGTCTCTTTAAAAGTGATGTCTCTTTATAGCGATGTCTCTTTAAAGTGATGCCTCTTTATAGTGATGTCTCTTTATTGTGATGTCTCCTTAAAGCGATGTCTCTTTATAGTGATGTCTCTTTATAGTGATGTCTCTTTATAGTGATGTCTCCTTATAATGATGCTTCTTTACAGCGATGCCCTTTTAAAGTGATGTCTCTTTGAAGTGATGTCTCATTAAGTGATGTCTCTTTATAGTGATGTCTCTTTACAGTGATGTCTCCTTATAATGTTGCCTCTTTACAGCGATGCCTCTTTATAGTGATGCCCCTTTAAAGTGATGTCTATTTACAGCGATGCCTCTTTAAAGTGATGTCTCTTTAAAGTGATGTCTCCTTAAGTGACGTCTCTTTATTGTGAATTCTCTTTAAAGTGATGTGTCTTTAAGTGACGTGTGTTTATAGTGATGTCTCTTTAAGTGATGTCTCTTTATTGTGAAGTCTCTTTGAATTGATGTCTCTTTATAGTGATGTCTCTTTATAGTGATGTCTCCTTACAATGATGCCTCTTTACAGCGATGCCTCTTTAAAGTGATGTCACTTTAAATTGATGTCTCTTTAAGTGATGTCTCTTTATTTGAGAAGTCTCTTTATAGTGATATCTCTTTAAAGCGATGTCTCTTTATAGTGATGTCTCTTTACAGTGATTTCTCCTTATAATGTTAGCTCTTTACAGCGATGCCTCTTTATAGTGATGCCCCTTTAAAGTGATGTCTCTTTACAGCGATGCCTCTTTAAAGTGATGTCTCTTTAAATTGATTTCTCTTTAAGTGATGTCTCTTTATTTGAGAAGTCTATTTAAGTGATGTCTCTTTAAGTGATGTGTCCTTATAATGATGCCTCTTTACAGCGATGCCTCTTTAAAGTGATGTCTCTATAAGTGATGAATCTTTATAGTGATGTCTCTTTAAAAGTGATGTCTCTTTATAGCGATGTCTCTTAAAAGTGATGCCTCTTTATAGTGATGTCTCTTTATTGTGATGTCTCTTTAAAGCGATGTCTCTTTATAGTGATGCGTCTTTATAATGATGTCTCCTTATAATGATGCTTCTTTACAGCGATGCCTCTTTAAAGTGTTGTCTCTTTAAGTGATGTCTCTTTGAAGTGATGTCTCTTTAAGTGATGTCTCTTTATTGTGAAGTCTCTTTGAAGTGATGTCTCTTTATAGTGATGTCTCTTTGTAGTGATATCTCCTTACAATGATGCCTCTTTACAGCGATGCCTCTTTAAAGTGATGTCTCTTTAAATTGATGTCTCTTTAAGTGATGTCTCTTTATTTGAGAAGTCTCTTTAAAGTGATGTCTCTTTAAGTGATGTCTCTTTATAGTGATGTCTCTTTACAGTGATGTGTCCTTACAATGATGCCTCTTTACAGCGATGCGTCTTTAAAGTGATGTCTCTTTAAATTGATGTCTCCCCTTAAGCGATGTCTCTTTATATGAGAAGTCTCTTTAAAGTGATGTCTCTTTAAGTGATGTCTCTTTATAGTGATGTCTCTTTAAGTGATGTCTCCTTATAATGATGCCTCTTTACATAGATGCCTCTTTAAAGTGATGTCTCTTTAAGTGATGTGTCTTTATTGTGAAGTCTCTTTAAAGTGATGTCTTTTTATAGTGAGGTCTCTTTATGTGATGTCTATTTAAAGTGATGTCTCTTTAAGTGATGTGTGTATATAGTGATGTCTTTTTATAGTGACGTCTCCTTATAGCGATGTCTCTTAAAAGTGATGTCTCTTTATAGTGATGTCTCTTTAGAAGTGATGTCTCTTTATAGTGATGAATCTTTATAGTGATGAATCTTTATACTGATGTCTCTTTACAGTGATGTCTCCTTATAATGTTGCCTCTTTACAGCGATGCCTCTTTATAGTGATGCCCCTTTAAAGTGATGTCTCTTTACAGCGATGCCTCTTTAAAGTGATGTCTCTTTAAAGTGATGTCTCCTTAAGTGACGTCTCTTTATTGTGAATTCTCTTTAAAGTGATGTGTCTTTAAGTGACGTGTGTTTATAGTGATGTCTCTTTAAGTGATGTCTCTTTATTGTGAAGTCTCTTTGAATTGATGTCTCTTTATAGTGATGTCTCTTTATAGTGATGTCTCCTTACAATGATGCCTCTTTACAGCGATGCCTCTTTAAAGTGATGTCACTTTAAATTGATGTCTCTTTAAGTGATGTCTCTTTATTTGAGAAGTCTCTTTATAGTGATATCTCTTTAAAGCGATGTCTCTTTATAGTGATGTCTCTTTACAGTGATTTCTCCTTATAATGTTAGCTCTTTACAGCGATGCCTCTTTATAGTGATGCCCCTTTAAAATGATGTCTCTTTACAGCGATGCCTCTTTAAAGTGATGTCTCTTTAAATTGATTTCTCTTTAAGTGATGTCTCTTTATTTGAGAAGTCTCTTTATAGTGATATCTCTTTAAAGCGATGTCTCTTTATAGTGATGTCACTTTATAGTGATGTCTCCTTACAATGATGCCTCTTTACAGCGATGCCTCTTTAAAGTGATGTCTCTTTATTTGATGTCTCTTTAAGCGATGTCTCTTTATTTGAGAAGTCTATTTAAGTGATGTCTCGTTGTAGTGATGTCTCTTTAAGTGATGTGTCCTTATAATGATGCCTCTTTACAGCGATGCCTCTTTAAAGTGATGTCTCTGTAGGTGAAGTCTCTTTATTGTGATGTCTCTTTAAAGTGATGTCTCTATAAGTGATGTATCTTTATTGTGAAGTCTCTTTAAAGTGATGTCTTTTTATAGTGAGGTCTCTTTACGTAATGTCTATTTAAAGTGATGTCTCTTTAAGTGATGTGTGTTTATAGTGATGTCTCTTTAGAAGTGATGAATCTTTATAGTGATGTCTCTTTAAAAGTGATGTCTCTTTATAGCGATGTCTCTTAAAAGTGATGCCTCTTTATAGTGATGTCTCTTTATTGTGATGTCTCTTTAAAGCGATGTCTCCTTGTAATGATGCTTCTTTACAGCGATGCCTCTTTAAAGTGTTGTCTCTTTAAGTGATGTCTCTTTGAAGTGCTGTCTCTTTAAGTGATGTCTCTTTTTAGTGATGTCTCTTTACAGTGATGTCTCCTTATAATGTTGCCTCTTTACAGCGATGCCTCTTTATAGTGATGCCCCTTTAAAGTGATGTCTCTTTACAGCGATGCCTCTTTAAAGTGATGTCTCTTTGAATTGATGTCTCTTTAAGTGATGTCTCTTTATTTGAGAAGTCTCTTTATAGTGATATCTCTTTAAAGCGATGTCTCTTTATAGTGATGTCTCTTTATAGTGATGTCTCCTTATAATGATGCCTTTTTACAGCGATGCCTCTTCAAAGTGATGTCTCTAAATGATGTCTCTTTAAAGTGATGTCTCTTTAAAGTGATGTCTCCTTAAGTGACGTCTCTTTATTGTGAATTCTCTTTAAAGTGATGTGTCTTTAAGTGATGTGTGTTTATAGTGATGTCTCTTTAAGTGATGTCTCTTTATTGTGAAGTCTCTTTGAATTGATGTCTCTTCATAGTGATGTCTCTTTATAGTGATGTCTCCTTACAATGATGCCTCTTTACAGTGATGCCTCTTTAAAGTGATGTCTCTTTAAATTGATGTCTCTTTAAGTGATGTCTCTTTATTTGAGAAGTCTCTTTATAGTGATATCTCTTTAAAGCGATGTCTCTTTATAGTGATGTCTCTTTACAGTGATGTCTCCTTTTAATGTTAGCTCTTTACAGCGATGCCTCTTTATAGTGATGCCCCTTTAAAGTGATGTCTCTTTACAGTGATGCCTCTTTAAAGTGATGTCTCTTTAAATTGATGTCTCTTTATAGTGATGTCTCTTTAAGTGATGTCTCCTTATAATGATGCCTCTTTACAGCGATGCCTCTTTAAAGTGATGTCTCTTTAAGTGATGTATCTTTATTGTGAAGTCTCTTTAAAGCGATGTCTTTTTATAGTGAGGTCTCTTTACGTGATGTCTATTTAAAGTGATGTCTCTTTAAGTGATGTGTGTATATAGTGATGTCTTTTTATAGTGACGTGTCCTTATAGCGATGTCTCTTAAAAGTGATGTCTCTTTATAGTGATGTCTCTTTAGAAGTGATGTCTCTTTATAGTGATGAATCTTTATAGTGATGTCTCTTTATAGTGGTGAATCTTTATAGTGATGTCTCTTTATAGTGATGAATCTTTATAGTGATGTCTCTTTAAAAGTGATGTCTCTTTATAGCGATGTCTCTTTAAAGTGATGCCTCTTTATAGTGATGTCTCTTTATTGTGATGTCTCCTTAAAGCGATGTCTCTTTATAGTGATGTCTCTTTATAGTGATGTCTCTTTATAGTGATGTCTCCTTATAATGATGCTTCTTTACAGCGATGCCCTTTTAAAGTGATGTCTCTTTGAAGTGATGTCTCATTAAGTGATGTCTCTTTATAGTGATGTCTCTTTACAGTGATGTCTCCTTATAATGTTGCCTCTTTACAGCGATGCCTCTTTATAGTGATGCCCCTTTAAAGTGATGTCTATTTACAGCGATGCCTCTTTAAAGTGATGTCTCTTTAAAGTGATGTCTCCTTAAGTGACGTCTCTTTATTGTGAATTCTCTTTAAAGTGATGTGTCTTTAAGTGACGTGTGTTTATAGTGATGTCTCTTTAAGTGATGTCTCTTTATTGTGAAGTCTCTTTGAATTGATGTCTCTTTATAGTGATGTCTCTTTATAGTGATGTCTCCTTACAATGATGCCTCTTTACAGCGATGCCTCTTTAAAGTGATGTCACTTTAAATTGATGTCTCTTTAAGTGATGTCTCTTTATTTGAGAAGTCTCTTTATAGTGATATCTCTTTAAAGCGATGTCTCTTTATAGTGATGTCTCTTTACAGTGATTTCTCCTTATAATGTTAGCTCTTTACAGCGATGCCTCTTTATAGTGATGCCCCTTTAAAGTGATGTCTCTTTACAGCGATGCCTCTTTAAAGTGATGTCTCTTTAAATTGATTTCTCTTTAAGTGATGTCTCTTTATTTGAGAAGTCTATTTAAGTGATGTCTCTTTATTGTGATGTCTCTTTATAGTGATATCTCCTTACAATGATGCCTCTTTACAGCGATGCCTCTTTAAAGTGATATCTCTTTAAATTGATGTCTCTTTAAGTGATGTCTCTTTATTTGAGAAGTCTCTTTATAGTGATATCTCTTTAAAGCGATGTCTCTTTATAGTGATGTCTCTTTACAGTGATGTCTACTTATAATGTTGCCTCTTTACAGCGATGCCTCTTTATAGTGTTGCCCCTTTAAAGTGATGTCTCTTTGCAGCGATGCCTCTTTAAGGTGGTGTCTCTTTAAATTGATGTCTCTTTAAGTGATGTCTCTTTATTTGAGAAGTCTCTTTATAGTGATATCTCTTTAAAGCGATGTCTCTTTATAGTGATGTCTCTTTATAGTGATGTCTCCTTATAATGATGCCTCTTTACAGCGATGCCTCTTCGAAGTGATGTCTCTAAATGATGTCTCTTTAAAGTGATGTCTCTTTAAAGTGATGTCTCCTTAAGTGACGTCTCTTTATTGTGAATTCTCTTTAAATTGATGTCTCTTTAAGCGATGTCTCTTTATTTGAGAAATCTATTTAAGTGATGTCTCTTTGTAGTGATGTCTCTTTAAGTGATGTGTCCTTATAATGATGCCTCTTTACAGCGATGCCTCTTTAAAGTGATGTCTCTATAAGTGATGTATCTTTATTGTGAAGTCTCTTTAAAGTGATGTCTTTTTATAGTGAGGTCTCTTTACGTAATGTCTATTTAAAGTGATGTCTCTTTAAGTGATGTGTGTTTATAGTGATGTCTCTTTAGAAGTGATGAATCTTTATAGTGATGTCTCTTTAAAAGTGATGTCTCTTTATAGCGATGTCTCTTAAAAGTGATGCCTCTTTATAGTGATGTCTCTTTATTGTGATGTCTCTTTAAAGCGATGTCTCTTTATAGTGATGTCTCTTTATAGTGATGTCTCCTTGTAATGATGCTTCTTTACAGCGATGCCTCTTTAAAGTGTTGTCTCTTTAAGTGATGTCTCTTTGAAGTGCTGTCTCTTTAAGTGATGTCTCTTTTTAGTGATGTCTCTTTACAGTGATGTCTCCTTATAATGTTGCCTCTTTACAGCGATGCCTCTTTATAGTGATGCCCCTTTAAAGTGATGTCTCTTTACAGCGATGCCTCTTTAAAGTGATGTCTCTTTGAATTGATGTCTCTTTAAGTGATGTCTCTTTATTTGAGAAGTCTCTTTATAGTGATATCTCTTTAAAGCGATGTCTCTTTATAGTGATGTCTCTTTATAGTGATGTCTCCTTATAATGATGCCTTTTTACAGCGATGCCTCTTCAAAGTGATGTCTCTAAATGATGTCTCTTTAAAGTGATGTCTCTTTAAAGTGATGTCTCCTTAAGTGACGTCTCTTTATTGTGAATTCTCTTTAAAGTGATGTGTCTTTAAGTGATGTGTGTTTATAGTGATGTCTCTTTAAGTGATGTCTCTTTATTGTGAAGTCTCTTTGAATTGATGTCTCTTTATAGTGATGTCTCTTTATAGTGATGTATCTTTATTGTGAAGTCTCTTTAAAGCGATGTCTTTTTATAGTGAGGTCTCTTTACGTGATGTCTATTTAAAGTGATGTCTCTTTAAGTGATGTGTGTATATAGTGATGTCTTTTTATAGTGACGTGTCCTTATAGCGATGTCTCTTAAAAGTGATGTCTCTTTATAGTGATGTCTCTTTAGAAGTGATGTCTCTTTATAGTGATGAATCTTTATAGTGATGTCTCTTTATAGTGGTGAATCTTTATAGTGATGTCTCTTTATAGTGATGAATCTTTATAGTGATGTCTCTTTAAAAGTGATGTCTCTTTATAGCGATGTCTCTTTAAAGTGATGCCTCTTTATAGTGATGTCTCTTTATTGTGATGTCTCCTTAAAGCGATGTCTCTTTATAGTGATGTCTCTTTATAGTGATGTCTCTTTATAGTGATGTCTCCTTATAATGATGCTTCTTTACAGCGATGCCCTTTTAAAGTGATGTCTCTTTGAAGTGATGTCTCATTAAGTGATGTCTCTTTATAGTGATGTCTCTTTACAGTGATGTCTCCTTATAATGTTGCCTCTTTACAGCGATGCCTCTTTATAGTGATGCCCCTTTAAAGTGATGTCTATTTACAGCGATGCCTCTTTAAAGTGATGTCTCTTTAAAGTGATGTCTCCTTAAGTGACGTCTCTTTATTGTGAATTCTCTTTAAAGTGATGTGTCTTTAAGTGACGTGTGTTTATAGTGATGTCTCTTTAAGTGATGTCTCTTTATTGTGAAGTCTCTTTGAATTGATGTCTCTTTATAGTGATGTCTCTTTATAGTGATGTCTCCTTACAATGATGCCTCTTTACAGCGATGCCTCTTTAAAGTGATGTCACTTTAAATTGATGTCTCTTTAAGTGATGTCTCTTTATTTGAGAAGTCTCTTTATAGTGATATCTCTTTAAAGCGATGTCTCTTTATAGTGATGTCTCTTTACAGTGATTTCTCCTTATAATGTTAGCTCTTTACAGCGATGCCTCTTTATAGTGATGCCCCTTTAAAGTGATGTCTCTTTACAGCGATGCCTCTTTAAAGTGATGTCTCTTTAAATTGATTTCTCTTTAAGTGATGTCTCTTTATTTGAGAAGTCTATTTAAGTGATGTCTCTTTTTTGTGATGTCTCTTTATAGTGATATCTCCTTACAATGATGCCTCTTTACAGCGATGCCTCTTTAAAGTGATATCTCTTTAAATTGATGTCTCTTTAAGTGATGTCTCTTTATTTGAGAAGTCTCTTTATAGTGATATCTCTTTAAAGCGATGTCTCTTTATAGTGATGTCTCTTTACAGTGATGTCTACTTATAATGTTGCCTCTTTACAGCGATGCCTCTTTATAGTGTTGCCCCTTTAAAGTGATGTCTCTTTGCAGCGATGCCTCTTTAAGGTGGTGTCTCTTTAAATTGATGTCTCTTTAAGTGATGTCTCTTTATTTGAGAAGTCTCTTTATAGTGATATCTCTTTAAAGCGATGTCTCTTTATAGTGATGTCTCTTTATAGTGATGTCTCCTTATAATGATGCCTCTTTACAGCGATGCCTCTTCGAAGTGATGTCTCTAAATGATGTCTCTTTAAAGTGATGTCTCTTTAAAGTGATGTCTCCTTAAGTGACGTCTCTTTATTGTGAATTCTCTTTAAATTGATGTCTCTTTAAGCGATGTCTCTTTATTTGAGAAATCTATTTAAGTGATGTCTCTTTGTAGTGATGTCTCTTTAAGTGATGTGTCCTTATAATGATGCCTCTTTACAGCGATGCCTCTTTAAAGTGATGTCTCTATAAGTGATGTATCTTTATTGTGAAGTCTCTTTAAAGTGATGTCTCTTTATAGTGATGTCTCTTTAAGTGATGTCTCCTTATAATGATGCCTCTTTACAGCGATGCCTCTTTAAAGTGATGTCTCTTTAAGTGATGTATCTTTATTGTGAAGTCTCTTTAAAGCGATGTCTTTTTATAGTGAGGTCTCTTTACGTGATGTCTATTTAAAGTGATGTCTCTTTAAGTGATGTGTGTATATAGTGATGTCTTTTTATAGTGACGTGTCCTTATAGCGATGTCTCTTAAAAGTGATGTCTCTTTATAGTGATGTCTCTTTAGAAGTGATGTCTCTTTATAGTGATGAATCTTTATAGTGATGTCTCTTTATAGTGGTGAATCTTTATAGTGATGTCTCTTTATAGTGATGAATCTTTATAGTGATGTCTCTTTAAAAGTGATGTCTCTTTATAGCGATGTCTCTTTAAAGTGATGCCTCTTTATAGTGATGTCTCTTTATTGTGATGTCTCCTTAAAGCGATGTCTCTTTATAGTGATGTCTCTTTATAGTGATGTCTCTTTATAGTGATGTCTCCTTATAATGATGCTTCTTTACAGCGATGCCCTTTTAAAGTGATGTCTCTTTGAAGTGATGTCTCATTAAGTGATGTCTCTTTATAGTGATGTCTCTTTACAGTGATGTCTCCTTATAATGTTGCCTCTTTACAGCGATGCCTCTTTATAGTGATGCCCCTTTAAAGTGATGTCTATTTACAGCGATGCCTCTTTAAAGTGATGTCTCTTTAAAGTGATGTCTCCTTAAGTGACGTCTCTTTATTGTGAATTCTCTTTAAAGTGATGTGTCTTTAAGTGACGTGTGTTTATAGTGATGTCTCTTTAAGTGATGTCTCTTTATTGTGAAGTCTCTTTGAATTGATGTCTCTTTATAGTGATGTCTCTTTATAGTGATGTCTCCTTACAATGATGCCTCTTTACAGCGATGCCTCTTTAAAGTGATGTCACTTTAAATTGATGTCTCTTTAAGTGATGTCTCTTTATTTGAGAAGTCTCTTTATAGTGATATCTCTTTAAAGCGATGTCTCTTTATAGTGATGTCTCTTTACAGTGATTTCTCCTTATAATGTTAGCTCTTTACAGCGATGCCTCTTTATAGTGATGCCCCTTTAAAGTGATGTCTCTTTACAGCGATGCCTCTTTAAAGTGATGTCTCTTTAAATTGATTTCTCTTTAAGTGATGTCTCTTTATTTGAGAAGTCTATTTAAGTGATGTCTCTTTATTGTGATGTCTCTTTATAGTGATATCTCCTTACAATGATGCCTCTTTACAGCGATGCCTCTTTAAAGTGATATCTCTTTAAATTGATGTCTCTTTAAGTGATGTCTCTTTATTTGAGAAGTCTCTTTATAGTGATATCTCTTTAAAGCGATGTCTCTTTATAGTGATGTCTCTTTACAGTGATGTCTACTTATAATGTTGCCTCTTTACAGCGATGCCTCTTTATAGTGTTGCCCCTTTAAAGTGATGTCTCTTTGCAGCGATGCCTCTTTAAGGTGGTGTCTCTTTAAATTGATGTCTCTTTAAGTGATGTCTCTTTATTTGAGAAGTCTCTTTATAGTGATATCTCTTTAAAGCGATGTCTCTTTATAGTGATGTCTCTTTATAGTGATGTCTCCTTATAATGATGCCTCTTTACAGCGATGCCTCTTCGAAGTGATGTCTCTAAATGATGTCTCTTTAAAGTGATGTCTCTTTAAAGTGATGTCTCCTTAAGTGACGTCTCTTTATTGTGAATTCTCTTTAAATTGATGTCTCTTTAAGCGATGTCTCTTTATTTGAGAAATCTATTTAAGTGATGTCTCTTTGTAGTGATGTCTCTTTAAGTGATGTGTCCTTATAATGATGCCTCTTTACAGCGATGCCTCTTTAAAGTGATGTCTCTATAAGTGATGTATCTTTATTGTGAAGTCTCTTTAAAGTGATGTCTTTTTATAGTGAGGTCTCTTTACGTAATGTCTATTTAAAGTGATGTCTCTTTAAGTGATGTGTGTTTATAGTGATGTCTCTTTAGAAGTGATGAATCTTTATAGTGATGTCTCTTTAAAAGTGATGTCTCTTTATAGCGATGTCTCTTAAAAGTGATGCCTCTTTATAGTGATGTCTCTTTATTGTGATGTCTCTTTAAAGCGATGTCTCTTTATAGTGATGTCTCTTTATAGTGATGTCTCCTTGTAATGATGCTTCTTTACAGCGATGCCTCTTTAAAGTGTTGTCTCTTTAAGTGATGTCTCTTTGAAGTGCTGTCTCTTTAAGTGATGTCTCTTTTTAGTGATGTCTCTTTACAGTGATGTCTCCTTATAATGTTGCCTCTTTACAGCGATGCCTCTTTATAGTGATGCCCCTTTAAAGTGATGTCTCTTTACAGCGATGCCTCTTTAAAGTGATGTCTCTTTGAATTGATGTCTCTTTAAGTGATGTCTCTTTATTTGAGAAGTCTCTTTATAGTGATATCTCTTTAAAGCGATGTCTCTTTATAGTGATGTCTCTTTATAGTGATGTCTCCTTATAATGATGCCTTTTTACAGCGATGCCTCTTCAAAGTGATGTCTCTAAATGATGTCTCTTTAAAGTGATGTCTCTTTAAAGTGATGTCTCCTTAAGTGACGTCTCTTTATTGTGAATTCTCTTTAAAGTGATGTGTCTTTAAGTGATGTGTGTTTATAGTGATGTCTCTTTAAGTGATGTCTCTTTATTGTGAAGTCTCTTTGAATTGATGTCTCTTTATAGTGATGTCTCTTTATAGTGATGTCTCCTTACAATGATGCCTCTTTACAGTGATGCCTCTTTAAAGTGATGTCTCTTTAAATTGATGTCTCTTTAAGTGATGTCTCTTTATTTGAGAAGTCTCTTTATAGTGATATCTCTTTAAAGCGATGTCTCTTTATAGTGATGTCTCTTTACAGTGATGTCTCCTTTTAATGTTAGCTCTTTACAGCGATGCCTCTTTATAGTGATGCCCCTTTAAAGTGATGTCTCTTTACAGTGATGCCTCTTTAAAGTGATGTCTCTTTAAATTGATGTCTCTTTGAGCGATGTCTCTTTATATGAGAAGTCTCTTTAAAGTGATGTCTCTTTAAGTGATGTCTCTTTATAGTGATGTCTCTTTAAGTGATGTCTCCTTATAATGATGCCTCTTTACAGCGATGCCTCTTTAAAGTGATGTCTCTTTAAGTGATGTATCTTTATTGTGAAGTCTCTTTAAAGCGATGTCTTTTTATAGTGAGGTCTCTTTACGTGATGTCTATTAGAAGTGATGTCTCTTTAAGTGATGTGTGTATATAGTGATGTCTTTTTATAGTGACGTGTCCTTATAGCGATGTCTCTTAAAAGTGATGTCTCTTTATAGTGATGTCTCTTTAGAAGTGATGTCTCTTTATAGTGATGAATCTTTATAGTGATGTCTCTTTATAGTGGTGAATCTTTATAGTGATGTCTCTTTATAGTGATGAATCTTTATAGTGATGTCTCTTTAAAAGTGATGTCTCTTTATAGCGATGTCTCTTTAAAGTGATGCCTCTTTATAGTGATGTCTCTTTATTGTGATGTCTCCTTAAAGCGATGTCTCTTTATAGTGATGTCTCTTTATAGTGATGTCTCTTTATAGTGATGTCTCCTTATAATGATGCTTCTTTACAGCGATGCCCTTTTAAAGTGATGTCTCTTTGAAGTGATGTCTCATTAAGTGATGTCTCTTTATAGTGATGTCTCTTTACAGTGATGTCTCCTTATAATGTTGCCTCTTTACAGCGATGCCTCTTTATAGTGATGCCCCTTTAAAGTGATGTCTATTTACAGCGATGCCTCTTTAAAGTGATGTCTCTTTAAAGTGATGTCTCCTTAAGTGACGTCTCTTTATTGTGAATTCTCTTTAAAGTGATGTGTCTTTAAGTGACGTGTGTTTATAGTGATGTCTCTTTAAGTGATGTCTCTTTATTGTGAAGTCTCTTTGAATTGATGTCTCTTTATAGTGATGTCTCTTTATAGTGATGTCTCCTTACAATGATGCCTCTTTACAGCGATGCCTCTTTAAAGTGATGTCACTTTAAATTGATGTCTCTTTAAGTGATGTCTCTTTATTTGAGAAGTCTCTTTATAGTGATATCTCTTTAAAGCGATGTCTCTTTATAGTGATGTCTCTTTACAGTGATGTCTACTTATAATGTTGCCTCTTTACAGCGATGCCTCTTTATAGTGTTGCCCCTTTAAAGTGATGTCTCTTTGCAGCGATGCCTCTTTAAGGTGGTGTCTCTTTAAATTGATGTCTCTTTAAGTGATGTCTCTTTATTTGAGAAGTCTCTTTATAGTGATATCTCTTTAAAGCGATGTCTCTTTATAGTGATGTCTCTTTATAGTGATGTCTCCTTATAATGATGCCTCTTTACAGCGATGCCTCTTCGAAGTGATGTCTCTAAATGATGTCTCTTTAAAGTGATGTCTCTTTAAAGTGATGTCTCCTTAAGTGACGTCTCTTTATTGTGAATTCTCTTTAAATTGATGTCTCTTTAAGCGATGTCTCTTTATTTGAGAAATCTATTTAAGTGATGTCTCTTTGTAGTGATGTCTCTTTAAGTGATGTGTCCTTATAATGATGCCTCTTTACAGCGATGCCTCTTTAAAGTGATGTCTCTATAAGTGATGTATCTTTATTGTGAAGTCTCTTTAAAGTGATGTCTTTTTATAGTGAGGTCTCTTTACGTAATGTCTATTTAAAGTGATGTCTCTTTAAGTGATGTGTGTTTATAGTGATGTCTCTTTAGAAGTGATGTCTCTTTATAGTGATGAATCTTTATAGTGATGTCTCTTTATAGTGATGAATCTTTATAGTGATGTCTCTTTGAAAGTGATGTGTCTTTATAGCGATGTCTCTTAAAAGTGATGCCTCTTTATAGTGATGTCTCTTTATTGTGATGTCTCTTTAAAGCGATGTCTCTTTATAGTGATGTCTCTTTATAGTGATGTCTCCTTATAATGATGCTTCTTTACAGCGATGCCTCTTTAAAGTGTTGTCTCTTTAAGTGATGTCTCTTTGAAGTGATGTCTCTTTAAGTGATGTCTCTTTATAGTGATGTCTCTTTACAGTGATGTCTCCTTATAATGTTGCCTCTTAACAGCGATGCCTCTTTATAGTGATGCCCCTTTAAAGTGATGTCTCTTTACAGCGATGCCTCTTTAAAGTGATGTCTCTTTAAATTGATGTCTCTTTAAGTGATGTCTCTTTATTTGAGAAGTCTCTTTATAGTGATATCTCTTTAAAGCGATGTCTCTTTATAGTGATGTCTCTTTATAGTGATGTCTCCTTATAATGATGCCTTTTTACAGCGATGCCTCTTCAAAGTGATGTTTCTAAATGATGTCTCTTTAAAGTGATGTCTCTTTAAAGTGATGTCTCCTTAAGTGACGTCTCTTTATTGTGAATTCTCTTTAAAGTGATGTGTCTTTAAGTGATGTGTGTTTATAGTGATGTCTCTTTAAGTGATGTCTCTTTATTGTGAAGTCTCTTTGAAGTGATGTCTCTTTATTGTGATGTCTCTTTATAGTGATATCTCCTTACAATGATGCCTCTTTACAGCGATGCCTCTTTAAAGTGATGTCTCTTTAAATTGATGTCTCTTTAAGTGATGTCTCTTTATTTGAGAAGTCTCTTTATAGTGATATCTCTTTAAAGCGATGTCTCTTTATAGTGATGTCTCTTTACAGTGATGTCTACTTATAATGTTGCCTCTTTACAGCGATGCCTCTTTATAGTGTTGCCCCTTTAAAGTGATGTCTCTTTACAGCGATGCCTCTTTAAGGTGGTGTCTCTTTAAATTGATGTCTCTTTAAGTGATGTCTCTTTATTTGAGAAGTCTCTTTATAGTGATATCTCTTTAAAGCGATGTCTCTTTATAGTGATGTCTCTTTACAGTGATTTCTCCTTATAATGTTAGCTCTTTACAGCGATGCCTCTTTATAGTGATGCCCCTTTAAAGTGATGTCTCTTTACAGCGATGCCTCTTTAAAGTGATGTCTCTTTAAATTGATTTCTCTTTAAGTGATGTCTCTTTATTTGAGAAGTCTATTTAAGTGATGTCTCTTTATTGTGATGTCTCTTTATAGTGATATCTCCTTACAATGATGCCTCTTTACAGCGATGCCTCTTTAAAGTGATGTCTCTTTAAATTGATGTCTCTTTAAGTGATGTCTCTTTATTTGAGAAGTCTCTTTATAGTGATATCTCTTTAAAGCGATGTCTCTTTATAGTGATGTCTCTTTACAGTGATGTCTACTTATAATGTTGCCTCTTTACAGCGATGCCTCTTTATAGTGTTGCCCCTTTAAAGTGATGTCTCTTTGCAGCGATGCCTCTTTAAGGTGGTGTCTCTTTAAATTGATGTCTCTTTAAGTGATGTCTCTTTATTTGAGAAGTCTCTTTATAGTGATATCTCTTTAAAGCGATGTCTCTTTATAGTGATGTCTCTTTATAGTGATGTCTCCTTATAATGATGCCTCTTTACAGCGATGCCTCTTCGAAGTGATGTCTCTAAATGATGTCTCTTTAAAGTGATGTCTCTTTAAAGTGATGTCTCCTTAAGTGACGTCTCTTTATTGTGAATTCTCTTTAAATTGATGTCTCTTTAAGCGATGTCTCTTTATTTGAGAAATCTATTTAAGTGATGTCTCTTTGTAGTGATGTCTCTTTAAGTGATGTGTCCTTATAATGATGCCTCTTTACAGCGATGCCTCTTTAAAGTGATGTCTCTATAAGTGATGTATCTTTATTGTGAAGTCTCTTTAAAGTGATGTCTTTTTATAGTGAGGTCTCTTTACGTAATGTCTATTTAAAGTGATGTCTCTTTAAGTGATGTGTGTTTATAGTGATGTCTCTTTAGAAGTGATGTCTCTTTATAGTGATGAATCTTTATAGTGATGTCTCTTTATAGTGATGAATCTTTATAGTGATGTCTCTTTGAAAGTGATGTGTCTTTATAGCGATGTCTCTTAAAAGTGATGCCTCTTTATAGTGATGTCTCTTTATTGTGATGTCTCTTTAAAGCGATGTCTCTTTATAGTGATGTCTCTTTATAGTGATGTCTCCTTATAATGATGCTTCTTTACAGCGATGCCTCTTTAAAGTGTTGTCTCTTTAAGTGATGTCTCTTTGAAGTGATGTCTCTTTAAGTGATGTCTCTTTATAGTGATGTCTCTTTACAGTGATGTCTCCTTATAATGTTGCCTCTTAACAGCGATGCCTCTTTATAGTGATGCCCCTTTAAAGTGATGTCTCTTTACAGCGATGCCTCTTTAAAGTGATGTCTCTTTAAATTGATGTCTCTTTAAGTGATGTCTCTTTATTTGAGAAGTCTCTTTATAGTGATATCTCTTTAAAGCGATGTCTCTTTATAGTGATGTCTCTTTATAGTGATGTCTCCTTATAATGATGCCTTTTTACAGCGATGCCTCTTCAAAGTGATGTTTCTAAATGATGTCTCTTTAAAGTGATGTCTCTTTAAAGTGATGTCTCCTTAAGTGACGTCTCTTTATTGTGAATTCTCTTTAAAGTGATGTGTCTTTAAGTGATGTGTGTTTATAGTGATGTCTCTTTAAGTGATGTCTCTTTATTGTGAAGTCTCTTTGAAGTGATGTCTCTTTATTGTGATGTCTCTTTATAGTGATATCTCCTTACAATGATGCCTCTTTACAGCGATGCCTCTTTAAAGTGATGTCTCTTTAAATTGATGTCTCTTTAAGTGATGTCTCTTTATTTGAGAAGTCTCTTTATAGTGATATCTCTTTAAAGCGATGTCTCTTTATAGTGATGTCTCTTTACAGTGATGTCTACTTATAATGTTGCCTCTTTACAGCGATGCCTCTTTATAGTGTTGCCCCTTTAAAGTGATGTCTCTTTACAGCGATGCCTCTTTAAGGTGGTGTCTCTTTAAATTGATGTCTCTTTAAGTGATGTCTCTTTATTTGAGAAGTCTCTTTATAGTGATATCTCTTTAAAGCGATGTCTCTTTATAGTGATGTCTCTTTATAGTGATGTCTCCTTATAATGATGCCTCTTTACAGCGATGCCTCTTCGAAGTGATGTCTCTAAATGATGTCTCTTTAAAGTGATGTCTCTTTAAAGTGATGTCTCCTTAAGTGACGTCTCTTTATTGTGAATTCTCTTTAAATTGATGTCTCTTTAAGCGATGTCTCTTTATTTGAGAAATCTATTTAAGTGATGTCTCTTTGTAGTGATGTCTCTTTAAGTGATGTGTCCTTATAATGATGCCTCTTTACAGCGATGCCTCTTTAAAGTGATGTCTCTATAAGTGATGTATCTTTATTGTGAAGTCTCTTTAAAGTGATGTCTTTTTATAGTGAGGTCTCTTTACGTAATGTCTATTTAAAGTGATGTCTCTTTAAGTGATGTGTGTTTATAGTGATGTCTCTTTAGAAGTGATGAATCTTTATAGTGATGTCTCTTTAAAAGTGATGTCTCTTTATAGCGATGTCTCTTAAAAGTGATGCCTCTTTATAGTGATGTCTCTTTATTGTGATGTCTCTTTAAAGCGATGTCTCTTTATAGTGATGTCTCTTTATAGTGATGTCTCCTTGTAATGATGCTTCTTTACAGCGATGCCTCTTTAAAGTGTTGTCTCTTTAAGTGATGTCTCTTTGAAGTGCTGTCTCTTTAAGTGATGTCTCTTTTTAGTGATGTCTCTTTACAGTGATGTCTCCTTATAATGTTGCCTCTTTACAGCGATGCCTCTTTATAGTGATGCCCCTTTAAAGTGATGTCTCTTTACAGCGATGCCTCTTTAAAGTGATGTCTCTTTGAATTGATGTCTCTTTAAGTGATGTCTCTTTATTTGAGAAGTCTCTTTATAGTGATATCTCTTTAAAGCGATGTCTCTTTATAGTGATGTCTCTTTATAGTGATGTCTCCTTATAATGATGCCTTTTTACAGCGATGCCTCTTCAAAGTGATGTCTCTAAATGATGTCTCTTTAAAGTGATGTCTCTTTAAAGTGATGTCTCCTTAAGTGACGTCTCTTTATTGTGAATTCTCTTTAAAGTGATGTGTCTTTAAGTGATGTGTGTTTATAGTGATGTCTCTTTAAGTGATGTCTCTTTATTGTGAAGTCTCTTTGAATTGATGTCTCTTTATAGTGATGTCTCTTTATAGTGATGTCTCCTTACAATGATGCCTCTTTACAGTGATGCCTCTTTAAAGTGATGTCTCTTTAAATTGATGTCTCTTTAAGTGATGTCTCTTTATTTGAGAAGTCTCTTTATAGTGATATCTCTTTAAAGCGATGTCTCTTTATAGTGATGTCTCTTTACAGTGATGTCTCCTTTTAATGTTAGCTCTTTACAGCGATGCCTCTTTATAGTGATGCCCCTTTAAAGTGATGTCTCTTTACAGTGATGCCTCTTTAAAGTGATGTCTCTTTAAATTGATGTCTCTTTGAGCGATGTCTCTTTATATGAGAAGTCTCTTTAAAGTGATGTCTCTTTAAGTGATGTCTCTTTATAGTGATGTCTCTTTAAGTGATGTCTCCTTATAATGATGCCTCTTTACAGCGATGCCTCTTTAAAGTGATGTCTCTTTAAGTGATGTATCTTTATTGTGAAGTCTCTTTAAAGCGATGTCTTTTTATAGTGAGGTCTCTTTACGTGATGTCTATTAGAAGTGATGTCTCTTTAAGTGATGTGTGTATATAGTGATGTCTTTTTATAGTGACGTGTCCTTATAGCGATGTCTCTTAAAAGTGATGTCTCTTTATAGTGATGTCTCTTTAGAAGTGATGTCTCTTTATAGTGATGAATCTTTATAGTGATGTCTCTTTATAGTGGTGAATCTTTATAGTGATGTCTCTTTATAGTGATGAATCTTTATAGTGATGTCTCTTTAAAAGTGATGTCTCTTTATAGCGATGTCTCTTTAAAGTGATGCCTCTTTATAGTGATGTCTCTTTATTGTGATGTCTCCTTAAAGCGATGTCTCTTTATAGTGATGTCTCTTTATAGTGATGTCTCTTTATAGTGATGTCTCCTTATAATGATGCTTCTTTACAGCGATGCCCTTTTAAAGTGATGTCTCTTTGAAGTGATGTCTCATTAAGTGATGTCTCTTTATAGTGATGTCTCTTTACAGTGATGTCTCCTTATAATGTTGCCTCTTTACAGCGATGCCTCTTTATAGTGATGCCCCTTTAAAGTGATGTCTATTTACAGCGATGCCTCTTTAAAGTGATGTCTCTTTAAAGTGATGTCTCCTTAAGTGACGTCTCTTTATTGTGAATTCTCTTTAAAGTGATGTGTCTTTAAGTGACGTGTGTTTATAGTGATGTCTCTTTAAGTGATGTCTCTTTATTGTGAAGTCTCTTTGAATTGATGTCTCTTTATAGTGATGTCTCTTTATAGTGATGTCTCCTTACAATGATGCCTCTTTACAGCGATGCCTCTTTAAAGTGATGTCACTTTAAATTGATGTCTCTTTAAGTGATGTCTCTTTATTTGAGAAGTCTCTTTATAGTGATATCTCTTTAAAGCGATGTCTCTTTATAGTGATGTCTCTTTACAGTGATTTCTCCTTATAATGTTAGCTCTTTACAGCGATGCCTCTTTATAGTGATGCCCCTTTAAAGTGATGTCTCTTTACAGCGATGCCTCTTTAAAGTGATGTCTCTTTAAATTGATTTCTCTTTAAGTGATGTCTCTTTATTTGAGAAGTCTATTTAAGTGATGTCTCTTTATTGTGATGTCTCTTTATAGTGATATCTCCTTACAATGATGCCTCTTTACAGCGATGCCTCTTTAAAGTGATGTCTCTTTAAATTGATGTCTCTTTAAGTGATGTCTCTTTATTTGAGAAGTCTCTTTATAGTGATATCTCTTTAAAGCGATGTCTCTTTATGGTGATGTCTCTTTACAGTGATGTCTACTTATAATGTTGCCTCTTTACAGCGATGCCTCTTTATAGTGTTGCCCCTTTAAAGTGATGTCTCTTTGCAGCGATGCCTCTTTAAGGTGGTGTCTCTTTAAATTGATGTCTCTTTAAGTGATGTCTCTTTATTTGAGAAGTCTCTTTATAGTGATATCTCTTTAAAGCGATGTCTCTTTATAGTGATGTCTCTTTATAGTGATGTCTCCTTATAATGATGCCTCTTTACAGCGATGCCTCTTCGAAGTGATGTCTCTAAATGATGTCTCTTTAAAGTGATGTCTCTTTAAAGTGATGTCTCCTTAAGTGACGTCTCTTTATTGTGAATTCTCTTTAAATTGATGTCTCTTTAAGCGATGTCTCTTTATTTGAGAAATCTATTTAAGTGATGTCTCTTTGTAGTGATGTCTCTTTAAGTGATGTGTCCTTATAATGATGCCTCTTTACAGCGATGCCTCTTTAAAGTGATGTCTCTATAAGTGATGTATCTTTATTGTGAAGTCTCTTTAAAGTGATGTCTTTTTATAGTGAGGTCTCTTTACGTAATGTCTATTTAAAGTGATGTCTCTTTAAGTGATGTGTGTTTATAGTGATGTCTCTTTAGAAGTGATGTCTCTTTATAGTGATGAATCTTTATAGTGATGTCTCTTTATAGTGATGAATCTTTATAGTGATGTCTCTTTGAAAGTGATGTGTCTTTATAGCGATGTCTCTTAAAAGTGATGCCTCTTTATAGTGATGTCTCTTTATTGTGATGTCTCTTTAAAGCGATGTCTCTTTATAGTGATGTCTCTTTATAGTGATGTCTCCTTATAATGATGCTTCTTTACAGCGATGCCTCTTTAAAGTGTTGTCTCTTTAAGTGATGTCTCTTTGAAGTGATGTCTCTTTAAGTGATGTCTCTTTATAGTGATGTCTCTTTACAGTGATGTCTCCTTATAATGTTGCCTCTTAACAGCGATGCCTCTTTATAGTGATGCCCCTTTAAAGTGATGTCTCTTTACAGCGATGCCTCTTTAAAGTGATGTCTCTTTAAATTGATGTCTCTTTAAGTGATGTCTCTTTATTTGAGAAGTCTCTTTATAGTGATATCTCTTTAAAGCGATGTCTCTTTATAGTGATGTCTCTTTAAGTGATGTGTCCTTATAATGATGCCTCTTTACAGCGATGCCTCTTTAAAGTGATGTCTCTATAAGTGATGTATCTTTATTGTGAAGTCTCTTTAAAGTGATGTCTTTTTATAGTGAGGTCTCTTTACGTAATGTCTATTTAAAGTGATGTCTCTTTAAGTGATGTGTGTTTATAGTGATGTCTCTTTAGAAGTGATGTCTCTTTATAGTGATGAATCTTTATAGTGATGTCTCTTTATAGTGATGAATCTTTATAGTGATGTCTCTTAAAAGTGATGCCTCTTTATAGTGATGTCTCTTTATTGTGATGTCTCTTTATAGTGATGTCTCCTTATAATGATGCTTCTTTACAGCGATGCCTCTTTAAAGTGTTGTCTCTTTAAGTGATGTCTCTTTGAAGTGATGTCTCTTTAAGTGATGTCTCTTTATAGTGATGTCTCTTTACAGTGATGTCTCCTTATAATGTTGCCTCTTAACAGCGATGCCTCTTTATAGTGATGCCCCTTTAAAGTGATGTCTCTTTACAGCGATGCCTCTTTAAAGTGATGTCTCTTTAAATTGATGTCTCTTTAAGTGATGTCTCTTTATTTGAGAAGTCTCTTTATAGTGATATCTCTTTAAAGCGATGTCTCTTTATAGTGTTGTCTCTTTATAGTGATGTCTCCTTATAATGATGCCTTTTTACAGCGATGCCTCTTCAAAGTGATGTCTCTAAATGATGTCTCTTTAAAGTGATGTCTCTTTAAAGTGATGTCTCCTTAAGTGACGTCTCTTTATTGTGAATTCTCTTTAAAGTGATGTGTCTTTAAGTGATGTGTGTTTATAGTGATGTCTCTTTAAGTGATGTCTCTTTATTGTGAAGTCTCTTTGAAGTGATGTCTCTTTATTGTGATGTCTCTTTATAGTGATATCTCCTTACAATGATGCCTCTTTACAGCGATGCCTCTTTAAAGTGATGTCTCTTTAAATTGATGTCTCTTTAAGTGATGTCTCTTTATTTGAGAAGTCTCTTTATAGTGATATCTCTTTAAAGCGATGTCTCTTTATAGTGATGTCTCTTTACAGTGATGTCTACTTATAATGTTGCCTCTTTACAGCGATGCCTCTTTATAGTGTTGCCCCTTTAAAGTGATGTCTCTTTACAGCGATGCCTCTTTAAGGTGGTGTCTCTTTAAATTGATGTCTCTTTAAGTGATGTCTCTTTATTTGAGAAGTCTCTTTATAGTGATATCTCTTTAAAGCGATGTCTCTTTATAGTGATGTCTCTTTATAGTGATGTCTCCTTATAATGATGCCTCTTTACAGCGATGCCTCTTCGAAGTGATGTCTCTAAATGATGTCTCTTTAAAGTGATGTCTCTTTAAAGTGATGTCTCCTTAAGTGACGTCTCTTTATTGTGAATTCTCTTTAAAGTGATGTGTCTTTAAGTGATGTGTGTTTATAGTGATGTCTCTTTAAGTGATGTCTCTTTATTGTGAAGTCTCTTTGAAGTGATGTCTCTTTATTGTGATGTCTCTTTATAGTGATATCTCCTTACAATGATGCCTCTTTACAGCGATGCCTCTTTAAAGTGATGTCTCTTTAAATTGATGTCTCTTTAAGTGATGTCTCTTTATTTGAGAAGTCTCTTTATAGTGATATCTCTTTAAAGCGATGTCTCTTTATAGTGATGTCTCTTTACAGTGATGTCTACTTATAATGTTGCCTCTTTACAGCGATGCCTCTTTATAGTGTTGCCCCTTTAAAGTGATGTCTCTTTACAGCGATGCCTCTTTAAGGTGGTGTCTCTTTAAATTGATGTCTCTTTAAGTGATGTCTCTTTATTTGAGAAGTCTCTTTATAGTGATATCTCTTTAAAGCGATGTCTCTTTATAGTGATGTCTCTTTATAGTGATGTCTCCTTATAATGATGCCTCTTTACAGCGATGCCTCTTCGAAGTGATGTCTCTAAATGATGTCTCTTTAAAGTGATGTCTCTTTAAAGTGATGTCTCCTTAAGTGACGTCTCTTTATTGTGAATTCTCTTTAAATTGATGTCTCTTTAAGCGATGTCTCTTTATTTGAGAAATCTATTTAAGTGATGTCTCTTTGTAGTGATGTCTCTTTAAGTGATGTGTCCTTATAATGATGCCTCTTTACAGCGATGCCTCTTTAAAGTGATGTCTCTATAAGTGATGTATCTTTATTGTGAAGTCTCTTTAAAGTGATGTCTTTTTATAGTGAGGTATCTTTACGTAATGTCTATTTAAAGTGATGTCTCTTTAAGTGATGTGTGTTTATAGTGATGTCTCTTTAGAAGTGATGTCTCTTTATAGTGATGAATCTTTATAGTGATGTCTCTTTATAGTGATGAATCTTTATAGTGATGTCTTTTAAAAGTGATGCCTCTTTATAGTGATGTCTCTTTATTGTGATGTCTCTTTATAGTGATGTCTCCTTATAATGATGCTTCTTTACAGCGATGCCTCTTTAAAGTGTTGTCTCTTTAAGTGATGTCTCTTTGAAGTGATGTCTCTTTAAGTGATGTCTCTTTATAGTGATGTCTCTTTACAGTGATGTCTCCTTATAATGTTGCCTCTTAACAGCGATGCCTCTTTATAGTGATGCCCCTTTAAAGTGATGTCTCTTTACAGCGATACCTCTTTAAAGTGATGTCTCTTTAAATTGATGTCTCTTTAAGTGATGTCTCTTTATTTGAGAAGTCTCTTTATAGTGATATCTCTTTAAAGCGATGTCTCTTTATAGTGTTGTCTCTTTATAGTGATGTCTCCTTATAATGATGCCTTTTTACAGCGATGCCTCTTCAAAGTGATGTCTCTAAATGATGTCTCTTTAAAGTGATGTCTCTTTAAAGTGATGTCTCCTTAAGTGACGTCTCTTTATTGTGAATTCTCTTTAAAGTGATGTGTCTTTAAGTGATGTGTGTTTATAGTGATGTCTCTTTAAGTGATGTCTCTTTATTGTGAAGTCTCTTTGAAGTGATGTCTCTTTATTGTGATGTCTCTTTATAGTGATATCTCCTTACAATGATGCCTCTTTACAGCGATGCCTCTTTAAAGTGATGTCTCTTTAAATTGATGTCTCTTTAAGTGATGTCTCTTTATTTGAGAAGTCTCTTTATAGTGATATCTCTTTAAAGCGATGTCTCTTTATAGTGATGTCTCTTTACAGTGATGTCTACTTATAATGTTGCCTCTTTACAGCGATGCCTCTTTATAGTGTTGCCCCTTTAAAGTGATGTCTCTTTACAGCGATGCCTCTTTAAGGTGGTGTCTCTTTAAATTGATGTCTCTTTAAGTGATGTCTCTTTATTTGAGAAGTCTCTTTATAGTGATATCTCTTTAAAGCGATGTCTCTTTATAGTGATGTCTCTTTATAGTGATGTCTCCTTATAATGATGCCTCTTTACAGCGATGCCTCTTCGAAGTGATGTCTCTAAATGATGTCTCTTTAAAGTGATGTCTCTTTAAAGTGATGTCTCCTTAAGTGACGTCTCTTTATTGTGAATTCTCTTTAAAGTGATGTGTCTTTAAGTGATGTGTGTTTATAGTGATGTCTCTTTAAGTGATGTCTCTATATTGTGAAGTCTCTTTGAAGTGATGTCTCTTTATAGTGATGTCTCTTTAAGTGATGTCTCCTTATAATGATGCCTCTTTACAGCGATGCCTCTTTAAAGTGATGTCTCTTTAAGTGATGTATCTTTATTGTGAAGTCTCTTTAAAGTGATGTCTTTTTATTGTGAGGTCTCTTTACGTGATGTCTATTTAAAGTGATGTCTCTTTAAGTGATGTGTGTATATAGTGATGTCTTTTTATAGTGACGTCTCCTTATAGCGATGTCTCTTAAAAGTGATGTCTCTTTATAGTGATGTCTCTTTAGAAGTGATGTCTCTTTATAGTGATGAATCTTTATAGTGATGTCTCTTTATAGTGGTGAATCTTTATTGTGATGTCTCTTTATAGTGATGAATCTTTATAGTGATGTCTCTTTAAAAGTGATGTCTCTTTATAGCGATGTCTCTTTAAAGTGATGCCTCTTTATAGTGATGTCTCTTTATTGTGATGTCTCCTTAAAGTGATGTCTCTTTATAGTGATGTCTCTTTATAGTGATGTCTCTTTATAGTGATGTCTCCTTATAATGATGCCTCTTTACAGCGATGCCTCTTTAAAGTGATGTCTCTTTGAAGTGATGTCTCATTAAGTGATGTCTCTTTATAGTGATGTCTCTTTACAGTGATGTCTCCTTATAATGTTGCCTCTTTACAGCGATGCCTCTTTATAGTGATGCCCCTTTAAAGTGATGTCTCTTTACAGCGATGCCTCTTTAAAGTGATGTCTCTTTAAAGTGATGTCTCCTTAAGTGACGTCTCTTTATTGTGAATTCTCTTTAAAGTGATGTGTCTTTAAGTGACGTGTGTTTATAGTGATGTCTCTTTAAGTGATGTCTCTTTATTGTGAAGTCTCTTTGAATTGATGTCTCTTTATAGTGATGTCTCCTTACAATGATGCCTCTTTACAGCGATGCCTCTTTAAAGTTATGTCTCTTTAAATTGATGTCTCTTTAAGTGATGTCTCTTTATTTGAGAAGTCTCTTTATAGTGATATCTCTTTAAAGCGATGTCTCTTTATAGTGATGTCTCTTTATAATGATGTCTCCTTACAATGATGCCTCTTTACAGCGATGCCTCTTTAAAGTGATGTCTCTTTAAATTGATGGCTCTTTAAGCGATGTCTCTTTATTTGAGAAGTCTATTTAAGTGATGTCTCTTTGTAGTGATGTCTCTTTAAATGATGTGTCCTTATAATGATGCCTCTTTACAGCGATGCCTCTTTAAAGTGATGTCTCTATAAGTGATGTATCTTTATTGTGAAGTCTCTTTAAAGTGATGTCTTTTTATAGTGAGGTCTCTTTACGTAATGTCTATTTAAAGTGATGTCTCTTTAAGTGATGTGTGTTTATAGTGATGTCTCTTTATTGTGATGTCTCTTTAAAGCGATGTCTCTTTATAGTGATGTCTCTTTATAGTGATGTCTCCTTATAATGATGCTTCTTTACAGCGATGCCTCTTTAAAGTGTTGTCTCTTTAAGTGATGTCTCTTTGAAGTGATGTCTCTTTAAGTGATGTCTCTTTATAGTGATGTCTCTTTACAGTGATGTCTCCTTATAATGTTGCCTCTTAACAGCGATGCCTCTTTATAGTGATGCCCCTTTAAAGTGATGTCTCTTTACAGCGATGCCTCTTTAAAGTGATGTCTCTTTAAATTGATGTCTCTTTAAGTGATGTCTCTTTATTTGAGAAGTCTCTTTATAGTGATATCTCTTTAAAGCGATGTCTCTTTATAGTGATGTCTCTTTATAGTGATGTCTCCTTATAATGATGCCTTTTTACAGCGATGCCTCTTCAAAGTGATGTCTCTAAATGATGTCTCTTTAAAGTGATGTCTCCTTAAGTGACGTCTCTTTATTGTGAATTCTCTTTAAAGTGATGTGTCTTTTAGTGATGTGTGTTTATAGTGATGTCTCTTTAAGTGATGCCTCTTTATTGTGAAGTCTCTTTGAAGTGATGTCTCTTTATTGTGATGTCTCTTTATAGTGATATCTCCTTACAATGATGCCTCTTTACAGCGATGCCTCTTTAAAGTGATGTCTCTTTAAATTGATGTCTCTTTAAGTGATGTCTCTTTATTTGAGAAGTCTCTTTATAGTGATATCTCTTTAAAGCGATGTCTCTTTATAGTGATGTCTCTTTACAGTGATGTCTACTTATAATGTTGCCTCTTTACAGCGATGCCTCTTTATAGTGTTGCCCCTTTAAAGTGATGTCTCTTTACAGCGATGCCTCTTTAAAGTGATGTCTCTTTAAATTGATGTCTCTTTAAGTGATGTCTCTTTATTTGAGAAGTCTCTTTATAGTGATATCTCTTTAAAGCGATGTCTCTTTATAGTGATGTCTCTTTATAGTGATGTCTCCTTATAATGATGCCTCTTTACAGCGATGCCTCTTCGAAGTGATGTCTCTAAATGATGTCTCTTTAAAGTGATGTCTCTTTAAAGTGATGTCTCCTTAAGTGACGTCTCTTTATTGTGAATTCTCTTTAAAGTGATGTGTCTTTAAGTGATGTGTGTTTATAGTGATGTCTCTTTAAGTGATGTCTCTATATTGTGAAGTCTCTTTGAAGTGATGTCTCTTTATAGTGATGTCTCTTTATAGTGATGTCTCCTTACAATGATGCCTCTTTACAGCGATGCCTCTTTAAAGTGATGTCTCTTTAAATTGATGTCTCTTTAAGCGATGTCTCTTTATATGAGAAGTCTCTTTAAAGTGATGTCTCTTTAAGTGATGTCTCTTTATAGTGATGTCTCTTTAAGTGATGTCTCCTTATAATGATGCCTCTTTACAGCGATGCCTCTTTAAAGTGATGTCTCTTTAAGTGATGTATCTTTATTGTGAAGTCTCTTTAAAGTGATGTCTTTTTATAGTGAGGTCTCTTTACGTGATGTCTATTTAAAGTGATGTCTCTTTAAGTGATGTGTGTATATAGTGATGTCTTTTTATAGTGACGTCTCCTTATAGCGATGTCTCTTAAAAGTGATGTCTCTTTATAGTGATGTCTCTTTAGAAGTGATGTCTCTTTATAGTGATGAATCTTTATAGTGATGTCTCTTTATAGTGGTGAATCTTTATAGTGATGTCTCTTTATAGTGATGAATCTTTATAATGATGTCTCTTTAAAAGTGATGTCTCTTTATAGCGATGTCTCTTTAAAGTGATGCCTCTTTATAGTGATGTCTCTTTATTGTGATGTCTCCTTAAAGCGATCTCTCTTTATAGTGATGTCTCTTTATAGTGATGTCTCTTTATAGTGATGTCTCCTTATAATGATGCCTCTTTACAGCGATGCCTCTTTAAAGTGATGTCTCTTTGAAGTGATGTCTCATTAAGTGATGTCTCTTTATAGTGATGTCTCTTTACAGTGATGTCTCCTTATAATGTTGCCTCTTTACAGCGATGCCTCTTTATAGTGATGCCCCTTTAAAGTGATGTCTCTTTAAGCGATGCCTCTTTAAAGTGATGTCTCTTTAAAGTGATGTCTCCTTAAGTGACGTCTCTTTATTGTGAATTCTCTTTAAAGTGATGTGTCTTTAAGTGACGTGTGTTTATAGTGATGTCTCTTTAAGTGATGTCTCTTTATTGTGAAGTCTCTTTGAATTGATGTCTCTTTATAGTGATGTCTCCTTACAATGATGCCTCTTTACAGCGATGCCTCTTTAAAGTTATGTCTCTTTAAATTGATGTCTCTTTAAGTGATGTCTCTTTATTTGAGAAGTCTCTTTATAGTGATATCTCTTTAAAGCGATGTCTCTTTATAGTGATGTCTCTTTACAGTGATTTCTCCTTATAATGTTAGCTCTTTACAGCGATGCCTCTTTATAGTGATGCCCCTTTAAAGTGATGTCTCTTTACAGCGATGCCTCTTTATAGTGATGCCCCTTTAAAGTGATGTCTCTTTACAGCGATGCCTCTTTAAAGTGATGTCTCTTTAAATTGATTTCTCTTTAAGTGATGTCTCTTTATTTGAGAAGTCTCTTTATAGTGATATCTCTTTAAAGCGATGTCTCTTTATAGTGATGTCTCTTTATAGTGATGTCTCCTTACAATGATGCCTGTTTACAGCGATGCCTCTTTAAAGTGATGTCTCTTTAAATTGATGTCTCTTTAAGCGATGTCTCTTTATTTGAGAAGTCTATTTAAGTGATGTCTCTTTGTAGTGATGTCTCTTTAAGTGATGTGTCCTTATAATGATGCCTCTTTACAGCGATGCCTCTTTAAAGTGATGTCTCTATAAGTGATGTATCTTTATTGTGAAGTCTCTTTAAAGTGATGTGTTTTTATAGTGAGGTCTCTTTACGTAATGTCTATTTAAAGTGATGTCTCTTTAAGTGATGTGTGTTTATAGTGATGTCTCTTTAGAAGTGATGTCTCTTTATAGTGATGAATCTTTATAGTGATGTCTCTTTATAGTGATGAATCTTTATAGTGATGTCTCTTTAAAAGTGATGTCTCTTTATAGCGATGTCTCTTAAAAGTGATGCCTCTTTATAGTGATGTGTCTTTATTGTGATGTCTCTTTAAAGCGATGTCTCTTTATAGTGATGTCTCTTTATAGTGATGTCTCCTTATAATGATGCTTCTTTACAGCGATGCCTCTTTAAAGTGTTGTCTCTTTAAGTGATGTCTCTTTGAAGCGATGTCTCTTTAAGTGATGTCTCTTTATAGTGATGTCTCTTTACAGTGATGTCTCCTTATAATGTTGCCTCTTTACAGCGATGCCTCTTTATAGTGATGCCCCTTTAAAGTGATGTCTCTTTACAGCGATGCCTCTTTAAAGTGATGTCTCTTTAAATTGATTTCTCTTTAAGTGATGTCTCTTTATTTGAGAAGTCTCTTTATAGTGATATCTCTTTAAAGCGATGTCTCTTTATAGTGATGTCTCTTTATAGTGATGTCTCCTTATAATGATGCCTCTTTACAGCGATGCCTCTTCAAAGTGATGTCTCTAAATGATGTCTCTTTAAAGTGATGTCTCTTTAAAGTGATGTCTCCTTAAGTGACGTCTCTTTATTGTGAATTCTCTTTAAAGTGATGTGTCTTTAAGTGATGTGTGTTTATAGTGATGTCTCTTTAAGTGATGTCTCTTTATTGTGAAGTCTCTTTGAAGTGATGTCTGTTTATAGTGATGTCTCCTTACAATGATGCTTGTTTACAGCGATGCCTCTTTAAAGTGATGTCTCTTTAAATTGATGTCTCTTTAAGTGATGTCTCTTTATTTGAGAAGTCTCTTTATAGTGATATCTCTTTAAAGCGATGTCTCTTTATAGTGATGTCTCTTTATAGTGATGTCTCCTTATAATGATGCCTCTTTACAGCGATGCCTCTTCAAAGTGATGTCTCTAAATGATGTCTCTTTAAAGTGATGTCTCTTTAAAGTGATGTCTCCTTAAGTGACGTCTCTTTATTGTGAATTCTCTTTAAAGTGATGTGTCTTTAAGTGATGTGTGTTTATAGTGATGTCTCTTTAAGTGATGTCTCTTTATAGTGATATCTCTTTAAAGCGATGTCTCTTTATAGTGATGTCTCTTTACAGTGATGTCTACTTATAATGTTGCCTCTTTACAGCGATGCCTCTTTATAGTGTTGCCCCTTTAAAGTGATGTCTCTTTACAGCGATGCCTCTTTAAAGTGATGTCTCTTTAAATTGATGTCTCTTTAAGTGATGTCTCTTTATTTGAGAAGTCTCTTTATAGTGATATCTCTTTAAAGCGATGTCTCTTTATAGTGATGTCTCTTTATAGTGATGTCTCCTTATAATGATGCCTCTTTACAGCGATGCCTCTTCGAAGTGATGTCTCTAAATGATGTCTCTTTAAAGTGATGTCTCTTTAAAGTGATGTCTCCTTAAGTGACGTCTCTTTATTGTGAATTCTCTTTAAAGTGATGTGTCTTTAAGTGATGTGTGTTTATAGTGATGTCTCTTTAAGTGATGTCTCTATATTGTGAAGTCTCTTTGAAGTGATGTCTCTTTATAGTGATGTCTCTTTATAGTGATGTCTCCTTACAATGATGCCTCTTTACAGCGATGCCTCTTTAAAGTGATGTCTCTTTAAATTGATGTCTCTTTAAGCGATGTCTCTTTATATGAGAAGTCTCTTTAAAGTGATGTCTCTTTAAGTGATGTCTCTTTATAGTGATGTCTCTTTAAGTGATGTCTCCTTATAATGATGCCTCTTTACAGCGATGCCTCTTTAAAGTGATGTCTCTTTAAGTGATGTATCTTTATTGTGAAGTCTCTTTAAAGTGATGTCTTTTTATAGTGAGGTCTCTTTACGTGATGTCTATTTAAAGTGATGTCTCTTTAAGTGATGTGTGTATATAGTGATGTCTTTTTATAGTGACGTCTCCTTATAGCGATGTCTCTTAAAAGTGATGTCTCTTTATAGTGATGTCTCTTTAGAAGTGATGTCTCTTTATAGTGATGAATCTTTATAGTGATGTCTCTTTATAGTGGTGAATCTTTATAGTGATGTCTCTTTATAGTGATGAATCTTTATAATGATGTCTCTTTAAAAGTGATGTCTCTTTATAGCGATGTCTCTTTAAAGTGATGCCTCTTTATAGTGATGTCTCTTTATTGTGATGTCTCCTTAAAGCGATGTCTCTTTATAGTGATGTCTCTTTATAGTGATGTCTCTTTATAGTGATGTCTCCTTATAATGATGCCTCTTTACAGCGATGCCTCTTTAAAGTGATGTCTCTTTGAAGTGATGTCTCATTAAGTGATGTCTCTTTATAGTGATGTCTCTTTACAGTGATGTCTCCTTATAATGTTGCCTCTTTACAGCGATGCCTCTTTATAGTGATGCCCCTTTAAAGTGATGGCTCTTTACAGCGATGCCTCTTTAAAGTGATGTCTCTTTAAAGTGATGTCTCCTTAAGTGACGTCTCTTTATTGTGAATTCTCTTTAAAGTGATGTGTCTTTAAGTGACGTGTGTTTATAGTGATGTCTCTTTAAGTGATGTCTCTTTATTGTGAAGTCTCTTTGAATTGATGTCTCTTTATAGTGATGTCTCCTTACAATGATGCCTCTTTACAGCGATGCCTCTTTAAAGTTATGTCTCTTTAAATTGATGTCTCTTTAAGTGATGTCTCTTTATTTGAGAAGTCTCTTTATAGTGATATCTCTTTAAAGCGATGTCTCTTTATAGTGATGTCTCTTTACAGTGATTTCTCCTTATAATGTTAGCTCTTTACAGCGATGCCTCTTTATAGTGATGCCCCTTTAAAGTGATGTCTCTTTACAGCGATGCCTCTTTATAGTGATGCCCCTTTAAAGTGATGTCTCTTTACAGCGATGCCTCTTTAAAGTGTTGTCTCTTTAAGTGATGTCTCTTTGAAGCGATGTCTCTTTAAGTGATGTCTCTTTATAGTGATGTCTCTTTACAGTGATGTCTCCTTATAATGTTGCCTCTTTACAGCGATGCCTCTTTATAGTGATGCCCCTTTAAAGTGATGTCTCTTTACAGCGATGCCTCTTTAAAGTGATGTCTCTTTAAATTGATTTCTCTTTAAGTGATGTCTCTTTATTTGAGAAGTCTCTTTATAGTGATATCTCTTTAAAGCGATGTCTCTTTATAGTGATGTCTCTTTATAGTGATGTCTCCTTATAATGATGCCTCTTTACAGCGATGCCTCTTCAAAGTGATGTCTCTAAATGATGTCTCTTTAAAGTGATGTCTCTTTAAAGTGATGTCTCCTTAAGTGACGTCTCTTTATTGTGAATTCTCTTTAAAGTGATGTGTCTTTAAGTGATGTGTGTTTATAGTGATGTCTCTTTAAGTGATGTCTCTTTATTGTGAAGTCTCTTTGAAGTGATGTCTGTTTATAGTGATGTCTCCTTACAATGATGCTTGTTTACAGCGATGCCTCTTTAAAGTGATGTCTCTTTAAATTGATGTCTCTTTAAGTGATGTCTCTTTATTTGAGAAGTCTCTTTATAGTGATATCTCTTTAAAGCGATGTCTCTTTATAGTGATGTCTCTTTATAGTGATGTCTCCTTATAATGATGCCTCTTTACAGCGATGCCTCTTCAAAGTGATGTCTCTAAATGATGTCTCTTTAAAGTGATGTCTCTTTAAAGTGATGTCTCCTTAAGTGACGTCTCTTTATTGTGAATTCTCTTTAAAGTGATGTGTCTTTAAGTGATGTGTGTTTATAGTGATGTCTCTTTAAGTGATGTCTCTATATTGTGAAGTCTCTTTGAAGTGATGTCTCTTTATAGTGATGTCTCTTTATAGTGATGTCTCCTTACAATGATGCCTCTTTACAGCGATGCCTCTTTAAAGTGATGTCTCTTTAAATTGATGTCTCTTTAAGCGATGTCTCTTTATATGAGAAGTCTCTTTAAAGTGATGTCTCTTTAAGTGATGTCTCTTTATAGTGATGTCTCTTTAAGTGATGTCTCCTTATAATGATGCCTCTTTACATAGATGCCTCTTTAAAGTGATGTCTCTTTAAGTGATGTATCTTTATTGTGAAGTCTCTTTAAAGTGATGTCTTTTTATAGTGAGGTCTCTTTACGTGATGTCTATTTAAAGTGATGTCTCTTTAAGTGATGTGTGTATATAGTGATGTCTTTTTATAGTGACGTCTCCTTATAGCGATGTCTCTTAAAAGTGATGTCTCTTTATAGTGATGTCTCTTTAGAAGTGATGTCTCTTTATAGTGATGAATCTTTATAGTGATCCTTCTTTATAGTGATGAATCTTTATACTGATGTCTCTTTATAGTGATGAATCTTTATAGTGATGTCTCTTTAAAAGTGATGTCTCTTTATAGCGATGTCTCTTTAAAGTGATGACTCTTTATAGTGATGTCTCTTTATTGTGATGTCTCCTTAAAGCGATGTCTCTTTATAGTGATGTTTCTTTATAGTGATGTCTCCTTATAATGATGCTTCTTTACAGCGATGCCTCTTTAAAGTGCTGTCTCTTTAAGTGATGTCTCTTTGAAGTGATGTCTCTTTACAGTGATGTCTCCTTATAATGTTGCCTCTTTACAGCGATGCCTCTTTATAGTGATGCCCCTTTAAAGTGATGTCTCTTTACAGCGATGCCTCTTTAAAGTGATGTCTCTTTAAAGTGATGTCTCCTTAAGTGACGTCTCTTTATTGTGAATTCTCTTTAAAGTGATATCTCTTTAAATTGATGTCTCTTTAAGTGATGTCTCTTTATTTGAGAAGTCTCTTTATAGTGATATCTCTTTAAAGCGATGCCTCTTTATAGTGTTGCCCCTTTAAAGTGATGTCTCTTTACAGCGATGCCTCTTTAAAGTGATGTCTCTTTAAATTGATGTCTCTTTAAGTGATGTCTCTTTATTTGAGAAGTCTCTTTATAGTGATATCTCTTTAAAGCGATGTCTCTTTATAGTGGTGTCTCTTTATAGTGATGTCTCCTTATAATGATGCCTCTTTACAGCGATGCCTCTTCGAAGTGATGTCTCTAAATGATGTCTCTTTAAAGTGATGTCTCTTTAAAGTGATGTCTCCTTAAGTGACGTCTCTTTATTGTGAATTCTCTTTAAAGTGATGTGTCTTTAAGTGATGTGTGTTTATAGTGATGTCTCTTTAAGTGATGTATCTATATTGTGAAGTCTCTTTGAAGTGATGTCTCTTTATAGTGATGTCTCTTTATAGTGATGTCTCCTTACAATGATGCCTCTTTACAGCGATGCCTCTTTAAAGTGATGTCTCTTTAAATTGATGTCTCTTTAAGCGATGTCTCTTTATATGAGAAGTCTCTTTAAAGTGATGTCTCTTTAAGTGATGTCTCTTTATAGTGATGTCTCTTTAAGTGATGTCTCCTTACAATGATGCCTCTTTACAGCGATGCCTCTTTAAAGTGATGTCTCTTTAAATTGATGTCTCTTTAAGCGATGTCTCTTTATTTGAGAAGTCTCTTTAAGTGATGTCTCTTTGTAGTGATGTCTCTTTAAGTGATGTGTCCTTATAATGATGCCTCTTTACAGCGATGCCTCTTTAAAGTGATGTCTCTGTACGTGAAGTCTCTTTATTGTGATGTCTCTTTAAATTGATGTCTCTATAAGTGATGTATCTTTATTGTGAAGTCTCTTTAAAGTGATGTCTTTTTATAGTGAGGTCTCTTTACATAATGTCTATTTAAAGTGATGTCTCTTTAAGTGATGTGTGTTTATAGTGATGTCTCTTTAGAAGTGATGTCTCTTTATAGTGATGAATCTTTATAGTGATGTCTCTTTATAGTGATGAATCTTTATAGTGATGTCTCTTTAAAAGTGATGTCTCTTTATAGCGATGTCTCTTAAAAGTGATGCCTCTTTATAGTGATGTGTCTTTATTGTGATGTCTCTTTAAAGCGATGTCTCTTTATAGTGATGTCTCTTTATAGTGATGTCTCCTTATAATGATGCTTCTTTACAGCGATGCCTCTTTAAAGTGTTGTCTCTTTAAGTGATGTCTCTTTGAAGTGATGTCTCTTTAAGTGATGTCTCTTTATAGTGATGTCTCTTTACAGTGATGTCTCCTTATAATGTTGCCTCTTTACAGCGATGCCTCTTTATAGTGATGCCCCTTTAAAGTGATGTCTCTTTACAGCGATGCCTCTTTAAAGTGATGTCTCTTTAAATTGATTTCTCTTTAAGTGATGTCTCTTTATTGTGAATTCTCTTTAAAGTGATGTGTCTTTAAGTGATGTGTGTTTATAGTGATGTCTCTTTAAGTGATGTCTCTTTATTGTGAAGTCTCTTTGAAGTGATGTCTGTTTATAGTGATGTCTCCTTACAATGATACTTGTTTACAGCGATGCCTCTTTAAAGTGATGTCTCTTTAAATTGATGTCTCTTTAAGTGATGTCTCTTTATTTGAGAAGTCTCTTTATAGTGATATCTCTTTAAAGCGATGTCTCTTTATAGTGATGTCTCTTTATAGTGATGTCTCCTTATAATGATGCCTCTTTACAGCGATGCCTCTTCAAAGTGATGTCTCTAAATGATGTCTCTTTAAAGTGATGTCTCTTTAAAGTGATGTCTCCTTAAGTGACGTCTCTTTATTGTGAATTCTCTTTAAAGTGATGTGTCTTTAAGTGATGTGTGTTTATAGTGATGTCTCTTTAAGTGATGTCTCTATATTGTGAAGTCTCTTTGAAGTGATGTCTCTTTATAGTGATGTCTCTTTATAGTGATGTCTCCTTACAATGATGCCTCTTTAAAGTGATGTCTCTTTAAATTGATGTCTCTTTAAGCGATGTCTCTTTATATGAGAAGTCTCTTTAAAGTGATGTCTCTTTAAGTGATGTCTCTTTATAGTGATGTCTCTTTAAGTGATGTCTCCTTATAATGATGCCTCTTTACATAGATGCCTCTTTAAAGTGATGTCTCTTTAAGTGATGTATCTTTATTGTGAAGTCTCTTTAAAGTGATGTCTTTTTATAGTGAGGTCTCTTTACGTGATGTCTATTTAAAGTGATGTCTCTTTAAGTGATGAATCTTTATAGTGATGTCTCTTTGAAAGTGATGTCTCTTTATAGCGATGTCTCTTTAAAGTGATGCCTCTTTATAGTGATGTCTCTTTATTGTGATGTCTCCTTAAAGCGATGTCTCTTTATAGTGATGTTTCTTTATAGTGATGTCTCCTTATAATGATGCTTCTTTACAGCGATGCCTCTTTAAAGTGCTGTCTCTTTAAGTGATGTCTCTTTGAAGTGATGTCTCTTTACAGTGATGTCTCCTTATAATGTTGCCTCTTTACAGCGATGCCTCTTTATAGTGATGCCCCTTTAAAGTGATGTCTCTTTACAGCGATGCCTCTTTAAAGTGATGTCTCTTTAAAGTGATGTCTCCTTAAGTGACGTCTCTTTATTGTGAATTCTCTTTAAAGTGATGTCTCTTTAAATTGATGTCTCTTTAAGTGATGTCTCTTTATTTGAGAAGTCTCTTTATAGTGATATCTCTTTAAAGCGATGTCTCTTTATAGTGATGTCTCTTTACAGTGATGTCTACTTATAATGTTGCCTCTTTACAGCGATGCCTCTTTATAGTGTTGCCCCTTTAAAGTGATGTCTCTTTACAGCGATGCCTCTTTAAAGTGATGTCTCTTTAAATTGATGTCTCTTTAAGTGATGTCTCTTTATTTGAGAAGTCTCTTTATAGTGATATCTCTTTAAAGCGATGTCTCTTTATAGTGGTGTCTCTTTATAGTGATGTCTCCTTATAATGATGCCTCTTTACAGCGATGCCTCTTCGAAGTGATGTCTCTAAATGATGTCTCTTTAAAGTGATGTCTCTTTAAAGTGATGTCTCCTTAAGTGACGTCTCTTTATTGTGAATTCTCTTTAAAGTGATGTGTCTTTAAGTGATGTGTGTTTATAGTGATGTCTCTTTAAGTGATGTCTCTATATTGTGAAGTCTCTTTGAAGTGATGTCTCTTTATAGTGATGTCTCTTTATAGTGATGTCTCCTTACAATGATGCCTCTTTACAGCGATGCCTCTTTAAAGTGATGTCTCTTTAAATTGATGTCTCTTTAAGCGATGTCTCTTTATATGAGAAGTCTCTTTAAAGTGATGTCTCTTTAAGTGATGTCTCTTTATAGTGATGTCTCTTTAAGTGATGTCTCCTTACAATGATGCCTCTTTACAGCGATGCCTCTTTAAAGTGATGTCTCTTTAAATTGATGTCTCTTTAAGCGATGTCTCTTTATTTGAGAAGTCTCTTTAAGTGATGTCTCTTTGTAGTGATGTCTCTTTAAGTGATGTGTCCTTATAATGATGCCTCTTTACAGCGATGCCTCTTTAAAGTGATGTCTCTGTACGTGAAGTCTCTTTATTGTGATGTCTCTTTAAATTGATGTCTCTATAAGTGATGTATCTTTATTGTGAAGTCTCTTTAAAGTGATGCCTTTTTATAGTGAGGTCTCTTTACATAATGTCTATTTAAAGTGATGTCTCTTTAAGTGATGAATCTTTATAGTGATGTCTCTTTATAGTGATGAATCTTTATAGTGATGTCTCTTTAAAAGTGATGTCTCTTTATAGCGATGTCTCTTAAAAGTGATGCCTCTTTATAGTGATGTGTCTTTATTGTGATGTCTCTTTAAAGCGATGTCTCTTTATAGTGATGTCTCTTTATAGTGATGTCTCCTTATAATGATGCTTCTTTACAGCGATGCCTCTTTAAAGTGTTGTCTCTTTAAGTGATGTCTCTTTGAAGTGATGTCTCTTTATAGTGATGTCTCTTTACAGTGATGTCTCCTTATAATGTTGCCTCTTTACAGCGATGCCTCTTTATAGTGATGCCCCTTTAAAGTGATGTCTCTTTACAGCGATGCCTCTTTAAAGTGATGTCTCTTTAAATTGATTTCTCTTTAAGTGATGTCTCTTTATTTGAGAAGTCTCTTTATAGTGATATCTCTTTAAAGCGATGTCTCTTTATAGTGATGTCTCTTTATAGTGATGTCTCCTTATAATGATGCCTCTTTACAGCGATGCCTCTTCAAAGTGATGTCTCTAAATGATGTCTCTTTAAAGTGATGTCTCTTTAAAGTGATGTCTCCTTAAGTGACGTCTCTTTATTGTGAATTCTCTTTAAAGTGATGTGTCTTTAAGTGATGTGTGTTTATAGTGATGTCTCTTTAAGTGATGTCTCTTTATTGTGAAGTCTCTTTGAAGTGATGTCTGTTTATAGTGATGTCTCCTTACAATGATACTTGTTTACAGCGATGCCTCTTTAAAGTGATGTCTCTTTAAATTGATGTCTCTTTAAGTGATGTCTCTTTATTTGAGAAGTCTCTTTATAGTGATATCTCTTTAAAGCGATGTCTCTTTATAGTGATGTCTCTTTATAGTGATGTCTCCTTATAATGATGCCTCTTTACAGCGATGCCTCTTCAAAGTGATGTCTCATAATGATGTCTCTTTAAAGTGATGTCTCTTTAAAGTGATGTCTCCTTAAGTGACGTCTCTTTATTGTGAATTCTCTTTAAAGTGATGTGTCTTTAAGTGATGTGTGTTTATAGTGATGTCTCTTTAAGTGATGTCTCTATATTGTGAAGTCTCTTTGAAGTGATGTCTCTTTATAGTGATGTCTCTTTATAGTGATGTCTCCTTACAATGATGCCTCTTTAAAGTGATGTCTCTTTAAATTGATGTCTCTTTAAGCGATGTCTCTTTATATGAGAAGTCTCTTTAAAGTGATGTCTCTTTAAGTGATGTCTCTTTATAGTGATGTCTCTTTAAGTGATGTCTCCTTATAATGATGCCTCTTTACATAGATGCCTCTTTAAAGTGATGTCTCTTTAAGTGATGTATCTTTATTGTGAAGTCTCTTTAAAGTGATGTCTTTTTATAGTGAGGTCTCTTTACGTGATGTCTATTTAAAGTGATGTCTCTTTAAGTGATGTGTGTATATAGTGATGTCTTTTTATAGTGACGTCTCCTTATAGCGATGTCTCTTAAAAGTGATGTCTCTTTATAGTGATGTCTCTTTAGAAGTGATGTCTCTTTATAGTGATGAATCTTTATAGTGATCTCTCTTTATAGTGATGAATATTTATACTGATGTCTCTTTATAGTGATGAATCTTTATAGTGATATCTCTTTAAAAGTGATGTCTCTTTATAGCGATGTCTCTTTAAAGTGATGCCTCTTTATAGTGATGTCTCTTTATTGTGATGTCTCCTTATAATGATGCTTCTTTACAGCGATGCCTCTTTAAAGTGCTGTCTCTTTAAGTGATGTCTCTTTGAAGTGATGTCTCTTTACAGTGATGTCTCCTTATAATGTTGCCTCTTTACAGCGATGCCTCTTTATAGTGATGCCCCTTTAAAGTGATGTCTCTTTACAGCGATGCCTCTTTAAAGTGATGTCTCTTTAAAGTGATGTCTCCTTAAGTGACGTCTCTTTATTGTGAATTCTCTTTAAAGTAATGTGTCTTTAAGTGATGTGTGTTTATAGTGATGTCTCTTTAAGTGATGTCTCTGTATTGTGAAGTCTCCTTGAAGTGATGTCTCTTTATAGTGATGTCTCCTTACAATGATGCCTCTTTACAGCGATGCCTCTTTAAAGTGATGTCTCTTTAAATTGATGTCTCTTTAAGTGATGTCTCTTTATTTGAGAAGTCTCTTTATAGTGATATCTCTTTAAAGCGGTTTCTCTTTATAGTGATGTCTCTTTACAGTGATGTCTACTTATAATGTTGCCTCTTTACAGCGATGCCTCTTTATAGTGTTGCCCCTTTAAAGTGATGTCTCTTTACAGCGATGCCTCTTTAAAGTGATGTCTCTTTAAATTGATGTCTCTTTAAGTGATGTCTCTTTATTTGAGAAGTCTCTTTATAGTGATATCTCTTTAAAGCGATGTCTCTTTATAGTGATGTCTCTTTATAGTGATGTTTCCTTATAATGATGCCTCTTTACAGCGATGCCTCTTCGAAGTGATGTCTCTAAATGATGTCTCTTTAAAGTGATGTCTCTTTAAAGTGATGTCTCCTTAAGTGACGTCTCTTTATTGTGAATTCTCTTTAAAGTGATGTGTCTTTAAGTGATGTGTGTTTATAGTGATGTCTCTTTAAGTGATGTCTCTATATTGTGAAGTCTCTTTGAAGTGATGTCTCTTTATAGTGATGTCTCTTTATAGTGATGTCTCCTTACAATGATGCCTCTTTACAGCGATGCCTCTTTAAAGTGATGTCTCTTTAAATTGATGTCTCTTTAAGCGATGTCTCTTTATTTGAGAAGTCTCTTTAAGTGATGTCTCTTTGTAGTGATGTCTCTTTAAGTGATGTGTCCTTATAATGATGCCTCTTTACAGCGATGCCTCTTTAAAGTGATGTCTCTGTACGTGAAGTCTCTTTATTGTGATGTCTCTTTAAAGTGATGTCTCTATAAGTGAAGTATCTTTATTGTGAAGTCTCTTTAAAGTGATTTCTTTTTATAGTGAGGTCTCTTTACGTAATGTCTATTTAAAGTGATGTCTCTTTAAGTGATGTGTGTTTATAGTGATGTCTCTTTAGAAGTGATGTCTCTTTATAGTGATGAATCTTTATAGTGATGTCTCTTTATAGTGATGAATCTTTATAGTGATGTCTCTTTAAAAGTGATGTCTCTTTATAGCGATGTCTCTTAAAAGTGATGCCTCTTTATAGTGATGTCTCTTTATTGTGATGTCTCTTTAAAGCGATGTCTCTTTATAGTGATGTCTCTTTATAATGATGTCTCCTTATAATGATGCTTCTTTACAGCGATGCCTCTTTAAAGTGTTGTCTCTTTAAGTGATGTCTCTTTGAAGTGATGTCTCTTTAAGTGATGTCTCTTTATAGTGATGTCTCTTTACAGTGATGTCTCCTTATAATGTTGCCTCTTTACAGCGATGCCTCTTTATAGTGATGCCCCTTTAAAGTGATGTCTCCTTAAGTGACGTCTCTTTATTGTGAATTCTCTTTAAAGTGATGTGTCTTTAAGTGATGTGTGTTTATAGTGATGTCTCTTTAAGTGATGTCTCTTTATTGTGAAGTCTCTTTGAAGTGATGTCTCTTTATAGTGATGTCTCTTTGTAGTGATGTCTCCTTACAATGATGCCTCTTTACAGCGATGCCTCTTTAAAGTGATGTCTCTTTAAATTGATGTCTCTTTAAGTGATGTCTCTTTATTTGAGAAGTCTCTTTAAAGTGATGTCTCTTTAAGTGATGTCTCTTTATAGTGATGTCTCTTTGTAGTGATGTGTCCTTACAATGATGCCTCTTTACAGCGATGCGTCTTTAAAGTGATGTCTCTTTAAATTGATGTCTCTTTAAGCGATGTCTCTTTATATGAGAAGTCTCTTTAAAGTGATGTCTCTTTAAGTGATGTCTCTTTATAGTGATGTCTCTTTAAGTGATGTCTCCTTATAATGATGCCTCTTTACATAGATGCCTCTTTAAAGTGATGTCTCTTTAAATGATGTATCTTTATTGTGAAGTCTCTTTAAAGTGATGTCTTTTTATAGTGAGGTCTCTTTACGTGATCTCTATTTAAAGTGATGTCTCTTTAAGTGATGTGTGTATATAGTGATGTCTTTTTATAGTGACGTCTCCTTATAGCGATGTCTCTTAAAAGTGATGTCTCTTTATAGTGATGTCTCTTTAGAAGTGATGTCTCTTTATAATGATGAATCTTTATAGTGATGAATCTTTATACTGATGTCTCTTTACAGTGATGTCTCCTTATAATGTTGCCTCTTTACAGCGATGCCTCTTTATAGTGATGCCCCTTTAAAGTGATGTCTCTTTACAGCGATGCCTCTTTAAAGTGATGTCTCTTTAAAGTGATGTCTCCTTAAGTGACGTCTCTTTATTGTGAATTCTCTTTAAAGTGATGTGTCTTTAAGTGATGTGTGTTTATAGTGATGTCTCTTTAAGTGATGTCTCTTTATTGTGAAGTCTCTTTGAATTGATGTCTCTTTATAGTGATGTCTCTTTATAGTGATGTCTCCTTACAATGATGCCTCTTTACAGCGATGCCTCTTTAAAGTGATGTCTCTTTAAATTGATGTCTCTTTAAGTGATGTCTCTTTATTTGAGAAGTCTCTTTATAGTGATATCTCTTTAAAGCGATGTCTCTTTATAGTGATGTCTCTTTACAGTGATGTCTACTTATAATGTTGCCTCTTTACAGCGATGCCTCTTTATAGTGTTGCCCCTTTAAAGTGATGTCTCTTTACAGCGATGCCTCTTTAAAGTGATGTCTCTTTAAATTGATGTCTCTTTAAGTGATGTCTCTTTATTTGAGAAGTCTCTTTATAGTGATATCTCTTTAAAGCGATGTCTCTTTATAGTGGTGTCTCTTTATAGTGATGTCTCCTTATAATGATGCCTCTTTACAGCGATGCCTCTTCGAAGTGATGTCTCTAAATGATGTCTCTTTAAAGTGATGTCTCTTTAAAGTGATGTCTCCTTAAGTGACGTCTCTTTATTGTGAATTCTCTTTAAAGTGATGTGTCTTTAAGTGATGTGTGTTTATAGTGATGTCTCTTTAAGTGATGTCTCTATATTGTGAAGTCTCTTTGAAGTGATGTCTCTTTATAGTGATGTCTCTTTATAGTGATGTCTCCTTACAATGATGCCTCTTTACAGCGATGCCTCTTTAAAGTGATGTCTCTTTAAATTGATGTCTCTTTAAGCGATGTCTCTTTATATGAGAAGTCTCTTTAAAGTGATGTCTCTTTAAGTGATGTCTCTTTATAGTGATGTCTCTTTAAGTGATGTCTCCTTACAATGATGCCTCTTTACAGCGATGCCTCTTTAAAGTGATGTCTCTTTAAATTGATGTCTCTTTAAGCGATGTCTCTTTATTTGAGAAGTCTCTTTAAGTGATGTCTCTTTGTAGTGATGTCTTTTTAAGTGATGTGTCCTTATAATGATGCCTCTTTACAGCGATGCCTCTTTAAAGAGATGTCTCTGTACGTGAAGTCTCTTTATTGTGATGTCTCTTTAAAGTGATGTCTCTATAAGTGATGTATCTTTATTGTGAAGTCTCTTTCAAGCGATGTCTTTTTATAGTGAGGTCTCTTTACGTAATGTCTATTTAAAGTGATGTCTCTTTAAGTGATGTGTGTTTATAGTGATGTCTCTTTAGAAGTGATGTCTCTTTATAGTGATGAATCTTTATAGTGATGTCTCTTTATAGTGATGAATCTTTATAGTGATGTCTCTTTAAAAGTGATGTCTCTTTATAGCGATGTCTCTTAAAAGTGATGCCTCTTTATAGTGATGTCTCTTTATTGTGATGTCTCTTTAAAGCGATGTCTCCTTATAGTGATGTCTCTTTATAGTGATGTCTCCTTATAATGATGCTTCTTTACAGCGATGCCTCTTTAAAGTGTTGTCTCTTTAAGTGATGTCTCTTTGAAGTGATGTCTCTTTAAGTGATGTCTCTTTATAGTGATGTCTCTTTACAGTGATGTCTCCTTATAATGTTGCCTCTTTACAGCGATGCCTCTTTATAGTGTTGCCCCTTTAAAGTGATGTCTCTTTACAGCGATGCCTCTTTAAAGTGATGTCTCTTTAAATTGATGTCTCTTTAAGTGATGTCTCTTTATTTGAGAAGTCTCTTTATAGTGATATCTCTTTAAAGCGATGTCTCTTTATAGTGATGTCTCTTTATAGTGATGTCTCCTTATAATGATGCCTCTTTACAGCGATGCCTCTTCGAAGTGATGTCTCTAAATGATGTCTCTTTAAAGTGATGTCTCTTTAAAGTGATGTCTCCTTAAGTGACGTCTCTTTATTGTGAATTCTCTTTAAAGTGATGTGTCTTTAAGTGATGTGTGTTTATAGTGATGTCTCTTTAAGTGATGTATCTATATTGTGAAGTCTCTTTGAAGTGATGTCTCTTTATAGTGATGTCTCTTTATAGTGATGTCTCCTTACAATGATGCCTCTTTACAGCGATGCCTCTTTAAAGTGATGTCTCTTTAAATTGATGTCTCTTTAAGCGATGTCTCTTTATATGAGAAGTCTCTTTAAAGTGATGTCTCTTTAAGTGATGTCTCTTTATAGTGATGTCTCTTTAAGTGATGTCTCCTTACAATGATGCCTCTTTACAGCGATGCCTCTTTAAAGTGATGTCTCTTTAAATTGATGTCTCTTTAAGCGATGTCTCGTTATTTGAGAAGTCTCTTTAAGTGATGTCTCTTTGTAGTGATGTCTCTTTAAGTGATGTGTCCTTATAATGATGCCTCTTTACAGCGATGCCTCTTTAAAGTGATGTCTCTGTAGGTGAAGTCTCTGTATTGTGATGTCTCTTTAAAGTGATGTCTCTATAAGTGATGTATCTTTATTGTGAAGTCTCTTTAAAGTGATGTCTTTTTATAGTGAGGTCTCTTTACGTAATGTCTATTTAAAGTGAAGTCTCTTTAAGTGATGTGTGTTTATAGTGATGTCTCTTTAGAAGTGATGTCTCTTTATAGTGATGAATCTTTATAGTGATGTCTCTTTATAGTGATGAATCTTTATAGTGATGTCTCTTTAAAAGTGATGTCTCTTTATAGCGATGTCTCTTAAAAGTGATGCCTCTTTATAGTGATGTCTCTTTATTGTGATGTCTCTTTAAAGCGATGTCTCTTTATAGTGATGCGTCTTTATAATGATGTCTCCTTATAATGATGCTTCTTTACAGCGATGCCTCTTTAAAGTGTTGTCTCTTTAAGTGATGTCTCTTTGAAGTGATGTCTCTTTAAGGGATGTCTCTTTATAGTAATGTCTCTTTACAGTGATGTCTCTTTATTGTGAAGTCTCTTTGAAGTGATGTCTCTTTATAGTGATGTCTCTTTGTAGTGATGTCTCCTTACAATGATGCCTCTTTACAGCGATGCCTCTTTAAAGTGATGTCTCTTTAAAGTGATGTCTCCTTAAGTGACGTCTCTTTATTGTGAATTCTCTTTAAAGTGATGTGTCTTTAAGTGATGTGTGTTTATAGTGATGTCTCTTTAAGTGATGTCTCTTTATTGTGAAGTCTCTTTGAAGTGATGTCTCTTTATAGTGATGTCTCTTTGTAGTGATGTCTCCTTACAATGATGCCTCTTTACAGCGATGCCTCTTTAAAGTGATGTCTCTTTAAAGTGATGTCTCCTTAAGTGACGTCTCTTTATTGTGAATTCTCTTTAAAGTGATGTGTCTTTAAGTGATATGTGTTTATAGTGATGTCTCTTTAAGTGATGTCTCTGTATTGTGAAGTCTCCTTGAAGTGATGTCTCTTTATAGTGATGTCTCCTTACAATGATGCCTCTTTACAGCGATGCCTCTTTAAAGTGATGTCTCTTTAAATTGATGTCTCTTTAAGTGATGTCTCTTTATTTGAGAAGTCTCTTTATAGTGATATCTCTTTAAAGCGATGTCTCTTTATAGTGATGTCTCTTTACAGTGATGTCTACTTATAATGTTGCCTCTTTACAGCGATGCCTCTTTATAGTGTTGCCACTTTAAAGTGATGTCTCTTTACAGCGATGCCTCTTTAAAGTGATGTCTCTTTAAATTGATGTCTCTTTAAGTGATGTCTCTTTATTTGAGAAGTCTCTTTATAGTGATATCTCTTTAAAGCGATGTCTCTTTATAGTGATGTCTCTTTATAGTGATGTCTCCTTATAATGATGCCTCTTTACAGCGATGCCTCTTCGAAGTGATGTCTCTAAATGATGTCTCTTTAAAGTGATGTCTCTTTAAAGTGATGTCTCCTTAAGTGACGTCTCTTTATTGTGAATTCTCTTTAAAGTGATGTGTCTTTAAGTGATGTGTGTTTATAGTGATGTCTCTTTAAGTGATGTCTCTATATTGTGAAGTCTCTTTGAAGTGATGTCTCTTTATAGTGATGTCTCTTTATAGTGATGTCTCCTTACAATGATGCCTCTTTACAGCGATGCCTCTTTAAAGTGATGTCTCTTTAAATTGATGTCTCTTTAAGCGATGTCTCTTTATTTGAGAAGTCTCTTTAAGTGATGTCTCTTTGTAGTGATGTCTCTTTAAGTGATGTGTCCTTATAATGATGCCTCTTTACAGCGATGCCTCTTTAAAGTGATGTCTCTGTACGTGAAGTCTCTTTATTGTGATGTCTCTTTAAAGTGATGTCTCTATAAGTGATGTATCTTTATTGTGAAGTCTCTTTAAAGTGATGTCTTTTTATAGTGAGGTCTCTTTACGTAATGTCTATTTAAAGTGATGTCTCTTTAAGTGATGTGTGTTTATAGTGATGTCTCTTTAGAAGTGATGTCTCTTTATAGTGATGAATCTTTATAGTGATGTCTCTTTATAGTGATGAATCTTTATAGTGATGTCACTTTAAAAGTGATGTCTCTTTATAGCGATGTCTCTTAAAAGTGATGCCTCTTTATAGTGATGTGTCTTTATTGTGATGTCTCTTTAAAGCGATGTCTCTTTATAGTGATGTCTCTTTATAGTGATGTCTCCTTATAATGATGCTTCTTTACAGCGATGCCTCTTTAAAGTGTTGTCTCTTTAAGTGATGTCTCTTTGAAGTGATGTCTCTTTAAGTGATGTCTCTTTATAGTGATGTCTCTTTACAGTGATGTCTCCTTATAATGTTGCCTCTTTACAGCGATGCCTCTTTATAGTGATGCCCCTTTAAAGTAATGTCTCTTTACAGCGATGCCTCTTTAAAGTGATGTCTCTTTAAATTGATTTCTCTTTAAGTGATGTCTCTTTATTTGAGAAGTCTCTTTATAGTGATATCTCTTTAAAGCGATGTCTCTTTATAGTGATGTCTCCTTATAATGATGCCTCTTTACAGCGATGCCTCTTCAAAGTGATGTCTCTAAATGATGTCTCTTTAAAGTGATGTCTCTTTAAAGTGATGTCTCCTTAAGTGACGTCTCTTTATTGTGAATTCTCTTTAAAGTGATGTGTCTTTAAGTGATGTGTGTTTATAGTGATGTCTCTTTAAGTGATGTCTCTATATTGTGAAGTCTCTTTGAAGTGATGTCTCTTTATAGTGATGTCTCTTTATAGTGATGTCTCCTTACAATGATGCCTCTTTAAAGTGATGTCTCTTTAAATTGATGTCTCTTTAAGCGATGTCTCTTTATATGAGAAGTCTCTTTAAAGTGATGTCTCTTTAAGTGATGTCTCTTTATAGTGTTGTCTCTTTAAGTGATGTCTCCTTATAATGATGCCTCTTTACATAGATGCCTCTTTAAAGTGATGTCTCTTTAAGTGATGTATCTTTATTGTGAAGTCTCTTTAAAGTGATGTCTTTTTATAGTGAGGTCTCTTTACGTGATGTCTATTTAAAGTGATGTCTCTTTAAGTGATGTGTGTATATAGTGATGTCTTTTTATAGTGACGTCTCCTTATAGCGATGTCTCTTAAAAGTGATGTCTCTTTATAGTGATGTCTCTTTAGAAGTGATGTCTCTTTATAGTGATGAATCTTTATAGTGATCTCTCTTTATAGTGATGAATCTTTATACTGATGTCTCTTTATAGTGATGAATCTTTATAGTGATGTCTCTTTAAAAGTGATGTCTCTTTATAGCGATGTCTCTTTAAAGTGATGCCTCTTTATAGTGATGTCTCTTTATTGTGATGTCTCCTTAAAGCGATGTCTCTTTATAGTGATGTGTCTTTATAGTGATGTCTCCTTATAATGATGCTTCTTTACAGCGATGCCTCTTTAAAGTGCTGTCTCTTTAAGTGATGTCTCTTTGAAGTGATGTCTCTTTACAGTGATGTCTCCTTATAATGTTGCCTCTTTACAGCGATGCCTCTTTATAGTGATGCCCCTTTAAAGTGATGTCTCTTTACAGCGATGCCTCTTTAAAGTGATGTCTCTTTAAAGTGATGTCTCCTTAAGTGACGTCTCTTTATTGTGAATTCTCTTTAAAGTGATGTGTCTTTAAGTGATGTGTGTTTATAGTGATGTCTCTTTAAGTGATGTCTCTGTATTGTGAAGTCTCCTTGAAGTGATGTCTCTTTATAGTGATGTCTCCTTACAATGATGCCTCTTTACAGCGATGCCTCTTTAAAGTGATGTCTCTTTAAATTGATGTCTCTTTAAGTGATGTCTCTTTATTTGAGAAGTCTCTTTATAGTGATATCTCTTTAAAGCGATGTCTCTTTATAGTGATGTCTCTTTACAGTGATGTCTACTTATAATGTTGCCTCTTTACAGCGATGCCTCTTTATAGTGTTGCCCCTTTAAAGTGATGTCTCTTTACAGCGATGCCTCTTTAAAGTGATGTCTCTTTAAATTGATGTCTCTTTAAGTGATGTCTCTTTATTTGAGAAGTCTCTTTATAGTGATATCTCTTTAAAGCGATGTCTCTTTATAGTGATGTCTCTTTATAGTGATGTCTCCTTATAATGATGCCTCTTTACAGCGATGCCTCTTCGAAGTGATATCTCTAAATGATGTCTCTTTAAAGTGATGTCTCTTTAAAGTGATGTCTCCTTAAGTGACGTCTCTTTATTGTGAATTCTCTTTAAAGTGATGTGTCTTTAAGTGATGTGTGTTTATAGTGATGTCTCTTTAAGTATTGTCTCTATATTGTGAAGTCTCTTTGAAGTGATGTCTCTTTATAGTGATGTCTCTTTATAGTGATGTCTCCTTACAATGATGCCTCTTTACAGCGATGCCTCTTTAAAGTGATGTCTCTTTAAATTGATGTCTCTTTAAGCGATGTCTCTTTATTTGAGAAGTCTCTTTAAGTGATGTCTCTTTGTAGTGATGTCTCTTTAAGTGATGTGTCCTTATAATGATGCCTCTTTACAGCGATGCCTCTTTAAAGTGATGTCTCTGTACGTGAAGTCTCTTTATTGTGATGTCTCTTTAAAGTGATGTCTCTATAAGTGATGTATCTTTATTGTGAAGTCTCTTTAAAGTGATGTCTTTTTATAGTGAGGTCTCTTTACGTAATGTCTATTTAAAGTGATGTCTCTTTAAGTGATGTGTGTTTATAGTGATGTCTCTTTAGAAGTGATGTCTCTTTATAGTGATGAATCTTTATAGTGATGTCTCTTTATAGTGATGAATCTTTATAGTGATGTCTCTTTAAAAGTGATGTCTCTTTATAGCGATGTCTCTTAAAAGTGATGCCTCTTTATAGTGATGTCTCTTTATTGTGATGTCTCTTTAAAGCGATGTCTCTTTATAGTGATGCGTCTTTATAATGATGTCTCCTTATAATGATGCTTCTTTACAGCGATGCCTCTTTAAAGTGTTGTCTCTTTAAGTGATGTCTCTTTGAAGTGATGTCTCTTTAAGTGATGTCTCTTTATAGTGATGTCTCTTTACAGTGATGTCTCCTTATAATGTTGCCTCTTTACAGCGATGCCTCTTTATAGTGATGCCCCTTTAAAGTGATGTCTCCTTAAGTGACGTCTCTTTATTGTGAATTCTCTTTAAAGTGATGTGTCTTTAAGTGATGTGTGTTTATAGTGATGTCTCTTTAAGTGATGTCTCTTTATTGTGAAGTATCTTTGAAGTGATGTCTCTTTATAGTGATGTCTCTTTGTAGTGATGTCTCCTTACAATGATGCCTCTTTACAGCGATGCCTCTTTAAAGTGATGTCTCTTTAAATTGATGTCTCTTTAAGTGATGTCTCTTTATTTGAGAAGTCTCTTTAAAGTGATGTCTCTTTAAGTGATGTCTCTTTATAGTGATGTCTCTTTGTAGTGATGTGTCCTTACAATGATGCCTCTTTACAGCGATGCCTCTTTAAAGTGATGTCTCTTTAAATTGATGTCTCTTTAAGCGATGTCTCTTTATATGAGAAGTCTCTTTAAAGTGATGTCTCTGTAAGTGATGTCTCTTTATAGTGATGTCTCTTTAAGTGATGTCTCCTTATAATGATGCCTCTTTACATAGATGCCTCTTTAAAGTGATGTCTCTTTAAGTGATGTCTTTTTATAGTGAGGTCTCTTTACGTGATGTCTATTTAAAGTGATGTCTCTTTAAGTGATGTGTGTATATAGTGATGTCTTTTTATAGTGACGTCTCCTTATAGCGATGTCTCTTAAAAGTGATGTCTCTTTATAGTGATGTCTCTTTAGAAGTGATGTCTCTTTATAGTGATGAATCTTTATAGTGATCTCTTTATAGTGATGAATCTTTATACTGATATCTCTTTACAGTGATGTCTCCTTATAATGTTGCCTCTTTACAGCGATGCTTCTTTATAGTGATGCCCCTTTAAAGTGATGTCTCTTTACAGCGATGCCTCTTTAAAGTGATGTCTCTTTAAAGTGATGTCTCCTTAAGTGACGTCTCTTTATTGTGAATTCTCTTTAAAGTGATGTGTCTTTAAGTGATGTGTGTTTATAGTGATGTCTCTTTAAGTGATGTCTCTTTATTTGAGAAGTCTCTTTATAGTGATATCTCTTTAAAGCGATGTCTCTTTATAGTGATGTCTCTTTATAGTGATGTCTCCTTATAATGATGCCTCTTTACAGCGATGCCTCTTCGAAGTGATGTCTCTAAATGATGTCTCTTTAAAGTGATGTCTCTTTAAAGTGATGTCTCCTTAAGTGACGTCTCTTTATTGTGAATTCTCTTTAAAGTGATGTGTCTTTAAGTGATGTGTGTTTATAGTGATGTCTCTTTAAGTGATGTCTCTATATTGTGAAGTCTCTTTGAAGTGATGTCTCTTTATAGTGATGTCTCTTTATAGTGATGTCTCCTTACAATGATGCCTCTTTACAGCGATGCCTCTTTAAAGTGATGTCTCTTTAAATTGATGTCTCTTTAAGCGATGTCTCTTTATTTGAGAAGTCTCTTTAAGTGATGTCTCTTTGTAGTGATGTCTCTTTAAGTGATGTGTCCTTATAATGATGCCTCTTTACAGCGATGCCTCTTTAAAGTGATGTCTCTGTACGTGAAGTCTCTTTATTGTGATGTCTCTTTAAAGTGATGTCTCTATAAGTGATGTATCTTTATTGTGAAGTCTCTTTAAAGTGATGTCTTTTTATAGTGAGGTCTCTTTACGTAATGTCTATTTAAAGTGATGTCTCTTTAAGTGATGTGTGTTTATAGTGATGTCTCTTTAGAAGTGATGTCTCTTTATAGTGATGAATCTTTATAGTGATGTCTCTTTATAGTGATGAATCTTTATAGTGATGTCTCTTTAAAAGTGATGTCTCTTTATAGCGGTGTCTCTTAAAAGTGATGCCTCTTTATAGTGATGTGTCTTTATTGTGATGTCTCTTTAAAGCGATGTCTCTTTATAGTGATGTCTCTTTGAAGTGATGTCTCTTTAAGTGATGTCTCTTTATAGTGATGTCTCTTTACAGTGATGTCTCCTTATAATGTTGCCTCTTTACAGCGATGCCTCTTTATAGTGATGCCCCTTTAAAGTGATGTCTCTTTACAGCGATGCCTCTTTAAAGTGATGTCTCTTTAAATTGATTTATCTTTAAGTGATGTCTCTTTATTTGAGAAGTCTCTTTATAGTGATATCTCTTTAAAGCGATGTCTCTTTATAGTGATGTCTCTTTATAGTGATGTCTCCTTATAATGATGCCTCTTTACAGCGATGCCTCTTCAAATTGATGTCTCTAAATGATGTCTCTTTAAAGTGATGTCTCTTTAAAGTGATGTCTCCTTAAGTGACGTCTCTTTATTGTGAATTCTCTTTAAAGTGATGTGTCTTTAAGTGATGTGTGTTTATAGTGATGTCTCTTTAAGTGATGTCTCTTTATTGTGAAGTCTCTTTGAAGTGATGTCTGTTTATAGTGATGTCTCCTTACAATGATACTTGTTTACAGCGATGCCTCTTTAAAGTGATGTCTCTTTAAATTGATGTCTCTTTAAGTGATGTCTCTTTATTTGAGAAGTCTCTTTATAGTGATATCTCTTTAAAGCGATGTCTCTTTATAGTGATGTCTCTTTATAGTGATGTCTCCTTATAATGATGCCTCTTTACAGCGATGCCTCTTCAAAGTGATGTCTCTAAATGATGTCTCTTTAAAGTGATGTCTCTTTAAAGTGATGTCTCCTTAAGTGACGTCTCTTTATTGTGAATTCTCTTTAAAGTGATGTGTCTTTAAGTGATGTGTGTTTATAGTGATGTCTCTTTAAGTGATGTCTCTATATTGTGAAGTCTCTTTGAAGTGATGTCTCTTTATAGTGATGTCTCTTTATAGTGATGTCTCCTTACAATGATGCCTCTTTAAAGTGATGTCTCTTTAAATTGATGTCTCTTTAAGCGATGTCTCTTTATATGAGAAGTCTCTTTAAAGTGATGTCTCTTTAAGTGATGTCTCTTTATAGTGATGTCTCTTTAAGTGATGTCTCCTTATAATGATGCCTCTTTACATAGATGCCTCTTTAAAGTGATGTCTCTTTAAGTGATGTATCTTTATTGTGAAGTCTCTTTAAAGTGATGTCTTTTTATAGTGAGGTCTCTTTACGTGATGTCTATTTAAAGTGATGTCTCTTTAAGTGATGTGTGTATATAGTGATGTCTTTTTATAGTGACGTCTCCTTATAGCGATGTCTCTTAAAAGTGATGTCTCTTTATAGTGATGCGTCTTTATAATGATGTCTCCTTATAATGATGCTTCTTTACAGCGATGCCTCTTTAAAGTGTTGTCTCTTTAAGTGATGTCTCTTTGAAGTGATGTCTCTTTAAGTGATGTCTCTTTATAGTGATGTCTCTTTACAGTGATGTCTCCTTATAATATTGCCTCTTTACAGCGATGCCTCTTTATAGTGATGCCCGCTTTAAAGTGATGTCTCCTTAAGTGACGTCTCTTTATTGTGAATTCTCTTTAAAGTGATGTGTCTTTAAGTGATGTGTGTTTATAGTGATGTCTCTTTAAGTGATGTCTCTTTATTGTGAAGTCTCTTTGAAGTGATGTCTCTTTATAGTGATGTCTCTTTGTAGTGATGTCTCCTTACAATGATGCCTCTTTACAGCGATGCCTCTTTAAAGTGATGTCTCTTTAAATTGATGTCTCTTTAAGTGATGTCTCTATTTTTGAGAAGTCTCTTTAAAGTGATGTCTCTTTAAGTGATGTCTCTTTATAGTGATGTCTCTTTGTAGTGATGTGTCCTTACAATGATGCCTCTTTACAGCGATGCCTCTTTAAAGTGATGTCTCTTTAAATTGATGTCTCTTTAAGCGATGTCTCTTTATATGAGAAGTCTCTTTAAAGTGATGTCTCTTTAAGTGATGTCTCTTTATAGTGATGTCTCTTTAAGTGATGTCTCCTTATAATGATGCCTCTTTACATAGATGCCTCTTTAAAGTGATGTCTCTTTAAGTGATGTATCTTTATTGTGAAGTCTCTTTAAAGTGATGTCTTTTTATAGTGAGGTCTCTTTACGTGATGTCTATTTAAAGTGATGTCTCTTTAAGTGATGTGTGTATATAGTGATGTCTTTTTATAGTGACGTCTCCTTATAGCGATGTCTCTTAAAAGTGATGTCTCTTTATAGTGATGTCTCTTTAGAAGTGATGTCTCTTTATAGTGATGAATCTTTATAGTGATGTCTCTTTATAGTGATGAATCTTTATAGTGATCTCTCTTTATAGTGATGTCTCCTTATAATGTTGTCTCTTTACAGCGATGCCTCTTTAAAGTGATGTCTCTTTAAAGTGATGTCTCCTTAAGTGACGTCTCTTTATTGTGAATTCTCTTTAAAGTGATGTGTCTTTAAGTGATGTGTGTTTATAGTGATGTCTCTTTAAGTGATGTCTCTTTATTGTGAAGTCTCTTTGAATTGATGTCTCTTTATAGTGATGTCTCTTTATAGTGATGTCTCCTTATAATAATGCTTCTTTACAGCGATGCCTCTTTAAAGTGTTGTCTCTTTAAGTGATGTCTCTTTGAAGTGATGTCTCTTTAAGTGATGTCTCTTTGAAGTGATGTCTCTTTAAGTGATGTCTCTTTATAGTGATGTCTCTTTACAGTGATGTCTCCTTATAATGTTGCCTCTTTACAGCGATGCCTCTTTATAGTGATGCCCCTTTAAAGTGATGTCTCCTTAAGTGACGTCTCTTTATTGTGAATTCTCTTTAAAGTGATGTGTCTTTAAGTTATGTGTGTTTATAGTGATGTCTCTTTAAGTGATGTCTCTTTATTGTGAAGTCTCATTGAAGTGATGTCTCTTTATAGTGATGTCTCTTTGTAGTGATGTCTCCTTACAATGATGCCTCTTTACAGCGATGCCTCTTTAAAGTTATGTCTCTTTAAATTGATGTCTCTTTAAGTGATGTCTCTTTATTTGAGAAGTCTCTTTATAGTGATATCTCTTTAAAGCGATGTCTCTTTATAGTGATGTCTCTTTACAGTGATGTCTCCTTATAATGTTGCCTCTTTACAGCGATGCCTCTTTATAGTGTTGCCCCTTTAAAGTGATATCTCTTTACAGCGATGCCTCTTTAAAGTGATGTCTCTTTAAATTGATGTCTCTTTAAGTGATGTCTCTTTATTTGAGAAGTCTCTTTATAGTGATATCTCTTTAAAGTGATGTCTCTTTATAGTGATGTCTCTTTATAGTGATGTCTCCTTATAATGATGCCTCTTTACAGCGATGCCTCTTCGAAGGGATGTCTCTAAATGATGTCTCTTTAAAGTGATGTCTCTTTAAAGTGATATCTCCTTAAGTGACGTCTCTTTATTGTGAATTCTCTTTAAAGTGATGTGTCTTTAAGTGATGTGTGTTTATAGTGATGTCTCTTTAAGTGATGTCTCTATATTGTGAAGTCTCTTTGAAGTGATGTCTCTTTATAGTGATGTCTCTTTATAGTGATGTCTCCTTACAATGATGCCTCTTTACAGCGATGCCTCTTTAAAGTGATGTCTCTTTAAATTGATGTCTCTTTAAGCGATGTCTCTTTATATGAGAAGTCTCTTTAAATTGATGTCTCTTTAAGTGATGTCTCTTTATAGTGATGTCTCTTTAAGTGATGTCTCCTTACAATGATGCCTCTTTACAGCGATGCCTGTTTAAAGTGATGTCTCTTTAAATTGATGTCTCTTTAAGCGATGTCTCTTTATTTGAGAAGTCTCTTTAAGTGATGTTTCTTTGTAGTGATGTCTCTTTATAGTGATGAATCTTTATAGTGATGTCTCTTTAAAAGTGATGTCTCTTTATAGCGATGTCTCTTAAAAGTGATGCCTCTTTATAGTGATGTCTCTTTATTGTGATGTCTCTTTAAAGCGATGTCTCTTTATAGTGATGCGTCTTTATAATGATGTCTCCTTATAATGATGCTTCTTTAAAACGATGCCTCTTTAAAGTGATGTCTCTTTAAATTGATGTCTCTTTAAGTGATGTCTCTTTATTTGAGAAGTCTCTTTATAGTGATATCTCTTTAAAGCGATGTCTCTTTATAGTGATGTCTCTTTACAGTGATGTCTCCTTATAATGTTAGCTCTTTACAGCGATGCCTCTTTATAGTGATGCCCCTTTCAAGTGATGTCTCTTTACAGCGATGCCTCTTTAAAGTGATGTCTCTTTAAATTGATTTCTCTTTAAGTGATGTCTCTTTATTTGAGAAGTCTCTTTATAGTGATATCTCTTTAAAGCGATGTCTCTTTATAGTGATGTCACTTTATAGTGATGTCTCCTTACAATGATGCCTCTTTACAGCGATGCCTCTTTAAAGTGATGTCTCTTTAAATTGATGTCTCTTTAAGCGATGTCTCTTTATTTGAGAAGTCTATTTAAGGGATGTCTCGTTGTAGTGATGTCTCTTTAAGTGATGTGTCCTTATAATGATGCCTCTTTACAGCGATGCCTCTTTAAAGTGATGTCTCTGTAGGTGAAGTCTCTTTATTGTGATGTCTCTTTAAAGTGATGTCTCTATAAGTGATGTATCTTTATTGTGAAGTCTCTTTAAAGTGATGTCTTTTTATAGTGAGGTCTCTTTACGTAATGTCTATTTAAAGTGATGTCTCTTTAAGTGATGTGTGTTTATAGTGATGTCTCTTTAGAAGTGATGTCTCTTTATAGTGATGAATCTTTATAGTGATGTCTCTTTATAGTGATGAATCTTTATAGTGATGTCTCTTTAAAAGTGATGTCTCTTTATAGCGATGTCTCTTAAAAGTGATGCCTCTTTATAGTGATGTCTCTTTATTGTGATGTCTCTTTAAAGCGATGTCTCTTTATAGTGATGTCTCTTTATAGTGATGTGTCCTTATAATGATGCTTCTTTACAGCGATGCCTCTTTAAAGTGTTGTCTCTTTAAGTGATGTCTCTTTGAAGTGATGTCTCTCTAAGTGATGTCTCTTTATAGTGATGTCTCTTTACAGTGATGTCTCCTTATAATGTTGCCTCTTTACAGCGATGCCTCTTTATAGTGATGCCCCTTTAAAGTGATGTCTCTTTACAGCGATGCCTCTTTAAAGTGATGTCTCTTTAAATTAATGTCTCTTTAAGTGATGTCTCTTTATTTGAGAAGTCTCTTTATAGTGATATCTCTTTAAAGCGATGTCTCTTTATAGTGATGTCTCTTTATAGTGATGTCTCCTTATAATGATGCCTTTTTACAGCGATGCCTCTTCAAAGTGATGTCTCTAAATGATGTCTCTTTAAAGTGATGTCTCTTTAAAGTGATGTCTCCTTAAGTGACGTCTCTTTATTGTGAATTCTCTTTAAAGTGATGTGTCTTTAAGTGATGTGTGTTTATAGTGATGTCTCTTTAAGTGATGTCTCTTTATTGTGAAGTCTCTTTGAATTGATGTCTCTTTATAGTGATGTCTCTTTATAGTGATGTCTCCTTACAATGATGCCTCTTTACAGCGATGCCTCTTTAAAGTGATGTCTCTTTAAATTGATGTCTCTTTAAGTGATGTCTCTTTATTTGAGAAGTCTCTTTATAGTGATATCTCTTTAAAGCGATGTCTCTTTATAGTGATGTCTCTTTACAGTGATGTCTCCTTATAATGTTAGCTCTTTACAGCGATGCCTCTTTATAGTGATGCCCCTTTAAAGTGATGTCTCTTTACAGCGATGCCTCTTTAAAGTGATGTCTCTTTAAATTGATTTCTCTTTAAGTGATGTCTCTTTATTTGAGAAGTCTCTTTATAGTGATATCCCTTTAAAGCGATGTCTCTTTATAGTGATGTCTCTTTATAGTGATGTCTCCTTACAATGATGCCTCTTTACAGCGATGCCTCTTTAAAGTGATGTCTCTTTAAATTGATGTCTCTTTAAGCGATGTCTCTTTATTTGAGAAGTCTATTTAAGTGATGTCTCTTTGTAGTGATGTCTCTTTAAGTGATGTGTCCTTATAATGATGCCTCTTTACAACGATGCCTCTTTAAAGTGATGTCTCTGTAAAGTGAAGTCTCTTTATTGTGATGTCTCTTTAAAGTGATGTCTCTATAAGTGATGTATCTTTATTGTGAAGTCTCTTTAAAGTGATGTCTTTTTATAGTGAGGTCTCTTTACGTAATGTCTATTTAAAGTGATGCCTCTTTAAGTGATGTGTGTTTATAGTGATGTCTCTTTAGAAGTGATGTCTCTTTATAGTGATGAATCTTTATAATGTTGCCTCTTTATAGTGATGAATCTTTATAGTGATGTCTCTTTAAAAGTGATGTCTCTTTATAGCGATGTCTCTTAAAAGTGATGCCTCTTTATAGTGATGTCTCTTTATTGTGATGTCTCTTTAAAGCGATATCTCTTTATAGTGATGTCTCTTTAAGTGATGTCTCCTTATAATGATGCCTCTTTACAGCGATGCCTCTTCAAAGTGATGTCTCTAAATGATGTCTCTTTAAAGTGATGTCTCTTTAAAGTGATGTCTCCTTAAGTGACGTCTCTTTATTGTGAATTCTATTTAAAGTGATGTCTCTTTAAGTGATGTGTGTTTATAGTGATGTCTGTTTAAGTGATGTCTCTATATTGTGAAGTCTCTTTGAAGTGATGTCTCTTTATAGTGATGTCTCTTTATAGTGATGTCTCCTTACAATGATGCCTCTTTACAGCGATGCCTCTTTAAAGTGATGTCTCTTTAAATTGATGTCTCTTTAAGCGATGTCTCTTTATATGAGAAGTCTCTTTAAAGTGATGTCTCTTTAAGTGATGTCTCTTTATAGTGATGTCTCTTTAAGTGATGTCTCCTTATAATGATGCCTCTTTACATAGATGCCTCTTTAAAGTGATGTCCCTTTAAGTGATGTATCTTTATTGTGAAGTCTCTTTAAAGTGATGTCTTTTTATAGTGAGGTCTCTTTACGTGATGTCTATTTAAAGTGATGTCTCTTTAAGTGATGTGTGTATATAGTGGTGTCTTTTTATAGTGACGTCTTCTTATAGCGATGTCTCTTAAAAGTGATGTCTCTTTATAGTGATGTCTCTTTAGAAGTGATGTCTCTTTATAGTGATGAATCTTTATAGTGATCTCTCTTTATAGTGATGAATCTTTATACTGATGTCTCTTTATAGTGATGAATCTTTATAGTGATGTCTCTTTAAAAGTGATGTCTATTTATAGCGATGTCTCTTTAAAGTGATGCCTCTTTATAGTGATGTCTCTTTATTGTGATGTCTCCTTAAAGCGATGTCTCTTTATAGTGATGTCTCTTTATAGTTATGTCTCCTTATAATGATGCTTCTTTACAGCGATGCCTCTTTAAAGTGCTGTCTCTTTAAGTGATGTCTCTTTGAAGTGATGTCTCTTTACAGTGATGTCTCCTTATAATGTTGCCTCTTTACAGCGATGCCTCTTTATATTGATGCCCCTTTAAAGTGATGTCTCTTTACAGCGATGCCTCTTTAAAGTGATGTCTCTTTTAAGTGATGTCTCCTTAAGTGACGTCTCTTTATTGTGAATTCTCTTTAAAGTAATGTGTCTTTAAGTGATGTGTGTTTATAGTGATGTCTCTTTAAGTGATGTCTCTTTATTGTGAAGTCTCTTTGAATTGATGTCTCTTTATAGTGATGTCTCTTTATAGTGATGTCTCCTTACAATGATGCCTCTTTACAGCAATGCCTCTTTAAAGTGTTGTCTCTTTAAATTGATGTCTCTTTAAGTGATGTCTCTTTATTTGAGAAGTCTCTTTATAGTGATATCTCTTTAAAGCGATGTGTCTTTATAGTGATGTCTCTTTACAGTGATGTCTCCTTATAATGTTAGCTCTTTACAGCGATGCCTCTTTATAGTGATGCCCCTTTCAAGTGATGTCTCTTTACAGCGATGCCTCTTTAAAGTGATGTCTCTTTAAATTGATTTCTCTTTAAGTGATGTCTCTTTATTTGAGAAGTCTCTTTATAGTGATATCTCTTTAAAGCGATGTCTCTTTATAGTGATGTCACTTTATAGTGATGTCTCCTTACAATGATGCCTCTTTACAGCGATGCCTCTTTAAAGTGATGTCTCTTTAAAGTGATGTCTCTATAAGTGATGTATCTTTATTGTGAAGTCTCTTTAAAGTGATGTCTTTTTATAGTGAGGTCTCTTTACGTAATGTCTATTTAAAGTTATGTCTCTTTAAGTGATGTGTGTTTATAGTGATGTCTCTTTAGAAGAGATGTATCTTTATAGTGATGCATCTTTATAGTGATGTCTCTTTATAGTGATGAATCTTTATAGTGATGTCTCTTTAAAAGTGATGTCTCTTTATAGCGATGTCTCTTAAAAGTGATGCCTCTTTATAGTGATGTCTCTTTATTGTGATGTCTCTTTAAAGCGATGTCTCTTTATAGTGATGTCTCTTTATAGTGATGTCTCCTTATAATGATGCTTCTTTACAGCGATGCCACTTTAAAGTGTTGTCTCTTTAAGTGATGTCTCTTTGAAGTGATGTCTCTTTAAGTGATGTCTCTTTATAGTGATGTCTCTTTACAGTGAGGTCTCCTTATAATGTTGCCTCTTTACAGCGATGCCTCTTTATAGTGATGCCCCTTTAAAGTGATGTCTCTTTACAGCGATGCCTCTTTAAAGTGATGTCTCTTTAAATTGATGTCTCTTTAAGTGATGTCTCTTTATTTGAGAAGTCTCTTTATAGTGATATCTCTTTAAAGCGATGTCTCTTTATAGTGATGTCTCTTTATAGTGATGTCTCCTTATAATGATGCCTTTTTACAGCGATGCCTCTTCAAAGTGATGTCTCTAAATGATGTCTCTTTAAAGTGATGTCTCTTTAAAGTGATGTCTCCTTAAGTGACGTCTCTTTATTGTGAATTCTCTTTAAAGTGATGTGTCTTTAAGTGATGTGTGTTTATAGTGATGTCTCTTTAAGTGATGTCTCTATATTGTGAAGTCTCTTTGAAGTGATGTCTCTTTATAGTGATGTCTCTTTATAGTGATGTCTCCTTACAATGATGCCTCTTTACAGCGATGCCTCTTTAAAGTGATGTCTCTTTAAATTGATGTCTCTTTAAGCGACGTCTCTTTATATGAGAAGTCTCTTTAAAGTGATGTCTCTTTAAGTGATGTCTCTTTATAGTGATGTCTCTTTAAGTGATGTCTCCTTATAATGATGCCTCTTTACATAGATGCCTCTTTAAAGTGATGTCTCTTTAAGTGATGTATCTTTATTGTGAAGTCTCTTTATAGTGATATCTCTTTAAAGCGATGTGTCTTTATAGTGATGTCTCTTTACAGTGATGTCTCCTTATAATGTTAGCTCTTTACAGCGATGCCTCTTTATAGTGATGCCCCTTTCAAGTGATGTCTCTTTACAGCGATGCCTCTTTAAAGTGATGTCTCTTTAAATTGATTTCTCTTTAAGTGATGTCTCTTTATTTGAGAAGTCTCTTTATAGTGATATCTCTTTAAAGCGATGTCTCTTTATAGTGATGTCACTTTATAGTGATGTCTCCTTACAATGATGCCTCTTTACAGCGATGCCTCTTTAAAGTGATGTCTCTTTAAAGTGATGTCTCTATAAGTGATGTATCTTTATTGTGAAGTCTCTTTAAAGTGATGTCTTTTTATAGTGAGGTCTCTTTACGTAATGTCTATTTAAAGTGATGTCTCTTTAAGTGATGTGTGTTTATAGTGATGTCTCTTTAGAAGAGATGTATCTTTATAGTGATGCATCTTCATAGTGATGTCTCTTTATAGTGATGAATCTTTATAGTGATGTCTCTTTAAAAGTGATGTCTCTTTATAGCGATGTCTCTTAAAAGTGATGCCTCTTTATAGTGATGTCTCTTTATTGTGATGTCTCTTTAAAGCGATGTCTCTTTATAGTGATGTCTCTTTATAGTGATGTCTCCTTATAATGATGCTTCTTTACAGCGATGCCTCTTTAAAGTGTTGTCTCTTTAAGTGATGTCTCTTTGAAGTGATGTCTCTTTAAGTGATGTCTCTTTATAGTGATGTCTCTTTACAGTGATGTCTCCTTATAATGTTGCCTCTTTACAGCGATGCGTCTTTATAGTGATGCCCCTTTAAAGTGATGTCTCTTTACAGCGATGCCTCTTTAAAGTGATGTCTCTTTAAATTGATGTCTCTTTAAGTGATGTCTCTTTATTTGAGAAGTATCTTTATAGTGATATCTCTTTAAAGCGTTGTCTCTTTATAGTGATTTCTCTTTATAGTGATGTCTCCTTATAATGATGCCTTTTTACAGCGATGCCTCTTCAAAGTGATGTCTCTAAATGATGTCTCTTTAAAGTGATGTCTCTTTAAAGTGATGTCTCCTTAAGTGACGTCTCTTTATTGTGAATTCTCTTTAAAGTGATGTGTCTTTAAGTGATGTGTGTTTATAGTGATGTCTCTTTAAGTGATGTCTCTATATTGTGAAGTCTCTTTGAAGTGATGTCTCTTTATAGTGATGTCTCTTTATAGTGATGTCTCCTTACAATGATGCCTCTTTACAGCGATGCCTCTTTAAAGTGATGTCTCTTTAAATTGATGTCTCTTTAAGCGATGTCTCTTTATATGAGAAGTCTCTTTAAAGTGATGTCTCTTTAAGTGATGTCTCTTTATAGTGATGTCTCTTTAAGTGATGTCTCCTTATAATGATGCGTCTTTACATAGATGCCTCTTTAAAGTGATGTCTCTTTAAGTTATGTATCTTTATTGTGAAGTCTCTTTAAAGTGATGTCTTTTTATAGTGAGGTCTCTTTACGTGATGTCTATTTAAAGTGATGTCTCTTTAAGTGATGTGTGTATATAGTGATGTCTTTTTATAGTGACGTCTCCTTATAGCGATGTCTCTTAAAAGTGATGTCTCTTTATAGTGATGTCTCTTTAGAAGTGATGTCTCTTTATAGTGATGAATCTTTATAGTGATCTCTCTTTATAGTGATGAATCTTTATACTGATGTCTCTTTATAGTGATGAATCTTTATAGTGGTGTCTCTTTAAAAGTGATGTCTCTTTATAGCGATGTCTCTTTAAAGTGATGCCTCTTTATAGTGATGTCTCTTTATTGTGATGTCTCCTTAAAGCGATGTCTCTTTATAGTGATGTCTCCTTATAATGATGCTTCTTTACAGCAATGCCTCTTTAAAGTGCTGTCTCTTTAAGTGATGTCTCTTTGAAGTGATGTCTCTTTACAGTGATGTCTCCTTATAATGTTGCCTCTTTACAGCGATGCCTCTTTATAGTGATGTCTCTTTAAAGTGATGTCTCCTTAAGTGACGTCTCTTTATTGTGAATTCTCTTTAAAGTGATGTCTCTTTAAGTGATGTCTCTTTATTGTGAAGTCTCTTTGAAGTGATGTCTCTTTATAGTGATGTCTCTTTATAGTGATGTCTCCTTACAATGATGCCTCTTTACAGCGATGCCTCTTTAAAGTGATGTCTCTTTAAATTGATGTCTCTTTAAGTGATGTCTCTTTATTTGAGAAGTCTCTTTATAGTGATATCTCTTTAAAGCGATGTCTCTTTATAGTGATGTCTCTTTACAGTGATGTCTACTTATAGTGTTGCCTCTTTACAGCGATGCCTCTTTATAGTGTTGCCCCTTTAAAGTGATGTCTCTTTACAGCGATGCCTCTTTAAAGTGATGTCTCTTTAAATTGATGTCTCTTTAAGTGATGTCTCTTTATTTGAGAAGTCTCTTTATAGTGATATCTCTTTAAAGCGATGTCTCTTTATAGTGATGTCTCTTTATAGTGATGTCTCCTTATAATGATGCCTCTTTACAGCGATGCCTCTTCAAAGTGATGTCTCTAAATGATGTCTCTTTAAAGTGATGTCTCTTTAAAGTGATGTCTCCTTAAGTGACGTCTCTTTATTGTGAATTCTCTTTAAAGTGATGTGACTTTAAGTGATGTGTGTTTATAGTGATGTCTCTTTAAGTGATGTCTCTATATTGTGAAGTCTCTTTGAAGTGATGTCTCTTTATAGTGATGTATCTTTATTGTGAAGTCTCTTTAAAGTGATGTCTTTTTATAGTGAGGTCTCTTTACGTAATGTCTATTTAAAGTGATGTCTCTTTAAGTGATGTGTGTTTATAGTGATGTCTCTTTAGAAGAGATGTCTCTTTATAGTGATGAATCTTTATAGTGATGTCTCTTTATAGTGATGAATCTTTATAGTGATGTCTCTTTAAAAGTGATGTCTCTTTATAGCGATGTCTCTTAAAAGTGATGCCTCTTTATAGTGATGTCTCTTTATTGTGATGTCTCTTTAAAGCGATGTCTCTTTATAGTGATGTCTCTTTATAGTGATGTCTCCTTATAATGATGCTTCTTTACAGCGATGCCTCTTTAAAGTGTTGTCTCTTTAAGTGATGTCTCTTTGAAGTGATGTCTCTTTAAGTGATGTCTCTTTATAGTGATGTCTCTTTACAGTGATGTCTCCTTATAATGTTGCCTCTTTACAGCGATGCGTCTTTATAGTGATGCCCCTTTAAAGTGATGTCTCTTTACAGCGATGCCTCTTTAAAGTGATGTCTCTTTAAATTGATGTCTCTTTAAGTGATGTCTCTTTATTTGAGAAGTATCTTTATAGTGATATCTCTTTAAAGCGTTGTCTCTTTATAGTGATTTCTCTTTATAGTGATGTCTCCTTATAATGATGCCTTTTTACAGCGATGCCTCTTCAAAGTGATGTCTCTAAATGATGTCTCTTTAAAGTGATGTCTCTTTAAAGTGATGTCTCCTTAAGTGACGTCTCTTTATTGTGAATTCTCTTTAAAGTGATGTGTCTTTAAGTGATGTGTGTTTATAGTGATGTCTCTTTAAGTGATGTCTCTATATTGTGAAGTCTCTTTGAAGTGATGTCTCTTTATAGTGATGTCTCTTTATAGTGATGTCTCCTTACAATGATGCCTCTTTACAGCGATGCCTCTTTAAAGTGATGTCTCTTTAAATTGATGTCTCTTTAAGCGATGTCTCTTTATATGAGAAGTCTCTTTAAAGTGATGTCTCTTTAAGTGATGTCTCTTTATAGTGATGTCTCTTTAAGTGATGTCTCCTTATAATGATGCCTCTTTACATAGATGCCTCTTTAAAGTGATGTCTCTTTAAGTGATGTATCTTTATTGTGAAGTCTCTTTAAAGTGATGTCTTTTTATAGTGAGGTCTCTTTACGTGATGTCTATTTAAAGTGATGTCTCTTTAAGTGATGTGTGTATATAGTGATGTCTTTTTATAGTGACGTCTCCTTATAGCGATGTCTCTTAAAAGTGATGTCTCTTTATAGTGATGTCTCTTTAGAAGTGATGTCTCTTTATAGTGATGAATCTTTATAGTGATCTCTCTTTATAGTGATGAATCTTTATACTGATGTCTCTTTATAGTGATGAATCTTTATAGTGGTGTCTCTTTAAAAGTGATGTCTCTTTATAGCGATGTCTCTTTAAAGTGATGCCTCTTTATAGTGATGTCTCTTTATTGTGATGTCTCCTTAAATCGATGTCTCTTTATAGTGATGTCTCTTTATAGTGATGTCTCCTTATAATGATGCTTCTTTACAGCGATGCCTCTTTAAAGTGCTGTCTCTTTAAGTGATGTCTCTTTGAAGTGATGTCTCTTTACAGTGATGTCTCCTTATAATGTTGCCTCTTTACAGCGATGCCTCTTTATAGTGATGTCTCTTTAAAGTGATGTCTCCTTAAGTGACGTCTCTTTATTGTGAATTCTCTTTAAAGTGATGTCTCTTTAAGTGATGTCTCTTTATTGTGAAGTCTCTTTGAAGTGATGTCTCTTTATAGTGATGTCTCTTTATAGTGATGTCTCCTTACAATGATGCCTCTTTACAGCGATGCCTCTTTAAAGTGATGTCTCTTTAAATTGATGTCTCTTTAAGTGATGTCTCTTTATTTGAGAAGTCTCTTTATAGTGATATCTCTTTAAAGCGATGTCTCTTTATAGTGATGTCTCTTTACAGTGATGTCTACTTATAGTGTTGCCTCTTTACAGCGATGCCTCTTTATAGTGTTGCCCCTTTAAAGTGATGTCTCTTTACAGCGATGCCTCTTTAAAGTGATGTCTCTTTAAATTGATGTCTCTTTAAGTGATGTCTCTTTATTTGAGAAGTCTCTTTATAGTGATATCTCTTTAAAGCGATGTCTCTTTATAGTGATGTCTCTTTATAGTGATGTCTCCTTATAATGATGCCTCTTTACAGCGATGCCTCTTCAAAGTGATGTCTCTAAATGATGTCTCTTTAAAGTGATGTCTCTTTAAAGTGATGTCTCCTTAAGTGACGTCTCTTTATTGTGAATTCTCTTTAAAGTGATGTGTCTTTAAGTGATGTGTGTTTATAGTGATGTCTCTTTAAGTGATGTCTCTATATTGTGAAGTCTCTTTGAAGTGATGTCTCTTTATAGTGATGTCTCTTTATAGTGATGTCTCCTTACAATGATGCCTCTTTACAGCGATGCCTCTTTAAAGTGATGTGTGTTTATAGTGATGTCTGTTTAAGTGATGTCTCTATATTGTGAAGTCTCTTTGAAGTGATGTCTCTTTATAGTGATGTCTCTTTATAGTGATGTCTCCTTACAATGATGCCTCTTTACAGCGATGCCTCTTTAAAGTGATGTCTCTTTAAATTGATGTCTCTTTAAGCGATGTCTCTTTATATGAGAAGTCTCTTTAAAGTGATGTCTCTTTAAGTGATGTCTCTTTATAGTGATGTCTCTTTAAGTGATGTCTCCTTATAATGATGCCTCTTTACATAGATGCCTCTTTAAAGTGATGTCCCTTTAAGTGATGTATCTTTATTGTGAAGTCTCTTTAAAGTGATGTCTTTTTATAGTGAGGTCTCTTTACGTGATGTCTATTTAAAGTGATGTCTCTTTAAGTGATGTGTGTATATAGTGGTGTCTTTTTATAGTGACGTCTTCTTATAGCGATGTCTCTTAAAAGTGATGTCTCTTTATAGTGATGTCTCTTTAGAAGTGATGTCTCTTTATAGTGATGAATCTTTATAGTGATCTCTCTTTATAGTGATGAATCTTTATACTGATGTCTCTTTATAGTGATGAATCTTTATAGTGATGTCTCTTTAAAAGTGATGTCTATTTATAGCGATGTCTCTTTAAAGTGATGCCTCTTTATAGTGATGTCTCTTTATTGTGATGTCTCCTTAAAGCGATGTCTCTTTATAGTGATGTCTCTTTATAGTGATGTCTCCTTATAATGATGCTTCTTTACAGCGATGCCTCTTTAAAGTGCTGTCTCTTTAAGTGATGTCTCTTTGAAGTGATGTCTCTTTACAGTGATGTCTCCTTATAATGTTGCCTCTTTACAGCGATGCCTCTTTATATTGATGCCCCTTTAAAGTGATGTCTCTTTACAGCGATGCCTCTTTAAAGTGATGTCTCTTTAAAGTGATGTCTCCTTAAGTGACGTCTCTTTATTGTGAATTCTCTTTAAAGTAATGTGTCTTTAAGTGATGTGTGTTTATAGTGATGTCTCTTTAAGTGATGTCTCTTTATTGTGAAGTCTCTTTGAATTGATGTCTCTTTATAGTGATGTCTCTTTATAGTGATGTCTCCTTACAATGATGCCTCTTTACAGCAATGCCTCTTTAAAGTGTTGTCTCTTTAAATTGATGTCTCTTTAAGTGATGTCTCTTTATTTGAGAAGTCTCTTTATAGTGATATCTCTTTAAAGCGATGTGTCTTTATAGTGATGTCTCTTTACAGTGATGTCTCCTTATAATGTTAGCTCTTTACAGCGATGCCTCTTTATAGTGATGCCCCTTTCAAGTGATGTCTCTTTACAGCGATGCCTCTTTAAAGTGATGTCTCTTTAAATTGATTTCTCTTTAAGTGATGTCTCTTTATTTGAGAAGTCTCTTTATAGTGATATCTCTTTAAAGCGATGTCTCTTTATAGTGATGTCACTTTATAGTGATGTCTCCTTACAATGATGCCTCTTTACAGCGATGCCTCTTTAAAGTGATGTCTCTTTAAAGTGATGTCTCTATAAGTGATGTATCTTTATTGTGAAGTCTCTTTAAAGTGATGTCTTTTTATAGTGAGGTCTCTTTACGTAATGTCTATTTAAAGTGATGTCTCTTTAAGTGATGTGTGTTTATAGTGATGTCTCTTTAGAAGAGATGTATCTTTATAGTGATGCATCTTCATAGTGATGTCTCTTTATAGTGATGAATCTTTATAGTGATGTCTCTTTAAAAGTGATGTCTCTTTATAGCGATGTCTCTTAAAAGTGATGCCTCTTTATAGTGATGTCTCTTTATTGTGATGTCTCTTTAAAGCGATGTCTCTTTATAGTGATGTCTCTTTATAGTGATGTCTCCTTATAATGATGCTTCTTTACAGCGATGCCTCTTTAAAGTGTTGTCTCTTTAAGTGATGTCTCTTTGAAGTGATGTCTCTTTAAGTGATGTCTCTTTATAGTGATGTCTCTTTACAGTGATGTCTCCTTATAATGTTGCCTCTTTACAGCGATGCGTCTTTATAGTGATGCCCCTTTAAAGTGATGTCTCTTTACAGCGATGCCTCTTTAAAGTGATGTCTCTTTAAATTGATGTCTCTTTAAGTGATGTCTCTTTATTTGAGAAGTATCTTTATAGTGATATCTCTTTAAAGCGTTGTCTCTTTATAGTGATTTCTCTTTATAGTGATGTCTCCTTATAATGATGCCTTTTTACAGCGATGCCTCTTCAAAGTGATGTCTCTAAATGATGTCTCTTTAAAGTGATGTCTCTTTAAAGTGATGTCTCCTTAAGTGACGTCTCTTTATTGTGAATTCTCTTTAAAGTGATGTGTCTTTAAGTGATGTGTGTTTATAGTGATGTCTCTTTAAGTGATGTCTCTATATTGTGAAGTCTCTTTGAAGTGATGTCTCTTTATAGTGATGTCTCTTTATAGTGATGTCTCCTTACAATGATGCCTCTTTACAGCGATGCCTCTTTAAAGTGATGTCTCTTTAAATTGATGTCTCTTTAAGCGATGTCTCTTTATATGAGAAGTCTCTTTAAAGTGATGTCTCTTTAAGTGATGTCTCTTTATAGTGATGTCTCTTTAAGTGATGTCTCCTTATAATGATGCCTCTTTACATAGATGCCTCTTTAAAGTGATGTCTCTTTAAGTGATGTATCTTTATTGTGAAGTCTCTTTAAAGTGATGTCTTTTTATAGTGAGGTCTCTTTACGTGATGTCTATTTAAAGTGATGTCTCTTTAAGTGATGTGTGTATATAGTGATGTCTTTTTATAGTGACGTCTCCTTATAGCGATGTCTCTTAAAAGTGATGTCTCTTTATAGTGATGTCTCTTTAGAAGTGATGTCTCTTTATAGTGATGAATCTTTATAGTGATCTCTCTTTATAGTGATGAATCTTTATACTGATGTCTCTTTATAGTGATGAATCTTTATAGTGGTGTCTCTTTAAAAGTGATGTCTCTTTATAGCGATGTCTCTTTAAAGTGATGCCTCTTTATAGTGATGTCTCTTTATTGTGATGTCTCCTTAAATCGATGTCTCTTTATAGTGATGTCTCTTTATAGTGATGTCTCCTTATAATGATGCTTCTTTACAGCGATGCCTCTTTAAAGTGCTGTCTCTTTAAGTGATGTCTCTTTGAAGTGATGTCTCTTTACAGTGATGTCTCCTTATAATGTTGCCTCTTTACAGCGATGCCTCTTTATAGTGATGTCTCTTTAAAGTGATGTCTCCTTAAGTGACGTCTCTTTATTGTGAATTCTCTTTAAAGTGATGTCTCTTTAAGTGATGTCTCTTTATTGTGAAGTTTCTTTGAAGTGATGTCTCTTTATAGTGATGTCTCTTTATAGTGATGTCTCCTTACAATGATGCCTCTTTACAGCGATGCCTCTTTAAAGTGATGTCTCTTTAAATTGATGTCTCTTTAAGTGATGTCTCTTTATTTGAGAAGTCTCTTTATAGTGATATCTCTTTAAAGCGATGTCTCTTTATAGTGATGTCTCTTTACAGTGATGTCTACTTATAGTGTTGCCTCTTTACAGCGATGCCTCTTTATAGTGTTGCCCCTTTAAAGTGATGTCTCTTTACAGCGATGCCTCTTTAAAGTGATGTCTCTTTAAATTGATGTCTCTTTAAGTGATGTCTCTTTATTTGAGAAGTCTCTTTATAGTGATATCTCTTTAAAGCGATGTCTCTTTATAGTGATGTCTCTTTATAGTGATGTCTCCTTATAATGATGCCTCTTTACAGCGATGCCTCTTCAAAGTGATGTCTCTAAATGATGTCTCTTTAAAGTGATGTCTCTTTAAAGTGATGTCTCCTTAAGTGACGTCTCTTTATTGTGAATTCTCTTTAAAGTGATGTGTCTTTAAGTGATGTGTGTTTATAGTGATGTCTCTTTAAGTGATGTCTCTATATTGTGAAGTCTCTTTGAAGTGATGTCTCTTTATAGTGATGTCTCTTTATAGTGATGTCTCCTTACAATGATGCCTCTTTACAGCGATGCCTCTTTAAAGTGATGTGTGTTTATAGTGATGTCTGTTTAAGTGATGTCTCTATATTGTGAAGTCTCTTTGAAGTGATGTCTCTTTATAGTGATGTCTCTTTATAGTGATGTCTCCTTACAATGATGCCTCTTTACAGCGATGCCTCTTTAAAGTGATGTCTCTTTAAATTGATGTCTCTTTAAGCGATGTCTCTTTATATGAGAAGTCTCTTTAAAGTGATGTCTCTTTAAGTGATGTCTCTTTATAGTGATGTCTCTTTAAGTGATGTCTCCTTATAATGATGCCTCTTTACATATATGCCTCTTTAAAGTGATGTCCCTTTAAGTGATGTATCTTTATTGTGAAGTCTCTTTAAAGTGATGTCTTTTTATAGTGAGGTCTCTTTACGTGATGTCTATTTAAAGTGATGTCTCTTTAAGTGATGTGTGTATATAGTGGTGTCTTTTTATAGTGACGTCTTCTTATAGCGATGTCTCTTTAAAGTGATGCCTCTTTATAGTGATGTCTCTTTATTGTGATGTCTCTTTAAAGTGATGTCTTTTTATAGTGAGGTCTCTTTACGTGATGTCTATTTAAAGTGATGTCTCTTTAAGTGATGTGTGTATATAGTGGTGTCTTTTTATAGTGACGTCTTCTTATAGCGATGTCTCTTTAAAGTGATGCCTCTTTATAGTGATGTCTCTTTATTGTGATGTCTCCTTAAAGCGATGTCTCTTTATAGTGATGTCTCTTTATAGTGATGTCTCCTTATAATGATGCTTCTTTACAGCGATGCCTCTTTAAAGTGCTGTCTCTTTAAGTGATGTCTCTTTGAAGTGATGTCTCTTTACAGTGATGTCTCCTTATAATGTTGCCTCTTTACAGCGATGCCTCTTTATATTGATGCCCCTTTAAAGTGATGTCTCTTTACAGCGATGCCTCTTTAAAGTGATGTCTCTTTAAAGTGATGTCTCCTTAAGTGACGTCTCTTTATTGTGAATTCTCTTTAAAGTAATGTGTCTTTAAGTGATGTGTGTTTATAGTGATGTCTCTTTAAGTGATGTCTCTTTATTGTGAAGTCTCTTTGAATTGATGTCTCTTTATAGTGATGTCTCTTTATAGTGATGTCTCCTTACAATGATGCCTCTTTACAGCAATGCCTCTTTAAAGTGTTGTCTCTTTAAATTGATGTCTCTTTAAGTGATGTCTCTTTATTTGAGAAGTCTCTTTATAGTGATATCTCTTTAAAGCGATGTGTCTTTATAGTGATGTCTCTTTACAGTGATGTCTCCTTATAATGTTAGCTCTTTACAGCGATGCCTCTTTATAGTGATGCCCCTTTCAAGTGATGTCTCTTTACAGCGATGCCTCTTTAAAGTGATGTCTCTTTAAATTGATTTCTCTTTAAGTGATGTCTCTTTATTTGAGAAGTCTCTTTATAGTGATATCTCTTTAAAGCGATGTCTCTTTATAGTGATGTCACTTTATAGTGATGTCTCCTTACAATGATGCCTCTTTACAGCGATGCCTCTTTAAAGTGATGTCTCTTTAAAGTGATGTCTCTATAAGTGATGTATCTTTATTGTGAAGTCTCTTTAAAGTGATGTCTTTTTATAGTGAGGTCTCTTTACGTAATGTCTATTTAAAGTGATGTCTCTTTAAGTGATGTGTGTTTATAGTGATGTCTCTTTAGAAGAGATGTATCTTTATAGTGATGCATCTTCATAGTGATGTCTCTTTATAGTGATGAATCTTTATAGTGATGTCTCTTTAAAAGTGATGTCTCTTTATAGCGATGTCTCTTAAAAGTGATGCCTCTTTATAGTGATGTCTCTTTATTGTGATGTCTCTTTAAAGCGATGTCGCTTTATAGTGATGTCTCTTTATAGTGATGTCTCCTTATAATGATGCTTCTTTACAGCGATGCCACTTTAAAGTGTTGTCTCTTTAAGTGATGTCTCTTTGAAGTGATGTCTCTTTAAGTGATGTCTCTTTATAGTGATGTCTCTTTACAGTGATGTCTCCTTATAATGTTGCCTCTTTACAGCGATGCCTCTTTATAGTGATGCCCCTTTAAAGTGATGTCTCTTTACAGCGATGCCTCTTTAAAGTGATGTCTCTTTAAATTGATGTCTCTTTAAGTGATGTCTCTTTATTTGAGAAGTCTCTTTATAGTGATATCTCTTTAAAGCGATGTCTCTTTATAGTGATGTCTCTTTATAGTGATGTCTCCTTATAATGATGCCTCTTTACAGCGATGCCTCTTCAAAGTGATGTCTCTAAATGATGTCTCTTTAAAGTGATGTCTCTTTAAAGTGATGTCTCCTTAAGTGACGTCTCTTTATTGTGAATTCTCTTTAAAGTGATGTGTCTTTAAGTGATGTGTGTTTATAGTGATGTCTCTTTAAGTGATGTCTCTATATTGTGAAGTCTCTTTGAAGTGATGTCTCTTTATAGTGATGTCTCTTTATAGTGATGTCTCCTTACAATGATGCCTCTTTACAGCGATGCCTCTTTAAAGTGATGTCTCTTTAAATTGATGTCTCTTTAAGCGACGTCTCTTTATATGAGAAGTCTCTTTAAAGTGATGTCTCTTTAAGTGATGTCTCTTTATAGTGATGTCTCTTTAAGTGATGTCTCCTTATAATGATGCCTCTTTACATAGATGCCTCTTTAAAGTGATGTCTCTTTAAGTGATGTATCTTTATTGTGAAGTCTCTTTAAAGTGATGTCTTTTTATAGTGAGGTCTCTTTACGTGATGTCTATTTAAAGTGATGTCTCTTTAAGTGATGTGTGTATATAGTGATGTCTTTTTATAGTGACGTCTCCTTATAGCGATGTCTCTTAAAAGTGATGTCTCTTTTTAGTGATGTCTCTTTAGAAGTGATGTCTCTTTATAGTGATGAATCTTTATAGTGATCTCTCTTTATAGTGATGAATCTTTATACTGATGTCTCTTTATAGTGATGAATCTTTATAGTGATGTCTCTTTAAAAGTGATGTCTCTTTATAGCGATGTCTCTTTAAAGTGATGTCTCTTTATTTGAGAAGTCTCTTTATAGTGATATCTCTTTAAAGCGATGTCTCTTTATAGTGATGTCTCTTTACAGTGATGTCTCCTTATAATGTTAGCTCTTTACAGCGATGCCTCTTTATAGTGATGCCCCTTTCAAGTGATGTCTCTTTACAGCGATGCCTCTTTAAAGTGATGTCTCTTTAAATTGATGTCTCTTTAAGCGATGTCTCTTTATTTGAGAAGTCTATTTAAGTGATGTCTCTTTGTAGTGATGTCTCTTTAAGTGATGTGTCCTTATAATGATGCCTCTTTACAGCGATGCCTCTTTAAAGTGATGTCTCTGTAGGTGAAGTCTCTTTATTGTGAAGTCTCTTTAAAGTGATGTCTTTTTATAGTGAGGTCTCTTTACGTAATGTCTATTTAAAGTGATGCCTCTTTAAGTGATGTGTGTTTATAGTGATGTCTCTTTAGAAGAGATGTCTCTTTATAGTGATGCATCTTTATAGTGATGTCTCTTTATAGTGATGAATCTTTATAGTGATGTCTCTTTAAAAGTGATGTCTCTTTATAGCGATGTCTCTTAAAAGTGATGCCTCTTTATAGTGATGTCTCTTTATTGTGATGTCTCTTTAAAGCGATGTCTCTTTATAGTGATGTCTCTTTATAGTGATGTCTCCTTATAATGATGCTTCTTTACAGCGATGCCTCTTTAAAGTGTTGTCTCTTTAAGTGATGTCTCTTTGAAGTGATGTCTCTTTAAGTGATGTCTCTTTATAGTGATGTCTCTTTACAGTGATGTCTCCTTATAATGTTGCCTCTTTACAGCGATGCCTCTTTATAGTGATGCCCCTTTAAAGTGATGTCTCTTTACAGCGATGCCTCTTTAAAGTGATGTCTCTTTAAATTGATGTCTCTTTAAGTGATGTCTCTTTATTTGAGAAGTCTCTTTATAGTGATATCTCTTTAAAGCGATGTCTCTTTATAGTGATGTCTCTTTATAGTGATGTCTCCTTATAATGATGCCTTTTTACAGCGATGCCTCTTCAAAGTGATGTCTCTAAATGATGTCTCTTTAAAGTGATGTCTCTTTAAAGTGATGTCTCCTTAAGTGACGTCTCTTTATTGTGAATTCTCTTTAAAGTGATGTGTCTTTAAGTGATGTGTGTTTATAGTGATGTCTCTTTAAGTGATGTCTCTATATTGTGAAGTCTCTTTGAAGTGATGTCTCTTTATAGTGATGTCTCTTTATAGTGATGTCTCCTTACAATGATGCCTCTTTACAGCGATGCCTCTTTAAAGTGATGTCTCTTTAAATTGATGTCTCTTTAAGCGATGTCTCTTTATATGAGAAGTTTCTTTAAAGTGATGTCTCTTTAAGTGATGTCTCTTTATAGTGATGTCTCTTTAAGTGATGTCTCCTTATAATGATGCCTCTTTACATAGATGCCTCTTTAAAGTGATGTCTCTTTAAGTGATGTATCTTTATTGTGAAGTCTCTTTAAAGTGATGTCTTTTTATAGTGAGGTCTCTTTACGTGATGTCTATTTAAAGTGATGTCTCTTTAAGTGATGTGTGTATATAGTGATGTCTTTTTATAGTGACGTCTCCTTATAGCGATGTCTCTTAAAAGTGATGTCTCTTTTTAGTGATGTCTCTTTAGAAGTGATGTCTCTTTATAGTGATGAATCTTTATAGTGATGTCTCTTTAAAAGTGATGTCTCTTTATAGCGATGTCTCTTTAAAGTGATGTCTCTTTATTTGAGAAGTCTCTTTATAGTGATATCTCTTTAAAGCGATGTCTCTTTATAGTGATGTCTCTTTACAGTGATGTCTCCTTATAATGTTAGCTCTTTACAGCGATGCCTCTTTATAGTGATGCCCCTTTCAAGTGATGTCTCTTTACAGCGATGCCTCTTTAAAGTGATGTCTCTTTAAATTGATGTCTCTTTAAGCGATGTCTCTTTATTTGAGAAGTCTATTTAAGTGATGTCTCTTTGTAGTGATGTCTCTTTAAGTGATGTGTCCTTATAATGATGCCTCTTTACAGCGATGCCTCTTTAAAGTGATGTCTCTGTAGGTGAAGTCTCTTTATTGTTATGTCTCTTTAAAGTGATGTCTCTATAAGTGATGTATCTTTATTGTGAAGTCTCTTTAAAGTGATGTCTTTTTATAGTGAGGTCTCTTTACGTAATGTCTATTTAAAGTGATGTCTCTTTAAGAGATGTGTGTTTATAGTGATGTCTCTTTAGAAGTGATGTCTCTTTATAGTGATGAATCTTTATAGTGATCTCTCTTTATAGTGATGAATCTTTATACTGATGTCTCTTTATAGTGATGAATCTTTATAGTGATGTCTCTTTAAAAGTGATGTCTCTTTATAGCGATGTCTCTTTAAAGTGATGTCTCTTTATTTGAGAAGTCTCTTTATAGTGATATCTCTTTAAAGCGATGTCTCTTTATAGTGATGTCTCTTTACAGTGATGTCTCCTTATAATGTTAGCTCTTTACAGCGATGCCTCTTTGTAGTGATGCCCCTTTCAAGTGATGTCTCTTTACAGCGATGCCTCTTTAAAGTGATGTCTCTTTAAATTGATGTCTCTTTAAGCGATGTCTCTTTATTTGAGAAGTCTATTTAAGTGATGTCTCTTTGTAGTGATGTCTCTTTAAGTGATGTGTCCTTATAATGATGCCTCTTTACAGCGATGCCTCTTTAAAGTGATGTCTCTGTAGGTGAAGTCTCTTTATTGTTATGTCTCTTTAAAGTGATGTCTCTATAAGTGATGTATCTTTATTGTGAAGTCTCTTTAAAGTGATGTCTTTTTATAGTGAGGTCTCTTTACGTAATGTCTATTTAAAGTGATGCCTCTTTAAGTGATGTGTGTTTATAGTGATGTCTCTTTAGAAGAGATGTCTCTTTATAGTGATGCATCTTTATAGTGATGTCTCTTTATAGTGATGAATCTTTATAGTGATGTCTCTTTAAAAGTGATGTCTCTTTATAGCGATGTCTCTTAAAAGTGATGCCTCTTTATAGTGATGTCTCTTTATTGTGATGTCTCTTTAAAGCGATGTCTCTTTATAGTGATGTCTCTTTATAGTGATGTCTCCTTATAATGATGCTTCTTTACAGCGATGCCTCTTTAAAGTGTTGTCTCTTTAAGTGATGTCTCTTTGAAGTGATGTCTCTTTAAGTGATGTCTCTTTATAGTGATGTCTCTTTACAGTGATGTCTCCTTATAATGTTGCCTCTTTACAGCGATGCCTCTTTAAAGTGATGTCTCTTTAAATTGATGTCTCTTTAAGTGATGTCTCTTTATTTGAGAAGTCTCTTTATAGTGATATCTCTTTAAAGCGATGTCTCTTTATAGTGATGTCTCTTTATAGTGATGTCTCCTTATAATGATGCCTTTTTACAGCGATGCCTCTTCAAAGTGATGTCTCTAAATGATGTCTCTTTAAAGTGATGTCTCTTTAAAGTGATGTCTCCTTAAGTGACGTCTCTTTATTGTGAATTCTCTTTAAAGTGATGTGTCTTTAAGTGATGTGTGTTTATAGTGATGTCTCTTTAAGTGATGTCTCTATATTGTGAAGTCTCTTTGAAGTGATGTCTCTTATAGTGATGTCTCTTTATAGTGATGTCTCCTTACAATGATGCCTCTTTACAGCGATGCCTCTTTAAAGTGATGTCTCTTTAAATTGATGTCTCTTTAAGCGATGTCTCTTTATATGAGAAGTCTCTTTAAAGTTATGTCTCTTTAAGTGATGTCTCTTTATAGTGATGTCTCTTTAAGTGATGTCTCCTTATAATGATGCCTCTTTACATAGATGCCTCTTTAAAGTGATGTCTCTTTAAGTGATGTATCTTTATTGTGAAGTCTCTTTAAAGTGATGTCTTTTTATAGTGAGGTCTCTTTACGTGATGTCTATTTAAAGTGATGTCTCTTTAAGTGATGTGTGTATATAGTGATGTCTTTTTATAGTGACGTCTCCTTATAGCGATGTCTCTTAAAAGTGATGTCTCTTTTTAGTGATGTCTCTTTAGAAGTGATATCTCTTTATAGGGATGAATCTTTATAGTGATGTCTCTTTAAAAGTGATGTCTCTTTATAGCGATGTCTCTTTAAAGTGATGTCTCTTTATTTGAGAAGTCTCTTTATAGTGATATCTCTTTAAAGCGATGTCTCTTTATAGTGATGTCTCTTTACAGTGATGTCTCCTTATAATGTTAGCTCTTTACAGCGATGCCTCTTTATAGTGATGCCCCTTTCAAGTGATGTCTCTTTACAGCGATGCCTCTTTAAAGTGATGTCTCTTTAAATTGATGTCTCTTTAAGCGATGTCTCTTTATTTGAGAAGTCTATTTAAGTGATGTCTCTTTGTAGTGATGTCTCTTTAAGTGATGTGTCCTTATAATGATGCCTCTTTACAGCGATGCCTCTTTAAAGTGATGTCTCTGTAGGTGAAGTCTCTTTATTGTTATGTCTCTTTAAAGTGATGTCTCTATAAGTGATGTATCTTTATTGTGAAGTCTCTTTAAAGTGATGTCTTTTTATAGTGAGGTCTCTTTACGTAATGTCTATTTAAAGTGATGTCTCTTTAAGTGATGTGTGTTTATAGTGATGTCTCTTTAGAAGTGATGTCTCTTTATAGTGATGAATCTTTATAGTGATCTCTCTTTATAGTGATGAATCTTTATACTGATGTCTCTTTATAGTGATGAATCTTTATAGTGATGTCTCTTTAAAAGTGATGTCTCTTTATAGCGATGTCTCTTTAAAGTGATGCCTCTTTATAGTGATGTCTCTTTATTGTGATGTCTCCTTAAAGCGATGTCTCTTTATAGTGATGTCTCTTTATAGTGATGTCTCCTTATAATGATGCTTCTTTACAGCGATGCCTCTTTAAAGTGCCGTCTCTTTAAGTGATGTCTCTTTGAAGTGATGTCTCTTTACAGTGATGTCTCCTTATAATGTTGCCTCTTTACAGCGATGCCTCTTTATAGTGATGCCCCTTTAAAGTGATGTCTCTTTACAGCGATGCTTCTTTAAAGTGATGTCTCTTTAAAGTGATGTCTCCTTAAGTGACGTCTCTTTATTGTGAATTCTCTTTAAAGTGATGTGTCTTTAAGTGATGTGTGTTTATAGTGATGTCTCTTTAAGTGATGTCTCTTTATTGTGAAGTCTCTTTGAATTGATGTCTCTTTATAGTGATGTCTCTTTATAGTGATGTCTCCTTACAATGATGCCTCTTTACAGCGATGCCTCTTTAAAGTGATGTCTCTTTAAATTGATGTCTCTTTAAGTGATGTCTCTTTATTTGAGAAGTCTCTTTATAGTGATATCTCTTTAAAGCGATGTCTCTTTATAGTGATGTCTCTTTACAGTGATGTCTCCTTATAATGTTAGCTCTTTACAGCGATGCCTCTTTATAGTGATGCCCCTTTCAAGTGATGTCTCTTTACAGCGATGCCTCTTTAAAGTGATGTCTCTTTAAATTGATTTCTCTTTAAGTGATGTCTCTTTATTTGAGAAGTCTCTTTATAGTGATATCTCTTTAAAGCGATGTCTCTTTATAGTGATGTCACTTTATAGTGATGTCTCCTTACAATGATGCCTCTTTACAGCGATGCCTCTTTAAAGTGATGTCTCTTTAAATTGATGTCTCTTTAAGCGATGTCTCTTTATTTGAGAAGTCTATTTAAGTGATGTCTCTTTGTAGTGATGTCTCTTTAAGTGATGTGTCCTTATAATGATGCCTCTTTACAGCGATGCCTCTTTAAAGTGATGTCTCTGTAGGTGAAGTCTCTTTATTGTGATGTCTCTTTAAAGTGATGTCTCTATAAGTGATGTATCTTTATTGTGAAGTCTCTTTAAAGTGATGTCTTTTTATAGTGAGGTCTCTTTACGTAATGTCTATTTAAAGTGATGTCTCTTTAAGTGATGTGTGTTTATAGTGATGTCTCTTTAGAAGAGATGTCTCTTTATAGTGATGAATCTTTATAGTGATGTCTCTTTATAGTGATGAATCTTTATAGTGATGTCTCTTTAAAAATGATGTCTCTTTATAGCGATGTCTCTTAAAAGTGATGCCTCTTTATAGTGATGTCTCCTTATTGTGATGTCTCTTTAAAGCGATGTCTCTTTATAGTGATGTCTCTTTATAGTGATGTCTCCTTATAATGATGCTTCTTTACAGCGATGCCTCTTTAAAGTGTTGTCTCTTTAAGTGATGTCTCTTTGAAGTGATGTCTCTTTAAGTGATGTCTCTTTATAGTGATGTCTCTTTACAGTGATGTCTCCTTATAATGTTGCCTCTTTACAGCGATGCGTCTTTATAGTGATGCCCCTTTAAAGTGATGTCTCTTTACAGCGATGCCTCTTTAAAGTGATGTCTCTTTAAATTGATGTCTCTTTAAGTGATGTCTCTTTATTTGAGAAATATCTTTATAGTGATATCTCTTTAAAGCGATGTCTCTTTATAGTGATGTCTCTTTATAGTGATGTCTCCTTATAATGATGCCTTTTTACAGCGATGCCTCTTCAAAGTGATGTCTCTAAATGATGTCTCTTTAAAGTGATGTCTCTTTAAAGTGATGTCTCCTTAAGTGACGTCTCTTTATTGTGAATTCTCTTTAAAGTGATGTGTCTTTAAGTGATGTGTGTTTATAGTGATGTCTCTTTAAGTGATGTCTCTATATTGTGAAGTCTCTTTGAAGTGATGTCTCTTTATAGTGATGTCTCTTTATAGTGATGTCTCCTTACAATGATGCCTCTTTACAGCGATGCCTCTTTAAAGTGATGTCTCTGTAGGTGAAGTCTCTTTATTGTTATGTCTCTTTAAAGTGATGTCTCTATAAGTGATGTATCTTTATTGTGAAGTCTCTTTAAAGTGATGTCTTTTTATAGTGAGGTCTCTTTACGTAATGTCTATTTAAAGTGATGTCTCTTTAAGTGATGTGTGTTTATAGTGATGTCTCTTTAGAAGTGATGTCTCTTTATAGTGATGAATCTTTATAGTGATCTCTCTTTATAGTGATGAATCTTTATACTGATGTCTCTTTATAGTGATGAATCTTTATAGTGATGTCTCTTTAAAAGTGATGTCTCTTTATAGCGATGTCTCTTTAAAGTGATGCCTCTTTATAGTGATGTCTCTTTATTGTGATGTCTCCTTAAAGCGATGTCTCTTTATAGTGATGTCTCTTTATAGTGATGTCTCCTTATAATGATGCTTCTTTACAGCGATGCCTCTTTAAAGTGCCGTCTCTTTAAGTGATGTCTCTTTGAAGTGATGTCTCTTTACAGTGATGTCTCCTTATAATGTTGCCTCTTTACAGCGATGCCTCTTTATAGTGATGCCCCTTTAAAGTGATGTCTCTTTACAGCGATGCCTCTTTAAAGTGATGTCTCTTTAAAGTGATGTCTCCTTAAGTGACGTCTCTTTATTGTGAATTCTCTTTAAAGTGATGTGTCTTTAAGTGATGTGTGTTTATAGTGATGTCTCTTTAAGTGATGTCTCTTTATTTTGAAGTCTCTTTGAATTGATGTCTCTTTATAGTGATGTCTCTTTATAGTGATGTCTCCTTACAATGATGCCTCTTTACAGCGATGCCTCTTTAAAGTGATGTCTCTTTAAATTGATGTCTCTTTAAGTGATGTCTCTTTATAGTGATATCTCTTTAAAGCGATGTCTCTTTATAGTGATGTCACTTTATAGTGATGTCTCCTTACAATGATGCCTCTTTACAGCGATGCCTCTTTAAAGTGATGTCTCTTTAAATTGATGTCTCTTTAAGCGATGTCTCTTTATTTGAGAAGTCTATTTAAGTGATGTCTCTTTGTAGTGATGTCTCTTTAAGTGATGTGTCCTTATAATGATGCCTCTTTACAGCGATGCCTCTTTAAAGTGATGTCTCTGTAGGTGAAGTCTCTTTATTGTGATGTCTCTTTAAAGTGATGTCTCTATAAGTGATGTATCTTTATTGTGAAGTCTCTTTAAAGTGATGTCTTTTTATAGTGAGGTCTCTTTACGTAATGTCTATTTAAAGTGATGTCTCTTTAAGTGATGTGTGTTTATAGTGATGTCTCTTTAGAAGAGATGTCTCTTTATAGTGATGAATCTTTATAGTGATGTCTCTTTATAGTGATGAATCTTTATAGTGATGTCTCTTTAAAAGTGATGTCTCTTTATAGCGATGTCTCTTAAAAGTGATGCCTCTTTATAGTGATGTCTCTTTATTGTGATGTCTCTTTAAAGCGATGTCTCTTTATAGTGATGTCTCTTTATAGTGATGTCTCCTTATAATGATGCTTCTTTACAGCGATGCCTCTTTAAAGTGTTGTCTCTTTAAGTGATGTCTCTTTGAAGTGATGTCTCTTTAAGTGATGTCTCTTTATAGAGATGTCTCTTTACAGTGATGTCTCCTTATAATGTTGCCTCTTAACAGCGATGCGTCTTTATAGTGATGCCCCTTTAAAGTGATGTCTCTTTACAGCGATGCCTCTTTAAAGTGATGTCTCTTTAAATTGATGTCTCTTTAAGTGATGTCTCTTTATTTGAGAAGTATCTTTATAGTGATATCTCTTTAAAGCGATGTCTCTTTATAGTGATGTCTCTTTATAGTGATGTCTCCTTATAATGATGCCTTTTTACAGCGATGCCTCTTCAAAGTGATTTCTCTAAATGATGTCTCTTTAAAGTGATGTCTCTTTAAAGTGATGTCTCCTTAAGTGACGTCTCTTTATTGTGAATTCTCTTTAAAGTGATGTGTCTTTAAGTGATGTGTGTTTATAGTGATGTCTCTTTAAGTGATGTCTCTATATTGTGAAGTCTCTTTGAAGTGATGTCTCTTTATAGTGATGTCTCTTTATAGTGATGTCTCCTTACAATGATGCCTCTTTACAGCGATGCCTCTTTAAAGTGATGTCTCTTTAAATTGATGTCTCTTTAAGCGATGTCTCTTTATATGAGAAGTCTCTTTAAAGTGATGTCTCTTTAAGTGATGTCTCTTTATATTGATGTCTCTTTAAGTGATGTCTCCTTATAATGATGCGTCTTTACATAGATGTCTCTTTAAAGTGATGTCTCTTTAAGTTATGTATCTTTATTGTGAAGTCTCTTTAAAGTGATGTCTTTTTATAGTGAGGTCTCTTTACGTGATGTCTATTTAAAGTGATGTCTCTTTAAGTGATGTGTGTATATAGTGATGTCTTTTTATAGTGACGTCTCCTTATAGCGATGTCTCTTAAAAGTGATGTCTCTTTATAGTGATGTCTCTTTAGAAGTGATGTCTCTTTATAGTGATGAATCTTTATAGTGATCTCTCTTTATAGTGATGAATCTTTATACTGATGTCTCTTTATAGTGATGAATCTTTATAGTGGTGTCTCTTTAAAAGTGATGTCTCTTTATAGCGATGTCTCTTTAAAGTGATGCCTCTTTATAATGATGTCTCTTTATTGTGATGTCTCCTTAAAGCGATGTCTCTTTATAGTGATGTCTCTTTATAGTGATGTCTCCTTATAATGATGCTTCTTTACAGCGATGCCTCTTTAAAGTGCTGTCTCTTTAAGTGATGTCTCTTTGAAGTGATGTCTCTTTACAGTGATGTCTCCTTATAATGTTGCCTCTTTACAGCGATGCCTCTTTATAGTGATGTCTCTTTAAAGTGATGTCTCCTTAAGTGACGTCTCTTTATTGTGAATTCTCTTTAAAGTGATGTCTCTTTAAGTGATGTCTCTTTATTGTGAAGTCTCTTTGAAGTGATGTCTCTTTATAGTGATGTCTCTTTATAGTGATGTCTCCTTACAATGATGCCTCTTTACAGCGATGCCTCTTTAAAGTGATGTCTCTTTAAATTGATGTCTCTTTAAGTGATGTCTCTTTATTTGAGAAGTCTCTTTATAGTGATATCTCTTTAAAGCGATGTCTCTTTATAGTGATGTCTCTTTACAGTGATGTCTACTTATAGTGTTGCCTCTTTACAGCGATGCCTCTTTATAGTGTTGCCCCTTTAAAGTGATGTCTCTTTACAGCGATGCCTCTTTAAAGTGATGTCTCTTTAAATTGATGTCTCTTTAAGTGATGTCTCTTTATTTGAGAAGTCTCTTTATAGTGATATCTCTTTAAAGCGATGTCTCTTTATAGTGATGTCTCTTTATAGTGATGTCTCCTTATAATGATGCCTCTTTACAGCGATGCCTCTTCAAAGTGATGTCTCTAAATGATGTCTCTTTAAAGTGATGTCTCTTTAAAGTGATGTCTCCTTAAGTGACGTCTCTTTATTGTGAATTCTCTTTAAAGTGATGTGACTTTAAGTGATGTGTGTTTATAGTGATGTCTCTTTAAGTGATGTCTCTATATTGTGAAGTCTCTTTGAAGTGATGTCTCTTTATAGTGATGTATCTTTATTGTGAAGTCTCTTTAAAGTGATGTCTTTTTATAGTGAGGTCTCTTTACGTAATGTCTATTTAAAGTGATGTCTCTTTAAGTGATGTGTGTTTATAGTGATGTCTCTTTAGAAGAGATGTCTCTTTATAGTGATGAATCTTTATAGTGATGTCTCTTTATAGTGATGAATCTTTATAGTGATGTCTCTTTAAAAGTGATGTCTCTTTATAGCGATGTATCTTAAAAGTGATGCCTCTTTATAGTGATGTCTCTTTATTGTGATGTCTCTTTAAAGCGATGTCTCTTTATAGTGATGTCTCTTTATAGTGATGTCTCCTTATAATGATGCTTCTTTACAGCGATGCCTCTTTAAAGTGTTGTCTCTTTAAGTGATGTCTCTTTGAAGTGATGTCTCTTTAAGTGATGTCTCTTTATAGTGATGTCTCTTTACAGTGATGTCTCCTTATAATGTTGCCTCTTTACAGCGATGCGTCTTTATAGTGATGCCCCTTTAAAGTGATGTCTCTTTACAGCGATGCCTCTTTAAAGTGATGTCTCTTTAAATTGATGTCTCTTTAAGTGATGTCTCTTTATTTGAGAAGTATCTTTATAGTGATATCTCTTTAAAGCGTTGTCTCTTTATAGTGATTTCTCTTTATAGTGATGTCTCCTTATAATGATGCCTTTTTACAGCGATGCCTCTTCAAAGTGATGTCTCTAAATGATGTCTCTTTAAAGTGATGTCTCTTTAAAGTGATGTCTCCTTAAGTGACGTCTCTTTATTGTGAATTCTCTTTAAAGTGATGTGTCTTTAAGTGATGTGTGTTTATAGTGATGTCTCTTTAAGTGATGTCTCTATATTGTGAAGTCTCTTTGAAGTGATGTCTCTTTATAGTGATGTCTCTTTATAGTGATGTCTCCTTACAATGATGCCTCTTTACAGCGATGCCTCTTTAAAGTGATGTCTCTTTATAGTGATGTCTCTTTAAGTGATGTCTCCTTATAATGATGCCTCTTTACAGCGATGCCTCTTTAAAGTGATGTCTCTTTAAGTGATGTCTCCTTATAATGATGCCTCTTTACATAGATGCCTCTTTAAAGTGATGTCTCTTTAAGTGATGTATCTTTATTGTGAAGTCTCTTTAAAGTGATGTCTTTTTATAGTGAGGTCTCTTTACGTGATGTCTATTTAAAGTGATGTCTCTTTAAGTGATGTGTGTATATAGTGATGTCTTTTTATAGTGACGTCTCCTTATAGCGATGTCTCTTAAAAGTGATGTCTCTTTATAGTGATGTCTCTTTAGAAGTGATGTCTCTTTATAGTGATGAATCTTTATAGTGATCTCTCTTTATAGTGATGAATCTTTATACTGATGTCTCTTTATAGTGATGAATCTTTATAGTGGTGTCTCTTTAAAAGTGATGTCTCTTTATAGCGATGTCTCTTTAAGGTGATGCCTCTTTATAGTGATGTCTCTTTATTGTGATGTCTCCTTAAATCGATGTCTCTTTATAGTGATGTCTCTTTATAGTGATGTCTCCTTATAATGATGCTTCTTTACAGCGATGCCTCTTTAAAGTGCTGTCTCTTTAAGTGATGTCTCTTTGAAGTGATGTCTCTTTACAGTGATGTCTCCTTATAATGTTGCCTCTTTACAGCGATGCCTCTTTATAGTGATGTCTCTTTAAAGTGATGTCTCCTTAAGTGACGTCTCTTTATTGTGAATTCTCTTTAAAGTGATGTCTCTTTAAGTGATGTCTCTTTATTGTGAAGTCTCTTTGAAGTGATGTCTCTTTATAGTGATGTCTCTTTATAGTGATGTCTCCTTACAATGATGCCTCTTTACAGCGATGCCTCTTTAAAGTGATGTCTCTTTAAATTGATGTCTCTTTAAGTGATGTCTCTTTATTTGAGAAGTCTCTTTATAGTGATATCTCTTCAAAGCGATGTCTCTTTATAGTTATGTCTCTTTACAGTGATGTCTACTTATAGTGTTGCCTCTTTACAGCGATGCCTCTTTATAGTGTTGCCCCTTTAAAGTGATGTCTCTTTACAGCGATGCCTCTTTAAAGTGATGTCTCTTTAAATTGATGTCTCTTTAAGTGATGTCTCTTTATTTGAGAAGTCTCTTTATAGTGATATCTCTTTAAAGCGATGTCTCTTTATAGTGATGTCTCTTTATAGTGATGTCTCCTTATAATGATGCCTCTTTACAGCGATGCCTCTTCAAAGTGATGTCTCTAAATGATGTCTCTTTAAAGTGATGTCTCTTTAAAGTGATGTGTCCTTAAGTGACGTCTCTTTATTGTGAATTCTCTTTAAAGTGATGTGTCTTTAAGTGATGTGTGTTTATAGTGATGTCTCTTTAAGTGATGTCTCTATATTGTGAAGTCTCTTTGAAGTGATGTCTCTTTATAGTGATGTCTCTTTATAGTGATGTCTCCTTACAATGATGCCTCTTTACAGCGATGCCTCTTTAAAGTGATGTCTCTTTATAGTGATGTCTCTTTAAGTGATGTCTCCTTATAATGATGCCTCTTTACAGCGATGCCTCTTTAAAGTGATGTCTCTTTAAGTGATGTATCTTTATTGTGAAGTCTCTTTAAAGTGATGTCTTTTTATAGTGATGTCTCTTTACGTGATGTCTATTTAAAGTGATGTCTCTTTAAGTGATGTGTGTATATAGTGATGTCTTTTTATAGTGACGTCTCCTTATAGCGATGTCTCTTAAAAGTGATGTCTCTTTATAGTGATGTCTCTTTAGAAGTGATGTCTCTTTATAGTGATGAATCTTTATAGTGATCTCTCTTTATAGTGATGAATCTTTATACTGATGTCTCTTTATAGTGATGAATCTTTATAGTGGTGTCTCTTTAAAAGTGATGTCTCTTTATAGCGATGTCTCTTTAAGGTGATGCCTCTTTATAGTGATGTCTCTTTATTGTGATGTCTCCTTAAATCGATGTCTCTTTATAGTGATGTCTCTTTATAGTGATGTCTCCTTATAATGATGCTTCTTTACAGCGATGCCTCTTTAAAGTGCTGTCTCTTTAAGTGATGTCTCTTTGAAGTGATGTCTCTTTACAGTGATGTCTCCTTATAATGTTGCCTCTTTACAGCGATGCCTCTTTATAGTGATGTCTCTTTAAAGTGATGTCTCCTTAAGTGACGTCTCTTTATTGTGAATTCTCTTTAAAGTGATGTCTCTTTAAGTGATGTCTCTTTATTGTGAAGTCTCTTTGAAGTGATGTCTCTTTATAGTGATGTCTCTTTATAGTGATGTCTCCTTACAATGATGCCTCTTTACAGCGATGCCTCTTTAAAGTGATGTCTCTTTAAATTGATGTCTCTTTAAGTGATGTCTCTTTATTTGAGAAGTCTCTTTATAGTGATATCTCTTTAAAGCGATGTCTCTTTATAGTTATGTCTCTTTACAGTGATGTCTACTTATAGTGTTGCCTCTTTACAGCGATGCCTCTTTATAGTGTTGCCCCTTTAAAGTGATGTCTCTTTACAGCGATGCCTCTTTAAAGTGATGTCTCTTTAAATTGATGTCTCTTTAAGTGATGTCTCTTTATTTGAGAAGTCTCTTTATAGTGATATCTCTTTAAAGCGATGTCTCTTTATAGTGATGTCTCTTTATAGTGATGTCTCCTTATAATGATGCCTCTTTACAGCGATGCCTCTTCAAAGTGATGTCTCTAAATGATGTCTCTTTAAAGTGATGTCTCTTTAAAGTGATGTGTCCTTAAGTGACGTCTCTTTATTGTGAATTCTCTTTAAAGTGATGTGTCTTTAAGTGATGTGTGTTTATAGTGATGTCTCTTTAAGTGATGTCTCTATATTGTGAAGTCTCTTTGAAGTGATGTCTCTTTATAGTGATGTCTCTTTATAGTGATGTCTCCTTACAATGATGCCTCTTTACAGCGATGCCTCTTTAAAGTGATGTCTCTTTATAGTGATGTCTCTTTAAGTGATGTCTCCTTATAATGATGCCTCTTTACAGCGATGCCTCTTTAAAGTGATGTCTCTTTAAGTGATGTATCTTTATTGTGAAGTCTCTTTAAAGTGATGTCTTTTTATAGTGAGGTCTCTTTACGTGATGTCTATTTAAAGTGATGTCTCTTTAAGTGATGTGTGTATATAGTGATGTCTTTTTATAGTGACGTCTCCTTATAGCGATGTCTCTTAAAAGTGATGTCTCTTTATAGTGATGTCTCTTTAGAAGTGATGTCTCTTTATAGTGATGAGTCTTTTTAGTGATGTCTCTTTATAGTGATGAATCTTTATAGTGATGTCTCTTTAAAAGTGATCTCTATTTATAGCGATGTCTCTTTAAAGTGATGCCTCTTTATAGTGATGTCTCTTTAAAGTGATGCCTCTTTATAGTGATGTCTCTTTATTGTGATGTCTCCTTAAAGCGATGTCTCTTTATAGTGATGTTTCTTTATAGTGATGTCTCCTTATAATGATGCTTCTTTACAGCGATGCCTCTTTAAAGTGCTGTCTCTTTAAGTGATGTCTCTTTGAAGTGATGTCTCTTTACAGTGATGTCTCCTTATAATGTTGCCTCTTTACAGCGATGCCTCTTTATAGTGATGCCCCTTTAAAGTGATGTCTCTTTACAGCGATGCCTCTTTAAAGTGATGTCTCTTTAAAGTGATGTCTCCTTAAGTGACGTCTCTTTATTGTGAATTCTCTTTAAAGTGATGTGTCTTTAAGTGATGTGTGTTTATAGTGATGTCTCTTTAAGTGATGTCTCTGTATTGTGAAGTCTCCTTGAAGTGATGTCTCTTTATAGTGATGTCTCCTTACAATGATGCCTCTTTACAGCGATGCCTCTTTAAAGTGATGTCTCTTTAAATTGATGTCTCTTTAAGTGATGTCTCTTTATTTGAGAAGTCTCTTTATAGTGATATCTCTTTAAAGCGATGTCTCTTTATAGTGATGTCTCTTTACAGTGATGTCTACTTATAATGTTGCCTCTTTACAGCGATGCCTCTTTATAGTGTTGCCCCTTTAAAGTGATGTCTCTTTACAGCGATGCCTCTTTAAAGTGATGTCACTTTAAATTGATGTCTCTTTAAGTGATGTCTCTTTATTTGAGAAGTCTCTTTATAGTGATATCTCTTTAAAGCGATGTCTCTTTATAGTGATGTCTCTTTATAGTGATGTCTCCTTATAATGATGCCTCTTTACAGCGATGCCTCTTCGAAGTGATGTCTCTAAATGATGTCTCTTTAAAGTGATGTCTCTTTAAAGTGATGTCTCCTTAAGTGACGTCTCTTTATTGTGAATTATCTTTAAAGTGATGTGTCTTTAAGTGATGTGTGTTTATAGTGATGTCTCTTTAAGTGATGTCTCTATATTGTGAAGTCTGTTTGAAGTGATGTCTCTTTATAGTGATGTCTCTTTATAGTGATGTCTCCTTACAATGATGCCTCTTTACAGCGATGCCTCTTTAAAGTGATGTCTCTTTAAATTGATGTCTCTTTAAGCGATGTCTCTTTATTTGAGAAGTCTCTTTAAGTGATGTCTCTTTGTAGTGATGTCTCTTTAAGTGATGTGTCCTTATAATGATGCCTCTTTACAGCGATGCCTCTTTAAAGTGATGTCTCTGTACGTGAAGTCTCTTTATTGTGATGTCTCTTTAAAGTGATGTCTCTATAAGTGATGTATCTTTATAGTGAAGTCTCTTTAAAGTGATGTCTTTTTATAGTGAGGTCTCTTTACGTAATGTCTATTTAAAGTGATGTCTCTTTAAGTGATGTGTGTTTATAGTGATGTCTCTTTAGAAGTGATGTCTCTTTATAGTGATGAATCTTTATAGTGATGTCTCTTTATAGTGATGAATCTTTATAGTGATGTCTCTTTAAAAGTGATGTCTCTTTATAGCGATGTCTCTTAAAAGTGATGCCTCTTTATAGTGATGTCTCTTTATTGTGATGTCTCTTTAAAGCGATGTCTCTTTATAGTGATGCGTCTTTATAATGATGTCTCCTTATAATGATGCTTCTTTACAGCGATGCCTCTTTAAAGTGTTGTCTCTTTAAGTGATGTCTCTTTGAAGTGATGTCTCTTTAAGTGATGTCTCTTTATAGTGATGTCTCTTTACAGTGATGTCTCCTTATAATGTTGCCTCTTTACAGCGATGCCTCTTTATAGTGATGCCCCTTTAAAGTGATGTCTCCTTAAGTGACGTCTCTTTATTGTGAATTCTCTTTAAAGTGATGTGTCTTTAAGTGATGTGTGTTTATAGTGATGTCTCTTTAAGTGATGTCTCTTTATTGTGAAGTATCTTTGAAGTGATGTCTCTTTATAGTGATGTCTCTTTGTAGTGATGTCTCCTTACAATGATGCCTCTTTACAGCGATGCCTCTTTAAAGTGATGTCTCTTTAAATTGATGTCTCTTTAAGTGATGTCTCTTTATTTGAGAAGTCTCTTTAAAGTGATGTCTCTTTAAGTGATGTCTCTTTATAGTGATGTCTCTTTGTAGTGATGTGTCCTTACAATGATGCCTCTTTACAGCGATGTCTCTTTAAAGTGATGTCTCTAAATTGATGTCTCTTTAAGCGATGTCTCTTTATATGAGAAGTCTCTTTAAAGTGATGTCTCTGTAAGTGATGTCTCTTTATAGTGATGTCTCTTTAAGTGATGTCTCCTTATAATGATGCCTCTTTACATAGATGCCTCTTTAAAGTGATGTCTCTTTAAGTGATGTATCTTTATTGTGAAGTCTCTTTAAAGTGATGTCTTTTTATAGTGAGGTCTCTTTACGTGATGTCTATTTAAAGTGATGTCTCTTTAAGTGATGTGTGTATATAGTGATGTCTTTTTATAGTGACGTCTCCTTATAGCGATGTCTCTTAAAAGTGATGTCTCTTTATAGTGATGTCTCTTTAGAAGTGATGTCTCTTTATAGTGATGAATCTTTATAGTGATCTCTTTATAGTGATGAATCTTTATACTGATATCTCTTTACAGTGATGTCTCCTTATAATGTTGCCTCTTTACAGCGATGCCTCTTTATAGTGATGCCCCTTTAAAGTGATGTCTCTTTACAGCGATGCCTCTTTAAAGTGTTGTCTCTTTAAGTGATGTCTCTTTGAAGTGATGTCTCTTTAAGTGATGTCTCTTTGAAGTGATGTCTCTTTAAGTGATATCTCTTTATAGTGATGTTTCTTTACAGTGATGTCTCCTTATAATGTTGCCTCTTTACAGCGATGCCTCTTTATAGTGATGCCCCTTTAAAGTGATGTCTCCTTAAGTGACGTCTCTTTATTGTGAATTCTCTTTAAAGTGATGTGTCTTTAAGTGATGTGTGTTTATAGTGATGTCTCTTTAAGTGATGTCTCTTTATTGTGAAGTCTCTTTGAAGTGATGTCTCTTTATAGTGATGTCTCTTTGTAGTGATGTCTCCTTACAATGATGCCTCTTTACAGCGATGCCTCTTTAAAGTGATGTCTCTTTAAATTGATGTCTCTTTAAGTGATGTCTCTTTATTTGAGAAGTCTCTTTATAGTGATATCTCTTTACAGTGATGTCTCCTTATAATGTTGCCTCTTTACAGCGATGCCTCTTTATAGTGTTGCCCCTTTAAAGTGATGTCTCTTTGAAGTGATGTCTCTTTACAGTGATGTCTCCTTATAATGTTGCCTCTTTACAGCGATGCCTCTTTATAGTGATGCCCCTTTAAAGTGATGTCTCTTTACAGCGATGCCTCTTTAAAGTGATGTCTCTTTAAAGTGATGTCTCCTTAAGTGACGTCTCTTTATTGTGAATTCTCTTTAAAGTGATGTGTCTTTAAGTGATGTTTGTTTATAGTGATGTCTCTTTAAGTGATGTCTCTGTATTGTGAAGTCTCCTTGAAGTGATGTCTCTTTATAGTGATGTCTCCTTACAATGATGCCTCTTTACAGCGATGCCTCTTTAAAGTGATGTCTCTTTAAATTGATGTCTCTTTAAGTGATGTCTCTTTATTTGAGAAGTCTCTTTATAGTGATATCTCTTTAAAGCGATGTCTCTTTATAGTGATGTCTCTTTACAGTGATGTCTACTTATAATGTTGCCTCTTTACAGCGATGCCTCTTTATAGTGTTGCCCCTTTAAAGTGATGTCTCTTTACAGCGATGCCTCTTTAAGTGATGTCTCTTTATTTGAGAAGTCTCTTTATAGTGATATCTCTTTAAAGCGATGTCTCTTTATAGTGGTGTCTCTTTATAGTGATGTCTCCTTATAATGATGCCTCTTTACAGCGATGCCTCTTCGAAGTGATGTCTCTAAATGATGTCTCTTTAAAGTGTTGTCTCTTTAAAGTGATGTCTCCTTAAGTGACGTCTCTTTATTGTGAATTCTCTTTAAAGTGATGTGTCTTTAAGTGATGTGTGTTTATAGTGATGTCTCTTTAAGTGATGTCTCTATATTGTGAAGTCTCTTTGAAGTGATGTCTCTTTATAGTGATGTCTCTTTATAGTGATGTCTCCTTACAATGATGCCTCTTTACAGCGATGCCTCTTTAAAGTGATGTCTCTTTAAATTGATGTCTCTTTAAGCGATGTCTCTTTATATGAGAAGTCTCTTTAAAGTGATGTCTCTTTAAGTGATGTCTCTTTATAGTGATGTCTCTTTAAGTGATGTCTCCTTACAATGATGCCTCTTTACAGCGATGCCTCTTTAAAGTGATGTCTCTTTAAATTGATGTCTCTTTAAGCGATGTCTCTTTATTTGAGAAGTCTCTTTAAGTGATGTCTCTTTGTAGTGATGTCTCTTTAAGTGATGTGTCCTTATAATGATGCCTCTTTACAGCGATGCCTCTTTAAAGAGATGTCTCTTTACGTGAAGTCTCTTTATTGTGATGTCTCTTTAAAGTGATGTCTCTATAAGTGATGTATCTTTATTTTGAAGTCTCTTTCAAGTGATGTCTTTTTATAGTGAGGTCTCTTTACGTAATGTCTATTTAAAGTGATGTCTCTTTAAGTGATGTGTGTTTATAGTGATGTCTCTTTAGAAGTGATGTCTCTTTATAGTGATGAATCTTTATAGTGATGTCTCTTTATAGTGATGAATCTTTATAGTGATGTCTCTTTAAAAGTGATGTCTCTTTATAGCGATGTCTCTTAAAAGTGATGCCTCTTTATAGTGATGTCTCTTTATTGTGATGTCTCTTTAAAGCGATGTCTCTTTATAGTGATGTCTCTTTATAGTGATGTCTCCTTATAATGATGCTTCTTTACAGCGATGCCTCTTTAAAGTGTTGTCTCTTTAAGTGATGTCTCTTTGAAGTGATGTCTCTTTAAGTGATGTCTCTTTATAGTGATGTCTCTTTACAGTGATGTCTCCTTATAATGTTGCCTCTTTACAGCGATGCCTCTTTATAGTGTTGCCCCTTTAAAGTGATGTCTCTTTACAGCGATGCCTCTTTAAAGTGATGTCTCTTTAAATTGATGTCTCTTTAAGTGATGTCTCTTTATTTGAGAAGTCTCTTTATAGTGATATCTCTTTAAAGCGATGTCTGTTTATAGTGATGTCTCCTTATAATGATGCCTCTTTACAGCGATGCCTCTTCGAAGTGATGTCTCTAAATGATGTCTCTTTAAAGTGATGTCTCTTTAAAGTGATGTCTCCTTAAGTGACGTCTCTTTATTGTGAATTCTCTTTAAAGTGATGTGTCTTTAAGTGATGTGTGTTTATAGTGATGTCTCTTTAAGTGATGTCTCTATATTGTGAAGTCTCTTTGAAGTGATGTCTCTTTATAGTGATGTCTCTTTATAGTGATGTCTCCTTACAATGATGCCTCTTTACAGCGATGCCTCTTTAAAGTGATGTCTCTTTAAATTGATGTCTCTTTAAGCGATGTCTCTTTATATGAGAAGTCTCTTTAAAGTGATGTCTCTTTAAGTGATGTCTCTTTATAGTGATGTCTCTTTAAGTGATGTCTCCTTACAATGATGCCTCTTTACAGCGATGCCTCTTTAAAGTGATGTCTCTTTAAATTGATGTCTCTTTAAGCGATGTCTCTTTATTTGAGAAGTCTCTTTAAGTGATGTCTCTTTGTAGTGATGTCTCTTTAAGTGATGTGTCCTTATAATGATGCCTCTTTACAGCGATGCCTCTTTAAAGAGATGTCTCTGTACGTGAAGTCTCTTTATTGTGATGTCTCTTTAAAGTGATGTCTCTATAAGTGATGTATCTTTATTTTGAAGTCTCTTTCAAGTGATGTCTTTTTATAGTGAGGTCTCTTTACGTAATGTCTATTTAAAGTGATGTCTCTTTAAGTGATGTGTGTTTATAGTGATGTCTCTTTAGAAGTGATGTCTCTTTATAGTGATGAATCTTTATAGTGATGTCTCTTTATAGTGATGAATCTTTATAGTGATGTCTCTTTAAAAGTGATGTCTCTTTATAGCGATGTCTCTTAAAAGTGATGCCTCTTTATAGTGATGTCTCTTTATTGTGATGTCTCTTTAAAGCGATGTCTCTTTATAGTGATGTCTCTTTATAGTGATGTCTCCTTATAATGATGCTTCTTTACAGCGATGCCTCTTTAAAGTGTTGTCTCTTTAAGTGATGTCTCTTTGAAGTGATGTCTCTTTAAGTGATGTCTCTTTATAGTGATGTCTCTTTACAGTGATGTCTCCTTATAATGTTGCCTCTTTACAGCGATGCCTCTTTATAGTGGTGCCCCTTTAAAGTGATGTCTCTTTACAGCGATGCCTCTTTAAAGTGATGTCTCTTTAAATTGATGTCTCTTTAAGTGATGTCTCTTTATTTGAGAAGTCTCTTTATAGTGATATCTCTTTAAAGCGATGTCTGTTTATAGTGATGTCTCCTTATAATGATGCCTCTTTACAGCGATGCCTCTTCGAAGTGATGTCTCTAAATGATGTCTCTTTAAAGTGATGTCTCTTTAAAGTGATGTCTCCTTAAGTGACGTCTCTTTATTGTGAATTCTCTTTAAAGTGATGTGTCTTTAAGTGATGTGTGTTTATAGTGATGTCTCTTTAAGTGATGTCTCTATATTGTGAAGTCTCTTTGAAGTGATGTCTCTTTATAGTGATGTCTCTTTATAGTGATGTCTCCTTACAATGATGCCTCTTTACAGCGATGCCTCTTTAAAGTGATGTCTCTTTAAATTGATGTCTCTTTAAGCGATGTCTCTTTATATGAGAAGTCTCTTTAAAGTGATGTCTCTTTAAGTGATGTCTCTTTATAGTGATGTCTCTTTAAGTGATGTCTCCTTACAATGATGCCTCTTTACAGCGATGCCTCTTTAAAGTGATGTCTCTTTAAATTGATGTCTCTTTAAGCGATGTCTCTTTATTTGAGAAGTCTCTTTAAGTGATGTCTCTTTGTAGTGATGTCTCTTTAAGTGATGTGTCCTTATAATGATGCCTCTTTACAGCGATGCCTCTTTAAAGAGATGTCTCTGTACGTGAAGTCTCTTTATTGTGATGTCTCTTTAAAGTGATGTATCTATAAGTGATGTATCTTTATTTTGAAGTCTCTTTCAAGTGATGTCTTTTTATAGTGAGGTCTCTTTACGTAATGTCTATTTAAAGTGATGTCTCTTTAAGTGATGTGTGTTTATAGTGATGTCTCTTTAGAAGTGATGTCTCTTTATAGTGATGAATCTTTATAGTGATGTCTCTTTATAGTGATGAATCTTTATAGTGATGTCTCTTTAAAAGTGATGTCTCTTTATAGCGATGTCTCTTAAAAGTGATGCCTCTTTATAGTGATGTCTCTTTATTGTGATGTCTCTTTAAAGCGATGTCTCTTTATAGTGATGTCTCTTTATAGTGATGTCTCCTTATAATGATGCTTCTTTACAGCGATGCCTCTTTAAAGTGTTGTCTCTTTAAGTGATGTCTCTTTGAAGTGATGTCTCTTTAAGTGATGTCTCTTTATAGTGATGTCTCTTTACAGTGATGTCTCCTTATAATGTTGCCTCTTTACAGCGATGCCTCTTTATAGTGTTGCCCCTTTAAAGTGATGTCTCTTTACAGCGATGCCTCTTTAAAGTGATGTCTCTTTAAATTGATGTCTCTTTAAGTGATGTCTCTTTATTTGAGAAGTCTCTTTATAGTGATATCTCTTTAAAGCGATGTCTGTTTATAGTGATGTCTCCTTATAATGATGCCTCTTTACAGCGATGCCTCTTCGAAGTGATGTCTCTAAATGATGTCTCTTTAAAGTGATGTCTCTTTAAAGTGATGTCTCCTTAAGTGACGTCTCTTTATTGTGAATTCTCTTTAAAGTGATGTGTCTTTAAGTGATGTGTGTTTATAGTGATGTCTCTTTAAGTGATGTATCTATATTGTGAAGTCTCTTTGAAGTGATGTCTCTTTATAGTGATGTCTCTTTATAGTGATGTCTCCTTACAATGATGCCTCTTTACAGCGATGCCTCTTTAAAGTGATGTCTCTTTAAATTGATGTCTCTTTAAGCGATGTCTCTTTATATGAGAAGTCTCTTTAAAGTGATGTCTCTTTAAGTGATGTCTCTTTATAGTGATGTCTCTTTAAGTGATGTCTCCTTACAATGATGCCTCTTTCCAGCGATGCCTCTTTAAAGTGATGTCTCTTTAAATTGATGTCTCTTTAAGCGATGTCTCGTTATTTGAGAAGTCTCTTTAAGTGATGTCTCTTTGTAGTGATGTCTCTTTAAGTGATGTGTCCTTATAATGATGCCTCTTTACAGCGATGCCTCTTTAAAGTGATGTCTCTGTAGGTGAAGTCTCTGTATTGTGATGTCTCTTTAAAGTGATGTCTCTATAAGTGATGTATCTTTATTGTGAAGTCTCTTTAAAGTGATGTCTTTTTATAGTGAGGTCTCTTTACGTAATGTCTATTTAAAGTGAAGTCTCTTTAAGTGATGTGTGTTTATAGTGATGTCTCTTTAGAAGTGATGTCTCTTTATAGTGATGAATCTTTATAGTGATGTCTCTTTATAGTGATGAATCTTTATAGTGATGTCTCTTTAAAAGTGATGTCTCTTTATAGCGATGTCTCTTAAAAGTGATGCCTCTTTATAGTGATGTCTCTTTATTGTGATGTCTCTTTAAAGCGATGTCTCTTTATAGTGATGCGTCTTTATAATGATGTCTCCTTATAATGATGCTTCTTTACAGCGATGCCTCTTTAAAGTGTTGTCTCTTTAAGTGATGTCTCTTTGAAGTGATGTCTCTTTAAGGGATGTCTCTTTATAGTAATGTCTCTTTACAGTGATGTCTCCTTATAATGTTGCCTCTTTACAGCGATGCCTCTTTATAGTGATGCCCCTTTAAAGTGATGTCTCCTTAAGTGACGTCTCTTTATTGTGAATTCTCTTTAAAGTGATGTGTCTTTAAGTGATGTGTGTTTATAGTGATGTCTCTTTAAGTGATGTCTCTTTATTGTGAAGTCTCTTTGAAGTGATGTCTCTTTATAGTGATGTCTCTTTGTAGTGATGTCTCCTTACAATGATGCCTCTTTACAGCGATGCCTCTTTAAAGTGATGTCTCTTTAAAGTGATGTCTCCTTAAGTGACGTCTCTTTATTGTGAATTCTCTTTAAAGTGATGTGTCTTTAAGTGATATGTGTTTATAGTGATGTCTCTTTAAGTGATGTCTCTGTATTGTGAAGTCTCCTTGAAGTGATGTCTCTTTATAGTGATGTCTCCTTACAATGATGCCTCTTTACAGCGATGCCTCTTTAAAGTGATGTCTCTTTAAATTGATGTCTCTTTAAGTGATGTCTCTTTATTTGAGAAGTCTCTTTATAGTGATATCTCTTTAAAGCGATGTCTCTTTATAGTGATGTCTCTTTATAGTGATGTCTCCTTATAATGATGCCTCTTTACAGCGATGCCTCTTCGAAGTGATGTCTCTAAATGATGTCTCTTTAAAGTGATGTCTCTTTAAAGTGATGTCTCCTTAAGTGACGTCTCTTTATTGTGAATTCTCTTTAAAGTGATGTGTCTTTAAGTGATGTGTGTTTATAGTGATGTCTCTTTAAGTGATGTCTCTATATTGTGAAGTCTCTTTGAAGTGATGTCTCTTTATAGTGATGTCTCTTTATAGTGATGTCTCCTTACAATGATGCCTCTTTACAGCGATGCCTCTTTAAAGTGATGTCTCTTTAAATTGATGTCTCTTTAAGCGATGTCTCTTTATTTGAGAAGTCTCTTTAAGTGATGTCTCTTTGTAGTGATGTCTCTTTAAGTGATGTGTCCTTATAATGATGCCTCTTTACAGCGATGCCTCTTTAAAGTGATGTCTCTGTACGTGAAGTCTCTTTATTGTGATGTCTCTTTAAAGTGATGTCTCTATAAGTGATGTATCTTTATTGTGAAGTCTCTTTAAAGTGATGTCTTTTTATAGTGAGGTCTCTTTACGTAATGTCTATTTAAAGTGAAGTCTCTTTAAGTGATGTGTGTTTATAGTGATGTCTCTTTAGAAGTGATGTCTCTTTATAGTGATGAATCTTTATAGTGATGTCTCTTTATAGTGATGAATCTTTATAGTGATGTCTCTTTAAAAGTGATGTCTCTTTATAGCGATGTCTCTTAAAAGTGATGCCTCTTTATAGTGATGTCTCTTTATTGTGATGTCTCTTTAAAGCGATGTCTCTTTATAGTGATGCGTCTTTATAATGATGTCTCCTTATAATGATGCTTCTTTACAGCGATGCCTCTTTAAAGTGTTGTCTCTTTATAGTGATGTCTCTTTATAGTGATGTCTCCTTATAATGATGCCTCTTTACAGCGATGCCTCTTTGAAGTGATGTCTCTAAATGATGTCTCTTTAAAGTGATGTCTCTTTAAAGTGATGTCTCCTTAAGTGACGTCTCTTTATTGTGAATTCTCTTTAAAGTGATGTGTCTTTAAGTGATGTGTGTTTATAGTGATGTCTCTTTAAGTGATGTCTCTATATTGTGAAGTCTCTTTGAAGTGATGTCTCTTTATAGTGATGTCTCTTTATAGTGATGTCTCCTTACAATGATGCCTCTTTACAGCGATGCCTCTTTAAAGTGATGTCTCTTTAAATTGATGTGTCTTTAAGCGATGTCTCTTGATTTGAGAAGTCTCTTTAAGTGATGTCTCTTTGTAGTGATGTCTCTTTAAGTGATGTGTCCTTATAATGATGCCTCTTTACAGCGATGCCTCTTTAAAGTGATGTCTCTGTACGTGAAGTCTCTTTATTGTGATGTCTCTTTAAAGTGATGTCTCTATAAGTGATGTATCTTTATTGTGAAGTCTCTTTAAAGTGATGTCTTTTTATAGTGAGGTCTCTTTACGTAATGTCTATTTAAAGTGAAGTCTCTTTAAGTGATGTGTGTTTATAGTGATGTCTCTTTAGAAGTGATGTCTCTTTATAGTGATGAATCTTTATAGTGATGTCTCTTTATAGTGATGAATCTTTATAGTGATGTCTCTTTAAAAGTGATGTCTCTTTATAGCGATGTCTCTTAAAAGTGATGCCTCTTTATAGTGATGTCTCTTTATTGTGATGTCTCTTTAAAGCGATGTCTCTTTATAGTGATGCGTCTTTATAATGATGTCTCCTTATAATGATGCTTCTTTACAGCGATGCCTCTTTAAAGTGTTGTCTCTTTAAGTGATGTCTCTTTGAAGTGATGTCTCTTTAAGTGATGTCTCTTTATAGTGATGTCTCTTTACAGTGATGTCTCCTTATAATATTGCCTCTTTACAGCGATGCCTCTTTATAGTGATGCCCGCTTTAAAGTGATGTCTCCTTAAGTGACGTCTCTTTATTGTGAATTCTCTTTAAAGTGATGTGTCTTTAAGTGATGTGTGTTTATAGTGATGTCTCTTTAAGTGATGTCTCTTTATTGTGAAGTCTCTTTGAAGTGATGTCTCTTTATAGTGATGTCTCTTTGTAGTGATGTCTCCTTACAATGATGCCTCTTTACAGCGATGCCTCTTTAAAGTGATGTCTCTTTAAATTGATGTCTCTTTAAGTGATGTCTCTATTTTTGAGAAGTCTCTTTAAAGTGATGTCTCTTTAAGTGATGTCTCTTTATAGTGATGTCTCTTTGTAGTGATGTGTCCTTACAATGATGCCTCTTTACAGCGATGCCTCTTTAAAGTGATGTCTCTTTAAATTGATGTCTCTTTAAGCGATGTCTCTTTATATGAGAAGTCTCTTTAAAGTGATGTCTCTTTAAGTGATGTCTCTTTATAGTGATGTCTCTTTAAGTGATGTCTCCTTATAATGATGCCTCTTTACATAGATGCCTCTTTAAAGTGATGTCTCTTTAAGTGATGTATCTTTATTGTGAAGTCTCTTTAAAGTGATGTCTTTTTATAGTGAGGTCTCTTTACGTGATGTCTATTTAAAGTGATGTCTCTTTAAGTGATGTGTGTATATAGTGATGTCTTTTTATAGTGACGTCTCCTTATAGCGATGTCTCTTAAAAGTGATGTCTCTTTAGAAGTGATGTCTCTTTATAGTGATGAATCTTTATAGTGATCTCTCTTTATAGTGATGAATCTTTATACTGATGTCTCTTTACAGTGATGTCTCCTTATAATGTTGCCTCTTTACAGCGATGCCTCTTTATAGTGATGCCCCTTTAAAGTGATGTCTCTTTACAGCGATGCCTCTTTAAAGTGATGTCTCTTTAAAGTGATGTCTCCTTAAGTGACGTCTCTTTATTGTGAATTCTCTTTAAAGTGATGTGTCTTTAAGTGATGTGTGTTTATAGTGATGTCTCTTTAAGTGATGTCTCTTTATTGTGAAGTCTCTTTGAATTGATGTCTCTTTATAGTGATGTCTCTTTATAGTGATGTCTCCTTATAATAATGCTTCTTTACAGCGATGCCTCTTTAAAGTGTTGTCTCTTTAAGTGATGTCTCTTTGAAGTGATGTCTCTTTAAGTGATGTCTCTTTGAAGTGATGTCTCTTTAAGTGATGTCTCTTTATAGTGATGTCTCTTTACAGTGATGTCTCCTTATAATGTTGCCTCTTTACAGCGATGCCTCTTTATAGTGATGCCCCTTTAAAGTGATGTCTCCTTAAGTGACGTCTCTTTATTGTGAATTCTCTTTAAAGTGATGTGTCTTTAAGTTATGTGTGTTTATAGTGATGTCTCTTTAAGTGATGTCTCTTTATTGTGAAGTCTCTTTGAAGTGATGTCTCTTTATAGTGATGTCTCTTTGTAGTGATGTCTCCTTACAATGATGCCTCTTTACAGCGATGCCTCTTTAAAGTTATGTCTCTTTAAATTGATGTCTCTTTAAGTGATGTCTCTTTATTTGAGAAGTCTCTTTATAGTGATATCTCTTTAAAGCGATGTCTCTTTATAGTGATGTCTCTTTACAGTGATGTCTCCTTATAATGTTGCCTCTTTACAGCGATGCCTCTTTATAGTGTTGCCCCTTTAAAGTGATATCTCTTTACAGCGATGCCTCTTTAAAGTGATGTCTCTTTATTTGAGAAGTCTCTTTATAGTGATATCTCTTTAAAGTGATGTCTCTTTATAGTGATGTCTCTTTATAGTGATGTCTCCTTATAATGATGCCTCTTTACAGCGATGCCTCTTCGAAGGGATGTCTCTAAATGATGTCTCTTTAAAGTGATGTCTCTTTAAAGTGATATCTCCTTAAGTGACGTCTCTTTATTGTGAATTCTCTTTAAAGTGATGTGTCTTTAAGTGATGTGTGTTTATAGTGATGTCTCTTTAAGTGATGTCTCTATATTGTGAAGTCTCTTTGAAGTGATGTCTCTTTATAGTGATGTCTCTTTATAGTGATGTCTCCTTACAATGATGCCTCTTTACAGCGATGCCTCTTTAAAGTGATGTCTCTTTAAATTGATGTCTCTTTAAGCGATGTCTCTTTATATGAGAAGTCTCTTTAAATTGATGTCTCTTTAAGTGATGTCTCTTTATAGTGATGTCTCTTTAAGTGATGTCTCCTTACAATGATGCCTCTTTACAGCGATGCCTGTTTAAAGTGATGTCTCTTTAAATTGATGTCTCTTTAAGCGATGTCTCTTTATTTGAGAAGTCTCTTTAAGTGATGTTTCTTTGTAGTGATGTCTCTTTATAGTGATGAATCTTTATAGTGATGTCTCTTTAAAAGTGATGTCTCTTTATATCGATGTCTCTTAAAAGTGATGCCTCTTTATAGTGATGTCTCTTTATTGTGATGTCTCTTTAAAGCGATGTCTCTTTATAGTGATGCGTCTTTATAATGATGTCTCCTTATAATGATGCTTCTTTAAAACGATGCCTCTTTAAAGTGTTGTCTCTTTAAGTGATGTCTCTTTGAAGTGATGTCTCTTTAAGTGATGTCTCTTTATTGTGATGTCTCCTTACAATGATGCCTCTTTACAGCGATGCCTCTTTAAAGTGATGTCTCTTTAAATTGATGTCTCTTTAAGTGATGTCTCTTTATTTGAGAAGTCTCTTTATAGTGATATCTCTTTAAAGCGATGTCTCTTTATAGTGATGTCTCTTTACAGTGATGTCTCCTTATAATGTTAGCTCTTTACAGCGATGCCTCTTTATAGTGATGCCCCTTTCAAGTGATGTCTCTTTACAGCGATGCCTCTTTAAAGTGATGTCTCTTTAAATTGATTTCTCTTTAAGTGATGTCTCTTTATTTGAGAAGTCTCTTTATAGTGATATCTCTTTAAAGCGATGTCTCTTTATAGTGATGTCACTTTATAGTGATGTCTCCTTACAATGATGCCTCTTTACAGCGATGCCTCTTTAAAGTGATGTCTCTTTAAATTGATGTCTCTTTAAGCGATGTCTCTTTATTTGAGAAGTCTATTTAAGGGATGTCTCGTTGTAGTGATGTCTCTTTAAGTGATGTGTCCTTATAATGATGCCTCTTTACAGCGATGCCTCTTTAAAGTGATGTCTCTGTAAGTGATGTATCTTTATTGTGAAGTCTCTTTAAAGTGATGTCTTTTTATAGTGAGGTCTCTTTACGTAATGTCTATTTAAAGTGATGTCTCTTTAAGTGATGTGTGTTTATAGTGATGTCTCTTTAGAAGTGATGTCTCTTTATAGTGATGAATCTTTATAGTGATGTCTCTTTATAGTGATGAATCTTTATAGTGATGTCTCTTTAAAAGTGATGTCACTTTATAGAGATGTCTCTTAAAAGTGATGCCTCTTTATAGTGATGTCTCTTTATTGTGATGTCTCTTTAAAGCGATGTCTCTTTATAGTGATGTCTCTTTATAGTGATGTCTCCTTATAATGATGCTTCTTTACAGCGATGCCTCTTTAAAGTGTTGTCTCTTTAAGTGATGTCTCTTTGAAGTGATGTCTCTCTAAGTGATGTCTCTTTATAGTGATGTCTCTTTACAGTGATGTCTCCTTATAATGTTGCCTCTTTACAGCGATGCCTCTTTATAGTGATGCCCCTTTAAAGTGATGTCTCTTTACAGCGATGCCTCTTTAAAGTGATGTCTCTTTAAATTAATGTCTCTTTAAGTGATGTCTCTTTATTTGAGAAGTCTCTTTATAGTGATATCTCTTTAAAGCGATGTCTCTTTATAGTGATGTCTCTTTATAGTGATGTCTCCTTATAATGATGCCTTTTTACAGCGATGCCTCTTCAAAGTGATGTCTCTAAATGATGTCTCTTTAAAGTGATGTCTCTTTAAAGTGATGTCTCCTTAAGTGACGTCTCTTTATTGTGAATTCTCTTTAAAGTGATGTGTCTTTAAGTGATGTGTGTTTATAGTGATGTCTCTTTAAGTGATGTCTCTTTATTGTGAAGTCTCTTTGAATTGATGTCTCTTTATAGTGATGTCTCTTTATAGTGATGTCTCCTTACAATGATGCCTCTTTACAGCGATGCCTCTTTAAAGTGATGTCTCTTTAAATTGATGTCTCTTTAAGTGATGTCTCTTTATTTGAGAAGTCTCTTTATAGTGATATCTCTTTAAAGCGATGTCTCTTTATAGTGATGTCTCTTTACAGTGATGTCTCCTTATAATGTTAGCTCTTTACAGCGATGCCTCTTTATAGTGATGCCCCTTTAAAGTGATGTCTCTTTACAGCGATGCCTCTTTAAAGTGATGTCTCTTTAAATTGATTTCTCTTTAAGTGATGTCTCTTTATTTGAGAAGTCTCTTTATAGTGATATCTCTTTAAAGCGATATCTCTTTATAGTGATGTCTCTTTATAGTGATGTCTCCTTACAATGATGCCTCTTTACAGCGATGCCTCTTTAAAGTGATGTCTCTTTAAATTGATGTCTCTTTAAGCGATGTCTCTTTATTTGAGAAGTCTATTTAAGTGATGTCTCTTTGTAGTGATGTCTCTTTAAGTGATGTGTCCTTATAATGATGCCTCTTTACAACGATGCCTCTTTAAAGTGATGTCTCTGTAAAGTGAAGTCTCTTTATTGTGATGTCTCTTTAAAGTGATGTGTCTATAAGTGATGTATCTTTATTGTGAAGTCTCTTTAAAGTGATGTCTTTTTATAGTGAGGTCTCCTTATAATGTTAGCTCTTTACAGCGATGCCTCTTTATAGTGATGCCCCTTTCAAGTGATGTCTCTTTACAGCGATGCCTCTTTAAAGTGATGTCTCTTTAAATTGATTTCTCTTTAAGTGATGTCTCTTTATTTGAGAAGTCTCTTTATAGTGATATCTCTTTAAAGCGATGTCTCTTTATAGTGATGTCACTTTATAGTGATGTCTCCTTATAATGTTGCCTCTTTACAGCGATGCCTCTTTATAGTGATGCCCCTTTAAAGTGATGTCTCTTTACAGCGATGCCTCTTTAAAGTGATGTCTCTTTAAAGTGATGTCTCCTTAAGTGACGTCTCTTTATTGTGAATTCTCTTTAAAGTGATGTGTCTTTAAGTGATGTGTGTTTATAGTGATGTCTCTTTAAGTGATGTCTCTTTATTGTGAAGTCTCTTTGAATTGATGTCTCTTTATAGTGATGTCTCTTTATAGTGATGTCTCCTTATAATAATGCTTCTTTACAGCGATGCCTCTTTAAAGTGTTGTCTCTTTAAGTGATGTCTCTTTGAAGTGATGTCTCTTTAAGTGATGTCTCTTTGAAGTGATGTCTCTTTAAGTGATGTCTCTTTATAGTGATGTCTCTTTACAGTGATGTCTCCTTATAATGTTGCCTCTTTACAGCGATGCCTCTTTATAGTGATGCCCCTTTAAAGTGATGTCTCCTTAAGTGACGTCTCTTTATTGTGAATTCTCTTTAAAGTGATGTGTCTTTAAGTTATGTGTGTTTATAGTGATGTCTCTTTAAGTGATGTCTCTTTATTGTGAAGTCTCTTTGAAGTGATGTCTCTTTATAGTGATGTCTCTTTGTAGTGATGTCTCCTTACAATGATGCCTCTTTACAGCGATGCCTCTTTAAAGTTATGTCTCTTTAAATTGATGTCTCTTTAAGTGATGTCTCTTTATTTGAGAAGTCTCTTTATAGTGATATCTCTTTAAAGCGATGTCTCTTTATAGTGATGTCTCTTTACAGTGATGTCTCCTTATAATGTTGCCTCTTTACAGCGATGCCTCTTTATAGTGTTGCCCCTTTAAAGTGATATCTCTTTACAGCGATGCCTCTTTAAAGTGATGTCTCTTTATTTGAGAAGTCTCTTTATAGTGATATCTCTTTAAAGTGATGTCTCTTTATAGTGATGTCTCTTTATAGTGATGTCTCCTTATAATGATGCCTCTTTACAGCGATGCCTCTTCGAAGGGATGTCTCTAAATGATGTCTCTTTAAAGTGATGTCTCTTTAAAGTGATATCTCCTTAAGTGACGTCTCTTTATTGTGAATTCTCTTTAAAGTGATGTGTCTTTAAGTGATGTGTGTTTATAGTGATGTCTCTTTAAGTGATGTCTCTATATTGTGAAGTCTCTTTGAAGTGATGTCTCTTTATAGTGATGTCTCTTTATAGTGATGTCTCCTTACAATGATGCCTCTTTACAGCGATGCCTCTTTAAAGTGATGTCTCTTTAAATTGATGTTTCTTTAAGCGATGTCTCTTTATATGAGAAGTCTCTTTAAATTGATGTCTCTTTAAGTGATGTCTCTTTATAGTGATGTCTCTTTAAGTGATGTCTCCTTACAATGATGCCTCTTTGCAGCGATGCCTGTTTAAAGTGATGTCTCTTTAAATTGATGTCTCTTTAAGCGATGTCTCTTTATTTGAGAAGTCTCTTTAAGTGATGTTTCTTTGTAGTGATGTCTCTTTATAGTGATGAATCTTTATAGTGATGTCTCTTTAAAAGTGATGTCTCTTTATATCGATGTCTCTTAAAAGTGATGCCTCTTTATAGTGATGTCTCTTTATTGTGATGTCTCTTTAAAGCGATGTCTCTTTATAGTGATGCGTCTTTATAATGATGTCTCCTTATAATGATGCTTCTTTAAAACGATGCCTCTTTAAAGTGTTGTCTCTTTAAGTGATGTCTCTTTGAAGTGATGTCTCTTTAAGTGATGTCTCTTTATTGTGATGTCTCCTTACAATGATGCCTCTTTACAGCGATGCCTCTTTAAAGTGATGTCTCTTTAAATTGATGTCTCTTTAAGTGATGTCTCTTTATTTGAGAAGTCTCTTTATAGTGATATCTCTTTAAAGCGATGTCTCTTTATAGTGATGTCTCTTTACAGTGATGTCTCCTTATAATGTTAGCTCTTTACAGCGATGCCTCTTTATAGTGATGCCCCTTTCAAGTGATGTCTCTTTACAGCGATGCCTCTTTAAAGTGATGTCTCTTTAAATTGATTTCTCTTTAAGTGATGTCTCTTTATTTGAGAAGTCTCTTTATAGTGATATCTCTTTAAAGCGATGTCTCTTTATAGTGATGTCACTTTATAGTGATGTCTCCTTACAATGATGCCTCTTTACAGCGATGCCTCTTTAAAGTGATGTCTCTTTAAATTGATGTCTCTTTAAGCGATGTCTCTTTATTTGAGAAGTCTATTTAAGGGATGTCTCGTTGTAGTGATGTCTCTTTAAGTGATGTGTCCTTATAATGATGCCTCTTTACAGCGATGCCTCTTTAAAGTGATGTCTCTGTAAGTGATGTATCTTTATTGTGAAGTCTCTTTAAAGTGATGTCTTTTTATAGTGAGGTCTCTTTACGTAATGTCTATTTAAAGTGATGTCTCTTTAAGTGATGTGTGTTTATAGTGATGTCTCTTTAGAAGTGATGTCTCTTTATAGTGATGAATCTTTATAGTGATGTCTCTTTATAGTGATGAATCTTTATAGTGATGTCTCTTTAAAAGTGATGTCACTTTATAGAGATGTCTCTTAAAAGTGATGCCTCTTTATAGTGATGTCTCTTTATTGTGATGTCTCTTTAAAGCGATGTCTCTTTATAGTGATGTCTCTTTATAGTGATGTCTCCTTATAATGATGCTTCTTTACAGCGATGCCTCTTTAAAGTGTTGTCTCTTTAAGTGATGTCTCTTTGAAGTGATGTCTCTCTAAGTGATGTCTCTTTATAGTGATGTCTCTTTACAGTGATGTCTCCTTATAATGTTGCCTCTTTACAGCGATGCCTCTTTATAGTGATGCCCCTTTAAAGTGATGTCTCTTTACAGCGATGCCTCTTTAAAGTGATGTCTCTTTAAATTAATGTCTCTTTAAGTGATGTCTCTTTATTTGAGAAGTCTCTTTATAGTGATATCTCTTTAAAGCGATGTCTCTTTATAGTGATGTCTCTTTATAGTGATGTCTCCTTATAATGATGCCTTTTTACAGCGATGCCTCTTCAAAGTGATGTCTCTAAATGATGTCTCTTTAAAGTGATGTCTCTTTAAAGTGATGTCTCCTTAAGTGACGTCTCTTTATTGTGAATTCTCTTTAAAGTGATGTGTCTTTAAGTGATGTGTGTTTATAGTGATGTCTCTTTAAGTGATGTCTCTTTATTGTGAAGTCTCTTTGAATTGATGTCTCTTTATAGTGATGTCTCTTTATAGTGATGTCTCCTTACAATGATGCCTCTTTACAGCGATGCCTCTTTAAAGTGATGTCTCTTTAAATTGATGTCTCTTTAAGTGATGTCTCTTTATTTGAGAAGTCTCTTTATAGTGATATCTCTTTAAAGCGATGTCTCTTTATAGTGATGTCTCTTTACAGTGATGTCTCCTTATAATGTTAGCTCTTTACAGCGATGCCTCTTTATAGTGATGCCCCTTTAAAGTGATGTCTCTTTACAGCGATGCCTCTTTAAAGTGATGTCTCTTTAAATTGATTTCTCTTTAAGTGATGTCTCTTTATTTGAGAAGTCTCTTTATAGTGATATCTCTTTAAAGCGATGTCTCTTTATAGTGATGTCTCTTTATAGTGATGTCTCCTTACAATGATGCCTCTTTACAGCGATGCCTCTTTAAAGTGATGTCTCTTTAAATTGATGTCTCTTTAAGCGATGTCTCTTTATTTGAGAAGTCTATTTAAGTGATGTCTCTTTGTAGTGATGTCTCTTTAAGTGATGTGTCCTTATAATGATGCCTCTTTACAACGATGCCTCTTTAAAGTGATGTCTCTGTAAAGTGAAGTCTCTTTATTGTGATGTCTCTTTAAAGTGATGTGTCTATAAGTGATGTATCTTTATTGTGAAGTCTCTTTAAAGTGATGTCTTTTTATAGTGAGGTCTCTTTACGTAATGTCTATTTAAAGTGATGCCTCTTTAAGTGATGTGTGTTTATAGTGATGTCTCTTTAGAAGTGATGTCTCTTTATAGTGATGAATCTTTATAATGTTGCCTCTTTATAGTGATGAATCTTTATAGTGATGTCTCTTTAAAAGTGATGTCTCTTTATAGCGATGTCTCTTAAAAGTGATGCCTCTTTATAGTGATGTCTCTTTATTGTGATGTCTCTTTAAAGCGATATCTCTTTATAGTGATGTCTCTTTAAGTGATGTCTCCTTATAATGATGCCTCTTTACAGCGATGCCTCTTCAAAGTGATGTCTCTAAATGATGTCTCTTTAAAGTGATGTCTCTTTAAAGTGATGTCTCCTTAAGTGACGTCTCTTTATTGTGAATTCTATTTAAAGTGATGTCTCTTTAAGTGATGTGTGTTTATAGTGATGTCTGTTTAAGTGATGTCTCTATATTGTGAAGTCTCTTTGAAGTGATGTCTCTTTATAGTGATGTCTCTTTATAGTGATGTCTCCTTACAATGATGCCTCTTTACAGCGATGCCTCTTTAAAGTGATGTCTCTTTAAATTGATGTCTCTTTAAGCGATGTCTCTTTATATGAGAAGTCTCTTTAAAGTTATGTCTCTTTAAGTGATGTCTCTTTATAGTGATGTCTCTTTAAGTGATGTCTCCTTATAATGATGCCTCTTTACATAGATGCCTCTTTAAAGTGATGTCCCTTTAAGTGATGTATCTTTATTGTGAAGTCTCTTTAAAGTGATGTCTTTTTATAGTGAGGTCTCTTTACGTGATGTCTATTTAAAGTGATGTCTCTTTAAGTGATGTGTGTATATAGTGGTGTCTTTTTATAGTGACGTCTTCTTATAGCGATGTCTCTTAAAAGTGATGTCTCTTTATAGTGATGTCTCTTTAGAAGTGATGTCTCTTTATAGTGATGAATCTTTATAGTGATCTCTCTTTATAGTGATGAATCTTTATACTGATGTCTCTTTACAGTGATGAATCTTTATAGTGATGTCTCTTTAAAAGTGATGTCTATTTATAGCGATGTCTCTTTAAAGTGATGCCTCTTTATAGTGATGTCTCTTTATTGTGATGTCTCCTTAAAGCGATGTCTCTTTATAGTGATGTCTCTTTATAGTGATGTCTCCTTATAATGATGCTTCTTTACAGCGATGCCTCTTTAAAGTGCTGTCTCTTTAAGTGATGTCTCTTTGAAGTGATGTCTCTTTACAGTGATGTCTCCTTATAATGTTGCCTCTTTACAGCGATGCCTCTTTATATTGATGCCCCTTTAAAGTGATGTCTCTTTACAGCGATGCCTCTTTAAAGTGATGTCTCTTTAAAGTGATGTCTCCTTAAGTGACGTCTCTTTATTGTGAATTCTCTTTAAAGTAATGTGTCTTTAAGTGATGTGTGTTTATAGTGATGTCTCTTTAAGTGATGTCTCTTTATTGTGAAGTCTCTTTGAATTGATGTCTCTTTATAGTGATGTCTCTTTATAGTGATGTCTCCTTACAATGATGCCTCTTTACAGCAATGCCTCTTTAAAGTGTTGTCTCTTTAAATTGATGTCTCTTTAAGTGATGTCTCTTTATTTGAGAAGTCTCTTTATAGTGATATCTCTTTAAAGCGATGTGTCTTTATAGTGATGTCTCTTTACAGTGATGTCTCCTTATAATGTTAGCTCTTTACAGCGATGCCTCTTTATAGTGATGCCCCTTTCAAGTGATGTCTCTTTACAGCGATGCCTCTTTAAAGTGATGTCTCTTTAAATTGATTTCTCTTTAAGTGATGTCTCTTTATTTGAGAAGTCTCTTTATAGTGATATCTCTTTAAAGCGATGTCTCTTTATAGTGATGTCACTTTATAGTGATGTCTCCTTACAATGATGCCTCTTTACAGCGATGCCTCTTTAAAGTGATGTCTCTTTAAAGTGATGTCTCTATAAGTGATGTATCTTTATTGTGAAGTCTCTTTAAAGTGATGTCTTTTTATAGTGAGGTCTCTTTACGTAATGTCTATTTAAAGTGATGTCTCTTTAAGTGATGTGTGTTTATAGTGATGTCTCTTTAGAAGAGATGTATCTTTATAGTGATGCATCTTTATAGTGATGTCTCTTTATAGTGATGAATCTTTATAGTGATGTCTCTTTAAAAGTGATGTCTCTTTATAGCGATGTCTCTTAAAAGTGATGCCTCTTTATAGTGATGTCTCTTTATTGTGATGTCTCTTTAAAGCGATGTCTCTTTATAGTGATGTCTCTTTATAGTGATGTCTCCTTATAATGATGCTTCTTTACAGCGATGCCACTTTAAAGTGTTGTCTCTTTAAGTGATGTCTCTTTGAAGTGATGTCTCTTTAAGTGATGTCTCTTTATAGTGATGTCTCTTTACAGTGATGTCTCCTTATAATGTTGCCTCTTTACAGCGATGCCTCTTTATAGTGATGCCCCTTTAAAGTGATGTCTCTTTACAGCGATGCCTCTTTAAAGTGATGTCTCTTTAAATTGATGTCTCTTTAAGTGATGCCTCTTTATTTGAGAAGTCTCTTTATAGTGATATCTCTTTAAAGCGATGTCTCTTTATAGTGATGTCTCTTTATAGTGATGTCTCCTTATAATGATGCCTTTTTACAGCGATGCCTCTTCAAAGTGATGTCTCTAAATGATGTCTCTTTAAAGTGATGTCTCTTTAAAGTGATGTCTCCTTAAGTGACGTCTCTTTATTGTGAATTCTCTTTAAAGTGATGTGTCTTTAAGTGATGTGTGTTTATAGTGATGTCTCTTTAAGTGATGTCTCTATATTGTGAAGTCTCTTTGAAGTGATGTCTCTTTATAGTGATGTCTCTTTATAGTGATGTCTCCTTACAATGATGCCTCTTTACAGCGATGCCTCTTTAAAGTGATGTCTCTTTAAATTGATGTCTCTTTAAGCGATGTCTCTTTATTTGAGAAGTCTCTTTAAGTGATGTCTCTTTGTAGTGATGTCTCTTTAAGTGATGTGTCCTTATAATGATGCCTCTTTACAGCGATGCCTCTTTAAAGTGATGTCTCTGTACGTGAAGTCTCTTTATTGTGATGTCTCTTTAAAGTGATGTCTCTATAAGTGATGTATCTTTATTGTGAAGTCTCTTTAAAGTGATGTCTTTTTATAGTGAGGTCTCTTTACGTAATGTCTATTTAAAGTGAAGTCTCTTTAAGTGATGTGTGTTTATAGTGATGTCTCTTTAGAAGTGATGTCTCTTTATAGTGATGAATCTTTATAGTGATGTCTCTTTATAGTGATGAATCTTTATAGTGATGTCTCTTTAAAAGTGATGTCTCTTTATAGCGATGTCTCTTAAAAGTGATGCCTCTTTATAGTGATGTCTCTTTATTGTGATGTCTCTTTAAAGCGATGTCTCTTTATAGTGATGCGTCTTTATAATGATGTCTCCTTATAATGATGCTTCTTTACAGCGATGCCTCTTTAAAGTGTTGTCTCTTTAAGTGATGTCTCTTTGAAGTGATGTCTCTTTAAGTGATGTCTCTTTATAGTGATGTCTCTTTACAGTGATGTCTCCTTATAATATTGCCTCTTTACAGCGATGCCTCTTTATAGTGATGCCCGCTTTAAAGTGATGTCTCCTTAAGTGACGTCTCTTTATTGTGAATTCTCTTTAAAGTGATGTGTCTTTAAGTGATGTGTGTTTATAGTGATGTCTCTTTAAGTGATGTCTCTTTATTGTGAAGTCTCTTTGAAGTGATGTCTCTTTATAGTGATGTCTCTTTGTAGTGATGTCTCCTTACAATGATGCCTCTTTACAGCGATGCCTCTTTAAAGTGATGTCTCTTTAAATTGATGTCTCTTTAAGTGATGTCTCTATTTTTGAGAAGTCTCTTTAAAGTGATGTCTCTTTAAGTGATGTCTCTTTATAGTGATGTCTCTTTGTAGTGATGTGTCCTTACAATGATGCCTCTTTACAGCGATGCCTCTTTAAAGTGATGTCTCTTTAAATTGATGTCTCTTTAAGCGATGTCTCTTTATATGAGAAGTCTCTTTAAAGTGATGTCTCTTTAAGTGATGTCTCTTTATAGTGATGTCTCTTTAAGTGATGTCTCCTTATAATGATGCCTCTTTACATAGATGCCTCTTTAAAGTGATGTCTCTTTAAGTGATGTATCTTTATTGTGAAGTCTCTTTAAAGTGATGTCTTTTTATAGTGAGGTCTCTTTACGTGATGTCTATTTAAAGTGATGTCTCTTTAAGTGATGTGTGTATATAGTGATGTCTTTTTATAGTGACGTCTCCTTATAGCGATGTCTCTTAAAAGTGATGTCTCTTTATAGTGATGTCTCTTTAGAAGTGATGTCTCTTTATAGTGATGAATCTTTATAGTGATCTCTCTTTATAGTGATGAATCTTTATACTGATGTCTCTTTACAGTGATGTCTCCTTATAATGTTGCCTCTTTACAGCGATGCCTCTTTATAGTGATGCCCCTTTAAAGTGATGTCTCTTTACAGCGATGCCTCTTTAAAGTGATGTCTCTTTAAAGTGATGTCTCCTTAAGTGACGTCTCTTTATTGTGAATTCTCTTTAAAGTGATGTGTCTTTAAGTGATGTGTGTTTATAGTGATGTCTCTTTAAGTGATGTCTCTTTATTGTGAAGTCTCTTTGAATTGATGTCTCTTTATAGTGATGTCTCTTTATAGTGATGTCTCCTTATAATAATGCTTCTTTACAGCGATGCCTCTTTAAAGTGTTGTCTCTTTAAGTGATGTCTCTTTGAAGTGATGTCTCTTTAAGTGATGTCTCTTTGAAGTGATGTCTCTTTAAGTGATGTCTCTTTATAGTGATGTCTCTTTACAGTGATGTCTCCTTATAATGTTGCCTCTTTACAGCGATGCCTCTTTATAGTGATGCCCCTTTAAAGTGATGTCTCCTTAAGTGACGTCTCTTTATTGTGAATTCTCTTTAAAGTGATGTGTCTTTAAGTTATGTGTGTTTATAGTGATGTCTCTTTAAGTGATGTCTCTTTATTGTGAAGTCTCTTTGAAGTGATGTCTCTTTATAGTGATGTCTCTTTGTAGTGATGTCTCCTTACAATGATGCCTCTTTACAGCGATGCCTCTTTAAAGTTATGTCTCTTTAAATTGATGTCTCTTTAAGTGATGTCTCTTTATTTGAGAAGTCTCTTTATAGTGATATCTCTTTAAAGCGATGTCTCTTTATAGTGATGTCTCTTTACAGTGATGTCTCCTTATAATGTTGCCTCTTTACAGCGATGCCTCTTTAAAGTGTTGCCCCTTTAAAGTGATATCTCTTTACAGCGATGCCTCTTTAAAGTGATGTCTCTTTATTTGAGAAGTCTCTTTATAGTGATATCTCTTTAAAGTGATGTCTCTTTATAGTGATGTCTCTTTATAGTGATGTCTCCTTATAATGATGCCTCTTTACAGCGATGCCTCTTCGAAGGGATGTCTCTAAATGATGTCTCTTTAAAGTGATGTCTCTTTAAAGTGATATCTCCTTAAGTGACGTCTCTTTATTGTGAATTCTCTTTAAAGTGATGTGTCTTTAAGTGATGTGTGTTTATAGTGATGTCTCTTTAAGTGATGTCTCTATATTGTGAAGTCTCTTTGAAGTGATGTCTCTTTATAGTGATGTCTCTTTATAGTGATGTCTCCTTACAATGATGCCTCTTTACAGCGATGCCTCTTTAAAGTGATGTCTCTTTAAATTGATGTCTCTTTAAGCGATGTCTCTTTATATGAGAAGTCTCTTTAAATTGATGTCTCTTTAAGTGATGTCTCTTTATAGTGATGTCTCTTTAAGTGATGTCTCCTTACAATGATGCCTCTTTACAGCGATGCCTGTTTAAAGTGATGTCTCTTTAAATTGATGTCTCTTTAAGCGATGTCTCTTTATTTGAGAAGTCTCTTTAAGTGATGTTTCTTTGTAGTGATGTCTCTTTATAGTGATGAATCTTTATAGTGATGTCTCTTTAAAAGTGATGTCTCTTTATATCGATGTCTCTTAAAAGTGATGCCTCTTTATAGTGATGTCTCTTTATTGTGATGTCTCTTTAAAGCGATGTCTCTTTATAGTGATGCGTCTTTATAATGATGTCTCCTTATAATGATGCTTCTTTAAAACGATGCCTCTTTAAATTGTTGTCTCTTTAAGTGATGTCTCTTTGAAGTGATGTCTCTTTAAGTGATGTCTCTTTATTGTGATGTCTCCTTACAATGATGCCTCTTTACAACGATGCCTCTTTAAAGTGATGTCTCTGTAAAGTGAAGTCTCTTTATTGTGATGTCTCTTTAAAGTGATGTGTCTATAAGTGATGTATCTTTATTGTGAAGTCTCTTTAAAGTGATGTCTTTTTATAGTGAGGTCTCTTTACGTAATGTCTATTTAAAGTGATGCCTCTTTAAGTGATGTGTGTTTATAGTGATGTCTCTTTAGAAGTGATGTCTCTTTATAGTGATGAATCTTTATAATGTTGCCTCTTTATAGTGATGAATCTTTATAGTGATGTCTCTTTAAAAGTGATGTCTCTTTATAGCGATGTCTCTTAAAAGTGATGCCTCTTTATAGTGATGTCTCTTTATTGTGATGTCTCTTTAAAGCGATATCTCTTTATAGTGATGTCTCTTTAAGTGATGTCTCCTTATAATGATGCCTCTTTACAGCGATGCCTCTTCAAAGTGATGTCTCTAAATGATGTCTCTTTAAAGTGATGTCTCTTTAAAGTGATGTCTCCTTAAGTGACGTCTCTTTATTGTGAATTCTATTTAAAGTGATGTCTCTTTAAGTGATGTGTGTTTATAGTGATGTCTGTTTAAGTGATGTCTCTATATTGTGAAGTCTCTTTGAAGTGATGTCTCTTTATAGTGATGTCTCTTTATAGTGATGTCTCCTTACAATGATGCCTCTTTACAGCGATGCCTCTTTAAAGTGATGTCTCTTTAAATTGATGTCTCTTTAAGCGATGTCTCTTTATATGAGAAGTCTCTTTAAAGTTATGTCTCTTTAAGTGATGTCTCTTTATAGTGATGTCTCTTTAAGTGATGTCTCCTTATAATGATGCCTCTTTACATAGATGCCTCTTTAAAGTGATGTCCCTTTAAGTGATGTATCTTTATTGTGAAGTCTCTTTAAAGTGATGTCTTTTTATAGTGAGGTCTCTTTACGTGATGTCTATTTAAAGTGATGTCTCTTTAAGTGATGTGTGTATATAGTGGTGTCTTTTTATAGTGACGTCTTCTTATAGCGATGTCTCTTAAAAGTGATGTCTCTTTATAGTGATGTCTCTTTAGAAGTGATGTCTCTTTATAGTGATGAATCTTTATAGTGATCTCTCTTTATAGTGATGAATCTTTATACTGATGTCTCTTTATAGTGATGAATCTTTATAGTGATGTCTCTTTAAAAGTGATGTCTATTTATAGCGATGTCTCTTTAAAGTGATGCCTCTTTATAGTGATGTCTCTTTATTGTGATGTCTCCTTAAAGCGATGTCTCTTTATAGTGATGTCTCTTTATAGTGATGTCTCCTTATAATGATGCTTCTTTACAGCGATGCCTCTTTAAAGTGCTGTCTCTTTAAGTGATGTCTCTTTGAAGTGATGTCTCTTTACAGTGATGTCTCCTTATAATGTTGCCTCTTTACAGCGATGCCTCTTTATATTGATGCCCCTTTAAAGTGATGTCTCTTTACAGCGATGCCTCTTTAAAGTGATGTCTCTTTAAAGTGATGTCTCCTTAAGTGACGTCTCTTTATTGTGAATTCTCTTTAAAGTAATGTGTCTTTAAGTGATGTGTGTTTATAGTGATGTCTCTTTAAGTGATGTCTCTTTATTGTGAAGTCTCTTTGAATTGATGTCTCTTTATAGTGATGTCTCTTTATAGTGATGTCTCCTTACAATGATGCCTCTTTACAGCAATGCCTCTTTAAAGTGTTGTCTCTTTAAATTGATGTCTCTTTAAGTGATGTCTCTTTATTTGAGAAGTCTCTTTATAGTGATATCTCTTTAAAGCGATGTGTCTTTATAGTGATGTCTCTTTACAGTGATGTCTCCTTATAATGTTAGCTCTTTACAGCGATGCCTCTTTATAGTGATGCCCCTTTCAAGTGATGTCTCTTTACAGCGATGCCTCTTTAAAGTGATGTCTCTTTAAATTGATTTCTCTTTAAGTGATGTCTCTTTATTTGAGAAGTCTCTTTATAGTGATATCTCTTTAAAGCGATGTCTCTTTATAGTGATGTCACTTTATAGTGATGTCTCCTTACAATGATGCCTCTTTACAGCGATGCCTCTTTAAAGTGATGTCTCTTTAAAGTGATGTCTCTATAAGTGAGGTCTCTTTACGTAATGTCTATTTAAAGTGATGTCTCTTTAAGTGATGTGTGTTTATAGTGATGTCTCTTTAGAAGAGATGTATCTTTATAATGATGCATCTTTATAGTGATGTCTCTTTATAGTGATGAATCTTTATAGTGATGTCTCTTTAAAAGTGATGTCTCTTTATAGCGATGTCTCTTAAAAGTGATGCCTCTTTATAGTGATGTCTCTTTATTGTGATGTCTCTTTAAAGCGATGTCTCTTTATAGTGATGTCTCTTTATAGTGATGTCTCCTTATAATGATGCTTCTTTACAGCGATGCCACTTTAAAGTGTTGTCTCTTTAAGTGATGTCTCTTTGAAGTGATGTCTCTTTAAGTGATGTCTCTTTATAGTGATGTCTCTTTACAGTGATGTCTCCTTATAATGTTGCCTCTTTACAGCGATGCCTCTTTATAGTGATGCCCCTTTAAAGTGATGTCTCTTTACAGCGATGCCTCTTTAAAGTGATGTCTCTTTAAATTGATGTCTCTTTAAGTGATGCCTCTTTATTTGAGAAGTCTCTTTATAGTGATATCTCTTTAAAGCGATGTCTCTTTATAGTGATGTCTCTTTATAGTGATGTCTCCTTATAATGATGCCTTTTTACAGCGATGCCTCTTCAAAGTGATGTCTCTAAATGATGTCTCTTTAAAGTGATGTCTCTTTAAAGTGATGTCTCCTTAAGTGACGTCTCTTTATTGTGAATTCTCTTTAAAGTGATGTGTCTTTAAGTGATGTGTGTTTATAGTGATGTCTCTTTAAGTGATGTCTCTATATTGTGAAGTCTCTTTGAAGTGATGTCTCTTTATAGTGATGTCTCTTTATAGTGATGTCTCCTTACAATGATGCCTCTTTACAGCGATGCCTCTTTAAAGTGATGTCTCTTTAAATTGATGTCTCTTTAAGCGATGTCTCTTTATTTGAGAAGTCTCTTTAAGTGATGTCTCTTTGTAGTGATGTCTCTTTAAGTGATGTGTCCTTATAATGATGCCTCTTTACAGCGATGCCTCTTTAAAGTGATGTCTCTGTACGTGAAGTCTCTTTATTGTGATGTCTCTTTAAAGTGATGTCTCTATAAGTGATGTATCTTTATTGTGAAGTCTCTTTAAAGTGATGTCTTTTTATAGTGAGGTCTCTTTACGTAATGTCTATTTAAAGTGAAGTCTCTTTAAGTGATGTGTGTTTATAGTGATGTCTCTTTAGAAGTGATGTCTCTTTATAGTGATGAATCTTTATAGTGATGTCTCTTTATAGTGATGAATCTTTATAGTGATGTCTCTTTAAAAGTGATGTCTCTTTATAGCGATGTCTCTTAAAAGTGATGCCTCTTTATAGTGATGTCTCTTTATTGTGATGTCTCTTTAAAGCGATGTCTCTTTATAGTGATGCGTCTTTATAATGATGTCTCCTTATAATGATGCTTCTTTACAGCGATGCCTCTTTAAAGTGTTGTCTCTTTAAGTGATGTCTCTTTGAAGTGATGTCTCTTTAAGTGATGTCTCTTTATAGTGATGTCTCTTTACAGTGATGTCTCCTTATAATATTGCCTCTTTACAGCGATGCCTCTTTATAGTGATGCCCGCTTTAAAGTGATGTCTCCTTAAGTGACGTCTCTTTATTGTGAATTCTCTTTAAAGTGATGTGTCTTTAAGTGATGTGTGTTTATAGTGATGTCTCTTTAAGTGATGTCTCTTTATTGTGAAGTCTCTTTGAAGTGATGTCTCTTTATAGTGATGTCTCTTTGTAGTGATGTCTCCTTACAATGATGCCTCTTTACAGCGATGCCTCTTTAAAGTGATGTCTCTTTAAATTGATGTCTCTTTAAGTGATGTCTCTATTTTTGAGAAGTCTCTTTAAAGTGATGTCTCTTTAAGTGATGTCTCTTTATAGTGATGTCTCTTTGTAGTGATGTGTCCTTACAATGATGCCTCTTTACAGCGATGCCTCTTTAAAGTGATGTCTCTTTAAATTGATGTCTCTTTAAGCGATGTCTCTTTATATGAGAAGTCTCTTTAAAGTGATGTCTCTTTAAGTGATGTCTCTTTATAGTGATGTCTCTTTAAGTGATGTCTCCTTATAATGATGCCTCTTTACATAGATGCCTCTTTAAAGTGATGTCTCTTTAAGTGATGTATCTTTATTGTGAAGTCTCTTTAAAGTGATGTCTTTTTATAGTGAGGTCTTTTTACGTGATGTCTATTTAAAGTGATGTCTCTTTAAGTGATGTGTGTATATAGTGATGTCTTTTTATAGTGACGTCTCCTTATAGCGATGTCTCTTAAAAGTGATGTCTCTTTATAGTGATGTCTCTTTAGAAGTGATGTCTCTTTATAGTGATGAATCTTTATAGTGATCTCTCTTTATAGTGATGAATCTTTATACTGATGTCTCTTTACAGTGATGTCTCCTTATAATGTTGCCTCTTTACAGCGATGCCTCTTTATAGTGATGCCCCTTTAAAGTGATGTCTCTTTACAGCGATGCCTCTTTAAAGTGATGTCTCTTTAAAGTGATGTCTCCTTAAGTGACGTCTCTTTATTGTGAATTCTCTTTAAAGTGATGTGTCTTTAAGTGATGTGTGTTTATAGTGATGTCTCTTTAAGTGATGTCTCTTTATTGTGAAGTCTCTTTGAATTGATGTCTCTTTATAGTGATGTCTCTTTATAGTGATGTCTCCTTACAATGATGCCTCTTTACAGCGATGCCTCTTTAAAGTGATGTCTCTTTAAATTGATGTCTCTTTAAGTGATGTCTCTTTATTTGAGAAGTCTCTTTATAGTGATATCTCTTTAAAGCGATGTCTCTTTATAGTGATGTCTCTTTACAGTGATGTCTCCTTATAATGTTAGCTCTTTACAGCGATGCCTCTTTATAGTGATGCCCCTTTAAAGTGATGTCTCTTTACAGCGATGCCTCTTTAAAGTGATGTCTCTTTAAATTGATTTCTCTTTAAGTGATGTCTCTTTATTTGAGAAGTCTCTTTATAGTGATATCTCTTTAAAGCGATGTCTCTTTATAGTGATGTCTCTTTATAGTGATGTCTCCTTACAATGATGCCTCTTTACAGCGATGCCTCTTTAAAGTGATGTCTCTTTAAATTGATGTCTCTTTAAGCGATGTCTCTTTATTTGAGAAGTCTATTTAAGTGATGTCTCTTTGTAGTGATGTCTCTTTAAGTGATGTGTCCTTATAATGATGCCTCTTTACAACGATGCCTCTTTAAAGTGATGTCTCTGTAAAGTGAAGTCTCTTTATTGTGATGTCTCTTTAAAGTGATGTGTCTATAAGTGATGTATCTTTATTGTGAAGTCTCTTTAAAGTGATGTCTTTTTATAGTGAGGTCTCTTTACGTAATGTCTATTTAAAGTGATGCCTCTTTAAGTGATGTGTGTTTATAGTGATGTCTCTTTAGAAGTGATGTCTCTTTAAAGTGATGAATCTTTATAATGTTGCCTCTTTATAGTGATGAATCTTTATAGTGATGTCTCTTTAAAAGTGATGTCTCTTTATAGCGATGTCTCTTAAAAGTGATGCCTCTTTATAGTGATGTCTCTTTATTGTGATGTCTCTTTAAAGCGATGTCTCTTTATAGTGATGTCTCTTTAAGTGATGTCTCCTTATAATGATGCCTCTTTACAGCGATGCCTCTTCAAAGTGATGTCTCTAAATGATGTCTCTTTAAAGTGATGTCTCTTTAAAGTGATGTCTCCTTAAGTGACGTCTCTTTATTGTGAATTCTATTTAAAGTGATGTCTCTTTAAGTGATGTGTGTTTATAGTGATGTCTGTTTAAGTGATGTCTCTATATTGTGAAGTCTCTTTGAAGTGATGTCTCTTTATAGTGATGTCTCTTTATAGTGATGTCTCCTTACAATGATGCCTCTTTACAGCGATGCCTCTTTAAAGTGATGTCTCTTTAAATTGATGTCTCTTTAAGCGATGTCTCTTTATATGAGAAGTCTCTTTAAAGTTTTGTCTCTTTAAGTGATGTCTCTTTATAGTGATGTCTCTTTAAGTGATGTCTCCTTATAATGATGCCTCTTTACATAGATGCCTCTTTAAAGTGATGTCCCTTTAAGTGATGTATCTTTATTGTGAAGTCTCTTTAAAGTGATGTCTTTTTATAGTGAGGTCTCTTTACGTGATGTCTATTTAAAGTGATGTCTCTTTAAGTGATGTGTGTATATAGTGGTGTCTTTTTATAGTGACGTCTTCTTATAGCGATGTCTCTTAAAAGTGATGTCTCTTTATAGTGATGTCTCTTTAGAAGTGATGTCTCTTTATAGTGATGAATCTTTATAGTGATCTCTCTTTATAGTGATGAATCTTTATACTGATGTCTCTTTATAGTGATGAATCTTTATAGTGATGTCTCTTTAAAAGTGATGTCTATTTATAGCGATGTCTCTTTAAAGTGATGCCTCTTTATAGTGATGTCTCTTTATTGTGATGTCTCCTTAAAGCGATGTCTCTTTATAGTGATGTCTCTTTATAGTGATGTCTCCTTATAATGATGCTTCTTTACAGCGATGCCTCTTTAAAGTGCTGTCTCTTTAAGTGATGTCTCTTTGAAGTGATGTCTCTTTACAGTGATGTCTCCTTATAATGTTGCCTCTTTACAGCGATGCCTCTTTATATTGATGCCCCTTTAAAGTGATGTCTCTTTACAGCGATGCCTCTTTAAAGTGATGTCTCTTTAAAGTGATGTCTCCTTAAGTGACGTCTCTTTATTGTGAATTCTCTTTAAAGTAATGTGTCTTTAAGTGATGTGTGTTTATAGTGATGTCTCTTTAAGTGATGTCTCTTTATTGTGAAGTCTCTTTGAATTGATGTCTCTTTATAGTGATGTCTCTTTATAGTGATGTCTCCTTACAATGATGCCTCTTTACAGCAATGCCTCTTTAAAGTGTTGTCTCTTTAAATTGATGTCTCTTTAAGTGATGTCTCTTTATTTGAGAAGTCTCTTTATAGTGATATCTCTTTAAAGCGATGTGTCTTTATAGTGATGTCTCTTTACAGTGATGTCTCCTTATAATGTTAGCTCTTTACAGCGATGCCTCTTTATAGTGATGCCCCTTTCAAGTGATGTCTCTTTACAGCGATGCCTCTTTAAAGTGATGTCTCTTTAAATTGATTTCTCTTTAAGTGATGTCTCTTTATTTGAGAAGTCTCTTTATAGTGATATCTCTTTAAAGCGATGTCTCTTTATAGTGATGTCACTTTATAGTGATGTCTCCTTACAATGATGCCTCTTTACAGCGATGCCTCTTTAAAGTGATGTCTCTTTAAAGTGATGTCTCTATAAGTGATGTATCTTTATTGTGAAGTCTCTTTAAAGTGATGTCTTTTTATAGTGAGGTCTCTTTACGTAATGTCTATTTAAAGTGATGTCTCTTTAAGTGATGTGTGTTTATAGTGATGTCTCTTTAGAAGAGATGTATCTTTATAGTGATGCATCTTTATAGTGATGTCTCTTTATAGTGATGAATCTTTATAGTGATGTCTCTTTAAAAGTGATGTCTCTTTATAGCGATGTCTCTTAAAAGTGATGCCTCTTTATAGTGATGTCTCTTTATTGTGATGTCTCTTTAAAGCGATGTCTCTTTATAGTGATGTCTCTTTAAAGTGATGTCTCCTTATAATGATGCTTCTTTACAGCGATGCCACTTTAAAGTGTTGTCTCTTTAAGTGATGTCTCTTTGAAGTGATGTCTCTTTAAGTGATGTCTCTTTATAGTGATGTCTCTTTACAGTGATGTCTCCTTATAATGTTGCCTCTTTACAGCGATGCCTCTTTATAGTGATGCCCCTTTAAAGTGATGTCTCTTTACAGCGATGCCTCTTTAAAGTGATGTCTCTTTAAATTGATGTCTCTTTAAGTGATGCCTCTTTATTTGAGAAGTCTCTTTATAGTGATATCTCTTTAAAGCGATGTCTCTTTATAGTGATGTCTCTTTATAGTGATGTCTCCTTATAATGATGCCTTTTTACAGCGATGCCTCTTCAAAGTGATGTCTCTAAATGATGTCTCTTTAAAGTGATGTCTCTTTAAAGTGATGTCTCCTTAAGTGACGTCTCTTTATTGTGAATTCTCTTTAAAGTGATGTGTCTTTAAGTGATGTGTGTTTATAGTGATGTCTCTTTAAGTGATGTCTCTATATTGTGAAGTCTCTTTGAAGTGATGTCTCTTTATAGTGATGTCTCTTTATAGTGATGTCTCCTTACAATGATGCCTCTTTACAGCGATGCCTCTTTAAAGTGATGTCTCTTTAAATTGATGTCTCTTTAAGCGATGTCTCTTTATATGAGAAGTCTCTTTAAAGTGATGTCTCTTTAAGTGATGTCTCTTTATAGTGATGTCTCTTTAAGTGATGTCTCCTTATAATGATGCCTCTTTACATAGATGCCTCTTTAAAGTGATGTCTCTTTAAGTGATGTATCTTTATTGTGAAGTCTCTTTAAAGTGATGTCTTTTTATAGTGAGGTCTCTTTACGTGATGTCTATTTAAAGTGATGTCTCTTTAAGTGATGTGTGTATATAGTGATGTCTTTTTATAGTGACGTCTCCTTATAGCGATGTCTCTTAAAAGTGATGTCTCTTTTTAGTGATGTCTCTTTAGAAGTGATGTCTCTTTATAGTGATGAATCTTTATAGTGATGTCTCTTTAAAAGTGATGTCTCTTTATAGCGATGTCTCTTTAAAGTGATGTCTCTTTATTTGAGAAGTCTCTTTATAGTGATATCTCTTTAAAGCGATGTCTCTTTATAGTGATGTCTCTTTACAGTGATGTCTCCTTATAATGTTAGCTCTTTACAGCGATGCCTCTTTATAGTGATGCCCCTTTCAAGTGATGTCTCTTTACAGCGATGCCTCTTTAAAGTGATGTCTCTTTAAATTGATGTCTCTTTAAGCGATGTCTCTTTATTTGAGAAGTCTATTTAAGTGATGTCTCTTTGTAGTGATGTCTCTTTAAGTGATGTGTCCTTATAATGATGCCTCTTTACAGCGATGCCTCTTTAAAGTGATGTCTCTGTAGGTGAAGTCTCTTTATTGTTATGTCTCTTTAAAGTGATGTCTCTATAAGTGATGTATCTTTATTGTGAAGTCTCTTTAAAGTGATGTCTTTTTATAGTGAGGTCTCTTTACGTAATGTCTATTTAAAGTGATGTCTCTTTAAGTGATGTGTGTTTATAGTGATGTCTCTTTAGAAGTGATGTCTCTTTATAGTGATGAATCTTTATAGTGATCTCTCTTTATAGTGATGAATCTTTATACTGATGTCTCTTTATAGTGATGAATCTTTATAGTGATGTCTCTTTAAAAGTGATGTCTCTTTATAGCGATGTCTCTTTAAAGTGATGCCTCTTTATAGTGATGTCTCTTTATTGTGATGTCTCCTTAAAGCGATGTCTCTTTATAGTGATGTCTCTTTATAGTGATGTCTCCTTATAATGATGCTTCTTTACAGCGATGCCTCTTTAAAGTGCCGTCTCTTTAAGTGATATCTCTTTGAAGTGATGTCTCTTTACAGTGATGTCTCCTTATAATGTTGCCTCTTTACAGCGATGCCTCTTTATAGTGATGCCCCTTTAAAGTGATGTGTCTTTACAGCGATGCCTCTTTAAAGTGATGTCTCTTTAAAGTGATGTCTCCTTAAGTGACGTCTCTTTATTGTGAATGCTCTTTAAAGTGATGTGTCTTTAAGTGATGTGTGTTTATAGTGATGTCTCTTTAAGTGATGTCTCTTTATTGTGAAGTCTCTTTGAATTGATGTCTCTTTATAGTGATGTCTCTTTATAGTGATGTCTCCTTACAATGATGCCTCTTTACAGCGATGCCTCTTTAAAGTGATGTCTCTTTAAATTGATGTCTCTTTAAGTGATATCTCTTTATTTGAGAAGTCTCTTTATAGTGATATCTCTTTAAAGCGATGTCTCTTTATAGTGATGTCTCTTTACAGTGATGTCTACTTATAGTGTTGCCTCTTTACAGCGATGCCTCTTTATAGTGTTGCCCCTTTAAAGTGATGTCTCTTTACAGCGATGCCTCTTTAAAGTGATGTCTCTTTAAATTGATGTCTCTTTAAGTGATGTCTCTTTATTTGAGAAGTCTCTTTATAGTGATATCTCTTTAAAGCGATGTCTCTTTATAGTGATGTCTCTTTATAGTGATGTCTCCTTATAATGATGCCTCTTTACAGCGATGCCTCTTCAAAGTGATGTCTCTAAATGATGTCTCTTTAAAGTGATGCCTCTTTAAAGTGATGTCTCCTTAAGTGACGTCTCTTTATTGTGAATTCTCTTTAAAGTGATGTGACTTTAAGTGATGTGTGTTTATAGTGATGTCTCTTTAAGTGATGTCTCTATATTGTGAAGTCTCTTTGAAGTGATGTCTCTTTATAGTGATGTATCTTTATTGTGAAGTCTCTTTAAAGTGATGTCTTTTTATAGTGAGGTCTCTTTACGTAATGTCTATTTAAAGTGATGTCTATTTAAGTGCTGTGTGTTTATAGTGATGTCTCTTTAGAAGAGATGTCTCTTTATAGTGATGAATCTTTATAGTGATGTCTCTTTATAGTGATGAATCTTTATAGTGATGTCTCTTTAAAAGTGATGTCTCTTTATAGCGATGTCTCTTAAAAGTGATGCCTCTTTATAGTGATGTCTCTTTATTGTGATGTCTCTTTAAAGCGATGTCTCTTTATAGTGATGTCTCTTTATAGTGATGTCTCCTTATAATGATGCTTCTTTACAGCGATGCCTCTTTAAAGTGTTGTCTCTTTAAGTGATGTCTCTTTGAAGTGATGTCTCTTTAAGTGATGTCTCTTTATAGTGATGTCTCTTTACAGTGATGTCTCCTTATAATGTTGCCTCTTTACAGCGATGCGTCTTTATAGTGATGCCCCTTTAAAGTGATGTCTCTTTACAGCGATGCCTCTTTAAAGTGATGTCTCTTTAAATTGATGTCTCTTTAAGTGATGTCTCTTTATTTGAGAAGTATCTTTATAGTGATATCTCTTTAAAGCGTTGTCTCTTTATAGTGATTTCTCTTTATAGTGATGTCTCCTTATAATGATGCCTTTTTACAGCGATGCCTCTTCAAAGTGATGTCTCTAAATGATGTCTCTTTAAAGTGATGTCTCTTTAAAGTGATGTCTCCTTAAGTGACGTCTCTTTATTGTGAATTCTCTTTAAAGTGATGTGTCTTTAAGTGATGTGTGTTTATAGTGATGTCTCTTTAAGTGATGTCTCTATATTGTGAAGTCTCTTTGAAGTGATGTCTCTTTATAGTGATGTCTCTTTATAGTGATGTCTCCTTACAATGATGCCTCTTTACAGCGATGCCTCTTTAAAGTGATGTCTCTTTAAATTGATGTCTCTTTAAGCGATGTCTCTTTATATGAGAAGTCTCTTTAAAGTGATGTCTCTTTAAGTGATGTCTCTTTATAGTGATGTCTCTTTAAGTGATGTCTCCTTATAATGATGCCTCTTTACATAGATGCCTCTTTAAAGTGATGTCTCTTTAAGTGATGTATCTTTATTGTGAAGTCTCTTTAAAGTGATGTCTTTTTATAGTGAGGTCTCTTTACGTGATGTCTATTTAAAGTGATGTCTCTTTAAGTGATGTGTGTATATAGTGATGTCTTTTTATAGTGACGTCTCCTTATAGCGATGTCTCTTAAAAGTGATGTCTCTTTATAGTGATGTCTCTTTAGAAGTGATGTCTCTTTATAGTGATGAATCTTTATAGTGATCTCTCTTTATAGTGATGAATCTTTATACTGATGTCTCTTTATAGTGATGAATCTTTATAGTGGTGTCTCTTTAAAAGTGATGTCTCTTTATAGCGATGTCTCTTTAAAGTGATGCCTCTTTATAGTGATGTCTCTTTATTGTGATGTCTCCTTAAATCGATGTCTCTTTATAGTGATGTCTCTTTATAGTGATGTCTCCTTATAATGATGCTTCTTTACAGCGATGCCTCTTTAAAGTGCTGTCTCTTTAAGTGATGTCTCTTTGAAGTGATGTCTCTTTACAGTGATGTCTCCTTATAATGTTGCCTCTTTACAGCGATGCCTCTTTATAGTGATGTCTCTTTAAAGTGATGTCTCCTTAAGTGACGTCTCTTTATTGTGAATTCTCTTTAAAGTGATGTCTCTTTAAGTGATGTCTCTTTATTGTGAAGTCTCTTTGAAGTGATGTCTCTTTATAGTGATGTCTCTTTATAGTGATGTCTCCTTACAATGATGCCTCTTTACAGCGATGCCTCTTTAAAGTGATGTCTCTTTAAATTGATGTCTCTTTAAGTGATGTCTCTTTATTTGAGAAGTCTCTTTATAGTGATATCTCTTTAAAGCGATGTCTCTTTATAGTGATGTCTCTTTACAGTGATGTCTACTTATAGTGTTGCCTCTTTACAGCGATGCCTCTTTATAGTGTTGCCCCTTTAAAGTGATGTCTCTTTACAGCGATGCCTCTTTAAAGTGATGTCTCTTTAAATTGATGTCTCTTTAAGTGATGTCTCTTTATTTGAGAAGTCTCTTTATAGTGATATCTCTTTAAAGCGATGTCTCTTTATAGTGATGTCTCTTTATAGTGATGTCTCCTTATAATGATGCCTCTTTACAGCGATGCCTCTTCAAAGTGATGTCTCTAAATGATGTCTCTTTAAAGTGATGTCTCTTTAAAGTGATGTCTCCTTAAGTGACGTCTCTTTATTGTGAATTCTCTTTAAAGTGATGTGTCTTTAAGTGATGTGTGTTTATAGTGATGTCTCTTTAAGTGATGTCTCTATATTGTGAAGTCTCTTTGAAGTGATGTCTCTTTATAGTGATGTCTCTTTATAGTGATATCTCCTTACAATGATGCCTCTTTACAGCGATGCCTCTTTAAAGTGATGTCTCTTTAAATTGATGTCTCTTTAAGCGATGTCTCTTTATATGAGAAGTCTCTTTAAAGTGATGTCTCTTTAAGTGATGTCTCTTTATAGTGATGTCTCTTTAAGTGATGTCTCCTTATAATGATGCCTCTTTACAGCGATGCCTCTTTAAAGTGATGTCTCTTTAAGTGATGTATCTTTATTGTGAAGTCTCTTTAAAGTGATGTCTTTTTATAGTGAGGTCTCTTTACGTGATGTCTATTTAAAGTGATGTCTCTTTAAGTGATGTGTGTATATAGTGATGTCTTTTTATAGTGACGTCTCCTTATAGCGATGTCTCTTAAAAGTGATGTCTCTTTATAGTGATGTCTCTTTAGAAGTGATGTCTCTTTATAGTGATGAGTCTTTTTAGTGATGTCTCTTTATAGTGATGAATCTTTATAGTGATGTCTCTTTAAAAGTGATCTCTATTTATAGCGATGTCTCTTTAAAGTGATGCCTCTTTATAGTGATGTCTCTTTATTGTGATGTCTCCTTAAAGCGATGTCTCTTTATAGTGATGTCTCTTTATAGTGATGTCTCCTTATAATGATGCTTCTTTACAGCGATGCCTCTTTAAAGTGATGTCTCCTTGAAGTGATGTCTCATTAAGTGATGTCTCTTTATAGTGATGTCTCTTTACAGTGATGTCTCCTTATGATGTTGCCTCTTTACAGCGATGCCTCTTTATAGTGATGCCCCTTTAAAGTGATGTCTCTTTACAGCGATGCCTCTTTAAAGTGATGTCTCTTTAAAGTGATGTCTCCTTAAGTGACGTCTCTTTATTGTGAATTCTCTTTAAAGTGATGTGACTTTAAGTGATGTGTGTTTATAGTGATGTCTCTTTAAGTGATGTCTCTATATTGTGAAGTCTCTTTGAAGTGATGTCTCTTTATAGTGATGTATCTTTATTGTGAAGTCTCTTTAAAGTGATGTCTTTTTATAGTGAGGTCTCTTTACGTAATGTCTATTTAAAGTGATGTCTATTTAAATGATGTGTGTTTATAGTGATGTCTCTTTAGAAGAGATGTCTCTTTATAGTGATGAATCTTTATAGTGATGTCTCTTTATAGTGATGAATCTTTATAGTGATGTCTCTTTAAAAGTGATGTCTCTTTATAGCGATGTCTCTTAAAAGTGATGCCTCTTTATAGTGATGTCTCTTTATTGTGATGTCTCTTTAAAGCGATGTCTCTTTATAGTGATGTCTCTTTATAGTGATGTCTCCTTATAATGATGCTTCTTTACAGCGATGCCTCTTTAAAGTGTTGTCTCTTTAAGTGATGTCTCTTTGAAGTGATGTCTCTTTAAGTGATGTCTCTTTATAGTGATGTCTCTTTACAGTGATGTCTCCTTATAATGTTGCCTCTTTACAGCGATGCGTCTTTATAGTGATGCCCCTTTAAAGTGATGTCTCTTTACAGCGATGCCTCTTTAAAGTGATGTCTCTTTAAATTGATGTCTCTTTAAGTGATGTCTCTTTATTTGAGAAGTATCTTTATAGTGATATCTCTTTAAAGCGTTGTCTCTTTATAGTGATTTCTCTTTATAGTGATGTCTCCTTATAATGATGCCTTTTTACAGCGATGCCTCTTCAAAGTGATGTCTCTAAATGATGTCTCTTTAAAGTGATGTCTCTTTAAAGTGATGTCTCCTTAAGTGACGTCTCTTTATTGTGAATTCTCTTTAAAGTGATGTGTCTTTAAGTGATGTGTGTTTATAGTGATGTCTCTTTAAGTGATGTCTCTATATTGTGAAGTCTCTTTGAAGTGATGTCTCTTTATAGTGATGTCTCTTTATAGTGATGTCTCCTTACAATGATGCCTCTTTACAGCGATGCCTCTTTAAAGTGATGTCTCTTTAAATTGATGTCTCTTTAAGCGATGTCTCTTTATATGAGAAGTCTCTTTAAAGTGATGTCTCTTTAAGTGATGTCTCTTTATAGTGATGTCTCTTTAAGTGATGTCTCCTTATAATGATGCCTCTTTACATAGATGCCTCTTTAAAGTGATGTCTCTTTAAGTGATGTATCTTTATTGTGAAGTCTCTTTAAAGTGATGTCTTTTTATAGTGAGGTCTCTTTACGTGATGTCTATTTAAAGTGATGTCTCTTTAAGTGATGTGTGTATATAGTGATGTCTTTTTATAGTGACGTCTCCTTATAGCGATGTCTCTTAAAAGTGATGTCTCTTTATAGTGATGTCTCTTTAGAAGTGATGTCTCTTTATAGTGATGAATCTTTATAGTGATCTCTCTTTATAGTGATGAATCTTTATACTGATGTCTCTTTATAGTGATGAATCTTTATAGTGGTGTCTCTTTAAAAGTGATGTCTCTTTATAGCGATGTCTCTTTAAAGTGATGCCTCTTTATAGTGATATCTCTTTATTGTGATGTCTCCTTAAAGCGATGTCTCTTTATAGTGATGTCTCTTTATAGTGATGTCTCCTTATAATGATGCTTCTTTACAGCGATGCCTCTTTAAAGTGCTGTCTCTTTAAGTGATGTCTCTTTGAAGTGATGTCTCTTTACAGTGATGTCTCCTTATAATGTTGCCTCTTTACAGCGATGCCTCTTTATAGTGATGTCTCTTTAAAGTGATGTCTCCTTAAGTGACGTCTCTTTATTGTGAATTCTCTTTAAAGTGATGTCTCTTTAAGTGATGTCTCTTTATTGTGAAGTCTCTTTGAAGTGATGTCTCTTTATAGTGATGTCTCTTTATAGTGATGTCTCCTTACAATGATGCCTCTTTACAGCGATGCCTCTTTAAAGTGATGTCTCTTTAAATTGATGTCTCTTTAAGTGATGTCTCTTTATTTGAGAAGTCTCTTTATAGTGATATCTCTTTAAAGCGATGTCTCTTTATAGTGATGTCTCTTTACAGTGATGTCTACTTATAGTGTTGCCTCTTTACAGCGATGCCTCTTTATAGTGTTGCCCCTTTAAAGTGATGTCTCTTTACAGCGATGCCTCTTTAAAGTGATGTCTCTTTAAATTGATGTCTCTTTAAGTGATGTCTCTTTATTTGAGAAGTCTCTTTATAGTGATATCTCTTTAAAGCGATGTCTCTTTATAGTGATGTCTCTTTATAGTGATGTCTCCTTATAATGATGCCTCTTTACAGCGATGCCTCTTCAAAGTGATGTCTCTAAATGATGTCTCTTTAAAGTGATGTCTCTTTAAAGTGATGTCTCCTTAAGTGACGTCTCTTTATTGTGAATTCTCTTTAAAGTGATGTGTCTTTAAGTGATGTGTGTTTATAGTGATGTCTCTTTAAGTGATGTCTCTATATTGTGAAGTCTCTTTGAAGTGATGTCTCTTTATAGTGATGTCTCTTTATAGTGATATCTCCTTACAATGATGCCTCTTTACAGCGATGCCTCTTTAAAGTGATGTCTCTTTAAATTGATGTCTCTTTAAGCGATGTCTCTTTATATGAGAAGTCTCTTTAAAGTGATGTCTCTTTAAGTGATGTCTCTTTATAGTGATGTCTCTTTAAGTGATGTCTCCTTATAATGATGCCTCTTTACAGCGATGCCTCTTTAAAGTGATGTCTCTTTAAGTGATGTATCTTTATTGTGAAGTCTCTTTAAAGTGATGTCTTTTTATAGTGAGGTCTCTTTACGTGATGTCTATTTAAAGTGATGTCTCTTTAAGTGATGTGTGTATATAGTGATGTCTTTTTATAGTGACGTCTCCTTATAGCGATGTCTCTTAAAAGTGATGTCTCTTTATAGTGATGTCTCTTTAGAAGTGATGTCTCTTTATAGTGATGAGTCTTTTTAGTGATGTCTCTTTAAGTGATGTCTCCTTACAATGATGCCTCTTTACAGTGATGCCTCTTTAAAGTGATGTCTCTTTAAATTGATGTCTCTTTAAGCGATGTCTCTTTATTTGAGAAGTCTCTTTAAGTGATGTCTCTTTGTAGTGATGTCTCTTTAAGTGATGTGTCCTTATAATGATGCCTCTTTACAGCGATGCCTCTTTAAAGTGATGTCTCTGTAGGTGAAGCTCTTTATTGTGATGTCTCTTTAAAGTGATGTCTCTATAAGTGATGTATCTTTATTGTGAAGTCTCTTTAAAGTGATGTCTTTTTATAGTGAGGTCTCTTTACGTAATGTCTATTTAAAGTGAAGTCTCTTTAAGTGATGTGTGTTTATAGTGATGACTCTTTAGAAGTGATGTCTCTTTATAGTGATGAATCTTTATAGTGATGTCTCTTTATAGTGATGAATCTTTATAGTGATGTCTCTTTAAAAGTGATGTCTCTTTATAGCGATGTCTCTTTAAAGTGATGCCTCTTTATAGTGATGTCTCTTTATTGTGATGTCTCTTTAAAGCGATGTCTCTTTATAGTGATGCGTCTTTATAATGATGTCTCCTTATAATGATGCTTCTTTACAGTGATGCCTCTTTAAAGTGTTGTCTCTTTAAGTGATGTCTCTTTGAAGTGATGTCTCTTTAAGTGATGTCTCTTTATAGTGATGTCTCTTTACAGTGATGTCTCCTTATAATGTTGCCTCTTTACAGTGATGCCTCTTTATAGTGATGCCCCTTTAAAGTGATGTCTCCTTAAGTGACGTCTCTTTATTGTGAATTCTCTTTAAAGTGATTTGTCTTTAAGTGATGTGTGTTTATAGTGATGTCTCTTTAAGTGATGTCTCTTTATTGTGAAGTCTCTTTGAAGTGATGTCTCTTTATAGTGATGTCTCTTTGTAGTGATGTCTCCTTACAATGATGCCTCTTTACAGCGATGCCTCTTTAAAGTGATGTCTCTTTAAATTGATGTCTCTTTAAGTGATGTCTCTTTATTTGAGAAGTTTCTTTATAGTGATATCTCTTTAAAGCGATGTCTCTTTATAGTGATGTCTCTTTACAGTGATGTCTACTTATAATGTTGCCTCTTTACAGCGATGCCTCTTTATAGTGTTGCCCCTTTAAAGTGATGTCTCTTTACAGCGATGCCTCTTTAAAGTGATGTCTCTTTAAATTGATGTCTCTTTAAGTGATGTCTCTTTATTTGAGAAGTCTCTTTATAGTGATATCTCTTTAAAGCGATGTCTCTTTATAGTGATGTCTCTTTATAGTGATGTCTCCTTATAATGATGCCTCTTTACAGCGATGCCTCTTCGAAGTGATGTCTCTAAATGAAGTCTCTTTAAAGTGATGTCTCTTTAAAGTGATGTCTCCTTAAGTGACGTCTCTTTATTGTGAATTCTCTTTAAAGTGATGTGTCTTTAAGTGATGTGTGTTTATAGTGATGTCTCTTTAAGTGATGTCTCTATATTGTGAAGTCTCTTTGAAGTGATGTCTCTTTATAGTGATGTCTCTTTATAGTGATGTCTCCTTACAATGATGCCTCTTTACAGCGATGCCTCTTTAAAGTGATGTCTCTTTAAATTGATGTCTCTTTAAGCGATGTCTCTTTATATGAGAAGTCTCTTTAAAGTGATGTCTCTTTAAGTGATGTCTCTTTATAGTGATGTCTCTTTAAGTGATGTCTCCTTACAATGATGCCTCTTTACAGCGATGCCTCTTTAAAGTGATGTCTCTTTAAATTGATGTCTCTTTAAGCGATGTCTCTTTATTTGAGAAGTCTCTTTAAGTGATGTCTCTTTGTAGTGATGTCTCTTTAAGTGATGTGTCCTTATAATGATGCCTCTTTACAGCGATGCCTCTTTAAAGTGATGTCTCTGTAGGTGAAGTCTCTTTATTGTGAAGTCTCTTTAAAGTGATGTCTTTTTATAGTGAGGTCTCTTTACGTAATGTCTATTTAAAGTGAAGTCTCTTTAAGTGATGTGTGTATATAGTGAAGTCTTTTCATAGTGACGTCTCCTTATAGCGATGTCTCTTAAAAGTGATGTATCTTTATAGTGATGTCTCTTTAGAAGTGATGTCTCTTTATAGTGATGAATCTTTATAGTGATGTCTCTTTATAGTGATGAATCTTTATAGTGATGTCTCTTTAAAAGTGATGTCTCTTTATAGCGATGTCTCTTAAAAGTGATGCCTCTTTATAGTGATGTCTCTTTATTGTGATGTCTCTTTAAAGCGATGTCTCTTTATAGTGATGCGTCTTTATAATGATGTCTCCTTATAATGATGCTTCTTTACAGCGATGCCTCTTTAAAGTGTTGTCTCTTTAAGTGATGTCTCTTTGAAGTGATGTCTCTTTAAGTGATGTCTCTTTATAGTGATGTCTCTTTACAGTGATGTCTCCTTATAATGTTGCCTCTTTACAGCGATGCCTCTTTATAGTGATGCCCCTTTAAAGTGATGTCTCCTTAAGTGACGTCTCTTTATTGTGAATTCTCTTTAAAGTGATGTGTCTTTAAGTGATGTGTGTTTATAGTGATGTCTCTTTAAGTGATGTCTCTTTATTGTGAAGTCTCTTTGAAGTGATTTCTCTTTATAGTGATGTCTCTTTGTAGTGATGTCTCCTTACAATGATGCCTCTTTACAGCGATGCCTCTTTAAAGTGATGTCTCTTTAAATTGATGTCTCTTTAAGTGATGTCTCTTTATTTGAGAAGTCTCTTTATAGTGATATCTCTTTAAAGCGATGTCTCTTTATAGTGATGTCTCTTTACAGTGATGTCTACTTATAATGTTGCCTCTTTACAGCGATGCCTCTTTATAGTGTTGCCCCTTTAAAGTCATGTCTCTTTACAGCGATGCCTCTTTAAAGTGATGTCTCTTTAAATTGATGTCTCTTTAAGTGATGTCTCTTTATTTGAGAAGTCTCTTTATAGTGATATCTCTTTAAAGCGATGTCTCTTTATAGTGATGTCTCTTTATAGTGATGTCTCCTTATAATGATGCCTCTTTACAGCGATGCCTCTTCGAAGTGATGTCTCTAAATGATGTCTCTTTAAAGTGATGTCTCTTTAAAGTGATGTCTCCTTAAGTGATGTCTCTTTATTGTGAATTCTCTTTAAAGTGATGTGTCTTTAAGTGATGTGTGTTTATAGTGATGTCTCTTTAAGTGATGTCTCTATATTGTGAAGTCTCTTTGAAGTGATGTCTCTTTATAGTGATGTCTCTTTATAGTGATGTCTCCTTACAATGATGCCTCTTTACAGCGATGCCTCTTTAAAGTGATGTCTCTTTAAATTGATGTCTCTTTAAGCGATGTCTCTTTATATGAGAAGTCTCTTTAAAGTGATGTCTCTTTAAGTGATGTCTCTTTATAGTGATGTCTCTTTAAGTGATGTCTCCTTATAATGATGCCTCTTTACATAGATGCCTCTTTAAAGTGATGTCTCTTTAAGTGATGTATCTTTATTGTGAAGTCTCTTTAAAGTGATGTCTTTTTATAGTGAGGTCTCTTTACGTGATGTCTATTTAAAGTGATGTCTCTTTAAGTGATGTGTGTATATAGTGATGTCTTTTTATAGTGACGTCTCCTTATAGCGATGTCTCTTAAAAGTGATGTCTCTTTATAGTGATGTCTCTTTAGAAGTGATGTCTCTTTATAGTGATGAATCTTTATAGTGATCTCTCTTTATAGTGATGAATCTTTATACTGATGTCTCTTTATAGTGATGAATCTTTATAGTGGTGTCTCTTTAAAAGTGATGTCTCTTTATAGCGATGTCTCTTTAAAGTGATGCCTCTTTATAGTGATATCTCTTTATTGTGATGTCTCCTTAAAGCGATGTCTCTTTATAGTGATGTCTCTTTATAGTGATGTCTCCTTATAATGATGCTTCTTTACAGCGATGCCTCTTTAAAGTGCTGTCTCTTTAAGTGATGTCTCTTTGAAGTGATGTCTCTTTACAGTGATGTCTCCTTATAATGTTGCCTCTTTACAGCGATGCCTCTTTATAGTGATGTCTCTTTAAAGTGATGTCTCCTTAAGTGACGTCTCTTTATTGTGAATTCTCTTTAAAGTGATGTCTCTTTAAGTGATGTCTCTTTATTGTGAAGTCTCTTTGAAGTGATGTCTCTTTATAGTGATGTCTCTTTATAGTGATGTCTCCTTACAATGATGCCTCTTTACAGCGATGCCTCTTTAAAGTGATGTCTCTTTAAATTGATGTCTCTTTAAGTGATGTCTCTTTATTTGAGAAGTCTCTTTATAGTGATATCTCTTTAAAGCGATGTCTCTTTATAGTGATGTCTCTTTACAGTGATGTCTACTTATAGTGTTGCCTCTTTACAGCGATGCCTCTTTATAGTGTTGCCCCTTTAAAGTGATGTCTCTTTACAGCGATGCCTCTTTAAAGTGATGTCTCTTTAAATTGATGTCTCTTTAAGTGATGTCTCTTTATTTGAGAAGTCTCTTTATAGTGATATCTCTTTAAAGCGATGTCTCTTTATAGTGATGTCTCTTTATAGTGATGTCTCCTTATAATGATGCCTCTTTACAGCGATGCCTCTTCAAAGTGATGTCTCTAAATGATGTCTCTTTAAAGTGATGTCTCTTTAAAGTGATGTCTCCTTAAGTGACGTCTCTTTATTGTGAATTCTCTTTAAAGTGATGTGTCTTTAAGTGATGTGTGTTTATAGTGATGTCTCTTTAAGTGATGTCTCTATATTGTGAAGTCTCTTTGAAGTGATGTCTCTTTATAGTGATGTCTCTTTATAGTGATGTCTCCTTACAATGATGCCTCTTTACAGCGATGCCTCTTTAAAGTGATGTCTCTTTAAATTGATGTCTCTTTAAGCGATGTCTCTTTATATGAGAAGTCTCTTTAAAGTGATGTCTCTTTAAGTGATGTCTCTTTATAGTGATGTCTCTTTAAGTGATGTCTCCTTATAATGATGCCTCTTTACAGCGATGCCTCTTTAAAGTGATGTCTCTTTAAGTGATGTATCTTTATTGTGAAGTCTCTTTAAAGTGATGTCTTTTTATAGTGAGGTCTCTTTACGTGATGTCTATTTAAAGTGATGTCTCTTTAAGTGATGTGTGTATATAGTGATGTCTTTTTATAGTGACGTCTCCTTATAGCGATGTCTCTTAAAAGTGATGTCTCTTTATAGTGATGTCTCTTTAGAAGTGATGTCTCTTTATAGTGATGAGTCTTTTTAGTGATGTCTCTTTAAGTGATGTCTCCTTACAATGATGCCTCTTTACAGTGATGCCTCTTTAAAGTGATGTCTCTTTAAATTGATGTCTCTTTAAGCGATGTCTCTTTATTTGAGAAGTCTCTTTAAGTGATGTCTCTTTGTAGTGATGTCTCTTTAAGTGATGTGTCCTTATAATGATGCCTCTTTACAGCGATGCCTCTTTAAAGTGATGTCTCTGTAGGTGAAGCTCTTTATTGTGATGTCTCTTTAAAGTGATGTCTCTATAAGTGATGTATCTTTATTGTGAAGTCTCTTTAAAGTGATGTCTTTTTATAGTGAGGTCTCTTTACGTAATGTCTATTTAAAGTGAAGTCTCTTTAAGTGATGTGTGTTTATAGTGATGACTCTTTAGAAGTGATGTCTCTTTATAGTGATGAATCTTTATAGTGATGTCTCTTTATAGTGATGAATCTTTATAGTGATGTCTCTTTAAAAGTGATGTCTCTTTATAGCGATGTCTCTTTAAAGTGATGCCTCTTTATAGTGATGTCTCTTTATTGTGATGTCTCTTTAAAGCGATGTCTCTTTATAGTGATGCGTCTTTATAATGATGTCTCCTTATAATGATGCTTCTTTACAGTGATGCCTCTTTAAAGTGTTGTCTCTTTAAGTGATGTCTCTTTGAAGTGATGTCTCTTTAAGTGATGTCTCTTTATAGTGATGTCTCTTTACAGTGATGTCTCCTTATAATGTTGCCTCTTTACAGTGATGCCTCTTTATAGTGATGCCCCTTTAAAGTGATGTCTCCTTAAGTGACGTCTCTTTATTGTGAATTCTCTTTAAAGTGATTTGTCTTTAAGTGATGTGTGTTTATAGTGATGTCTCTTTAAGTGATGTCTCTTTATTGTGAAGTCTCTTTGAAGTGATGTCTCTTTATAGTGATGTCTCTTTGTAGTGATGTCTCCTTACAATGATGCCTCTTTACAGCGATGCCTCTTTAAAGTGATGTCTCTTTAAATTGATGTCTCTTTAAGTGATGTCTCTTTATTTGAGAAGTTTCTTTATAGTGATATCTCTTTAAAGCGATGTCTCTTTATAGTGATGTCTCTTTACAGTGATGTCTACTTATAATGTTGCCTCTTTACAGCGATGCCTCTTTATAGTGTTGCCCCTTTAAAGTGATGTCTCTTTACAGCGATGCCTCTTTAAAGTGATGTCTCTTTAAATTGATGTCTCTTTAAGTGATGTCTCTTTATTTGAGAAGTCTCTTTATAGTGATATCTCTTTAAAGCGATGTCTCTTTATAGTGATGTCTCTTTATAGTGATGTCTCCTTATAATGATGCCTCTTTACAGCGATGCCTCTTCGAAGTGATGTCTCTAAATGAAGTCTCTTTAAAGTGATGTCTCTTTAAAGTGATGTCTCCTTAAGTGACGTCTCTTTATTGTGAATTCTCTTTAAAGTGATGTGTCTTTAAGTGATGTGTGTTTATAGTGATGTCTCTTTAAGTGATGTCTCTATATTGTGAAGTCTCTTTGAAGTGATGTATCTTTATAGTGATGTCTCTTTATAGTGATGTCTCCTTACAATGATGCCTCTTTACAGCGATGCCTCTTTAAAGTGATGTCTCTTTAAATTGATGTCTCTTTAAGCGATGTCTCTTTATATGAGAAGTCTCTTTAAAGTGATGTCTCTTTAAGTGATGTCTCTTTATAGTGATGTCTCTTTAAGTGATGTCTCCTTACAATGATGCCTCTTTACAGCGATGCCTCTTTAAAGTGATGTCTCTTTAAATTGATGTCTCTTTAAGCGATGTCTCTTTATTTGAGAAGTCTCTTTAAGTGATGTCTCTTTGTAGTGATGTCTCTTTAAGTGATGTGTCCTTATAATGATGCCTCTTTACAGCGATGCCTCTTTAAAGTGATGTCTCTGTAGGTGAAGTCTCTTTATTGTGAAGTCTCTTTAAAGTGATGTCTTTTTATAGTGAGGTCTCTTTACGTAATGTCTATTTAAAGTGAAGTCTCTTTAAGTGATGTGTGTATATAGTGAAGTCTTTTCATAGTGACGTCTCCTTATAGCGATGTCTCTTAAAAGTGATGTCTCTTTATAGTGATGTCTCTTTAGAAGTGATGTCTCTTTATAGTGATGAATCTTTATAGTGATGTCTCTTTATAGTGATGAATCTTTATAGTGATGTCTCTTTAAAAGTGATGTCTCTTTATAGCGATGTCTCTTAAAAGTGATGCCTCTTTATAGTGATGTCTCTTTATTGTGATGTCTCTTTAAAGCGATGTCTCTTTATAGTGATGCGTCTTTATAATGATGTCTCCTTATAATGATGCTTCTTTACAGCGATGCCTCTTTAAAGTGTTGTCTCTTTAAGTGATGTCTCTTTGAAGTGATGTCTCTTTAAGTGATGTCTCTTTATAGTGATGTCTCTTTACAGTGATGTCTCCTTATAATGTTGCCTCTTTACAGCGATGCCTCTTTATAGTGATGCCCCTTTAAAGTGATGTCTCCTTAAGTGACGTCTCTTTATTGTGAATTCTCTTTAAAGTGATGTGTCTTTAAGTGATGTGTGTTTATAGTGATGTCTCTTTAAGTGATGTCTCTTTATTGTGAAGTCTCTTTGAAGTGATTTCTCTTTATAGTGATGTCTCTTTGTAGTGATGTCTCCTTACAATGATGCCTCTTTACAGCGATGCCTCTTTAAAGTGATGTCTCTTTAAATTGATGTCTCTTTAAGTGATGTCTCTTTATTTGAGAAGTCTCTTTATAGTGATATCTCTTTAAAGCGATGTCTCTTTATAGTGATGTCTCTTTACAGTGATGTCTACTTATAATGTTGCCTCTTTACAGCGATGCCTCTTTATAGTGTTGCCCCTTTAAAGTCATGTCTCTTTACAGCGATGCCTCTTTAAAGTGATGTCTCTTTAAATTGATGTCTCTTTAAGTGATGTCTCTTTATTTGAGAAGTCTCTTTATAGTGATATCTCTTTAAAGCGATGTCTCTTTATAGTGATGTCTCTTTATAGTGATGTCTCCTTATAATGATGCCTCTTTACAGCGATGCCTCTTCGAAGTGATGTCTCTAAATGATGTCTCTTTAAAGTGATGTCTCTTTAAAGTGATGTCTCCTTAAGTGATGTCTCTTTATTGTGAATTCTCTTTAAAGTGATGTGTCTTTAAGTGATGTGTGTTTATAGTGATGTCTCTTTAAGTGATGTCTCTTTATTGTGAAGTCTCTTTGAAGTGATGTCTCTTTATAGTGATGTCTCTTTGTAGTGATGTCTCCTTACAATGATGCCTCTTTACAGCGATGCCTCTTTAAAGTGATGTCTCTTTAAATTGATGTCTCTTTAAGTGATGTCTCTTTATTTGAGAAGTCTCTTTATAGTGATATCTCTTTAAAGCGATGTCTCTTTATAGTGATGTCTCTTTACAGTGATGTCTACTTATAATGTTGCCTCTTTACAGCGATGCCTCTTTATAGTGTTGCCCCTTTAAAGTGATGTCTCTTTAAAGCGATGCCTCTTTAAAGTGATGTCTCTTTAAATTGATGTCTCTTTAAGTGATGTCTCTTTATTTGAGAAGTCTCTTTATAGTGATATCTCTTTAAAGCGATGTCTCTTTATAGTGATGTCTCTTTATAGTGATGTCTCCTTATAATGATGCCTCTTTACAGCGATGCCTCTTCGAAGTGATGTCTCTAAATGATGTCTCTTTAAAGTGATGTCTCTTTAAAGTGATGTCTCCTTAAGTGACGTCTCTTTATTGTGAATTCTCTTTAAAGTGATGTGTCTTTAAGTGATGTGTGTTTATAGTGATGTCTCTTTAAGTGATGTCTCTATATTGTGAAGTCTCTTTGAAGTGATGTCTCTTTATAGTGATGTCTCTTTATAGTGCTGTCTCCTTACAATGATGCCTCTTTACAGCGATGCCTCTTTAAAGTGATGTCTCTTTAAATTGATGTCTCTTTAAGCGATGTCTCTTTATATGAGAAGTCTCTTTAAATTGATGTCTCTTTAAGTGATGTCTCTTTATAGTGATGTCTCTTTAAGTGATGTCTCCTTACAATGATGCCTCTTTACAGCGATGCCTCTTTAAAGTGATGTCTCTTTAAATTGATGTCTCTTTAAGCGATGTCTCTTTATTTGAGAAGTCTCTTTAAGTGATGTCTCTTTGTAGTGATGTCTCTTTAAGTGATGTGTCCTTATAATGATGCCTCTTTACAGCGATGCCTCTTTAAAGTGATGTCTCTGTAGGTGAAGTCTCTTTATTGTGATGTCACTTTAAAGTGATGTCTCCATAAGTGATGTATCTTTATTGTGAAGTCTCTTTAAAGTGATGTCTTTTTATAGTGAGGTCTCTTTACGTAATGTCTATTTAAAGTGATGTCTCTTTAAGTGATGTGTGTTTATAGTGATGTCTCTTTAGAAGTGATGTCTCTTTATAGTGATGAATCTTTATAGTGATGTCTCTTTATAGTGATGAATCTTTATAGTGATGTCTCTTTAAAAGTGATGTCTCTTTATAGCGATGTCTCTTAAAAGTGATGCCTCTTTATAGTGATGTCTCTTTATTGTGATGTCTCTTTAAAGCGATGTCTCTTTATAGTGATGTCTCTTTATAGTGATGTCTCTTTATAGTGATGTCTCTTTATAGTGATGTCTCCTTACAATGATGCCTCTTTACAGCGATGCCTCTTTAAAGTGATGTCTCTTTAAATTGATGTCTCTTTAAGCGATGTCTCTTTATATGAGAAGTCTCTTTAAAGTGATGTCTCTTTAAGTGATGTCTCTTTATAGTGATGTCTCTTTAAGTGATGTCTCCTTACAATGATGCCTCTTTACAGCGATGCCTCTTTAAAGTGATGTCTCTTTAAATTGATGTCTCTTTAAGCGATGTCTCTTTATTTGAGAAGTCTCTTTAAGTGATGTCTCGTTGTACTGATGTCTCTTTAAGTGATGTGTCCTTATAATGATGCCTCTTTACAGCGATGCCTCTTTAAAGTGATGTCTCTGTAGGTGAAGTCTCTTTATTGTGATGTCTCTTTAAAGTGATGTCTCTATAAGTGATGTATCTTTATTGTGAAGTCTCTTTAAAGTGATGTCTTTTTATAGTGAGGTCTCTTTACGTAATGTCTATTTAAAGTGAAGTCTCTTTAAGTGATGTGTGTATATAGTGATGTCTTTTTATAGTGACGTCTCCTTATAGCGATGTCTCTTAAAAGTGATGTCTCTTTATAGTGATGTCTCTTTAGAAGTGATGTCTCTTTATAGTGATGAATCTTTATAGTGATGTCTCTTTATAGTGATGAATCTTTATAGTGATGTCTCTTTAAAAGTGATGTCTCTTTATAGCGATGTCTCTTAAAAGTGATGCCTCTTTATAGTGATGTCTCTTTATTGTGATGTCTCTTTAAAGCGATGTCTCTTTATAGTGATGCGTCTTTATAATGATGTCTCCTTATAATGATGCTTCTTTACAGTGATGTCTACTTATAATGTTGCCTCTTTACAGCGATGCCTCTTTATAGTGTTGCCCCTTTAAAGTGATGTCTCTTTACAGCGATGCCTCTTTAAAGTGATGTCTCTTTAAATTGATGTCTCTTTAAGTGATGTCTCTTTATTTGAGAAGTCTCTTTATAGTGATATCTCTTTAAAGCGATGTCTCTTTATAGTGATGTCTCTTTATAGTGATGTCTCCTTATAATGATGCCTCTTTACAGCGATGCCTCTTCGAAGTGATGTCTCTAAATGAAGTCTCTTTAAAGTGATGTCTCTTTAAAGTGATGTCTCCTTAAGTGACGTCTCTTTATTGTGAATTCTCTTTAAAGTGATGTGTCTTTAAGTGATGTGTGTTTATAGTGATGTCTCTTTAAGTGATGTCTCTATATTGTGAAGTCTCTTTGAAGTGATGTCTCTTTATAGTGATGTCTCTTTATAGTGATGTCTCCTTACAATGATGCCTCTTTACAGCGATGCCTCTTTAAAGTGATGTCTCTTTAAATTGATGTCTCTTTAAGCGATGTCTCTTTATATGAGAAGTCTCTTTAAAGTGATGTCTCTTTAAGTGATGTCTCTTTATAGTGATGTCTCTTTAAGTGATGTCTCCTTACAATGATGCCTCTTTACAGCGATGCCTCTTTAAAGTGATGTCTCTTTAAATTGATGTCTCTTTAAGCGATGTCTCTTTATTTGAGAAGTCTCTTTAAGTGATGTCTCTTTGTAGTGATGTCTCTTTAAGTGATGTGTCCTTATAATGATGCCTTTTACAGCGATGTCTCTTTAAAGTGATGTCTCTATAAGTGATGTATCTTTATTGTGAAGTCTATTTAAAGTGATGTCTTTTTATAGTGAGGTCTCTTTACGTAATGTCTATTTAAAGTGAAGTCTCTTTAAGTGATGTGTGTATATAGTGATGTCTTTTTATAGTGACGTCTCCTTATAGCGATGTCTCTTAAAAGTGATGTCTCTTTATAGTGATGTCTCTTTAGAAGTGATGTCTCTTTATAGTGATGAATCTTTATAGTGATGTCTCTTTATAGTGATGAATCTTTATAGTGATGTCTCTTTAAAAGTGATGTCTCTTTATAGCGATGTCTCTTAAAAGTGATGCCTCTTTATAGTGATGTCTCTTTATTGTGATGTCTCTTTAAAGCGATGTCTCTTTATAGTGATGCGTCTTTATAATGATGTCTCCTTATAATGATGCTTCTTTACAGCGATGCCTCTTTAAAGTGTTGTCTCTTTAAGTGATGTCTCTTTGAAGTGATGTCTCTTTAAGTGATGTCTCTTTATAGTGATGTCTCTTTACAGTGATGTCTCCTTATAATGTTGCCTCTTTACAGCGATGCCTCTTTATAGTGATGCCCCTTTAAAGTGATGTCTCCTTAAGTGACGTCTCTTTATTGTGAATTCTCTTTAAAGTGATGTGTCTTTAAGTGATGTTTGTTTATAGTGATGTCTCTTTAAGTGATGTCTCTTTATTGTGAAGTCTCTTTGAAGTGATGTCTCTTTATAGTGATGTCTCTTTGTAGTGATGTCTCTTTAAGTGATGTCTCTTTATAGTGATGTCTCTTTAAGTGATGTCTCCTTACAATGATGCCTCTTTACAGCGATGCCTCTTTAAAGTGATGTCTCTTTAAATTGATGTCTCTTTAAGTGATGTCTCTTTATTTGAGAAGTCTCTTTATAGTGATATCTCTTTAAAGCGATGTCTCTTTATAGTGATGTCTCTTTACAGTGATGTCTACTTATAATGTTGCCTCTTTACAGCGATGCCTCTTTATAGTGTTGCCCCTTTAAAGTGATGAATCTTTACAGCGATGCGTCTTTAAAGTGATGTCTCTTTAAATTGATGTCTCTTTAAGTGATGTCTCTTTATTTGAAAAGTCTCTTTATAGTGATATCTCTTTAAAGCGATGTCTCTTTATAGTGATGTCTCTTTATAGTGATGTCTCCTTATAATGATGCCTCTTTACAGCGATGCCTCTTCGAAGTGATGTCTCTAAATGATGTCTCTTTAAAGTGATGTCTCTTTAAAGTGATGTCTCCTTAAGTGATGTCTCTTTATTGTGAATTCTCTTTAAAGTGATGTGTCTTTAAGTGATGTGTGTTTATAGTGATGTCTCTTTAAGTGATGTCTCTTTATTGTGAAGTCTCTTTGAAGTGATGTCTCTTTATAGTGATGTCTCTTTGTAGTGATGTCTCCTTACAATGATGCCTCTTTACAGCGATGCCTCTTTAAAGTGATGTCTCTTTAAATTGATGTCTCTTTAAGTGATGTCTCTTTATTTAAGAAGTCTCTTTATAGTGATATCTCTTTAAAGCGATGTCTCTTTATAGTGATGTCTCTTTACAGTGATGTCTACTTATAATGTTGCCTCTTTACAGCGATGCCTCTTTATAGTGTTGCCCCTTTAAAGTGATGTCACTTTACAGCGATGCCTCTTTAAAGTGATGTCTCTTTAAATTGATGTCTCTTTAAGTGATGTCTCTTTATTTGAGAAGTCTCTTTATAGTGATATCTCTTTAAAGCGATGTCTCTTTATAGTGATGTCTCTTTATAGTGATGTCTCCTTATAATGATGCCTCTTTACAGCGATGCCTCTTCGAAGTGATGTCTCTAAATGATGTCTCTTTAAAGTGATGTCTCTTTAAAGTGATGTCTCCTTAAGTGATGTCTCTTTATTGTGAATTCTCTTTAAAGTGATGTGTCTTTAAGTGATGTGTGTTTATAGTGATGTCTCTTTAAGTGATGTCTCTATATTGTGAAGTCTCTTTGAAGTGATGTCTCTTTATAGTGATGTCTCTTTATAGTGCTGTCTCCTTACAATGATGCCTCTTTACAGCGATGCCTCTTTAAAGTGATGTCTCTTTAAATTGATGTCTCTTTAAGCGATGTCTCTTTATATGAGAAGTCTCTTTAAATTGATGTCTCTTTAAGTGATGTCTCTTTATAGTGATGTCTCTTTAAGTGATGTCTCCTTACAATGATGCCTCTTTACAGCGATGCCTCTTTAAAGTGATGTCTCTTTAAATTGATGTCTCTTTAAGCGATGTCTCTTTATTTCAGAAGTCTCTTTAAGTGATGTCTCTTTGTAGTGATGTCTCTTTAAGTGATGTGTCCTTATAATGATGCCTCTTTACAGCGATGCCTCTTTAAAGTGATGTCTCTGTAGGTGAAGTCTCTTTATTGTGATGTCACTTTAAAGTGATGTCTCCATAAGTGATGTATCTTTATTGTGAAGTCTCTTTAAAGTGATGTCTTTTTATAGTGAGGTCTCTTTACGTAATGTCTATTTAAAGTGATGTCTCTTTAAGTGATGTGTGTTTATAGTGATGTCTCTTTAGAAGTGATGTCTCTTTATAGTGATGAATCTTTATAGTGATGTCTCTTTATAGTGATGAAACTTTATAGTGATGTCTCTTTAAAAGTGATGTCTCTTTATAGCGATGTCTCTTAAAAGTGATGCCTCTTTATAGTGATGTCTCTTTATTGTGATGTCTCTTTAAAGCGATGTCTCTTTATAGTGATGTCTCTTTATAGTGATGTCTCTTTATAGTGATGTCTCTTTATAGTGATGTCTCCTTACAATGATGCCTCTTTACAGCGATGCCTCTTTAAAGTGATGTCTCTTTAAATTGATGTCTCTTTAAGCGATGTCTCTTTATATGAGAAGTCTCTTTAAAGTGATGTCTCTTTAAGTGATGTCTCTTTATAGTGATGTCTCTTTAAGTGATGTCTCCTTACAATGATGCCTCTTTACAGCGATGCCTCTTTAAAGTGATGTCTCTTTAAATTGATGTCTCTTTAAGCGATGTCTCTTTATTTGAGAAGTCTCTTTAAGTGATGTCTCTTTGTAGTGATGTCTCTTTAAGTGATGTGTCCTTATAATGATGCCTCTTTACAGCGATGCCTCTTTAAAGTGATGTCTCTGTAGGTGAAGTCTCTTTATTGTGATGTCTCTTTAAAGTGATGTCTCTATAAGTGATGTATCTTTATTGTGAAGTCTCTTTAAAGTGATGTCTTTTTATAGTGAGGTCTCTTTACGTAATGTCTATTTAAAGTGAAGTCTCTTTAAGTGATGTGTGTATATAGTGATGTCTTTTTATAGTGACGTATCCTTATAGCGATGTCTCTTAAAAGTGATGTCTCTTTATAGTGATGTCTCTTTAGAAGTGATGTCTCTTTATAGTGATGAATCTTTATAGTGATGTCTCTTTATAGTGGTGAATCTTTATAGTGATGTCTCTTTAAAAGTGATGTCTCTTTATAGCGATGTCTCTTAAAAGTGATGCCTCTTTATAGTGATGTCTCTTTATTGTGATGTCTCTTTAAAGCGATGTCTCTTTATAGTGATGCGTCTTTATAATGATGTCTCCTTATAATGATGCTTCTTTACAGCGATGCCTCTTTAAAGTGTTGTCTCTTTAAGTGATGTCTCTTTGAAGTGATGTCTCTTTAAGTGATGTCTCTTTATAGTGATGTCTCTTTACAGTGATGTCTCCTTATAATGTTGCCTCTTTACAGCGATGCCTCTTTATAGTGATGCCCCTTTAAAGTGATGTCTCCTTAAGTGACGTCTCTTTATTGTGAATTCTCTTTAAAGTGATGTGTCTTTAAGTGATGTGTGTTTATAGTGATGTCTCTTTAAGTGATGTCTCTTTATTGTGAAGTCTCTTTGAAGTGATGTCTCTTTATAGTGATGTCTCTTTGTAGTGATGTCTCCTTACAATGATGCCTCTTTACAGCGATGCCTCTTTAAAGTGTTGTCTCTTTAAATTGATGTCTCTTTAAGTGATGTCTCTTTATTTGAGAAGTCTCTTTATAGTGATATCTCTTTAAAGCGATGTCTCTTTATAGTGATGTCTCTTTACAGTGATGTCTACTTATAATGTTGCCTCTTTACAGCGATGCCTCTTTATAGTGTTGCCCCTTTAAAGTGATGTCTCTTTACAGCGATGCCTCTTTAAAGTGATGTCTCTTTAAATTGATGTCTCTTTAAGTGATGTCTCTTTATTTGAGAAGTCTCTTTATAGTGATATCTCTTTAAAGCGATGTCTCTTTATAGTGATGTCTCTTTATAGTGATGTCTCCTTATAATGATGCCTCTTTACAGCGATGCCTCTTCGAAGTGATGTCTCTAAATGATGTCTCTTTAAAGTGATGTCTCTTTAAAGTGATGTCTCCTTAAGTGATGTCTCTTTATTGTGAATTCTCTTTAAAGTGATGTGTCTTTAAGTGATGTGTGTTTATAGTGATGTCTCTTTAAGTGATGTCTCTTTATTGTGAAGTCTCTTTGAAGTGATGTCTCTTTATAGTGATGTCTCTTTGTAGTGATGTCTCCTTACAATGATGCCTCTTTACAGCGATGCCTCTTTAAAGTGATGTCTCTTTAAATTGATGTCTCTTTAAGTGATGTCTCTTTATTTGAGAAGTCTCTTTATAGTGATATCTCTTTAAAGCGATGTCTCTTTATAGTGATGTCTCTTTACAGTGATGTCTACTTATAATGTTGCCTCTTTACAGCGATGCCTCTTTATAGTGTTGCCCCTTTAAAGTGATGTCTCTTTACAGCGATGCCTCTTTAAAGTGATGTCTCTTTAAATTGATGTCTCTTTAAGTGATGTCTCTTTATTTGAGAAGTCTCTTTATAGTGATATCTCTTTAAAGCGATGTCTCTTTATAGTGATGTCTCTTTATAGTGATGTCTCCTTGTAATGATGCCTCTTTACAGCGATGCCTCTTCGAAGTGATGTCTCTAAATGATGTCTCTTTAAAGTGATGTCTCTTTAAAGTGATGTCTCCTTAAGTGACGTCTCTTTATTGTGAATTCTCTTTAAAGTGATGTGTCTTTAAGTGATGTGTGTTTATAGTGATGTCTCTTTAAGTGATGTCTCTATATTGTGAAGTCTCTTTGAAGTGATGTCTCTTTATAGTGATGTCTCTTTATAGTGATGTCTCCTTACAATGATGCCTCTTTACAGCGATGCCTCTTTAAAGTGATGTCTCTTTAAATTGATGTCTCTTTAAGCGATGTCTCTTTATATGAGAAGTCTCTTTAAATTGATGTCTCTTTAAGTGATGTCTCTTTATAGTGATGTCTCTTTAAGTGATGTCTCCTTACAATGATGCCTCTTTACAGCGATGCCTCTTTAAAGTGATGTCTCTTTAAATTGATGTCTCTTTAAGCGATGTCTCTTTATTTGAGAATTCTCTTTAAGTGATGTCTCTTTAAAGTGATGTCTCTATAAGTGATGTATCTTTATTGTGAAGTCTCTTTAAAGTGATGTCTTTTTATAGTGAGGTCTCTTTACGTAATGTCTATTTAAAGTGATGTCTCTTTAAGTGATGTGTGTTTATAGTGATGTCTCTTTAGAAGTGATGTCTCTTTATAGTGATGAATCTTTATAGTGATGTCTCTTTATAGTGATGAATCTTTATAGTGATGTCTCTTTAAAAGTGATGTCTCTTTATAGCGATGTCTCTTAAAAGTGATGCCTCTTTATAGTGATGTCTCCTTATAATGATGCTTCTTTACAGCGATGCCTCTTTAAAGTGTTGTCTCTTTAAGTGATGTCTCTTTGAAGTGATGTCTCTTTAAGTGATGTCTCTTTATAGTGATGTCTCTTTACAGTGATGTCTCCTTATAATGTTGCCTCTTTACAGCGATGCCTCTTTATAGTGTTGCCCCTTTAAAGTGATGTCTCTTTACAGCGATGCCTCTTTAAAGTGATGTCTCTTTAAATTGATGTCTCTTTAAGCGATGTCTCTTTATATGAGAAGTCTCTTTAAATTGATGTCTCTTTAAGTGATGTCTCTTTATAGTGATGTCTCTTTAAAGTGATGTCTCTTTAAATTGATGTCTCTTTAAGCGATGTCTCTTTATTTGAGAAGTCTCTTTAAGTGATGTCTCTTTGTAGTGATGTCTCTTTAAGTGATGTGTCCTTATAATGATGCCTCTTTACAGCGATGCCTCTTTAAAGTGATGTCTCTGTAGGTGAAGTCTCTTTATTGTGATGTCACTTTAAAGTGATGTCTCCATAAGTGATGTATCTTTATTGTGAAGTCTCTTTAAAGTGATCTCTTTTTATAGTGAGGTCTCTTTACGTAATGTCTATTTAAAGTGATGTCTCTTTAAGTGATGTGTGTTTATAGTGATGTCTCTTTAGAAGTTATGTCTCTTTATAGTGATGAATCTTTATAGTGATGTCTCTTTATAGTGATGAATCTTTATAGTGATGTCTCTTTATAGCGATGTCTCTTAAAAGTGATGCCTCTTTATAGTGATGTCTCTTTATTGTGATGTCTCTTTAAAGCGATGTCTCTTTATAGTGATGTCTCTTTATAGTGATGTCTCATTATAATGATGCTTCTTTACAGCGATGCCTCTTTAAAGTGTTGTCTCTTTAAGTGATGTCTCTTTGAAGTGATGTCTCTTTAAGTGATGTCTCTTTATAGTGATGTCTCTTTACAGTGATGTCTCCTTATAATGTTGCCTCTTTACAGCGATGCCTCTTTATAGTGTTGCCCCTTTAAAGTGATGTCTCTTTACAGCGATGCCTCTTTAAAGTGATGTCTCTTTAAATTGATGTCTCTTTAAGTGATGTCTCTTTATTTGAGAAGTCTCTTTATAGTGATATCTCTTTAAAGCGATGTCTCTTTATAGTGATGTCTCCTTATAATGATGCCTCTTTACAGCGATGCCTCTTCAAAGTGATGTCTCTAAATGATGTCTCTTTAAAGTGATGTCTCTTTAAAGTGATGTCTCTTTGTAGTGATGTCTCCTTACAATGATGCCTCTTTACAGCGATGCCTCTTTAAAGTGATGTCTCTTTAAATTGATGTCTCTTTAAGTGATGTCTCTTTATTTAAGAAGTCTCTTTATAGTGATATCTCTTTAAAGCGATGTCTCTTTATAGTGATGTCTCTTTACAGTGATGTCTACTTATAATGTTGCCTCTTTACAGCGATGCCTCTTTATAGTGTTGCCCCTTTAAAGTGATGTCTCTTTACAGCGATGCCTCTTTAAAGTGATGTCTCTTTAAATTGATGTCTCTTTAAGTGATGTCTCTTTATTTGAGAAGTCTCTTTATAGTGATATCTCTTTAAAGCGATGTCTCTTTATAGTGATGTCTCTTTATAGTGATGTCTCCTTATAATGATGCCTCTTTACAGCGATGCCTCTTCGAAGTGATGTCTCTAAATGATGTCTCTTTAAAGTGATGTCTCTTTAAAGTGATGTCTCCTTAAGTGATGTCTCTTTATTGTGAATTCTCTTTAAAGTGATGTGTCTTTAAGTGATGTGTGTTTATAGTGATGTCTCTTTAAGTGATGTCTCTATATTGTGAAGTCTCTTTGAAGTGATGTCTCTTTATAGTGATGTCTCTTTATAGTGCTGTCTCCTTACAATGATGCCTCTTTACAGCGATGCCTCTTTAAAGTGATGTCTCTTTAAATTGATGTCTCTTTAAGCGATGTCTCTTTATATGAGAAGTCTCTTTAAATTGATGTCTCTTTAAGTGATGTCTCTTTATAGTGATGTCTCTTTAAGTGATGTCTCCTTACAATGATGCCTCTTTACAGCGATGCCTCTTTAAAGTGATGTCTCTTTAAATTGATGTCTCTTTAAGCGATGTCTCTTTATTTGAGAAGTCTCTTTAAGTGATGTCTCTTTGTAGTGATGTCTCTTTAAGTGATGTGTCCTTATAATGATGCCTCTTTACAGCGATGCCTCTTTAAAGTGATGTCTCTGTAGGTGAAGTCTCTTTATTGTGATGTCACTTTAAAGTGATGTCTCCATAAGTGATTTATCTTTATTGTGAAGTCTCTTTAAAGTGATGTCTTTTTATAGTGAGGTCTCTTTACGTAATGTCTATTTAAAGTGATGTCTCTTTAAGTGATGTGTGTTTATAGTGATGTCTCTTTAGAAGTGATGTCTCTTTATAGTGATGAATCTTTATAGTGATGTCTCTTTATAGTGATGAATCTTTATAGTGATGTCTCTTTAAAAGTGATGTCTCTTTATAGCGATGTCTCTTAAAAGTGATGCCTCTTTATAGTGATGTCTCTTTATTGTGATGTCTCTTTAAAGCGATGTCTCTTTATAGTGATGTCTCTTTATAGTGATGTCTCTTTATAGTGATGTCTCTTTATAGTGATGTCTCCTTACAATGATGCCTCTTTACAGCGATGCCTCTTTAAAGTGATGTCTCTTTAAATTGATGTCTCTTTAAGCGATGTCTCTTTATATGAGAAGTCTCTTTAAAGTGATGTCTCTTTAAGTGATGTCTCTTTATAGTGATGTCTCTTTAAGTGATGTCTCCTTACAATGATGCCTCTTTACAGCGATGCCTCTTTAAAGTGATGTCTCTTTAAATTGATGTCTCTTTAAGCGATGTCTCTTTATTTGAGAAGTCTCTTTAAGTGATGTCTCTTTGTAGTGATGTCTCTTTAAGTGATGTGTCCTTATAATGATGCCTCTTTACAGCGATGCCTCTTTAAAGTGATGTCTCTGTAGGTGAAGTCTCTTTATTGTGATGTCTCTTTAAAGTGATGTCTCTATAAGTGATGTATCTTTATTGTGAAGTCTCTTTAAAGTGATGTCTTTTTATAGTGAGGTCTCTTTACGTAATGTCTATTTAAAGTGAAGTCTCTTTAAGTGATGTGTGTATATAGTGATGTCTTTTTATAGTGACGTATCCTTATAGCGATGTCTCTTAAAAGTGATGTCTCTTTATAGTGATGTCTCTTTAGAAGTGATGTCTCTTTATAGTGATGAATCTTTATAGTGATGTCTCTTTATAGTGATGAATCTTTATAGTGATGTCTCTTTAAAAGTGATGTCTCTTTATAGCGATGTCTCTTAAAAGTGATGCCTCTTTATAGTGATGTCTCTTTATTGTGATGTCTCTTTAAAGCGATGTCTCTTTATAGTGATGCGTCTTTATAATGATGTCTCCTTATAATGATGCTTCTTTACAGCGATGCCTCTTTAAAGTGTTGTCTCTTTAAGTGATGTCTCTTTGAAGTGATGTCTCTTTAAGTGATGTCTCTTTATAGTGATGTCTCTTTACAGTGATGTCTCCTTATAATGTTGCCTCTTTACAGCGATGCCTCTTTATAGTGATGCCCCTTTAAAGTGATGTCTCCTTAAGTGACGTCTCTTTATTGTGAATTCTCTTTAAAGTGATGTGTCTTTAAGTGATGTGTGTTTATAGTGATGTCTCTTTAAGTGATGTCTCTTTATTGTGAAGTCTCTTTGAAGTGATGTCTCTTTATAGTGATGTCTCTTTGTAGTGATGTCTCCTTACAATGATGCCTCTTTACAGCGATGCCTCTTTAAAGTGTTGTCTCTTTAAATTGATGTCTCTTTAAGTGATGTCTCTTTATTTGAGAAGTCTCTTTATAGTGATATCTCTTTAAAGCGATGTCTCTTTATAGTGATGTCTCTTTACAGTGATGTCTACTTATAATGTTGCCTCTTTACAGCGATGCCTCTTTATAGTGTTGCCCCTTTAAAGTGATGTCTCTTTACAGCGATGCCTCTTTAAAGTGATGTCTCTTTAAATTGATGTCTCTTTAAGTGATGTCTCTTTATTTGAGAAGTCTCTTTATAGTGATATCTCTTTAAAGCGATGTCTCTTTATAGTGATGTCTCTTTATAGTGATGTCTCCTTATAATGATGCCTCTTTACAGCGATGCCTCTTCGAAGTGATGTCTCTAAATGATTTCTCTTTAAAGTGATGTCTCTTTAAAGTGATGTCTCCTTAAGTGATGTCTCTTTATTGTGAATTCTCTTTAAAGTGATGTGTCTTTAAGTGATGTGTGTTTATAGTGATGTCTCTTTAAGTGATGTCTCTTTATTGTGAAGTCTCTTTGAAGTGATGTCTCTTTATAGTGATGTCTCTTTGTAGTGATGTCTCCTTACAATGATGCCTCTTTACAGCGATGCCTCTTTAAAGTGATGTCTCTTTAAATTGATGTCTCTTTAAGTGATGTCTCTTTATTTGAGAAGTCTCTTTATAGTGATATCTCTTTAAAGCGATGTCTCTTTATAGTGATGTCTCTTTACAGTGATGTCTACTTATAATGTTGCCTCTTTACAGCGATGCCTCTTTATAGTGTTGCCCCTTTAAAGTGATGTCTCTTTACAGCGATGCCTCTTTAAAGTGATGTCTCTTTAAATTGATGTCTCTTTAAGTGATGTCTCTTTATTTGAGAAGTCTCTTTATAGTGATATCTCTTTAAAGCGATGTCTCTTTATAGTGATGTCTCTTTATAGTGATGTCTCCTTGTAATGATGCCTCTTTACAGCGATGCCTCTTCGAAGTGATGTCTCTAAATGATGTCTCTTTAAAGTGATGTCTCTTTAAAGTGATGTCTCCTTAAGTGACGTCTCTTTATTGTGAATTCTCTTTAAAGTGATGTGTCTTTAAGTGATGTGTGTTTATAGTGATGTCTCTTTAAGTGATGTCTCTATATTGTGAAGTCTCTTTGAAGTGATGTCTCTTTATAGTGATGTCTCTTTATAGTGATGTCTCCTTACAATGATGCCTCTTTACAGCGATGCCTCTTTAAAGTGATGTCTCTTTAAATTGATGTCTCTTTAAGCGATGTCTCTTTATTTGAGAAGTCTCTTTAAGTGATGTCTCTTTAAAGTGATGTCTCTATAAGTGATGTATCTTTATTGTGAAGTCTCTTTAAAGTGATGTCTTTTTATAGTGAGGTCTCTTTACGTAATGTCTATTTAAAGTGATGTCTCTTTAAGTGATGTGTGTTTATAGTGATGTCTCTTTAGAAGTGATGTCTCTTTATAGTGATGAATCTTTATAGTGATGTCTCTTTATAGTGATGAATCTTTATAGTGATGTCTCTTTAAAAGTGATGTCTCTTTATAGCGATGTCTCTTAAAAGTGATGCCTCTTTATAGTGATGTCTCCTTATAATGATGCTTCTTTACAGCGATGCCTCTTTAAAGTGTTGTCTCTTTAAGTGATGTCTCTTTGAAGTGATGTCTCTTTAAGTGATGTCTCTTTATAGTGATGTCTCTTTACAGTGATGTCTCCTTATAATGTTGCCTCTTTACAGCGATGCCTCTTTATAGTGTTGCCCCTTTAAAGTGATGTCTCTTTACAGCGATGCCTCTTTAAAGTGATGTCTCTTTAAATTGATGTCTCTTTAAGCGATGTCTCTTTATATGAGAAGTCTCTTTAAATTGATGTCTCTTTAAGTGATGTCTCTTTATAGTGATGTCTCTTTAAAGTGATGTCTCTTTAAATTGATGTCTCTTTAAGCGATGTCTCTTTATTTGAGAAGTCTCTTTAAGTGATGTCTCTTTGTAGTGATGTCTCTTTAAGTGATGTGTCCTTATAATGATGCCTCTTTACAGCGATGCCTCTTTAAAGTGATGTCTCTGTAGGTGAAGTCTCTTTATTGTGATGTCACTTTAAAGTGATGTCTCCATAAGTGATGTATCTTTATTGTGAAGTCTCTTTAAAGTGATCTCTTTTTATAGTGAGGTCTCTTTACGTAATGTCTATTTAAAGTGATGTCTCTTTAAGTGATGTGTGTTTATAGTGATGTCTCTTTAGAAGTTATGTCTCTTTATAGTGATGAATCTTTATAGTGATGTCTCTTTATAGTGATGAATCTTTATAGTGATGTCTCTTTATAGCGATGTCTCTTAAAAGTGATGCCTCTTTATAGTGATGTCTCTTTATTGTGATGTCTCTTTAAAGCGATGTCTCTTTATAGTGATGTCTCTTTATAGTGATGTCTCATTATAATGATGCTTCTTTACAGCGATGCCTCTTTAAAGTGTTGTCTCTTTAAGTGATGTCTCTTTGAAGTGATGTCTCTTTAAGTGATGTCTCTTTATAGTGATGTCTCTTTACAGTGATGTCTCCTTATAATGTTGCCTCTTTACAGCGATGCCTCTTTATAGTGTTGCCCCTTTAAAGTGATGTCTCTTTACAGCGATGCCTCTTTAAAGTGATGTCTCTTTAAATTGATGTCTCTTTAAGTGATGTCTCTTTATTTGAGAAGTCTCTTTATAGTGATATCTCTTTAAAGCGATGTCTCTTTATAGTGATGTCTCCTTATAATGATGCCTCTTTACAGCGATGCCTCTTCAAAGTGATGTCTCTAAATGATGTCTCTTTAAAGTGATGTCTCTTTAAAGTGATGTCTCCTTAAGTGACGTCTCTTTATTGTGAATTCTCTTTAAAGTGATGTGTCTTTAAGTGATGTGTGTTTATAGTGATGTCTCTTTAAGTGATGTCTCTATATTGTGAAGTTTCTTTGAAGTGATGTCTCTTTATAGTGATGTCTCTTTATAGTGATGTCTCCTTACAATGATGCCTCTTTACAGCGATGCCTCTTTAAAGTGATGTCTCTTTAAATTGATGTCTCTTTAAGCGATGTCTCTTTATATGAGAAGTCTCTTTAAAGTGATGTCTCTTTAAGTGATGTCTCTTTATAGTGATGTCTCTTTAAGTGATGTCTCCTTACAATGATGCCTCTTTACAGCGATGCCTCTTTAAAGTGATATCTCTTTAAATTGATGTCTCTTTAAGCGATGTCTCTTTATCTGAGAAGTCTCTTTAAGTGATGTCTCTTTGTAGTGATGTCTCTTTAAGTGATGTGTCCTTATAATGATGCCTCTTTACAGCGATGCCTCTTTAAAGTGATGTCTCTGTAGGTGAAGTCTCTTTATTGTGATGTCTCTTTAAAGTGATGTCTCTATAAGTGATGTATCTTTATTGTGAAGTCTCTTTAAAGTGATGTCTTTTTATAGTGAGGTCTCTTTACGTAATGTCTATTTAAAGTGAAGTCTCTTTAAGTGATGTGTGTTTATAGTGATGTCTCTTTAGAAGTGATGTCTCTTTATAGTGATGAATCTTCATAGTGATGTCTCTTTATAGTGATGAATCTTTATAGTGATGTCTCTTTAAAAGTGATGTCTCTTTATAGCGATGTCTCTTAAAAGTGATGCCTCTTTATAGTGATGTCTCTTTATTGTGATGTCTCTTTAAAGCGATGTCTCTTTATAGTGATGTCTCTTTATAGTGATGTCTCTTTATAGTGATGTCTCTTTATAGTGATGTCTCCTTACAATGATGCCTCTTTACAGCAATGCCTCTTTAAAGTGATGTCTCTTTAAATTGATGTCTCTTTAAGCGATGTCTCTTTATATGAGAAGTCTCTTTAAAGTGATGTCTCTTTAAGTGATGTCTCTTTATAGTGATGTCTCTTTAAGTGATGTCTCCTTACAATGATGCCTCTTTACAGCGATGCCTCTTTAAAGTGATGTCTCTTTAAATTGATGTCTCTTTAAGCGATGTCTCTTTATTTGAGAAGTCTCTTTAAGTGATGTCTCTTTGTAGTGATGTCTCTTTAAGTGATGTGTCCTTATAATGATGCCTCTTTACAGCGATGCCTCTTTAAAGTGATGTCTCTGTAGGTGAAGTCTCTTTATTGTGATGTCTCTTTAAAGTGATGTCTCTATAAGTGATGTATCTTTATTGTGAAGTCTCTTTAAAGTGATGTCTTTTTATAGTGAGGTCTCTTTACGTAATGTCTATTTAAAGTGAAGTCTCTTTAAGTGATGTGTGTATATAGTGATGTCTTTTTATAGTGACGTATCCTTATAGCGATGTCTCTTAAAAGTGATGTCTCTTTATAGTGATGTCTCTTTAGAAGTGATGTCTCTTTATAGTGATGAATCTTTATAGTGATGTCTCTTTATAGTGATGAATCTTTATAGTGATGTCTCTTTAAAAGTGATGTCTCTTTATAGCGATGTCTCTTAAAAGTGATGCCTCTTTATAGTGATGTCTCTTTATTGTGATGTCTCTTTAAAGCGATGTCTCTTTATAGTGATGCGTCTTTATAATGATGTCTCCTTATAATGATGCTTCTTTACAGCGATGCCTCTTTAAAGTGTTGTCTCTTTAAGTGATGTCTCTTTGAAGTGATGTCTCTTTAAGTGATGTCTCTTTATAGTGATGTCTCTTTACAGTGATGTCTCCTTATAATGTTGCCTCTTTACAGCGATGCCTCTTTATAGTGATGCCCCTTTAAAGTGATGTCTCCTTAAGTGACGTCTCTTTATTGTGAATTCTCTTTAAAGTGATGTGTCTTTAAGTGATGTGTGTTTATAGTGATGTCTCTTTAAGTGATGTCTCTTTATTGTGAAGTCTCTTTGAAGTGATGTCTCTTTATAGTGATGTCTCTTTGTAGTGATGTCTCCTTACAATGATGCCTCTTTACAGCGATGCCTCTTTAAAGTGTTGTCTCTTTAAATTGATGTCTCTTTAAGTGATGTCTCTTTATTTGAGAAGTCTCTTTATAGTGATATCTCTTTAAAGCGATGTCTCTTTATAGTGATGTCTCTTTACAGTGATGTCTACTTATAATGTTGCCTCTTTACAGCGATGCCTCTTTATAGTGTTGCCCCTTTAAAGTGATGTCTCTTTACAGCGATGCCTCTTTAAAGTGATGTCTCTTTAAATTGATGTCTCTTTAAGTGATGTCTCTTTATTTGAGAAGTCTCTTTATAGTGATATCTCTTTAAAGCGATGTCTCTTTATAGTGATGTCTCTTTATAGTGATGTCTCCTTATAATGATGCCTCTTTACAGCGATGCCTCTTCGAAGTGATGTCTCTAAATGATGTCTCTTTAAAGTGATGTCTCTTTAAAGTGATGTCTCCTTAAGTGATGTCTCTTTATTGTGAATTCTCTTTAAAGTGATGTGTCTTTAAGTGATGTGTGTTTATAGTGATGTCTCTTTAAGTGATGTCTCTTTATTGTGAAGTCTCTTTGAAGTGATGTCTCTTTATAGTGATGTCTCTTTGTAGTGATGTCTCCTTACAATGATGCCTCTTTACAGCGATGCCTCTTTAAAGTGATGTCTCTTTAAATTGATGTCTCTTTAAGTGATGTCTCTTTATTTGAGAAGTCTCTTTATAGTGATATCTCTTTAAAGCGATGTCTCTTTATAGTGATGTCTCTTTACAGTGATGTCTACTTATAATGTTGCCTCTTTACAGCGATGCCTCTTTATAGTGTTGCCCCTTTAAAGTGATGTCTCTTTACAGCGATGCCTCTTTAAAGTGATGTCTCTTTAAATTGATGTCTCTTTAAGTGATGTCTCTTTATTTGAGAAGTCTCTTTATAGTGATATCTCTTTAAAGCGATGTCTCTTTATAGTGATGTCTCTTTATAGTGATGTCTCCTTATAATGATGCCTCTTTACAGCGATGCCTCTTCGAAGTGATGTCTCTAAATGATGTCTCTTTAAAGTGATGTCTCTTTAAAGTGATGTCTCCTTAAGTGACGTCTCTTTATTGTGAATTCTCTTTAAAGTGATGTGTCTTTAAGTGATGTGTGTTTATAGTGATGTCTCTTTAAGTGATGTCTCTATATTGTGAAGTCTCTTTGAAGTGATGTCTCTTTATAGTGATGTCTCTTTATAGTGATGTCTCCTTACAATGATGCCTCTTTACAGCGATGCCTCTTTAAAGTGATGTCTCTTTAAATTGATGTCTCTTTAAGCGATGTCTCTTTATATGAGAAGTCTCTTTAAATTGATGTCTCTTTAAGTGATGTCTCTTTATAGTGATGTCTCTTTAAGTGATGTCTCCTTACAATGATGCCTCTTTACAGCGATGCCTCTTTAAAGTGATGTCTCTTTAAATTGATGTCTCTTTAAGCGATGTCTCTTTATTTGAGAAGTCTCTTTAAGTGATGTCTCTTTGTAGTGATGTCTCTTTAAGTGATGTGTCCTTATAATGATGCCTCTTTACAGCGATGCCTCTTTAAAGTGATGTCTCTGTAGGTGAAGTCTCTTTATTGTGATGTCACTTTAAAGTGATGTCTCCATAAGTGATGTATCTTTATTGTGAAGTCTCTTTAAAGTGATGTCTTTTTATAGTGAGGTCTCTTTACGTAATGTCTATTTAAAGTGATGTCTCTTTAAGTGATGTGTGTTTATAGTGATGTCTCTTTAGAAGTGATGTCTCTTTATAGTGATGAATCTTTATAGTGATGTCTCTTTATAGTGATGAATCTTTATAGTGATGTCTCTTTAAAAGTGATGTCTCTTTATAGCGATGTCTCTTAAAAGTGATGCCTCTTTATAGTGATGTCTCCTTATAATGATGCTTCTTTACAGCGATGCCTCTTTAAAGTGTTGTCTCTTTAAGTGATGTCTCTTTGAAGTGATGTCTCTTTAAGTGATGTCTCTTTATAGTGATGTCTCTTTACAGTGATGTCTCCTTATAATGTTGCCTCTTTACAGCGATGCCTCTTTATAGTGTTGCCCCTTTAAAGTGATGTCTCTTTACAGCGATGCCTCTTTAAAGTGATGTCTCTTTAAATTGATGTCTCTTTAAGCGATGTCTCTTTATATGAGAAGTCTCTTTAAATTGATGTCTCTTTAAGTGATGTCTCTTTATAGTGATGTCTCTTTAAGTGATGTCTCCTTACAATGATGCCTCTTTACAGCGATGCCTCTTTAAAGTGATGTCTCTTTAAATTGATGTCTCTTTGAGCGATGTCTCTTTATTTGAGAAGTCTCTTTAAGTGATGTCTCTTTGTAGTGATGTCTCTTTAAGTGATGTGTCCTTATAATGATGCCTCTTTACAGCGATGCCTCTTTAAAGTGATGTCTCTGTAGGTGAAGTCTCTTTATTGTGATGTCACTTTAAAGTGATGTCTCCATAAGTGATGTATCTTTATTGTGAAGTCTCTTTAAAGTGATCTCTTTTTATAGTGAGGTCTCTTTACGTAATGTCTCTTTAAGTGATGTGTGTTTATAGTGATGTCTCTTTAGAAGTTATGTCTCTTTATAGTGATGAATCTTTATAGTGATGTCTCTTTATAGTGATGAATCTTTATAGTGATGTCTCTTTATAGCGATGTCTCTTAAAAGTGATGCCTCTTTATAGTGATGTCTCTTTATTGTGATGTCTCTTTAAAGCGATGTCTCTTTATAGTGATGTCTCTTTATAGTGATGTCTCATTATAATGATGCTTCTTTACAGCGATGCCTCTTTAAAGTGTTGTCTCTTTAAGTGATGTCTCTTTGAAGTGATGTCTCTTTAAGTGATGTCTCTTTATAGTGATGTCTCTTTACAGTGATGTCTCCTTATAATGTTGCCTCTTTACAGCGATGCCTCTTTATAGTGTTGCCCCTTTAAAGTGATGTCTCTTTACAGCGATGCCTCTTTAAAGTGATGTCTCTTTAAATTGATGTCTCTTTAAGTGATGTCTCTTTATTTGAGAAGTCTCTTTATAGTGATATCTCTTTAAAGCGATGTCTCTTTATAGTGATGTCTCCTTATAATGATGCCTCTTTACAGCGATGCCTCTTCAAAGTGATGTCTCTAAATGATGTCTCTTTAAAGTGATGTCTCTTTAAAGTGATGTCTCCTTAAGTGACGTCTCTTTATTGTGAATTCTCTTTAAAGTGATGTGTCTTTAAGTGATGTGTGTTTATAGTGATGTCTCTTTAAGTGATGTCTCTATATTGTGAAGTCTCTTTGAAGTGATGTCTCTTTATAGTGATGTCTCTTTATAGTGATGTCTCCTTACAATGATGCCTCTTTACAGCGATGCCTCTTTAAAGTGATGTCTCTTTAAATTGATGTCTCTTTAAGCGATGTCTCTTTATATGAGAAGTCTCTTTAAAGTGATGTCTCTTTAAGTGATGTCTCTTTATAGTGATGTCTCTTTAAGTGATGTCTCCTTACAATGATGCCTCTTTACAGCGATGCCTCTTTAAAGTGATATCTCTTTAAATTGATGTCTCTTTAAGCGATGTCTCTTTATCTGAGAAGTCTCTTTAAGTGATGTCTCTTTGTAGTGATGTCTCTTTAAGTGATGTGTCCTTATAATGATGCCTCTTTACAGCGATGCCTCTTTAAAGTGATGTCTCTGTAGGTGAAGTCTCTTTATTGTGATGTCTCTTTAAAGTGATGTCTCTATAAGTGATGTATCTTTATTGTGAAGTCTCTTTAAAGTGATGTCTTTTTATAGTGAGGTCTCTTTACGTAATGTCTATTTAAAGTGAAGTCTCTTTAAGTGATGTGTGTTTATAGTGATGTCTCTTTATAGTGATGAATCTTCATAGTGATGTCTCTTTATAGTGATGAATCTTTATAGTGATGTCTCTTTAAAAGTGATGTCTCTTTATAGCGATGTCTCTTAAAAGTGATGCCTCTTTATAGTGATGTCTCTTTATTGTGATGTCTCTTTAAAGCGATGTCTCTTTATAGTGATGCGTCTTTATAATGATGTCTCCTTATAATGATGCTTCTTTACAGCGATGCCTCTTTAAAGTGTTGTCTCTTTAAGTGATGTCTCTTTGAAGTGATGTCTCTTTAAGTGATGTCTCTTTATAGTGATGTCTCTTTACAGTGATGTCTCCTTATAATGTTGCCTCTTTACAGCGATGCCTCTTTATAGTGATGCCCCTTTAAAGTGATGTCTCCTTAAGTGACGTCTCTTTATTGTGAATTCTCTTTAAAGTGATGTGTCTTTAAGTGATGTGTGTTTATAGTGATGTCTCTTTAAGTGATGTCTCTTTATTGTGAAGTCTCTTTGAAGTGATGTCTCTGTATTGTGAAGTCTCCTTGAAGTGATGTCTCTTTATAGTGATGTCTCCTTACAATGATGCCTCTTTACAGCGATGCCTCTTTAAAGAGATGTCTCTTTAAATTGATGTCTCTTTAAGTGATGTCTCTTTATTTGAGAAGTCTCTTTATAGTGATATCTCTTTAAAGCGATGTCTCTTTATAGTGATGTCTCTTTACAGTGATGTCTACTTATAATGTTGCCTCTTTACAGCGATGCCTCTTTATAGTGTTGCCCCTTTAAAGTGATGTCTCTTTACAGCGATGCCTCTTTAAAGTGATGTCTCTTTAAATTGATGTCTCTTTAAGTGATGTCTCTTTATTTGAGAAGTCTCTTTATAGTGATATCTCTTTAAAGCGATGTCTCTTTATAGTGATGTCTCTTTATAGTGATGTCTCCTTATAATGATGCCTCTTTACAGCGATGCCTCTTCGAAGTGATGTCTCTAAATGATGTCTCTTTAAAGTGATGTCTCTTTAAAGTGATGTCTCCTTAAGTGACGTCTCTTTATTGTGAATTCTCTTTAAAGTGATGTGTCTTTAAGTGATGTGTGTTTATAGTGATGTCTCTTTAAGTGATGTCTCTATATTGTGAAGTCTCTTTGAAGTGATGTCTCTTTATAGTGATGTCTCTTTATAGTGATGTCTCCTTACCATGATGCCTCTTTACAGCGATGCCTCTTTAAAGTGATGTCTCTTTAAATTGATGTCTCTTTAAGCGATGTCTCTTTATATGAGAAGTCTCTTTAAATTGATGTCTCTTTAAGTGATGTCTCCTTATAATGATGCCTCTTTACAGCGATGCCTCTTTAAAGTGATGTCTCTGTAGGTGAAGTCTCTTTATTGTGATGTCACTTTAAAGTGATGTCTCCATAAGTGATGTATCTTTATTGTGAAGTCTCTTTAAAGTGATGTCTTTTTATAGTGAGGTCTCTTTACGTAATGTCTATTTAAAGTGATGTCTCTTTAAGTGATGTGTGTTTATAGTGATGTCTCTTTAGAAGTGATGTCTCTTTATAGTGCTGAATCTTTATAGTGATGTCTCTTTATAGTGATGAATCTTTATAGTGATGTCTCTTTAAAAGTGATGTCTCTTTATAGCGATGTCTCTTAAAAGTGATGCCTCTTTATAGTGATGTCTCCTTATAATGATGCTTCTTTACAGTGATGCCTCTTTAAAGTGTTGTCTCTTTAAGTGATGTCTCTTTATAGTGATGTCTCTTTACAGTGATGTCTCCTTATAATGTTGCCTCTTTACAGCGATGCCTCTTTATAGTGTTGCCCCTTTAAAGTGATGTCTCTTTACAGCGATGCCTCTTTAAAGTGATGTCTCTTTAAATTGATGTCTCTTTAAGCGATGTCTCTTTATATGAGAAGTCTCTTTAAATTGATGTCTCTTTAAGTGATGTCTCTTTATAGTGATGTCTCTTTAAGTGATGTCTCCTTACAATGATGCCTCTTTACAGCGATGCCTCTTTAAAGTGATGTCTCTTTAAATTGATGTCTCTTTAAGCGATGTCTCTTTATTTGAGAAGTCTCTTTAAGTGATGTCTCTTTGTAGTGATGTCTCTTTAAGTGATGTGTCCTTATAATGATGCCTCTTTACAGCGATGCCTCTTTAAAGTGATGTCTCTGTAGGTGAAGTCTCTTTATTGTGATGTCACTTTAAAGTGATGTCTCCATAAGTGATGTATCTTTATTGTGTAGTCTCTTTAAAGTGATGTCTTTTTATAGTGAGGTCTCTTTACGTAATGTCTCTTTAAGTGATGTGTGTTTATAGTGATGTCTCTTTAGAAGTTATGTCTCTTTATAGTGATGAATCTTTATAGTGATGTCTCTTTATAGTGATGAATCTTTATAGTGATGTCTCTTTATAGCGATGTCTCTTAAAAGTGATGCCTCTTTATAGTGATGTCTCTTTATTGTGATGTCTCTTTAAAGCGATGTCTCTTTATAGTGATGTCTCTTTATAGTGATGTCTCATTATAATGATGCTTCTTTACAGCGATGCCTCTTTAAAGTGTTGTCTCTTTAAGTGATGTCTCTTTGAAGTGATGTCTCTTTAAGTGATGTCTCTTTATAGTGATGTCTCTTTACAGTGATGTCTCCTTATAATGTTGCCTCTTTACAGCGATGCCTCTTTATAGTGTTGCCCCTTTAAAGTGATGTCTCTTTACAGCGATGCCTCTTTAAAGTGATGTCTCTTTAAATTAATGTCTCTTTAAGTGATGTCTCTTTATTTGAGAAGTCTCTTTATAGTGATATCTCTTTAAAGCGATGTCTCTTTATAGTGATGTCTCCTTATAATGATGCCTCTTTACAGCGATGCCTCTTCAAAGTGATGTCTCTAAATGATGTCTCTTTAAAGTGATGTCTCTTTAAAGTGATGTCTCCTTACAATGATGCCTCTTTACAGCGATGCCTCTTTAAAGTGATGTCTCTTTAAATTGATGTCTCTTTAAGCGATGTCTCTTTATTTGAGAAGTCTCTTTAAGTGATGTCTCTTTGTAGTGATGTCTCTTTAAGTGATGTGTCCTTATAATGATGCCTCTTTACAGCGATGCCTCTTTAAAGTGATGTCTCCATAAGTGATGTGTCTTTATTGTGAAGTCCCTTTAAAGTGATGTCTTTTTATAGTGAGGTCTCTTTACGTAATGTCTATTTAAATGATGTCTCTTTAAGTGATGTGTGTTTATAGTGATGTCTCTTTATAGCGATGTCTCTTAAAAGTGATGCCTCTTTATAGTGATGTCTCTTTATTGTGATGTCTCTTTAAAGCGATGTCTCTTTATAGTGATGTCTCTTTATAGTGATGTCTCATTATAATGATGCTTCTTTACAGCGATGCCTCTTTAAAGTGTTGTCTCTTTAAGTGATGTCTCTTTGAAGTGATGTCTCTTTAAGTGATGTCTCTTTATACTGATGTCTCTTTACAGTGATGTCTCCTTATAATGTTGCCTCTTTAAAGCGATGCCTCTTTATAGTGTTGCCCCTTTAAAGTGATGTCTCTTTACAGCGATGCCTCTTTAAAGTGATGTCTCTTTAAATTGATGTCTCTTTAAGTGATGTCTCTTTATTTGAGAAGTCTCTTTATAGTGATATCTCTTTAAAGCGATGTCTCTTTATAGTGATGTCTCCTTATAATGATGCCTCTTTACAGCGATGCCTCTTCAAAATGATGTCTCTAAATGATGTCTCTTTAAAGTGATGTCTCTTTAAAGTGATGTCTCCTTAAGTGACGTCTCTTTATTGTGAATTCTCTTTAAAGTGATGTGTCTTTAAGTGATGTGTGTTTATAGTGATGTCTCTTTAAGTGATGTCTCTATATTGTGAAGTCTCTTTGAAGTGATGTCTCTTTATAGTGATGTCTCTTTATAGTGATGTCTCCTTACAATGATGCCTCTTTACAGCGATGCCTCTTTAAAGTGATGTCTCTTTAAATTGATGTCTCTTTAAGCGATGTCTCTTTATATGAGAAGTCTATTTAAAGTGATGTCTCTTTAAGTGATGTCTCTTTATAGTGATGTCTCTTTAAGTGATGTCTCCTTACAATGATGCCTCTTTACAGCGATGCCTCTTTAAAGTGATATCTCTTTAAATTGATGTCTCTTTAAGCGATGTCTCTTTATTTGAGAAGTCTCTTTAAGTGATGTCTCTTTGTAGTGATGTCTCTTTAAGTGATGTGTCCTTATAATGATGCCTCTTTACAGCGATGCCTCTTTAAAGTGATGTCTCTGTAGGTGAAGTCTCTTTATTGTGATGTCTCTTTAAAGTGATGTCTCTATAAGTGATGTATCTTTATTGTGAAGTCTCTTTAAAGTGATGTCTTTTTATAGTGAGGTCTCTTTACGTAATGTCTATTTAAAGTGAAGTCTCTTTAAGTGATGTGTGTTTATAGTGATGTCTCTTTAGAAGTGATGTCTCTTTATAGTGATGAATCTTCATAGTGATGTCTCTTTATAGTGATGAATCTTTATAGTGATGTCTCTTTAAAAGTGATGTCTCTTTATAGCGATGTCTCTTAAAAGTGATGCCTCTTTATAGTGATGTCTCTTTATTGTGATGTCTCTTTAAAGCGATGTCTCTTTATAGTGATGCGTCTTTATAATGATGTCTCCTTATAATGATGCTTCTTTACAGCGATGCCTCTTTAAAGTGTTGTCTCTTTAAGTGATGTCGCTTTGAAGTGATGTCTCTTTAAGTGATGTCTCTTTATAGTGATGTCTCTTTACAGTGATGTCTCCTTATAATGTTGCCTCTTTACAGCGATGCCTCTTTATAGTGATGCCCCTTTAAAGTGATGTCTCCTTAAGTGACGTCTCTTTATTGTGAATTCTCTTTAAAGTGATGTGTCTTTAAGTGATGTTTGTTTATAGTGATGTCTCTTTAAGTGATGTCTCTTTATTGTGAAGTCTCTTTGAAGTGATGTCTCTGTATTGTGAAGTCTCCTTGAAGTGATGTCTCTTTATAGTGATGTCTCCTTACAATGATGCCTCTTTACAGCGATGCCTCTTTAAAGAGATGTCTCTTTAAATTGATGTCTCTTTAAGTGATGTCTCTTTATTTGAGAAGTCTCTTTATAGTGATATCTCTTTAAAGCGATGTCTCTTTATAGTGATGTCTCTTTACAGTGATGTCTACTTATAATGTTGCCTCTTTACAGCGATGCCTCTTTATAGTGTTGCCCCTTTAAAGTGATGTCTCTTTACAGCGATGCCTCTTAAAGTGATGTCTCTTTAAATTGATGTCTCTTTAAGTGATGTCTCTTTATTTGAGAAGTCTCTTTATAGTGATATCTCTTTAAAGCGATGTCTCTTTATAGTGATGTCTCTTTATAGTGATGTCTCCTTATAATGATGCCTCTTTACAGCGATGCCTCTTCGAAGTGATGTCTCTAAATGATGTCTCTTTAAAGTGATGTCTCTTTAAAGTGATGTCTCCTTAAGTGACGTCTCTTTATTGTGAATTCTCTTTAAAGTGATGTGTCTTTAAGTGATGTGTGTTTATAGTGATGTCTCTTTAAGTGATGTCTCTATATTGTGAAGTCTCTTTGAAGTGATGTCTCTTTATAGTGATGTCTCTTTATAGTGATGCCTCTTTAAAGTGATGTCTCTTTAAGCGATGTCTCTTTATTTGAGAAGTCTCTTTAAGTGATGTCTCTTTGTAGTGATGTCTCTTTAAGTGATGTGTCTTTATAATGATGCCTCTTTACAGCGATGCCTCTTTAAAGTGATGTCTCTGTAGGTGAAGTCTCTTTATTGTGATGTCTCTTTAAAGTGATGTCTCTATAAGTGATGTATCTTTATTGTGAAGTCTCTTTAAAGTGATGTCTTTTTATAGTGAGGTCTCTTTACGTAATGTCTATTTAAAGTGAAGTCTCTTTAAGTGATGTGTGTTTATAGTGATGTCTCTTTAGAAGTGATGTCTCTTTATAGTGATGAATCTTTATAGTGATGTCTCTTTATAGTGATGAATCTTTATAGTGATGTCTCTTTAAAAGTGATGTCTCTTTATAGCGATGTCTCTTAAAAGTGATGCCTCTTTATAGTGATGTCTCTTTATTTTGATGTCTCTTTAAAGCGATGTCTCTTTATAGTGATGCGTCTTTATAATGATGTCTCCTTATAATGATGCTTCTTTACAGCGATGCCTCTTTAAAGTGTTGTCTCTTTAAGTGATGTCTCTTTGAAGTGATGTCTCTTTAAGTGATGTCTCTTTATAGTGATGTCTCTTTACAGTGATGTCTCCTTATAATGTTGCCTCTTTACAGCGATGCCTCTTTATAGTGATGCCCCTTTAAAGTGATGTCTCCTTAAGTGACGTCTCTTTATTGTGAATTTTCTTTAAAGTGATGTGTCTTTAAGTGATGTGTGTTTATAGTGATGTCTCTTTAAGTGATGTCTCTTTATTGTGAAGTCTCTTTGAAGTGATGTCTCTGTATTTTGATGTCTCTTTATAGTGATGTCTCTTTGTAGTGATGTCTCCTTACAATGATGCCTCTTTACAGCGATGCCTCTTTAAAGTGATGTCTCTTTAAATTGATGTCTCTTTAAGTGATGTCTCTTTATTTGAGAAGTCTCTTTATAGTGATATCTCTTTAAAGCGATGTCTCTTTATAGTGATGTCTCTTTACAGTGATGTCTACTTATAATGTTGCCTCTTTACAGCGATGCCTCTTTATAGTGTTGCCCCTTTAAAGTGATGTCTCTTTACAGCGATGCCTCTTTAAAGTGATGTCTCTTTAAATTGATGTCTCTTTAAGTGATGTCTCTTTATTTGAGAAGTCTCTTTATAGTGATATCTCTTTAAAGCGATGTCTCTTTATAGTGATGTCTCTTTATAGTGATGTCTCCTTATAATGATGCCTCTTTACAGCGATGCCTCTTCGAAGTGATGTCTCTAAATGATGTCTCTTTAAAGTGATGTCTCTTTAAAGTGATGTCTCCTTAAGTGACGTCTCTTTATTGTGAATTCTCTTTAAAGTGATGTGTCTTTAAGTGATGTGTGTTTATAGTGATGTCTCTTTAAGTGATGTCTCTATATTGTGAAGTCTCTTTGAAGTGATGTCTCTTTATAGTGATGTCTCTTTATAGTGATGTCTCCTTACAATGATGCCTCTTTACAGCGATGCCTCTTCGAAGTGATGTCTCTTTAAATTGATGTCTCTTTAAGCGATGTCTCTTTATTTGAGAAGTCTCTTTAAGTGATGTCTCTTTGTAGTGATGTCTCTTTAAGTGATGTGTCCTTATAATGATGCCTCTTTACAGCGATGCCTCTTTAAAGTGATGTCTCTGTAGGTGAAGTCTCTTTATTGTGATGTCTCTTTAAAGTGATGTCTCTATAAGTGATGTATCTTTATTGTGAAGTCTCTTTAAAGTGATGTCTTTTTATAGTGAGGTCTCTTTACGTAATGTCTATTTAAAGTGATGTCTCTTTAAGTGATGTGTGTTTATAGTGATGTCTCTTTAGAAGTGATGTCTCTTTATAGTGATGAATCTTTATAGTGATGTCTCTTTATAGTGATGAATCTTTATAGTGATGTCTCTTTAAAAGTGATGTCTCTTTATAGCGATGTCTCTTAAAAGTGATGCCTCTTTATGGTGATGTCTCTTTATTTTGATGTCTCTTTAAAGCGATGTCTCTTTATAGTGATGCGTCTTTATAATGATGTCTCCTTATAATGATGCTTCTTTACAGCGATGCCTCTTTAAAGTGTTGTCTCTTTAAGTGATGTCTCTTTGAAGTGATGTCTCTTTAAGTGATGTCTCTTTATAGTGATGTCTCTTTACAGTGATGTCTCCTTATAATGTTGCCTCTTTACAGCGATGCCTCTTTATAGTGATGCCCCTTTAAAGTGATGTCTCCTTAAGTGACGTCTCTTTATTGTGAATTCTCTTTAAAGTGATGTGTCTTTAAGTGATGTGTGTTTATAGTGATGTCTCTTTAAGTGATGTCTCTTTATTGTGAAGTCTCTTTGAAGTGATGTCTCTGTATTGTGAAGTCTCCTTGAAGTGATGGCTCTTTATAGTGATGTCTCCTTACAATGATGCCTCTTTACAGCGATGCCTCTTTAAAGTGATGTCTCTTTAAATTGATGTCTCTTTAAGTGATGTCTCTTTATTTGAGAAGTCTCTTTATAGTGATATCTCTTTAAAGCGATGTCTCTTTATAGTGATGTCTCTTTACAGTGATGTCTCCTTATAATGTTGCCTCTTTACAGCGATGCCTCTTTATAGTGTTGCCCCTTTAAAGTGATGTCTCTTTACAGCGATGCCTCTTTAAAGTGATGTCTCTTTAAATTGATGTCTCTTTAAGTGATGTCTCTTTATTTGAGAAGTCTCTTTATAGTGATATCTCTTTAAAGCGATGTCTCTTTATAGTGATGTCTCTTTATAGTGATGTCTCCTTATAATGATGCCTCTTTACAGCGATGCCTCTTCGAAGTGATGTCTCTAAATGATGTCTCTTTAAAGTGATGTCTCTTTAAAGTGATGTCTCCTTAAGTGACGTCTCTTTATTGTGAATTCTCTTTAAAGTGATGTGTCTTTAAGTGATGTGTGTTTATAGTGATGTCTCTTTAAGTGATGTCTCTATATTGTGAAGTCTCTTTGAAGTGATGTCTCTTTATAGTGATGTCTCCTTACAATGATGCCTCTTTACAGCGATGCCTCTTTAAAGTGATGTCTCTTTAAATTGATGTCTCTTTAAGCGATGTCTCTTTATATGAGAAGTCTCTTTAAAGTGATGTCTCTTTAAGTGATGTCTCTTTATAGTGATGTCTCTTTAAGTGATGTCTCCTTACAATGATGCCTCTTTACAGCGATGCCTCTTTAAAGTGATGTCTCTTTAAATTGATGTCTCTTTAAGCGATGTCTCTTTATTTGAGAAGTCTCTTTAAGTGATGTCTCTTTGTAGTGATGTCTCTTTAAGTGATGTGTCCTTATAATGATGCCTCTTTACAGCGATGCCTCTTTAAAGTGATGTCTCTGTAGATGAAGTCTCTTTATTGTGATGTCTCTTTAAAGTGATGTCTCTATAAATGATGTATCTTTATTGTGAAGTCTCTTTAAAGTGATGTCTTTTTATAGTGAGGTCTCTTTACGTAATGTCTATTTAAAGTGATGTCTCTTTAAGTGATGTGTGTTTATAGTGATGTCTCTTTAGAAGTGATGTCTCTTTATAGTGATGAATCTTTATAGTGATGTCTCTTTATAGTGATGAATCTTTATAGTGATGTCTCTTTAAAAGTGATGTCTTTTTATAGCGATGTCTCTTAAAAGTGATGCCTCTTTATAGTGATGTCTCTTTATTGTGATGTCTCTTTAAAGGGATGTCTCTTTATAGTGATGCGTCTTTATAATGATGTCTCCTTATAATGATGCTTCTTTACAGCGATGCCTCTTTAAAGTGTTGTCTCTTTAAGTGATGTCTCTTTGAAGTGATGTCTCTTTAAGTGATGTCTCTTTATAGTGATGTCTCTTTACAGTGATGTCTCCTTATAATGTTGCCTCTTTACAGCGATGCCTCTTTATAGTGATGCCCCTTTAAAGTGATGTCTCCTTAAGTGACGTCTCTTTATTGTGAATTCTCTTTAAAGTGATGTGTCTTTAAGTGATGTGTGTTTATAGTGATGTCTCTTTAAGTGATGTCTGTTTATTGTGAAGTCTCTTTGAAGTGATGTCTCTTTATAGTGATGTCTCTTTGTAGTGATGTCTCCTTACAATGATGCCTCTTTACAGCGATGCCTCTTTAAAGTGATGTCTCTTTAAATTGATGTCTCTTTAAGTGATGTCTCTTTATTTGAGAAGTCTCTTTATAGTGATATCTCTTTAAAGCGATGTCTCTTTATAGTGATGTCTCTTTATAGTGATGTCTCCTTATAATGATGCCTCTTTACAGCGATGCCTCTTCGAAGTGATGTCTCTAAATGATGTCTCTTTAAAGTGATGTCTCTTTAAAGTGATGTCTCCTTAAGTGACGTCTCTTTATTGTGAATTCTCTTTAAAGTGATGTGTCTTTAAGTGATGTGTGTTTATAGTGATGTCTCTTTAAGTGATGTCTCTATATTGTGAAGTCTCTTTGAAGTGATGTCTCTTTATAGTGATGTCTCTTTATAGTGATGTCTCCTTACAATGATGCCTCTTTACAGCGATGCCTCTTTAAAGTGATGTCTCTTTAAATCGATGTCTCTTTAAGCGATGTCTCTTTATATGAGAAGTCTCTTTAAATTGATGTCTCTTTAAGTGATGTCTCTTTATAGTGATGTCTCTTTAAGTGATGTCTCCTTACAATGATGCCTCTTTACAGCGATGCCTCTTTAAAGTGATGTCTCTTTAAATTGATGTCTCTTTAAGCGATGTCTCTTTATTTGAGAAGTCTCTTTAAGTGATGTCTCTTTGCAGTGATGTCTCTTTAAGTGATGTGTTCTTATAATGATGCCTCTTTACAGTGATGCCTCTTTAAAGTGATGTCTCTGTAGGTGAAGTCTCTTTATTGTGATGTCACTTTAAAGTGATGTCTCCATAAGTGATGTATCTTTATTGTGAAGTCTCTTTAAAGTGATGTCTTTTTATAGTGAGGTCTCTTTACGTATTGTCTATTTAAAGTGATGTCTCTTTAAGTGATGTGTGTTTATAGTGATGTCTCTTTAGAAGTGATGTCTCTTTATAGTGATGAATCTTTATAGTGATGTCTCTTCATAGTGATGAATCTTTATAGTGATGTCTCTTTAAAAGTGATGTGTCTTTATAGCGATGTCTCTTAAAAGTGATGCCTCTTTATAGTGATGTCTCTTTATTGTGATGTCTCTTTAAAGCGATGTCTCTTTATAGTGATGTCTCTTTATAGTGATGTCTCCTTATAATGATGCTTCTTTACAGCGATGCCTCTTTAAAGTGTTGTCTCTTTAAGTGATGTCTCTTTGAAGTGATGTCTCTTTAAGTGATGTCTCTTTATAGTGATGTCTCTTTACAGTGATGTCTCCTTATAATGTTGCCTCTTTACAGCGATGCCTCTTTATAGTGTTGCCCCTTTAAAGTGATGTCTCTTTACAGCGATGCCTCTTTAAAGTGATGTCTCTTTAAATTGATGTCTCTTTAAGTGATGTCTCTTTATTTGAGAAGTCTCTTTATAGTGATATCTCTTTAAAGCGATGTCTCTTTATAGTGATGTCTCTTTATAGTGATGTCTCCTTATAATGATGCCTCTTTACAGCGATGCCTCTTCGAAGTGATGTCTCTTTAAATTGATGTCTCTTTAAGCGATGTCTCTTTATTTGAGAAGTCTCTTTAAGTGATGTCTCTTTGTAGTGATGTCTCTTTAAGTGATGTGTCCTTATAATGATGCCTCTTTACAGCGATGCCTCTTTAAAGTGATGTCTCTGTAGGTGAAGTCTCTTTATTGTGATGTCTCTTTAAAGTGATGTCTCTATAAGTGATGTATCTTTATTGTGAAGTCTCTTTAAAGTGATGTCTTTTTATAGTGAGGTCTCTTTACGTAATGTCTATTTAAAGTGATGTCTCTTTAAGTGATGTTTGTTTATAGTGATGTCTCTTTAGAAGTGATGTCTCTTTATAGCGATGAATCTTTATAGTGATGTCTCTTTATAGTGATGAATCTTTATAGTGATGTCTCTTTAAAAGTGATGTCTCTTTATAGCGATGTCTCTTAAAAGTGATGCCTCTTTATAGTGATGTCTCTTTATTTTGATGTCTCTTTAAAGCGATGTCTCTTTATAGTGATGCGTCTTTATAATGATGTCTCCTTATAATGATGCTTCTTTACAGCGATGCCTCTTTAAAGTGTTGTCTCTTTAAGTGATGTCTCTTTGAAGTGATGTCTCTTTAAGTGATGTCTCTTTATAGTGATGTCTCTTTACAGTGATGTCTCCTTATAATGTTGCCTCTTTACAGCGATGCCTCTTTATAGTGATGCCCCTTTAAAGTGATGTCTCCTTAAGTGACGTCTCTTTATTGTGAATTCTCTTTAAAGTGATGTGTCTTTAAGTGATGTGTGTTTATAGTGATGTCTCTTTAAGTGATGTCTCTTTATTGTGAAGTCTCTTTGAAGTGATGTCTCTGTATTGTGAAGTCTCCTTGAAGTGATGGCTCTTTATAGTGATGTCTCCTTACAATGATGCCTCTTTATAGTGTTGCCCCTTTAAAGTGATGTGTCTTTACAGCGATGCCTCTTTAAAGTGATGTCTCTTTAAATTGATGTCTCTTTAAGTGATGTCTCTTTATTTGAGAAGTCTCTTTACAGTGATATCTCTTTAAAGCGATGTCTCTTTATAGTGATGTCTCTTTATAGTGATGTCTCCTTATAATGATGCCTCTTTACAGCGATGCCTCTTCGAAGTGATGTATCTAAATGATGTCTCTTTAAAGTGATGTCTCTTTAAAGTGATGTCTCCTTAAGTGACGTCTCTTTATTGTGAATTCTCTTTAAAGTGATGTGTCTTTAAGTGATGTGTGTTTATAGTGATGTCTCTTTAAGTGATGTCTCTATATTGTGAAGTCTCTTTGAAGTGATGTCTCTTTATAGTGATGTCTCTTTATAGTGATGTCTCCTTACAATGATGCCTCTTTACAGCGATGCCTCTTTAAAGTGATGTCTCTTTAAATTGATGTCTCTTTAAGCGATGTCTCTTTATATGAGAAGTCTCTTTAAATTGATGTCTCTTTAAGTGATGTCTCTTTATAGTGATGTCTCTTTAAGTGATGTCTCCTTACAATGATGCCTCTTTACAGCGATGCCTCTTTAAAGTGATGTCTCTTTAAATTGATGTCTCTTTAAGCGATGTCTCTTTATTTGAGAAGTCTCTTTAAGTGATGTCTCTTTGCAGTGATGTCTCTTTAAGTGATGTGTCCTTATAATGATGCCTCTTTACAGTGATGCCTCTTTAAAGTGATGTCTCTGTAGGTGAAGTCTCTTTATTGTGATGTCACTTTAAAGTGATGTCTCCATAAGTGATGTATCTTTATTGTGAAGTCTCTTTAAAGTGATGTCTTTTTATAGTGAGGTCTCTTTACGTAATGTCTATTTAAAGTGATGTCTCTTTAAGTGATGTGTGTTTATAGTGATGTCTCTTTAGAAGTGATGTCTCTTTATAGTGATGAATCTTTATAGTGATGTCTCTTCATAGTGATGAATCTTTATAGTGATGTCTCTTTAAAAGTGATGTCTCTTTATAGCGATGTCTCTTAAAAGTGATGCCTCTTTATAGTGATGTCTCTTTATTGTGATGTCTCTTTAAAGCGATGTCTCTTTATAGTGATGTCTCTTTATAGTGATGTCTCCTTATAATGATGCTTCTTTACAGCGATGCCTCTTTAAAGTGTTGTCTCTTTAAGTGATGTCTCTTTGAAGTGATGTCTCTTTAAGTGATGTCTCTTTATAGTGATGTCTCTTTACAGTGATGTCTCCTTATAATGTTGCCTCTTTACAGCGATGCCTCTTTATAGTGTTGCCCCTTTAAAGTGATGTCTCTTTACAGCGATGCCTCTTTAAAGTGATGTCTCTTTAAATTGATGTCTCTTTAAGTGATGTCTCTTTATTTGAGAAGTCTCTTTATAGTGATATCTCTTTAAAGCGATGTCTCTTTATAGTGATGTCTCTTTATAGTGATGTCTCCTTATAATGATGCCTCTTTACAGCGATGCCTCTTCGAAGTGATGTCTCTAAATGATGTCTCTTTAAAGTGATGTCTCTTTAAAGTGATGTCTCCTTAAGTGACGTCTCTTTATTGTGAATTCTCTTTAAAGTGATGTGTCTTTAAGTGATGTGTGTTTATAGTGATGTCTCTTTAAGTGATGTCTCTATATTGTGAAGTCTCTTTGAAGTGATGTCTCTTTATAGTGATGTCTCCTTACAATGATGCCTCTTTACAGCGATGCCTCTTTAAAGTGATGTCTCTTTAAATTGATGTCTCTTTAAGCGATGTCTCTTTATATGAGAAGTCTCTTTAAAGTGATGTCTCTTTAAGTGATGTCTCTTTATAGTGATGTCTCTTTAAGTGATGTCTCCTTACAATGATGCCTCTTTACAGCGATGCCTCTTTAAAGTGATGTCTCTTTAAATTGATGTCTCTTTAAGCGATGTCTCTTTATTTGAGAATTCTCTTTAAGTGATGTCTCTTTGTAGTGATGTCTCTTTAAGTGATGTGTCCTTATAATGATGCCTCTTTACAGCGATGCCTCTTTAAAGTGATGTCTCTGTAGGTGAAGTCTCTTTATTGTGATGTCTCTTTAAAGTGATGTCTCTATAAGTGATGTATCTTTATTGTGAAGTCTCTTTAAAGTGATGTCTTTTAATAGTGAGGTCTCTTTACGTAATGTCTATTTAAAGTGATGTCTCTTTAAGTGATGTGTGTTTATAGTGATGTCTCTTTAGAAGTGATGTCTCTTTATAGTGATGAATCTTTATAGTGATGTCTCTTTATAGTGATGAATCTTTATAGTGATGTCTCTTTAAAAGTGATGTCTCTTTATAGCGATGTCTCTTAAAAGTGATGCCTCTTTATAGTGATGTCTCTTTATTGTGATGTCTCTTTAAAGCGATGTCTCTTTATAGTGATGCGTCTTTATAATGATGTCTCCTTATAATGATGCTTCTTTACAGCGATGCCTCTTTAAAGTGTTGTCTCTTTAAGTGATGTCTCTTTGAAGTGATGTCTCTTTAAGTGATGTCTCTTTATAGTGATGTCTCTTTACAGTGATGTCTCCTTATAATGTTGCCTCTTTACAGCGATGCCTCTTTATAGTGATGCCCCTTTAAAGTGATGTCTCCTTAAGTGACGTCTCTTTATTGTGAATTCTCTTTAAAGTGATGTGTCTTTAAGTGATGTGTGTTTATAGTGATGTCTCTTTAAGTGATGTCTGTTTATTGTGAAGTCTCTTTGAAGTGATGTCTCTTTATAGTGATGTCTCTTTGTAGTGATGTCTCCTTACAATGATGCCTCTTTACAGCGATGCCTCTTTAAAGTGATGTCTCTTTAAATTGATGTCTCTTTAAGTGATGTCTCTTTATTTGAGAAGTCTCTTTATAGTGATATCTCTTTAAAGCGATGTCTCTTTATAGTGATGTCTCTTTACAGTGATGTCCACTTATAATGTTGCCTCTTTACAGCGATGCCTCTTTATAGTGTTGCCCCTTTAAAGTGATGTCTCTTTACAGCGATGCCTCTTTAAAGTGATGTCTCTTTAAATTGATGTCTCTTTAAGTGATGTCTCTTTATTTTAGAAGTCTCTTTATAGTGATATCTCTTTAAAGCGATGTCTCTTTATAGTGATGTCTCTTTATAGTGATGTCTCCTTATAATGATGCCTCTTTACAGCGATGCCTCTTCGAAGTGATGTCTCTAAATGATGTCTCTTTAAAGTGATGTCTCTTTAAAGTGATGTCTCCTTAAGTGACGTCTCTTTATTGTGAATTCTCTTTAAAGTGATGTGTCTTTAAGTGATGTGTGTTTATAGTGATGTCTCTTTAAGTGATGTCTCTATATTGTGAAGTCTCTTTGAAGTGATGTCTCTTTATAGTGATGTCTCTTTATAGTGATGTCTCCTTACAATGATGCCTCTTTACAGCGATGCCTCTTTAAAGTGATGTCTCTTTAAATTGATGTCTCTTTACAGTGATGTCTTCTTATAATGTTAGCTCTTTACAGCGATGCCTCTTTATAGTGATGCCCCTTTAAAGTGATGTCTGTTTACAGCGATGCCTCTTTAAAGTGATGTCTCTTTAAATTGATGCGTCTTTAAGTGATGTCTCTTTATATGAGAAGTCTCTTTAAAGTGATGTCTCTTTAAGTGATGTCTCTTTATAGTGATGTCTCTTTAAGTGATGTCTCCTTACAATGATGCCTCTTTACAGCGATGCCTCTTTAAAGTGATGTCTCTTTAAATTGATGTCTCTTTAAGCGATGTCTCTTTATTTGAGAATTCTCTTTAAGTGATGTCTCTTTGTAGTGATGTCTCTTTAAGTGATGTGTCCTTATAATGATGCCTCTTTACAGCGATGCCTCTTTAAAGTGATGTCTCTGTAGGTGAAGTCTCTTTATTGTGATGTCTCTTTAAAGTGATGTCTCTATAAGTGATGTATCTTTATTGTGAAGTCTCTTTAAAGTGATGTCTTTTAATAGTGAGGTCTCTTTACGTAATGTCTATTTAAAGTGATGTCTCTTTAAGTGATGTGTGTTTATAGTGATGTCTCTTTAGAAGTGATGTCTCTTTATAGTGATGAATCTTTATAGTGATGTCTCTTTATAGTGATGAATCTTTATAGTGATGTCTCTTTAAAAGTGATGTCTCTTTATAGCGATGTCTCTTAAAAGTGATGCCTCTTTATAGTGATGTCTCTTTATTGTGATGTCTCTTTAAAGCGATGTCTCTTTATAGTGATGCGTCTTTATAATGATGTCTCCTTATAATGATGCTTCTTTACAGCGATGCCTCTTTAAAGTGTTGTCTCTTTAAGTGATGTCTCTTTGAAGTGATGTCTCTTTAAGTGATGTCTCTTTATAGTGATGTCTCTTTACAGTGATGTCTCCTTATAATGTTGCCTCTTTACAGCGATGCCTCTTTATAGTGATGCCCCTTTAAAGTGATGTCTCCTTAAGTGACGTCTCTTTATTGTGAATTCTCTTTAAAGTGATGTGTCTTTAAGTGATGTGTGTTTATAGTGATGTCTCTTTAAGTGATGTCTGTTTATTGTGAAGTCTCTTTGAAGTGATGTCTCTTTATAGTGATGTCTCTTTGTAGTGATGTCTCCTTACAATGATGCCTCTTTACAGCGATGCCTCTTTAAAGTGATGTCTCTTTAAATTGATGTCTCTTTAAGTGATGTCTCTTTATTTGAGAAGTCTCTTTATAGTGATATCTCTTTAAAGCGATGTCTCTTTATAGTGATGTCTCTTTACAGTGATGTCCACTTATAATGTTGCCTCTTTACAGCGATGCCTCTTTATAGTGTTGCCCCTTTAAAGTGATGTCTCTTTACAGCGATGCCTCTTTAAAGTGATGTCTCTTTAAATTGATGTCTCTTTAAGTGATGTCTCTTTATTTTAGAAGTCTCTTTATAGTGATATCTCTTTAAAGCGATGTCTCTTTATAGTGATGTCTCTTTATAGTGATGTCTCCTTATAATGATGCCTCTTTACAGCGATGCCTCTTCGAAGTGATGTCTCTAAATGATGTCTCTTTAAAGTGATGTCTCTTTAAAGTGATGTCTCCTTAAGTGACGTCTCTTTATTGTGAATTCTCTTTAAAGTGATGTGTCTTTAAGTGATGTGTGTTTATAGTGATGTCTCTTTAAGTGATGTCTCTATATTGTGAAGTCTCTTTGAAGTGATGTCTCTTTATAGTGATGTCTCTTTATAGTGATGTCTCCTTACAATGATGCCTCTTTACAGCGATGCCTCTTTAAAGTGATGTCTCTTTAAATTGATGTCTCTTTACAGTGATGTCTTCTTATAATGTTAGCTCTTTACAGCGATGCCTCTTTATAGTGATGCCCCTTTAAAGTGATGTCTGTTTACAGCGATGCCTCTTTAAAGTGATGTCTCTTTAAATTGATGCGTCTTTAAGTGATGTCTCTTTATTTGAGAAGTCTCTTTATAGTGATATCTCTTTAAAGCGATGTCTCTTTATAGTGATGTCTCTTTATAGTGATGTCTCCTTACAATGATGCCTCTTTACAGCGATGCCTCTTTAAAGTGATGTCTCTTTAAATTGATGTCTCTTTAAGCGATGTCTCTTTATTTGAGAAGTCTATTTAAGTGATGTCTCTTTGTAGTGATGTCTCTTTAAGTGATGTGTCCTTATAATGATGCCTCTTTACAGCGATGCCTCTTTAAAGTGATGTCTCTGTAAAGTGAAGTCTCTTTATTGTGATGTCTCTTTAAAGTGATGTCTCTATAAGTGATGTATCTTTATTGTGAAGTCTCTTTAAAGTGATGTCTTTTTATAGTGAGGTCTCTTTACGTAATGTCTATTTAAAGTGATGTCTCTTTAAGTGATGTGTGTTTATAGTGATGTCTCTTTAGAAGTGATGTCTCTTTATAGTGATGAATCTTTATAATGTTGCCTCTTTATAGTGATGAATCTTTATAGTGATGTCTCTTTAAAAGTGATGTCTCTTTAAGTGATGTCTCTTTATAGTGATGTCTCTTTACAGTGATGTCTCCTTATAATGTTGCCTCTTTACAGCGATGCCTCTTTATAGTGATGCCCCTTTAAAGTGATGTCTCCTTAAGTGACGTCTCTTTATTGTGAATTCTCTTTAAAGTGATGTGTCTTTAAGTGATGTGTGTTTATAGTGATGTCTCTTTAAGTGATGTCTGTTTATTGTGAAGTCTCTTTGAAGTTATGTCTCTTTATAGTGATGTCTCTTTGTAGTGATGTCTCCTTACAATGATGCCTCTTTACAGCGATGCCTCTTTAAAGTGATGTCTCTTTAAATTGATGTCTCTTTAAGTGATGTCTCTTTATTTGAGAAGTCTCTTTATAGTGATATCTCTTTAAAGCGATGTCTCTTTATAGTGATGTCTCTTTACAGTGATGTCCACTTATAATGTTGCCTCTTTACAGCGATGCCTCTTTATAGTGTTGCCCCTTTAAAGTGATGTCTCTTTACAGCGATGCCTCTTTAAAGTGATGTCTCTTTAAATTGATGTCTCTTTAAGTGATGTCTCTTTATTTTAGAAGTCTCTTTATAGTGATATCTCTTTAAAGCGATGTCTCTTTATAGTGATGTCTCTTTATAGTGATGTCTCCTTATAATGATGCCTCTTTACAGCGATGCCTCTTCGAAGTGATGTCTCTAAATGATGTCTCTTTAAAGTGATGTCTCTTTGAAGTGATGTCTCCTTAAGTGACGTCTCTTTATTGTGAATTCTCTTTAAAGTGATGTGTCTTTAAGTGATGTGTGTTTATAGTGATGTCTCTTTAAGTGATGTCTCTATATTGTGAAGTCTCTTTGAAGTGATGTCTCTTTATAGTGATGTCTCTTTATAGTGATGTCTCTTTATAGTGATGTCTCCTTACAATGATGCCTCTTTACAGCGATGCCTCTTTAAAGTGATGTCTCTTTAAATTGGTGTCTCTTTAAGCGATGTCTCTTTATTTGAGAAGTCTATTTAAGTGATGTCTCTTTGTAGTGATGTCTCTTTAAGTGATGTGTCCTTATAATGATGCCTCTTTACAGCGATGCCTCTTTAAAGTGATGTCTCTGTAAAGTGAAGTCTCTTTATTGTGATGTCTCTTTAAAGCGATGTCTCTTTATAGTGATGTCTCTTTAAGTGATGTCTCCTTATAATGATGCCTCTTTACAGCGATGCCTCTTCAAAGTGATGTCTCTAAATGATTTCTCTTTAAAGTGATGTCTCTTTAAAGTGATGTCTCTTTAAGCGATGTCTCTTTATATGAGAAGTCTCTTTAAAGTGATGTCTCTTTAAGTGATGTCTCTTTATAGTGATGTCTCTTTAAGTGATGTCTCCTTATAATGATGCCTCTTTACATAGATGCCTCTTTAAAGTGATGTCTCTTTAAGTGATGTATCTTTATTGTGAAGTCTCTTTAAAGTGATGTCTTTTTATAGTGAGGTCTCTTTACGTGATGTCTATTTAAAGTGATGTCCCTTTAAGTGATGTGTGTATATAGTGATGTCTTTTTATAGTGACGTCTCCTTATAGCGATGTCTCTTAAAAGTGATGTCTCTTTATAGTGATGTCTCTTTAGAAGTGATGTCTCTTTATAGTGATTAATCTTTATAGTGATCTCTCTTTATAGTGATGAATCTTTATAGTGATGTCTCTTTATAGTGATGTCTATTTATAGCGATGTCTCTTTAAAGTGATGCCTCTTTATAGTGATGTCTCTTTATTGTGATGTCTCCTTAAAGCGATGTCTCTTTATAGTGATGTCTCTTTATAGTGATGTCTCCTTATAATGATGCTTCTTTACAGCGATGCCTCTTTAAAGTGCTGTCTCTTTAAGTGATGTCTCTTTGAAGTGATGTCTCTTTACAGTGATGTCTCCTTATAATGTTGCCTCTTTACAGCGATGCCTCTTTATAGTGATGCCCCTTTAAAGTGATGTCTCTTTACAGCGATGCCTCTTTAAAGTGATGTCTCTTTAAAGTGATGTCTCCTTAAGTGACGTCTCTTTATTGTGAATTCTCTTTAAAGTGATGTGTCTTTAAGTGATGTGTGTTTATAGTGATGTCTCTTTAAGTGATGTCTCTTTATTGTGAAGTCTCTTTGAATTGATGTCTCTTTATAGTGATGTCTCTTTATAGTGATGTCTCCTTACAATGATGCCTCTTTACAGCGATGCCTCTTTAAAGTGATGTCTCTTTAAATTGATGTCTCTTTAAGCGATGTCTCTTTATAGTGATGTCTCTTGAAGTGATGTCTCTTTAAAGTGATGTCTCTTTAAGTGATGTCTCCTTATAATGATGCCTCTTTACAGCGATGCCTCTTTAAAGTGCTGTCTCTTTAAGTGAAGTCTCTTTATTGTGATTTCTCTTTAAAGTGATGTCTCTTTAAGTGATGTATCTTTATTGTGAAGTCTCTTTAAAGTGATGTCTTTTTATAGTGAGGTCTCTTTACTTGATGTCTATTTAAAGTGATGTCTCTTTAAGTGATGTGTGTTTGTAGTGATGTCTCTATATAGTGATGTATTTTTATAGTGACGTCTCCTTATAGCGATGTCTCTTAAAAGTGATGTCTTTTTATAGTGATGTCTCTTTAGAAGTGATGTCTCTTTATATTGATGTCTCCTTATAATGATGCCTCTTTACAGCGATGCCTCTTTAAAGTGATGTCTCTTTAAATTGATGTCTCTTTAAATTGATGTCTCTTTAAGTGATGTCTCCTTATAATGATGTCTCTTTAAAGCTATGTGTCTTTATAGTGATGTCTCTTTATAGTGATGTCTCCTTACAATGATGCCTCTTTACAGCGATGCCTCTTCAAAGTGATGTCTCTTTAAAGTGATGTCTCCTTAAGTGACGTCTCTTTATTGTGAATTCTCTTTAAAGTGATGTCTCTTTAAGTGATGTGTGTTTATAGTGATGTCTCTTTAAGTGATGTCTCTTTATTGTGAAGTCTCTTTGAAGTGATGTCTCTTTAAAGTGATGTGTCTTTATAGTGATGTCTCTTTATAGCGATGTCTCTTAAAAGTGATGTGTCTTTATTGTGATGTCTTTTTAAAGTGATGTCTCCTTATAGCGATGTCTCTTAAAATCGATGTCTCTTTATAGTGATGTCTCTTTATAGTGATGTCTCTTGAAGTGACGTCTCTTTATTATGAATTATCTTTAAAGTGATGTCTCTTTACAGTGATGTCTCTTTAGAGTGATGTCTCTTTATAGTGATGTCTCTTTAAAGTGATGCCTCTTTATAGCGATGTCTCTTTATAGCGATGTCTCTTTATAGTGATGTGTCTTTATAGTGATGTCTTTTTAAAGTGATGTATTTTTATAGTGATGTCTCCTTATAGCGATGTCTCTTAAAAGTGATGTCTCTTTATTTGCGAAGTCTCTTTAAAGTGATGTGTCTTTAGAAGTGATGTCTCTTTAAGTGATGTCTCCTTATAATGATGCCTCTTTACAGCGATGTCTCTTTAAAGTGATGTCTGTTTAACTGATGTCTCTTTAAAGTGATGTCTCTTTAAGTGATGTCTCTTTATTGTGATGTCTCTTTACATTGATATCTCTTTAAAGTGATGTCTCTTAAAAGCGATGCCTCTTTTTAGTGATGTCTCTTTATATTGATGTCTCTTTAAGTGACGTCTCTTTATTGTGAATTCTCTTTAAAGTGAAGTCTTTTTAAGTTATGTGTGTTTATAGTGATGTCTCTTTAAGTGATGTCTCTTTCTTGTGAAGTCTCTTTGAAGTGATGTCTCTTTATAGTGATGTCTCCTTACAATGATGCCTCTTTACAGGGATGCCTCTTTAAAGTGATGTCTCTTTAAATTGATATCTCTTTAAGTCATGTCTCTTTATTTGAGAAGTTTCTTTATAGTGATATCTCTTTAAAGCGATGTCTCTTTATAGTGATGTCTCATATAGTGATGTCTCCTTATAATGATGCCTCTTTACAGCGATGCCTCTTCAAAGTGATGTCTCTTTAAGTGATGTCTCTTTAAAGTGATGTCTCCTTAAGTGACATCTCTTTATTGTGAATTCTCTTTAAAGTGATGTATCTTTAAGTGATGTGTGTTCATAGTGATGTCTCTTTATAGTGATGTCTCTTGGAGTGACGTCTCTTTATTGTGAATTATCTTTAAAGTGATGTCTCTTTATAGTGATGTATTTTTATAGTGATATGTCCTTATAGCGATGTCTCTTAAAAGTGATGTCTCTTTATTTGCGAAGTCTCTTTAAAGTGATGTGTCTTTAGAAGTGATGGCTCTTTAAATGATGTCTCTTTATAGTGATGTCTCTTTAAGTGATGTCTCCTTATAATGTCTCTTTAAAGTGATGTCTCTTTTAGTGATGTCTCTTTATAGTGATGTCTCCTTATAACGATGCCTCTTTACAGCGATGCCTCTTTAAAGTGATGTTTCTTTATTGTGAAGTCTCTTTAAAGCGATGCCGCTTTATAGTGATATCTCTTTAAAGCGATGTCTCTTTATAGTGATGTCTCTTTATAGTGATGTCTCTTTAATTTACGTCTCTTTATTGTGAATTCTCTTTAAATGAAGTCTCTTTAAGTGATGTGTGTTTATAGTGATGTCTCTTTAAGTGATGTCTCTTTATAGTGATGTCTCTTGAAGTGATGTCTCTTTAAAGTGCTGTCTCCTTATAATGATGCTTCTTTACAGCGATGCCTCTTTAAAGTGCTGTCTCTTTAAGTGATGTCTCTTTGAAGTGATGTCTCTTTAAAGTGATGTCTCTTTAAGTGATGTATCTTTATTGTGAAGTCTCTTTAAAGTGATGTCTTTTTATAGTGAGGTCTCTTTACGTGATGTCTATTTAAAGTGATGTCTCTTTAAGTGATGTGTGTTTGTAGTGATGTCTCTATGTAGTGATGTCTTTTTATAGTGATGTCTCCTTATAGCGATGTCTCTTAAAAGTGATGTCTTTTTATAGTGATGTCTCTTTAGAAGTGATATCTCTTTATAGTGATGTCTCCTTATAATGATGCCTCTTTACAGCGATGCCTCTTTAAAGTGATGTCTCTTTAAATTGATGTCTCTTTAAGTGATGTCTCTTTATAGTGATGTCTCTTTATAGTGATGTCTCCTTATAATGATGCCTCTTTACAGCGATGCCTCTTTAAAGTGATGTCTCTTTAAATTGATGTCTCTTTAAGTGATGTCTCTTTATTTGAGAGGTCTCTTTATAGTGATATATCTTTATAGTGATATGTCCTTATAATGATGCCTCTTTATAGCGATGTCTCTTTATAGCGATGTCTCTTTAAAAGTGATGTGTCTTTATAGTGATGTCTTTTTATAGTGATGTATTTTTATAGTGATGTCTCCTTATAGCGATGTCTCTTAAAAGTGATGTCTCTTTATTTTCGAAGTCTCTTTAAAGTGATGTGTCTTTAGAAGTGATCTTTCTTTAAGTGATGTCTCTTTATAGTGATGTCTCTTTAAGTGATGTCTCCTTATAATGTCTCTTTAAAGTGATATCTCTTTAAAGCGATGTCTCTTTTAGTGATGTCTCTTTAAACAGGATGTCTCTTTATAGTGATGTCTCTTTATAGCGATGTCTCTTTAAAAGTGATGTGTCTTTATAGTGATGTCTTTTTATAGTGATGTATTTTTATAGTGATGTGTCCTTATAGCGATGTCTCTTAAAAGCGATGTCTCTTTTTTTGCGAAGTCTCTTTAAAGTGATGTGTCTTTAGAAGTGATGTCTCTTTATAGTGATGTCTCTTTAAGTGATGTCTCTTTTAGTGATGTCTCTTTATAGTGATGTCTCCTTATAATGATGCCTCTTTACAGCGATGCTTCTTTAAAGTGTTGTCTCTTTAAGTGATGTCTCTTTATTGTGAAGTCTCTTTAAAGCGATGCCGCTTTATAGTGATATCTCTTTAAAGCGATGTCTCTTTATAGTGATGTCCCTTTATAGTGATGTCTCTTTAAGTAACGTCTCTTTATTGTGAATTCTCTTTAAATGAAGTCTCTTTAAGTGATGTGTGTTTATAGTGATGTCTCTTTAAGTGATGTCTCTTTATAGTGATGTCTCTTGAAGTGATGTCTCTTTAAAGTGATGTCTCTTTAAGTGATGTCTCCTTATAATGATGCGTCTTTACAGCGATGCCTCTTTAAAGTGATGTCTCTTTAAGTGAAGTCTCTTTATTGTGATGTCTCTTTAAAGTGATGTCTCTTTAAGTGATGTATCTTTATTGTGAAGTCTCGTTAAAGTGATGTCTTTTTATAGTGAGGTCTCTTTACGTGATGTCTATTTAAAGTGATGCCTCTTTAAGTGATGTGTGTTTGTAGTGATGTCTCTATATAGTGATGTCTTTTTATAGTGACGTCTCCTTATAGCGATGTCTCTTAAAAGTGATGTCTCTTTAAGTGATGTCTCCTTATAATGATGCCTCTTTACAGCGATGCCTCTTTAAAGTAATGTCTCTTTAAATTGATGTCTCTTTAAGTGATGTCTCTTTATTTGAGAGGTCTCTTTATAGTGATATCTCTTTAAAGCGATGTCTCTTTATAGTGATGTCTCTTTATAGTGATATCTCCTTATAATGATGCCTCTTTATAGCGATGTCTTTTTATAGCGATGTCTCTTTAAAAGTGATGTGTCATTATAGTGATGTCTTTTTATAGTGATGTACTTTTATAGTGATGTCTGCTTATAGCGATGTCTCTTAAAAGTGATGTCTCTTTATTTTCGAAGTCTCTTTAAAGTGATGTGTCTTTAGAAGTGATCTTTCTTTAAGTGATGTCTCTTTATAGTGATGTCTCTTTAAGTGATGTCTCCTTATAATGTCTCTTTAAAGTGATATCTCTTTAAAGCGATGTCTCTTTTAGTGATGTCTCTTTAAACAGGATGTCTCTTTATAGTGATGTCTCTTTATAGCGATGTCTCTTTAAAGTGATGTGTCTTTAGAAGTGATGTCTCTTTAAGTGATGTCTCTTTATAGTGATGTCTCTTTAAGTGATGTCTCCTTATAATGTCTCTTTAAAGTGATGTCTCTTGTAGTGATGTCTCTTTATAGTGATGTCTCCTTATAATGATGCCTCTTTACAGCGATGCCTCTTTAAAGTGATGTCTCTTTATTGTGAAGTCTCTTTAAAGCGATGCCGCTTTATAGTGATATCTCTTTAAAGCGATGTCTCTTTATAGTGATGTCTCTTTATAGTGATGTCTCTTTAAGTGACGTCTCTTTAAGTGACGTCTCTTTATTGTGAATTCTCTTTAAATGAAGTCTCTTTAAGTGATGTGTGTTTATAGTGATGTCTCTTTAAGTGATGTCTCTTTATAGTGATGTCTCTTGAAGTGATGTCTCTTTAAAGTGATGTCTCTTTAAGTGATGTCTCCTTATAATGATGCCTCTTTACAGCGATGCCTCTTTAAAGTGATGTATCTTTAAGTGAAGTCTCTTTATTGTGATGTCTCTTTAAAGTGATGTCTCTTTAAGTGATGTATCTTTATTGTGAAGTCTCTTTAAAGTGATGTCTTTTTATAGTGAGGTCTCTTTACGTGATGTCTATTTAAAGTGATGTCTCTTTAAGTGATGTGTGTTTGTAGTGATGTCTCTATATAGTGATGTCTTTTTATAGTGACGTCTCCTTATAGCTATGTCTCTTAAAAGTGATGTCTTTTTATAGTGATGTCTCTTTAGAAGTGATGTCTCTTTATAGTGATGTCTCCTTATAATGATGCCTCTTTACAGCGATGCCTCTTTAAAGTGATGTCTCTTTAAATTGATGTCTCTTTAAATTGATGTCTCTTTAAGTGATGTCTCTTTATAGTGATGTCTCTTTATAGTGATATCTCCTTATAATGATGCCTCTTTAAAGCGATGCCTCTTTAAAGTGATGTCTCTTTAAATTGATGTCTCTTTAAGCGTTGTCTCTTTATATGAGAAGTCTCTTTAAGGTGATGTCTCTTTAAGTGATGTCTCTTTATAGTGATGTCTCTTTAAGTGATGTCTCCTTATAATGATGCCTCTTTACATAGATGCCTCTTTAAAGTGATGTCTCTTTAAGTGATGTATCTTTATTGTGAAGTCTCTTTAAAGTGATGTCTATTTATAGTGACGTCTCTTTAAGTGATTTGTGTATATAGTGATGTCTTTTTATAGTGACGTCTCCTTATAGCGATGTCTCTTAAAAGTGATGTCTCTTTATAGTGATGTCTCTTTAGAAGTGATGTGTCTTTATAGTGATGAATCTTTATAGTGATGTCTCTTTATAGTGATGAATCTTTATAGTGATGTCTCTTTAAAAGTGATGTCTCTTTATAGCGATGTCTCTTTAAAGTGTTGCCTCTTTATAGTGATGTCTCTTTATTGTGATGTCTCCTTAAAGCAATGTCTCTTTATAGTGATGTCTCTTTATAGTGATGTCTCCTTATAATGATGCTTTTTACAGCGATGCCTCTTTAAAGTGTTGTCTCTTTAAGTGATGTCTCTTTGAAGGGTTGTCTCTTTAAGTGATTTCTCCTTATAGTGATGTCTCTTTACAGTGATGTCTCCTTATAATGTTGCCTCTTTACAGCGATGCCTCTTTATAGTGATGTCTCTTTAAAGTGATGTCTCCTTAAGTGACCTCTCTTTATTGTGAATTCTCTTTAAAGTGATGTGTCTTTAAGTGATGTGTGTTTATGGTGATGTCTCTTTAAGTGATGTCTCTTTATTGTGAAGTCTCTTTGAATTGATGTCTCTTTATAGTGATGTCTCTTTATAGTGATGTCTCCTTACAATGATGCCTCTTTACAGCGATGCCTCTTTAAAGTGATGTCCCTTTAAATTGATGTCTCTTTAAGTGATGTCTCTTTATTTGAGAAGCCTCTTTATAGTGATATCTCTTTAAAGCGATGTCTCTTTAAAAGTGATGTGTCTTTATAGTGATGTCATTTTATAGTGATGTATTTTTATAGTGATATGTCCTTATAGCGATGTCTCTTATAAGTGATGTCTCTTTATTTGCGAAGTCTCTTTAAAGTGATGTGTCTTTAGAAGTGATGTCTCTTTAAGTGATGTCTCTTTATAGTGATGTCTCTTTAAGTGATGTCTCCTTATAATGTCTCTTTAAAGTGATGTCTCTTTTAGTGATGTCTCTTTATAGTGATGTCTCCTTATAATGATGCCTCTTTACAGCGATGCCTCTTTAAAGTGATGTCTCTTTATTGTGAAGTCTCTTTAAAGCGATGCCGCTTTATAGTGATATCTCTTTAAAGCGATGTCTCTTTATAGTGATGTCTCTTTATAGTGATGTCTCTTTATAGTGATGTCTCTTTAAAGTGATGTCTCTTTAAGTGATGTATCTTTATTGTGAAGTCTCTTTAAAGTGATGTCTTTTTATAGTGAGGTCTCTTTACGTGATGTCTATTTAAAGTGATGTCTCTTTAAGTGATGTGTGTTTGTAGTGATGTCTCTATATAGTTATGTCTTTTTATAGTGACGTCTCCTTATAGCGATGTCTCTTAAAAGTGATGTCTTTTTATAGTGATGTCTCTTTAGAAGTGATGTCTCTTTATAGTGATGTCTCCTTATAATGATGCCTCTTTACAGCGATGCCTCTTTAAAGTGATGTCTCTTTAAATTGATGTCTCTTTAAATTGATGTCTCTTTAAGTGATGTCTCTTTATAGTGATGTCTCTTTATAATGATGTCTCCTTATAATGATGCCTCTTTACAGCGATGCCTCTTTAAAGTGATGTCTCTTTAAATTGATGTCTCTTTAAGTGATGTCTCTTTATTTGAGAGGTCTCTTTATAGTGATATCTCTTTAAAGCGATGTCTCTTTATAGTGATGTCTCTTTATGGTGATATCTCCTTATAATGATGCCTCTTTACAGCGATGCCTCTTTAAAGTGATGTCTCTTTAAATTGATGTCTCTTTAAGCGATGTCTCTTTATATGAGAAGTCTCTTTAAGGTGATGTCTCTTTAAGTGATGTATCTTTATTGTGAAGTCTCTTTAAAGTGATGTCTTTTTATAGTGAGGTCTCTTTACGTGATGTCTATTTAAAGTGATGTCTCCTTAAGTGATTTGTGTATATAGTGATGTCTTTTTATAGTGACGTCTCCTTATAGCGATGTCTCTTAAAAGTGATGTCTCTTTATAGTGATGTCTCTTTAGAAGTGATGTCTCTTTATAGTGATGAATCTTTATAGTTATGTCTCTTTATAGTGATGAATCTTTATACTGATGTATCTTTATAGTGATGTCTCCTTATAGTGATGCCTCTTTACAGCGATGCCTCTTCAAAGTGATGTCTCTTTAAGTGACGTCTCTTTAAGTGATGTCTCTTTATAGTGATGTCTCTTTAAGTGATGTCTCCTTATAATGTCTCTTTAAAGCGATATCTCTTTAAAGCGATGTCTCTTAAAAGTGATGTCTATTTATTTGCGAAGTCTCTTTAAAGTGATGTGTCTTTAGAAGTGATGTCTCTTTAAGTTATGTCTCTTTATAGTGATGTCTCTTTAAGTGATGTCTCCTTATAATGTCTCTTTAAAGCGATATCTCTTTAAAGCGATGTCTCTTTTAGTGATGTCTCTTTATAGTGATGTCTCCTTATAGTGATACCTCTTTACAGCGATGCCTCTTCAAAGTGATGTCTCTTTAAGTGTTGTCTCTTTAAAGTGATGTCTCTTTAAAAGTGATGTCTCCTTAAGTGACGTCTCTTTATTGTGAATTCTCTTTAAAGTTATGTCTCTTTAAGTGATGTGTCTTCATAGTGATGTCTCTTTAAGTGATGTCTCTTTATTGTGAAGTCTCCTTGAAGTGATGTCTCTTTATAGTGATGTCTCTTTATAGTGATGTCTCCTTACAATGATGCCTCTTTACAGCGATGCGTCTTTAAAGTGATGTCTCTTTAAATTGATGTCTCTTTAAGTTATCTCTTTATTTGCGAAGTCTCTTTAAAGTGATGTGTCTTTAGAAGTGATGTCTCTTTAAGTGATGTTTCTTTATAGTGATGTCTCTTTAAGTGATGTCTCCTTATAATGTCTCTTTAAATTGATATCTCTTTAAAGCGATGTCTCTTTTAGTGATGTCTCTTTATAATGATGCCTCTTTACAGCGATGTCTCTTTAAAGTGATGTCTCTTTAAATTGATGTCTCTTTAAGTGATCTCTTTATTTGCGAAGTCTCTTTAAAGTGTTGTGTCTTTAGAAGTGATGTCTCTTTAAGTGATGTCTCTTTATAGTGATGTCTCTTTAAGCGACGTCTCCTTATAATGTCTCTTTAAAGTGATATCTCTTTAAAGCGATGTCTCTTTTAGTGATGTCTCTTTATAATGATGCCTCTTTACAGCGATGTCTCTTTAAAGTGATGTCTGTTTAAGTGATGTCTCTTTAAAGTGATGTCTCTTTAAGTGATGTCTCTTTATTGTGATGGCTCTTTACAGTGATGTCTCTTTATAGTGATGTCTCTTTAGGTGATGTCTCTTTATAGTGTTGTCTCTTTATAGTGATGTCTCTTTAAAGTGATATCTCTTTATAGTGATGTCTCCTTATAATTATGCCTCTTTACAGCGATGCCTCTTTAAAGTGATGTCTCTTTAAGTGATGTCTCTTTAAAGTGATGTCTCTTTAAATTGATGTCTCTTTAAAGTGATGTGTCTTTATAGTGATGTCTCTTTATAGCGTTGTCTCTTAAAAGTGATGTGTCTTTATTGTGATGTCTCTTTATAGTGATGTCTCTTTATAGTTATGTCTCTTGAAGTGACGTCTCTTTATTGTGAATTATCTTTAATGTGATGTCTCTTTAAGTGATGTCTCTTTATAATGATGTGTCTTTAAAGTGATGCCTCTTTACAGTGATGTCTCTTAAATCTCATGTCTTTTTAAAGTGATGGCTCTTTATAGCGATGACTTTTTATAGCGATTTCTCTTTAAAAGTGATGTGTCCTCATAGTGATGTCTTTTTATAGTGATGTATTTTTATAGTGATGTCTCCTTATAGCGATGTCTCTTAAAAGTGATGTCTCTTTATTTTCGAAGTCTCTTTAAAGTGATGTGTCTTTAGAAGTGATCTTTCTTTAAGTGATGTCTCTTTATAGTGATGTCTCTTTAAGTGATGTCTCCTTATAATGTCTCTTTAAAGTGATATCTCTTTAAAGCGATGTCTCTTTTAGTGATGTCTCTTTAAACAGGATGTCTCTTTATAGTGATGTCTCTTTATAGCGATGTCTCTTTAAAGTGATGTGTCTTTAGAAGTGATGTCTCTTTAAGTGATGTCTCTTTATAGTGATGTCTCTTTAAGTGATGTCTCCTTATAATGTCTCTTTAAAGTGATGTCTCTTGTAGTGATGTCTCTTTATAGTGATGTCTCCTTATAATGATGCCTCTTTACAGCGATGCCTCTTTAAAGTGATGTCTCTTTATTGTGAAGTCTCTTTAAAGCGATGCCGCTTTATAGTGATATCTCTTTAAAGCGATGTCTCTTTATAGTGATGTCTCTTTATAGTGATGTCTCTTTAAGTGACGTCTCTTTAAGTGACGTCTCTTTAAAGTGATGTCTCTTTAAGTGATGTCTCCTTATAATGATGCCTCTTTACAGCGATGCCTCTTTAAAGTGATGTCTCTTTAAGTGAAGTCTCTTTATTGTGATGTCTCTTTAAAGTGATGTCTCTTTAAGTGATGTATCTTTATTGTGAAGTCTCTTTAAAGTGATGTCTTTTTATAGTGAGGTCTCTTTACGTGATGTCTATTTAAAGTGATGTCTCTTTAAGTGATGTGTGTTTGTAGTGATGTCTCTATATAGTGATGTCTTTTTATAGTGACGTCTCCTTATAGCTATGTCTCTTAAAAGTGATGTCTTTTTATAGTGATGTCTCTTTAGAAGTGATGTCTCTTTATAGTGATGTCTCCTTATAATGATGCCTCTTTACAGCGATGCCTCTTTAAAGTGATGTCTCTTTAAATTGATGTCTCTTTAAATTGATGTCTCTTTAAGTGATGTCTCTTTATAGTGATGTCTCTTTATAGTGATATCTCCTTATAATGATGCCTCTTTAAAGCGATGCCTCTTTAAAGTGATGTCTCTTTAAATTGATGTCTCTTTAAGCGTTGTCTCTTTATATGAGAAGTCTCTTTAAGGTGATGTTTCTTTAAGTGATGTCTCTTTATAGTGATGTCTCTTTACAGTGATGTCTCCTTATAATGTTGCCTCTTTACAGCGATGCCTCTTTATAGTGATGTCTCTTTAAGTGATGTCTCCTTAAGTGACCTCTCTTTATTGTGAATTCTCTTTAAAGTGATGTGTCTTTAAGTGATGTGTGTTTATGGTGATGTCTCTTTAAGTGATGTCTCTTTATTGTGAAGTCTCTTTGAATTGATGTCTCTTTATAGTGATGTCTCTTTATAGTGATGTCTCCTTACAATGATGCCTCTTTACAGCGATGCCTCTTTAAAGTGATGTCCCTTTAAATTGATGTCTCTTTAAGTGATGTCTCTTTATTTGAGAAGCCTCTTTATAGTGATATCTCTTTAAAGCGATGTCTCTTTAAAAGTGATGTGTCTTTATAGTGATGTCATTTTATAGTGATGTATTTTTATAGTGATATGTCCTTATAGCGATGTCTCTTATAAGTGATGTCTCTTTATTTGCGAAGTCTCTTTAAAGTGATGTGTCTTTAGAAGTGATGTCTCTTTAAGTGATGTCTCTTTATAGTGATGTCTCTTTAAGTGATGTCTCCTTATAATGTCTCTTTAAAGTGATGTCTCTTTTAGTGATGTCTCTTTATAGTGATGTCTCCTTATAATGATGCCTCTTTACAGCGATGCCTCTTTAAAGTGATGTCTCTTTATTGTGAAGTCTCTTTAAAGCGATGCCGCTTTATAGTGATATCTCTTTAAAGCGATGTCTCTTTATAGTGATGTCTCTTTATAGTGATGTCTCTTTATAGTGATGTCTCTTTAAAGTGATGTCTCTTTAAGTGATGTATCTTTATTGTGAAGTCTCTTTAAAGTGATGTCTTTTTATAGTGAGGTCTCTTTACGTGATGTCTATTTAAAGTGATGTCTCTTTAAGTGATGTGTGTTTGTAGTGATGTCTCTATATAGTTATGTCTTTTTATAGTGACGTCTCCTTATAGCGATGTCTCTTAAAAGTGATGTCTTTTTATAGTGATGTCTCTTTAGAAGTGATGTCTCTTTATAGTGATGTCTCCTTATAATGATGCCTCTTTACAGCGATGCCTCTTTAAAGTGATGTCTCTTTAAATTGATGTCTCTTTAAATTGATGTCTCTTTAAGTGATGTCTCTTTATAGTGATGTCTCTTTATAATGATGTCTCCTTATAATGATGCCTCTTTACAGCGATGCCTCTTTAAAGTGATGTCTCTTTAAATTGATGTCTCTTTAAGTGATGTCTCTTTATTTGAGAGGTCTCTTTATAGTGATATCTCTTTAAAGCGATGTCTCTTTATAGTGATGTCTCTTTATGGTGATATCTCCTTATAATGATGCCTCTTTACAGCGATGCCTCTTTAAAGTGATGTCTCTTTAAATTGATGTCTCTTTAAGCGATGTCTCTTTATATGAGAAGTCTCTTTAAGGTGATGTCTCTTTAAGTGATGTATCTTTATTGTGAAGTCTCTTTAAAGTGATGTCTTTTTATAGTGAGGTCTCTTTACGTGATGTCTATTTAAAGTGATGTCTCCTTAAGTGATTTGTGTATATAGTGATGTCTTTTTATAGTGACGTCTCCTTATAGCGATGTCTCTTAAAAGTGATGTCTCTTTATAGTGATGTCTCTTTAGAAGTGATGTCTCTTTATAGTGATGAATCTTTATAGTTATGTCTCTTTATAGTGATGAATCTTTATACTGATGTCTCTTTATAGTGATGAATCTTTATAGTGATGTATCTTTATAGTGATGTCTCCTTATAGTGATGCCTCTTTACAGCGATGCCTCTTCAAAGTGATGTCTCTTTAAGTGACGTCTCTTTAAGTGATGTCTCTTTATAGTGATGTCTCTTTAAGTGATGTCTCCTTATAATGTCTCTTTAAAGCGATATCTCTTTAAAGCGATGTCTCTTAAAAGTGATGTCTATTTATTTGCGAAGTCTCTTTAAAGTGATGTGTCTTTAGAAGTGATGTCTCTTTAAGTTATGTCTCTTTATAGTGATGTCTCTTTAAGTGATGTCTCCTTATAATGTCTCTTTAAAGCGATATCTCTTTAAAGCGATGTCTCTTTTAGTGATGTCTCTTTATAGTGATGTCTCCTTATAGTGATACCTCTTTACAGCGATGCCTCTTCAAAGTGATGTCTCTTTAAGTGTTGTCTCTTTAAAGTGATGTCTCTTTAAAAGTGATGTCTCCTTAAGTGACGTCTCTTTATTGTGAATTCTCTTTAAAGTTATGTCTCTTTAAGTGATGTGTCTTCATAGTGATGTCTCTTTAAGTGATGTCTCTTTATTGTGAAGTCTCCTTGAAGTGATGTCTCTTTATAGTGATGTCTCTTTATAGTGATGTCTCCTTACAATGATGCCTCTTTACAGCGATGCGTCTTTAAAGTGATGTCTCTTTAAATTGATGTCTCTTTAAGTTATCTCTTTATTTGCGAAGTCTCTTTAAAGTGATGTGTCTTTAGAAGTGATGTCTCTTTAAGTGATGTTTCTTTATAGTGATGTCTCTTTAAGTGATGTCTCCTTATAATGTCTCTTTAAATTGATATCTCTTTAAAGCGATGTCTCTTTTAGTGATGTCTCTTTATAATGATGCCTCTTTACAGCGATGTCTCTTTAAAGTGATGTCTCTTTAAATTGATGTCTCTTTAAGTGATCTCTTTATTTGCGAAGTCTCTTTAAAGTGTTGTGTCTTTAGAAGTGATGTCTCTTTAAGTGATGTCTCTTTATAGTGATGTCTCTTTAAGCGACGTCTCCTTATAATGTCTCTTTAAAGTGATATCTCTTTAAAGCGATGTCTCTTTTAGTGATGTCTCTTTATAATGATGCCTCTTTACAGCGATGTCTCTTTAAAGTGATGTCTGTTTAAGTGATGTCTCTTTAAAGTGATGTCTCTTTAAGTGATGTCTCTTTATTGTGATGGCTCTTTACAGTGATGTCTCTTTATAGTGATGTCTCTTTAAAGTGATATCTCTTTATAGTGTTGTCTCTTTATAGTGATGTCTCTTTAAAGTGATATCTCTTTATAGTGATGTCTCCTTATAATTATGCCTCTTTACAGCGATGCCTCTTTAAAGTGATGTCTCTTTAAGTGATGTCTCTTTAAAGTGATGTCTCTTTAAATTGATGTCTCTTTAAAGTGATGTGTCTTTATAGTGATGTCTCTTTATAGCGTTGTCTCTTAAAAGTGATGTGTCTTTATTGTGATGTCTCTTTATAGTGATGTCTCTTTATAGTTATGTCTCTTGAAGTGACGTCTCTTTATTGTGAATTATCTTTAATGTGATGTCTCTTTAAGTGATGTCTCTTTATAATGATGTGTCTTTAAAGTGATGCCTCTTTACAGTGATGTCTCTTAAATCTCATGTCTTTTTAAAGTGATGGCTCTTTATAGCGATGACTTTTTATAGCGATTTCTCTTTAAAAGTGATGTGTCCTCATAGTGATGTCTTTTTATAGTGATGTATTTTTATAGTGATGTCTCCTTATAGCGATGTCTCTTAAAAGTGATGTCTCTTTATTTTCGAAGTCTCTTTAAAGTGATGTGTCTTTAGAAGTGATCTTTCTTTAAGTGATGTCTCTTTATAGTGATGTCTCTTTAAGTGATGTCTCCTTATAATGTCTCTTTAAAGTGATATCTCTTTAAAGCGATGTCTCTTTTAGTGATGTCTCTTTAAACAGGATGTCTCTTTATAGTGATGTCTCTTTATAGCGATGTCTCTTTAAAGTGATGTGTCTTTAGAAGTGATGTCTCTTTAAGTGATGTCTCTTTATAGTGATGTCTCTTTAAGTGATGTCTCCTTATAATGTCTCTTTAAAGTGATGTCTCTTGTAGTGATGTCTCTTTATAGTGATGTCTCCTTATAATGATGCCTCTTTACAGCGATGCCTCTTTAAAGTGATGTCTCTTTATTGTGAAGTCTCTTTAAAGCGATGCCGCTTTATAGTGATATCTCTTTAAAGCGATGTCTCTTTATAGTGATGTCTCTTTATAGTGATGTCTCTTTAAGTGACGTCTCTTTAAGTGACGTCTCTTTAAAGTGATGTCTCTTTAAGTGATGTCTCCTTATAATGATGCCTCTTTACAGCGATGCCTCTTTAAAGTGATGTCTCTTTAAGTGAAGTCTCTTTATTGTGATGTCTCTTTAAAGTGATGTCTCTTTAAGTGATGTATCTTTATTGTGAAGTCTCTTTAAAGTGACGTCTTTTTATAGTGAGGTCTCTTTACGTGATGTCTATTTAAAGTGATGTCTCTTTAAGTGATGTGTGTTTGTAGTGATGTCTCCTTATAGCTATGTCTCTTAAAAGTGATGTCTTTTTATAGTGATGTCTCTTTAGAAGTGATGTCTCTTTATAGTGATGTCTCCTTATAATGATGCCTCTTTACAGCGATGCCTCTTTAAAGTGATGTCTCTTTAAATTGATGTCTCTTTAAATTGATGTCTCTTTAAGTGATGTCTCTTTATAGTGATGTCTCTTTATAGTGATATCTCCTTATAATGATGCCTCTTTAAAGCGATGCCTCTTTAAAGTGATGTCTCTTTAAATTGATGTCTCTTTAAGCGTTGTCTCTTTATATGAGAAGTCTCTTTAAGGTGATGTTTCTTTAAGTGATGTCTCTTTATAGTGATGTCTCTTTAAGTGATGTCTCCTTATAATGATGCCTCTTTACATAGATGCCTCTTTAAAGTGATGTCTCTTTAAGTGATGTATCTTTATTGTGAAGTCTCTTTAAAGTGATGTCTATTTTTTAGTGACGTCTCTTTAAGTGATTTGTGTATATAGTGATGTCTTTTTATAGTGACGTCTCCTTATAGCGATGTCTCTTAAAAGTGATGTCTCTTTATAGTGATGTCTCTTTAGAAGTGATGTGTCTTTATAGTGATGAATCTTTATAGTGATGTCTCTTTATAGTGATGAATCTTTATACTGATGTCTCTTTATAGTGATGAATCTTTATAGTGATGTCTCTTTAAAAGTGATGTCTCTTTATAGCGATGTCTCTTTAAAGTGTTGCCTCTTTATAGTGATGTCTCTTTATTGTGATGTCTCCTTAAAGCGATGTCTCTTTATAGTGATGTCTCTTTATAGTGATGTCTCCTTATAATGATGCTTTTTACAGCGATGCCTCTTTAAAGTGTTGTCTCTTTAAGTGATGTCTCTTTGAAGGGTTGTCTCTTTAAGTGATTTCTCCTTATAGTGATGTCTCTTTACAGTGATGTCTCCTTATAATGTTGCCTCTTTACAGCGATGCCTCTTTATAGTGATGTCTCTTTAAAGTGATGTCTCCTTAAGTGACCTCTCTTTATTGTGAATTCTCTTTAAAGTGATGTGTCTTTAAGTGATGTGTGTTTATGGTGATGTCTCTTTAAGTGATGTCTCTTTATTGTGAAGTCTCTTTGAATTGATGTCTGTTTATAGTGATGTCTCTTTATAGTGATGTCTCCTTACAATGATGCCTCTTTACAGCGATGCCTCTTTAAAGTGATGTCCCTTTAAATTGATGTCTCTTTAAGTGATGTCTCTTTATTTGAGAAGTCTCTTTATAGTGATATCTCTTTAAAGCGATGTCTCTTTAAAAGTGATGTGTCTTTATAGTGATGTCATTTTATAGTGATGTATTTTTATAGTGATATGTCCTTATAGCGATGTCTCTTATAAGTGATGTCTCTTTATTTGCGAAGTCTCTTTAAAGTGATGTGTCTTTAGAAGTGATGTCTCTTTAAGTGATGTCTCTTTATAGTGATGTCTCTTTAAGTGATGTCTCCTTATAATGTCTCTTTAAAGTGATGTCTCTTTTAGTGATGTCTCTTTATAGTGATGTCTCCTTATAATGTTGCCTCTTTACAGCGATGCCTCTTTAAAGTGATGTCTCTTTATTGTGAAGTCTCTTTAAAGCGATGCCGCTTTATAGTGATATCTCTTTAAAGCGATGTCTCTTTATAGTGATGTCTCTTTATAGTGATGTCTCTTTATAGTGATGTCTCTTTAAAGTGATGTCTCTTTAAGTGATGTATCTTTATTGTGAAGTCTCTTTAAAGTGATGTCTTTTTATAGTGAGGTCTCTTTACGTGATGTCTATTTAAAGTGATGTCTCTTTAAGTGATGTGTGTTTGTAGTGATGTCTCTATATAGTGATGTCTTTTTATAGTGACGTCTCCTTATAGCGATGTCTCTTAAAAGTGATGTCTTTTTATAGTGATGTCTCTTTAGAAGTGATGTCTCTTTATAGTGATGTCTCCTTATAATGATGCCTCTTTACAGCGATGCCTCTTTAAAGTGATGTCTCTTTAAATTGATGTCTCTTTAAATTGATGTCTCTTTAAGTGATGTCTCTTTATAGTGATGTCTCTTTATAATGATGTCTCCTTATAATGATGCCTCTTTACAGCGATGCCTCTTTAAAGTGATGTCTCTTTAAATTGATGTCTCTTTAAGTGATGTCTCTTTATTTGAGAGGTCTCTTTATAGTGATATCTCTTTAAAGCGATGTCTCTTTATAGTGATGTCTCTTTATGGTGATATCTCCTTATAATGATGCCTCTTTACAGCGATGCCTCTTTAAAGTGATGTCTCTTTAAATTGATGTCTCTTTAAGCGATGTCTCTTTATATGAGAAGTCTCTTTAAGGTGATGTCTCTTTAAGTGATGTATCTTTATTGTGAAGTCTCTTTAAAGTGATGTCTTTTTATAGTGAGGTCTCTTTACGTGATGTCTATTTAAAGTGATGTCTCTTTAAGTGATTTGTGTATATAGTGATGTCTTTTTATAGTGACGTCTCCTTATAGCGATGTCTCTTAAAAGTGATGTCTCTTTATAGTGATGTCTCTTTAGAAGTGATGTCTCTTTATAGTGATGAATCTTTATAGTTATGTCTCTTTATAGTGATGAATCTTTATACTGATGTCTCTTTATAGTGATGAATCTTTATAGTGATGTCTCTTTATAGTGATGTCTCCTTATAGTGATGCCTCTTTACAGCGATGCCTCTTCAAAGTGATGTCTCTTTAAGTGACGTCTCTTTAAGTGATGTCTCTTTATAGTGATGTCTCTTTAAGTGATGTCTCCTTATAATGTCTCTTTAAAGCGATATCTCTTTAAAGCGATGTCTCTTAAAAGTGATGTCTATTTATTTGCGAAGTCTCTTTAAAGTGATGTGTCTTTAGAAGTGATGTCTCTTTAAGTGATGTCTCTTTATAGTGATGTCTCTTTAAGTGATGTCTCCTTATAATGTCTCTTTAAAGCGATATCTCTTTAAAGCGATGTCTCTTTTAGTGATGTCTCTTTATAGTGATGTCTCCTTATAGTGATACCTCTTTACAGCGATGCCTCTTCAAAGTGATGTCTCTTTAAGTGTTGTCTCTTTAAAGTGATGTCTCTTTAAAAGTGATGTCTCCTTAAGTGACGTCTCTTTATTGTGAATTCTCTTTAAAGTTATGTCTCTTTAAGTGATGTGTCTTCATAGTGATGTCTCTTTAAGTGATGTCTCTTTATTGTGAAGTCTCCTTGAAGTGATGTCTCTTTATAGTGATGTCTCTTTATAGTGATGTCTCCTTACAATGATGCCTCTTTACAGCGATGCGTCTTAAAAGTGATGTCTCTTTAAATTGATGTCTCTTTAAGTTATCTCTTTATTTGCGAAGTCTCTTTAAAGTGATGTGTCTTTAGAAGTGATGTCTCTTTAAGTGATGTTTCTTTATAGTGATGTCTCTTTAAGTGATGTCTCCTTATAATGTCTCTTTAAATTGATATCTCTTTAAAGCGATGTCTCTTTTAGTGATGTCTCTTTATAATGATGCCTCTTTACAGCGATGTCTCTTTAAAGTGATGTCTCTTTAAATTGATGTCTCTTTAAGTGATCTCTTTATTTGCGAAGTCTCTTTAAAGTGTTGTGTCTTTAGAAGTGATGTCTCTTTAAGTGATGTCTCTTTATAGTGATGTCTCTTTAAGCGACGTCTCCTTATAATGTCTCTTTAAAGTGATATCTCTTTAAAGCGATGTCTCTTTTAGTGATGTCTCTTTATAATGATGCCTCTTTACAGCGATGTCTCTTTAAAGTGATGTCTGTTTAAGTGATGTCTCTTTAAAGTGATGTCTCTTTAAGTGATGTCTCTTTATTGTGATGGCTCTTTACAGTGATGTCTCTTTATAGTGATGTCTCTTTAGGTGATGTCTCTTTATAGTGATGTCTCTTTATAGTGATGTCTCTTTAAAGTGATATCTCTTTATAGTGATGTCTCCTTATAATTATGCCTCTTTACAGCGATGCCTCTTTAAAGTGATGTCTCTTTAAGTGATGTCTCTTTAAAGTGATGTCTCTTTAAATTGATGTCTCTTTAAAGTGATGTGTCTTTATAGTGATGTCTCTTTATAGCGTTGTCTCTTAAAAGTGATGTGCCTTTATTGTGATGTCTCTTTATAGTGATGTCTCTTTATAGTTATGTCTCTTGAAGTGACGTCTCTTTATTGTGAATTATCTTTAATGTGATGTCTCTTTAAGTGATGTCTCTTTATAATGATGTGTCTTTAAAGTGATGCCTCTTTACAGTGATGTCTCTTAAATCTCATGTCTTTTTAAAGTGATGGCTCTTTATAGCGATGACTTTTTATAGCGATTTCTCTTTAAAAGTGATGTGTCTTTATAGTGATGTCTTTTTATAGTGATGTATTTTTGTAGTGATGTCTCCTTATAGCGATGTCTCTTAAAAGTGATGTCTATTTATTTGCGAAGTCTCTTTAAAGTGATGTGTCTTTAGAAGTGATGTCTCTTTAAGTGATGTCTCTTTATAGTGATGTCTCTTTAAGTGATGTCTCCTTATAATTTCTCTTTAAAGCGATATCTCTTTAAAGCGATGTCTCTTTTAGTGATGTCTCTTTATAGTGATGTCTCCTTATAGTGATGCCTCTTTACAGCGATGCCTCTTCAAAGTGATGTCTCTTTAAGTGTTGTCTCTTTAAAGTGATGTCTCTTTAAAGTGATGTCTCTTTACAGTGATGTCTCTTTAGAGTGATGTCTCTTTATAGTGATGTCTCTTTACAGTGATGCCTCTTCATAGCGATGTCTATTTATAGCGATGTCTCTTTATAGTGATGCCTCTTCATAGCGATGTCTCTTTATAGTGATGCCTTTTCATAGCGATGTCTCTTTAAAGTGATGTCTGTTTAAAGTGATGTCTCTTTATAGTGATGCCTCTTTAAATAAATGTCTATTTATAATGATTTCTCTTTAAAGTGATGTCTCTTTATAGTGATGCCTCTTTAAATAAATGTCTCTTTATAATGATGTCTCTTTAAAGTGATGTCTCTTTATAGTGATGCCTCTTTAAATAAATGTCTCTTTATAATGATGTCTCTTTAAAGTGATGTCTCTTTATAGTGATGCCTCTTTACAGTGATGCCTCTTTATAGCGATGTCTCTTTAAATTGCTGTGTCTTCATAGTGATGTCTCTTTAAAGTGATGTCTCTTCACAGTGATATCTCTTATATCTTATGTCTCTTTAAATTGATGCCTCTTTATAGCGATGTCTCTTTATAGCGATGTCTCTTTAAAAGTGATATGCCTTTATAGTGATGCCTTTTTTAGTGATGTATTTTTATAGTGATGTCTCCTTATAGCGATGTCTCTTAAAAGTGATGTCTCTTTATTTGCGAAGTCTCTTTAAAGTGATGTGTCTTTAGAAGTGATGTCTCTTTAAGTGATGTCTCTTTATAGTGATGTCACTTTAAGTGATGTCTCCTTATAATGATGCCTCTTCACAGCGATGTCTCTTTAAAGTGATGTCTGTTTAAGTGATGTCTCTTTAAAGTGATGTCTCTTTAAGTGATGTCTCTTTATTGTGATGTCTCTCTACAGTGATATCTCTTTGAAGCGATGTCTCTTTTAGTGATGTCTCCTTATAATGATGCCTCTTTACAGCGATGCCTCTTTAAAGTGATGCCTGTTTAAGTGATGTCTTTTTAAAGTGATGTCTGTTTAAGTGATGTCTCTTTATTGTGAAGTCTCTTTAAAGCGATGCCTCTTTATAGTGATATCTCTTTAAAGCGATGTCCCTTTATAGTGATGTCTCTTTATATTGATGTCTTTTTAAGTGACGTTTCTTTATTGTGAATTTTCTTTAAAGTGAAGTCTCTTTAAGTTATGTGTGTTTATATTGATGTCTCTTTAAGTGATGTCTCTTTATTGTGAAGTCTCTTTGAAGTGATGTCTCTTTATAGTGATGTCTCTTTATAGTGATGTCTCTTTAAGTGATGTCTCCTTATAATGATGCCTCTTTACATAGATGCCTCTTTAAAGTGATGTCTCTTTAAGTGATGTATCTTTATTGTGAAGTCTCTTGAAAGTGATGTCTATTTATAGTGACGTCTCTTTAAGTGATTTGTGTATATAGTGATGTCTTTTTATAGTGACGTCTCCTTATAGCGATGTCTCTTAAAAGTGATGTCTCTTTATAGTGATGTCTCTTTAGAAGTGATGTGTCTTTATAGTGATGAATCTTTATAGTGATGTCTCTTTATAGTGATGAATCTTTATACTGATGTCTCATTATAGTGATGAATCTTTATAGTGATGTCTCTTTAAAAGTGATGTCTCTTTATAGCGATGTCTCTTTAAAGTGTTGCCTCTTTATAGTGATGTCTCTTTATTGTGATGTCTCCTTAAAGCGATGTCTCTTTATAGTGATGTCTCTTTATAGTGATGTCTCCTTATAATGATGCTTTTTACAGCGATGCCTCTTTAAAGTGTTGTCTCTTTAAGTGATGTCTCTTTGAAGGGTTGTCTCTTTAAGTGATTTCTCCTTATAGTGATGTCTCTTTACAGTGATGTCTCCTTATAATGTTGCCTCTTTACAGCGATGCCTCTTTATAGTGATGTCTCTTTAAAGTGATGTCTCCTTAAGTGACCTCTCTTTATTGTGAATTCTCTTTAAAGTGATGTGTCTTTAAGTGATGTGTGTTTATGGTGATGTCTCTTTAAGTGATGTCTCTTTATTGTGAAGTCTCTTTGAATTGATGTCTCTTTATAGTGATGTCTCTTTATAGTGATTTCTCCTTACAATGATGCCTCTTTACAGCGATGCCTCTTTAAAGTGATGTCCCTTTAAATTGATGTCTCTTTAAGTGATGTCTCTTTATTTGAGAAGTCTCTTTATAGTGATATCTCTTTAAAGCGATGTCTCTTTAAAAGTGATGTGTCTTTATAGTGATGTCATTTTATAGTGATGTATTTTTATAGTGATATGTCCTTATAGCGATGTCTCTTATAAGTGATGTCTCTTTATTTGCGAAGTCTCTTTAAAGTGATGTGTCTTTAGAAGTGATGTCTCTTTAAGTGATGTCTCTTTATAGTGATGTCTCTTTAAGTGATGTCTCCTTATAATGTCTCTTTAAAGTGATGTCTCTTTTAGTGATGTCTCTTTATAGTGATGTCTCCTTATAATGATGCCTCTTTACAGCGATGCCTCTTTAAAGTGATGTCTCTTTATTGTGAAGTCTCTTTAAAGCGATGCCGCTTTATAGTGATATCTCTTTAAAGCGATGTCTCTTTATAGTGATGTCTCTTTATAGTGATGTCTCTTTATAGTGATGTCTCTTTAAAGTGATGTCTCTTTAAGTGATGTATCTTTATTGTGAAGTCTCTTTAAAGTGATGTCTTTTTATAGTGAGGTCTCTTTACGTGATGTCTATTTAAAGTGATGTCTCTTTAAGTGATGTGTGTTTGTAGTGATGTCTCTATATAGTGATGTCTTTTTATAGTGACGTCTCCTTATAGCGATGTCTCTTAAAAGTGATGTCTTTTTATAGTGATGTCTCTTTAGAAGTGATGTCTCTTTATAGTGATGTCTCCTTATAATGATGCCTCTTTACAGCGATGCCTCTTTAAAGTGATGTCTCTTTAAATTGATGTCTCTTTAAATTGATGTCTCTTTAAGTGATGTCTCTTTATAGTGATGTCTCTTTATAATGATGTCTCCTTATAATGATGCCTCTTTACAGCGATGCCTCTTTAAAGTGATGTCTCTTTAAATTGATGTCTCTTTAAGTGATGTCTCTTTATTTGAGAGGTCTCTTTATAGTGATATCTCTTTAAAGCGATGTCTCTTTATAGTGATGTCTCTTTATGGTGATATCTCCTTATAATGATGCCTCTTTACAGCGATGCCTCTTTAAAGTGATGTCTCTTTAAATTGATGTCTCTTTAAGCGATGTCTCTTTATATGAGAAGTCTCTTTAAGGTGATGTCTCTTTAAGTGATGTATCTTTATTGTGAAGTCTCTTTAAAGTGATGTCTTTTTATAGTGAGGTCTCTTTACGTGATGTCTATTTAAAGTGATGTCTCCTTAAGTGATTTGTGTATATAGTGATGTCTTTTTATAGTGACGTCTCCTTATAGCGATGTCTCTTAAAAGTGATGTCTCTTTATAGTGATGTCTCTTTAGAAGTGATGTCTCTTTATAGTGATGAATCTTTATAGTTATGTCTCTTTATAGTGATGAATCTTTATACTGATGTCTCTTTATAGTGATGAATCTTTATAGTGATGTATCTTTATAGTGATGTCTCCTTATAGTGATGCCTCTTTACAGCGATGCCTCTTCAAAGTGATGTCTCTTTAAGTGACGTCTCTTTAAGTGATGTCTCTTTATAGTGATGTCTCTTTAAGTGATGTCTCCTTATAATGTCTCTTTAAAGCGATATCTCTTTAAAGCGATGTCTCTTAAAAGTGATGTCTATTTATTTGCGAAGTCTCTTTAAAGTGATGTGTCTTTAGAAGTGATGTCTCTTTAAGTGATGTCTCTTTATAGTGATGTCTCTTTAAGTGATGTCTCCTTATAATGTCTCTTTAAAGCGATATCTCTTTAAAGCGATGTCTCTTTTAGTGATGTCTCTTTATAGTGATGTCTCCTTATAGTGATACCTCTTTACAGCGATGCCTCTTCAAAGTGATGTCTCTTTAAGTGTTGTCTCTTTAAAGTGATGTCTCTTTAAAAGTGATGTCTCCTTAAGTGACGTCTCTTTATTGTGAATTCTCTTTAAAGTTATGTCTCTTTAAGTGATGTGTTTTCATAGTGATGTCTCTTTAAGTGATGTCTCTTTATTGTGAAGTCTCCTTGAAGTGATGTCTCTTTATAGTGATGTCTCTTTATAGTGATGTCTCCTTACAATGATGCCTCTTTACAGCGATGCGTCTTTAAAGTGATGTCTCTTTAAATTGATGTCTCTTTAAGTTATCTCTTTATTTGCGAAGTCTCTTTAAAGTGATGTGTCTTTAGAAGTGATGTCTCTTTAAGTGATGTTTCTTTATAGTGATGTCTCTTTAAGTGATGTCTCCTTATAATGTCTCTTTAAATTGATATCTCTTTAAAGCGATGTCTCTTTTAGTGATGTCTCTTTATAATGATGCCTCTTTACAGCGATGTCTCTTTAAAGTGATGTCTCTTTAAATTGATGTCTCTTTAAGTGATCTCTTTATTTGCGAAGTCTCTTTAAAGTGTTGTGTCTTTAGAAGTGATGTCTCTTTAAGTGATGTCTCTTTATAGTGATGTCTCTTTAAGCGACGTCTCCTTATAATATCTCTTTAAAGTGATATCTCTTTAAAGCGATGTCTCTTTTAGTGATGTCTCTTTATAATGATGCCTCTTTACAGCGATGTCTCTTTAAAGTGATGTCTGTTTAAGTGATGTCTCTTTAAAGTGATGTCTCTTTAAGTGATGTCTCTTTATTGTGATGGCTCTTTACAGTGATGTCTCTTTATAGTGATGTCTCTTTAGGTGATGTCTCTTTATAGTGATGTCTCTTTATAGTGATGTCTCTTTAAAGTGATATCTCTTTATAGTGATGTCTCCTTATAAGTATGCCTCTTTACAGCGATGCCTCTTTAAAGTGATGTCTCTTTAAGTGATGTCTCTTTAAAGTGATGTCTCTTTAAATTGATGTCTCTTTAAAGTGATGTGTCTTTATAGTGATGTCTCTTTATAGCGTTGTCTCTTAAAAGTGATGTGTCTTTATTGTGATGTCTCTTTATAGTGATGTCTCTTTATAGTTATGTCTCTTGAAGTGACGTCTCTTTATTGTGAATTATCTTTAATGTGATGTCTCTTTAAGTGATGTCTCTTTATAATGATGTGTCTTTAAAGTGATGCCTCTTTACAGTGATGTCTCTTAAATCTCATGTCTTTTTAAAGTGATGGCTCTTTATAGCGATGACTTTTTATAGCGATTTCTCTTTAAAAGTGATGTGTCTTTATAGTGATGTCTTTTTATAGTGATGTATTTTTATAGTGATGTCTCCTTATAGCGATGTCTCTTAAAAGTGATGTCTCTTTATTTTCGAAGTCTCTTTAAAGTGATGTGTCTTTAGAAGTGATCTTTCTTTAAGTGATGTCTCTTTATAGTGATGTCTCTTTAAGTGATGTCTCCTTATAATGTCTCTTTAAAGTGATATCTCTTTAAAGCGATGTCTCTTTTAGTGATGTCTCTTTAAACAGGATGTCTCTTTATAGTGATGTCTCTTTATAGCGATGTCTCTTTAAAGTGATGTGTCTTTAGAAGTGATGTCTCTTTAAGTGATGTCTCTTTATAGTGATGTCTCTTTAAGTGATGTCTCCTTATAATGTCTCTTTAAAGTGATGTCTCTTGTAGTGATGTCTCTTTATAGTGATGTCTCCTTATAATGATGCCTCTTTACAGCGATGCCTCTTTAAAGTGATGTCTCTTTATTGTGAAGTCTCTTTAAAGCGATGCCGCTTTATAGTGATATCTCTTTAAAGCGATGTCTCTTTATAGTGATGTCTCTTTATAGTGATGTCTCTTTAAGTGACGTCTCTTTAAGTGACGTCTCTTTATTGTGAATTCTCTTTAAATGAAGTCTCTTTAAGTGATGTGTGTTTATAGTGATGTCTCTTTAAGTGATGTCTCTTTATAGTGATGTCTCTTGAAGTGATGTCTCTTTACAGCGATGCCTCTTTAAAGTGATGTCTCTTTAAATTGATGTCTCTTTAAGTGATGTCTCTTTATTTGAGAGGTCTCTTTATAGCGATATCTCTTTAAAGCGATGTCTCTTTATAGTGATGTCTCTTTATGGTGATATCCCCTTATAATGATGCCTCTTTACAGCGATGCCTCTTTAAAGTGATGTCTCTTTAAATTGATGTCTCTTTAAGCGATGTCTCTTTATATGAGAAGTCTCTTTAAGGTGATGTCTCTTTAAGTGATGTATCTTTATTGTGAAGTCTCTTTAAAGTGATGTCTTTTTATAGTGAGGTCTCTTTACGTGATGTCTATTTAAAGTGATGTCTCTTTAAGTGATTTGTGTATATAGTGATGTCTTTTTATAGTGACGTCTCCTTATAGCGATGTCTCTTAAAAGTGATGTCTCTTTATAGTGATGTCTCTTTAGAAGTGATGTCTCTTTATAGTGATGAATCTTTATAGTTATGTCTCTTTATAGTGATGAATCTTTATACTGATGTCTCTTTATAGTGATGAATCTTTATAGTGATGTCTCTTTATAGTGATGTCTCCTTATAGTGATGCCTCTTTACAGCGATGCCTCTTCAAAGTGATGTCTCTTTAAGTGACGTCTCTTTAAGTGATGTCTCTTTATAGTGATTTCTCTTTAAGTGATGTCTCCTTATAATGTCTCTTTAAAGCGATATCTCTTTAAAGCGATGTCTCTTAAAAGTGATGTCTATTTATTTGCGAAGTCTCTTTAAAGTGATGTGTCTTTAGAAGTGATGTCTCTTTAAGTGATGTCTCTTTATAGTGATGTCTCTTTAAGTGATGTCTCCTTATAATGTCTCTTTAAAGCGATATCTCTTTAAAGCGATGTCTCTTTTAGTGATGTCTCTTTATAGTGATGTCTCCTTATAGTGATACCTCTTTACAGCGATGCCTCTTCAAAGTGATGTCTCTTTAAGTGTTGTCTCTTTAAAGTGATGTCTCTTTAAAAGTGATGTCTCCTTAAGTGACGTCTCTTTATTGTGAATTCTCTTTAAAGTTATGTCTCTTTAAGTGATGTGTCTTCATAGTGATGTCTCTTTAAGTGATGTCTCTTTATTGTGAAGTCTCCTTGAAGTGATGTCTCTTTATAGTGATGTCTCTTTATAGTAATGTCTCCTTACAATGATGCCTCTTTACAGCGATGCGTCTTTAAAGTGATGTCTCTTTAAATTGATGTCTCTTTAAGTTATCTCTTTATTTGCGAAGTCTCTTTAAAGTGATGTGTCTTTAGAAGTGATGTCTCTTTAAGTGATGTTTCTTTATAGTGATGTCTCTTTAAGTGATGTCTCCTTATAATGTCTCTTTAAATTGATATCTCTTTAAAGCGATGTCTCTTTTAGTGATGTCTCTTTATAATGATGCCTCTTTACAGCGATGTCTCTTTAAAGTGATGTCTCTTTAAATTGATGTCTCTTTAAGTGATCTCTTTATTTGCGAAGTCTCTTTAAAGTGTTGTGTCTTTAGAAGTGATGTCTCTTTAAGTGATGTCTCTTTATAGTGATGTCTCTTTAAGCGACGTCTCATTATAATGTCTCTTTAAAGTGATATCTCTTTAAAGCGATGTCTCTTTTAGTGATGTCTCTTTATAATGATGCCTCTTTACAGCGATGTCTCTTTAAAGTGATGTCTGTTTAAGTGATGTCTCTTTAAAGTGATGTCTCTTTAAGTGATGTCTCTTTATTGTGATGGCTCTTTACAGTGATGTCTCTTTATAGTGATGTCTCTTTAGGTGATGTCTCTTTATAGTGATGTCTCTTTATAGTGATGTCTCTTTAAAGTGATATCTCTTTATAGTGATGTCTCCTTATAAGTATGCCTCTTTACAGCGATGCCTCTTTAAAGTGATGTCTCTTTAAGTGATGTCTCTTTAAAGTGATGTCTCTTTAAATTGATGTCTCTTTAAAGTGATGTGTCTTTATAGTGATGTCTCTTTATAGCGTTGTCTCTTAAAAGTGATGTGTCTTTATTGTGATGTCTCTTTATAGTGATGTCTCTTTATAGTTATGTCTCTTGAAGTGACGTCTCTTTATTGTGAATTATCTTTAATGTGATGTCTCTTTAAGTGATGTCTCTTTATAATGATGTGTCTTTAAAGTGATGCCTCTTTACAGTGATGTCTCTTAAATCTCATGTCTTTTTAAAGTGATGGCTCTTTATAGCGATGACTTTTTATAGCGATTTCTCTTTAAAAGTGATGTGTCTTTATAGTGATGTCTTTTTATAGTGATGTATTTTTATAGTGATGTCTCCTTATAGCGATGTCTCTTAAAAGTGATGTCTCTTTATTTTCGAAGTCTCTTTAAAGTGATGTGTCTTTAGAAGTGATCTTTCTTTAAGTGATGTCTCTTTATAGTGATGTCTCTTTAAGTGATGTCTCCTTATAATGTCTCTTTAAAGTGATATCTCTTTAAAGCGATGTCTCTTTTAGTGATGTCTCTTTAAACAGGATGTCTCTTTATAGTGATGTCTCTTTATAGCGATGTCTCTTTAAAGTGATGTGTCTTTAGAAGTGATGTCTCTTTAAGTGATGTCTCTTTATAGTGATGTCTCTTTAAGTGATGTCTCCTTATAATGTCTCTTTAAAGTGATGTCTCTTGTAGTGATGTCTCTTTATAGTGATGTCTCCTTATAATGATGCCTCTTTACAGCGATGCCTCTTTAAAGTGATGTCTCTTTATTGTGAAGTCTCTTTAAAGCGATGCCGCTTTATAGTGATATCTCTTTAAAGCGATGTCTCTTTATAGTGATGTCTCTTTATAGTGATGTCTCTTTAAGTGACGTCTCTTTAAGTGACGTCTCTTTATTGTGAATTCTTTTTAAATGAAGTCTCTTTAAGTGATGTGTGTTTATAGTGATGTCTCTTTAAGTGATGTCTCTTTATAGTGATGTCTCTTGAAGTGATGTCTCTTTAAAGTGATGTCTCTTTAAGTGATGTCTCCTTATAATGATGCCTCTTTACAGCGATGCCTCTTTAAAGTGATGTCTCTTTAAGTGAAGTCTCTTTATTGTGATGTCTCTTTAAAGTGATGTCTCTTTAAGTGATGTATCTTTATTGTGAAGTCTCTTTAAAGTGATGTCTTTTTATAGTGAGGTCTCTTTACGTGATGTCTATTTAAAGTGATGTCTCTTTAAGTGATGTGTGTTTGTAGTGATGTCTCTATATAGTGATGTCTTTTTATAGTGACGTCTCCTTATAGCTATGTCTCTTAAAAGTGATGTCTTTTTATAGTGATGTCTCTTTAGAAGTGATGTCTCTTTATAGTGATGTCTCCTTATAATGATGCCTCTTTACAGCGATGCCTCTTTAAAGTGATGTCTCTTTAAATTGATGTCTCTTTAAATTGATGTCTCTTTAAGTGATGTCTCTTTATAGTGATGTCTCTTTATAGTGATATCTCCTTATAATGATGCCTCTTTAAAGCGATGCCTCTTTAAAGTGATGTCTCTTTAAATTGATGTCTCTTTAAGCGTTGTCTCTTTATATGAGAAGTCTCTTTAAGGTGATGTCTCTTTAAGTGATGTCTCTTTATAGTGATGTCTCTTTAAGTGATGTCTCCTTATAATGATGCCTCTTTACATAGATGCCTCTTTAAAGTGATGTCTCTTTAAGTGATGTATCTTTATTGTGAAGTCTCTTTAAAGTGATGTCTATTTATAGTGACGTCTCTTTAAGTGATTTGTGTATATAGTGATGTCTTTTTATAGTGACGTCTCCTTATAGCGATGTCTCTTAAAAGTGATGTCTCTTTATAGTGATGTCTCTTTAGAAGTGATGTGTCTTTATAGTGATGAATCTTTATAGTGATGTCTCTTTATAGTGATGAATCTTTATACTGATGTCTCTTTATAGTGATGAATCTTTATAGTGATGTCTCTTTAAAAGTGATGTCTCTTTATAGCGATGTCTCTTTAAAGTGTTGCCTCTTTATAGTGATGTCTCTTTATTGTGATGTCTCCTTAAAGCGATGTCTCTTTATAGTGATGTCTCTTTATAGTGATGTCTCCTTATAATGATGCTTTTTACAGCGATGCCTCTTTAAAGTGTTGTCTCTTTAAGTGATGTCTCTTTGAAGGGTTGTCTCTTTAAGTGATTTCTCCTTATAGTGATGTCTCTTTACAGTGATGTCTCCTTATAATGTTGCCTCTTTACAGCGATGCCTCTTTATAGTGATGTCTCTTTAAAGTGATGTCTCCTTAAGTGACCTCTCTTTATTGTGAATTCTCTTTAAAGTGATGTGTCTTTAAGTGATGTGTGTTTATGGTGATGTCTCTTTAAGTGATGTCTCTTTATTGTGAAGTCTCTTTGAATTGATGTCTCTTTATAGTGATGTCTCTTTATAGTGATGTCTCCTTACAATGATGCCTCTTTACAGCGATGCCTCTTTAAAGTGATGTCCCTTTAAATTGATGTCTCTTTAAGTGATGTCTCTTTATTTGAGAAGTCTCTTTATAGTGATATCTCTTTAAAGCGATGTCTCTTTAAAAGTGATGTGTCTTTATAGTGATGTCATTTTATAGTGATGTATTTTTATAGTGATATGTCCTTATTGCGATGTCTCTTATAAGTGATGTCTCTTTATTTGCGAAGTCTCTTTAAAGTGATGTGTCTTTAGAAGTGATGTCTCTTTAAGTGATGTCTCTTTATAGTGATGTCTCTTTAAGTGATGTCTCCTTATAATGTCTCTTTAAAGTGATGTCTCTTTTAGTGATGTCTCTTTATAGTGATGTCTCCTTATAATGATGCCTCTTTACAGCGATGCCTCTTTAAAGTGATGTCTCTTTATTGTGAAGTCTCTTTAAAGCGATGCCGCTTTATAGTGATATCTCTTTAAAGCGATGTCTCTTTATAGTGATGTCTCTTTATAGTGATGTCTCTTTATAGTGATGTCTCTTTAAAGTGATGTCTCTTTAAGTGATGTATCTTTATTGTGAAGTCTCTTTAAAGTGATGTCTTTTTATAGTGAGGTCTCTTTACGTGATGTCTATTTAAAGTGATGTCTCTTTAAGTGATGTGTGTTTGTAGTGATGTCTCTATATAGTGATGTCTTTTTATAGTGACGTCTCCTTATAGCGAAGTCTCTTAAAAGTGATGTCTTTTTATAGTGATGTCTCTTTAGAAGTGATGTCTCTTTATAGTGATGTCTCCTTATAATGATGCCTCTTTACAGCGATGCCTCTTTAAAGTGATGTCTCTTTAAATTGATGTCTCTTTAAGTGATGTCTCTTTATAGTGATGTCTCTTTATAATGATGTCTCCTTATAATGATGCCTCTTTACAGCGATGCCTCTTTAAAGTGATGTCTCTTTAAATTGATGTCTCTTTAAGTGATGTCTCTTTATTTGAGAGGTCTCTTTATAGTGATATCTCTTTAAAGCGATGTCTCTTTATAGTGATGTCTCTTTATGGTGATATCTCCTTATAATGATGCCTCTTTACAGCGATGCCTCTTTAAAGTGATGTCTCTTTAAATTGATGTCTCTTTAAGCGATGTCTCTTTATATGAGAAGTCTCTTTAAGGTGATGTCTCTTTAAGTGATGTATCTTTATTGTGAAGTCTCTTTAAAGTGATGTCTTTTTATAGTGAGGTCTCTTTACGTGATGTCTATTTAAAGTGATGTCTCTTTAAGTGATTTGTGTATATAGTGATGTCTTTTTATAGTGACGTCTCCTTATAGCGATGTCTCTTAAAAGTGATGTCTCTTTATAGTGATGTCTCTTTAGAAGTGATGTCTCTTTATAGTGATGAATCTTTATAGTTATGTCTCTTTATAGTGATGAATCTTTATACTGATGTCTCTTTATAGTGATGAATCTTTATAGTGATGTCTCTTTATAGTGATGTCTCCTTATAGTGATGCCTCTTTACAGCGATGCCTCTTCAAAGTGATGTCTCTTTAAGTGACGTCTCTTTAAGTGATGTCTCTTTATAGTGATGTCTCTTTAAGTGATGTCTCCTTATAATGTCTCTTTAAAGCGATATCTCTTTAAAGCGATGTCTCTTAAAAGTGATGTCTATTTATTTGCGAAGTCTCTTTAAAGTGATGTGTCTTTAGAAGTGATGTCTCTTTAAGTGATGTCTCTTTATAGTGATGTCTCTTTAAGTGATGTCTCCTTATAATGTCTCTTTAAAGCGATATCTCTTTAAAGCGATGTCTCTTTTAGTGATGTCTCTTTATAGTGATGTCTCCTTATAGTGATACCTCTTTACAGCGATGCCTCTTCAAAGTGATGTCTCTTTAAGTGTTGTCTCTTTAAAGTGATGTCTCTTTAAAAGTGATGTCTCCTTAAGTGACGTCTCTTTATTGTGAATTCTCTTTAAAGTTATGTCTCTTTAAGTGATGTGTCTTCATAGTGATGTCTCTTTAAGTGATGTCTCTTTATTGTGAAGTCTCCTTGAAGTGATGTCTCTTTATAGTGATGTCTCTTTATAGTGATGTCTCCTTACAATGATGCCTCTTTACAGCGATGCGTCTTAAAAGTGATGTCTCTTTAAATTGATGTCTCTTTAAGTTATCTCTTTATTTGCGAAGTCTCTTTAAAGTGATGTGTCTTTAGAAGTGATGTCTCTTTAAGTGATGTTTCTTTATAGTGATGTCTCTTTAAGTGATGTCTCCTTATAATGTCTCTTTAAATTGATATCTCTTTAAAGCGATGTCTCTTTTAGTGATGTCTCTTTATAATGATGCCTCTTTACAGCGATGTCTCTTTAAAGTGATGTCTCTTTAAATTGATGTCTCTTTAAGTGATCTCTTTATTTGCGAAGTCTCTTTAAAGTGTTGTGTCTTTAGAAGTGATGTCTCTTTAAGTGATGTCTCTTTATAGTGATGTCTCTTTAAGCGACGTCTCCTTATAATGTCTCTTTAAAGTGATATCTCTTTAAAGCGATGTCTCTTTTAGTGATGTCTCTTTATAATGATGCCTCTTTACAGCGATGTCTCTTTAAAGTGATGTCTGTTTAAGTGATGTCTCTTTAAAGTGATGTCTCTTTAAGTGATGTCTCTTTATTGTGATGGCTCTTTACAGTGATGTCTCTTTATAGTGATGTCTCTTTAGGTGATGTCTCTTTATAGTGATGTCTCTTTATAGTGATGTCTCTTTAAAGTGATATCTCTTTATAGTGATGTCTCCTTATAAGTATGCCTCTTTACAGCGATGCCTCTTTAAAGTGATGTCTCTTTAAGTGATGTCTCTTTAAAGTGATGTCTCTTTAAATTGATGTCTCTTTAAAGTGATGTGTCTTTATAGTGATGTCTCTTTATAGCGTTGTCTCTTAAAAGTGATGTGTCTTTATTGTGATGTCTCTTTATAGTGATGTCTCTTTATAGTTATGTCTCTTGAAGTGACGTCTCTTTATTGTGAATTATCTTTAATGTGATGTCTCTTTAAGTGATGTCTCTTTATAATGATGTGTCTTTAAAGTGATGCCTCTTTACAGTGATGTCTCTTAAATCTCATGTCTTTTTAAAGTGATGGCTCTTTATAGCGATGACTTTTTATAGCGATTTCTCTTTAAAAGTGATGTGTCTTTATAGTGATGTCTTTTTATAGTGATGTATTTTTGTAGTGATGTCTCCTTATAGCGATGTCTCTTAAAAGTGATGTCTATTTATTTGCGAAGTCTCTTTAAAGTGATGTGTCTTTAGAAGTGATGTCTCTTTAAGTGATGTCTCTTTATAGTGATGTCTCTTTATAGTGATGTCTCCTTATAGTGATGCCTCTTTACAGCGATGCCTCTTCAAAGTGATGTCTCTTTAAGTGTTGTCTCTTTAAAGTGATGTCTCTTTAAAGTGATGTCTCTTTACAGTGATGTCTCTTTAGAGTGATGTCTCTTTATAGTGATGTCTCTTTACAGTGATGCCTCTTCATAGCGATGTCTATTTATAGCGATGTCTCTTTATAGTGATGCCTCTTCATAGCGATGTCTCTTTATAGTGATGCCTTTTCATAGCGATGTCTCTTTAAAGTGATGTCTGTTTAAAGTGATGTCTCTTTATAGTGATGCCTCTTTAAATAAATGTCTATTTATAATGATTTCTCTTTAAAGTGATGTCTCTTTATAGTGATGCCTCTTTAAATAAATGTCTCTTTATAATGATGTCTCTTTAAAGTGATGTCTCTTTATAGTGATGCCTCTTTAAATAAATGTCTCTTTATAATGATGTCTCTTTAAAGTGATGTCTCTTTATAGTGATGCCTCTTTACAGTGATGCCTCTTTATAGCGATGTCTCTTTAAATTGCTGTGTCTTCATAGTGATGTCTCTTTAAAGTGATGTCTCTTCACAGTGATATCTCTTAAATCTTATGTCTCTTTAAATTGATGCCTCTTTATAGCGATGTCTCTTTATAGCGATGTCTCTTTAAAAGTGATATGCCTTTATAGTGATGCCTTTTTTAGTGATGTATTTTTATAGTGATGTCTCCTTATAGCGATGTCTCTTAAAAGTGATGTCTCTTTATTTGCGAAGTCTCTTTAAAGTGATGTGTCTTTAGAAGTGATGTCTCTTTAAGTGATGTCTCTTTATAGTGATGTCACTTTAAGTGATGTCTCCTTATAATGATGCCTCTTCACAGCGATGTCCCTTTAAAGTGATGTCTGTTTAAGTGATGTCTCTTTAAAGTGATGTCTCTTTAAGTGATGTCTCTTTATTGTGATGTCTCTCTACAGTGATATCTCTTTGAAGCGATGTCTCTTTTAGTGATGTCTCCTTATAATGATGCCTCTTTACAGCGATGCCTCTTTAAAGTGATGCCTGTTTAAGTGATGTCTTTTTAAAGTGATGTCTGTTTAAGTGATGTCTCTTTATTGTGAAGTCTCTTTAAAGCGATGCCTCTTTATAGTGATATCTCTTTAAAGCGATGTCCCTTTATAGTGATGTCTCTTTATATTGATGTCTTTTTAAGTGACGTTTCTTTATTGTGAATTTTCTTTAAAGTGAAGTCTCTTTAAGTTATGTGTGTTTATATTGATGTCTCTTTAAGTGATGTCTCTTTATTGTGAAGTCTCTTTGAAGTGATGTCTCTTTATAGTGATGTCTCTTTATAGTGATGTCTCCTTACAATGATGCCTCTTTACAGGGATGCCTCTTTAAAGTGATGTCTCTTTAAATTGATGTCTCTTTAAGTGATGTCTCTTTATTTGAGAAGTCTCTTTATAGTGATATCTCTTTAAAGCGATGTCTCTTTATAGTGATGTCTCATATAGTGATGTCTCCTTATAATGATGACTCTTTACAGCGATGCCTCTTTTAAGTGATGTCTCTTTAAATTGATGTCTCTTTAAGTGATCTCTTTATTTGCGAAGTCTCTTTAAAGTGATGTGTCTTTAGAAGTGATGTCTCTTTAAGTGATGTCTCTTTATAGTGATGTCTCTTTAAGTGATGTCTCCTTATAATGTCTCTTTAAAGTGATATCTCTTTAAAGCGATGTCTCTTTTAGTGATGTCTCTTTATATTGATGTCTCCTTATAATGATACCTCTTTACAGCGATGTCTCTTTAAAGTGATGTCTGTTTAAGTGATGTCTCTTTAAAGTGATGTCTCTTTAAAGTGATGTCTCTTTAAGTGATGTATCTTTATTGTGATGTGTCTTTACAGTGATGTCTCTTTATAGTGATGTCTCTTTATAGTGATGTCTCTTTAAGTGATGTCTCTTTATAGTGTTGTCTCTTTGTAGTGATGTCTATTTGAAGTGATGACTTTTTATAGTGATGCTTCTTTAAAGTGACGTCTCTTTACAGTGATGTCTCTTTATAGTGATGTCTATTTGAAGTGATGTCTCTTTATAGCGATGTCTCTTTAAAGTGATGTCTATTTAAAGTGATGTCTCTTTATAGTGATTTCTCCTTATAATGATGCCTCTTTACAGCGATGCCTATTTAAAGTGATGTCTTTTTAAGTGATGTCTCTTTAAAGTGATGTCTCTTTATAGTGATGTCTCTTTAAGTGACGTCTCTTTATTGTGAATTCTCTTTAAAGTGATGTCTCTTTAAGTGATGTGTGTTTATAGTGATGTCTCTTTAAGTGATGTCTCTTTATTGTGAAGTCTCTTTGAAGTGATGTCTCTTTATAATGATGTCTCTTTATAGTGATGTCTCCTTACAATGATGCCTTTTTACAGCGATGCCTCTTCAAAGTGATGTCTCTTTAAGTGATGTCTCCTTAAGTGACGTCTCTTTATTGTGAATTCTCTTTAAATTGATGTCTCTTTATAATGATGTCTCTTTATAGTGATGTCTCCTTACAATGATGCCTCTTTACAGCGATGCCTCTTCAAAGTGATGTCTCTTTAAATTGATGTCTGTTTAAGTGATGTCTCTTCATTGTGAAGTCTCTTTAAAGCGATGCCTCTTTATAGTGATGTCTCTTTAAGTGACGTTTCTTTATTGTGAATTCTCTTTGAAGTTTTGTCTCTTTAAGTGATGTGTGTTCATAGTGATGTCTCTTTAAGTGATGTCTCTTTATAGTGATGTCTCTTTATACTGATGTCTCCTTATAATGATGCCTCTTTACAGCGATGCCTCTTTAAAGTGATGTCTCTTTAAGTGGTGTTTCTTCAAAGAGATGTCCCTTTAAACTGATGTCTCTTCATTGTGATGTCTCTTTAAAGTGATGTCTCTTTAAGTGGCGTCTCTTTATTGTGAATTCTCTTTAAAGTGATGTCTCTTTAAGTGATGTCTCTATATAGTGATGTCTTTTTATAGTGATGTCTCTTTATAGTGATGTCTCTTTAAAGCGATGCCTCTTTATAGTGATGTCTCTTTAAAGTGTTGTCTCTTTAAGTGATGTCTCTTTGAAGTGATGTCTCTTTAAGTGATGTCTCTTTATAGTGATGTCTCTTTACAGTGATGTCTCCTTATAATGTTACCTCTTTACAGCGATGCCTCTTTAAAGTGATGTCTCTTTAAAGTGATGTCTCTTTATAGTGATGTCTCTTTATAGTGATGTCTCCTTACAATGATGCCTCTTTACAGCAATACCTCTTTAAAGTGATGTCTCTTTAAGTGACGTCTCTTTATTGTGAATTCTCTTTAAAGTTATGTCTCTTTAAGTGATGTGTGTTCATAGTGATGTCTCTTTAAGTGATGTCTCTTTATTGTGAAGTCTCTTTGAAGTGATGTCTCTTTATAGTGATGTTTCTTTACAGTGATGTCTCCTTACAATGATGCCTCTTTACAGCGATGCGTCCTTAAAGTTATGTCTCTTTAAATTGATGTCTCTTTAAGTGATCTCTTTATTTGCGAAGTCTCTTTAAAAGTGATGTGTCTTTATAGTGATGTCTTTTTATAGTGATGTATTTTTGTAGTGATGTCTCCTTATAGCGATGTCTCTTAAAAGTGATGTGTCTTTAATTGCGAAGTCTCTTTAAAGTGATGTGTCTTTAGAAGTGATGTCTCTTTAAGTGATGTCTCTTTATAGTGATGTCTCTTTAAGTGATGTCTCCTTATAATGTCTCTTTAAAGCGATATCTCCTTAAAGCGATGTCTCTTTTAGTGATCTCTCTTCATAGTGATGTCTCCTTATAATCATGCCTCTTTACAGCGATGCCTCTTTAAAGTGATGTCTTTTTAAGTGATGTCTCTTTAAAGCGATGTCTCTTTAAAGTGATGTCTCTTTAAGTGATGTCTCCTCATTGTGAAGTCTCTTTAAAGCGATGCCTCTTTATAGTGATGTCTCTTTAAGTGACGTCTCTTTACTGTGAATTCTCTTTAAAGTGATGTCTCTTTAAGCGATGTTTGTTTATAGTGATGTCTCTTTAAGTGATGTCTCTTTATTGTGAAGTCTCTTTGAAGTGATGTCTCCTAATAGTGATGTCTCTTTATAGTGATGTCTCCTTACAATGATGCCTCTTTACAGCGATGCCTCTTTAAAGTGATGTCTCTTTAAAGTGATGTCTCCTTAACTGACATCTCTTTATTGTGAATTCTCTTTAAAGTGATATCTCTTTAAGTGATGTCTCTTTATTGTGATGTCTCTTTATAGTGATGTCTCCTTACAATGATGACTCTTTACAGCGATGCCTCTTTAAAGTGATGTCTCTTTAAATTGATGTCTCTTTAAGTGATGTCTCTTTATAGTGATGTCTCTTTAAGTGATGTCTCCTTATAATGTCTCTTTAAACTGATATCTCTTTAAAGCGATGTCTCTTTAAGTGGTGTTTCTTCAAAGAGATGTCCCTTTAAACTGATGTCCCTTCATTGCGATGTCTCTTTAAAGTGATGTCTCTTTAAGTGGCGTCTCTTTATTGTGAATTCTCTTTAAAGTGATGTCTCTTTAAGTGGCGTCTATTTATTGTGATGTCTCTTTAAAGTGATGTCTCATTAAGTGATGTATGTTTATTGTGATGTCTCTATATAGTGATGTCTTTTTATAGTGATGTCTCTTTATAGTGATGTCTCTTTAAACCGATGCCTCTTTATAGTCATGTCTCTTTATAGTGATGTCTCTTTAAAGCGATGCCTCTTTATAGTGATGTCTCTTTAAAGTAATGTCTCCTTATGATGATGCTTCTTTACAGCGATGCCTCTTTAAAGTGTTGTCTCTTTAAGTGATGTCTCTTTGAAGTGATGTCTCTTTAAGTGATGTCTCTTTATAGTGATGTCTCTTTACAGTGATGTCTCCTTATAATGTTGCCTCTTTACAGCGATGCCTCTTTAAAGTGATGTCTCTTTAAAGTGATGTCTCTTTATAGTGATGTCTCTTTATAGTGATGTCTCCTTACAATGATGCCTCTTTACAGCAATACCTCTTTACAGCGATGTCTCTTTAAAGTGATGTCTGTTTAATTGATGTCTCTTTAAAGTGATGTCTCTTTAAAGTGATGTCTCTTTAAGTGATGTCTCTTTACAGTGATGTCTCTTTATAGTGATGTCTATTTGAAGTGATGTCTCTTTATAGTGATGTCTCTTTAAAGTGATGTCTCTTTACAGTGATGTCTCTTTATAGTGATGTCTCTTTATAGTGATGTCTCTTTAAGTGATGTCTCTTTATAGTGATGTCTCTTTATAGCGATGTCTATTTATAGCGATGTCTCTTTATAGTGATGCCTCTTTATAGCGATGTCTCTTTATGGTGATGCCTCTTTATAGCGATGTCTCTTTATAGTGATGTCTATTTAAAGTGATGTCTCTTTATAGTGATGCCTCTTCAAATTGATGTCTCTTTATAATGATGTCTCTTTAAAGTGATGTCTCTTTATAGTGATGCCTCTTTACAGTGATGCCTCTTTATAGTGATGCCTCTTTATAGCGATGTCTCTTTAAATTGCTGTGTCTTCATAGTGATGTCTCTTTATAGTGATTTCTCCTTATAATGATGCCTCTTTACAGCGATGCCTCTTTAAAGTGATGTCTGTTTAAGTGATGTCTCTTTAAAGTGATGTCTCTTTAAGTGACGTCTCTTTATTGTGAATTCTCTTTAAAGTGATGTGTGTTTATAGTGATGTCTCTTTATGTGATGTCTCTTTATTGTGAAGTCTCTTTGAAGTGATGTCTCTTTATAATGATGTCTCTTTATAGTGATGTCTCCCTACAATGATGCCTCTTTACAGCGATGCCTCTTCAAAGTGATGTCTCTTTAAGTGATGTCTCTTTCAAGTGATGTCTCTTTAAAGTGATGTCTCCTTAAGTGACGTCTCTTTATTGTGAATTCTCTTTAAAGTGATGTCTCTTTATAGTGATGACTCTTTAAGTGACGTTTCTTTATTGTGAATTCTCTTTGAAGTTTTGTCTCTTTAAGTGATGTGTGTTCATAGTGATGTCTCTTTAAGTGATGTCTCTTTATAGTGATGTCTGTTTATACTGATGTCTCCTTGTAATGATGCCTCTTTACAGCGATGCCTCTTTAAAGTGATGTCTCTTTAAGTGGTGTTTCTTCAAAGAGATGTCCCTTTAAACTGATGTCTCTTCATTGTGATGTCTCTTTAAAGTGATGTCTCTTTAAGTGGCGTCTCTTTATTGTGAATTCTCTTTAAAGTGATGTCTCTTTAAGTGGCGTCTATTTATTGTGATGTCTCTTTAAAGTGATGTCTCTTTAAGTGATGTGTGTTTATAGTGATGTCTCTATATAGTGATGTCTTTTTATAGTTATGTCTCTTTATAGTGATGTCTCTTTAAAGCGATGCCTCTTTATAGCCATGTCTCTTTATAGTGATGTCTCTTTAAAGCGATGCCTCTTTATAGTGATGTCTCTTTAAGTGATGTCTCTTTGAAGTGATGTCTCTTTAAAGTGATGTCTCTTTGAAGTGATGTCTCTTTAAGTGATGTCTCTTTATAGTGATGTCTCTTTACAGTGATGTCTCCTTATAATGTTGCCTCTTTACAGCGATGCCTCTTTAAATTGATGTCTCTTTAAAGTGATGTCTCTTTATAGTGATGTCTCTTTAAGTGATGTCTCTTTGAAGTGATGTCTCTTTAAGTGATGTCTCTTTAAAGTGATGTCTCTTTACAGTGATGTCTCCTTATAATGTTGCCTCTTTACAGTGATGCCTCTTTAAAGTGATGTCTCTTTAAAGTGATGTCTCTTTATAGTGATGTCTCTTTATAGTGATGTCTCCTTACAATGATGCCTCTTTACAGCAATACCTCTTTAAAGTGATGTCTCTTTAAGTGACGTCTCTTTATTGTGAATTCTCTTTAAAGTTATGTCTCTTTAAGTGATGTGTGTTCATAGTGATGTCTCTTTAAGTGATGTCTCTTTATAGTGATGTGTCTTTACAGTGATGTCTCCTTACAATGATGCCTCTTTACAGCGATGCGTCCTTAAAGTTATGTCTCTTTAAATTGATGTCTCTTTAAGTGATCTCTTTATTTGCGAAGTCTCTTTAAAAGTGATGTGTCTTTATAGTGATGTCTTTTTATAGTGATGTATTTTTGTAGTGATGTCTCCTTATAGCGATGTCTCTTAAAAGTGATGTGTCTTTAATTGCGAAGTCTCTTTAAAGTGATGTGTCTTTAGAAGTGATGTCTCTTTAAGTGATGTCTCTTTATAGTGATGTCTCTTTAAGTGATGTCTCCTTATAATGTCTCTTTAAAGCGATATCTCCTTAAAGCGATGTCTCTTTTAGTGATCTCTCTTCATAGTGATGTCTCCTTATAATCATGTCTCTTTACAGCGATGCCTCTTTAAAGTGATGTCTTTTTAAGTGATGTCTCTTTAAAGCGATGTCTCTTTAAAGTGATGTCTCTTTAAGTGATGTCTCCTCATTGTGAAGTCTCTTTAAAGCGATGCCTCTTTATAGTGATGTCTCTTTAAGTGACGTCTCTTTACTGTGAATTCTCTTTAAAGTGATGTCTCTTTAAGCGATGTTTGTTTATAGTGATGTCTCTTTAAGTGATGTCTCTTTATTGTGAAGTCTCTTTGAAGTGATGTCTCTTAATAGTGATGTCTCTTTATAGTGATGTCTCCTTACAATGATGCCTCTTTACAGCGATGCCTCTTTAAAGTGATGTCTCTTTAAGTGATGTCTCTTTAAAGTGATGTCTCCTTAACTGACATCTCTTTATTGTGAATTCTCTTTAAAGTGATGTCTCTTTAAGTGATGTGTGTTCATAGTGATGCCTCTTTAAGTGATGTCTCTTTATTGTGATGTCTCTTTATAGTGATGTCTCCTTACAATGATGACTCTTTACAGCGATGCCTCTTTAAAGTGATGTCTCTTTAAATTGATGTCTCTTTAAGTGATCTCTTTATTTGCGAAGTCTCTTTACAGTGATGTGTCTTTAGAAGTGATGTCTCTTTAAGTGATGTCTCTTTATAGTGATGTCTCTTTAAGTGATGTCTCCTTATAATGTCTCTTTAAAGTGATATCTCTTTAAAGCGATGTCTCTTTTAGTGATCTCTCTTCATAGTGATGTCTCCTTATAATCATGTCTCTTTACAGCGATGCCTCTTTAAAGTGATGTCTTTTTAAGTGATGTCTCTTTAAAGCGATGTCTCTTTAAAGTGATGTCTCTTTAAGTGATGTCTCCTCATTGTGAAGTCTCTTTAAAGCGATGCCTCTTTATAGTGATGTCTCTTTAAGTGACGTCTCTTTACTGTGAATTCTCTTTAAAGTGATGTCTCTTTAAGCGATGTTTGTTTATAGTGATGTCTCTTTAAGTGATGTCTCTTTATTGTGAAGTCTCTTTGAAGTGATGTCTCTTAATATTGATGTCTCTTTATAGTGATGTCTCCTTACAATGATGCCTCTTTACAGCGATGCCTCTTTAAAGTGATGTCTCTTTAAGTGATGTCTCTTTAAAGTGATGTCTCCTTAACTGACATCTCTTTATTGTGAATTCTCTTTAAAGTGATGTCTCTTTAAGTGATGTGTGTTCATAGTGATGCCTCTTTAAGTGATGTCTCTTTATTGTGATGTCTCTTTATAGTGATGTCTCCTTACAATGATGACTCTTTACAGCGATGCCTCTTTAAAGTGATGTCTCTTTAAATTGATGTCTCTTTAAGTGATCTCTTTATTTGCGAAGTCTCTTTACAGTGATGTGTCTTTAGAAGTGATGTCTCTTTAAGTGATGTCTCTTTATAGTGATGTCTCTTTAAGTGATGTCTCCTTATAATGTCTCTTTAAAGTGATATCTCTTTAAAGCGATGTCTCTTTTAGTGATGTCTCTTTATAGTGATGTCTCCTTATAATGATGCCTCTTTACAGCGATGTCTCTTTAAAGTGATGTCTGTTTAATTGATGTCTCTTTAAAGTGATGTCTCTTTAAAGTGATGTCTCTTTAAGTGATGTCTCTTTACAGTGATGTCTCTTTATAGTGATGTCTTTTTGAAGTGATGTCTCTTTATAGTGATGTCTCTTTAAAGTGATGTCTCTTTACAGTGATGTCTCTTTATAGTGATGTCTCTTTATAGTGATGTCTATTTGAAGTGATGTCTCTTTATAGTGATGTCTCTTTAAAGTGATGTCTCTTTACAGTGATGTCTCTTTATAGTGATGTCTCTTTATAGTGATGTCTCTTTAAGTGATGTCTATTTATAGTGATGTCTCTTTATAGCGATGTCTATTTATAGCGATGTCTCTTTATAGTGATGCCTCTTTATAGCGATGTCTCTTTATGGTGATGCCTCTTTATAGCGATGTCTCTTTATAGTGATGTCTATTTAAAGTGATGTCTCTTTATAGTGATGCCTCTTTAAATTGATGTCTCTTTATAATGATGTCTCTTTAAAGTGATGTCTCTTTATAGTGATGCCTCTTTACAGTGATGCCTCTTTATAGTGATGCCTCTTTATAGCGATGTCTCTTTAAATTGCTGTGTCTTCATAGTGATGTCTCTTTATAGTGATTTCTCCTTATAATGATGCCTCTTTACAGCGATGCCTCTTTAAAGTGATGTCTGTTTAAGTGATGTCTCTTTAAAGTGATGTCTCTTTAAGTGACGTGTCTTTATTGTGAATTCTCTTTAAAGTGATGTGTGTTTATAGTGATGTCTCTTTAAGTGATGTATCTTTATTGTGAAGTCTCTTTGAAGTGATGTCTCTTTATAATGATGTCTCTTTATAGTGATGTCTCCTTACAATGATGCCTCTTTACAGCGATGCCTCTTCAAAGTGATGTCTCTTTAAGTGATGTCTCTTTAAAGTGATGTCTCTTTAAAGTGATGTCTTCTTAAGTGACGTCTCTTTATTGTGAATTCTCTTTAAAGTGATGTCTCTTTATAGTGATGTCTCTTTAAGTGACATTTCTTTATTGTGAATTCTCTTTGAAGTTTTGTCTCTTTAAGTGATGTGTGTTCATAGTGATGTCTCTTTAAGTGATGTCTCTTTATAGTGATGTCTCTTTATACTGATGTCTCCTTATAATGATGCCTCTTTACAGCGATGCCTCTTTAAAGTGATGTCTCTTTAAGTGGTGTTTCTTCAAAGAGATGTCCCTTTAAACTGATGTCTCTTCATTGTGATGTATCTTTAAAGTGATGTCTCTTTAAGTGGCGTCTCTTTATTGTGAATTCTCTTTAAAGTGATGTCTCTTTAAGTGGCGTCTATTTATTGTGATGTCTCTTTAAAGTGATGTCTCTTTAAGTGATGTGTGTTTATAGTGATGTCTCTATATAGTGATGTCTTTTTATAGTTATGTCTCTTTATAGTGATGTCTCTTTAAAGCGATGCCTCTTTATAGCCATGTCTCTTTATAGTGATGTCTCTTTAAAGCGATGCCTCTTTATAGTGATGTCTCTTTAAGTGATGTCTCTTTGAAGTGATGTCTCTTTAAAGTGATGTCTCTTTGAAGTGATGTCTCTTTAAGTGATGTCTCTTTATAGTGATGTCTCTTTACAGTGATGTCTCCTTATAATGTTGCCTCTTTACAGCGATGCCTCTTTAAATTGATGTCTCTTTAAAGTGATGTCTCTTTATAGTGATGTCTCTTTAAGTGATGTCTCTTTGAAGTGATGTCTCTTTAAGTGATGTCTCTTTATAGTGATGTCTCTTTACAGTGATGTCTCCTTATAATGTTGCCTCTTTACAGTGATGCCTCTTTAAAGTGATGTCTCTTTAAAGTGATGTCTCTTTATAGTGATGTCTCCTTACAATGATGCCTCTTTACAGCAATACCTCTTTAAAGTGATGTCTCTTTAAGTGACGTCTCTTTATTGTGAATTCTCTTTAAAGTTATGTCTCTTTAAGTGATGTGTGTTCATAGTGATGTCTCTTTAAGTGATGTCTCTTTATTGTGAAGTCTCTTTGAAGTGATGTCTCTTTATAGTGATGTGTCTTTACAGTGATGTCTCCTTACAATGATGCCTCTTTACAGCGATGCGTCCTTAAAGTTATGTCTCTTTAAATTGATGTCTCTTTAAGTGATCTCTTTATTTGCGAAGTCTCTTTAAAAGTGATGTGTCTTTATAGTGATGTCTTTTTATAGTGATGTATTTTTGTAGTGATGTCTCCTTATAGCGATGTCTCTTAAAAGTGATGTGTCTTTAATTGCGAAGTCTCTTTAAAGTGATGTGTCTTTAGAAGTGATGTCTCTTTAAGTGATGTCTCTTTATAGTGATGTCTCTTTAAGTGATGTCTCCTTATAATGTCTCTTTAAAGCGATATCTCCTTAAAGCGATGTCTCTTTTAGTGATCTCTCTTCATAGTGATGTCTCCTTATAATCATGTCTCTTTACAGCGATGCCTCTTTAAAGTGATGTCTTTTTAAGTGATGTCTCTTTAAAGCGATGTCTCTTTAAAGTGATGTCTCTTTAAGTGATGTCTCCTCATTGTGAAGTCTCTTTAAAGCGATGCCTCTTTATAGTGATGTCTCTTTAAGTGACGTCTCTTTACTGTGAATTCTCTTTAAAGTGATGTCTCTTTAAGCGATGTGTGTTCATAGTGATGCCTCTTTAAGTGATGTCTCTTTATTGTGATGTCTCTTTATAGTGATGTCTCCTTACAATGATGACTCTTTACAGCGATGCCTCTTTAAAGTGATGTCTCTTTAAATTGATGTCTCTTTAAGTGATCTCTTTATTTGCGAAGTCTCTTTACAGTGATGTGTCTTTAGAAGTGATGTCTCTTTAAGTGATGTCTCCTTATAATGATGCCTCTTTACAGCGATGTCTCTTTAAAGTGATGTCTGTTTAACTGATGTCTCTTTAAAGTGATGTCTCTTTAAGTGATGTCTCTTTATTGTGATGTCTCTTTACAGTGATATCTCTTTAAAGTGATGTCTCTTAAAAGTGATGTCTCTTTAAAGTGATGTCTCTTTAAAGTGATGTCTCTTTAAGTGATGTCTCTTCATTGTGAAGTCTCATTAAAGCGATGCCTCTTTATAGTGATATCTATTCAAAGCGATGTCTCTTTATATTGATGTCTCTTTATATTGATGTCTCTTTAAGTGACGTCTCTTTATTGTGAATTCTCTTTAAAGTGAAGTCTTTTTAAGTTATGTGTGTTTATAGTGATGTCTCTTTAAGTGATGTCTCTTTCTTGTGAAGTCTCTTTGAAGTGATGTCTCTTTATAGTGATGTCTCCTTACAAGGATGCCTCTTTACAGGGATGCCTCTTTAAAGTGATGTCTCTTTAAATTGATATCTCTTTAAGTGATGTCTCTTTATTTGAGAAGTGTCTTTATAGTGATATCTCTTTAAAGTGCTGTCTCTTTAAGTGATGTCTCTTTGAAGTGATGTCTCTTTAAGTGATGTCTCTTTACAGTGATGTCTCCTTATAATGTTGCCTCTTTACAGCGATGCCTCTTTATAGTGATGTCTCTTTAAAGTGATGTCTCCTTAAGTGACGTCTCTTTATTGTGAATTCTCTTTAAAGTGATGTGTCTTTAAGTGATGTGTGTTTATAGTGATGTCTCTTTAAGTGATGTTTCTTTATTTTGAAGTCTCTTTGAATTGATGTCTCTTTATAGTCATGTCTCTTTATAGTGATGTCTCCTTACAATGATGCCTCTTTACAGCGATGCCTCTTTAAAGTGATGTCTCTTTAAATTGATGTCTCATTAAGTGATGTCTCTTTATTTGAGAAGTCTCTTTATAGTGATATCTCTTTAAAGCGATGTCTCTTTAAAAGTGATGTGTCTTTATAGTGATGTCTTTTTATAGTGATGTATTTTTATAGTGATTTGTCCTTATAGCGATGTCTCTTAAAAGTGATGTCTCTTTATTTGCGAAGTCTCTTTAAAGTGATGTGTCTTTAGAAGTGATGTCTCTTTAAGTGATGTCTCTTTATAGTGATGTCTCTTTAAGTGATGTCTCCTTATAATGTCTCTTTAAAGTGATGTCTCTTTTAGTGATGTCTCTTTATAGTGATGTCTCCTTATAATGATGCCTCTTTACAGCGATGCCTCTTTAAAGTGATGTCTCTTTATTGTGAAGTCTCTTTAAAGCGATGTCTCTTTATAGTGATGTCTCTTTATAGTGATGTCTCTTTAAGTGACGTCTCTTTATTGTGAATTATCTTTAAATGAATTCTCTTTAAGTGATGTGTGTTTATAGTGATGTCTCTTTAAGTGATGTCTCTTTAAGTGATGTCTCCTTACAATGATGCCTCTTTACAGCGATGCCTCTTTAAAGTGATGTCTCTTTAAGTGAAGTCTCTTTATTGTGATGTCTCTTTAAAGTGATGTCTCTTTAAGTGATGTATCTTTATTGTGAAGTCTCTTTAAAGTGATGTCTTTTTATAGTGAGGTCTCTTTACGTGATGTCTATTTAAAGTGATGTCTCTTTAAGTGATGTGTGTTTGTAGTGATGTCTCTATATAGTGATGTCTTTTTACAGTGATGTCTCCTTATAGCGATGTCTCTTAAAAGTGATGTCTTTTTATAGTGATGTCTCTTTAGAAGTGATGTCTCTTTATAGTGATGTCTCCGTATAATGATGCCTCTTTACAGCGATGCCTCTTTAAAGTGATGTCTCTTTATTGTGAAGTCTCTTTAAAGCGATGCCGCTTTATAGTGATATCTCTTTAAAGCGATGTCTCTTTATAGTGATGTCTCTTTATAGTGATGTGTCTTTAAGTGACGTCTCTTTATTGTGAATTCTCTTTAAATGAAGTCTCTTTAAGTGATGTGTGTTTATAGTGATGTCTCTTTAAGTGATGTCTCTTTATAGTGATGCATCTTTATAGCGATGTCTCTTTAAATTGCTGTGTCTTCATAGTGATATCTCTTTAAAGCGATGTCTCTTTATAGTGATGTCTCTTTATAGTGATGTGTCTTCATAGTGATGTCTCTTTAAAGTGATGTCTCTTTAAATTGATGTCTCTTTAAATTGATGTCTCTTTAAGTGATGTCTCCTTATAATGATGTCTCTTTAAAGCTATGTCTCTTTATAGTGATGTCTCTTTATAGTGATGTCTCCTTACAATGATGCCTCTTTACAGCGATGCCTCTTCAAAGTGATGTCTCTTTAAAGTGATGTCTCCTTAAGTGACGTCTCTTTATTGTGAATTCTCTTTAAAGTGATGTCTCTTTAAGTGATGTGTGTTTATAGTGATGTCTCTTTAAGTGATGTCTCTTTATTGTGAAGTCTCTTTGAAGTGATGTCTCTTTAAAGTGATGTGTCTTTATAGTGATGTCTCTTTATAGCGATGTCTCTTAAAAGTGATGTGTCTTTATTGTGATGTCTTTTTAAAGTGATGTCTCCTTATAGCGATGTCTCTTAAAATCGATGTCTCTTTATAGTGATGTCTCTTGAAGTGACGTCTCTTTATTGTGAATTATCTTTAAAGTAATGTCTCTTTATAGTGATGTCTCTTTAAAGTGATGTCTCTTTACAGTGATGTCTCTTTAGAGTGATGTCTCTTTATAGTGATGTCTCTTTACAGTGATGCCTCTTTATAGCGATGTCTCTTTATAGCGATGTCTCTTTATAGTGATATGTCTTTATAGTGATGTCTTTTTAAAGTGATGTATTTTTATAGTGATGTCTCCTTATAGCGATGTCTCTTAAAAGTGATGTCTCTTTATTTGCGAAGTCTCTTTAAAGTGATGTGTCTTTAGAAGTGATGTCTCTTTAAGTGATGTCTCCTTATAATGATGCCTCTTTACAGCGATGTCTCTTTAAAGTGATGTCTGTTTAACTGATGTCTCTTTAAAGTGATGTATCTTTAAGTGATGTCTCTTTATTGTGATGTCTCTTTACAGTGATATCTCTTTAAAGTGATGTCTCTTAAAAGTGATGTCTCTTTAAAGTGATGCCTCTTTATAGTGATATCTCTTTAAAGCGATGTCTCTTTATAGTGATGTCTCTTTATATTGATGTCTCTTTAAGTGACGTCTCTTTATTGTGAATTCTCTTTAAAGTGAAGTCTTTTTAAGTTATGTGTGTTTATAGTGATGTCTCTTTAAGTGATGCCTCTTTCTTGTGAAGTCTCTTTGAAGTGATGTCTCTTTATAGTGATGTCTCCTTACAATGATGCCTCTTTACAGGGATGCCTCTTTAAAGTGATGTCTCTTTAAATTGATATCTCTTTAAGTGATGTCTCTTTATTTGAGAAGTGTCTTTATAGTGATATCTCTTTAAAGTGCTGTCTCTTTAAGTGATGTCTCTTTGAAGTGATGTCTCTTTAAGTGATGTCTCTTTACAGTGATGTCTCCTTATAATGTTGCCTCTTTACAGCGATGCCTCTTTATAGTGATGTCTCTTTAAAGTGATGTCTCCTTAAGTGACGTCTCTTTATTGTGAATTCTCTTTAAAGTGATGTGTCTTTAAGTGATGTCTGTTTATAGTGATGTCTCTTTAAGTGATGTCTCTTTATTTTGAAGTCTCTTTGAATTGATGTCTCTTTATAGTCATGTCTCTTTATAGTGATGTCTCCTTACAATGATGCCTCTTTACAGCGATGCCTCTTTAAAGTGATGTCTCTTTAAATTGATGTCTCATTAAGTGATGTCTCCTTATAGCGATGTCTCTTAAAATCGATGTCTCTTTATAGTGATGTCTCTTTATAGTGATGTCTCTTGAAGTGACGTCTCTTTATTGTGAATTATCTTTAAAGTGATGTCTCTTTATAGTGATGTCTCTTTAAAGTGATGTCTCTTTACAGTGATGTCTCTTTAGAGTGATGTCTCTTTATAGTGATGTCTCTTTACAGTGATGCCTCTTTATAGCGATGTCTCTTTATAGCGATGTCTCTTTATAGTGATGTGTCTTTATAGTGATGTCTTTTTAAAGTGATGTATTTTTATAGTGATGTCTCCTTATAGCGATGTCTCTTAAAAGTGATGTCTCTTTATTTGCGAAGTCTCTTTAAAGTGATGTGTCTTTAGAAGTGATGTCTCTTTAAGTGATGTCTCTTTATAGTGATGTCTCTTTAAGTGATGTCTCCTTATAATGTCTCTTTAAAGTGATGTCTCTTTTAGTGATGTCTCTTTATAGTGATGTCTCCTTATAATGATGCCTCTTTACAGCGATGCCTCTTTAAAGTGATGTCTCTTTATTGTGAAGTCTCTTTAAAGCGATGCCGCTTTATAGTGATATCTCTTTAAAGCGATGTCTCTTTATAGTGATGTCTCTTTATAGTGATGTCTCTTTAAGTAACGTCTCTTTATTGTGAATTCTCTTTAAATGAAGTCTCTTTAAGTGATGTGTGTTTATAGTGATGTCTCTTTAAGTGATGTCTCTTTATAGTGATGTCTCTTGAAGTGATGTCTCTTTAAAGTGATGTCTCTTTAAGTGATGTCTCCTTATAATGATGCCTCTTTACAGCGATGCCTCTTTAAAGTGATGTCTCTTTAAGTGAAGTCTCTTTATTGTGATGTCTCTTTAAAGTGATGTCTCTTTAAGTGATGTATCTTTATTGTGATGTCTCGTTAAAGTGATGTCTTTTTATAGTGAGGTCTCTTTACGTGATGTCTATTTAAAGTGATGTCTCTTTAAGTGATGTGTGTTTGTAGTGATGTCTCTATATAGTGATGTCTTTTTATAGTGACGTCTCCTTATAGCGTTGTCTCTTAAAAGTGATGTCTTTTTATAGTGATGTCTCTTTAGAAGTGATGTCTCTTTATAGTGATGTCTCCTTATAATGATGCCTCTTTACAGCGATGCCTCTTTAAAGTGACGTCTCTTTAAATTGATGTCTCTTTAAATTGATGTCTCTTTAAGTGATGTCTCTTTATTTGAGAGGTATCTTTATAGTGATATCTCTTTAAAGCGATGTCTCTTTATAGTGATGTCTCTTTATAGTGATATCTCCTTATAATGATGCCTCTTTATAGCGATGTCTTTTTATAGCGATGTCTCTTTAAAAGTGATGTGTCATTATAGTGATGTCTTTTTATAGTGATGTATTTTTATAGTGATGTCTCCTTATAGCGATGTCTCTTAAAAGTGATGTCTCTTTATTTTCGAAGTCTCTTTAAAGTGATGTGTCTTTAGAAGTGATGTCTCTTTATAGTGATGTCTCTTTAAGTGATGTCTCCTTATAATGTCTCTTTAAAGTGATGTCTCTTGAAGTGATGTCTCTTTATAGTGATGTCTCCTTATAATGATGCCTCTTTACAGCGATGCCTCTTTAAAGTGATGTCTCTTTAAATTGATGTCTCTTTAAATTGATGTCTCTTTAAGTGATGTCTCTTTATAGTGATGTCTCTTTATAGTGATATCTCCTTATAATGATGCCTCTTTACAGCGATGCCTCTTTAAAGTGATGTCTCTTTAAATTGATGTCTCTTTAAGCGATGTCTCTTTATATGAGAAGTCTCTTTAAGGTGATGTCTCTTTAAGTGATGTCTCTTTATAGTGATGTCTCTTTAAGTGATGTCTCCTTATAATGATGCCTCTTTACATAGATGCCTCTTTAAAGTGATGTCTCTTTAAGTGATGTATCTTTATTGTGAAGTCTCTTTAAAGTGATGTCTTTTTATAGTGATGTCTCTTTACAGTGATATCTCTTTAAAGTGATGTCTCTTAAAAGTGATGTCTCTTTAAAGTGATGCCTCTTTATAGTGATATCTCTTTAAAGCGATGTCTCTTTATAGTGATGTCTCTTTATATTGATGTCTCTTTAAGTGACGTCTCTTTATTGTGAATTCTCTTTAAAGTGAAGTCTTTTTAAGTTATGTGTGTTTATAGTGATGTCTCTTTAAGTGATGCCTCTTTCTTGTGAAGTCTCTTTGAAGTGATGTCTCTTTATAGTGATGTCTCCTTACAATGATGCCTCTTTACAGGGATGCCTCTTTAAAGTGATGTCTCTTTAAATTGATATCTCTTTAAGTGATGTCTCTTTATTTGAGAAGTGTCTTTATAGTGATATCTCTTTAAAGTGCTGTCTCTTTAAGTGATGTCTCTTTGAAGTGATGTCTCTTTAAGTGATGTCTCTTTACAGTGATGTCTCCTTATAATGTTGCCTCTTTACAGCGATGCCTCTTTATAGTGATGTCTCTTTAAAGTGATGTCTCCTTAAGTGACGTCTCTTTATTGTGAATTCTCTTTAAAGTGATGTGTCTTTAAGTGATGTCTGTTTATAGTGATGTCTCTTTAAGTGATGTCTCTTTATTTTGAAGTCTCTTTGAATTGATGTCTCTTTATAGTCATGTCTCTTTATAGTGATGTCTCCTTACAATGATGCCTCTTTACAGCGATGCCTCTTTAAAGTGATGTCTCTTTAAATTGATGTCTCATTAAGTGATGTCTCCTTATAGCGATGTCTCTTAAAATCGATGTCTCTTTATAGTGATGTCTCTTTATAGTGATGTCTCTTGAAGTGACGTCTCTTTATTGTGAATTATCTTTAAAGTGATGTCTCTTTATAGTGATGTCTCTTTAAAGTGATGTCTCTTTACAGTGATGTCTCTTTAGAGTGATGTCTCTTTATAGTGATGTCTCTTTACAGTGATGCCTCTTTATAGCGATGTCTCTTTATAGCGATGTCTCTTTATAGTGATGTGTCTTTATAGTGATGTCTTTTTAAAGTGATGTATTTTTATAGTGATGTCTCCTTATAGCGATGTCTCTTAAAAGTGATGTCTCTTTATTTGCGAAGTCTCTTTAAAGTGATGTGTCTTTAGAAGTGATGTCTCTTTAAGTGATGTCTCTTTATAGTGATGTCTCTTTAAGTGATGTCTCCTTATAATGTCTCTTTAAAGTGATGTCTCTTTTAGTGATGTCTCTTTATAGTGATGTCTCCTTATAATGATGCCTCTTTACAGCGATGCCTCTTTAAAGTGATGTCTCTTTATTGTGAAGTCTCTTTAAAGCGATGCCGCTTTATAGTGATATCTCTTTAAAGCGATGTCTCTTTATAGTGATGTCTCTTTATAGTGATGTCTCTTTAAGTAACGTCTCTTTATTGTGAATTCTCTTTAAATGAAGTCTCTTTAAGTGATGTGTGTTTATAGTGATGTCTCTTTAAGTGATGTCTCTTTATAGTGATGTCTCTTGAAGTGATGTCTCTTTAAAGTGATGTCTCTTTAAGTGATGTCTCCTTATAATGATGCCTCTTTACAGCGATGCCTCTTTAAAGTGATGTCTCTTTAAGTGAAGTCTCTTTATTGTGATGTCTCTTTAAAGTGATGTCTCTTTAAGTGATGTATCTTTATTGTGATGTCTCGTTAAAGTGATGTCTTTTTATAGTGAGGTCTCTTTACGTGATGTCTATTTAAAGTGATGTCTCTTTAAGTGATGTGTGTTTGTAGTGATGTCTCTATATAGTGATGTCTTTTTATAGTGACGTCTCCTTATAGCGTTGTCTCTTAAAAGTGATGTCTTTTTATAGTGATGTCTCTTTAGAAGTGATGTCTCTTTATAGTGATGTCTCCTTATAATGATGCCTCTTTACAGCGATGCCTCTTTAAAGTGACGTCTCTTTAAATTGATGTCTCTTTAAATTGATGTCTCTTTAAGTGATGTCTCTTTATTTGAGAGGTATCTTTATAGTGATATCTCTTTAAAGCGATGTCTCTTTATAGTGATGTCTCTTTATAGTGATATCTCCTTATAATGATGCCTCTTTATAGCGATGTCTTTTTATAGCGATGTCTCTTTAAAAGTGATGTGTCATTATAGTGATGTATTTTTATAGTGATGTCTCCTTATAGCGATGTCTCTTAAAAGTGATGTCTCTTTATTTTCGAAGTCTCTTTAAAGTGATGTGTCTTTAGAAGTGATGTCTCTTTATAGTGATGTCTCTTTAAGTGATGTCTCCTTATAATGTCTCTTTAAAGTGATGTCTCTTGAAGTGATGTCTCTTTATAGTGATGTCTCCTTATAATGATGCCTCTTTACAGCGATGCCTCTTTAAAGTGATGTCTCTTTAAATTGATGTCTCTTTAAATTGATGTCTCTTTAAGTGATGTCTCTTTATAGTGATGTCTCTTTATAGTGATATCTCCTTATAATGATGCCTCTTTACAGCGATGCCTCTTTAAAGTGATGTCTCTTTAAATTGATGTCTCTTTAAGCGATGTCTCTTTATATGAGAAGTCTCTTTAAGGTGATGTCTCTTTAAGTGATGTCTCTTTATAGTGATGTCTCTTTAAGTGATGTCTCCTTATAATGATGCCTCTTTACATAGATGCCTCTTTAAAGTGATGTCTCTTTAAGTGATGTATCTTTATTGTGAAGTCTCTTTAAAGTGATGTCTTTTTATAGTGAGGTCTCTTTACGTGATGTCTATTTAAAGTGATGTCTCTTTAAGTGATTTGTGTATATAGTGATGTCTTTTTATAGTGACGTCTCCTTATAGCGATGTCTCTTAAAAGTGATGTCTCTTTATAGTGATGTGTGTTCATAGTGATGTCTCTTTAAGTGATGTCTCTTTATTGTGAAGTCTCTTTGAAGTGATGTCTCTTTATAGTGATGTCTCTTTAAAGTGCTGTCTCCTTATAATGATGCTTCTTTACAGCGATGCCTCTTTAAAGTGCTGTCTCTTTAAGTGATGTCTCTTTGAAGTGATGTCTCTTTAAAGTGATGTCTCTTTAAGTGATGTATCTTTATTGTGAAGTCTCTTTAAAGTGATGTCTTTTTATAGTGAGGTCTCTTTACGTGATGTCTATTTAAAGTGATGTCTCTTTAAGTGATGTGTGTTTGTAGTGATGTCTCTATATAGTGATGTCTTTTTATAGTGACGTCTCCTTATAGCGATGTCTCTTAAAAGTGATGTCTTTTTATAGTGATGTCTCTTTAGAAGTGATATCTCTTTATAGTGATGTCTCCTTATAATGATGCCTCTTTACAGCGATGCCTCTTTAAAGTGATGTCTCTTTAAATTGATGTCTCTTTAAGTGATGTCTCTTTATAGTGATGTCTCTTTATAGTGATGTCTCCTTATAATGTTGCCTCTTTACAGCGATGCCTCTTTAAAGTGATGTCTCTTTAAATTGATATCTCTTTAAAGCGATGTCTCTTTATAGTGATGCCTCTTTATAGCGATGTCTCTTTATAGCGATGTCTCTTTAAAAGTGATGTGTCTTTATAGTGATGTCTTTTTATAGTGAAGTATTTTTATAGTGATGTCTCCTTTTAGCGATGTCTCTTAAAAGTGATGTCTCTTTATTTTCGAAGTCTCTTTCAAGTGATGTGTCTTTAGAAGTGATCTTTCTTTAAGTGATGTCTCTTTATAGTGATGTCTCTTTAAGTGATGTCTCCTTATAATGTCTCTTTAAAGTGATATCTCTTTAAAGCGATGTCTCTTTTAGTGATGTCTCTTTAAACAGGATGTCTCTTTATAGTGATGTCTCTTTATAGCGATGTCTCTTTAAAAGTGATGTGTCTTTATAGTGATGTCTTTTTATAGTGATGTATTTTTATAGTGATGTGTCCTTATAGCGATGTCTCTTAAAAGTGATGTCTCTTTATTTGCGAAGTCTCTTTAAAGTGGTGTGTCTTTAGAAGTGATGTCTCTTTATAGTGATGTCTCTTTAAGTGATGTCTCCTTATAATGTCTCTTTAAAGTGATGTCTCTTTTAGTGATGTCTCTTTATAGTGATGTCTCCTTATAATGATGCCTCTTTACAGCGATGCCTCTTTAAAGTGATGTCTCTTTAAGTGATGTCTCTTTATTGTGAAGTCTCTTTAAAGCGATGCCGCTTTATAGTGATACCTCTTTAAAGCGATGTCTCTTTATAGTGATGTCTCTTTATAGTGATGTCTCTTTAAGTGATGTCTCCTTATAATGTCTCTTTAAAGTGATGTCTCTTTAAAGTGATGTCTGTTTAAGTGATGTCTCTTTAAAGTGATGTCTCTTTAAGTGATGTCTCTTTATTGTGATGGCTCTTTACAGTGATGTCTCTTTATAGTGATGTCTCTTTAGGTGATGTCTCTTTATAGTGATGTCTCTTTATAGTGATGTCTCTTTAAAGTGATATCTCTTTATAGTGATGTCTCCTTATAAGTATGCCTCTTTACAGCGATGCCTCTTTAAAGTGATGTCTCTTTAAGTGATGTCTCTTTAAAGTGATGTCTCTTTAAATTGATGTCTCTTTAAAGTGATGTGTCTTTATAGTGATGTCTCTTTATAGCGTTGTCTCTTAAAAGTGATGTGTCTTTATTGTGATGTCTCTTTATAGTGATGTCTCTTTATAGTTATGTCTCTTGAAGTGACGTCTCTTTATTGTGAATTATCTTTAATGTGATGTCTCTTTAAGTGATGTCTCTTTATAATGATGTGTCTTTAAAGTGATGCCTCTTTACAGTGATGTCTCTTAAATCTCATGTCTTTTTAAAGTGATGGCTCTTTATAGCGATGACTTTTTATAGCGATTTCTCTTTAAAAGTGATGTGTCTTTATAGTGATGTCTTTTTATAGTGATGTATTTTTATAGTGATGTCTCCTTATAGCGATGTCTCTTAAAAGTGATGTCTCTTTATTTTCGAAGTCTCTTTAAAGTGATGTGTCTTTAGAAGTGATCTTTCTTTAAGTGATGTCTCTTTATAGTGATGTCTCTTTAAGTGATGTCTCCTTATAATGTCTCTTTAAAGTGATATCTCTTTAAAGCGATGTCTCTTTTAGTGATGTCTCTTTAAACAGGATGTCTCTTTATAGTGATGTCTCTTTATAGCGATGTCTCTTTAAAGTGATGTGTCTTTAGAAGTGATGTCTCTTTAAGTGATGTCTCTTTATAGTGATGTCTCTTTAAGTGATGTCTCCTTATAATGTCTCTTTAAAGTGATGTCTCTTGTAGTGATGTCTCTTTATAGTGATGTCTCCTTATAATGATGCCTCTTTACAGCGATGCCTCTTTAAAGTGATGTCTCTTTATTGTGAAGTCTCTTTAAAGCGATGCCGCTTTATAGTGATATCTCTTTAAAGCGATGTCTCTTTATAGTGATGTCTCTTTATAGTGATGTCTCTTTAAGTGACGTCTCTTTAAGTGACGTCTCTTTATTGTGAATTCTCTTTAAATGAAGTCTCTTTAAGTGATGTGTGTTTATAGTGATGTCTCTTTAAGTGATGTCTCTTTATAGTGATGTCTCTTGAAGTGATGTCTCTTTACAGCGATGCCTCTTTAAAGTGATGTCTCTTTAAATTGATGTCTCTTTAAGTGATGTCTCTTTATTTGAGAGGTCTCTTTATAGCGATATCTCTTTAAAGCGATGTCTCTTTATAGTGATGTCTCTTTATGGTGATATCCCCTTATAATGATGCCTCTTTACAGCGATGCCTCTTTAAAGTGATGTCTCTTTAAATTGATGTCTCTTTAAGCGATGTCTCTTTATATGAGAAGTCTCTTTAAGGTGATGTCTCTTTAAGTGATGTATCTTTATTGTGAAGTCTCTTTAAAGTGATGTCTTTTTATAGTGAGGTCTCTTTACGTGATGTCTATTTAAAGTGATGTCTCTTTAAGTGATTTGTGTATATAGTGATGTCTTTTTATAGTGACGTCTCCTTATAGCGATGTCTCTTAAAAGTGATGTCTCTTTATAGTGATGTCTCTTTAGAAGTGATGTCTCTTTATAGTGATGAATCTTTATAGTTATGTCTCTTTATAGTGATGAATCTTTATACTGATGTCTCTTTATAGTGATGAATCTTTATAGTGATGTCTCTTTATAGTGATGTCTCCTTATAGTGATGCCTCTTTACAGCGATGCCTCTTCAAAGTGATGTCTCTTTAAGTGACGTCTCTTTAAGTGATGTCTCTTTATAGTGATTTCTCTTTAAGTGATGTCTCCTTATAATGTCTCTTTAAAGCGATATCTCTTTAAAGCGATGTCTCTTAAAAGTGATGTCTATTTATTTGCGAAGTCTCTTTAAAGTGATGTGTCTTTAGAAGTGATGTCTCTTTAAGTGATGTCTCTTTATAGTGATGTCTCTTTAAGTGATGTCTCCTTATAATGTCTCTTTAAAGCGATATCTCTTTAAAGCGATGTCTCTTTTAGTGATGTCTCTTTATAGTGATGTCTCCTTATAGTGATACCTCTTTACAGCGATGCCTCTTCAAAGTGATGTCTCTTTAAGTGTTGTCTCTTTAAAGTGATGTCTCTTTAAAAGTGATGTCTCCTTAAGTGACGTCTCTTTATTGTGAATTCTCTTTAAAGTTATGTCTCTTTAAGTGATGTGTCTTCATAGTGATGTCTCTTTAAGTGATGTCTCTTTATTGTGAAGTCTCCTTGAAGTGATGTCTCTTTATAGTGATGTCTCTTTATAGTAATGTCTCCTTACAATGATGCCTCTTTACAGCGATGCGTCTTTAAAGTGATGTCTCTTTAAATTGATGTCTCTTTAAGTTATCTCTTTATTTGCGAAGTCTCTTTAAAGTGATGTGTCTTTAGAAGTGATGTCTCTTTAAGTGATGTTTCTTTATAGTGATGTCTCTTTAAGTGATGTCTCCTTATAATGTCTCTTTAAATTGATATCTCTTTAAAGCGATGTCTCTTTTAGTGATGTCTCTTTATAATGATGCCTCTTTACAGCGATGTCTCTTTAAAGTGATGTCTCTTTAAATTGATGTCTCTTTAAGTGATCTCTTTATTTGCGAAGTCTCTTTAAAGTGTTGTGTCTTTAGAAGTGATGTCTCTTTAAGTGATGTCTCTTTATAGTGATGTCTCTTTAAGCGACGTCTCATTATAATGTCTCTTTAAAGTGATATCTCTTTAAAGCGATGTCTCTTTTAGTGATGTCTCTTTATAATGATGCCTCTTTACAGCGATGTCTCTTTAAAGTGATGTCTGTTTAAGTGATGTCTCTTTAAAGTGATGTCTCTTTAAGTGATGTCTCTTTATTGTGATGGCTCTTTACAGTGATGTCTCTTTATAGTGATGTCTCTTTAGGTGATGTCTCTTTATAGTGATGTCTCTTTATAGTGATGTCTCTTTAAAGTGATATCTCTTTATAGTGATGTCTCCTTATAAGTATGCCTCTTTACAGCGATGCCTCTTTAAAGTGATGTCTCTTTAAGTGATGTCTCTTTAAAGTGATGTCTCTTTAAATTGATGTCTCTTTAAAGTGATGTGTCTTTATAGTGATGTCTCTTTATAGCGTTGTCTCTTAAAAGTGATGTGTCTTTATTGTGATGTCTCTTTATAGTGATGTCTCTTTATAGTTATGTCTCTTGAAGTGACGTCTCTTTATTGTGAATTATCTTTAATGTGATGTCTCTTTAAGTGATGTCTCTTTATAATGATGTGTCTTTAAAGTGATGCCTCTTTACAGTGATGTCTCTTAAATCTCATGTCTTTTTAAAGTGATGGCTCTTTATAGCGATGACTTTTTATAGCGATTTCTCTTTAAAAGTGATGTGTCTTTATAGTGATGTCTTTTTATAGTGATGTATTTTTATAGTGATGTCTCCTTATAGCGATGTCTCTTAAAAGTGATGTCTCTTTATTTTCGAAGTCTCTTTAAAGTGATGTGTCTTTAGAAGTGATCTTTCTTTAAGTGATGTCTCTTTATAGTGATGTCTCTTTAAGTGATGTCTCCTTATAATGTCTCTTTAAAGTGATATCTCTTTAAAGCGATGTCTCTTTTAGTGATGTCTCTTTAAACAGGATGTCTCTTTATAGTGATGTCTCTTTATAGCGATGTCTCTTTAAAGTGATGTGTCTTTAGAAGTGATGTCTCTTTAAGTGATGTCTCTTTATAGTGATGTCTCTTTAAGTGATGTCTCCTTATAATGTCTCTTTAAAGTGATGTCTCTTGTAGTGATGTCTCTTTATAGTGATGTCTCCTTATAATGATGCCTCTTTACAGCGATGCCTCTTTAAAGTGATGTCTCTTTATTGTGAAGTCTCTTTAAAGCGATGCCGCTTTATAGTGATATCTCTTTAAAGCGATGTCTCTTTATAGTGATGTCTCTTTATAGTGATGTCTCTTTAAGTGACGTCTCTTTAAGTGACGTCTCTTTATTGTGAATTCTTTTTAAATGAAGTCTCTTTAAGTGATGTGTGTTTATAGTGATGTCTCTTTAAGTGATGTCTCTTTATAGTGATGTCTCTTGAAGTGATGTCTCTTTAAAGTGATGTCTCTTTAAGTGATGTCTCCTTATAATGATGCCTCTTTACAGCGATGCCTCTTTAAAGTGATGTCTCTTTAAGTGAAGTCTCTTTATTGTGATGTCTCTTTAAAGTGATGTCTCTTTAAGTGATGTATCTTTATTGTGAAGTCTCTTTAAAGTGATGTCTTTTTATAGTGAGGTCTCTTTACGTGATGTCTATTTAAAGTGATGTCTCTTTAAGTGATGTGTGTTTGTAGTGATGTCTCTATATAGTGATGTCTTTTTATAGTGACGTCTCCTTATAGCTATGTCTCTTAAAAGTGATGTCTTTTTATAGTGATGTCTCTTTAGAAGTGATGTCTCTTTATAGTGATGTCTCCTTATAATGATGCCTCTTTACAGCGATGCCTCTTTAAAGTGATGTCTCTTTAAATTGATGTCTCTTTAAATTGATGTCTCTTTAAGTGATGTCTCTTTATAGTGATGTCTCTTTATAGTGATATCTCCTTATAATGATGCCTCTTTAAAGCGATGCCTCTTTAAAGTGATGTCTCTTTAAATTGATGTCTCTTTAAGCGTTGTCTCTTTATATGAGAAGTCTCTTTAAGGTGATGTCTCTTTAAGTGATGTCTCTTTATAGTGATGTCTCTTTAAGTGATGTCTCCTTATAATGATGCCTCTTTACATAGATGCCTCTTTAAAGTGATGTCTCTTTAAGTGATGTATCTTTATTGTGAAGTCTCTTTAAAGTGATGTCTATTTATAGTGACGTCTCTTTAAGTGATTTGTGTATATAGTGATGTCTTTTTATAGTGACGTCTCCTTATAGCGATGTCTCTTAAAAGTGATGTCTCTTTATAGTGATGTCTCTTTAGAAGTGATGTGTCTTTATAGTGATGAATCTTTATAGTGATGTCTCTTTATAGTGATGAATCTTTATACTGATGTCTCTTTATAGTGATGAATCTTTATAGTGATGTCTCTTTAAAAGTGATGTCTCTTTATAGCGATGTCTCTTTAAAGTGTTGCCTCTTTATAGTGATGTCTCTTTATTGTGATGTCTCCTTAAAGCGATGTCTCTTTATAGTGATGTCTCTTTATAGTGATGTCTCCTTATAATGATGCTTTTTACAGCGATGCCTCTTTAAAGTGTTGTCTCTTTAAGTGATGTCTCTTTGAAGGGTTGTCTCTTTAAGTGATTTCTCCTTATAGTGATGTCTCTTTACAGTGATGTCTCCTTATAATGTTGCCTCTTTACAGCGATGCCTCTTTATAGTGATGTCTCTTTAAAGTGATGTCTCCTTAAGTGACCTCTCTTTATTGTGAATTCTCTTTAAAGTGATGTGTCTTTAAGTGATGTGTGTTTATGGTGATGTCTCTTTAAGTGATGTCTCTTTATTGTGAAGTCTCTTTGAATTGATGTCTCTTTATAGTGATGTCTCTTTATAGTGATGTCTCCTTACAATGATGCCTCTTTACAGCGATGCCTCTTTAAAGTGATGTCCCTTTAAATTGATGTCTCTTTAAGTGATGTCTCTTTATTTGAGAAGTCTCTTTATAGTGATATCTCTTTAAAGCGATGTCTCTTTAAAAGTGATGTGTCTTTATAGTGATGTCATTTTATAGTGATGTATTTTTATAGTGATATGTCCTTATTGCGATGTCTCTTATAAGTGATGTCTCTTTATTTGCGAAGTCTCTTTAAAGTGATGTGTCTTTAGAAGTGATGTCTCTTTAAGTGATGTCTCTTTATAGTGATGTCTCTTTAAGTGATGTCTCCTTATAATGTCTCTTTAAAGTGATGTCTCTTTTAGTGATGTCTCTTTATAGTGATGTCTCCTTATAATGATGCCTCTTTACAGCGATGCCTCTTTAAAGTGATGTCTCTTTATTGTGAAGTCTCTTTAAAGCGATGCCGCTTTATAGTGATATCTCTTTAAAGCGATGTCTCTTTATAGTGATGTCTCTTTATAGTGATGTCTCTTTATAGTGATGTCTCTTTAAAGTGATGTCTCTTTAAGTGATGTATCTTTATTGTGAAGTCTCTTTAAAGTGATGTCTTTTTATAGTGAGGTCTCTTTACGTGATGTCTATTTAAAGTGATGTCTCTTTAAGTGATGTGTGTTTGTAGTGATGTCTCTATATAGTGATGTCTTTTTATAGTGACGTCTCCTTATAGCGAAGTCTCTTAAAAGTGATGTCTTTTTATAGTGATGTCTCTTTAGAAGTGATGTCTCTTTATAGTGATGTCTCCTTATAATGATGCCTCTTTACAGCGATGCCTCTTTAAAGTGATGTCTCTTTAAATTGATGTCTCTTTAAGTGATGTCTCTTTATAGTGATGTCTCTTTATAATGATGTCTCCTTATAATGATGCCTCTTTACAGCGATGCCTCTTTAAAGTGATGTCTCTTTAAATTGATGTCTCTTTAAGTGATGTCTCTTTATTTGAGAGGTCTCTTTATAGTGATATCTCTTTAAAGCGATGTCTCTTTATAGTGATGTCTCTTTATGGTGATATCTCCTTATAATGATGCCTCTTTACAGCGATGCCTCTTTAAAGTGATGTCTCTTTAAATTGATGTCTCTTTAAGCGATGTCTCTTTATATGAGAAGTCTCTTTAAGGTGATGTCTCTTTAAGTGATGTATCTTTATTGTGAAGTCTCTTTAAAGTGATGTCTTTTTATAGTGAGGTCTCTTTACGTGATGTCTATTTAAAGTGATGTCTCTTTAAGTGATTTGTGTATATAGTGATGTCTTTTTATAGTGACGTCTCCTTATAGCGATGTCTCTTAAAAGTGATGTCTCTTTATAGTGATGTCTCTTTAGAAGTGATGTCTCTTTATAGTGATGAATCTTTATAGTTATGTCTCTTTATAGTGATGAATCTTTATACTGATGTCTCTTTATAGTGATGAATCTTTATAGTGATGTCTCTTTATAGTGATGTCTCCTTATAGTGATGCCTCTTTACAGCGATGCCTCTTCAAAGTGATGTCTCTTTAAGTGACGTCTCTTTAAGTGATGTCTCTTTATAGTGATGTCTCTTTAAGTGATGTCTCCTTATAATGTCTCTTTAAAGCGATATCTCTTTAAAGCGATGTCTCTTAAAAGTGATGTCTATTTATTTGCGAAGTCTCTTTAAAGTGATGTGTCTTTAGAAGTGATGTCTCTTTAAGTGATGTCTCTTTATAGTGATGTCTCTTTAAGTGATGTCTCCTTATAATGTCTCTTTAAAGCGATATCTCTTTAAAGCGATGTCTCTTTTAGTGATGTCTCTTTATAGTGATGTCTCCTTATAGTGATACCTCTTTACAGCGATGCCTCTTCAAAGTGATGTCTCTTTAAGTGTTGTCTCTTTAAAGTGATGTCTCTTTAAAAGTGATGTCTCCTTAAGTGACGTCTCTTTATTGTGAATTCTCTTTAAAGTTATGTCTCTTTAAGTGATGTGTCTTCATAGTGATGTCTCTTTAAGTGATGTCTCTTTATTGTGAAGTCTCCTTGAAGTGATGTCTCTTTATAGTGATGTCTCTTTATAGTGATGTCTCCTTACAATGATGCCTCTTTACAGCGATGCGTCTTAAAAGTGATGTCTCTTTAAATTGATGTCTCTTTAAGTTATCTCTTTATTTGCGAAGTCTCTTTAAAGTGATGTGTCTTTAGAAGTGATGTCTCTTTAAGTGATGTTTCTTTATAGTGATGTCTCTTTAAGTGATGTCTCCTTATAATGTCTCTTTAAATTGATATCTCTTTAAAGCGATGTCTCTTTTAGTGATGTCTCTTTATAATGATGCCTCTTTACAGCGATGTCTCTTTAAAGTGATGTCTCTTTAAATTGATGTCTCTTTAAGTGATCTCTTTATTTGCGAAGTCTCTTTAAAGTGTTGTGTCTTTAGAAGTGATGTCTCTTTAAGTGATGTCTCTTTATAGTGATGTCTCTTTAAGCGACGTCTCCTTATAATGTCTCTTTAAAGTGATATCTCTTTAAAGCGATGTCTCTTTTAGTGATGTCTCTTTATTATGATGCCTCTTTACAGCGATGTCTCTTTAAAGTGATGTCTGTTTAAGTGATGTCTCTTTAAAGTGATGTCTCTTTAAGTGATGTCTCTTTATTGTGATGGCTCTTTACAGTGATGTCTCTTTATAGTGATGTCTCTTTAGGTGATGTCTCTTTATAGTGATGTCTCTTTATAGTGATGTCTCTTTAAAGTGATATCTCTTTATAGTGATGTCTCCTTATAAGTATGCCTCTTTACAGCGATGCCTCTTTAAAGTGATGTCTCTTTAAGTGATGTCTCTTTAAAGTGATGTCTCTTTAAATTGATGTCTCTTTAAAGTGATGTGTCTTTATAGTGATGTCTCTTTATAGCGTTGTCTCTTAAAAGTGATGTGTCTTTATTGTGATGTCTCTTTATAGTGATGTCTCTTTATAGTTATGTCTCTTGAAGTGACGTCTCTTTATTGTGAATTATCTTTAATGTGATGTCTCTTTAAGTGATGTCTCTTTATAATGATGTGTCTTTAAAGTGATGCCTCTTTACAGTGATGTCTCTTAAATCTCATGTCTTTTTAAAGTGATGGCTCTTTATAGCGATGACTTTTTATAGCGATTTCTCTTTAAAAGTGATGTGTCTTTATAGTGATGTCTTTTTATAGTGATGTATTTTTGTAGTGATGTCTCCTTATAGCGATGTCTCTTAAAAGTGATGTCTATTTATTTGCGAAGTCTCTTTAAAGTGATGTGTCTTTAGAAGTGATGTCTCTTTAAGTGATGTCTCTTTATAGTGATGTCTCTTTATAGTGATGTCTCCTTATAGTGATGCCTCTTTACAGCGATGCCTCTTCAAAGTGATGTCTCTTTAAGTGTTGTCTCTTTAAAGTGATGTCTCTTTAAAGTGATGTCTCTTTACAGTGATGTCTCTTTAGAGTGATGTCTCTTTATAGTGATGTCTCTTTACAGTGATGCCTCTTCATAGCGATGTCTATTTATAGCGATGTCTCTTTATAGTGATGCCTCTTCATAGCGATGTCTCTTTATAGTGATGCCTTTTCATAGCGATGTCTCTTTAAAGTGATGTCTGTTTAAAGTGATGTCTCTTTATAGTGATGCCTCTTTAAATAAATGTCTATTTATAATGATTTCTCTTTAAAGTGATGTCTCTTTATAGTGATGCCTCTTTAAATAAATGTCTCTTTATAATGATGTCTCTTTAAAGTGATGTCTCTTTATAGTGATGCCTCTTTAAATAAATGTCTCTTTATAATGATGTCTCTTTAAAGTGATGTCTCTTTATAGTGATGCCTCTTTACAGTGATGCCTCTTTATAGCGATGTCTCTTTAAATTGCTGTGTCTTCATAGTGATGTCTCTTTAAAGTGATGTCTCTTCACAGTGATATCTCTTAAATCTTATGTCTCTTTAAATTGATGCCTCTTTATAGCGATGTCTCTTTATAGCGATGTCTCTTTAAAAGTGATATGCCTTTATAGTGATGCCTTTTTTAGTGATGTATTTTTATAGTGATGTCTCCTTATAGCGATGTCTCTTAAAAGTGATGTCTCTTTATTTGCGAAGTCTCTTTAAAGTGATGTGTCTTTAGAAGTGATGTCTCTTTAAGTGATGTCTCTTTATAGTGATGTCACTTTAAGTGATGTCTCCTTATAATGATGCCTCTTCACAGCGATGTCCCTTTAAAGTGATGTCTGTTTAAGTGATGTCTCTTTAAAGTGATGTCTCTTTAAGTGATGTCTCTTTATTGTGATGTCTCTCTACAGTGATATCTCTTTGAAGCGATGTCTCTTTTAGTGATGTCTCCTTATAATGATGCCTCTTTACAGCGATGCCTCTTTAAAGTGATGCCTGTTTAAGTGATGTCTTTTTAAAGTGATGTCTGTTTAAGTGATGTCTCTTTATTGTGAAGTCTCTTTAAAGCGATGCCTCTTTATAGTGATATCTCTTTAAAGCGATGTCCCTTTATAGTGATGTCTCTTTATATTGATGTCTTTTTAAGTGACGTTTCTTTATTGTGAATTTTCTTTAAAGTGAAGTCTCTTTAAGTTATGTGTGTTTATATTGATGTCTCTTTAAGTGATGTCTCTTTATTGTGAAGTCTCTTTGAAGTGATGTCTCTTTATAGTGATGTCTCTTTATAGTGATGTCTCCTTACAATGATGCCTCTTTACAGGGATGCCTCTTTAAAGTGATGTCTCTTTAAATTGATGTCTCTTTAAGTGATGTCTCTTTATTTGAGAAGTCTCTTTATAGTGATATCTCTTTAAAGCGATGTCTCTTTATAGTGATGTCTCATATAGTGATGTCTCCTTATAATGATGACTCTTTACAGCGATGCCTCTTTTAAGTGATGTCTCTTTAAATTGATGTCTCTTTAAGTGATCTCTTTATTTGCGAAGTCTCTTTAAAGTGATGTGTCTTTAGAAGTGATGTCTCTTTAAGTGATGTCTCTTTATAGTGATGTCTCTTTAAGTGATGTCTCCTTATAATGTCTCTTTAAAGTGATATCTCTTTAAAGCGATGTCTCTTTTAGTGATGTCTCTTTATATTGATGTCTCCTTATAATGATACCTCTTTACAGCGATGTCTCTTTAAAGTGATGTCTGTTTAAGTGATGTCTCTTTAAAGTGATGTCTCTTTAAAGTGATGTCTCTTTAAGTGATGTATCTTTATTGTGATGTGTCTTTACAGTGATGTCTCTTTATAGTGATGTCTCTTTATAGTGATGTCTCTTTAAGTGATGTCTCTTTATAGTGTTGTCTCTTTGTAGTGATGTCTATTTGAAGTGATGACTTTTTATAGTGATGCTTCTTTAAAGTGACGTCTCTTTACAGTGATGTCTCTTTATAGTGATGTCTATTTGAAGTGATGTCTCTTTATAGCGATGTCTCTTTAAAGTGATGTCTATTTAAAGTGATGTCTCTTTATAGTGATTTCTCCTTATAATGATGCCTCTTTACAGCGATGCCTATTTAAAGTGATGTCTTTTTAAGTGATGTCTCTTTAAAGTGATGTCTCTTTATAGTGATGTCTCTTTAAGTGACGTCTCTTTATTGTGAATTCTCTTTAAAGTGATGTCTCTTTAAGTGATGTGTGTTTATAGTGATGTCTCTTTAAGTGATGTCTCTTTATTGTGAAGTCTCTTTGAAGTGATGTCTCTTTATAATGATGTCTCTTTATAGTGATGTCTCCTTACAATGATGCCTTTTTACAGCGATGCCTCTTCAAAGTGATGTCTCTTTAAGTGATGTCTCCTTAAGTGACGTCTCTTTATTGTGAATTCTCTTTAAATTGATGTCTCTTTATAATGATGTCTCTTTATAGTGATGTCTCCTTACAATGATGCCTCTTTACAGCGATGCCTCTTCAAAGTGATGTCTCTTTAAATTGATGTCTGTTTAAGTGATGTCTCTTCATTGTGAAGTCTCTTTAAAGCGATGCCTCTTTATAGTGATGTCTCTTTAAGTGACGTTTCTTTATTGTGAATTCTCTTTGAAGTTTTGTCTCTTTAAGTGATGTGTGTTCATAGTGATGTCTCTTTAAGTGATGTCTCTTTATAGTGATGTCTCTTTATACTGATGTCTCCTTATAATGATGCCTCTTTACAGCGATGCCTCTTTAAAGTGATGTCTCTTTAAGTGGTGTTTCTTCAAAGAGATGTCCCTTTAAACTGATGTCTCTTCATTGTGATGTCTCTTTAAAGTGATGTCTCTTTAAGTGGCGTCTCTTTATTGTGAATTCTCTTTAAAGTGATGTCTCTTTAAGTGATGTCTCTATATAGTGATGTCTTTTTATAGTGATGTCTCTTTATAGTGATGTCTCTTTAAAGCGATGCCTCTTTATAGTGATGTCTCTTTAAAGTGTTGTCTCTTTAAGTGATGTCTCTTTGAAGTGATGTCTCTTTAAGTGATGTCTCTTTATAGTGATGTCTCTTTACAGTGATGTCTCCTTATAATGTTACCTCTTTACAGCGATGCCTCTTTAAAGTGATGTCTCTTTAAAGTGATGTCTCTTTATAGTGATGTCTCTTTATAGTGATGTCTCCTTACAATGATGCCTCTTTACAGCAATACCTCTTTAAAGTGATGTCTCTTTAAGTGACGTCTCTTTATTGTGAATTCTCTTTAAAGTTATGTCTCTTTAAGTGATGTGTGTTCATAGTGATGTCTCTTTAAGTGATGTCTCTTTATAGTGATTTCTCCTTATAATGATGCCTCTTTACAGCGATGCCTCTTTAAAGTGATGTCTGTTTAAGTGATGTCTCTTTAAAGTGATGTCTCTTTAAGTGACGTCTCTTTATTGTGAATTCTCTTTAAAGTGATGTGTGTTTATAGTGATGTCTCTTTAAGTGATGTCTCTTTATTGTGAAGTCTCTTTGAAGTGATGTCTCTTTATAATGATGTCTCTTTATAGTGATGTCTCCCTACAATGATGCCTCTTTACAGCGATGCCTCTTCAAAGTGATGTCTCTTTAAGTGATGTCTCTTTCAAGTGATGTCTCTTTAAAGTGATGTCTCCTTAAGTGACGTCTCTTTATTGTGTATTCTCTTTAAAGTGATGTCTCTTTATAGTGATGACTCTTTAAGTGACGTCTCTTTACTGTGAATTCTCTTTAAAGTGATGTCTCTTTAAGTGATGTGTGTTCATAGTGATGTCTCTTTAAGTGATGTCTCTTTATTGTGAAGTCTCTTTGAAGTGATGTCTGTTTATACTGATGTCTCTTTATAGTGATGTCTCCTTACAATGATGCCTCTTTACAGCGATGCCTCTTTAAAGTGATGTCTCTTTAAAGTGATGTCTCCTTAACTGACATCTCTTTATTGTGAATTCTCTTTAAAGTGATGTCTCTTTGAAGTGATGTCTCTTTATAGTGATGTCTCTTTGTAGTGATGTCTCCTTACAATGATGCCTCTTTACAGCGATGCCTCTTTAAAGTGATGTCTCTTTAAAGTGATGTCTCTTTAAGTGATGTGTGTTTATAGTGATGTCTCTTTAGAAGTGATGTCTCTTTATAGTTATGTCTCTTTATAGTGATGTCTCTTTAAAGCGATGCCTCTTTATAGCCATGTCTCTTTATAGTGATGTCTCTTTAAAGCGATGCCTCTTTATAGTGATGTCTCTTTAAGTGATGTCTCTTTAAGTGGCGTCTATTTATTGTGATGTCTCTTTGAAGTGATGTCTCTTTAAGTGATGTCTCTTTATAGTGATGTCTCTTTACAGTGATGTCTCCTTATAATGTTGCCTCTTTACAGCGATGCCTCTTTAAATTGATGTCTCTTTAAAGTGATGTCTCTTTATAGTGATGTCTCTTTAAGTGATGTCTCTTTGAAGTGATGTCTCTTTAAAGTAATGTCTCTTTAAAGTGATGTCTCTTTACAGTGATGTCTCCTTATAATGTTGCCTCTTTACAGTGATGCCTCTTTAAAGTGATGTCTCTTTAAAGTGATGTCTCTTTATAGTGATGTCTCTTTATAGTGATGTCTCCTTACAATGATGCCTCTTTACAGCAATACCTCTTTAAAGTGATGTCTCTTTAAGTGACGTCTCTTTATTGTGAATTCTCTTTAAAGTTATGTCTCTTTAAGTGATGTGTGTTCATAGTGATGTCTCTTTAAGTGATGTCTCTTTACAGCGATGTCTCTTTAAAGTGATGTCTCCTTACAATGATGCCTCTTTACAGCGATGCGTCCTTAAAGTTATGTCTCTTTAAATTGATGTCTCTTTAAGTGATCTCTTTATTTGCGATGTCTCTTTAAAAGTGATGTGTCTTTATAGTGATGTCATTTTATAGTGATGTATTTTTATAGTGATATGTCCTTATAGCGATGTCTCTTATAAGTGATGTCTCTTTATTTGCGAAGTCTCTTTAAAGTGATGTGTCTTTAGAAGTGATGTCTCTTTAAGTGATGTCTCTTTATAGTGATGTCTCTTTAAGTGATGTCTCCTTATAATGTCTCTTTAAAGCGATATCTCCTTAAAGCGATGTCTCTTTTAGTGATCTCTCTTCATAGTGATGTCTCCTTATAATCATGCCTCTTTACAGCGATGCCTCTTTAAAGTGATGTCTTTTTAAGTGATGTCTCTTTAAAGCGATGTCTCTTTAAAGTGATGTCTCTTTAAGTGATGTCTCCTCATTGTGAAGTCTCTTTAAAGCGATGCCTCTTTATAGTGATGTCTCTTTAAGTGACGTCTCTTTACTGTGAATTCTCTTTAAAGTGATGTCTCTTTAAGCGATGTTTGTTTATAGTGATGTCTCTTTAAGTGATGTCTCTTTATTGTGAAGTCTCTTTGAAGTGATGTCTCTTAATAGTGATGTCTCTTTATAGTGATGTCTCCTTACAATGATGCCTCTTTACAGCGATGCCTCTTTAAAGTGATGTCTCTTTAAAGTGATGTCTCCTTAACTGACATCTCTTTATTGTGAATTCTCTTTAAAGTGATATCTCTTTAAGTGATGTCTCTTTATTGTGATGTCTCTTTATAGTGATGTCTCCTTACAATGATGACTCTTTACAGCGATGCCTCTTTAAAGTGATGTCTCTTTAAATTGATGTCTCTTTAAGTGATGTCTCTTTATAGTGATGTCTCTTTAAGTGATGTCTCCTTATAATGTCTCTTTAAAGTGATATCTCTTTAAAGCGATGTCTCTTTAAGTGGTGTTTCTTCAAAGAGATGTCCCTTTAAACTGATGTCCCTTCATTGCGATGTCTCTTTAAAGTGATGTCTCTTTAAGTGGCGTCTCTTTATTGTGAATTCTCTTTAAAGTGATGTCTCTTTAAGTGGCGTCTATTTATTGTGATGTCTCTTTAAAGTGATGTCTCATTAAGTGATGTATGTTTATTGTGATGTCTCTATATAGTGATGTCTTTTTATAGTGATGTCTCTTTATAGTGATGTCTCTTTAAACCGATGCCTCTTTATAGTCATGTCTCTTTATAGTGATGTCTCTTTAAAGCGATGCCTCTTTATAGTGATGTCTCTTTAAAGTAATGTCTCCTTATGATGATGCTTCTTTACAGCGATGCCTCTTTAAAGTGTTGTCTCTTTAAGTGATGTCTCTTTGAAGTGATGTCTCTTTAAGTGATGTCTCTTTATAGTGATGTCTCTTTACAGTGATGTCTCCTTATAATGTTGCCTCTTTACAGCGATGCCTCTTTAAAGTGATGTCTCTTTAAAGTGATGTCTCTTTATAGTGATGTCTCTTTATAGTGATGTCTCCTTACAATGATGCCTCTTTACAGCAATACCTCTTTACAGCGATGTCTCTTTAAAGTGATGTCTGTTTAATTGATGTCTCTTTAAAGTGATGTCTCTTTAAAGTGATGTCTCTTTAAGTGATGTCTCTTTACAGTGATGTCTCTTTATAGTGATGTCTATTTGAAGTGATGTCTCTTTATAGTGATGTCTCTTTAAAGTGATATCTCTTTACAGTGATGTCTCTTTATAGTGATGTCTCTTTATAGTGATGTCTCTTTAAGTGATGTCTCTTTATAGTGATGTCTCTTTATAGCGATGTCTATTTATAGCGATGTCTCTTTATAGTGATGCCTCTTTATAGCGATGTCTCTTTATGGTGATGCCTCTTTATAGCGATGTCTCTTTATAGTGATGTCTATTTAAAGTGATGTCTCTTTATAGTGATGCCTCTTTAAATTGATGTCTCTTTATAATGATGTCTCTTTAAAGTGATGTCTCTTTATAGTGATGCCTCTTTACAGTGATGCCTCTTTATAGTGATGCCTCTTTATAGCGATGTCTCTTTAAATTGCTGTGTCTTCATAGTGATGTCTCTTTATAGTGATTTCTCCTTATAATGATGCCTCTTTACAGCGATGCCTCTTTAAAGTGATGTCTGTTTAAGTGATGTCTCTTTAAAGTGATGTCTCTTTAAGTGACGTCTCTTTATTGTGAATTCTCTTTAAAGTGATGTGTGTTTATAGTGATGTCTCTTTAAGTGATGTCTCTTTATTGTGAAGTCTCTTTGAAGTGATGTCTCTTTATAATGATGTCTCTTTATAGTGATGTCTCCCTACAATGATGCCTCTTTACAGCGATGCCTCTTCAAAGTGATGTCTCTTTAAGTGATGTCTCTTTCAAGTGATGTCTCTTTAAAGTGATGTCTCCTTAAGTGACGTCTCTTTATTGTGAATTCTCTTTAAAGTGATGTCTCTTTATAGTGATGACTCTTTAAGTGACGTTTCTTTATTGTGAATTCTCTTTGAAGTTTTGTCTCTTTAAGTGATGTGTGTTCATAGTGATGTCTCTTTAAGTGATGTCTCTTTATAGTGATGTCTGTTTATACTGATGTCTCCTTGTAATGATGCCTCTTTACAGCGATGCCTCTTTAAAGTGATGTCTCTTTAAGTGGTGTTTCTTCAAAGAGATGTCCCTTTAAACTGATGTCTCTTCATTGTGATGTCTCTTTAAAGTGATGTCTCTTTAAGTGGCGTCTCTTTATTGTGAATTCTCTTTAAAGTGATGTCTCTTTAAGTGGCGTCTATTTATTGTGATGTCTCTTTAAAGTGATGTCTCTTTAAGTGATGTGTGTTTATAGTGATGTCTCTATATAGTGATGTCTTTTTATAGTTATGTCTCTTTATAGTGATGTCTCTTTAAAGCGATGCCTCTTTATAGCCATGTCTCTTTATAGTGATGTCTCTTTAAAGCGATGCCTCTTTATAGTGATGTCTCTTTAAGTGATGTCTCTTTGAAGTGATGTCTCTTTAAAGTGATGTCTCTTTGAAGTGATGTCTCTTTAAGTGATGTCTCTTTATAGTGATGTCTCTTTACAGTGATGTCTCCTTATAATGTTGCCTCTTTACAGCGATGCCTCTTTAAATTGATGTCTCTTTAAAGTGATGTCTCTTTATAGTGATGTCTCTTTAAGTGATGTCTCTTTGAAGTGATGTCTCTTTAAGTGATGTCTCTTTAAAGTGATGTCTCTTTACAGTGATGTCTCCTTATAATGTTGCCTCTTTACAGTGATGCCTCTTTAAAGTGATGTCTCTTTAAAGTGATGTCTCTTTATAGTGATGTCTCTTTATAGTGATGTCTCCTTACAATGATGCCTCTTTACAGCAATACCTCTTTAAAGTGATGTCTCTTTAAGTGACGTCTCTTTATTGTGAATTCTCTTTAAAGTTATGTCTCTTTAAGTGATGTGTGTTCATAGTGATGTCTCTTTAAGTGATGTCTCTTTATAGTGATGTGTCTTTACAGTGATGTCTCCTTACAATGATGCCTCTTTACAGCGATGCGTCCTTAAAGTTATGTCTCTTTAAATTGATGTCTCTTTAAGTGATCTCTTTATTTGCGAAGTCTCTTTAAAAGTGATGTGTCTTTATAGTGATGTCTTTTTATAGTGATGTATTTTTGTAGTGATGTCTCCTTATAGCGATGTCTCTTAAAAGTGATGTGTCTTTAATTGCGAAGTCTCTTTAAAGTGATGTGTCTTTAGAAGTGATGTCTCTTTAAGTGATGTCTCTTTATAGTGATGTCTCTTTAAGTGATGTCTCCTTATAATGTCTCTTTAAAGCGATATCTCCTTAAAGCGATGTCTCTTTTAGTGATCTCTCTTCATAGTGATGTCTCCTTATAATCATGTCTCTTTACAGCGATGCCTCTTTAAAGTGATGTCTTTTTAAGTGATGTCTCTTTAAAGCGATGTCTCTTTAAAGTGATGTCTCTTTAAGTGATATCTCCTCATTGTGAAGTCTCTTTAAAGCGATGCCTCTTTATAGTGATGTCTCTTTAAGTGACGTCTCTTTACTGTGAATTCTCTTTAAAGTGATGTCTCTTTAAGCGATGTTTGTTTATAGTGATGTCTCTTTAAGTGATGTCTCTTTATTGTGAAGTCTCTTTGAAGTGATGTCTCTTAATAGTGATGTCTCTTTATAGTGATGTCTCCTTACAATGATGCCTCTTTACAGCGATGCCTCTTTAAAGTGATGTCTCTTTAAGTGATGTCTCTTTAAAGTGATGTCTCCTTAACTGACATCTCTTTATTGTGAATTCTCTTTAAAGTGATGTCTCTTTAAGTGATGTGTGTTCATAGTGATGCCTCTTTAAGTGATGTCTCTTTATTGTGATGTCTCTTTATAGTGATGTCTCCTTACAATGATGACTCTTTACAGCGATGCCTCTTTAAAGTGATGTCTCTTTAAATTGATGTCTCTTTAAGTGATCTCTTTATTTGCGAAGTCTCTTTACAGTGATGTGTCTTTAGAAGTGATGTCTCTTTAAGTGATGTCTCTTTATAGTGATGTCTCTTTAAGTGATGTCTCCTTATAATGTCTCTTTAAAGTGATATCTCTTTAAAGCGATGTCTCTTTTAGTGATCTCTCTTCATAGTGATGTCTCCTTATAATCATGTCTCTTTACAGCGATGCCTCTTTAAAGTGATGTCTTTTTAAGTGATGTCTCTTTAAAGCGATGTCTCTTTAAAGTGATGTCTCTTTAAGTGATGTCTCCTCATTGTGAAGTCTCTTTAAAGCGATGCCTCTTTATAGTGATGTCTCTTTAAGTGACGTCTCTTTACTGTGAATTCTCTTTAAAGTGATGTCTCTTTAAGCGATGTTTGTTTATAGTGATGTCTCTTTAAGTGATGTCTCTTTATTGTGAAGTCTCTTTGAAGTGATGTCTCTTAATAGTGATGTCTCTTTATAGTGATGTCTCCTTACAATGATGCCTCTTTACAGCGATGCCTCTTTAAAGTGATGTCTCTTTAAGTGATGTCTCTTTAAAGTGATGTCTCCTTAACTGACATCTCTTTATTGTGAATTCTCTTTAAAGTGATGTCTCTTTAAGTGATGTGTGTTCATAGTGATGCCTCTTTAAGTGATGTCTCTTTATTGTGATGTCTCTTTATAGTGATGTCTCCTTACAATGATGACTCTTTACAGCGATGCCTCTTTAAAGTGATGTCTCTTTAAATTGATGTCTCTTTAAGTGATCTCTTTATTTGCGAAGTCTCTTTACAGTGATGTGTCTTTAGAAGTGATGTCTCTTTAAGTGATGTCTCTTTATAGTGATGTCTCTTTAAGTGATGTCTCCTTATAATGTCTCTTTAAAGTGATATCTCTTTAAAGCGATGTCTCTTTTAGTGATGTCTCTTTATAGTGATGTCTCCTTATAATGATGCCTCTTTACAGCGATGTCTCTTTAAAGTGATGTCTGTTTAATTGATGTCTCTTTAAAGTGATGTCTCTTTAAAGTGATGTCTCTTTAAGTGATGTCTCTTTACAGTGATGTCTCTTTATAGTGATGTCTTTTTGAAGTGATGTCTCTTTATAGTGATGTCTCTTTAAAGTGATGTCTCTTTACAGTGATGTCTCTTTATAGTGATGTCTCTTTATAGTGATGTCTATTTGAAGTGATGTCTCTTTATAGTGATGTCTCTTTAAAGTGATGTCTCTTTACAGTGATGTCTCTTTATAGTGATGTCTCTTTATAGTGATGTCTCTTTAAGTGATGTCTATTTATAGTGATGTCTCTTTATAGCGATGTCTATTTATAGCGATGTCTCTTTATAGTGATGCCTCTTTATAGCGATGTCTCTTTATGGTGATGCCTCTTTATAGCGATGTCTCTTTATAGTGATGTCTATTTAAAGTGATGTCTCTTTATAGTGATGCCTCTTTAAATTGATGTCTCTTTATAATGATGTCTCTTTAAAGTGATGTCTCTTTATAGTGATGCCTCTTTACAGTGATGCCTCTTTATAGTGATGCCTCTTTATAGCGATGTCTCTTTAAATTGCTGTGTCTTCATAGTGATGTCTCTTTATAGTGATTTCTCCTTATAATGATGCCTCTTTACAGCGATGCCTCTTTAAAGTGATGTCTGTTTAAGTGATGTCTCTTTAAAGTGATGTCTCTTTAAGTGACGTGTCTTTATTGTGAATTCTCTTTAAAGTGATGTGTGTTTATAGTGATGTCTCTTTAAGTGATGTATCTTTATTGTGAAGTCTCTTTGAAGTGATGTCTCTTTATAATGATGTCTCTTTATAGTGATGTCTCCTTACAATGATGCCTCTTTACAGCGATGCCTCTTCAAAGTGATGTCTCTTTAAGTGATGTCTCTTTAAAGTGATGTCTCTTTAAAGTGATGTCTTCTTAAGTGACGTCTCTTTATTGTGAATTCTCTTTAAAGTGATGTCTCTTTATAGTGATGTCTCTTTAAGTGACATTTCTTTATTGTGAATTCTCTTTGAAGTTTTGTCTCTTTAAGTGATGTGTGTTCATAGTGATGTCTCTTTAAGTGATGTCTCTTTATAGTGATGTCTCTTTATACTGATGTCTCCTTATAATGATGCCTCTTTACAGCGATGCCTCTTTAAAGTGATGTCTCTTTAAGTGGTGTTTCTTCAAAGAGATGTCCCTTTAAACTGATGTCTCTTCATTGTGATGTATCTTTAAAGTGATGTCTCTTTAAGTGGCGTCTCTTTATTGTGAATTCTCTTTAAAGTGATGTCTCTTTAAGTGGCGTCTATTTATTGTGATGTCTCTTTAAAGTGATGTCTCTTTAAGTGATGTGTGTTTATAGTGATGTCTCTATATAGTGATGTCTTTTTATAGTTATGTCTCTTTATAGTGATGTCTCTTTAAAGCGATGCCTCTTTATAGCCATGTCTCTTTATAGTGATGTCTCTTTAAAGCGATGCCTCTTTATAGTGATGTCTCTTTAAGTGATGTCTCTTTGAAGTGATGTCTCTTTAAAGTGATGTCTCTTTGAAGTGATGTCTCTTTAAGTGATGTCTCTTTATAGTGATGTCTCTTTACAGTGATGTCTCCTTATAATGTTGCCTCTTTACAGCGATGCCTCTTTAAATTGATGTCTCTTTAAAGTGATGTCTCTTTATAGTGATGTCTCTTTAAGTGATGTCTCTTTGAAGTGATGTCTCTTTAAGTGATGTCTCTTTATAGTGATGTCTCTTTACAGTGATGTCTCCTTATAATGTTGCCTCTTTACAGTGATGCCTCTTTAAAGTGATGTCTCTTTAAAGTGATGTCTCTTTATAGTGATGTCTCCTTACAATGATGCCTCTTTACAGCAATACCTCTTTAAAGTGATGTCTCTTTAAGTGACGTCTCTTTATTGTGAATTCTCTTTAAAGTTATGTCTCTTTAAGTGATGTGTGTTCATAGTGATGTCTCTTTAAGTGATGTCTCTTTATTGTGAAGTCTCTTTGAAGTGATGTCTCTTTATAGTGATGTGTCTTTACAGTGATGTCTCCTTACAATGATGCCTCTTTACAGCGATGCGTCCTTAAAGTTATGTCTCTTTAAATTGATGTCTCTTTAAGTGATCTCTTTATTTGCGAAGTCTCTTTAAAAGTGATGTGTCTTTATAGTGATGTCTTTTTATAGTGATGTATTTTTGTAGTGATGTCTCCTTATAGCGATGTCTCTTAAAAGTGATGTGTCTTTAATTGCGAAGTCTCTTTAAAGTGATGTGTCTTTAGAAGTGATGTCTCTTTAAGTGATGTCTCTTTATAGTGATGTCTCTTTAAGTGATGTCTCCTTATAATGTCTCTTTAAAGCGATATCTCCTTAAAGCGATGTCTCTTTTAGTGATCTCTCTTCATAGTGATGTCTCCTTATAATCATGTCTCTTTACAGCGATGCCTCTTTAAAGTGATGTCTTTTTAAGTGATGTCTCTTTAAAGCGATGTCTCTTTAAAGTGATGTCTCTTTAAGTGATGTCTCCTCATTGTGAAGTCTCTTTAAAGCGATGCCTCTTTATAGTGATGTCTCTTTAAGTGACGTCTCTTTACTGTGAATTCTCTTTAAAGTGATGTCTCTTTAAGCGATGTGTGTTCATAGTGATGCCTCTTTAAGTGATGTCTCTTCATTGTGATGTCTCTTTATAGTGATGTCTCCTTACAATGATGACTCTTTACAGCGATGCCTCTTTAAAGTGATGTCTCTTTAAATTGATGTCTCTTTAAGTGATCTCTTTATTTGCGAAGTCTCTTTACAGTGATGTGTCTTTAGAAGTGATGTCTCTTTAAGTGATGTCTCCTTATAATGATGCCTCTTTACAGCGATGTCTCTTTAAAGTGATGTCTGTTTAACTGATGTCTCTTTAAAGTGATGTCTCTTTAAGTGATGTCTCTTTATTGTGATGTCTCTTTACAGTGATATCTCTTTAAAGTGATGTCTCTTAAAAGTGATGTCTCTTTAAAGTGATGTCTCTTTAAAGTGATGTCTCTTTAAGTGATGTCTCTTCATTGTGAAGTCTCATTAAAGCGATGCCTCTTTATAGTGATATCTATTCAAAGCGATGTCTCTTTATATTGATGTCTCTTTATATTGATGTCTCTTTAAGTGACGTCTCTTTATTGTGAATTCTCTTTAAAGTGAAGTCTTTTTAAGTTATGTGTGTTTATAGTGATGTCTCTTTAAGTGATGTCTCTTTCTTGTGAAGTCTCTTTGAAGTGATGTCTCTTTATAGTGATGTCTCCTTACAAGGATGCCTCTTTACAGGGATGCCTCTTTAAAGTGATGTCTCTTTAAATTGATATCTCTTTAAGTGATGTCTCTTTATTTGAGAAGTGTCTTTATAGTGATATCTCTTTAAAGTGCTGTCTCTTTAAGTGATGTCTCTTTGAAGTGATGTCTCTTTAAGTGATGTCTCTTTACAGTGATGTCTCCTTATAATGTTGCCTCTTTACAGCGATGCCTCTTTATAGTGATGTCTCTTTAAAGTGATGTCTCCTTAAGTGACGTCTCTTTATTGTGAATTCTCTTTAAAGTGATGTGTCTTTAAGTGATGTGTGTTTATAGTGATGTCTCTTTAAGTGATGTTTCTTTATTTTGAAGTCTCTTTGAATTGATGTCTCTTTATAGTCATGTCTCTTTATAGTGATGTCTCCTTACAATGATGCCTCTTTACAGCGATGCCTCTTTAAAGTGATGTCTCTTTAAATTGATGTCTCATTAAGTGATGTCTCTTTATTTGAGAAGTCTCTTTATAGTGATATCTCTTTAAAGCGATGTCTCTTTAAAAGTGATGTGTCTTTATAGTGATGTCTTTTTATAGTGATGTATTTTTATAGTGATTTGTCCTTATAGCGATGTCTCTTAAAAGTGATGTCTCTTTATTTGCGAAGTCTCTTTAAAGTGATGTGTCTTTAGAAGTGATGTCTCTTTAAGTGATGTCTCTTTATAGTGATGTCTCTTTAAGTGATGTCTCCTTATAATGTCTCTTTAAAGTGATGTCTCTTTTAGTGATGTCTCTTTATAGTGATGTCTCCTTATAATGATGCCTCTTTACAGCGATGCCTCTTTAAAGTGATGTCTCTTTATTGTGAAGTCTCTTTAAAGCGATGTCTCTTTATAGTGATGTCTCTTTATAGTGATGTCTCTTTAAGTGACGTCTCTTTATTGTGAATTATCTTTAAATGAAGTCTCTTTAAGTGATGTGTGTTTATAGTGATGTCTCTTTAAGTGATGTCTCTTTAAGTGATGTCTCCTTACAATGATGCCTCTTTACAGCGATGCCTCTTTAAAGTGATGTCTCTTTAAGTGAAGTCTCTTTATTGTGATGTCTCTTTAAAGTGATGTCTCTTTAAGTGATGTATCTTTATTGTGAAGTCTCTTTAAAGTGATGTCTTTTTATAGTGAGGTCTCTTTACGTGATGTCTATTTAAAGTGATGTCTCTTTAAGTGATGTGTGTTTGTAGTGATGTCTCTATATAGTGATGTCTTTTTACAGTGATGTCTCCTTATAGCGATGTCTCTTAAAAGTGATGTCTTTTTATAGTGATGTCTCTTTAGAAGTGATGTCTCTTTATAGTGATGTCTCCGTATAATGATGCCTCTTTACAGCGATGCCTCTTTAAAGTGATGTCTCTTTATTGTGAAGTCTCTTTAAAGCGATGCCGCTTTATAGTGATATCTCTTTAAAGCGATGTCTCTTTATAGTGATGTCTCTTTATAGTGATGTGTCTTTAAGTGACGTCTCTTTATTGTGAATTCTCTTTAAATGAAGTCTCTTTAAGTGATGTGTGTTTATAGTGATGTCTCTTTAAGTGATGTCTCTTTATAGTGATGCATCTTTATAGCGATGTCTCTTTAAATTGCTGTGTCTTCATAGTGATATCTCTTTAAAGCGATGTCTCTTTATAGTGATGTCTCTTTATAGTGATGTGTCTTCATAGTGATGTCTCTTTAAAGTGATGTCTCTTTAAATTGATGTCTCTTTAAATTGATGTCTCTTTAAGTGATGTCTCCTTATAATGATGTCTCTTTAAAGCTATGTCTCTTTATAGTGATGTCTCTTTATAGTGATGTCTCCTTACAATGATGCCTCTTTACAGCGATGCCTCTTCAAAGTGATGTCTCTTTAAAGTGATGTCTCCTTAAGTGACGTCTCTTTATTGTGAATTCTCTTTAAAGTGATGTCTCTTTAAGTGATGTGTGTTTATAGTGATATCTCTTTAAGTGATGTCTCTTTATTGTGAAGTCTCTTTGAAGTGATGTCTCTTTAAAGTGATGTGTCTTTATAGTGATGTCTCTTTATAGCGATGTCTCTTAAAAGTGATGTGTCTTTATTGTGATGTCTTTTTAAAGTGATGTCTCCTTATAGCGATGTCTCTTAAAATCGATGTCTCTTTATAGTGATGTCTCTTGAAGTGACGTCTCTTTATTGTGAATTATCTTTAAAGTGATGTCTCTTTATAGTGATGTCTCTTTAAAGTGATGTCTCTTTACAGTGATGTCTCTTTAGAGTGATGTCTCTTTATAGTGATGTCTCTTTACAGTGATGCCTCTTTATAGCGATGTCTCTTTATAGCGATGTCTCTTTATAGTGATATGTCTTTATAGTGATGTCTTTTTAAAGTGATGTATTTTTATAGTGATGTCTCCTTATAGCGATGTCTCTTAAAAGTGATGTGTCTTTAATTGCGAAGTCTCTTTAAAGTGATGTGTCTTTAGAAGTGATGTCTCTTTAAGTGATGTCTCTTTATAGTGATGTCTCTTTAAGTGATGTCTCCTTATAATGTCTCTTTAAAGCGATATCTCCTTAAAGCGATGTCTCTTTTAGTGATCTCTCTTCATAGTGATGTCTCCTTATAATCATGTCTCTTTACAGCGATGCCTCTTTAAAGTGATGTCTTTTTAAGTGATGTCTCTTTAAAGCGATGTCTCTTTAAAGTGATGTCTCTTTAAGTGATGTCTCCTCATTGTGAAGTCTCTTTAAAGCGATGCCTCTTTATAGTGATGTCTCTTTAAGTGACGTCTCTTTACTGTGAATTCTCTTTAAAGTGATGTCTCTTTAAGCGATGTGTGTTCATAGTGATGCCTCTTTAAGTGATGTCTCTTTATTGTGATGTCTCTTTATAGTGATGTCTCCTTACAATGATGACTCTTTACAGCGATGCCTCTTTAAAGTGATGTCTCTTTAAATTGATGTCTCTTTAAGTGATCTCTTTATTTGCGAAGTCTCTTTACAGTGATGTGTCTTTAGAAGTGATGTCTCTTTAAGTGATGTCTCCTTATAATGATGCCTCTTTACAGCGATGTCTCTTTAAAGTGATGTCTGTTTAACTGATGTCTCTTTAAAGTGATGTCTCTTTAAGTGATGTCTCTTTATTGTGATGTCTCTTTACAGTGATATCTCTTTAAAGTGATGTCTCTTAAAAGTGATGTCTCTTTAAAGTGATGTCTCTTTAAAGTGATGTCTCTTTAAGTGATGTCTCTTCATTGTGAAGTCTCATTAAAGCGATGCCTCTTTATAGTGATATCTATTCAAAGCGATGTCTCTTTATATTGATGTCTCTTTATATTGATGTCTCTTTAAGTGACGTCTCTTTATTGTGAATTCTCTTTAAAGTGAAGTCTTTTTAAGTTATGTGTGTTTATAGTGATGTCTCTTTAAGTGATGTCTCTTTCTTGTGAAGTCTCTTTGAAGTGATGTCTCTTTATAGTGATGTCTCCTTACAAGGATGCCTCTTTACAGGGATGCCTCTTTAAAGTGATGTCTCTTTAAATTGATATCTCTTTAAGTGATGTCTCTTTATTTGAGAAGTGTCTTTATAGTGATATCTCTTTAAAGTGCTGTCTCTTTAAGTGATGTCTCTTTGAAGTGATGTCTCTTTAAGTGATGTCTCTTTACAGTGATGTCTCCTTATAATGTTGCCTCTTTACAGCGATGCCTCTTTATAGTGATGTCTCTTTAAAGTGATGTCTCCTTAAGTGACGTCTCTTTATTGTGAATTCTCTTTAAAGTGATGTGTCTTTAAGTGATGTGTGTTTATAGTGATGTCTCTTTAAGTGATGTTTCTTTATTTTGAAGTCTCTTTGAATTGATGTCTCTTTATAGTCATGTCTCTTTATAGTGATGTCTCCTTACAATGATGCCTCTTTACAGCGATGCCTCTTTAAAGTGATGTCTCTTTAAATTGATGTCTCATTAAGTGATGTCTCTTTATTTGAGAAGTCTCTTTATAGTGATATCTCTTTAAAGCGATGTCTCTTTAAAAGTGATGTGTCTTTATAGTGATGTCTTTTTATAGTGATGTATTTTTATAGTGATTTGTCCTTATAGCGATGTCTCTTAAAAGTGATGTCTCTTTATTTGCGAAGTCTCTTTAAAGTGATGTGTCTTTAGAAGTGATGTCTCTTTAAGTGATGTCTCTTTATAGTGATGTCTCTTTAAGTGATGTCTCCTTATAATGTCTCTTTAAAGTGATGTCTCTTTTAGTGATGTCTCTTTATAGTGATGTCTCCTTATAATGATGCCTCTTTACAGCGATGCCTCTTTAAAGTGATGTCTCTTTATTGTGAAGTCTCTTTAAAGCGATGTCTCTTTATAGTGATGTCTCTTTATAGTGATGTCTCTTTAAGTGACGTCTCTTTATTGTGAATTATCTTTAAATGAAGTCTCTTTAAGTGATGTGTGTTTATAGTGATGTCTCTTTAAGTGATGTCTCTTTAAGTGATGTCTCCTTACAATGATGCCTCTTTACAGCGATGCCTCTTTAAAGTGATGTCTCTTTAAGTGAAGTCTCTTTATTGTGATGTCTCTTTAAAGTGATGTCTCTTTAAGTGATGTATCTTTATTGTGAAGTCTCTTTAAAGTGATGTCTTTTTATAGTGAGGTCTCTTTACGTGATGTCTATTTAAAGTGATGTCTCTTTAAGTGATGTGTGTTTGTAGTGATGTCTCTATATAGTGATGTCTTTTTACAGTGATGTCTCCTTATAGCGATGTCTCTTAAAAGTGATGTCTTTTTATAGTGATGTCTCTTTAGAAGTGATGTCTCTTTATAGTGATGTCTCCGTATAATGATGCCTCTTTACAGCGATGCCTCTTTAAAGTGATGTCTCTTTATTGTGAAGTCTCTTTAAAGCGATGCCGCTTTATAGTGATATCTCTTTAAAGCGATGTCTCTTTATAGTGATGTCTCTTTATAGTGATGTGTCTTTAAGTGACGTCTCTTTATTGTGAATTCTCTTTAAATGAAGTCTCTTTAAGTGATGTGTGTTTATAGTGATGTCTCTTTAAGTGATGTCTCTTTATAGTGATGCATCTTTATAGCGATGTCTCTTTAAATTGCTGTGTCTTCATAGTGATATCTCTTTAAAGCGATGTCTCTTTATAGTGATGTCTCTTTATAGTGATGTGTCTTCATAGTGATGTCTCTTTAAAGTGATGTCTCTTTAAATTGATGTCTCTTTAAATTGATGTCTCTTTAAGTGATGTCTCCTTATAATGATGTCTCTTTAAAGCTATGTCTCTTTATAGTGATGTCTCTTTATAGTGATGTCTCCTTACAATGATGCCTCTTTACAGCGATGCCTCTTCAAAGTGATGTCTCTTTAAAGTGATGTCTCCTTAAGTGACGTCTCTTTATTGTGAATTCTCTTTAAAGTGATGTCTCTTTAAGTGATGTGTGTTTATAGTGATGTCTCTTTAAGTGATGTCTCTTTATTGTGAAGTCTCTTTGAAGTGATGTCTCTTTAAAGTGATGTGTCTTTATAGTGATGTCTCTTTATAGCGATGTCTCTTAAAAGTGATGTGTCTTTATTGTGATGTCTTTTTAAAGTGATGTCTCCTTATAGCGATGTCTCTTAAAATCGATGTCTCTTTATAGTGATGTCTCTTGAAGTGACGTCTCTTTATTGTGAATTATCTTTAAAGTGATGTCTCTTTATAGTGATGTCTCTTTAAAGTGATGTCTCTTTACAGTGATGTCTCTTTAGAGTGATGTCTCTTTATAGTGATGTCTCTTTACAGTGATGCCTCTTTATAGCGATGTCTCTTTATAGCGATGTCTCTTTATAGTGATGTCTCTTTAAGTGACGTCTCTTTATTGTGAATTATCTTTAAATGAAGTCTCTTTAAGTGATGTGTGTTTATAGTGATGTCTCTTTAAGTGATGTCTCTTTAAGTGATGTCTCCTTACAATGATGCCTCTTTACAGCGATGCCTCTTTAAAGTGATGTCTCTTTAAGTGAAGTCTCTTTATTGTGATGTCTCTTTAAAGTGATGTCTCTTTAAGTGATGTATCTTTATTGTGAAGTCTCTTTAAAGTGATGTCTTTTTATAGTGAGGTCTCTTTACGTGATGTCTATTTAAAGTGATGTCTCTTTAAGTGATGTGTGTTTGTAGTGATGTCTCTATATAGTGATGTCTTTTTACAGTGATGTCTCCTTATAGCGATGTCTCTTAAAAGTGATGTCTTTTTATAGTGATGTCTCTTTAGAAGTGATGTCTCTTTATAGTGATGTCTCCGTATAATGATGCCTCTTTACAGCGATGCCTCTTTAAAGTGATGTCTCTTTATTGTGAAGTCTCTTTAAAGCGATGCCGCTTTATAGTGATATCTCTTTAAAGCGATGTCTCTTTATAGTGATGTCTCTTTATAGTGATGTGTCTTTAAGTGACGTCTCTTTATTGTGAATTCTCTTTAAATGAAGTCTCTTTAAGTGATGTGTGTTTATAGTGATGTCTCTTTAAGTGATGTCTCTTTATAGTGATGCATCTTTATAGCGATGTCTCTTTAAATTGCTGTGTCTTCATAGTGATATCTCTTTAAAGCGATGTCTCTTTATAGTGATGTCTCTTTATAGTGATGTGTCTTCATAGTGATGTCTCTTTAAAGTGATGTCTCTTTAAATTGATGTCTCTTTAAATTGATGTCTCTTTAAGTGATGTCTCCTTATAATGATGTCTCTTTAAAGCTATGTCTCTTTATAGTGATGTCTCTTTATAGTGATGTCTCCTTACAATGATGCCTCTTTACAGCGATGCCTCTTCAAAGTGATGTCTCTTTAAAGTGATGTCTCCTTAAGTGACGTCTCTTTATTGTGAATTCTCTTTAAAGTGATGTCTCTTTAAGTGATGTGTGTTTATAGTGATGTCTCTTTAAGTGATGTCTCTTTATTGTGAAGTCTCTTTGAAGTGATGTCTCTTTAAAGTGATGTGTCTTTATAGTGATGTCTCTTTATAGCGATGTCTCTTAAAAGTGATGTGTCTTTATTGTGATGTCTTTTTAAAGTGATGTCTCCTTATAGCGATGTCTCTTAAAATCGATGTCTCTTTATAGTGATGTCTCTTGAAGTGACGTCTCTTTATTGTGAATTATCTTTAAAGTGATGTCTCTTTATAGTGATGTCTCTTTAAAGTGATGTCTCTTTACAGTGATGTCTCTTTAGAGTGATGTCTCTTTATAGTGATGTCTCTTTACAGTGATGCCTCTTTATAGCGATGTCTCTTTATAGCGATGTCTCTTTATAGTGATATGTCTTTATAGTGATGTCTTTTTAAAGTGATGTATTTTTATAGTGATGTCTCCTTATAGCGATGTCTCTTAAAAGTGATGTCTCTTTATTTGCGAAGTCTCTTTAAAGTGATGTGTCTTTAGAAGTGATGTCTCTTTAAGTGATGTCTCCTTATAATGATGCCTCTTTACAGCGATGTCTCTTTAAAGTGATGTCTGTTTAACTGATGTCTCTTTAAAGTGATGTATCTTTAAGTGATGTCTCTTTATTGTGATGTCTCTTTACAGTGATATCTCTTTAAAGTGATGTCTCTTAAAAGTGATGTCTCTTTAAAGTGATGCCTCTTTATAGTGATATCTCTTTAAAGCGATGTCTCTTTATAGTGATGTCTCTTTATATTGATGTCTCTTTAAGTGACGTCTCTTTATTGTGAATTCTCTTTAAAGTGAAGTCTTTTTAAGTTATGTGTGTTTATAGTGATGTCTCTTTAAGTGATGCCTCTTTCTTGTGAAGTCTCTTTGAAGTGATGTCTCTTTATAGTGATGTCTCCTTACAATGATGCCTCTTTACAGGGATGCCTCTTTAAAGTGATGTCTCTTTAAATTGATATCTCTTTAAGTGATGTCTCTTTATTTGAGAAGTGTCTTTATAGTGATATCTCTTTAAAGTGCTGTCTCTTTAAGTGATGTCTCTTTGAAGTGATGTCTCTTTAAGTGATGTCTCTTTACAGTGATGTCTCCTTATAATGTTGCCTCTTTACAGCGATGCCTCTTTATAGTGATGTCTCTTTAAAGTGATGTCTCCTTAAGTGACGTCTCTTTATTGTGAATTCTCTTTAAAGTGATGTGTCTTTAAGTGATGTGTGTTTATAGTGATGTCTCTTTAAGTGATGTCTCTTTATTTTGAAGTCTCTTTGAATTGATGTCTCTTTATAGTCATGTCTCTTTATAGTGATGTCTCCTTACAATGATGCCTCTTTACAGCGATGCCTCTTTAAAGTGATGTCTCTTTAAATTGATGTCTCATTAAGTGATGTCTCCTTATAGCGATGTCTCTTAAAATCGATGTCTCTTTATAGTGATGTCTCTTTATAGTGATGTCTCTTGAAGTGACGTCTCTTTATTGTGAATTATCTTTAAAGTGATGTCTCTTTATAGTGATGTCTCTTTAAAGTGATGTCTCTTTACAGTGATGTCTCTTTAGAGTGATGTCTCTTTATAGTGATGTCTCTTTACAGTGATGCCTCTTTATAGCGATGTCTCTTTATAGCGATGTCTCTTTATAGTGATGTGTCTTTATAGTGATGTCTTTTTAAAGTGATGTATTTTTATAGTGATGTCTCCTTATAGCGATGTCTCTTAAAAGTGATGTCTCTTTATTTGCGAAGTCTCTTTAAAGTGATGTGTCTTTAGAAGTGATGTCTCTTTAAGTGATGTCTCTTTATAGTGATGTCTCTTTAAGTGATGTCTCCTTATAATGTCTCTTTAAAGTGATGTCTCTTTTAGTGATGTCTCTTTATAGTGATGTCTCCTTATAATGATGCCTCTTTACAGCGATGCCTCTTTAAAGTGATGTCTCTTTATTGTGAAGTCTCTTTAAAGCGATGCCGCTTTATAGTGATATCTCTTTAAAGCGATGTCTCTTTATAGTGATGTCTCTTTATAGTGATGTCTCTTTAAGTGACGTCTCTTTATTGTGAATTCTCTTTAAATGAAGTCTCTTTAAGTGATGTGTGTTTATAGTGATGTCTCTTTAAGTGATGTCTCTTTAAGTGATGTCTCCTTATAATGATGCCTCTTTACAGCGATGCCTCTTTAAAGTGATGTCTCTTTAAGTGAAGTCTCTTTATTGTGATGTCTCTTTAAAGTGATGTCTCTTTAAGTGATGTATCTTTATTGTGAAGTCTCTTTAAAGTGATGTCTTTTTATAGTGAGGTCTCTTTACGTGATGTCTATTTAAAGTGATGTCTCTTTAAGTGATGTGTGTTTGTAGTGATGTCTCTATATAGTGATGTCTTTTTATAGAGATGTCTCCTTATAGCGATGTCTCTTAAAAGTGATGTCTTTTTATAGTGATGCCTCTTCAAAGTGATGTCTCTTTAAAGTGATGTCTCCTTAAGTGACGTCTCTTTATTGTGAATTCTCTTTAAAGTGATGTCTCTTTAAGTGATGTGTGTTTATAGTGATGTCTCTTTAAGTGATGTCTCTTTATTGTGAAGTCTCTTTGAAGTGATGTCTCTTTAAAGTGATGTGTCTTCATAGTGATGTCTCTTTATAGCGATGTCTCTTAAAAGTGATGTGTCTTTATTGTGATGTCTTTTTAAAGTGATGTCTCCTTATAGCGATGTCTCTTAAAATCGATGTCTCTTTATAGTGATGTCTCTTGAAGTGACGTCTCTTTATCGTGAATTATCTTTAAAGTGATGTCTCTTTATTTGCGAAGTCTCTTTAAAGTGATGTGTCTTTAGAAGTGATGGCTCTTTAAGTGATGTCTCTTTATAGTGATGTCTCTTTAAGTGATGTCTCCTTATAATGTCTCTTTAAAGTGATGTCTCTTTTAGTGATGTCTCTTTATAGTGATGTCTCCTTATAATGATGCCTCTTTACAGCGATGCCTCTTTAAAGTGATGTCTCTTTATTGTGAAGTCTCTTTAAAGCGATGCCGCTTTATAGTGATATCTCTTTAAAGCGATGTCTCTTTATAGTGATGTCTCTTTATAGTGATGTCTCTTTAATTTACGTCTCTTTATTGTGAATTCTCTTTAAATGAAGTCTCTTTAAGTGATGTGTGTTTATAGTGACGTCTCTTTAAGTGATGTCTCTTTATAGTGATGTCTCTTGAAGTGATGTCTCTTTAAAGTGCTGTCTTCTTATAATGATGCTTCTTTACAGCGATGCCTCTTTAAAGTGATGTCTCTTTAAGTGAAGTCTCTTTATTGTGATTTCTCTTTAAAGTGATGTCTCTTTAAGTGATGTATCTTTATTGTGAAGTCTCTTTAAAGTGATGTCTTTTTATAGTGAGGTCTCTTTACGTGATGTCTATTTAAAGTGATGTCTCTTTAAGTGATGTGTGTATATAGTGATGTCTTTTTATAGTGACGTCTCCTTATAGCGATGTCTCTTAAAAGTGATGTCTCTTTATAGTGATGTCTCTTTAGAAGTGATGTCTCTTTATAGTGATGAATCTTTATAGTGATGTCTCTTTATAGTGGTGAATCTTTATAGTGATGTCTCTTTATAGTGACGTCTCCTTATAGCGATGTCTCTTAAAAGTGATGTCTTTTTATAGTGATGTCTCTTTAGAAGTGATGTCTCTTTAAATTGATGTCTCTTTAAATTGATGTCTCTTTAAGTGATGTCTCCTTATAATGATGTCTCTTTAAAGCTATGTCTCTTTATAGTGATGTCTCTTTATAGTGATGTCTCCTTACAATGATGCCTCTTTACAGCGATGCCTCTTCAAAGTGATGTCTCTTTAAAGTGATGTCTCCTTAAGTGACGTCTCTTTATTGTGAATTCTCTTTAAAGTGATGTCTCTTTAAGTGATGTGTGTTTATAGTGATGTCTCTTTAAGTGATGTCTCTTTATTGTGAAGTCTCTTTGAAGTGATGACTCTTTAAAGTGATGTGTCTTTATAGTGATGTCTCTTTATAGCGATGTCTCTTAAAAGTGATGTGTCTTTATTGTGATGTCTTTTTAAAGTGATGTCTCCTTATAGCGATGTCTCTTAAAATCGATGTCTCTTTATAGTGATGTCTCTTTATAGTGATGTCTCTTGAAGTGACGTCTCTTTAAAGTGATGTCTGTTTAACTGATGTCTCTTTAAAGTGATGTCTCTTTAAGTGATGTCTCTTTATTGTGATGTCTCTTTACAGTGATATCTCTTTAAAGTGATGTCTCTTAAAAGTGATGTCTCTTTAAAGTGATGTCTCTTTAAAGTGATGTCTCTTTAAGTGATGTCTCTTCATTGTGAAGTCTCATTAAAGCGATGCCTCTTTATAGTGATATCTCTTTAAAGCGATGTCTCTTTATAGTGATGTCTCTTTATATTGATGTCTCTTTAAGTGACGTCTCTTTATTGTGAATTCTCTTTAAAGTGAAGTCTTTTTAAGTTATGTGTGTTTATAGTGATGTCTCTTTAAGTGATGTGTCTTTCTTGTGAAGTCTCTTTAAAGCGATGCTGCTTTATAGTGATATCTCTTTAAAGCGATGTCTCTTTATAGTGATGTCTCTTTATAGTGATGTCTCTTTAATTTACGTCTCTTTATTGTGAATTCTCTTTAAATGAAGTCTCTTTAAGTGATGTGTGTTTATAGTGATGTCTCTTTAAGTGATGTCTCTTTCTTGTGAAGTCTCTTTGAAGTGATGTCTCTTTATAGTGATGTCTCCTTACAATGATGCCTCTTTACAGGGATGCCTCTTTAAAGTGATGTCTCTTTAAATTGATATCTCTTTAAGTGATGTCTCTTTATTTGAGAAGTGTCTTTATAGTGATATCTCTTTAAAGCGATGTCTCTTTATAGTGATGTCTCATATACTGATGTCTCCTTATAATGATGCCTCTTTACAGCGATGCCTCTTCAAAGTGATGTCTGTTTAAGTGATGTCTCTTTAAAGTGATGTCTCCTTAAGTGACATCTCTTTATTATGAATTCTCTTTAAAGTGATGTATCTTTAAGTGATGTGTGTTCATAGTGATGTCTCTTTAAGTGATGTCTCTTTATTGTGATGTCTCTTTATAGTGATGTCTCTTGGAGTGACGTCTCTTTATTGTGAATTATCTTTAAAGTGATGTCTCTTTATAGTGATGTCTTTTTATAGTGATGTATTTTTATAGTGATATGTCCTTATAGCGATGTATTTTAAAAGTGATGTCTCTTTATTTGCGAAGTCTCTTTAAAGTGATGTGTCTTTAGAAGTGATGGCTCTTTAAGTGATGTCTCTTTATAGTGATGTCTCTTTAAGTGATGTCTCCTTATAATGTCTCTTTAAAGTGATGTCTCTTTTAGTGATGTCTCTTTATAGTGATGTCTCCTTATAATGATGCCTCTTTACAGCGATGCCTCTTTAAAGTGATGTCTCTTTATTGTGAAGTCTCTTTAAAGCGATGCCGCTTTATAGTGATATCTCTTTAAAGCGATGTCTCTTTATAGTGATGTCTCTTTATAGTGATGTCTCTTTAATTTACGTCTCTTTATTGTGAATTCTCTTTAAATGAAGTCTCTTTAAGTGATGTGTGTTTATAGTGATGTCTCTTTAAGTGATGTCTCTTTAAAGTGCTGTCTCTTTAAGTGATGTCTCTTTGAAGTGATGTCTCTTTAAAGTGATGTCTCTTTAAGTGATGTATCTTTATTGTGAAGTCTCTTTAAAGTGATGTCTTTTTATAGTGAGGTCTCTTTACGTGATGTCTATTTAAAGTGATGTCTCTTTAAGTGTTGTGTGTTTGTAGTGATGTCTCTATATAGTGATGTCTTTTTATAGTGACGTCTCCTTATAGCGATGTCTCTTAAAAGTGATGTCTTTTTATAGTGATGTCTCTTTAGAAGTGATATCTCTTTATAGTGATGTCTCCTTATAATGATGCCTCTTTACAGCGATGCCTCTTTAAAGTGATGTCTCTTTAAATTGATGTCTCTTTAAGTGATGTCTCTTTATAGTGATGTCTCTTTATAGTGATGTCTCCTTATAATGTTGCCTCTTTACAGCGATGCCTCTTTAAAGTGATGTCTCTTTAAATTGATATCTCTTTAAAGCGATGTCTCTTTATAGTGATGCCTCTTTATAGCGATGTCTCTTTATAGCGATGTCTCTTTAAAAGTGATGTGTCTTTATAGTGATGTCTTTTTATAGTGAAGTATTTTTATAGTGATGTCTCCTTTTAGCGATGTCTCTTAAAAGTGATGTCTCTTTATTTTCGAAGTCTCTTTCAAGTGATGTGTCTTTAGAAGTGATCTTTCTTTAAGTGATGTCTCTTTATAGTGATGTCTCTTTAAGTGATGTCTCCTTATAATGTCTCTTTAAAGTGATATCTCTTTAAAGCGATGTCTCTTTTAGTGATGTCTCTTTAAACAGGATGTCTCTTTATAGTGATGTCTCTTTATAGCGATGTCTCTTTAAAAGTGATGTGTCTTTATAGTGATGTCTTTTTATAGTGATGTATTTTTATAGTGATGTGTCCTTATAGCGATGTCTCTTAAAAGTGATGTCTCTTTATTTGCGAAGTCTCTTTAAAGTGGTGTGTCTTTAGAAGTGATGTCTCTTTATAGTGATGTCTCTTTAAGTGATGTCTCCTTATAATGTCTCTTTAAAGTGATGTCTCTTTTAGTGATGTCTCTTTATAGTGATGTCTCCTTATAATGATGCCTCTTTACAGCGATGCCTCTTTAAAGTGATGTCTCTTTAAGTGATGTCTCTTTATTGTGAAGTCTCTTTAAAGCGATGCCGCTTTATAGTGATATCTCTTTAAAGCGATGTCTCTTTATAGTGATGTCTCTTTATAGTGATGTCTCTTTAAGTAACGTCTCTTTATTGTGAATTCTCTTTAAATGAAGTCTCTTTAAGTGATGTGTGTTTATAGTGATGTCTCTTTAAGTGATGTCTCTTTATAGTGATGTCTCTTGAAGTGATGTCTCTTTAAAGTGATGTCTCTTTAAGTGATGTCTCCTTATAATGATGCCTCTTTACAGCGATGCCTCTTTAAAGTGATGTCTCTTTAAGTGAAGTCTCTTTATTGTGATGTCTCTTTAAAGTGATGTCTCTTTAAGTGATGTATCTTTATTGTGATGTCTCGTTAAAGTGATGTCTTTTTATAGTGAGGTCTCTTTACGTGATGTCTATTTAAAGTGATGTCTCTTTAAGTGATGTGTGTTTGTAGTGATGTCTCTATATAGTGATGTCTTTTTATAGTGACGTCTCCTTATAGCGATGTCTCTTAAAAGTGATGTCTTTTTATAGTGATGTCTCTTTAGAAGTGATGTCTCTTTATAGTGATGTCTCCTTATAATGATGCCTCTTTACAGCGATGCCTCTTTAAAGTGACGTCTCTTTAAATTGATGTCTCTTTAAATTGATGTCTCTTTAAGTGATGTCTCTTTATAGTGATGTCTCTTTATAGCGATGTCTCCTTATAATGATGCCTCTTTAAAGTAATGTCTCTTTAAAGTAATGTCTCTTTAAATTGATGTCTCTTTAAGTGATGTCTCTTTATTTGAGAGGTCTCTTTATAGTGATATCTCTTTAAAGCGATGTCTCTTTATAGTGATGTCTCTTTATAGTGATATCTCCTTATAATGATGCCTCTTTATAGCGATGTCTTTTTATAGCGATGTCTCTTTAAAAGTGATGTGTCATTATAGTGATGTCTTTTTATAGTGATGTATTTTTATAGTGATGTCTCCTTATAGCGATGTCTCTTAAAAGTGATGTCTCTTTATTTTCGAAGTCTCTTTAAAGTGATGTGTCTTTAGAAGTGATGTCTCTTTATAGTGATGTCTCTTTAAGTGATGTCTCCTTATAATGTCTCTTTAAAGTGATGTCTCTTGAAGTGATGTCTCTTTATAGTGATGTCTCCTTATAATGATGCCTCTTTACAGCGATGCCTCTTTAAAGTGATGTCTCTTTAAATTGATGTCTCTTTAAATTGATGTCTCTTTAAGTGATGTCTCTTTATAGTGATGTCTCTTTATAGTGATATCTCCTTATAATGATGCCTCTTTACAGCGATGCCTCTTTAAAGTGATGTCTCTTTAAATTGATGTCTCTTTAAGCGATGTCTCTTTATATGAGAAGTCTCTTTAAGGTGATGTCTCTTTAAGTGATGTCTCTTTATAGTGATGTCTCTTTAAGTGATGTCTCCTTATAATGATGCCTCTTTACATAGATGCCTCTTTAAAGTGATGTCTCTTTAAGTGATGTATCTTTATTGTGAAGTCTCTTTAAAGTGATGTCTTTTTATAGTGAGGTCTCTTTACGTGATGTCTATTTAAAGTGATGTCTCTTTAAGTGATTTGTGTATATAGTGATGTCTTTTTATAGTGACGTCTCCTTATAGCGATGTCTCTTAAAAGTGATGTCTCTTTATAGTGATGTGTGTTCATAGTGATGTCTCTTTAAGTGATGTCTCTTTATTGTGAAGTCTCTTTGAAGTGATGTCTCTTTATAGTGATGTCTCTTTAAAGTGCTGTCTCCTTATAATGATGCTTCTTTACAGCGATGCCTCTTTAAAGTGCTGTCTCTTTAAGTGATGTCTCTTTGAAGTGATGTCTCTTTAAAGTGATGTCTCTTTAAGTGATGTATCTTTATTGTGAAGTCTCTTTAAAGTGATGTCTTTTTATAGTGAGGTCTCTTTACGTGATGTCTATTTAAAGTGATGTCTCTTTAAGTGATGTGTGTTTGTAGTGATGTCTCTATATAGTGATGTCTTTTTATAGTGACGTCTCCTTATAGCGATGTCTCTTAAAAGTGATGTCTTTTTATAGTGATGTCTCTTTAGAAGTGATATCTCTTTATAGTGATGTCTCCTTATAATGATGCCTCTTTACAGCGATGCCTCTTTAAAGTGATGTCTCTTTAAATTGATGTCTCTTTAAGTGATGTCTCTTTATAGTGATGTCTCTTTATAGTGATGTCTCCTTATAATGATGCCTCTTTACAGCGATGCCTCTTTAAAGTGACGTCTCTTTAAATTGATGTCTCTTTAAATTGATGTCTCTTTAAGTGATGTCTCTTTATAGTGATGTCTCTTTATAGCGATGTCTCCTTATAATGATGCCTCTTTAAAGTAATGTCTCTTTAAAGTAATGTCTCTTTAAATTGATGTCTCTTTAAGTGATGTCTCTTTATTTGAGAGGTCTCTTTATAGTGATATCTCTTTAAAGCGATGTCTCTTTATAGTGATGTCTCTTTATAGTGATATCTCCTTATAATGATGCCTCTTTATAGCGATGTCTTTTTATAGCGATGTCTCTTTAAAAGTGATGTGTCATTATAGTGATGTCTTTTTATAGTGATGTATTTTTATAGTGATGTCTCCTTATAGCGATGTCTCTTAAAAGTGATGTCTCTTTATTTTCGAAGTCTCTTTAAAGTGATGTGTCTTTAGAAGTGATGTCTCTTTATAGTGATGTCTCTTTAAGTGATGTCTCCTTATAATGTCTCTTTAAAGTGATGTCTCTTGAAGTGATGTCTCTTTATAGTGATGTCTCCTTATAATGATGCCTCTTTACAGCGATGCCTCTTTAAAGTGATGTCTCTTTAAATTGATGTCTCTTTAAATTGATGTCTCTTTAAGTGATGTCTCTTTATAGTGATGTCTCTTTATAGTGATATCTCCTTATAATGATGCCTCTTTACAGCGATGCCTCTTTAAAGTGATGTCTCTTTAAATTGATGTCTCTTTAAGCGATGTCTCTTTATATGAGAAGTCTCTTTAAGGTGATGTCTCTTTAAGTGATGTCTCTTTATAGTGATGTCTCTTTAAGTGATGTCTCCTTATAATGATGCCTCTTTACATAGATGCCTCTTTAAAGTGATGTCTCTTTAAGTGATGTATCTTTATTGTGAAGTCTCTTTAAAGTGATGTCTTTTTATAGTGAGGTCTCTTTACGTGATGTCTATTTAAAGTGATGTCTCTTTAAGTGATTTGTGTATATAGTGATGTCTTTTTATAGTGACGTCTCCTTATAGCGATGTCTCTTAAAAGTGATGTCTCTTTATAGTGATGTGTGTTCATAGTGATGTCTCTTTAAGTGATGTCTCTTTATTGTGAAGTCTCTTTGAAGTGATGTCTCTTTATAGTGATGTCTCTTTAAAGTGCTGTCTCCTTATAATGATGCTTCTTTACAGCGATGCCTCTTTAAAGTGCTGTCTCTTTAAGTGATGTCTCTTTGAAGTGATGTCTCTTTAAAGTGATGTCTCTTTAAGTGATGTATCTTTATTGTGAAGTCTCTTTAAAGTGATGTCTTTTTATAGTGAGGTCTCTTTACGTGATGTCTATTTAAAGTGATGTCTCTTTAAGTGATGTGTGTTTGTAGTGATGTCTCTATATAGTGATGTCTTTTTATAGTGACGTCTCCTTATAGCGATGTCTCTTAAAAGTGATGTCTTTTTATAGTGATGTCTCTTTAGAAGTGATATCTCTTTATAGTGATGTCTCCTTATAATGATGCCTCTTTACAGCGATGCCTCTTTAAAGTGATGTCTCTTTAAATTGATGTCTCTTTAAGTGATGTCTCTTTATAGTGATGTCTCTTTATAGTGATGTCTCCTTATAATGTTGCCTCTTTACAGCGATGCCTCTTTAAAGTGATGTCTCTTTAAATTGATATCTCTTTAAAGCGATGTCTCTTTATAGTGATGCCTCTTTATAGCGATGTCTCTTTATAGCGATGTCTCTTTAAAAGTGATGTGTCTTTATAGTGATGTCTTTTTATAGTGAAGTATTTTTATAGTGATGTCTCCTTTTAGCGATGTCTCTTAAAAGTGATGTCTCTTTATTTTCGAAGTCTCTTTCAAGTGATGTGTCTTTAGAAGTGATCTTTCTTTAAGTGATGTCTCTTTATAGTGATGTCTCTTTAAGTGATGTCTCCTTATAATGTCTCTTTAAAGTGATATCTCTTTAAAGCGATGTCTCTTTTAGTGATGTCTCTTTAAACAGGATGTCTCTTTATCGTGATGTCTCTTTATAGCGATGTCTCTTTAAAAGTGATGTGTCTTTATAGTGATGTCTTTTTATAGTGATGTATTTTTATAGTGTTGTGTCCTTATAGCGATGTCTCTTAAAAGTGATGTCTCTTTATTTGCGAAGTCTCTTTAAAGTGGTGTGTCTTTAGAAGTGATGTCTCTTTATAGTGATGTCTCTTTATAGTGATGTCTCCTTATAATGATGCCTCTTTACAGCGATGCCTCTTTAAAGTGATGTCTCTTTAAGTGATGTCTCTTTATTGTGAAGTCTCTTTAAAGCGATGCCGCTTTATAGTGATATCTCTTTAAAGCGATGTCTCTTTATAGTGATGTCTCTTTATAGTGATGTCTCTTTAAGTGATGTCTCCTTATAATGTCTCTTTAAAGTGATGTCTCTTTTAGTGATGTCTCTTTATAGTGATGTCTCCTTATAATGATGCCTCTTTACAGCGATGCCTCTTTAAAGTGATGTCTCTTTAAGTGATGTCTCTTTATTGTGAAGTCTCTTTAAAGCGATGCCGCTTTATAGTGATATCTCTTTAAAGCGATGTCTCTTTATAGTGATGTCTCTTTATAGTGATGTCTCTTTAAGTAACGTCTCTTTATTGTGAATTATCTTTAAATGAAGTCTCTTTAAGTGATGTGTGTTTATAGTGATGTCTCTTTAAGTGATGTCTCTTTATAGTGATGTCTCTTGAAGTGATGTCTCTTTAAAGTGATGTCTCTTTAAGTGATGTCTCCTTATAATGATGCCTCTTTACAGCGATGCCTCTTTAAAGTGATGTCTCTTTAAGTGAAGTCTCTTTATTGTGATGTCTCTTTAAAGTGATGTCTCTTTAAGTGATGTATCTTTATTGTGATGTCTCGTTAAAGTGATGTCTTTTTATAGTGAGGTCTCTTTACGTGATGTCTATTTAAAGTGATGTCTCTTTAAGTGATGTGTGTTTGTAGTGATGTCTCTATATAGTGATGTCTTTTTATAGTGACGTCTCCTTATAGCGTTGTCTCTTAAAAGTGATGTCTTTTTATAGTGATGTCTCTTTAGAAGTGATGTCTCTTTATAGTGATGTCTCCTTATAATGATGCCTCTTTACAGCGATGCCTCTTTAAAGTGACGTCTCTTTAAATTGATGTCTCTTTAAATTGATGTCTCTTTAAGTGATGTCTCTTTATTTGAGAGGTATCTTTATAGTGATATCTCTTTAAAGCGATGTCTCTTTATAGTGATGTCTCTTTATAGTGATATCTCCTTATAATGATGCCTCTTTATAGCGATGTCTTTTTATAGCGATGTCTCTTTAAAAGTGATGTGTCATTATAGTGATGTCTTTTTATAGTGATGTATTTTTATAGTGATGTCTCCTTATAGCGATGTCTCTTAAAAGTGATGTCTCTTTATTTTCGAAGTCTCTTTAAAGTGATGTGTCTTTAGAAGTGATGTCTCTTTACAGTGATGTCTCTTTAAGTGATGTCTCCTTATAATGTCTCTTTAAAGTGATGTCTCTTGAAGTGATGTCTCTTTATAGTGATGTCTCCTTATAATGATGCCTCTTTACAGCGATGCCTCTTTAAAGTGATGTCTCTTTAAATTGATGTCTCTTTAAATTGATGTCTCTTTAAGTGATGTCTCTTTATAGTGATGTCTCTTTATAGTGATATCTCCTTATAATGATGCCTCTTTACAGCGATGCCTCTTTAAAGTGATGTCTCTTTAAATTGATGTCTCTTTAAGCGATGTCTCTTTATATGAGAAGTCTCTTTAAGGTGATGTCTCTTTAAGTGATGTCTCTTTATAGTGATGTCTCTTTAAGTGATGTCTCCTTATAATGATGCCTCTTTACATAGATGCCTCTTTAAAGTGATGTCTCTTTAAGTGATGTATCTTTATTGTGAAGTCTCTTTAAAGTGATGTCTTTTTATAGTGAGGTCTCTTTACGTGATGTCTATTTAAAGTGATGTCTCTTTAAGTGATTTGTGTATATAGTGATGTCTTTTTATAGTGACGTCTCCTTATAGCGATGTCTCTTAAAAGTGATGTCTCTTTATAGTGATGTGTGTTCATAGTGATGTCTCTTTAAGTGATGTCTCTTTATTGTGAAGTCTCTTTGAAGTGATGTCTCTTTATAGTGATGTCTCTTTAAAGTGCTGTCTCCTTATAATGATGCTTCTTTACAGCGATGCCTCTTTAAAGTGCTGTCTCTTTAAGTGATGTCTCTTTGAAGTGATGTCTCTTTAAAGTGATGTCTCTTTAAGTGATGTATCTTTATTGTGAAGTCTCTTTAAAGTGATGTCTTTTTATAGTGAGGTCTCTTTACGTGATGTCTATTTAAAGTGATGTCTCTTTAAGTGATGTGTGTTTGTAGTGATGTCTCTATATAGTGATGTCTTTTTATAGTGACGTCTCCTTATAGCGATGTCTCTTAAAAGTGATGTCTTTTTATAGTGATGTCTCTTTAGAAGTGATATCTCTTTATAGTGATGTCTCCTTATAATGATGCCTCTTTACAGCGATGCCTCTTTAAAGTGATGTCTCTTTAAATTGATGTCTCTTTAAGTGATGTCTCTTTATAGTGATGTCTCTTTATAGTGATGTCTCCTTATAATGTTGCCTCTTTACAGCGATGCCTCTTTAAAGTGATGTCTCTTTAAATTGATATCTCTTTAAAGCGATGTCTCTTTATAGTGATGCCTCTTTATAGCGATGTCTCTTTATAGCGATGTCTCTTTAAAAGTGATGTGTCTTTATAGTGATGTCTTTTTATAGTGAAGTATTTTTATAGTGATGTCTCCTTTTAGCGATGTCTCTTAAAAGTGATGTCTCTTTATTTTCGAAGTCTCTTTCAAGTGATGTGTCTTTAGAAGTGATCTTTCTTTAAGTGATGTCTCTTTATAGTGATGTCTCTTTAAGTGATGTCTCCTTATAATGTCTCTTTAAAGTGATATCTCTTTAAAGCGATGTCTCTTTTAGTGATGTCTCTTTAAACAGGATGTCTCTTTATAGTGATGTCTCTTTATAGCGATGTCTCTTTAAAAGTGATGTGTCTTTATAGTGATGTCTTTTTATAGTGATGTATTTTTATAGTGATGTGTCCTTATAGCGATGTCTCTTAAAAGTGATGTCTCTTTATTTGCGAAGTCTCTTTAAAGTGGTGTGTCTTTAGAAGTGATGTCTCTTTATAGTGATGTCTCTTTAAGTGATGTCTCCTTATAATGTCTCTTTAAAGTGATGTCTCTTTTAGTGATGTCTCTTTATAGTGATGTCTCCTTATAATGATGCCTCTTTACAGCGATGCCTCTTTAAAGTGATGTCTCTTTAAGTGATGTCTCTTTATTGTGAAGTCTCTTTAAAGCGATGCCGCTTTATAGTGATACCTCTTTAAAGCGATGTCTCTTTATAGTGATGTCTCTTTATAGTGATGTCTCTTTAAGTGATGTCTCCTTATAATGTCTCTTTAAAGTGATGTCTCTTTTAGTGATGTCTCTTTATAGTGATGTCTCCTTATAATGATGCCTCTTTACAGCGATGCCTCTTTAAAGTGATGTCTCTTTAAGTGATGTCTCTTTATTGTGAAGTCTCTTTAAAGCGATGCCGCTTTATAGTGATATCTCTTTAAAGCGATGTCTCTTTATAGTGATGTCTCTTTATAGTGATGTCTCTTTAAGTAACGTCTCTTTATTGTGAATTATCTTTAAATGAAGTCTCTTTAAGTGATGTGTGTTTATAGTGATGTCTCTTTAAGTGATGTCTCTTTATAATGATGCCTCTTTACAGCGATGCCTCTTTAAAGTGATGTCTCTTTAAGTGAAGTCTCTTTATTGTGATGTCTCTTTAAAGTGATGTCTCTTTAAGTGATGTATCTTTATTGTGATGTCTCGTTAAAGTGATGTCTTTTTATAGTGAGGTCTCTTTACGTGATGTCTATTTAAAGTGATGTCTCTTTAAGTGATGTGTGTTTGTAGTGATGTCTCTATATAGTGATGTCTTTTTATAGTGACGTCTCCTTATAGCGATGTCTCTTAAAAGTGATGTCTTTTTATAGTGATGTCTCTTTAGAAGTGATGTCTCTTTATAGTGATGTCTCCTTATAATGATGCCTCTTTACAGCGATGCCTCTTTAAAGTGACGTCTCTTTAAATTGATGTCTCTTTAAATTGATGTCTCTTTAAGTGATGTCTCTTTATAGTGATGTCTCTTTATAGCGATGTCTCCTTATAATGATGCCTCTTTAAAGTAATGTCTCTTTAAAGTAATGTCTCTTTAAATTGATGTCTCTTTAAGTGATGTCTCTTTATTTGAGAGGTCTCTTTATAGTGATATCTCTTTAAAGCGATGTCTCTTTATAGTGATGTCTCTTTATAGTGATATCTCCTTATAATGATGCCTCTTTATAGCGTTGTCTTTTTATAGCGATGTCTCTTTAAAAGTGATGTGTCATTATAGTGATGTCTTTTTATAGTGATGTATTTTTATAGTGATGTCTCCTTATAGCGATGTCTCTTAAAAGTGATGTCTCTTTATTTTCGAAGTCTCTTTAAAGTGATGTGTCTTTAGAAGTGATGTCTCTTTATAGTGATGTCTCTTTAAGTGATGTCTCCTTATAATGTCTCTTTAAAGTGATGTCTCTTGAAGTGATGTCTCTTTATAGTGATGTCTCCTTATAATGATGCCTCTTTACAGCGATGCCTCTTTAAAGTGATGTCTCTTTAAATTGATGTCTCTTTAAATTGATGTCTCTTTAAGTGATGTCTCTTTATAGTGATGTCTCTTTATAGTGATATCTCCTTATAATGATGCCTCTTTACAGCGATGCCTCTTTAAAGTGATGTCTCTTTAAATTGATGTCTCTTTAAGCGATGTCTCTTTATATGAGAAGTCTCTTTAAGGTGATGTCTCTTTAAGTGATGTCTCTTTATAGTGATGTCTCTTTAAGTGATGTCTCCTTATAATGATGCCTCTTTACATAGATGCCTCTTTAAAGTGATGTCTCTTTAAGTGATGTATCTTTATTGTGAAGTCTCTTTAAAGTGATGTCTTTTTATAGTGAGGTCTCTTTACGTGATGTCTATTTAAAGTGATGTCTCTTTAAGTGATTTGTGTATATAGTGATGTCTTTTTATAGTGACGTCTCCTTATAGCGATGTCTCTTAAAAGTGATGTCTCTTTATAGTGATGTGTGTTCATAGTGATGTCTCTTTAAGTGATGTCTCTTTATTGTGAAGTCTCTTTGAAGTGATGTCTCTTTATAGTGATGTGTCTTTACAGTGATGTCTCCTTACAATGATGCCTCTTTACAGCGATGCGTCCTTAAAGTTATGTCTCTTTAAATTGATGTCTCTTTAAGTGATCTCTTTATTTGCGAAGTCTCTTTAAAAGTGATGTGTCTTTATAGTGATGTCTTTTTATAGTGATGTATTTTTGTAGTGATGTCTCCTTATAGCGATGTCTCTTAAAAGTGATGTGTCTTTAATTGCGAAGTCTCTTTAAAGTGATGTGTCTTTAGAAGTGATGTCTCTTTAAGTGATGTCTCTTTATAGTGATGTCTCTTTAAGTGATGTCTCCTTATAATGTCTCTTTAAAGCGATATCTCCTTAAAGCGATGTCTCTTTTAGTGATCTCTCTTCATAGTGATGTCTCCTTATAATCATGCCTCTTTACAGCGATGCCTCTTTAAAGTGATGTCTTTTTAAGTGATGTCTCTTTAAAGCGATGTCTCTTTAAAGTGATGTCTCTTTAAGTGATGTCTCCTCATTGTGAAGTCTCTTTAAAGCGATGCCTCTTTATAGTGATGTCTCTTTAAGTGACGTCTCTTTACTGTGAATTCTCTTTAAAGTGATGTCTCTTTAAGCGATGTTTGTTTATAGTGATGTCTCTTTAAGTGATGTCTCTTTATTGTGAAGTCTCTTTGAAGTGATGTCTATTAATAGTGATGTCTCTTTATAGTGATGTCTCCTTACAATGATGCCTCTTTACAGCGATGCCTCTTTAAAGTGATGTCTCTTTAAGTGATGTCTCTTTAAAGTGATGTCTCCTTAACTGACATCTCTTTATTGTGAATTCTCTTTAAAGTGATGTGTCTTTAAGTGATGTGTGTTCATAGTGATGCCTCTTTAAGTGATGTCTCTTTATTGTGATGTCTCTTTATAGTGATGTCTCCTTACAATGATGACTCTTTACAGCGATGCCTCTTTAAAGTGATGTCTCTTTAAATTGATGTCTCTTTAAGTGATCTCTTTATTTGCGAAGTCTCTTTAAAGTGATGTGTCTTTAGAAGTGATGTCTCTTTAAGTGATGTCTCTTTATAGTGATGTCTCTTTAATTGATGTCTCCTTATAATGTCTCTTTAAAGTGATATCTCTTTAAAGCGATGTCTCTTTTAGTGATGTGTCTTTATAGTGATGTCTCTTTATAATGATGCCTCTTTACAGCGATGTCTCTTTAAAGTGATGTCTGTTTAATTGATGTCTCTTTACAGTGATGTCTCTTTATAGTGATGTCTATTTGAAGTGATGTCTCTTTATAGTGATGTCTCTTTAAAGTGATGTCTCTTTACAGTGATGTCTCTTTATAGTGATGTCTCTTTATAGTGATGTCTCTTTAAGTGATGTCTCTTTATAGTGATGTCTCTTTATAGCGATGTCTATTTATAGCGATGTCTCTTTATAGTGATGCCTCTTTATAGCGATGTCTCTTTATGGTGATGCCTCTTTATAGCGATGTCTCTTTATAGTGATGCCTCTTTACAGTGATGCCTCTTTATAGTGATGCCTCTTTATAGCGATGTCTCTTTAAATTGCTGTGTCTTCATAGTGATGTCTCTTTATAGTGATTTCTCCTTATAATGATGCCTCTTTACAGCGATGCCTCTTCAAAGTGATGTCTCTTTAAGTGATGTCTCTTTAAAGTGATGTCTCTTTAAAGTGATGTCTTCTTAAGTGACGTCTCTTTATTGTGAATTCTCTTTAAAGTGTTGTCTCTTTATAGTGATGTCTCTTTAAGTGACGTTTCTTTATTGTCAATTCTCTTTGAAGTTTTGTCTCTTTAAGTGATGTGTGTTCATAGTGATGTCTCTTTAAGTGATGTCTCTTTATAGTGATGTCTCTTTATACTGATGTCTCCTTATAATGATGCCTCTTTACAGCGATGCCTCTTTAAAGTGATGTCTTTTTAAGTGGTGTTTCTTCAAAGAGATGTCCCTTTAAACTGATGTCTCTTCATTGTGATGTCTCTTTAAAGTGATGTCTCTTTAAGTGGCGTCTCTTTATTGTGAATTCTCTTTAAAGTGATGTCTCTTTAAGTGGCGTCTATTTATTGTGATGTCTCTTTAAAGTGATGTCTCTTTAAGTGATGTGTGTTTATAGTGATGTCTCTATATAGTGATGTCTCTTTAAAGCGATGCCTCTTTATAGTCATGTCTCTTTATAGTGATGTCTCTTTAAAGCGATGCCTCTTTATAGTGATGTCTCTTTAAAGTGATGTCTCCTTATGATGATGTTTCTTTACAGCGATGCCTCTTTAAAGTGTTGTCTCTTTAAGTGATGTCTCTTTGAAGTGATGTCTCTTTAAGTGATGTCTCTTTATAGTGATGTCTCTTTACAGTGATGTATCCTTATAATGTTGCCTCTTTACAGCGATGCCTCTTTAAAGTGATGTCTCTTTAAAGTGATGTCTCTTTATAGTGATGTCTCTTTATAGTGATGTCTCCTTACAATGATGCCTCTTTACAGCGCTACCTCTTTAAAGTGATGTCTCTTTAAGTGACGTCTCTTTATTGTGAATTCTCTTTAAAGTTATGTCTCTTTAAGTGATGTGTGTTCATAGTGATGTCTCTTTAAGTGATGTCTCTTTATTGTGAAGTCTCTTTGAAGTGATGTCTCTTTATAGTGATGTGTCTTTACAGTGATGTCTCCTTACAATGATGCCTCTTTACAGCGATGCGTCCTTAAAGTTATGTCTCTTTAAATTGATGTCTCTTTAAGTGATCTCTTTATTTGCGAAGTCTCTTTAAAAGTGATGTGTCTTTATAGTGATGTCTTTTTATAGTGATGTATTTTTGTAGTGATGTCTCCTTATAGCGATGTCTCTTAAAAGTGATGTGTCTTTATTTGCGAAGTCTCTTTAAAGTGATGTGTCTGTAGAAGTGATGTCTCTTTAAGTGATGTCTCTTTATAGTGATGTCTCTTTAAGTGATGTCTCCTTATAATGTCTCTTTAAAGCGATATCTCCTTAAAGCGATGTCTCTTTTAGTGATCTCTCTTTATAGTGATGTCTCCTTATAATCATGCCTCTTTACAGCGATACCTCTTTAAAGTGATGTCTTTTTAAGTGATGTCTCTTTAAAGCGATGTCTCCTCATTGTGAAGTCTCTTTAAAGCGATGCCTCTTTATAGTGATGTCTCTTTAAGTGACGTCTCTTTACTGTGAATTCTCTTTAAAGTGATGTCTCTTTAAGCGATGTTTGTTTATAGTGATGTCTCTTTAAGTGATGTCTCTTTATTTGAGAAGTCTATTTATAGTGATAGCTCTTTAAAGCGATGTGTCTTTATAGTGATGTCTCTTTATAGTGATGTCTCCTTATAATGATACATCTTTACAGCGATGCCTCTTCAAAGTGATGTCTCATTAAGTGATGTCTCTTTAAAGTGATGTCTCTTTAAAGTGATTTCTCCTTAAGTGACGTCTCTTTATTATGAATTCTCTTTAAAGTGATGTCTCTTTAAAGTGATGTCTCTTTATAGTGATGTCTCTTTATACTGATGTCTCCTTATAATGATGCCTCTTTACAGCGATGCCTCTTTAAAGTGATGTCTCTTTAAGTGGTGTTTCTTCAAAGAGATGTCCCTTTAAACTGATGTCTCTACATTGTGATGTCTCTTTAAAGTGATGTCTCTTTAAGTGGCGTCTCTTTATTGTGAATTCTCTTTAAAGTGATGTCTCTTTAAGTGGCATCTATTTATTGTGATGTCTCTTTAAAGCGATGCCTCTTTATAGTGATGTCTCTTTATAGTGATGTCTCCTTATAATGATGCTTCTTTTCAGCGATGCCTCTTTAAAGTGTTGTCTCTTTAAGTGATGTCTCTTTGAAGTGATGTCTCTTTATAGTGATGTCTCTTTACAGTGATGTCTCCTTATAATTTTGCCTCTTTACAGCGATGCGTGTTTAAAGTGATGTCTCTTTAAATTGATGTCTCTTTAAGTGATCTCTTTATTTGCGAAGTCTCTTTAAAGTGATGTGTCTTTAGAAGGGATGTCTCTTTAAGTGATGTCTCTTTATAGTGATGTCTCTTTAAGTGGTGTCTCCTTATAATGTCTCTTTAAAGTGATATCTCTTTAAAGCAATGTCTCTTTTAGTGATGTCTCTTTATAATGATGCGTCTTTACAGCGATGTCTCTTTAAAGTGATGTCTGTTTAAGTGATGTCTCTTTATTGTGATGTCTCTTTACAGTGATGTCTCTTTATAGTGATGTCTCTTTAAGTGATGTCTCTTTATAGTGATGTCTCTTTGTAGTGATGTCTATTTGAAGTGATGACTTTTTATAGTGATGCCTCTTTAAAGTGATGTCTCTTTACAGTGATGTCTCTTTATAGTGATGTCTATTTGAAGTGATGTCTCTTTATAGTGATGTCTCTTTAAAGTGATGTCTCTTTAGAGTGATGTCTCTTTATAGTGATGTCTCTTTACAGTGATGCCTCTTTATAGCGATGTCTATTTATAGCGATGTCTCTTTATAGTGATGCGTCTTTATAGCGATGTCTCTTTATAGTGTTGTCTATTTAAAGTGATGTTTCTTTATAGTGATGCCTCTTTAAATTGATGTCTCTTTATAATGATGTCTCTTTAAAGTGATGTCTCTTTATAGTGATGCCTCTTTTCAGTGATGCCTCTTTGTAGCGATGTCTCTTTAAAGTGATGTCTCTTTAAACAGAATGTCTCTTTATAGTGATGCATCTTTATAGCGATGTCTCTTTAAATTGCTGTGTCTTCATAGTGATGTCTCTTTAAAGTGATGTCTCTTTACAGTGATGTCTCTTAAATCTTATGTCTCTTTAAAGTGATGGCTCTTTATAGCGATGTGTCTTTATAGCGATGTCTCTTTAAAAGTGATGTCTCTTTAAAGTGATGTGTCTTTAGAAGTGATGTCTCTTTAAGTGATATCTCTTTATATCGATGTCTCTTTAAAGCGATGTCTCTTTAAAGTGATGTCTTTTTAAGTGATTTCTATTTAAAGTGATGTCTCTTTAAGGTGATGTGTCTTTAAGTGATGTCTCTTTATTGTGATGTGTCTTTACAGTGATGTCTCTTTATAGTGATGTCTCTTTATAATGATGTCTCTTTTATAGTGATGTCTCTTTGTAGTGATGTCTATTTGAAGTGATGTCTCTTTATAGTGATGTCTCTTTAAAGTGATGTCTCTTTACAGTGATGTCTCTTTAGAGTGATGTCTCTTTATAGTGATGTCTCTTTACAGTGATGCCTCTTCATAGCGATGTCTATTTATAGCGATGTCTCTTTATAGTGATGCCTCTTCATAGCGATGTCTCTTTATTGTGATGTCTGTTTAAAGTGATGCCTCTGTATAGCGATGTCTCTTTAAAGTGATGTCTGTTTAAGTGATGTCTATTTAAAGTGATTTCTCTTTATAGTGATGTCTCTTTAAGTGATGTCTCTTTATAGTGATGTCTCTTTATACTGATGTCTCCTTATAATGATGCCTCTTTACAGCGATGCCTCTTTAAAGTGATGTCTCTTTAAGTGGTGTTTCTTCAAAGAGATGTCCCTTTAAACTGATGTCTCTTCATTGTGATGTCTCTTTAAAGTGATGTCTCTTTAAGTGGCGTCTCTTTATTGTGAATTCTCTTTAAAGTGATGTCTCTTTAAGTGGCATCTATTTATTGTGATGTCTCTTTAAAGTGATGTCTCTTTAAGTTATGTGTGTTTATAGTGATGTCTCTATATAGTGATGTCTTTTTATAGTGATGTCTCTTTATAGTGATGTCTCTTTAAAGCGATGCCTCTTTATAGTCATGCCCCTACATAGTGATGTCTCTTTAAAGCGATGCCTCTTTATAGTGATGTCTCTTTATAGTGATGTCTCCTTATAATGATGCTTCTTTACAGCGATGCCTCTTTAAAGTGTTGTCTCTTTAAGTGATGTCTCCTTGAAGTGATGTCTCTTTATAGTGATGTCTCTTTACAGTGATGTCTCCTTATAATGTTGCCTCTTTACAGCGATGCCTCTTTAAAGTGATGTCTCTTTAAAGTGATGTCTCTTTATAGTGATGTCTCTTTATAGTGATGTCTCCTTAAATGATGACTCTTTACAGCGATGCGTGTTTAAAGTGATGTCTCTTTAAATTGATGTCTCTTTAAGTGATCTCTTTATTTGCGAAGTCTCTTTAAAGTGATGTGTCTTTAGAAGGGATGTCTCTTTAAGTGATGTCTCTTTATAGTGATGTCTCTTTAAGTTATGTCTCCTTATAATGTCTATTTAAAGTGATATCTCTTTAAAGCAATGTCTCTTTTAGTGATGTGTCTTTATAATGATGCGTCTTTACAGCGATGTCTCTTTAAAGTGATGTCTGTTTAAGTGATGTCTCTTTATTGTGATGTCTCTTTACAGTGATGTCTCTTTATAGTGATGTCTCTTTAAGTGATGTCTCTTTATAGTGATGTCTCTTTGTAGTGATGTCTATTTGAAGTGATGACTTTTTATAGTGATGCCTCTTTAAAGTGATGTCTCTTTAAGTGATGTCTCTTTACAGTGATGTCTCTTTATAGTGATGTCTATTTGAAGAGATGTCTCTTTATAGTGATGTCTCTTTAAAGTGATGTCTCTTTAGAGTGATGTCTCTTTATAGTGATGTCTCTTTACAGTGATGCCTCTTTATAGCGATGTCTATTTATAGCGATGTTTCTTTATAGTGATGCCTCTTTATAGCGATGTCTCTTTATAGTGATGTCTCTTTAAAGTGATGCCTCTTTATAGCGATGTCTCTTTATAGTGTTGTCTATTTAAAGTGATGTCTCTTTATAGTGATGCCTCTTTAAATTGATGTCTCTTTATAATGATTTCTCTTTAAAGTGATGTCTCTTTATAGTGATGCCTCTTTACAGTGATGCATCTTTATAGCGATGTCTCTTTAAATTGCTGTGTCTTCATAGTGATGTCTCTTTAAAGTGATGTCTCTTTACAGTGATGTCTCTTAAATCTTATGTCTCTTTAAAGTGATGGCTCTTTATAGCGATGTGTCTTTATAGCGATGTCTCTTTAAAAGTGATGTCTCTTTAAAGTGATGTGTCTTTAGAAGTGATGTCTCTTTAAGTGATATCTCTTTATATTGATGTCTCTTTAAAGCGATGTCTCTTTAAAGTGATGTCTTTTTAAGTGATGTCTCTTTAAAGTGATGTCTCTTTAAGGTGATGTGTCTTTAAGTGATGTCTCTTTATTGTGATGTGTCTTTACAGTGATGTCTCTTTATAGTGATGTCTCTTTATAGTGATGTCTCTTTTATAGTGATGTCTCTTTGTAGTGATGTCTATTTGAAGTGATGTCTCTTTATAGTGATGTTTCTTTAAAGTGATGTCTCTTTACAGTTATGTCTCTTTAGAGTGATGTGTCTTTATAGTGATGTCTCTTTACAGTGATGCCTCTTCATAGCGATGTCTATCTATTGTGATGTCTGTTTAAAGTGATGCCTCTTTATAGCGATGTCTCTTTAAAGTGATGTCTGTTTAAGTGATGTCTATTTAAAGTGATGTCTCTTTATAGTGATGTCTCTTTAAGTGATGTCTCTTTATAGTGATGTCTGTTTATACTGATGTCTCCTTATAATGATGCCTCTTTACAGCGATGCCTCTTTAAAGTGATGTCTCTTTAAGTGGTGTTTCTTCAAAGAGATGTCCCTTTAAACTGATGTCTCTTCATTGTGATGTCTCTTTAAAGTGATGTCTCTTTAAGTGGCGTCTCTTTATTGTGAATTCTCTTTAAAGTGATGTCTCTTTAAGTGGCATCTATTTATTGTGATGTCTCTTTAAAGTGATGTCTCTTTAAGTGATGTGTGTTTATAGTGATGTCTCTATATAGTGATGTCTTTTTATAGTTATGTCTCTTTATAGTGATGTCTCTTTAAAGCGATGCCTCTTTATAGTCATGCCCCTACATAGTGATGTCTCTTTAAAGCGATGCCTCTTTAAAGTGTTGTCTCTTTAAGTGATGTCTCCTTGAAGTGATGTCTCTATATAGTGATGTCTCTTTACAGTGATGTCTCCTTATAATGTTGCCTCTTTACAGCGATGCCTCTTTAAAGTGATGTCTCTTTAAAGTGATGTCTCTTTATAGTGATGTCTCTTTATAGTGATGTCTCCTTACAATGATGCCTCTTTACAGCGATGCGTGTTTAAAGTGATGTCTCTTTAAATTGATGTCTCTTTAAGTGATCTCTTTATTTGCGAAGTCTCTTTAAAGTGATGTGTCTTTAGAAGGGATGTCTCTTTAAGTGATGTCTCTTTATAGTGATGTCTCTTTAAGTGGTGTCTCCTTATAATGTCTCTTTAAAGTGATATCTCTTTAAAGCAATGTCTCTTTTAGTGATGTCTCTTTATAATGATGCGTCTTTACAGCGATGTCTCTTTAAAGTGATGTCTGTTTAAGTGATGTCTCTTTATTGTGATGTCTCTTTACAGTGATGTCTCTTTATAGTGATGTCTCTTTAAGTGATGTCTCTTTATAGTGATGTCTCTTTGTAGTGATGTCTATTTGAAGTGATGACTTTTTATAGTGATGCCTCTTTAAAGTGATGTCTCTTTACAGTGATGTCTCTTTATAGTGATGTCTATTTGAAGTGATGTCTCTTTATAGTGATGTCTCTTTAAAGTGATGTCTCTTTAGAGTGATGTCTCTTTATAGTGATGTCTCTTTACAGTGATGCCTCTTTATAGCGATGTCTATTTATAGCGATGTCTCTTTATAGTGATGCGTCTTTATAGCGATGTCTCTTTATAGTGTTGTCTATTTAAAGTGATGTTTCTTTATAGTGATGCCTCTTTAAATTGATGTCTCTTTATAATGATGTCTCTTTAAAGTGATGTCTCTTTATAGTGATGCCTCTTTACAGTGATGCCTCTTTGTAGCGATGTCTCTTTAAAGTGATGTCTCTTTAAACAGAATGTCTCTTTATAGTGATGCATCTTTATAGCGATGTCTCTTTAAATTGCTGTGTCTTCATAGTGATGTCTCTTTAAAGTGATGTCTCTTTACAGTGATGTCTCTTAAATCTTATGTCTCTTTAAAGTGATGGCTCTTTAAGTGGCGTCTATTTATTGTGATGTCTCTTTAAAGTGATGTCTCTTTAAGTGATGTGTGTTTATAGTGATGTCTCTATATAGTGATGTCTCTTTAAAGCGATGCCTCTTTATAGTCATGTCTCTTTATAGTGATGTCTCTTTAAAGCGATGCCTCTTTATAGTGATGTCTCTTTAAAGTGATGTCTCCTTATGATGATGCTTCTTTACAGCGATGCCTCTTTAAAGTGTTGTCTCTTTAAGTGATGTCTCTTTGAAGTGATGTCTCTTTAAGTGATGTCTCTTTATAGTGATGTCTCTTTACAGTGATGTATCCTTATAATGTTGCCTCTTTACAGCGATGCCTCTTTAAAGTGATGTCTCTTTAAAGTGATGTCTCTTTATAGTGATGTCTCTTTATAGTGATGTCTCCTTACAATGATGCCTCTTTACAGCGCTACCTCTTTAAAGTGATGTCTCTTTAAGTGACGTCTCTTTATTGTGAATTCTCTTTAAAGTTATGTCTCTTTAAGTGATGTGTGTTCATAGTGATGTCTCTTTAAGTGATGTCTCTTTATTGTGAAGTCTCTTTGAAGTGATGTCTCTTTATAGTGATGTGTCTTTACAGTGATGTCTCCTTACAATGATGCCTCTTTACAGCGATGCGTCCTTAAAGTTATGTCTCTTTAAATTGATGTCTCTTTAAGTGATCTCTTTATTTGCGAAGTCTCTTTAAAAGTGATGTGTCTTTATAGTGATGTCTTTTTATAGTGATGTATTTTTGTAGTGATGTCTCCTTATAGCGATGTCTCTTAAAAGTGATGTGTCTTTATTTGCGAAGTCTCTTTAAAGTGATGTGTCTGTAGAAGTGATGTCTCTTTAAGTGATGTCTCTTTATAGTGATGTCTCTTTAAGTGATGTCTCCTTATAATGTCTCTTTAAAGCGATATCTCCTTAAAGCGATGTCTCTTTTAGTGATCTCTCTTTATAGTGATGTCTCCTTATAATCATGCCTCTTTACAGCGATGCCTCTTTAAAGTGATGTCTTTTTAAGTGATGTCTCTTTAAAGCGATGTCTCCTCATTGTGAAGTCTCTTTAAAGCGATGCCTCTTTATAGTGATGTCTCTTTAAGTGACGTCTCTTTACTGTGAATTCTCTTTAAAGTGATGTCTCTTTAAGCGATGTTTGTTTATAGTGATGTCTCTTTAAGTGATGTCTCTTTATTTGAGAAGTCTATTTATAGTGATAGCTCTTTAAAGCGATGTGTCTTTATAGTGATGTCTCTTTATAGTGATGTCTCCTTATAATGATACATCTTTACAGCGATGCCTCTTCAAAGTGATGTCTCATTAAGTGATGTCTCTTTAAAGTGATGTCTCTTTAAAGTGATTTCTCCTTAAGTGACGTCTCTTTATTATGAATTCTCTTTAAAGTGATGTCTCTTTAAAGTGATGTCTCTTTATAGTGATGTCTCTTTATACTGATGTCTCCTTATAATGATGCCTCTTTACAGCGATGCCTCTTTAAAGTGATGTCTCTTTAAGTGGTGTTTCTTCAAAGAGATGTCCCTTTAAACTGATGTCTCTACATTGTGATGTCTCTTTAAAGTGATGTCTCTTTAAGTGGCGTCTCTTTATTGTGAATTCTCTTTAAAGTGATGTCTCTTTAAGTGGCATCTATTTATTGTGATGTCTCTTTAAAGCGATGCCTCTTTATAGTGATGTCTCTTTATAGTGATGTCTCCTTATGATGCTTCTTTTCAGCGATGCCTCTTTAAAGTGTTGTCTCTTTAAGTGATGTCTCTTTGAAGTGATGTCTCTTTATAGTGATGTCTCTTTACAGTGATGTCTCCTTATAATTTTGCCTCTTTACAGCGATGCGTGTTTAAAGTGATGTCTCTTTAAATTGATGTCTCTTTAAGTGATCACTTTATTTGCGAAGTCTCTTTAAAGTGATGTGTCTTTAGAAGGGATGTCTCTTTAAGTGATGTCTCTTTATAGTGATGTCTCTTTAAGTGGTGTCTCCTTATAATGTCTCTTTAAAGTGATATCTCTTTAAAGCAATGTCTCTTTTAGTGATGTCTCTTTATAATGATGCGTCTTTACAGCGATGTCTCTTTAAAGTGATGTCTGTTTAAGTGATGTCTCTTTATTGTGATGTCTCTTTACAGTGATGTCTCTTTATAGTGATGTCTCTTTAAGTGATGTCTCTTTATAGTGATGTCTCTTTGTAGTGATGTCTATTTGAAGTGATGACTTTTTATAGTGATGCCTCTTTAAAGTGATGTCTCTTTACAGTGATGTCTCTTTATAGTGATGTCTATTTGAAGTGATGTCTCTTTATAGTGATGTCTCTTTAAAGTGATGTCTCTTTAGAGTGATGTCTCTTTATAGTGATGTCTCTTTACAGTGATGCCTCTTTATAGCGATGTCTATTTATAGCGATGTCTCTTTATAGTGATGCGTCTTTATAGCGATGTCTCTTTATAGTGTTGTCTATTTAAAGTGATGTTTCTTTATAGTGATGCCTCTTTAAATTGATGTCTCTTTATAATGATGTCTCTTTAAAGTGATGTCTCTTTATAGTGATGCCTCTTTACAGTGATGCCTCTTTGTAGCGATGTCTCTTTAAAGTGATGTCTCTTTAAACAGAATGTCTCTTTATAGTGATGCATCTTTATAGCGATGTCTCTTTAAATTGCTGTGTCTTCATAGTGATGTCTCTTTAAAGTGATGTCTCTTTACAGTGATGTCTCTTAAATCTTATGTCTCTTTAAAGTGATGGCTCTTTATAGCGATGTGTCTTTATAGCGATGTCTCTTTAAAAGTGATGTCTCTTTAAAGTGATGTCTTTTTAAGTGATTTCTATTTAAAGTGATGTCTCTTTAAGGTGATGTGTCTTTAAGTGATGTCTCTTTATTGTGATGTGTCTTTACAGTGATGTCTCTTTATAGTGATGTCTCTTTATAATGATGTCTCTTTTATAGTGATGTCTCTTTGTAGTGATGTCTATTTGAAGTGATGTCTCTTTATAGTGATGTCTCTTTAAAGTGATGTCTCTTTACAGTGATGTCTCTTTAGAGTGATGTCTCTTTATAGTGATGTCTCTTTACAGTGATGCCTCTTCATAGCGATGTCTATTTATAGCGATGTCTCTTTATAGTGATGCCTCTTCATAGCGATGTCTCTTTATTGTGATGTCTGTTTAAAGTGATGCCTCTGTATAGCGATGTCTCTTTAAAGTGATGTCTGTTTAAGTGATGTCTATTTAAAGTGATGTCTCTTTATAGTGATGTCTCTTTAAGTGATGTCTCTTTATAGTGATGTCTCTTTATACTGATGTCTCCTTATAATGATGCCTCTTTACAGCGATGCCTCTTTAAAGTGATGTCTCTTTAAGTGGTGTTTCTTCAAAGAGATGTCCCTTTAAACTGATGTCTCTTCATTGTGATGTCTCTTTAAAGTGATGTCTCTTTAAGTGGCGTCTCTTTATTGTGAATTCTCTTTAAAGTGATGTCTCTTTAAGTGGCATCTATTTATTGTGATGTCTCTTTAAAGTGATGTCTCTTTAAGTTATGTGTGTTTATAGTGATGTCTCTATATAGTGATGTCTTTTTATAGTGATGTCTCTTTATAGTGATGTCTCTTTAAAGCGATGCCTCTTTATAGTCATGCCCCTACATAGTGATGTCTCTTTAAAGCGATGCCTCTTTATAGTGATGTCTCTTTATAGTGATGTCTCCTTATAATGATGCTTCTTTACAGCGATGCCTCTTTAAAGTGTTGTCTCTTTAAGTGATGTCTCCTTGAAGTGATGTCTCTTTATAGTGATGTCTCTTTACAGTGATGTCTCCTTATAATGTTGCCTCTTTACAGCGATGCCTCTTTAAAGTGATGTCTCTTTAAAGTGATGTCTCTTTATAGTGATGTCTCTTTATAGTGATGTCTCCTTAAATGATGACTCTTTACAGCGATGCGTGTTTAAAGTGATGTCTCTTTAAATTGATGTCTCTTTAAGTGATCTCTTTATTTGCGAAGTCTCTTTAAAGTGATGTGTCTTTAGAAGGGATGTCTCTTTAAGTGATGTCTCTTTATAGTGATGTCTCTTTAAGTTATGTCTCCTTATAATGTCTATTTAAAGTGATATCTCTTTAAAGCAATGTCTCTTTTAGTGATGTGTCTTTATAATGATGCGTCTTTACAGCGATGTCTCTTTAAAGTGATGTCTGTTTAAGTGATGTCTCTTTATTGTGATGTCTCTTTACAGTGATGTCTCTTTATAGTGATGTCTCTTTAAGTGATGTCTCTTTATAGTGATGTCTCTTTGTAGTGATGTCTATTTGAAGTGATGACTTTTTATAGTGATGCCTCTTTAAAGTGATGTCTCTTTAAGTGATGTCTCTTTACAGTGATGTCTCTTTATAGTGATGTCTATTTGAAGAGATGTCTCTTTATAGTGATGTCTCTTTAAAGTGATGTCTCTTTAGAGTGATGTCTCTTTATAGTGATGTCTCTTTACAGTGATGCCTCTTTATAGCGATGTCTATTTATAGCGATGTTTCTTTATAGTGATGCCTCTTTATAGCGATGTCTCTTTATAGTGATGTCTCTTTAAAGTGATGCCTCTTTATAGCGATGTCTCTTTATAGTGTTGTCTATTTAAAGTGATGTCTCTTTATAGTGATGCCTCTTTAAATTGATGTCTCTTTATAATGATTTCTCTTTAAAGTGATGTCTCTTTATAGTGATGCCTCTTTACAGTGATGCATCTTTATAGCGATGTCTCTTTAAATTGCTGTGTCTTCATAGTGATGTCTCTTTAAAGTGATGTCTCTTTACAGTGATGTCTCTTAAATCTTATGTCTCTTTAAAGTGATGGCTCTTTATAGCGATGTGTCTTTATAGCGATGTCTCTTTAAAAGTGATGTCTCTTTAAAGTGATGTGTCTTTAGAAGTGATGTCTCTTTAAGTGATATCTCTTTATATTGATGTCTCTTTAAAGCGATGTCTCTTTAAAGTGATGTCTTTTTAAGTGATGTCTCTTTAAAGTGATGTCTCTTTAAGGTGATGTGTCTTTAAGTGATGTCTCTTTATTGTGATGTGTCTTTACAGTGATGTCTCTTTATAGTGATGTCTCTTTATAGTGATGTCTCTTTTATAGTGATGTCTCTTTGTAGTGATGTCTATTTGAAGTGATGTCTCTTTATAGTGATGTTTCTTTAAAGTGATGTCTCTTTACAGTGATGTCTCTTCATTGTGATGTCTCTTTAAAGTGATGTCTCTTTAAGTGGCGTCTCTTTATTGTGAATTCTCTTTAAAGTGATGTCTCTTTAAGTGGCATCTATTTATTGTGATGTCTCTTTAAAGTGATGTCTCTTTAAGTGATGTGTGTTTATAGTGATGTCTCTATATAGTGATGTCTTTTTATAGTTATGTCTCTTTATAGTGATGTCTCTTTAAAGCGATGCCTCTTTATAGTCATGCCCCTACATAGTGATGTCTCTTTAAAGCGATGCCTCTTTAAAGTGTTGTCTCTTTAAGTGATGTCTCCTTGAAGTGATGTCTCTATATAGTGATGTCTCTTTACAGTGATGTCTCCTTATAATGTTGCCTCTTTACAGCGATGCCTCTTTAAAGTGATGTCTCTTTAAAGTGATGTCTCTTTATAGTGATGTCTCTTTATAGTGATGTCTCCTTACAATGATGCCTCTTTACAGCGATGCGTGTTTAAAGTGATGTCTCTTTAAATTGATGTCTCTTTAAGTGATCTCTTTATTTGCGAAGTCTCTTTAAAGTGATGTGTCTTTAGAAGGGATGTCTCTTTAAGTGATGTCTCTTTATAGTGATGTCTCTTTAAGTGGTGTCTCCTTATAATGTCTCTTTAAAGTGATATCTCTTTAAAGCAATGTCTCTTTTAGTGATGTCTCTTTATAATGATGCGTCTTTACAGCGATGTCTCTTTAAAGTGATGTCTGTTTAAGTGATGTCTCTTTATTGTGATGTCTCTTTACAGTGATGTCTCTTTATAGTGATGTCTCTTTAAGTGATGTCTCTTTATAGTGATGTCTCTTTGTAGTGATGTCTATTTGAAGTGATGACTTTTTATAGTGATGCCTCTTTAAAGTGATGTCTCTTTACAGTGATGTCTCTTTATAGTGATGTCTATTTGAAGTGAGGTCTCTTTATAGTGATGTCTCTTTAAAGTGATGTCTCTTTAGAGTGATGTCTCTTTATAGTGATGTCTCTTTACAGTGATGCCTCTTTATAGCGATGTCTATTTATAGCGATGTCTCTTTATAGTGATGCGTCTTTATAGCGATGTCTCTTTATAGTGTTGTCTATTTAAAGTGATGTTTCTTTATAGTGATGCCTCTTTAAATTGATGTCTCTTTATAATGATGTCTCTTTAAAGTGATGTCTCTTTATAGTGATGCCTCTTTACAGTGATGCCTCTTTGTAGCGATGTCTCTTTAAAGTGATGTCTCTTTAAACAGAATGTCTCTTTATAGTGATGCATCTTTATAGCGATGTCTCTTTAAATTGCTGTGTCTTCATAGTGATGTCTCTTTAAAGTGATGTCTCTTTATAGCGATGTGTCTTTATAGCGATGTCTCTTTAAAAGTGATGTCTCTTTAAAGTGATGTGTCTTTAGAAGTGATGTCTCTTTAAGTGATATCTCTTTATATCGATGTCTCTTTAAAGCGATGTCTCTTTAAAGTGATGTCTTTTTAAGTGTTTTCTATTTAAAGTGATGTCTCTTTAAGGTGATGTGACTTTAAGTGATGTCTCTTTATTGTGATGTGTCTTTACAGTGATGTCTCTTTATAGTGATGTCTCTTTATAATGATGTCTCTTTTATAGTGATGTCTCTTTGTAGTGATGTCTATTTGATGTGATGTCTCTTTATAGTGATGTCTCTTTAAAGTGATGTCTCTTTACAGTGATGTCTCTTTAGAGTGATGTCTCTTTATAGTGATGTCTCTTTACAGTGATGCCTCTTCATAGCGATGTCTATTTATAGCGATGTCTCTTTATAGTGATGCCTCTTCATAGCGATGTCTCTTTATTGTGATGTCTGTTTAAAGTGATGCCTCTGTATAGCGATGTCTCTTTAAAGTGATGTCTGTTTAAGTGATGTCTATTTAAAGTGATGTCTCTTTATAGTGATGTCTCTTTAAGTGATGTCTCTTTATAGTGATGTCTCTTTATACTGATGTGTCCTTATAATGATGCCTCTTTATAGCGATGCCTCTTTAAAGTGATGTCTCTTTAAGTGGTGTTTCTTCAAAGAGATGTCCCTTTAAACTGATGTCTCTTCATTGTGATGTCTCTTTAAAGTGATGTCTCTTTAAGTGGCGTCTCTTTATTGTGAATTCTCTTTAAAGTGATGTCTCTTTAAGTGGCATCTATTTATTGTGATGTCTCTTTAAAGTGATGTCTCTTTAAGTTATGTGTGTTTATAGTGATGTCTCTATATAGTGATGTCTTTTTATAGTGATGTCTCTTTATAGTGATGTCTCTTTAAAGCGATGCCTCTTTATAGTCATGCCCCTACATAGTGATGTCTCTTTAAAGCGATGCCTCTTTATAGTGATGTCTCTTTATAGTGATGTCTCCTTATAATGATGCTTCTTTACAGCGATGCCTCTTTAAAGTGTTGTCTCTTTAAGTGATGTCTCCTTGAAGTGATGTCTCTTTATAGTGATGTCTCTTTACAGTGATGTCTCCTTATAATGTTGCCTCTTTACAGCGATGCCTCTTTAAAGTGATGTCTCTTTAAAGTGATGTCTCTTTATAGTGATGTCTCTTTATAGTGATGTCTCCTAAAATGATGACTCTTTACAGCGATGCGTGTTTAAAGTGATGTCTCTTTAAATTGATGTCTCTTTAAGTGATCTCTTTATTTGCGAAGTCTCTTTAAAGTGATGTGTCTTTAGAAGGGATGTCTCTTTAAGTGATGTCTCTTTATAGTGATGTCTCTTTAAGTTATGTCTCCTTATAATGTCTATTTAAAGTGATATCTCTTTAAAGCAATGTCTCTTTTAGTGATGTGTCTTTATAATGATGCGTCTTTACAGCGATGTCTCTTTAAAGTGATGTCTGTTTAAGTGATGTCTCTTTATTGTGATGTCTCTTTACAGTGATGTCTCTTTATAGTGATGTCTCTTTAAGTGATGTCTCTTTATAGTGATGTCTCTTTGTAGTGATGTCTATTTGAAGTGATGACTTTTTATAGTGATGCCTCTTTAAAGTGATGTCTCTTTAAGTGATGTCTCTTTACAGTGATGTCTCTTTATAGTGATGTCTATTTGAAGAGATGTCTCTTTATAGTGATGTCTCTTTAAAGTGATGTCTCTTTAGAGTGATGTCTCTTTATAGTGATGTCTCTTTACAGTGATGCCTCTTTATAGCGATGTCTATTTATAGCGATGTCTCTTTATAGTGATGCCTCTTTATAGCGATGTCTCTTTATAGTGATGTCTCTTTAAAGTGATGCCTCTTTATAGCGATGTCTCTTTATAGTGTTGTCTATTTAAAGTGATGTCTCTTTATAGTGATGCCTCTTTAAATTGATGTCTCTTTATAATGATTTCTCTTTAAAGTGATGTCTCTTTATAGTGATGCCTCTTTACAGTGATGCATCTTTATAGCGATGTCTCTTTAAATTGCTGTGTCTTCATAGTGATGTCTCTTTAAAGTGATGTCTCTTTACAGTGATGTCTCTTAAATCTTATGTCTCTTTAAAGTGATGGCTCTTTATAGCGATGTGTCTTTATAGCGATGTCTCTTTAAAAGTGATGTCTCTTTAAAGTGATGTGTCTTTAGAAGTGATGTCTCTTTAAGTGATATCTCTTTATATTGATGTCTCTTTAAAGCGATGTCTCTTTAAAGTGATGTCTTTTTAAGTGATGTCTCTTTAAAGTGATGTCTCTTTAAGGTGATGTGTCTTTAAGTGATGTCTCTTTATTGTGATGTGTCTTTACAGTGATGTCTCTTTATAGTGATGTCTCTTTATAGTGATGTCTCTTTTATAGTGATGTCTCTTTGTAGTGATGTCTATTTGAAGTGATGTCTCTTTATAGTGATGTCTCTTTAAAGTGATGTCTCTTTACAGTGATGTCTCTTTAGAGTGATGTGTCTTTATAGTGATGTCTCTTTACAGTGATGCCTCTTCATAGCGATGTCTATCTATTGTGATGTCTGTTTAAAGTGATGCCTCTTTATAGCGATGTCTCTTTAAAGTGATGTCTGTTTAAGTGATGTCTATTTAAAGTGATGTCTCTTTATAGTGATGTCTCTTTAAGTGATGTCTCTTTATAGTGATGTCTGTTTATACTGATGTCTCCTTATAATGATGCCTCTTTACAGCGATGCCTCTTTAAAGTGATGTCTCTTTAAGTGGTGTTTCTTCAAAGAGATGTCCCTTTAAACTGATGTCTCTTCATTGTGATGTCTCTTTAAAGTGATGTCTCTTTAAGTGGCGTCTCTTTATTGTGAATTCTCTTTAAAGTGATGTCTCTTTAAGTGGCATCTATTTATTGTGATGTCTCTTTAAAGTGATGTCTCTTTAAGTGATGTGTGTTTATAGTGATGTCTCTATATAGTGATGTCTTTTTATAGTTATGTCTCTTTATAGTGATGTCTCTTTAAAGCGATGCCTCTTTATAGTCATGCCCCTACATAGTGATGTCTCTTTAAAGCGATGCCTCTTTAAAGTGTTGTCTCTTTAAGTGATGTCTCCTTGAAGTGATGTCTCTATATAGTGATGTCTCTTTACAGTGATGTCTCCTTATAATGTTGCCTCTTTACAGCGATGCCTCTTTAAAGTGATGTCTCTTTAAAGTGATGTCTCTTTATAGTGATGTCTCTTTATAGTGATGTCTCCTTACAATGATGCCTCTTTACAGCGATGCGTGTTTAAAGTGATGTCTCTTTAAATTGATGTCTCTTTAAGTGATCTCTTTATTTGCGAAGTCTCTTTAAAGTGATGTGTCTTTAGAAGGGATGTCTCTTTAAGTGATGTCTCTTTATAGTGATGTCTCTTTAAGTGATGTCTCCTTATAATGTCTCTTTAAAGTTATATCTCTTTAAAGCAATGTCTCTTTTAGTGATGTCTCTTTACAGTGATGTCTCTTTAGAGTGATGTGTCTTTATAGTGATGTCTCTTTACAGTGATGCCTCTTCATAGCGATGTCTATTTATTGTGATGTCTGTTTAAAGTGATGCCTCTTTATAGCGATGTCTCTTTAAAGTGATGTCTGTTTAAGTGATGTCTATTTAAAGTGATGTCTCTTTATAGTGATGTCTCTTTAAGTGATGTCTCTTTATAGTGATGTCTGTTTATACTGATGTCTCCTTATAATGATGCCTCTTTACAGCGATGCCTCTTTAAAGTGATGTCTCTTTAAGTGGTGTTTCTTCAAAGAGATGTCCCTTTAAACTGATGTCTCTTCATTGTGATGTCTCTTTAAAGTGATGTCTCTTTAAGTGGCATCTCTTTATTGTGAATTCTCTTTAAAGTGATGTCTCTTTAAGTGGCATCTATTTATTGTGATGTCTCTTTAAAGTGATGTCTCTTTAAGTGATGTGTGTTTATAGTGATGTCTCTATATAGTGATGTCTTTTTATAGTGATGTCTCTTTATAGTGATGTCTCTTTAAAGCGATGCCTCTTTATAGTCATGCCCCTACATAGTGATGTCTCTTTAAAGCGATGCCTCTTTAAAGTGTTGTCTCTTTAAGTGATGTCTCCTTGAAGTGATGTCTCTATATAGTGATGTCTCTTTACAGTGATGTCTCCTTATAATGTTGCCTCTTTACAGCGATGCCTCTTTAAAGTGATGTCTCTTTATAGTGATGTCTCTTTATAGTGATGTCTCCTTACAATGATGCCTCTTTACAGCGATGCGTGTTTAAAGTGATGTCTCTTTAAATTGATGTCTCTTTAAGTGATCTCTTTATTTGCGAAGTCTCTTTAAAGTGATGTGTCTTTAGAAGGGATGTCTCTTTAAGTGATGTCTCTTTATAGTGATGTCTCTTTAAGTGATGTCTCCTTATAATGTCTCTTTAAAGTTATATCTCTTTAAAGCAATGTCTCTTTTAGTGATGTCTCTTTATAATGATGCGTCTTTACAGCGATGTCTCTTTAAAGTGATGTCTGTTTAAGTGATGTCTCTTTATTGTGATGTCTCTTTACAGTGATGTCTCTTTAGAGTGATGTCTCTTTATAGTGATGTCTCTTTACAGTGATGCCTCTTTATAGCGATGTCTATTTATAGCGATGTCTCTTTATAGTGATGCCTCTTTATAGCGATGTCTCTTTATAGTGATGTCTCTTTAAAGTGATGCCTCTTTATAGCGATGTCTCTTTATAGTGTTGTCTATTTAAAGTGATGTCTCTTTATAGTGATGCCTCTTTAAATTGATGTCTCTTTATAATGTTGTCTCTTTAAAGTGATGTCTCTTTATAGTGATGCCTCTTTGCAGTGATGCCTCTTTGTAGCGATGTCTCTTTAAAGTGATGTGTCTTTGAACAGAATGTCTCTTTATAGTGATGCATCTTCATAGCGATGTCTCTTTAAATTGCTGTGTCTTCATAGTGATGTCTCTTTAAAGTGATGTCTCTTTACAGTGATGTCTCTTAAATCTTATGTCTCTTTAAAGTGATGGCTCTTTATAGCGATGTGTCTTTATAGCGATGTCTCTTTAAAAGTGATGTCACTTTATTTGCGAAGTCTCTTTAAAGTGATGTGTCTTTAGAAGTGATGTCTCTTTAAGTGATGTCTCTTTATATTGATGTCTCTTTAAAGCGATGTCTCTTTAAAGTGATGTCTTTTTAAGTGATGTCTCTTTAAAGTGATGTCTCTTTAAGGTGATGTGTCTCTAAGTGATGTCTCTTTATTGTGATGTGTCTTTACAGTGATGTCTCTTTATAGTGATGTCTCTTTATAGTGATGTCTATTTGAAGAGATGTCTCTTTATAGTGATGTCTCTTTAAAGTGATGTCTCTTTAAGTGATGTCTCTTTATAGTGATGTCTCTTTGTAGTGATGTCTATTTGAAGTGATGACTTTTTATAGTGATGCCTCTTTAAAGTGATGTCTCTTTAAGTGATGTCTCTTTACAGTGATGTCTCTTTATAGTGATGTCTATTTGAAGAGATGTCTCTTTATAGTGATGTCTCTTTAAAGTGATGTCTCTTTAGAGTGATGTCTCTTTATAGTGATGTCTCTTTACAGTGATGCCTCTTTATAGCGATGTCTATTTATAGCGATGTCTCTTTATAGTGATGCCTCTTTATAGCGATGTCTCTTTATAGTGTTGTCTATTTAAAGTGATGTCTCTTTATAGTGATGCCTCTTTAAATTGATGTCTCTTTATAATGATTTCTCTTTAAAGTGATGTGTCTTTATAGTGATGCCTCTTTACAGTGATGCCTCTTTATAGTGATGTCTCTTTATAGTGATGTCTCTTTAAAGCGATGCCTCTTTATAGTCATGCCCCTACATAGTGATGTCTCTTTAAATTGCTGTGTCTTCATAGTGTTGTCTCTTTAAGTGATGTCTCCTTGAAGTGATGTCTCTATATAGTGATGTCTCTTTACAGTGATGTCTCCTTATAATGTTGCCTCTTTACAGCGATGCCTCTTTAAAGTGATGTCTCTTTATAGTGATGTCTCTTTATAGTGATGTCTCCTTACAATGATGCCTCTTTACAGCGATGCGTGTTTAAAGTGATGTCTCTTTAAATTGATGTCTCTTTAAGTGATCTCTTTATTTGCGAAGTCTCTTTAAAGTGATGTGTCTTTAGAAGGGATGTCTCTTTAAGTGATGTCTCTTTATAGTGATGTCTCTTTAAGTGATGTCTCCTTATAATGTCTCTTTAAAGTTATATCTCTTTAAAGCAATGTCTCTTTTAGTGATGTCTCTTTATAATGATGCGTCTTTACAGCGATGTCTCTTTAAAGTGATGTCTGTTTAAGTGATGTCTCTTTATTGTGATGTCTCTTTACAGTGATGTCTCTTTAGAGTGATGTCTCTTTATAGTGATGTCTCTTTACAGTGATGCCTCTTTATAGCGATGTCTATTTATAGCGATGTCTCTTTATAGTGATGCCTCTTTATAGCGATGTCTCTTTATAGTGATGTCTCTTTAAAGTGATGCCTCTTTATAGCGATGTCTCTTTATAGTGTTGTCTATTTAAAGTGATGTCTCTTTATAGTGATGCCTCTTTAAATTGATGTCTCTTTATAATGTTGTCTCTTTAAAGTGATGTCTCTTTATAGTGATGCCTCTTTGCAGTGATGCCTCTTTGTAGCGATGTCTCTTTAAAGTGATGTGTCTTTGAACAGAATGTCTCTTTATAGTGATGCATCTTTATAGCGATGTCTCTTTAAATTGCTGTGTCTTCATAGTGATGTCTCTTTAAAGTGATGTCTCTTTACAGTGATGTCTCTTAAATCTTATGTCTCTTTAAAGTGATGGCTCTTTATAGCGATGTGTCTTTATAGCGATGTCTCTTTAAAAGTGATGTCACTTTATTTGCGAAGTCTCTTTAAAGTGATGTGTCTTTAGAAGTGATGTCTCTTTAAGTGATGTCTCTTTATATTGATGTCTCTTTAAAGCGATGTCTCTTTAAAGTGATGTCTCTTTAAGGTGATGTGTCTCTAAGTGATGTCTCTTTATTGTGATGTGTCTTTACAGTGATGTCTCTTTATAGTGATGTCTCTTTATAGTGATGTCTATTTGAAGAGATGTCTCTTTATAGTGATGTCTCTTTAAAGTGATGTCTCTTTAAGTGATGTCTCTTTATAGTGATGTCTCTTTGTAGTGATGTCTATTTGAAGTGATGACTTTTTATAGTGATGCCTCTTTAAAGTGATGTCTCTTTAAGTGATGTCTCTTTACAGTGATGTCTCTTTATAGTGATGTCTATTTGAAGAGATGTCTCTTTATAGTGATGTCTCTTTAAAGTGATGTCTCTTTAGAGTGATGTCTCTTTATAGTGATGTCTCTTTACAGTGATGCCTCTTTATAGCGATGTCTATTTATAGCGATGTCTCTTTATAGTGATGCCTCTTTATAGCGATGTCTCTTTATAGTGTTGTCTATTTAAAGTGATGTCTCTTTATAGTGATGCCTCTTTAAATTGATGTCTCTTTATAATGATTTCTCTTTAAAGTGATGTGTCTTTATAGTGATGCCTCTTTACAGTGATGCCTCTTTGTAGCGATGTCTCTTTAAAGTGATGTCTCTTTAAACAGAATGTCTCTTTATAGTGATGCATCTTTATAGCGATGTCTCTTTAAATTGCTGTGTCTTCATAGTGATGTCTCTTTAAAGTGATGTCTCTTTACAGTGATGTCTCTTAAATCTTATGTCTCTTTAAAGTGATGGCTCTTTATAGCGATGTGTCTTTATAGCGATGTCTCTTTAAAAGTGATGTCTCTTTAAAGTGATGTGTCTTTAGAAGTGATGTCTCTTTAAGTGATATCTCTTTATATTGATGTCTCTTTAAAGCGATGTCTCTTTAAAGTGATGTCTTTTTAAGTGATGTCTCTTTAAAGTGATGTCTCTTTAAGGTGATGTGTCTTTAAGTGATGTCTCTTTATTGTGATGTGTCTTTACAGTGATGTCTCTTTATAGTGATGTCTCTTTATAGTGATGTCTCTTTTATAGTGATGTCTCTTTGTAGTGATGTCTATTTGAAGTGATGTCTCTTTATAGTGATGTCTCTTTAAAGTGATGTCTCTTTACAGTGATGTCTCTTTAGAGTGATGTGTCTTTATAGTGATGTCTCTTTACAGTGATGCCTCTTCATAGCGATGTCTATTTATTGTGATGTCTGTTTAAAGTGATGCCTCTTTATAGCGATGTCTCTTTAAAGTGATGTCTGTTTAAGTGATGTCTATTTAAAGTGATGTCTCTTTATAGTGATGTCTCTTTAAGTGATGTCTCTTTATAGTGATGTCTCTTTATACTGATGTCTCCTTATAATGATGCCTCTTTACAGCGATGCCTCTTTAAAGTGATGTCTCTTTAAGTGGTGTTTCTTCAAAGAGATGTCCCTTTAAACTGATGTCTCTTCATTGTGATGTCTCTTTAAAGTGATGTCTCTTTAAGTGGCGTCTCTTTATTGTGAATTCTCTTTAAAGTGATGTCTCTTTATTGTGATGTGTCTTTACAGTGATGTCTCTTTATAGTGATGTCTCTTTATAGTGATGTCTCTTTTATAGTGATGTCTCTTTGTAGTGATGTCTATTTGAAGTGATGTCTCTTTATAGTGATGTCTCTTTAAAGTGATGTCTCTTTACAGTGATGTCTCTTTAGAGTGATGTTTCTTTATAGTGATGTCTCTTTACAGTGATGCCTCTTCATAGCGATGTCTATTTATTGTGATGTCTGTTTAAAGTGATGCCTCTTTATAGCGATGTCTCTTTAAAGTGATGTCTGTTTAAGTGATGTCTATTTAAAGTGATGTCTCTTTATAGTGATGTCTCTTTAAGTGATGTCTCTTTATAGTGATGTCTGTTTATACTGATGTCTCCTTATAATGATGCCTCTTTACAGCGATGCCTCTTTAAAGTGATGTCTCTTTAAGTGGTGTTTCTTCAAAGAGATGTCCCTTTAAACTGATGTCTCTTCATTGTGATGTCTCTTTAAAGTGATGTCTCTTTAAGTGGCGTCTCTTTATTGTGAATTCTCTTTAAAGTGATGTCTCTTTAAGTGGCATCTATTTATTGTGATGTCTCTTTAAAGTGATGTCTCTTTAAGTGATGTGTGTTTATAGTGATGTCTCTATATAGTGATGTCTTTTTATAGTGATGTCTCTTTATAGTGATGTCTCTTTAAAGCGATGCCTCTTTATAGTCATGCCCCTACATAGTGATGTCTCTTTAAAGCGATGCCTCTTTAAAGTGTTGTCTCTTTAAGTGATGTCTCCTTGAAGTGATGTCTCTTTATAGTGATGTCTCTTTAAAGTGATGTCTCTTTAAAGTGATGTCTCTTTATAGTGATGTCTCTTTATAGTGATGTCTCCTTACAATGATGCCTCTTTACAGCGATGCGTGTTTAAAGTGATGTCTCTTTAAATTGATGTCTCTTTAAGTGATGTCTCTTTAAACAGAATGTCTCTTTATAGTGATGCATCTTTATAGCGATGTCTCTTTAAATTGCTGTGTCTTCATAGTGATGTCTCTTTAAAGTGATATCTCTTTACAGTGATGTCTCTTAAATCTTATGTCTCTTTAAAGTGATGGCTCTTTATAGCGATGTGTCTTTATAGCGATGTCTCTTTAAAAGTGATGTCTCTTTATTTGCGAAGTCTCTTTAAAGTGATGTGTCTTTAGAAGTGATGTCTCTTTAAGTGATGTCTTTTTATATTGATGTCTCTTTAAAGCGATGTCTCTTTAAAGTGATGTCTTTTTAAGTGATGTCTCTTTAAAGTGATGTCTCTTTAAGGTGATGTGTCTCTAAGTGATGTCTCTTTATTGTGATGTGTCTTTACAGTGATGTCTCTTTATAGTGATGTCTCTTTATAGTGATGTCTCTTTTATAGTGATGTCTCTTTGTAGTGATGACTTTTTATAGTGATGCTTCTTTAAAGTGATGTCTCTTTACAGTGATGTCTCTTTATAGTGATGTCTCTTTAAAGCGATGTCTCTTTATTGTGATGTCTGTTTAAAGTGATGCCTCTTTATAGCGATGTCTCTTTAAAGTGATGTCTGTTTAAGTGATGTCTATTTAAAGTGATGTCTCTTTATAGTGATGCCTCTTTAAATAAATGTCTCTTTATAATGATGTCTCTTTAAAGTGATGTCTCTTTATAGTGATGCCTCTTTACAGTGATGCCTCTTTATAGCGATGTCTCTTTAAAGTGATGTCTCTTTAAGTGGTGTTTCTTCAAAGAGATGTCCCTTTAAACTGATGTCTCTACATTGTGATGTCTCTTTAAAGTGATGTCTCTTTAAGTGGCGTCTCTTTATTGTGAATTCTCTTTAAAGTGATGTCTCTTTAAGTGGCATCTATTTATTGTGATGTCTCTTTAAAGCGATGCCTCTTTATAGTGATGTCTCTTTATAGTGATGTCTCCTTATAATGATGCTTCTTTACAGCGATGCCTCTTTAAAGTGTTGTCTCTTTAAGTGATGTCTCTTTGAAGTGATGTCTCTTTATAGTGATGTCTCTTTACAGTGATGTCTCCTTATAATTTTGCCTCTTTACAGCGATGCGTGTTTAAAGTGATGTCTCTTTAAATTGATGTCTCTTTAAGTGATCTCTTTATTTGCGAAGTCTCTTTAAAGTGATGTGTCTTTAGAAGGGATGTCTCTTTAAGTGATGTCTCTTTATAGTGATGTCTCTTTAAGTGGTGTCTCCTTATAATGTCTCTTTAAAGTGATGTCTCTTTAAGTGATGTCTCTTTACAGTGATGTCTCTTTATAGTGATGTCTATTTGAAGAGATGTCTCTTTATAGTGATGTCTCTTTAAAGTGATGTCTCTTTAGAGTGATGTCTCTTTATAGTGATGTCTCTTTACAGTGATGCCTCTTTATAGCGATGTCTATTTATAGCGATGTCTCTTTATAGTGATGCCTCTTTATAGCGATGTCTCTTTATAGTGATGTCTCTTTAAAGTGATGCCTCTTTATAGCGATGTCTCTTTATAGTGTTGTCTATTTAAAGTGATGTCTCTTTATAGTGATGCCTCTTTAAATTGATGTCTCTTTATAATGATTTCTCTTTAAAGTGATGTCTCTTTATAGTGATGCCTCTTTACAGTGATGCCTCTTTGTAGCGATGTCTCTTTAAAGTGATGTCTCTTTAAACAGAATGTCTCTTTATAGTGATGCATCTTTATAGCGATGTCTCTTTAAATTGCTGTGTCTTCATAGTGATGTCTCTTTAAAGTGATGTCTCTTTACAGTGATGTCTCTTAAATCTTATGTCTCTTTAAAGTGATGGCTCTTTATAGCGATGTGTCTTTATAGCGATGTCTCTTTAAAAGTGATGTCTCTTTAAAGTGATGTGTCTTTAGAAGTGATGTCTCTTTAAGTGATATCTCTTTATATTGATGTCTCTTTAAAGCGATGTCTCTTTAAAGTGATGTCTTTTTAAGTGATGTCTCTTTAAAGTGATGTCTCTTTAAGGTGATGTGTCTTTAAGTGATGTCTCTTTATTGTGATGTGTCTTTACAGTGATGTCTCTTTATAGTGATGTCTCTTTATAGTGATGTCTCTTTTATAGTGATGTCTCTTTGTAGTGATGTCTATTTGAAGTGATGTCTCTTTATAGTGATGTCTCTTTAAAGTGATGTCTCTTTACAGTGATGTCTCTTTAGATTGATGTGTCTTTATAGTGATGTCTCTTTACAGTGATGCCTCTTCATAGCGATGTCTATTTATTGTGATGTCTGTTTAAAGTGATGCCTCTTTATAGCGATGTCTCTTTAAAGTGATGTCTGTTTAAGTGATGTCTATTTAAAGTGATGTCTCTTTATAGTGATGTCTCTTTAAGTGATGTCTCTTTATAGTGATGTCTCTTTATTGTGATGTGTCTTTACAGTGATGTCTCTTTATAGTGATGTCTCTTTATAGTGATGTCTCTTTTATAGTGATGTCTCTTTGTAGTGATGTCTATTTGAAGTGATGTCTCTTTATAGTGATGTCTCTTTAAAGTGATGTCTCTTTACAGTGATGTCTCTTTAGAGTGATGTCTCTTTACAGTGATGCCTCTTCATAGCGATGTCTATTTATTGTGATGTCTGTTTAAAGTGATGCCTCTTTATAGCGATGTCTCTTTAAAGTGATGTCTGTTTAAGTGATGTCTATTTAAAGTGATGTCTCTTTATAGTGATGTCTCTTTAAGTGATGTCTCTTTATAGTGATGTCTGTTTATACTGATGTCTCCTTATAATGATGCCTCTTTACAGCGATGCCTCTTTAAAGTGATGTCTCTTTAAGTGGTGTTTCTTCAAAGAGATGTCCCTTTAAACTGATGTCTCTTCATTGTGATGTCTCTTTAAAGTGATGTCTCTTTAAGTGGCGTCTCTTTATTGTGAATTCTCTTTAAAGTGATGTCTCTTTAAGTGGCATCTATTTATTGTGATGTCTCTTTAAAGTGATGTCTCTTTAAGTGATGTGTGTTTATAGTGATGTCTCTATATAGTGATGTCTTTTTATAGTGATGTCTCTTTATAGTGATGTCTCTTTAAAGCGATGCCTCTTTATAGTCATGCCCCTACATAGTGATGTCTCTTTAAAGCGATGCCTCTTTAAAGTGTTGTCTCTTTAAGTGATGTCTCCTTGAAGTGATGTCTCTTTATAGTGATGTCTCTTTACAGTGATGTCTCCTTATAATGTTGCCTCTTTACAGCGATGCCTCTTTAAAGTGATGTCTCTTTAAAGTGATGTCTCTTTATAGTGATGTCTCTTTATAGTGATGTCTCCTTACAATGATGCCTCTTTACAGCGATGCGTGTTTAAAGTGATGTCTCTTTAAATTGATGTCTCTTTAAGTGATGTCTCTTTAAACAGAATGTCTCTTTATAGTGATGTATCTTTATAGCGATGTCTCTTTAAATTGCTGTGTCTTCATAGTGATGTCTCTTTAAAGTGATATCTCTTTACAGTGATGTCTCTTAAATCTTATGTCTCTTTAAAGTGATGGCTCTTTATAGCGATGTGTCTTTATAGCGATGTCTCTTTAAAAGTGATGTCTCTTTATTTGCGAAGTCTCTTTAAAGTGATGTGTCTTTAGAAGTGATGTCTCTTTAAGTGATGTCTCTTTATATTGATGTCTCTTTAAAGCGATGTCTCTTTAAAGTGATGTCTTTTTAAGTGATGTCTCTTTAAAGTGATGTCTCTTTAAGGTGATGTGTCTCTAAGTGATGTCTCTTTATTGTGATGTGTCTTTACAGTGATGTCTCTTTATAGTGATGTCTCTTTATAGTGATGTCTCTTTTATAGTGATGTCTCTTTGTAGTGATGACTTTTTATAGTGATGCTTCTTTAAAGTGATGTCTCTTTACAGTGATGTCTCTTTATAGTGATGTCTCTTTAAAGCGATGTCTCTTTATTGTGATGTCTGTTTAAAGTGATGCCTCTTTATAGCGATGTCTCTTTAAAGTGATGTCTGTTTAAGTGATGTCTATTTAAAGTGATGTCTCTTTATAGTGATGCCTCTTTAAATAAATGTCTCTTTCTAATGATGTCTCTTTAAAGTGATGTCTCTTTATAGTGATGCCTCTTTACAGTGATGCCTCTTTATAGCGATGTCTCTTTAAAGTGATGTCTCTTTAAACAGGATGTCTCTTTATAATGATGCCTCTTTACAGCGATGCCTCTTTAAAGTGATGTCTCTTTAAGTGGTGTTTCTTCAAAGAGATGTCCCTTTAAACTGATGTCTCTACATTGTGATGTCTCTTTAAAGTGATGTCTCTTTAAGTGGCGTCTCTTTATTGTGAATTCTCTTTAAAGTGATGTCTCTTTAAGTGGCATCTATTTATTGTGATGTCTCTTTAAAGCGATGCCTCTTTATAGTGATGTCTCTTTATAGTGATGTCTCCTTATAATGATGCTTCTTTACAGCGATGCCTCTTTAAAGTGTTGTCTCTTTAAGTGATGTCTCTTTGAAGTGATGTCTCTTTATAGTGATGTCTCTTTACAGTGATGTCTCCTTATAATTTTGCCTCTTTACAGCGATGCGTGTTTAAAGTGATGTCTCTTTAAATTGATGTCTCTTTAAGTGATCTCTTTATTTGCGAAGTCTCTTTAAAGTGATGTGTCTTTAGAAGGGATGTCTCTTTAAGTGATGTCTCTTTATAGTGATGTCTCTTTAAGTGGTGTCTCCTTATAATGTCTCTTTAAAGTGATGTCTCTTTAAGTGATGTCTCTTTACAGTGATGTCTCTTTATAGTGATGTCTATTTGAAGAGATGTCTCTTTATAGTGATGTCTCTTTAAAGTGATGTCTCTTTAGAGTGATGTCTCTTTATAGTGATGTCTCTTTACAGTGATGCCTCTTTATAGCGATGTCTATTTATAGCGATGTCTCTTTATAGTGATGCCTCTTTATAGCGATGTCTCTTTATAGTGATGTCTCTTTAAAGTGATGCCTCTTTATAGCGATGTCTCTTTATAGTGTTGTCTATTTAAAGTGATGTCTCTTTATAGTGATGCCTCTTTAAATTGATGTCTCTTTATAATGATTTCTCTTTAAAGTGATGTCTCTTTATAGTGATGCCTCTTTACAGTGATGCCTCTTTGTAGCGATGTCTCTTTAAAGTGATGTCTCTTTAAACAGAATGTCTCTTTATAGTGATGCATCTTTATAGCGATGTCTCTTTAAATTGCTGTGTCTTCATAGTGATGTCTCTTTAAAGTGATGTCTCTTTACAGTGATGTCTCTTAAATCTTATGTCTCTTTAAAGTGATGGCTCTTTATAGCGATGTGTCTTTATAGCGATGTCTCTTTAAAAGTGATGTCTCTTTAAAGTGATGTGTCTTTAGAAGTGATGTCTCTTTAAGTGATATCTCTTTATATTGATGTCTCTTTAAAGCGATGTCTCTTTAAAGTGATGTCTTTTTAAGTGATGTCTCTTTAAAGTGATGTCTCTTTAAGGTGATGTGTCTTTAAGTGATGTCTCTTTATTGTGATGTGTCTTCACAGTGATGTCTCTTTATAGTGATGTCTCTTTATAGTGATGTCTCTTTTATAGTGATGTCTCTTTGTAGTGATGTCTATTTGAAGTGATGTCTCTTTATAGTGATGTCTCTTTAAAGTGATGTCTCTTTACAGTGATGTCTCTTTAGATTGATGTGTCTTTATAGTGATGTCTCTTTACAGTGATGCCTCTTCATAGCGATGTCTATTTATTGTGATGTCTGTTTAAAGTGATGCCTCTTTATAGCGATGTCTCTTTAAAGTGATGTCTGTTTAAGTGATGTCTATTTAAAGTGATGTCTCTTTATAGTGATGTCTCTTTAAGTGATGTCTCTTTATAGTGATGTCTCTTTATTGTGATGTGTCTTTACAGTGATGTCTCTTTATAGTGATGTCTCTTTATAGTGATGTCTCTTTTATAGTGATGTCTCTTTGTAGTGATGTCTATTTGAAGTGATGTCTCTTTATAGTGATGTCTCTTTAAAGTGATGTCTCTTTACAGTGATGTCTCTTTAGAGTGATGTCTCTTTACAGTGATGCCTCTTCATAGCGATGTCTATTTATTGTGATGTCTGTTTAAAGTGATGCCTCTTTATAGCGATGTCTCTTTAAAGTGATGTCTGTTTAAGTGATGTCTATTTAAAGTGATGTCTCTTTATAGTGATGTCTCTTTAAGTGATGTCTCTTTATAGTGATGTCTGTTTATACTGATGTCTCCTTATAATGATGCCTCTTTACAGCGATGCCTCTTTAAAGTGATGTCTCTTTAAGTGGTGTTTCTTCAAAGAGATGTCCCTTTAAACTGATGTCTCTTCATTGTGATGTCTCTTTAAAGTGATGTCTCTTTAAGTGGCGTCTCTTTATTGTGAATTCTCTTTAAAGTGATGTCTCTTTAAGTGGCATCTATTTATTGTGATGTCTCTTTAAAGTGATGTCTCTTTAAGTGATGTGTGTTTATAGTGATGTCTCTATATAGTGATGTCTTTTTATAGTGATGTCTCTTTATAGTGATGTCTCTTTAAAGCGATGCCTCTTTATAGTCATGCCCCTACATAGTGATGTCTCTTTAAAGCGATGCCTCTTTAAAGTGTTGTCTCTTTAAGTGATGTCTCCTTGAAGTGATGTCTCTTTATAGTGATGTCTCTTTACAGTGATGTCTCCTTATAATGTTGCCTCTTTACAGCGATGCCTCTTTAAAGTGATGTCTCTTTAAAGTGATGTCTCTTTATAGTGATGTCTCTTTATAGTGATGTCTCCTTACAATGATGCCTCTTTACAGCGATGCGTGTTTAAAGTGATGTCTCTTTAAATTGATGTCTCTTTAAGTGATGTCTCTTTAAACAGAATGTCTCTTTATAGTGATGCATCTTAATAGCGATGTCTCTTTAAATTGCTGTGTCTTCATAGTGATGTCTCTTTAAAGTGATATCTCTTTACAGTGATGTCTCTTAAATCTTATGTCTCTTTAAAGTGATGGCTCTTTATAGCGATGTGTCTTTATAGCGATGTCTCTTTAAAAGTGATGTCTCTTTATTTGCGAAGTCTCTTTAAAGTGATGTGTCTTTAGAAGTGATGTCTCTTTAAGTGATGTCTCTTTATATTGATGTCTCTTTAAAGCGATGTCTCTTTAAAGTGATGTCTTTTTAAGTGATGTCTCTTTAAAGTGATGTCTCTTTAAGGTGATGTGTCTCTAAGTGATGTCTCTTTATTGTGATGTGTCTTTACAGTGATGTCTCTTTATAGTGATGTCTCTTTATAGTGATGTCTCTTTTATAGTGATGTCTCTTTGTAGTGATGACTTTTTATAGTGATGCTTCTTTAAAGTGATGTCTCTTTACAGTGATGTCTCTTTATAGTGATGTCTCTTTAAAGCGATGTCTCTTTATTGTGATGTCTGTTTAAAGTGATGCCTCTTTATAGCGATGTCTCTTTAAAGTGATGTCTGTTTAAGTGATGTCTATTTAAAGTGATGTCTCTTTATAGTGATGCCTCTTTAAATAAATGTCTCTTTATAATGATGTCTCTTTAAAGTGATGTCTCTTTATAGTGATGCCTCTTTACAGTGATGCCTCTTTATAGCGATGTCTCTTTAAAGTGATGCCTCTTTAAAGTGATGTCTCTTTAAGTGGTGTTTCTTCAAAGAGATGTCCCTTTAAACTGATGTCTCTACATTGTGATGTCTCTTTAAAGTGATGTCTCTTTAAGTGGCGTCTCTTTATTGTGAATTCTCTTTAAAGTGATGTCTCTTTAAGTGGCATCTATTTATTGTGATGTCTCTTTAAAGCGATGCCTCTTTATAGTGATGTCTCTTTATAGTGATGTCTCCTTATAATGATGCTTCTTTACAGCGATGCCTCTTTAAAGTGTTGTCTCTTTAAGTGATGTCTCTTTGAAGTGATGTCTCTTTATAGTGATGTCTCTTTACAGTGATGTCTCCTTATAATTTTGCCTCTTTACAGCGATGCGTGTTTAAATTGATGTCTCTTTAAATTGATGTCTCTTTAAGTGATCTCTTTATTTGCGAAGTCTCTTTAAAGTGATGTGTCTTTAGAAGGGATGTCTCTTTAAGTGATGTCTCTTTATAGTGATGTCTCTTTAAGTGGTGTCTCCTTATAATGTCTCTTTAAAGTTATATCTCTTTAAAGCAATGTCTCTTTTAGTGATGTCTCTTTATAATGATGCGTCTTTACAGCGATGTCTCTTTAAAGTGATGTCTGTTTAAGTGATGTCTCTTTATTGTGATGTCTCTTTACAGTGATGTCTCTTTATAGTGATGTCTCTTTAAGTGATATCTCTTTATAGTGATGTCTCTTTGTAGTGATGTCTATTTGAAGTGATGACTTTTTATAGTGATGCCTCTTTAAAGTGATGTCTCTTTACAGTGATGTCTCTTTATAGTGATGTCTATTTGAAGTGATGTCTCTTTATAGTGATGTCTCTTTAAAGTGATGTCTCTTTAGAGTGATGTCTCTTTATAGTGATGTCTCTTTACAGTGATGCCTCTTTATAGCGATGTCTATTTATAGCGATGTCTCTTTATAGTGATGCGTCTTTATAGCGATGTCTCTTTATAGTGATGTCTCTTTAAAGTGATGCCTCTTTATAGCGATGTCTCTTTATAGTGTTGTCTATTTAAAGTGATGTTTCTTTATAGTGATGCCTCTTTAAATTGATGTCTCTTTATAATGATGTCTCTTTAAAGTGATGTCTCTTTATAGTGATGCCTCTTTACAGTGATGCCTCTTTGTAGCGATGTCTCTTTAAAGTGATGTCTCTTTAAACAGAATGTCTCTTTATAGTGATGCATCTTTATAGCGATGTCTCTTTAAATTGCTGTGTCTTCATAGTGATGTCTCTTTAAAGTGATGTCTCTTTACAGTGATGTCTCTTAAATCTTATGTCTCTTAAAAATGATGGCTCTTTATAGCGATGTGTCTTTATGGCGAAGTCTCTTTAAAAGTGATGTCTCTTTAAAGTGATGTGTCTTTAGAAGTGATGTCTCTTTAAGTGATATCTCTTTATATTGATGTCTCTTTAAAGCGATGTCTCTTTAAAGTGATATCTTTTTAAGTGATGTCTATTTAAAGTGATGTCTCTTTAAGGTGATGTGTCTTTAAGTGATGTCTCTTTATTGTGATGTGTCTTTACAGTGATGTCTCTTTATAGTGATGTCTCTTTATAGTGATGTCTCTTTTATAGTGATGTCTCTTTGTAGTGATGTCTATTTGAAGTGATGTCTCTTTATAGTGATGTCTCTTTAAAGTGATGTCTCTTTACAGTGATGTCTCTTTAGAGTGATGTCTCTTTATAGTGATGTCTCTTTACAGTGATGCCTCTTCATAGCGATGTCTATTTATAGCGATGTCTCTTTATAGTGATGCCTCTTCATAGCGATGTCTCTTTATTGTGATGTCTGTTTAAAGTGATGTCTATTTAAAGTGATGTCTCTTTATAGTGATGTCTCTTTAAGTGATGTCTCTTTATAGTGATGTCTCTTTATACTGATGTCTCCTTATAATGATGCCTCTTTACAGCGATGCCTCTTTAAAGTGATGTCTCTTTAAGTGGTGTTTCTTCAAAGAGATGTCCCTTTAAACTGATGTCTCTTCATTGTGATGTCTCTTTAAAGTGATGTCTCTTTAAGTGGCGTCTCTTTATTGTGAATTCTCTTTAAAGTGATGTCTCTTTAAGTGGCATCTATTTATTGTGATGTCTCTTTAAAGTGATGTCTCTTTAAGTTATGTGTGTTTATAGTGATGTCTCTATATAGTGATGTCTTTTTATAGTGATGTCTCTTTATAGTGATGTCTCTTTAAAGCGATGCCTCTTTATAGTCATGCCCCTACATAGTGATGTCTCTTTAAAGCGATGCCTCTTTATAGTGATGTCTCTTTATAGTGATGTCTCCTTATAATGATGCTTCTTTACAGCGATGCCTCTTTAAAGTGTTGTCTCTTTAAGTGATGTCTCCTTGAAGTGATGTCTCTTTATAGTGATGTCTCTTTACAGTGATGTCTCCTTATAATGTTGCCTCTTTACAGCGATGCCTCTTTAAAGTGATGTCTCTTTAAAGTGATGTCTCTTTATAGTGATGTCTCTTTATAGTGATGTCTCCTTACAATGATGCCTCTTTACAGCGATGCGTGTTTAAAGTGATGTCTCTTTAAATTGATGTCTCTTTAAGTGATCTCTTTATTTGCGAAGTCTCTTTAAAGTGATGTGTCTTTAGAAGGGATGTCTCTTTAAGTGATGTCTCTTTATAGTGATGTCTCTTTAAGTTATGTCTCCTTATAATGTCTATTTAAAGTGATATCTCTTTAAAGCAATGTCTCTTTTAGTGATGTGTCTTTATAATGATGCGTCTTTACAGCGATGTCTCTTTAAAGTGATGTCTGTTTAAGTGATGTCTCTTTATTGTGATGTCTCTTTACAGTGATGTCTCTTTATAGTGATGTCTCTTTAAGTGATGTCTCTTTATAGTGATGTCTCTTTGTAGTGATGTCTATTTGAAGTGATGACTTTTTATAGTGATGCCTCTTTAAAGTGATGTCTCTTTAAGTGATGTCTCTTTACAGTGATGTCTCTTTATAGTGATGTCTATTTGAAGAGATGTCTCTTTATAGTGATGTCTCTTTAAAGTGATGTCTCTTTATTGTGATGTCTGTTTAAAGTGATGTCTATTTAAAGTGATGTCTCTTTATAGTGATGTCTCTTTAAGTGATGTCTCTTTATAGTGATGTCTCTTTATACTGATGTCTCCTTATAATGATTTCTCTTTACAGCGATGCCTCTTTAAAGTGATGTCTCTTTAAGTGGTGTTTCTTCAAAGAGATGTCCCTTTAAACTGATGTCTCTTCATTGTGATGTCTCTTTAAAGTGATGTCTCTTTAAGTGGCGTCTCTTTATTGTGAATTCTCTTTAAAGTGATGTCTCTTTAAGTGGCATCTATTTATTGTGATGTCTCTTTAAAGTGATGTCTCTTTAAGTGATGTGTGTTTATAGTGATGTCTCTATATAGTGATGTCTTTTTATAGTGATGTCTCTTTATAGTGATGTCTCTTTAAAGCGATGCCTCTTTATAGTCATGCCCCTACATAGTGATGTCTCTTTAAAGCGATGCCTCTTTAAAGTGTTGTCTCTTTAAGTGATGTCTCCTTGAAGTGATGTCTCTTTATAGTGATGTCTCTTTACAGTGATGTCTCCTTATAATGTTGCCTCTTTACAGCGATGCCTCTTTAAAGTGATGTCTCTTTAAAGTGATGTCTCTTTATAGTGATGTCTCTTTATAGTGATGTCTCCTTACAATGATGCCTCTTTACAGCGATGCGTGTTTAAAGTGATGTCTCTTTAAATTGATGTCTCTTTAAGTGATGTCTCTTTAAACAGAATGTCTCTTTATAGTGATGCATCTTAATAGCGATGTCTCTTTAAATTGCTGTGTCTTCATAGTGATGTCTCTTTAAAGTGATATCTCTTTACAGTGATGTCTCTTAAATCTTATGTCTCTTTAAAGTGATGGCTCTTTATAGCGATGTGTCTTTATAGCGATGTCTCTTTAAAAGTGATGTCTCTTTATTTGCGAAGTCTCTTTAAAGTGATGTGTCTTTAGAAGTGATGTCTCTTTAAGTGATGTCTCTTTATATTGATGTCTCTTTAAAGCGATGTCTCTTTAAAGTGATGTCTTTTTAAGTGATGTCTCTTTAAAGTGATGTCTCTTTAAGGTGATGTGTCTCTAAGTGATGTCTCTTTATTGTGATGTGTCTTTACAGTGATGTCTCTTTATAGTGATGTCTCTTTATAGTGATGTCTCTTTTATAGTGATGTCTCTTTGTAGTGATGACTTTTTATAGTGATGCTTCTTTAAAGTGATGTCTCTTTACAGTGATGTCTCTTTATAGTGATGTCTCTTTAAAGCGATGTCTCTTTATTGTGATGTCTGTTTAAAGTGATGCCTCTTTATAGCGATGTCTCTTTAAAGTGATGTCTGTTTAAGTGATGTCTATTTAAAGTGATGTCTCTTTATAGTGATGCCTCTTTAAATAAATGTCTCTTTATAATGATGTCTCTTTAAAGTGATGTCTCTTTATAGTGATGCCTCTTTACAGTGATGCCTCTTTATAGCGATGTCTCTTTAAAGTGATGTCTCTTTAAACAGGATGTCTCTTTATAATGATGCCTCTTTACAGCGATGCCTCTTTATAGTGATGTCTCTTTATAGTGATGTCTCTTTAAAGCGATGCCTCTTTATAGTCATGCCCCTACATAGTGATGTCTCTTTAAAGCGATGCCTCTTTATAGTGATGTCTCTTTATAGTGATGTCTCCTTATAATGATGCTTCTTTACAGCGATGCCTCTTTAAAGTGTTGTCTCTTTAAGTGATGTCTCCTTGAAGTGATGTCTCTTTATAGTGATGTCTCTTTACAGTGATGTCTCCTTATAATGTTGCCTCTTTACAGCGATGCCTCTTTAAAGTGATGTCTCTTTAAAGTGATGTCTCTTTATAGTGATGTCTCTTTATAGTGATGTCTCCTTACAATGATGCCTCTTTACAGCGATGCGTGTTTAAAGTGATGTCTCTTTAAATTGATGTCTCTTTAAGTGATCTCTTTATTTGCGAAGTCTCTTTAAAGTGATGTGTCTTTAGAAGGGATGTCTCTTTAAGTGATGTCTCTTTATAGTGATGTCTCTTTAAGTTATGTCTCCTTATAATGTCTATTTAAAGTGATATCTCTTTAAAGCAATGTCTCTTTTAGTGATGTGTCTTTATAATGATGCGTCTTTACAGCGATGTCTCTTTAAAGTGATGTCTGTTTAAGTGATGTCTCTTTATTGTGATGTCTCTTTACAGTGATGTCTCTTTATAGTGATGTCTCTTTAAGTGATGTCTCTTTATAGTGATGTCTCTTTGTAGTGATGTCTATTTGAAGTGATGACTTTTTATAGTGATGCCTCTTTAAAGTGATGTCTCTTTAAGTGATGTCTCTTTACAGTGATGTCTCTTTATAGTGATGTCTATTTGAAGAGATGTCTCTTTATAGTGATGTCTCTTTAAAGTGATGTCTCTTTATTGTGATGTCTGTTTAAAGTGATGTCTATTTAAAGTGATGTCTCTTTATAGTGATGTCTCTTTAAGTGATGTCTCTTTATAGTGATGTCTCTTTATACTGATGTCTCCTTATAATGATTTCTCTTTACAGCGATGCCTCTTTAAAGTGATGTCTCTTTAAGTGGTGTTTCTTCAAAGAGATGTCCCTTTAAACTGATGTCTCTTCATTGTGATGTCTCTTTAAAGTGATGTCTCTTTAAGTGGCGTCTCTTTATTGTGAATTCTCTTTAAAGTGATGTCTCTTTAAGTGGCATCTATTTATTGTGATGTCTCTTTAAAGTGATGTCTCTTTAAGTGATGTGTGTTTATAGTGATGTCTCTATATAGTGATGTCTTTTTATAGTGATGTCTCTTTATAGTGATGTCTCTTTAAAGCGATGCCTCTTTATAGTCATGCCCCTACATAGTGATGTCTCTTTAAAGCGATGCCTCTTTAAAGTGTTGTCTCTTTAAGTGATGTCTCCTTGAAGTGATGTCTCTTTATAGTGATGTCTCTTTACAGTGATGTCTCCTTATAATGTTGCCTCTTTACAGCGATGCCTCTTTAAAGTGATGTCTCTTTAAAGTGATGTCTCTTTATAGTGATGTCTCTTTATAGTGATGTCTCCTTACAATGATGCCTCTTTACAGCGATGCGTGTTTAAAGTGATGTCTCTTTAAATTGATGTCTCTTTAAGTGATGTCTCTTTAAACAGAATGTCTCTTTATAGTGATGCATCTTAATAGCGATGTCTCTTTAAATTGCTGTGTCTTCATAGTGATGTCTCTTTAAAGTGATATCTCTTTACAGTGATGTCTCTTAAATCTTATGTCTCTTTAAAGTGATGGCTCTTTATAGCGATGTGTCTTTATAGCGATGTCTCTTTAAAAGTGATGTCTCTTTATTTGCGAAGTCTCTTTAAAGTGATGTGTCTTTAGAAGTGATGTCTCTTTAAGTGATGTCTCTTTATATTGATGTCTCTTTAAAGCGATGTCTCTTTAAAGTGATGTCTTTTTAAGTGATGTCTCTTTAAAGTGATGTCTCTTTAAGGTGATGTGTCTCTAAGTGATGTCTCTTTATTGTGATGTGTCTTTACAGTGATGTCTCTTTATAGTGATGTCTCTTTATAGTGATGTCTCTTTTATAGTGATGTCTCTTTGTAGTGATGACTTTTTATAGTGATGCTTCTTTAAAGTGATGTCTCTTTACAGTGATGTCTCTTTATAGTGATGTCTCTTTAAAGCGATGTCTCTTTATTGTGATGTCTGTTTAAAGTGATGCCTCTTTATAGCGATGTCTCTTTAAAGTGATGTCTGTTTAAGTGATGTCTATTTAAAGTGATGTCTCTTTATAGTGATGCCTCTTTTAATAAATGTCTCTTTATAATGATGTGTCTTTAAAGTGATGTCTCTTTATAGTGATGCCTCTTTACAGTGATGCCTCTTTATAGCGATGTCTCTTTAAAGTGATGTCTCTTTAAACAGGATGTCTCTTTATAATGATGCCTCTTTACAGCGATGCCTCTTTAAAGTGATGTCTCTTTAAGTGGTGTTTCTTCAAAGAGATGTCCCTTTAAACTGATGTCTCTACATTGTGATGTCTCTTTAAAGTGATGTCTCTTTAAGTGGCGTCTCTTTATTGTGAATTCTCTTTAAAGTGATGTCTCTTTAAGTGGCATCTATTTATTGTGATGTCTCTTTAAAGCGATGCCTCTTTATAGTGATGTCTCTTTATAGTGATGTCTCCTTATAATGATGCTTCTTTACAGCGATGCCTCTTTAAAGTGTTGTCTCTTTAAGTGATGTCTCTTTGAAGTGATGTCTCTTTATAGTGATGTCTCTTTACAGTGATGTCTCCTTATAATTTTGCCTCTTTACAGCGATGCGTGTTTAAAGTGATGTCTCTTTAAATTGATGTCTCTTTAAGTGATCTCTTTATTTGCGAAGTCTCTTTAAAGTGATGTGTCTTTAGAAGGGATGTCTCTTTAAGTGATGTCTCTTTATAGTGATGTCTCTTTAAGTGGTGTCTCCTTATAATGTCTCTTTAAAGTTATATCTCTTTAAAGCAATGTCTCTTTTAGTGATGTCTCTTTATAATGATGCGTCTTTACAGCGATGTCTCTTTAAAGTGATGTCTGTTTAAGTGATGTCTCTTTATTGTGATGTCTCTTTACAGTGATGTCTCTTTATAGTGATGTCTCTTTAAGTGATATCTCTTTATAGTGATGTCTCTTTGTAGTGATGTCTATTTGAAGTGATGACTTTTTATAGTGATGCCTCTTTAAAGTGATGTCTCTTTACAGTGATGTCTCTTTATAGTGATGTCTATTTGAAGTGATGTCTCTTTATAGTGATGTCTCTTTAAAGTGATGTCTCTTTAGAGTGATGTCTCTTTATAGTGATGTCTCTTTACAGTGATGCCTCTTTATAGCGATGTCTATTTATAGCGATGTCTCTTTATAGTGATGCGTCTTTATAGCGATGTCTCTTTATAGTGATGTCTCTTTAAAGTGATGCCTCTTTATAGCGATGTCTCTTTATAGTGTTGTCTATTTAAAGTGATGTTTCTTTATAGTGATGCCTCTTTAAATTGATGTCTCTTTATAATGATGTCTCTTTAAAGTGATGTCTCTTTATAGTGATGCCTCTTTACAGTGATGCCTCTTTGTAGCGATGTCTCTTTAAAGTGATGTCTCTTTAAACAGAATGTCTCTTTATAGTGATGCATCTTTATAGCGATGTCTCTTTAAATTGCTGTGTCTTCATAGTGATGTCTCTTTAAAGTGATGTCTCTTTACAGTGATGTCTCTTAAATCTTATGTCTCTTAAAAATGATGGCTCTTTATAGCGATGTGTCTTTATGGCGAAGTCTCTTTAAAAGTGATGTCTCTTTAAAGTGATGTGTCTTTAGAAGTGATGTCTCTTTAAGTGATATCTCTTTATATTGATGTCTCTTTAAAGCGATGTCTCTTTAAAGTGATATATTTTTAAGTGATGTCTATTTAAAGTGATGTCTCTTTAAGGTGATGTGTCTTTAAGTGATGTCTCTTTATTGTGATGTGTCTTTACAGTGATGTCTCTTTATAGTGATGTCTCTTTATAGTGATGTCTCTTTTATAGTGATGTCTCTTTGTAGTGATGTCTATTTGAAGTGATGTCTCTTTATAGTGATGTCTCTTTAAAGTGATGTCTCTTTACAGTGATGTCTCTTTAGAGTGATGTCTCTTTATAGTGATGTCTCTTTACAGTGATGCCTCTTCATAGCGATGTCTATTTATAGCGATGTCTCTTTATAGTGATGCCTCTTCATAGCGATGTCTCTTTATTGTGATGTCTGTTTAAAGTGATGTCTATTTAAAGTGATGTCTCTTTATAGTGATGTCTCTTTAAGTGATGTCTCTTTATAGTGATGTCTCTTTATACTGATGTCTCCTTATAATGATGCCTCTTTACAGCGATGCCTCTTTAAAGTGATGTCTCTTTAAGTGGTGTTTCTTCAAAGAGATGTCCCTTTAAACTGATGTCTCTTCATTGTGATGTCTCTTTAAAGTGATGTCTCTTTAAGTGGCGTCTCTTTATTGTGAATTCTCTTTAAAGTGATGTCTCTTTAAGTGGCATCTATTTATTGTGATGTCTCTTTAAAGTGATGTCTCTTTAAGTTATGTGTGTTTATAGTGATGTCTCTATATAGTGATGTCTTTTTATAGTGATGTCTCTTTATAGTGATGTCTCTTTAAAGCGATGCCTCTTTATAGTCATGCCCCTACATAGTGATGTCTCTTTAAAGCGATGCCTCTTTATAGTGATGTCTCTTTATAGTGATGTCTCCTTATAATGATGCTTCTTTACAGCGATGCCTCTTTAAAGTGTTGTCTCTTTAAGTGATGTCTCCTTGAAGTGATGTCTCTTTATAGTGATGTCTCTTTACAGTGATGTCTCCTTATAATGTTGCCTCTTTACAGCGATGCCTCTTTAAAGTGATGTCTCTTTAAAGTGATGTCTCTTTATAGTGATGTCTCTTTATAGTGATGTCTCCTTACAATGATGCCTCTTTACAGCGATGCGTGTTTAAAGTGATGTCTCTTTAAATTGATGTCTCTTTAAGTGATCTCTTTATTTGCGAAGTCTCTTTAAAGTGATGTGTCTTTAGAAGGGATGTCTCTTTAAGTGATGTCTCTTTATAGTGATGTCTCTTTAAGTTATGTCTCCTTATAATGTCTATTTAAAGTGATATCTCTTTAAAGCAATGTCTCTTTTAGTGATGTGTCTTTATAATGATGCGTCTTTACAGCGATGTCTCTTTAAAGTGATGTCTGTTTAAGTGATGTCTCTTTATTGTGATGTCTCTTTACAGTGATGTCTCTTTATAGTGATGTCTCTTTAAGTGATGTCTCTTTATAGTGATGTCTCTTTGTAGTGATGTCTATTTGAAGTGATGACTTTTTATAGTGATGCCTCTTTAAAGTGATGTCTCTTTAAGTGATGTCTCTTTACAGTGATGTCTCTTTATAGTGATGTCTATTTGAAGAGATGTCTCTTTATAGTGATGTCTCTTTAAAGTGATGTCTCTTTAGAGTGATGTCTCTTTATAGTGATGTCTCTTTACAGTGATGCCTCTTTATAGCGATGTCTATTTATAGCGATGTCTCTTTATAGTGATGCCTCTTTATAGCGATGTCTCTTTATAGTGATGTCTCTTTAAAGTGATGCCTCTTTATAGCGATGTCTCTTTATAGTGTTGTCTATTTAAAGTGATGTCTCTTTATAGTGATGCCTCTTTAAATTGATGTCTCTTTATAATGATTTCTCTTTAAAGTGATGTCTCTTTATAGTGATGCCTCTTTACAGTGATGCCTCTTTGTAGCGATGTCTCTTTAAAGTGATGTCTCTTTAAACAGAATGTCTCTTTATAGTGATGCATCTTTATAGCGATGTCTCTTTAAATTGCTGTGTCTTCATAGTGATGTCTCTTTAAAGTGATGTCTCTTTACAGTGATGTCTCTTAAATCTTATGTCTCTTTAAAGTGATGGCTCTTTATAGCGATGTGTCTTTATAGCGATGTCTCTTTAAAAGTGATGTCTCTTTAAAGTGATGTGTCTTTAGAAGTGATGTCTCTTTAAGTGATATCTCTTTATATTGATGTCTCTTTAAAGCGATGTCTCTTTAAAGTGATGTCTTTTTAAGTGATGTCTCTTTAAAGTGATGTCTCTTTAAGGTGATGTGTCTTTAAGTGATGTCTCTTTATTGTGATGTGTCTTTACAGTGATGTCTCTTTATAGTGATGTCTCTTTATAGTGATGTCTCTTTTATAGTGATGTCTCTTTGTAGTGATGTCTATTTGAAGTGATGTCTCTTTATAGTGATGTCTCTTTAAAGTGATGTCTCTTTACAGTGATGTCTCTTTAGAGTGATGTGTCTTTATAGTGATGTCTCTTTACAGTGATGCCTCTTCATAGCGATGTCTATTTATTGTGATGTCTGTTTAAAGTGATGCCTCTTTATAGCGATGTCTCTTTAAAGTGATGTCTGTTTAAGTGATGTCTATTTAAAGTGATGTCTCTTTATAGTGATGTCTCTTTAAGTGATGTCTCTTTATAGTGATGTCTGTTTATACTGATGTCTCCTTATAATGATGCCTCTTTACAGCGATGCCTCTTTAAAGTGATGTCTCTTTAAGTGGTGTTTCTTCAAAGAGATGTCCCTTTAAACTGATGTCTCTTCATTGTGATGTCTCTTTAAAGTGATGTCTCTTTAAGTGGCGTCTCTTTATTGTGAATTCTCTTTAAAGTGATGTCTCTTTAAGTGGCATCTATTTATTGTGATGTCTCTTTAAAGTGATGTCTCTTTAAGTGATGTGTGTTTATAGTGATGTCTCTATGTAGTGATGTCTTTTTATAGTGATGTCTCTTTATAGTGATGTCTCTTTAAAGCGATGCCCCTTTATAGTCATGCCCCTACATAGTGATGTCTGTTTAAAGCGATGCCTCTTTAAAGTGTTGTCTCTTTAAGTGATGTCTCCTTGAAGTGATGTCTCTATATAGTGATGTCTCTTTACAGTGATGTCTCCTTATAATGTTGCCTCTTTACAGCGATGCCTCTTTAAAGTGATGTCTCTTTAAAGTGATGTCTCTTTATAGTGATGTCTCTTTATAGTGATGTCTCCTTACAATGATGCCTCTTTACAGCGATGCGTGTTTAAAGTGATGTCTCTTTAAATTGATGTCTCTTTAAGTGATCTCTTTATTTGCGAAGTCTCTTTAAAGTGATGTGTCTTTAGAAGGGATGTCTCTTTTAGTGATGTCTCTTTATAGTGATGTCTCTTTAAGTGATGTCTCCTTATAATGTCTCTTTAAAGTTATATCTCTTTAAAGCAATGTCTCTTTTAGTGATGTCTCTTTACAGTGATGTCTCTTTAGAGTGATGTGTCTTTATAGTGATGTCTCTTTACAGTGATGCCTCTTCATAGCGATGTCTATTTATTGTGATGTCTGTTTAAAGTGATGCCTCTTTATAGCGATGTCTCTTTAAAGTGATGTCTGTTTAAGTGATGTCTATTTAAAGTGATGTCTCTTTATAGTGATGTCTCTTTAAGTGATGTCTCTTTATAGTGATGTCTGTTTATACTGATGTCTCCTTATAATGATGCCTCCTTACAGCGATGCCGCTTTAAAGTGATGTCTCTTTAAGTGGTGTTTCTTCAAAGAGATGTCCCTTTAAACTGATGTCTCTTCATTGTGATGTCTCTTTAAAGTGATGTCTCTTTAATTGGCGTCTCTTTATTGTGAATTCTCTTTAAAGTGATGTCTCTTTAAGTGGCATCTATTTATTGTGATGTCTCTTTAAAGTGATGTCTCTTTAAGTGATGTGTGTTTATAGTGATGTCTCTATATAGTGATGTCTTTTTATAGTGATGTCTCTTTATAGTGATGTCTCTTTAAAGCGATGCCTCTTTATAGTCATGCCCCTACATAGTGATGTCTCTTTAAAGCGATGCCTCTTTAAGGTGATGTGTCTCTAAGTGATGTCTCTTTATTGTGATGTGTCTTTACAGTGATGTCTCTTTATAGTGATGTCTCTTTATAGTGATGTCTCTTTTATAGTGATGTCTCTTTGTAGTGATGACTTTTTATAGTGATGCTTCTTTAAAGTGATGTCTCTTTACAGTGATGTCTCTTTATAGTGATGTCTCTTTAAAGCGATGTCTCTTTATTGTGATGTCTGTTTAAAGTGATGCCTCTTTATAGCGATGTCTCTTTAAAGTGATGTCTGTTTAAGTGATGTCTATTTAAAGTGATGTCTCTTTATAGTGATGCCTCTTTAAATAAATCTCTCTTTATAATGATGTCTCTTTAAAGTGATGTCTCTTTATAGTGATGCCTCTTTACAGTGATGCCTCTTTATAGCGATGTCTCTTTAAAGTGATGTCTCTTTAAACAGGATGTCTCTTTATAATGATGCCTCTTTACAGCGATGCCTCTTTAAAGTGATGTCTCTTTAAGTGGTGTTTCTTCAAAGAGATGTCCCTTTAAACTGATGTCTCTACATTGTGATGTCTCTTTAAAGTGATGTCTCTTTAAGTGGCGTCTCTTTATTGTGAATTCTCTTTAAAGTGATGTCTCTTTAAGTGGCATCTATTTATTGTGATGTCTCTTTAAAGCGATGCCTCTTTACAGTGATGTCTCTTTATAGTGATGTCTCCTTATAATGATGCTTCTTTACAGCGATGCCTCTTTAAAGTGTTGTCTCTTTAAGTGATGTCTCTTTGAAGTGATGTCTCTTTATAGTGATGTCTCTTTACAGTGATGTCTCCTTATAATTTTGCCTCTTTACAGCGATGCGTGTTTAAAGTGATGTTTCTTTAAATTGATGTCTCTTTAAGTGATCTCTTTATTTGCGAAGTCTCTTTAAAGTGATGTGTCTTTAGAAGGGATGTCTCTTTAAGTGATGTCTCTTTATAGTGATGTCTCTTTAAGTGGTGTCTCCTTATAATGTCTCTTTAAAGTGATGTCTCTTTAAGTGATGTCTCTTTACAGTGATGTCTCTTTATAGTGATGTCTATTTGAAGAGATGTCTCTTTATAGTGATGTCTCTTTAAAGTGATGTCTCTTTAGAGTGATGTCTCTTTATAGTGATGTCTCTTTACAGTGATGCCTCTTTATAGCGATGTCTATTTATAGCGATGTCTCTTTATAGTGATGCCTCTTTATAGCGATGTCTCTTTATAGTGATGTCTCTTTAAAGTGATGCCTCTTTATAGCGATGTCTCTTTATAGTGTTGTCTATTTAAAGTGATGTCTCTTTATAGTGATGCCTCTTTACAGTGATGCCTCTTTGTAGCGATGTCTCTTTAAAGTGATGTCTCTTTAAACAGAATGTCTCTTTATAGTGATGCATCTTTATAGCGATGTCTCTTTAAATTGCTGTGTCTTCATAGTGATGTCTCTTTAAAGTGATGTCTCTTTACAGTGATGTCTCTTAAATCTTATGTCTCTTTAAAGTGATGGCTCTTTATAGCGATGTGTCTTTATAGCGATGTCTCTTTAAAAGTGATGTCTCTTTAAAGTGATGTGTCTTTAGAAGTGATGTCTCTTTAAGTGATATCTCTTTATATTGATGTCTCTTTAAAGCGATGTCTCTTTAAAGTGATGTCTTTTTAAGTGATGTCTCTTTAAAGTGATGTCTCTTTAAGGTGATGTGTCTTTAAGTGATGTCTCTTTATTGTGATGTGTCTTTACAGTGATGTCTCTTTATAGTGATGTCTCTTTATAGTGATGTCTCTTTTATAGTGATGTCTCTTTGTAGTGATGTCTATTTGAAGTGATGTCTCTTTATAGTGATGTCTCTTTAAAGTGATGTCTCTTTACAGTGATGTCTCTTTAGAGTGATGTGTCTTTATAGTGATGTCTCTTTACAGTGATGCCTCTTCATAGCGATGTCTATTTATTGTGATGTCTGTTTAAAGTGATGCCTCTTTATAGCGATGTCTCTTTAAAGTGATGTCTGTTTAAGTGATGTCTATTTAAAGTGATGTCTCTTTATAGTGATGTCTCTTTAAGTGATGTCTCTTTATAGTGATGTCTCTTTATTGTGATGTGTCTTTACAGTGATGTCTCTTTATAGTGATGTCTCTTTATAGTGATGTCTCTTTTATAGTGATGTCTCTTTGTAGTGATGTCTATTTGAAGTGATGTCTCTTTATAGTGATGTCTCTTTAAAGTGATGTCTCTTTACAGTGATGTCTCTTTAGAGTGATGTTTCTTTATAGTGATGTCTCTTTACAGTGATGCCTCTTCATAGCGATGTCTATTTATTGTGATGTCTGTTTAAAGTGATGCCTCTTTATAGCGATGTCTCTTTAAAGTGATGTCTGTTTAAGTGATGTCTATTTAAAGTGATGTCTCTTTATAGTGATGTCTCTTTAAGTGATGTCTCTTTATAGTGATGTCTGTTTATACTGATGTCTCCTTATAATGATGCCTCTTTACAGCGATGCCTCTTTAAAGTGATGTCTCTTTAAGTGGTGTTTCTTCAAAGAGATGTCCCTTTAAACTGATGTCTCTTCATTGTGATGTCTCTTTAAAGTGATGTCTCTTTAAGTGGCGTCTCTTTATTGTGAATTCTCTTTAAAGTGATGTCTCTTTAAGTGGCATCTATTTATTGTGATGTCTCTTTAAAGTGATGTCTCTTTAAGTGATGTGTGTTTATAGTGATGTCTCTATATAGTGATGTCTTTTTATAGTGATGTCTCTTTAAAGTGTTGTCTCTTTAAGTGATGTCTCCTTGAAGTGATGTCTCTTTATAGTGATGTCTCTTTACAGTGATGTCTCCTTATAATGTTGCCTCTTTACAGCGATGCCTCTTTAAAGTGATGTCTCTTTAAAGTGATGTCTCTTTATAGTGATGTCTCTTTATAGTGATGTCTCCTTACAATGATGCCTCTTTACAGCGATGCGTGTTTAAAGTGATGTCTCTTTAAATTGATGTCTCTTTAAGTGATGTCTCTTTAAACAGAATGTCTCTTTATAGTGATGCATCTTTATAGCGATGTCTCTTTAAATTGCTGTGTCTTCATAGTGATGTCTCTTTAAAGTGATATCTCTTTACAGTGATGTCTCTTAAATCTTATGTCTCTTTAAAGTGATGGCTCTTTATAGCGATGTGTCTTTATAGCGATGTCTCTTTAGAAGTGATGTCTCTTTAAGTGATGTCTCTTTATATTGATGTCTCTTTAAAGCGATGTCTCTTTAAAGTGATGTCTTTTTAAGTGATGTCTCTTTAAAGTGATGTCTCTTTAAGGTGATGTGTCTCTAAGTGATGTCTCTTTATTGTGATGTGTCTTTACAGTGATGTCTCTTTATAGTGATGTCTCTTTATAGTGATGTCTCTTTTATAGTGATGTCTCTTTGTAGTGATGACTTTTTATAGTGATGCTTCTTTAAAGTGATGTCTCTTTACAGTGATGTCTCTTTATAGTGATGTCTCTTTAAAGCGATGTCTCTTTATTGTGATGTCTGTTTAAAGTGATGCCTCTTTATAGCGATGTCTCTTTAAAGTGATGTCTGTTTAAGTGATGTCTATTTAAAGTGATGTCTCTTTATAGTGATGCCTCTTTAAATAAATGTCTCTTTATAATGATGTCTCTTTAAAGTGATGTCTCTTTATAGTGATGCCTCTTTACAGTGATGCCTCTTTATAGCGATGTCTCTTTAAAGTGATGTCTCTTTAAACAGGATGTCTCTTTATAATGATGCCTCTTTACAGCGATGCCTCTTTAAAGTGATGTCTCTTTAAGTGGTGTTTCTTCAAAGAGATGTCCCTTTAAACTGATGTCTCTACATTGTGATGTCTCTTTAAAGTGATGTCTCTTTAAGTGGCGTCTCTTTATTGTGAATTCTCTTTAAAGTGATGTCTCTTTAAGTGGCATCTATTTATTGTGATGTCTCTTTAAAGCGATGCCTCTTTATAGTGATGTCTCTTTATAGTGATGTCTCCTTATAATGATGCTTCTTTACAGCGATGCCTCTTTAAAGTGTTGTCTCTTTAAGTGATGTCTCTTTGAAGTGATGTCTCTTTATAGTGATGTCTCTTTACAGTGATGTCTCCTTATAATTTTGCCTCTTTACAGCGATGCGTGTTTAAAGTGATGTCTCTTTAAATTGATGTCTCTTTAAGTGATCTCTTTATTTGCGAAGTCTCTTTAAAGTGATGTGTCTTTAGAAGGGATGTCTCTTTAAGTGATGTCTCTTTATAGTGATGTCTCTTTAAGTGGTGTCTCCTTATAATGTCTCTTTAAAGTTATATCTCTTTAAAGCAATGTCTCTTTTAGTGATGTCTCTTTATAATGATGCGTCTTTACAGCGATGTCTCTTTAAAGTGATGTCTGTTTAAGTGATGTCTCTTTATTGTGATGTCTCTTTACAGTGATGTCTCTTTATAGTGATGTCTCTTTAAGTGATGTCTCTTTATAGTGATGTCTCTTTGTAGTGATGTCTATTTGAAGTGATGACTTTTTATAGTGATGCCTCTTTAAAGTGATGTCTCTTTACAGTGATGTCTCTTTATAGTGATGTCTATTTAAGTGATGTCTCTTTATAGTGATGTCTCTTTAAAGTGATGTCTCTTTAGAGTGATGTCTCTTTATAGTGATGTCTCTTTACAGTGATGCCTCTTTATAGCGATGTCTATTTATAGCGATGTCTCTTTATAGTGATGCGTCTTTATAGCGATGTCTCTTTATAGTGATGTCTCTTTAAAGTGATGCCTCTTTATAGCGATGTCTCTTTATAGTGTTGTCTATTTAAAGTGATGTTTCTTTATAGTGATGCCTCTTTAAATTGATGTCTCTTTATAATGATGTCTCTTTAAAGTGATGTCTCTTTATAGTGATGCCTCTTTACAGTGATGCCTCTTTGTAGCGATGTCTCTTTAAAGTGATGTCTCTTTAAACAGAATGTCTCTTTATAGTGATGCATCTTTATAGCGATGTCTCTTTAAATTGCTGTGTCTTCATAGTGATGTCTCTTTAAAGTGATGTCTCTTTACAGTGATGTCTCTTAAATCTTATGTCTCTTAAAAGTGATGGCTCTTTATAGCGATGTGTCTTTAGAAGTGATGTCTCTTTAAGTGATATCTCTTTATATTGATGTCTCTTTAAAGCGATGTCTCTTTAAAGTGATGTCTCTTTAGAGTGATGTCTCTTTATAGTGATGTCTCTTTACAGTGATGCCTCTTTATAGCGATGTCTATTTATAGCGATGTCTCTTTATAGTGATGCCTCTTTATAGCGATGTCTCTTTATAGTGATGTCTCTTTAAAGTGATGCCTCTTTATAGCGATGTCTCTTTATAGTGTTGTCTATTTAAAGTGATGTCTCTTTATAGTGATGCCTCTTTAAATTGATGTCTCTTTATAATGATTTCTCTTTAAAGTGATGTCTCTTTATAGTGATGCCTCTTTACAGTGATGCCTCTTTGTAGCGATGTCTCTTTAAAGTGATGTCTCTTTAAACAGAATGTCTCTTTATAGTGATGCATCTTTATAGCGATGTCTCTTTAAATTGCTGTGTCTTCATAGTGATGTCTCTTTAAAGTGATGTCTCTTTACAGTGATGTCTCTTAAATCTTATGTCTCTTTAAATTGATGGCTCTTTATAGCGATGTGTCTTTATAGCGATGTCTCTTTAAAAGTGATGTCTCTTTAAAGTGATGTGTCTTTAGAAGTGATGTCTCTTTAAGTGATATATCTTTATATTGATGTCTCTTTAAAGCGATGTCTCTTTAAAGTGATGTCTTTTTAAGTGATGTCTCTTTAAAGTGATGTCTCTTTAAGGTGATGTGTCTTTAAGTGATGTCTCTTTATTGTGATGTGTCTTTACAGTGATGTCTCTTTATAGTGATGTCTCTTTATAGTGATGTCTCTTTTATAGTGATGTCTCTTTGTAGTGATGTCTATTTGAAGTGATGTCTCTTTATAGTGATGTCTCTTTAAAGTGATGTCTCTTTACAGTGATGTCTCTTTAGAGTGATGTGTCTTTATAGTGATGTCTCTTTACAGTGATGCCTCTTCATAGCGATGTCTATTTATTGTGATGTCTGTTTAAAGTGATGCCTCTTTATAGCGATGTCTCTTTAAAGTGATGTCTGTTTAAGTGATGTCTATTTAAAGTGATGTCTCTTTATAGTGATGGTTGTTTATACTGATGTCTCCTTATAATGATGCCTCTTTACAGCGATGCCGCTTTAAAGTGATGTCTCTTTAAGTGGTGTTTCTTCAAAGAGATGTCCCTTTAAACTGATGTCTCTTCATTGTGATGTCTCTTTAAAGTGATGTCTCTTTAATTGGCGTCTCTTTATTGTGAATTCTCTTTAAAGTGATGTCTCTTTAAGTGGCATCTATTTATTGTGATGTCTCTTTAAAGTGATGTCTCTTTAAGTGATGTGTGTTTATAGTGATGTCTCTATATAGTGATGTCTTTTTATAGTGATGTCTCTTTATAGTGATGTCTCTTTAAAGCGATGCCTCTTTATAGTCATGCCCCTACATAGTGATGTCTCTTTAAAGCGATGCCTCTTTAAAGTGTTGTCTCTTTAAGTGATGTCTCCTTGAAGTGATGTCTCTATATAGTGATGTCTCTTTACAGTGATGTCTCCTTATAATGTTGCCTCTTTACAGCGATGCCTCTTTAAAGTGATGTCTCTTTAAAGTGACGTCTCTTTATAGTGATGTCTCTTTATAGTGATGTCTCCTTACAATGATGCCTCTTTACAGCGATGCGTGTTTAAAGTGATGTCTCTTTAAATTGATGTCTCTTTAAGTGATCTCTTTATTTGCGAAGTCTCTTTAAAGTGATGTGTCTTTAGAAGGGATGTCTCTTTAAGTGATGTCTCTTTATAGTGATGTCTCTTTAAGTGATGTCTCCTTATAATGTCTCTTTAAAGTTATATCTCTTTAAAGCAATGTCACTTTTAGTGATGTCTCTTTATAATGATGCGTCTTTACAGCGATGTCTCTTTAAAGTGATGTCTGTTTAAGTGATGTCTCTTTATTGTGATGTCTCTTTACAGTGATGTCTCTTTAGAGTGATGTCTCTTTATACTGATGTCTCTTTACAGTGATGCCTCTTTATAGCGATGTCTATTTATAGCGATGTCTCTTTATAGTGATGCCTCTTTATAGCGATGTCTCTTTATAGTGATGTCTCTTTAAAGTGATGCCTCTTTATAGCGATGTCTCTTTATAGTGTTGTCTATTTAAAGTGATGTCTCTTTATAGTGATGCCTCTTTAAATTGATGTCTCTTTATAATGATGTCTCTTTAAAGTGATGGCTCTTTATAGCGATGTGTCTTTATAGCGATGTCTCTTTAAAATTGATGTCTCTTTATTTGCGAAGTATCTTTAAAGTGATGTGTCTTTAGAAGTGATGTCTCTTTAAGTGATGTCTCTTTATATTGATGTCTCTTTAAAGCGATGTCTCGTTAAAGTGATGTCTTTTTAAGTGATGTCTCTTTAAAGTGATGTCTCTTTAAGGTGATGTGTCTCTAAGTGATGTCTCTTTATTGTGATGTGTCTTTACAGTGATGTCTCTTTATAGTGATGTCTCTTTATAGTGATGTCTATTTGAAGAGATGTCTCTTTATAGTGATGTCTCTTTAAAGTGATGTCTCTTTAAGTGATGTCTCTTTATAGTGATGTCTCTTTGTAGTGATGTCTATTTGAAGTGATGACTTTTTATAGTGATGCCTCTTTAAAGTGATGTCTCTTTAAGTGATGTCTCTTTACAGTGATGTCTCTTTATAGTGATGTCTATTTGAAGAGATGTCTCTTTATAGTGATGTCTCTTTAAAGTGATGTCTCTTTAGAGTGATGTCTCTTTATAGTGATGTCTCTTTACAGTGATGCCTCTTTATAGCGATGTCTATTTATAGCGATGTCTCTTTATAGTGATGCCTCTTTATAGCGATGTCTCTTTATAGTGATGTCTCTTTACAGTGATGTCTCTTTATAGTGATGTCTATTTGAAGAGATGTCTCTTTATAGTGATGTCTCTTTATAGTGTTGTCTATTTAAAGTGATGTCTCTTTATAGTGATGCCTCTTTAAATTGATGTCTCTTTATAATGATTTCTCTTTAAAGTGATGTCTCTTTATAGTGATGCCTCTTTACAGTGATGCCTCTTTGTAGCGATGTCTCTTTAAAGTGATGTCTCTTTAAACAGAATGTCTCTTTATAGTGATGCATCTTTATAGCGATGTCTCTTTAAATTGCTGTGTCTTCATAGTGATGTCTCTTTAAAGTGATGTCCCTTTACAGTGATGTCTCTTAAATCTTATGTCTCTTTAAAGTGATGGCTCTTTATAGCGATGTGTCTTTATAGCGATGTCTCTTTAAAAGTGATGTCTCTTTAAAGTGATGTGTCTTTAGAAGTGATGTCTCTTTAAGTGATATCTCTTTATATTGATGTCTCTTTAAAGCGATGTCTCTTTAAAGTGATGTCTTTTTAAGTGATGTCTCTTTAAAGTGATGTCTCTTTAAGGTGATGTGTCTTTAAGTGATGTCTCTTTATTGTGATGTGTCTTTACAGTGATGTCTCTTTATAGTGATGTCTCTTTATAGTGATGTCTCTTTTATAGTGATGTCTCTTTGTAGTGATGTCTATTTGAAGTGATGTCTCTTTATAGTGATGTCTCTTTAAAGTGATGTCTCTTTACAGTGATGTCTCTTTAGAGTGATGTGTCTTTATAGTGATGTCTCTTTACAGTGATGCCTCTTCATAGCGATGTCTATTTATTGTGATGTCTATTTAAAGTGATGCCTCTTTATAGCGATGTCTCTTTAAAGTGATGTCTGTTTAAGTGATGTCTATTTAAAGTGATGTCTCTTTATAGTGATGTCTCTTTAAGTGATGTCTCTTTATAGTGATGTCTCTTTATACTGATGTCTCCTTATAATGATGCCTCTTTACAGCGATGCCTCTTTAAAGTGATGTCTCTTTAAGTGGTGTTTCTTCAAAGAGATGTCCCTTTAAACTGATGTCTCTTCATTGTGATGTCTCTTTAAAGTGATGTCTCTTTAAGTGGCGTCTCTTTATTGTGAATTCTCTTTAAAGTGATGTCTCTTTATTGTGATGTGTCTTTACAGTGATGTCTCTTTATAGTGATGTCTCTTTATAGTGATGTCTCTTTTATAGTGATGTCTCTTTGTAGTGATGTCTATTTGAAGTGATGTCTCTTTATAGTGATGTCTCTTTAAAGCGATGCCTCTTTAAAGTGTTGTCTCTTTAAGTGATGTCTCCTTGAAGTGATGTCTCTATATAGTGATGTCTCTTTACAGTGATGTCTCCTTATAATGTTGCCTCTTTACAGCGATGCCTCTTTAAAGTGATGTCTCTTTAAAGTGACGTCTCTTTATAGTGATGTCTCTTTATAGTGATGTCTCCTTACAATGATGCCTCTTTACAGCGATGCGTGTTTAAAGTGATGTCTCTTTAAATTGATGTCTCTTTAAGTGATCTCTTTATTTGCGAAGTCTCTTTAAAGTGATGTGTCTTTAGAAGGGATGTCTCTTTAAGTGATGTCTCTTTATAGTGATGTCTCTTTAAGTGATGTCTCCTTATAATGTCTCTTTAAAGTTATATCTCTTTAAAGCAATGTCACTTTTAGTGATGTCTCTTTATAATGATGCGTCTTTACAGCGATGTCTCTTTAAAGTGATGTCTGTTTAAGTGATGTCTCTTTATTGTGATGTCTCTTTACAGTGATGTCTCTTTAGAGTGATGTCTCTTTATACTGATGTCTCTTTACAGTGATGCCTCTTTATAGCGATGTCTATTTATAGCGATGTCTCTTTATAGTGATGCCTCTTTATAGCGATGTCTCTTTATAGTGATGTCTCTTTAAAGTGATGCCTCTTTATAGCGATGTCTCTTTATAGTGTTGTCTATTTAAAGTGATGTCTCTTTATAGTGATGCCTCTTTAAATTGATGTCTCTTTATAATGATGTCTCTTTAAAGTGATGGCTCTTTATAGCGATGTGTCTTTATAGCGATGTCTCTTTAAAATTGATGTCTCTTTATTTGCGAAGTATCTTTAAAGTGATGTGTCTTTAGAAGTGATGTCTCTTTAAGTGATGTCTCTTTATATTGATGTCTCTTTAAAGCGATGTCTCTTTAAAGTGATGTCTTTTTAAGTGATGTCTCTTTAAAGTGATGTCTCTTTAAGGTGATGTGTCTCTAAGTGATGTCTCTTTATTGTGATGTGTCTTTACAGTGATGTCTCTTTATAGTGATGTCTCTTTATAGTGATGTCTATTTGAAGAGATGTCTCTTTATAGTGATGTCTCTTTAAAGTGATGTCTCTTTAAGTGATGTCTCTTTATAGTGATGTCTCTTTGTAGTGATGTCTATTTGAAGTGATGACTTTTTATAGTGATGCCTCTTTAAAGTGATGTCTCTTTAAGTGATGTCTCTTTACAGTGATGTCTCTTTATAGTGATGTCTATTTGAAGAGATGTCTCTTTATAGTGATGTCTCTTTAAAGTGATGTCTCTTTAGAGTGATGTCTCTTTATAGTGATGTCTCTTTACAGTGATGCCTCTTTATAGCGATGTCTATTTATAGCGATGTCTCTTTATAGTGATGCCTCTTTATAGCGATGTCTCTTTATAGTGATGTCTCTTTACAGTGATGTCTCTTTATAGTGATGTCTATTTGAAGAGATGTCTCTTTATAGTGATGTCTCTTTATAGTGTTGTCTATTTAAAGTGATGTCTCTTTATAGTGATGCCTCTTTAAATTGATGTCTCTTTATAATGATTTCTCTTTAAAGTGATGTCTCTTTATAGTGATGCCTCTTTACAGTGATGCCTCTTTGTAGCGATGTCTCTTTAAAGTGATGTCTCTTTAAACAGAATGTCTCTTTATAGTGATGCATCTTTATAGCGATGTCTCTTTAAATTGCTGTGTCTTCATAGTGATGTCTCTTTAAAGTGATGTCCCTTTACAGTGATGTCTCTTAAATCTTATGTCTCTTTAAAGTGATGGCTCTTTATAGCGATGTGTCTTTATAGCGATGTCTCTTTAAAAGTGATGTCTCTTTAAAGTGATGTGTCTTTAGAAGTGATGTCTCTTTAAGTGATATCTCTTTATATTGATGTCTCTTTAAAGCGATGTCTCTTTAAAGTGATGTCTTTTTAAGTGATGTCTCTTTAAAGTGATGTCTCTTTAAGGTGATGTGTCTTTAAGTGATGTCTCTTTATTGTGATGTGTCTTTACAGTGATGTCTCTTTATAGTGATGTCTCTTTATAGTGATGTCTCTTTTATAGTGATGTCTCTTTGTAGTGATGTCTATTTGAAGTGATGTCTCTTTATAGTGATGTCTCTTTAAAGTGATGTCTCTTTACAGTGATGTCTCTTTAGAGTGATGTGTCTTTATAGTGATGTCTCTTTACAGTGATGCCTCTTCATAGCGATGTCTATTTATTGTGATGTCTATTTAAAGTGATGCCTCTTTATAGCGATGTCTCTTTAAAGTGATGTCTGTTTAAGTGATGTCTATTTAAAGTGATGTCTCTTTATAGTGATGTCTCTTTAAGTGATGTCTCTTTATAGTGATGTCTCTTTATACTGATGTCTCCTTATAATGATGCCTCTTTACAGCGATGCCTCTTTAAAGTGATGTCTCTTTAAGTGGTGTTTCTTCAAAGAGATGTCCCTTTAAACTGATGTCTCTTCATTGTGATGTCTCTTTAAAGTGATGTCTCTTTAAGTGGCGTCTCTTTATTGTGAATTCTCTTTAAAGTGATGTCTCTTTATTGTGATGTGTCTTTACAGTGATGTCTCTTTATAGTGATGTCTCTTTATAGTGATGTCTCTTTTATAGTGATGTCTCTTTGTAGTGATGTCTATTTGAAGTGATGTCTCTTTATAGTGATGTCTCTTTAAAGCGATGCCTCTTTAAAGTGTTGTCTCTTTAAGTGATGTCTCCTTGAAGTGATGTCTCTTTATAGTGATGTCTCTTTACAGTGATGTCTCCTTATAATGTTGCCTCTTTACAGCGATGCCTCTTTAAAGTGATGTCTCTTTAAAGTGATGTCTCTTTATAGTGATGTCTCTTTATAGTGATGTCTCCTTACAATGATGCCTCTTTACAGCGATGCGTGTTTAAAGTGATGTCTCTTTAAATTGATGTCTCTTTAAGTGATCTCTTTATTTGCGAAGTCTCTTTAAAGTGATGTGTCTTTAGAAGGGATGTCTCTTTAAGTGATGTCTCTTTATAGTGATGTCTCTTTAAGTGATGTCTCCTTATAATGTCTCTTTAAAGTTATATCTCTTTAAAGCAATGTCTCTTTTAGTGATGTCTCTTTATAATGATGCGTCTTTACAGCGATGTCTCTTTAAAGTGATGTCTGTTTAAGTGATGTCTCTTTATTGTGATGTCTCTTTACAGTGATGTCTCTTTAGAGTGATGTCCCTTTATAGTGATGTCTCTTTACAGTGATGCCTCTTTATAGCGATGTCTATTTATAGCGATGTCTCTTTATAGTGATGCCTCTTTATAGCGATGTCTCTTTATAGTGATGTCTCTTTAAAGTGATGCCTCTTTATAGCGATGTCTCTTTATAGTGTTGTCTATTTAAAGTGATGTCTCTTTATAGTGATGCCTCTTTAAATTGATGTCTCTTTATAATGATGTCTCTTTAAAGTGATGTCTCTTTATAGTGATGCCTCTTTACAGTGATGCCTCTTTGTAGCGATGTCTCTTTAAAGTGATGTCTCTTTAAACAGAATGTCTCTTTATAGTGATGCATCTTTATAGCGATGTCTCTTTAAATTGCTGTGTCTTCATAGTGATGTCTCTTTAAAGTGATGTCTCTTTACAGTGATGTCTCTTAAATCTTATGTCTCTTTAAAGTGATGGCTCTTTATAGCGATGTGTCTTTATAGCGATGTCTCTTTAAAAGTGATGTCTCTTTATTTGCGAAGTCTCTTTAAAGTGATGTGTCTTTAGAAGTGATGTCTCTTTAAGTGATGTCTCTTTATACTGATGTCTCTTTAAAGCGATGTCTCTTTAAAGTGATGTCTTTTTAAGTGATGTCTCTTTAAAGTGATGTCTCTTTAAGGTGATGTGTCTCTAAGTGATGTCTCTTTATTGTGATGTGTCTTTACAGTGATGTCTCTTTATAGTGATGTCTCTTTATAGTGATGTCTCTTTTATAGTGATGTCTCTTTGTAGTGATGACTTTTTATAGTGATGCTTCTTTAAAGTGATGTCTCTTTACAGTGATGTCTCTTTATAGTGATGTCTCTTTAAAGCGATGTCTCTTTATTGTGATGTCTGTTTAAAGTGATGCCTCTTTATAGCGATGTCTCTTTAAAGTGATGTCTGTTTAAGTGATGTCTATTTAAAGTGATGTCTCTTTATAGTGATGCCTCTTTAAATAAATGTCTCTTTATAATGATGTCTCTTTAAAGTGATGTCTCTTTATAGTGATGCCTCTTTACAGTGATGCCTCTTTATAGCGATGTCTCTTTAAAGTGATGTCTCTTTAAACAGGATGTCTCTTTATAGTGATGCCTCTTTATAGCGATGTCTCTTTAAATTGTTGTGTCTTCATAGTGATGTCTCTTTAAAGTGATGCCTCTTTATAGCGATGTCTCTTTATAGCGATGTCTCTTTAAAAGTGATGTGTCTTTATTTGCGAGGTCTCTTTAAAGTGATGTGTCTTTAGAAGTGATGTCTCTTTAAGTGATGTCTCTTTATAGTGATGTCACTTTAAGTGATGTCTCCTTATAATGATGCCTCTTTACAGCGATGTCTCTTTAAAGTGATGTCTCTTTAAGTGATGTCTCTTTAAAGTGATGTCTCTTTAAAGTGATGTCTCTTTAAGTGATGTATCTTTTAGTGATGTCTCTTCATAGTGATGTCTCCTTATAATGATGCCTCTTTACAGCGATGCCTCTTTAAAGTGATGTCTGTTTAAGTGATGTCTCTTTAAAGTGATGTCTCTTTAAAGTGATGTCTCTTTAAGTGATGTCTCTTTATTGTGAAGTCTCTTTAAAGCGATGCCTCTTTATAGTGATGTCTCTTTATATTGATGTCTCTTTAAGTGATGTCTCTTTAAAGTGATGTCTCCTTAACTGACATCTATTTATTGTGATGTCTCTTTAAAGTGATGTCTCTTTAAGTGATGTGTGTTTATAGTGATGTCTCTTTATAGTGATGTCTCTTTAAAGCGATGCCTCTTTATAGTCATGCCCCTACATAGTGATGTCTCTTTAAAGCGATGCCTCTTTATAGTGATGTCTCTTTATAGTGATGTCTCCTTATAATGATGCTTCTTTACAGCGATGTCTCTTTAAAGTGTTGTCTCTTTAAGTGATGTCTCCTTGAAGTGATGTCTCTTTATAGTGATGTCTCTTTACAGTGATGTCTCCTTATAATGTTGCCTCTTTACAGCGATGCCTCTTTAAAGTGATGTCTCTTTAAAGTGATGTCTCTTTATAGTGATGTCTCTTTATAGTGATGTCTCCTTACAATGATGCCTCTTTACAGCGATGCGTGTTTAAAGTGATGTCTCTTTAAATTGATGTCTCTTTAAGTGATCTCTTTATTTGCGAAGTCTCTTTAAAGTGATGTGTCTTTAGAAGGGATGTCTCTTTAAGTGATGTCTCTTTATAGTGATGTCTCTTTAAGTTATGTCTCCTTATAATGTCTATTTAAAGTGATGTCTCTTTAAAGCAATGTCTCTTTTAGTGATGTGTCTTTATAATGATGTGTCTTTACAGCGATGTCTCTTTAAAGTGATGTCTGTTTAAGTGATGTCTCTTTATTGTGATGTCTCTTTACAGTGATGTCTCTTTATAGTGATGTCTCTTTAAGTGATGTCTCTTTATAGTGATGTCTCTGTAGTGATGTCTATTTGAAGTGATGACTTTTTATAGTGATGCCTCTTTAAAGTGATGTCTCTTTAAGTGATGTCTCTTTACAGTGATGTCTCTTTAAGTGATGTCTCCTTGAAGTGATGTCTCTTTATAGTGATGTCTCTTTACAGTGATGTCTCCTTATAATGTTGCCTCTTTACAGCGATGCCTCTTTAAAGTGATGTCTCTTTAAAGTGATGTCTCTTTATAGTGATGTCTCTTTATAGTGATGTCTCCTTACAATGATGCCTCTTTACAGCGATGCGTGTTTAAAGTGATGTCTCTTTAAATTGATGTCTCTTTAAGTGATCTCTTTATTTGCGAAGTCTCTTTAAAGTGATGTGTCTATAGAAGGGATGTCTCTTTAAGTGATGTCTCTTTATAGTGATGTCTCTTTAAGTGATGTCTCCTTATAATGTCTCTTTAAAGTGATATCTCTTTAAAGCAATGTCTCTTTTAGTGATGTCTCTTTATAATGATGCGTCTTTACAGCGATGTCTCTTTAAAGTGATGTCTGTTTAAGTGATGTCTCTTTATAGTGATGTCTCTTTACAGTGATGCCTCTTTATAGCGATGTCTCTTTATAGTGTTGTCTATTTAAAGTGATGTCTCTTTATAGTGATGCCTCTTTAAATTGATGTCTCTTTATAATGATCTCTCTTTAAAGTGATGTCTCTTTATAGTGATGCCTCTTTACAGTGATGCCTCTTTGTAGCGATGTCTCTTTAAAGTGATGTCTCTTTAAACAGAATGTCTCTTTATAGTGATGCATCTTTATAGCGATGTCTCTTTAAATTGCTGTGTCTTCATAGAGATGTCTCTTTAAAGTGATGTCTCTTTCGGTGATGTCTCTTAAATCTTATGTCTCTTTAAAGTGATGTCTCTTTAAGTGATGTATCTTTTAGTGATGTCTCTTCATAGTGATGTCTCTTTATAATGATGCCTCTTTACAGCGATGCCTCTTTAAAGTGATGTCTGTTTAAGTGATGTCTCTTTAAAGTGATGTCTCTTTAAAGTGATGTCTCTTTAAGTGATGTCTCTTTATTGTGAAGTCTCTTTAAAGCGATGCCTCTTTATAGTGATGTCTCTTTATATTGATGTCTCTTTAAGTGATGTCTCTTTAAAGTGATGTCTCCTTAACTTACATCTCTTTATTATGAATTCTCTTTAAAGTGATGTCTCTTTAAGTGGCATCTATTTATTGTGATGTCTCTTTAAAGTGATGTCTCTTTAAGTGATGTGTGTTTATAGTGATGTCTCTTTATAGTGATGTCTCTTTAAAGCGATGCCTCTTTATAGTCATGCCCCTACATAGTGATGTCTCTTTAAAGCGATGCCTCTTTATAGTGATGTCTCCTTATAGTGATGTCTCCTTATAATGATGCTTCTTTACAGCGATGCCTCTTTAAAGTGTTGTCTCTTTAAGTGATGTCTCCTTGAAGTGATGTGTCCTTATAGTGATGTCTCTTTACAGTGATGTCTCCTTATAATGTTGCCTCTTTACAGCGATGCCTCTTTAAAGTGATGTCTCTTTAAAGTGATGTCTCTTTATAGTGATGTCTCTTTATAGTGATGTCTCCTTACAATGATGCCTCTTTACAGCGATGCGTGTTTAAAGTGATGTCTCTTTAAATTGATGTCTCTTTAAGTGATCTCTTTATTTGCGAAGTCTCTTTAAAGTGATGTGTCTTTAGAAGGGATGTCTCTTTAAGTGATGTCTCTTTATAGTGATGTCTCTTTAAGTTATGTCTCCTTATAATGTCTATTTAAAGTGATATCTCTTTAAAGCAATGTCTCTTTTAGTGATGTGTCTTTATACTGATGTGTCTTTACAGCGATGTCTCTTTAAAGTGATGTCTGTTTAAGTGATGTCTCTTTATTGTGATGTCTCTTTACAGTGATGTCTCTTTATAGTGATGTCTCTTTAAGTGATGTCTCTTTATAGTGATGTCTCTGTAGTGATGTCTATTTGAAGTGATGACTTTTTATAGTGATGCCTCTTTAAAGTGATGTCTCTTTAAGTGATGTCTCTTTAATGTGATGTCTCTTTAAGTGATGTATCTTTTAGTGATGTCTCTTCATAGTGATGTCTCCTTATAATGATGCCTCTTTACAGCGATGCCTCTTTAAAGTGATGTCTGTTTAAGTGATGTCTCTTTAAAGTGATGTCTCTTTAAAGTGATGTCTCTTTAAGTGATGTCTCTTTATTGTGAAGTCTCTTTAAAGCGATGCCTCTTTATAGTGATGTCTCTTTATATTGATGTCTCTTTAAGTGATGTCTCTTTAAAGTGATGTCTCCTTAACTGACATCTCTTTATTATGAATTCTCTTTAAAGTGATGTCTCTTTAAGTGGCATCTATTTATTGTGATGTCTCTTTAAAGTGATGTCTCTTTAAGTGATGTGTGTTTATAGTGATGTCTCTTTATAGTGATGTCTCTTTAAAGCGATGCCTCTTTATAGTCATGCCCCTACATAGTGATGTCTCTTTAAAGCGATGCCTCTTTATAGTGATGTCTCCTTATAGTGATGTCTCCTTATAATGATGCTTCTTTACAGCGATGCCTCTTTAAAGTGTTGTCTCTTTAAGTGATGTCTCCTTGAAGTGATGTCTCTTTATAGTGATGTCTCTTTACAGTGATGTCTCCTTATAATGTTGCCTCTTTACAGCGATGCCTCTTTAAAGTGATGTCTCTTTAAAGTGATGTCTCTTTATAGTGATGTCTCTTTATAGTGATGTCTCCTTACAATGATGCCTCTTTACAGCGATGCGTGTTTAAAGTGATGTCTCTTTAAATTGATGTCTCTTTAAGTGATCTCTTTATTTGCGAAGTCTCTTTAAAGTGATGTGTCTTTAGAAGGGATGTCTCTTTAAGTGATGTCTCTTTATAGTGATGTCTCTTTAAGTTATGTCTCCTTATAATGTCTATTTAAAGTGATATCTCTTTAAAGCAATGTCTCTTTTAGTGATGTGTCTTTATAATGATGTGTCTTTACAGCGATGTCTCTTTAAAGTGATGTCTGTTTAAGTGATGTCTCTTTATTGTGATGTCTCTTTACAGTGATGTCTCTTTATAGTGATGTCTCTTTAAGTGATGTCTCTTTATAGTGATGTCTCTGTAGTGATGTCTATTTGAAGTGATGACTTTTTATAGTGATGCCTCTTTAAAGTGATGTCTCTTTAAGTGATGTCTCTTTACAGTGATGTCTCTTTATAGTGATGTCTATTTGAAGAGATGTCTCTTTATAGTGATGTCTCTTTAAAGTGATGTCTCTTTAGAGTGATGTCTCTTTATAGTGATGTCTCTTTACAGTGATGCCTCTTTATAGCGATGTCTATTTATAGCGATGTCTCTTTATAGTGATGCCTCTTTATAGCGATGTCTCTTTATAGTGATGTCTCTTTAAAGTGATGCCTCTTTATAGCGATGTCTCTTTATAGTGTTGTCTATTTAAAGTGATGTCTCTTTATAGTGATGCCTCTTTAAATTGATGTCTCTTTATAATGATGTCTCTTTAAAGTGATGTCTCTTTATAGTGATGCCTCTTTACAGTGATGCCTCTTTGTAGCGATGTCTCTTTAAAGTGATGTCTCTTTAAACAGAATGTCTCTTTATAGTGATGCATCTTTATAGCGATGTCTCTTTAAATTGCTGTGTCTTCATAGTGATGTCTCTTTAAAGTGATGTCTCTTTACAGTGATGTCTCTTAAATCTTATGTCTCTTTAAAGTGATGGCTCTTTATAGCGATGTGTCTTTATAGCGATGTCTCTTTAAAAGTGATGTCTCTTTAAAGTGATGTCTCTTTAAGTGATATCTCTTTATATTGATGTCTATTTAAAGCGATGTCTCTTTAAAGTGATGTCTTTTTAAGTGATGTCTCTTTAAAGTGATGTCTCTTTAAGGTGATGTGTCTTTAAGTGATGTCTCTTTATTGTGATGTGTCTTTACAGTGATGTCTCTTTATAGTGATGTCTCTTTATAGTGTTGTCTCTTTTATAGTGATGTCTCTTTGTAGTGATGTCTATTTGAAGTGATGCCTCTTTAAAGTGATATCTCTTTAAGTGGTGTTTCTTCAAAGAGATGTCCCTTTAAACTGATGTCTCTTCATTGTGATGTCTCTTTAAAGTGATGTCTCTTTAAGTGGCGTCTCTTTATTGTGAATTCTCTTTAAAGTGATGTCTCTTTAAGTGGCATCTATTTATTGTGATGTCTCTTTAAAGTGATGTCTCTTTAAGTGATGTGTGTTTATAGTGATGTCTCTATATAGTGATGTCTTTTTATAGTGATGTCTCTTTATAGTGATGTCTCTTTAAAGCGATGCCTCTTTATAGTCATGCCCCTACATAGTGATGCCTCTTTAAAGTGTTGTCTCTTTAAGTGATGTCTCCTTGAAGTGATGTCTCTTTATAGTGATGTCTCTTTACAGTGATGTCTCCTTATAATGTTGCCTCTTTACAGCGATGCCTCTTTAAAGTGATGTCTCTTTAAAGTGATGTCTCTTTATAGTGATGTCTCTTTATAGTGATGTCTCCTTACAATGATGCCTCTTTACAGCGATGCGTGTTTAAAGTGATGTCTCTTTAAATTGATGTCTCTTTAAGTGATCTCTTTATTTGCGAAGTCTCTTTAAAGTGATGTGTCTTTAGAAGGGATGTCTCTTTAAGTGATGTCTCTTTATAGTGATGTCTCTTTAAGTGATGTCTCCTTATAATGTCTCTTTAAAGTGATATCTCTTTAAAGCAATGTCTCTTTTAGTGATGTCTCTTTATAATGATGCGTCTTTACAGCGATGTCTCTTTAAAGTGATGTCTGTTTAAGTGATGTCTCTTTATAGTGATGTCTCTTTACAGTGATGCCTCTTTATAGCGATGTCTATTTATAGCGATGTCTCTTTATAGTGATGCCTCTTTATAGCGATGTCTCTTTATAGTGATGTCTCTTTAAAGTGATGCCTCTTTATAGCGATGTCTCTTTATAATGTTGTCTATTTAAAGTGATGTCTCTTTATAGTGATGCCTCTTTAAATTGATGTCTCTTTATAATGATTTCTCTTTAAAGTGATGTCTCTTTATAGTGATGCCTCTTTACAGTGATGCCTCTTTGTAGCGATGTCTCTTTAAAGTGATGTCTCTTTAAACAGAATGTCTCTTTATAGTGATGCATCTTTATAGCGATGTCTCTTTAAATTGCTGTGTCTTCATAGTGATGTCTCTTTAAAGTGATGTCTCTTTACAGTGATGTCTCTTAAATCTTATGTCTCTTTAAAGTGATGGCTCTTTATAGCGATGTGTCTTTATAGCGATGTCTCTTTAAAAGTGATGTCTCTTTAAGTGATATCTCTTTATATTGATGTCTATTTAAAGCGATGTCTCTTTAAAGTGATGTCTTTTTAAGTGATGTCTCTTTAAAGTGATGTCTCTTTAAGGTGATGTGTCTTTAAGTGATGTCTCTTTATTGTGATGTGTCTTTACAGTGATGTCTCTTTATAGTGATGTCTCTTTTATAGTGATGTCTCTTTGTAGTGATGTCTATTTGAAGTGATGTCTCTTTATAGTGATGTCTCTTTAAAGTGATGTCTCTTTACAGTGATGTCTCTTTAGAGTGATGTGTCTTTATAGTGATGTCTCTTTACAGTGATGCCTCTTCATAGCGATGTCTATTTATTGTGATGTCTGTTTAAAGTGATGCCTCTTTATAGCGATGTCTCTTTAAAGTGATGTCTGTTTAAGTGATGTCTATTTAAAGTGATGTCTCTTTATAGTGATGTCTCTTTAAGTGATGTCTCTTTATAGTGATGTCTCTTTATACTGATGTCTCCTTATAATGATGCCTCTTTACAGCGATGCCTCTTTAAAGTGATGTCTCTTTAAGTGGTGTTTCTTCAAAGAGATGTCCCTTTAAACTGATGTCTCTTCATTGTGATGTCTCTTTAAAGTGATGTCTCTTTAAGTGGCGTCTCTTTATTGTGAATTCTCTTTAAAGTGATGTCTCTTTAAGTGGCATCTATTTATTGTGATGTCTCTTTAAAGTGATGTCTCTTTAAGTGATGTGTGTTTATAGTGATGTCTCTATATAGTGATGTCTTTTTATAGTGATGTCTCTTTATAGTGATGTCTCTTTAAAGCGATGCCTCTTTATAGTCATGCCCCTACATAGTGATGTCTCTTTAAAGCGATGCCTCTTTAAAGTGTTGTCTCTTTAAGTGATGTCTCCTTGAAGTGATGTCTCTTTATAGTGATGTCTCTTTACAGTGATGTCTCCTTATAATGTTGCCTCTTTACAGCGATGCCTCTTTAAAGTGATGTCTCTTTAAAGTGATGTCTCTTTATAGTGATGTCTCTTTATAGTGATGTCTCCTTACAATGATGCCTCTTTACAGCGATGCGTGTTTAAAGTGATGTCTCTTTAAATTGATGTCTCTTTAAGTGATCTCTTTATTTGCGAAGTCTCTTTAAAGTGATGTGTCTTTAGAAGGGATGTCTCTTTAAGTGATGTCTCTTTATAGTGATGTCTCTTTAAGTGATGTCTCCTTATAATGTCTCTTTAAAGTGATATCTCTTTAAAGCAATGTCTCTTTTAGTGATGTCTCTTTATAATGATGCGTCTTTACAGCGATGTCTCTTTAAAGTGATGTCTGTTTAAGTGATGTCTCTTTATTGTGATGTCTCTTTACAGTGATGTCTCTTTAGAGTGATGTCTCTTTATAGTGATGTCTCTTTACAGTGATGCCTCTTTATAGCGATGTCTATTTATAGCGATGTCTCTTTATAGTGATGCCTCTTTATAGCGATGTCTCTTTATAGTGATGTCTCTTTAAAGTGATGCCTCTTTATTGCGATGTCTCTTTATAGTGTTGTCTATTTAAAGTGATGTCTCTTTATAGTGATGCCTCTTTAAATTGATGTCTCTTTATAATGATGTCTCTTTATTTGAGAAGTCTATTTATAGTGATAGCTCTTTAAAGCGATGTGTCTTTATAGTGATGTCTCTTTATAGTGATGTCTCCTTATAATGATACATCTTTACAGCGATGCCTCTTCAAAGTGATGTCTCATTAAGTGATGTCTCTTTAAAGTGATGTCTCTTTAAAGTGATTTCTCCTTAAGTGACGTCTCTTTATTGTGAATTCTCTTTAAAGTGATGTCTCTTTAAAGTGATGTCTATTTATAGTGATGTCTCTTTAAGTGACGTTTCTTTATTGTGAATTCTCTTTGAAGTTTTGTCTCTTTAAGTGATGTGTGTTCATAGTTATGTCTCTTTAAGTGATGTCTCTTTATAGTGATGTCTCTTTATAGTGATGTCTTCTTACAATGATGCCTCTTTACAGCGATGCGTGTTTAAAGTGATGTCTCTTTAAATTGATGTCTCTTTAAGTGATCTCTTTATTTGCGGAGTCTCTTTAAAGTGATGTGTCTTTAGAAGGGATGTCTCTTTAAGTGATGTCTCTTTATAGTGATGTCTCTTTAAGTGATGTCTCCTTATAATGTCTCTTTAATGTGATATCTCTTTAAAGCAATATCTATTTTAGTGATGTGTCTTTATAATGATGCGTCTTTACAGCGATGTCTCTTTAAAGTGATGTCTGTTTAAGTGATGTCTCTTTATTGTGATGTCTCTTTACAGTGATGTCTCTTTATAGTGATGTCTCTTTAAGTGATGTCTCTTTATAGTGATGTCTCTTTGTAGTGATGTCTATTTGAAGTGATGACTTTTTATAGTGATGCCTCTTTAAAGTGATGTCTCTTTACAGTGATGTCTCTTTATAGTGATGTCTATTTGAAGTGATGTCTCTTTATAGTGATGTCTCTTTAAAGTGATGTCTCTTTAGAGTGATGTCTCTTTATAGTGATGTCTCTTTACAGTGATGCCTCTTTATAGCGATGTCTATTTATAGCGATGTCTCTTTATAGTGATGCCTCTTTATAGCGATGTCTCTTTATAGTGATGTCTCTTTAAAGTGATGCCTCTTTATAGCGATGTCTCTTTATAGTGTTGTCTATTTAAAGTGATGTCTCTTTATAGTGATGCCTCTTTAAATTGATGTCTCTTTATAATTATGTCTCTTTAAAGTGATGTCTCTTTATAGTGATGCCTCTTTACAGTGATGCCTCTTTGTAGCGATGTCTCTTTAAAGTGATGTCTCTTTAAACAGAATGTCTCTTTATAGTGATGCATCTTTATAGCGATGTCTCTTTAAATTGCTGTGTCTTCATAGTGATGTCTCTTTAAAGTGATGTCTCTTTAAGTGATGTCTCTTTATAGTGATGTCTCTTTAAGTGATGTCTCCTTATAATGTCTCTTTAAAGCGATGTCTCTTTTAGTGATCTCTCTTTATAGTGATGTCTCCTTATAATCATGCCTCTTTACAGCGATGCCTCTTTAAAGTGATGTCTTTTTAAGTGATGTCTCTTTAAAGCGATGTCTCTTTAAAGTGATGTCTCTTTAAGTGATGTCTCCTCATTGTGAAGTCTCTTTAAAGCGATGCCTCTTTATAGTGATATCTCTTTATAGTGATGTCTCCTTACAATGATGCCTCTTTACAGCGATGCCTCTTTAAAGTGATGTCTCTTTAAATTGATGTCTCTTTATTTGAGAAGTCTATTTATAGTGATAGCTCTTTAAAGCGATGTGTCTTTATAGTGATGTCTCTTTATAGTGATGTCTCCTTATAATGATACATCTTTACAGCGATGCCTCTTCAAAGTGATGTCTCATTAAGTGATGTCTCTTTAAAGTGATGTCTCTTTAAAGTGATTTCTCCTTAAGTGACGTCTCTTTATTGTGAATTCTCTTTAAAGTGATGTCTCTTTAAAGTGATGTCTATTTATAGTGATGTCTCTTTAAGTGACGTTTCTTTATTGTGAATTCTCTTTGAAGTTTTGTCTCTTTAAGTGATGTGTGTTCATAGTGATGTCTCTTTAAGTGATGTCTCTTTATAGTGATGTCTCTTTATAGTGATGTCTCCTTACAATGATGCCTCTTTACAGCGATGCGTGTTTAAAGTGATGTCTCTTTAAATTGATGTCTCTTTAAGTGATCTCTTTATTTGCGAAGTCTCTTTAAAGTGATGTGTCTTTAGAAGGGATGTCTCTTTAAGTGATGTCTCTTTATAGTGATGTCTCTTTAAGTGATGTCTCCTTATAATGTCTCTTTAATGTGATATCTCTTTAAAGCAATATCTCTTTTAGTGATGTGTCTTTATAATGATGCGTCTTTACAGCGATGTCTCTTTAAAGTGATGTCTGTTTAAGTGATGTCTCTTTATTGTGATGTCTCTTTACAGTGATGTCTCTTTATAGTTATGTCTCTTTAAGTGATGTCTCTTTATAGTGATGTCTCTTTGTAGTGATGTCTATTTGAAGTGATGACTTTTTATAGTGATGCCTCTTTAAAGTGATGTCTCTTTACAGTGATGTCTCTTTATAGTGATGTCTATTTGAAGTGATGTCTCTTTATAGTGATGTCTCTTTAGAGTGATGTCTCTTTATAGTGATGTCTCTTTACAGTGATGCCTCTTTATAGCGATGTCTATTTATAGCGATGTCTCTTTATAGTGATGTCTCTTTAAGTGATATCTCTTTATATTGATGTCTCTTTAAAGCGATGTCTCTTTAAAGTGATGTCTTTTTAAGTGATGTCTCTTTAAAGTGATGTCTCTTTAAGGTGATGTGTCTTTAAGTGATGTCTCTTTATTGTGATGTGTCTTTACAGTGATGTCTCTTTATAGTGATGTCACTTTTATAGTGATGTCTCTTTTATAGTGATGTCTCTTTGTAGTGATGACTTTTTATAGTGATGCTTCTTTAAAGTGATGTCTCTTTACAGTGATGTCTCTTTATAGTGATGTCTATTTGAAGTGATGTCTCTTTATAGTGATGTCTCTTTAAAGTGATGTCTCTTTACAGTGATGTCTCTTTAGAGTGATGTCTCTTTATAGTGATGTCTCTTTACAGTGATGCCTCTTCATAGCGATGTCTATTTATAGCGATGTCTCTTTATAGTGATGCCTCTTTATAGCGATGTCTCTTTATAGTGATGTCTCTTTAAAGTGATGCCTCTTTATAGCGATGTCTCTTTATAGTGTTGTCTATTTAAAGTGATGTCTCTTTATAGTGATGCCTCTTTAAATTGATGTCTCTTTATAATGATGTCTCTTTAAGTGATGTCTCTTTATAGTGATGCCTCTTTACAGTGATGCCTCTTTGTAGCGATGTCTCTTTAAAGTGATGTCTCTTTAAACAGAATGTCTCTTTATAGTGATGCATCTTTATAGCGATGTCTCTTTAAATTGCTGTGTCTTCATAGTGATGTCTCTTTAAAGTGATGTCACTTTTATAGTGATGTCTCTTTTATAGTGATGTCTCTTTGTAGTGATGACTTTTTATAGTGATGCTTCTTTAAAGTGATGTCTCTTTACAGTGATGTCTCTTTATAGTGATGTCTATTTGAAGTGATGTCTCTTTATAGTGATGCCTCTTTAAAGTGATGTCTCTTTACAGTGATGTCTCTTTAGAGTGATGTCTCTTTATAGTGATGTCTCTTTACAGTGATGCCTCTTCATAGCGATGTCTATTTATAGCGATGTCTCTTTATAGTGATGCCTCTTCATGGCGATGTCTCTTTATTGTGATGTCTGTTTAAAGTGATGCCTCTTTATAGCGATGTCTCTTTAAAGTGATGTCTGTTTAAGTGATGTCTATTTAAAGTGATGTCTCTTTATAGTGATGTCTCTTTAAGTGATGTCTCTTTATAGTGATGTCTCTTTATACTGATGTCTCCTTATAATGATGCCTCTTTACAGCGATGCCTCTTTAAAGTGATGTCTCTTTAAGTGGTGTTTCTTCAAAGAGATGTCCCTTTAAACTGATGTCTCTTCATTGTGATGTCTCTTTAAAGTGATGTCTCTTTAAGTGGCGTCTCTTTATTGTGAATTCTCTTTAAAGTGATGTCTCTTTAAGTGGCATCTATTTATTGTGATGTCTCTTTAAAGTGATGTCTCTTTAAGTGATGTGTGTTTATAGTGATGTCTCTATATAGTGATGTCTTTTTATAGTGATGTCTCTTTATAGTGATGTCTCTTTAAAGCGATGCCTCTTTATAGTCATGCCCCTACATAGTGATGTCTCTTTAAAGCGATGCCTCTTTATAGTGATGTCTCTTTATAGTGATGTCTCCTTATAATGATGCTTCTTTACAGCGATGCCTCTTTAAAGTGTTGTCTCTTTAAGTGATGTCTCCTTGAAGTGATGTCTCTTTATAGTGATGTCTCTTTACAGTGATGTCTCCTTATAATGTTACCTCTTTACAGCGATGCCTCTTTAAAGTGATGTCTCTTTAAAGTGATGTCTCTTTATAGTGATGTCTCTTTATAGTGATGTCTCCTTACAATGATGCCTCTTTACAGCGATGCGTGTTTAAAGTGATGTCTCTTTAAGTGATCTCTTTATTTGCGAAGTCTCTTTAAAGTGATGTGTCTTTAGAAGGGATGTCTCTTTAAGTGATGTCTCTTTATAGTGATGTCTCTTTAAGTGATGTCTCCTTATAATGTCTCTTTAAAGTGATATCTCTTTAAAGCAATGTCTCTTTTAGTGATGTCTCTTTATAATGATGCGTCTTTACAGTGATGTCTCTTTAAAGTGATGTCTGTTTAAGTGATGTCTCTTTATTTGAGAAGTCTCTTTATAGTGATATCTCTTTAAAGCGATGTCTCTTTATAGTGATGCCTATTTATAGCGATGTCTCTTTATAGTGATGTCTCTTTAAAGTGATGCCTCTTTATAGCGATGTCTCTTTATAGTGTTGTCTATTTAAAGTGATGTCTCTTTATAGTGATGCCTCTTTAAAGTGATGTCTCTTTATAGTGATGCCTCTTTACAGTGATGCCTCTTTGTAGCGATGTCTCTTTAAAGTGATGTCTCTTTAAACAGAATGTCTCTTTATAGTGATGCATCTTTATAGCGATGTCTCTTTAAATTGCTGTGTCTTCATAGTGATGTCTCTTTAAAGTGATGTCTCTTTACAGTGATGTCTCTTAAATCTTATGTCTCTTTAAAGTGATGGCTCTTTATAGCGATGTCTCTTTATTGTGATGTCTGTTTAAAGTGATGCCTCTTTATAGCAATGTCTCTTTAAAGTGATGTCTGTTTAAGTGATGTCTATTTAAAGTGATGTCTCTTTGTAGTGATGCCTCTTTAAATAAATGTCTCTTTATAATGATGTCTCTTTAAAGTGATGTCTCTTTATAGTGATGCCTCTTTAAATAAATGTCTCTTTATAATGATGTCTCTTTAAAGTGATGTCTCTTTAAAAGTGATGTCTCTTTATTTGCGAAGTCTCTTTAAAGTGATGTGTCTTTAGAAGTGATGTCTCTTTAAGTGATATCTCTTTATATTGATGTCTCTTTAAAGCGATGTCTCTTTAAAGTGATGTCTTTTTAAGTGATGTCTCTTTAAAGTGATGTCTCTTTAAGGTGATGTGTCTTTAAGTGATGTCTCTTTATTGTGATGTGTCTTTACAGTGATGTCTCTTTATAGTGATGTCTCTTTTATAGTGATGTCTCTTTTATAGTGATGTATCTTTGTAGTGATGACTTTTTATAGTGATGCTTCTTTAAAGTGATGTCTCTTTACAGTGATGTCTCTTTATAGTGATGTCTATTTGAAGTGATGTCTCTTTATAGTGATGTCTCTTTAAAGTGATGTCTCTTTACAGTGATGTCTCTTTAGAGTGATGTCTCTTTATAGTGATGTCTCTTTACAGTGATGCCTCTTCATAGCGATGTCTATTTATAGCGATGTCTCTTTATAGTGATGCCTCTTCATAGCGATGTCTCTTTATTGTGATGTCTGTTTAAAGTGATGCCTCTTTATAGCGATGTCTCTTTAAAGTGATGTCTGTTTAAGTGATGTCTATTTAAAGTGATGTCTCTTTATAGTGATGTCTCTTTAAAGTGATGCCTCTTTATAGCGATGTCTCTTTATAGTGTTGTCTATTTAAAGTGATGTCTCTTTATAGTGATGCCTCTTTAAATTGATGTCTCTTTATAATGATGTCTCTTTAAAGTGATGTCTCTTTATAGTGATGCCTCTTTACAGTGATGCCTCTTTGTAGCGATGTCTCTTTAAAGTGATGTCTCTTTAAACAGAATGTCTCTTTATAGTGATGCATCTTTATAGCGATGTCTCTTTAAATTGCTGTGTCTTCATAGTGATGTCTCTTTAAAGTGATGTCTCTTTACAGTGATGTCTCTTAAATCTTATGTCTCTTTAAAGTGATGGCTCTTTATAGCGATGTCTCTTTATTGTGATGTCTGTTTAAAGTGATGCCTCTTTATAGCGATGTCTCTTTAAAGTGATGTCTGTTTAAGTGATGTCTATTTAAAGTGATGTCTCTTTGTAGTGATGGCTCTTTAAATAAATGTCTCTTTATAATGATGTCTCTTTAAAGTGATGTCTCTTTATAGTGATGCCTCTTTAAATAAATGTCTCTTTATAATGATGTCTCTTTAAAGTGATGTCTCTTTAAAAATGATGTCTCTGTATTTGCGAAGTCTCTTTAAAGTGATGTGTCTTTAGAAGTGATGTCTCTTTAAGTGATATCTCTTTATATTGATGTCTCTTTAAAGCGATGTCTCTTTAAAGTGATGTCTTTTTAAGTGATGTCTCTTTAAAGTGATGTCTCTTTAAGGTGATGTGTCTTTAAGTGATGTCTCTTTATTGTGATGTGTCTTTACAGTGATGTCTCTTTATAGTGATGTCTCTTTTATAGTGATGTCTCTTTTATAGTGATGTCTCTTTGTAGTGATGACTTTTTATAGTGATGCTTCTTTAAAGTGATGTCTCTTTACAGTGATGTCTCTTTATAGTGATGTCTATTTGAAGTGATGTCTCTTTATAGTGATGTCTCTTTAAAGTGATGTCTCTTTACAGTGATGTCTCTTTAGAGTGATGTCTCTTTATAGTGATGTCTCTTTACAGTGATGCCTCTTCATAGCGATGTCTATTTATAGCGATGTCTCTTTATAGTGATGCCTCTTCATAGCGATGTCTCTTTATTGTGATGTCTGTTTAAAGTGATGCCTCTTTATAGCGATGTCTCTTTAAAGTGATGTCTGTTTAAGTGATGTCTATTTAAAGTGATGTCTCTTTATAGTGATGTCTCTTTAAGTGATGCCTCTTTACAGCGATGCCTCTTTAAAGTGATGTCTCTTTAAGTGGTGTTTCTTCAAAGAGATGTCCCTTTAAACTGATGTCTCTTCATTGTGATGTCTCTTTAAAGTGATGTCTCTTTAAATGGCGTCTCTTTATTGTGAATTCTCTTTAAAGTGATGTCTCTTTAAGTGGCATCTATTTATTGTGATGTCTCTTTAAAGTGATGTCTCTTTAAGTGATGTGTGTTTATAGTGATGTCTCTATATAGTGATGTCTTTTTATAGTGATGTCTCTTTATAGTGATGTCTCTTTAAAGCGATGCCTCTTTATAGTCATGCCCCTACATAGTGATGTCTCTTTAAAGCAATGCCTCTTTATAGTGATGTCTCTTTATAGTGATGTCTCCTTATAATGATGCTTCTTTACAGCGATGCCTCTTTAAAGTGTTGTCTCTTTAAGTGATGTCTCCTTGAAGTGATGTCTCTTTATAGTGATGTCTCTTTACAGTGATGTCTCCTTATAATGTTGCCTCTTTACAGCGATGCCTCTTTAAAGTGATGTCTCTTTAAAGTGATGTCTCTTTAAATTGATGTCTCTTTAAGTGATCTCTTTATTTGCGAAGTCTCTTTAAAGTGATGTGTCTTTAGAAGGGATGTCTCTTTAAGTGATGTCTCTTTATAGTGATGTCTCTTTAAGTGATGTCTCCTTATAATGTCTCTTTAAATTGATATCTCTTTAAAGCAATGTCTCTTTTAGTGATGTCTCTTTATAATGATGCGTCTTTACAGTGATGTCTCTTTAAAGTGATGTCTGTTTAAGTGATGTCTCTTTATTGTGATGTCTCTTTAAATTGATGTCTCTTTAAGTGATGTCTCTTTATTTGAGAAGTCTCTTTATAGTGATATCTCTTTAAAGCGATGTCTCTTTATAGTGATGCCTATTTATAGCGATGTCTCTTTATAGTGATGTCTCTTTAAAGTGATGCCTCTTTATAGCGATGTCTCTTTATAGTGTTGTCTATTTAAAGTGATGTCTCTTTATAGTGATGCCTCTTTAAATTGATGTCTCTTTATAATGATGTCTCTTTAAAGTGATGTCTCTTTATAGTGATGCCTCTTTACAGTGATGCCTCTTTGTAGCGATGTCTCTTTAAAGTGATGTCTCTTTAAACAGAATGTCTCTTTATAGTGATGCATCTTTATAGCGATGTCTCTTTAAATTGCTGTGTCTTCATAGTGATGTCTCTTTAAAGTGATGTCTCTTTACAGTGATGTCTCTTAAATCTTATGTCTCTTTAAAGTGATGGCTGTTTATAGCGATGTCTCTTTATTGTGATGTCTGTTTAAAGTGATGCCTCTTTATAGCGATGTCTCTTTAAAGTGATGTCTGTTTAAGTGATGTCTATTTAAAGTGATGTCTCTTTATAGTGATGCCTCTTTAAATAAATGTCTCTTTATAATGATGTCTCTTTAAAGTGATGTCTCTTTATAGTGATGCCTCTTTAAATAAATGTCTCTTTATAATGATGTCTCTTTAAAGTGATGTCTCTTTAAAAGTGATGTCTCTTTATTTGCGAAGTCTCTTTAAAGTGATGTGTCTTTAGAAGTGATGTCTCTTTAAGTGATATCTCTTTATATTGATGTCTCTTTAAAGCGATGTCTCTTTAAAGTGATGTCTTTTTAAGTGATGTCTCTTTAAAGTGATGTCTCTTTAAGGTGATGTGTCTTTAAGTGATGTCTCTTTATTGTGATGTGTCTTTACAGTGATGTCTCTTTTATAGTGATGTCTCTTTTATAGTGATGTCTCTTTGTAGTGATGACTTTTTATAGTGATGCTTCTTTAAAGTGATGTCTCTTTACAGTGATGTCTCTTTATAGTGATGTCTATTTGAAGTGATGTCTCTTTATAGTGATGTCTCTTTAAAGTGATGTCTCTTTACAGTGATGTCTCTTTAGAGTGATGTCTCTTTATAGTGATGTCTCTTTACAGTGATGCCTCTTCATAGCGATGTCTTTTTAAGTGACGTCTCTTTATTGTGAATTCTCTTTAAAGTGAAGTCTCTTTAAGTTATGTGTGTTTATAGTGATGTCTCTTTAAGTGATGTCTCTTTATTGTGAAGTCTCTTTGAAGTGATGTCTCTTTATAGTGATGTCTCTTTATAGTGATGTCTCCTTACAATGATGCCTCTTTACAGGGATGCCTCTTTAAAGTGATGTCTCTTTACAGCGATGCCTCTTCAAAGTGATGTCTCTTTAAGTGATGTCTCTTTAAAGTGATGTCTCCTTAAGTGACGTCTCTTTAAAGTGATGTCTCTTTATAGTGATGTCTCTTTAAGTGATGTCTCTTTATTGTGAAGTCTCTTTGAAGTGATGTCTCTTTATAGTGATATCTCTTTATAGTAATGTCTCCTTACAATGATGCCTCTTTACAGCGATGCCTCTTTAAAGTGATGTCTCCTTAAATTGATGTCTCTTTAAGTGATATCTCTTTATTTGAGAAGTCTCTTTATAGTGATATCTCTTTAAAGCGATGTCTCTTTATAGTGATGTCTCTTTAAAGTGATGTCTCTTTACAGTGATGTCCCTTTAGAGTGATGTCTCTTTATAGTGATGTCTCTTTACAGAGATGCCTCTTCATAGCGATGTCTATTTATAGTGATGTCTGTTTAAAGTGATGCCTCTTTATAGCGATGTCTCTTTAAAGTGATGTCTGTTTAAAGTGATGTCTCTTTATAGTGATGCCTCTTTAAATAAATGTCTATTTATAATGATGTCTCTTTAAAGTGATGCCTCTTTATAGTGATGCCTCTTTAAATAAATGTCTCTTTATAATGATGTCTCTTTAAAGTGATGTCTCTTTATAGTGATGCCTCTTTAAAAGTGATGTGTCTTTATAGTGATGTCTCTTTAAAGTGATGTCTCTTCACAGTGATATCTCTTAAATCTTATGTATCTTTAAAGTGATGCCTCTTTATAGCGATGTCTCTTTAAAAGCGATGTGTCTTTATAGTGATGCCTCTTTATAGCGATGTCTCTTTAAATTGCTGTGTCTTCATAGTGATGTCTCTTTAAAGTGATGTCTCTTCACAGTGATATCTCTTAAATCTTATGTCTCTTTAAAGTGATGCCTCTTTATAGCGATGTCTCTTTAAATAAATGTCTCTTTATAATGATGTCTCTTTAAAGTGATGTCTCTTTAAAAGTGATGTCTCTTTATTTGCGAAGTCTCTTTAAAGTGATGTGTCTTTAGAAGTGATGTCTCTTTAAGTGATATCTCTTTATATTGATGTCTCTTTAAAGCGATGTCTCTTTAAAGTGATGTCTTTTTAAGTGATGTCTCTTTAAAGTGATGTCTCTTTAAGGTGATGTGTCTTTAAGTGATGTCTCTTTATTGTGATGTGTCTTTACAGTGATGTCTCTTTATAGTGATGTCTCTTTTATAGTGATGTCTCTTTTATAGTGATGTCTCTTTGTAGTGATGACTTTTTATAGTGATGCTTCTTTAAAGTGATGTCTCTTTACAGTGATGTCTCTTTATAGTGATGTCTATTTGAAGTGATGTCTCTTTATAGTGATGTCTCTTTAAAGTGATGTCTCTTTACAGTGATGTCTCTTTAGAGTGATGTCTCTTTATAGTGATGTCTCTTTACAGTGATGCCTCTTCATAGCGATGTCTATTTATAGCGATGTCTCTTTATAGTGATGCCTCTTCATAGCGATGTCTCTTTATTGTGATGTCTGTTTAAAGTGATGCCTCTTTATAGCGATGTCTCTTTAAAGTGATGTCTGTTTAAGTGATGTCTATTTAAAGTGATGTCTCCTTATAGTGATGCCTCTTTAAATAAATGTCTCTTTATAATGATGTCTCTTTAAAGTGATGTCTCTTTATAGTGATGCCTCTTTACAGTGATGCCTCTTTACAGCGATGCCTCTTCAAAGTGATGTCTCTTTAAATTGATGTCTGTTTAAGTGATGTCTCTTTATTGTGAAGTCTCTTTAAAGCGATGCCTCTTTATAGTGATGCCTCTTTAAATAAATGTCTCTTTATAATGATGTATCTTTAAAGTGATGTCTCTTTATAGTGATGCCTCTTTAAAAGTGATGTGTCTTTATAGTGATGTCTCTTTAAAGTGATGTCTCTTCACAGTGATATCTCTTAAATCTTATGTATCTTTAAAGTGATGCCTCTTTATAGCGATGTCTCTTTAAAAGCGATGTGTCTTTATAGTGATGCCTCTTTATAGCGATGTCTCTTTAAATTGCTGTGTCTTCATAGTGATGTCTCTTTAAAGTGATGTCTCTTCACAGTGATATCTCTTAAATCTTATGTCTCTTTAAAGTGATGCCTCTTTATAGCGATGTCTCTTTAAATAAATGTCTCTTTATAATGATGTCTCTTTAAAGTGATGTCTCTTTAAAAGTGATGTCTCTTTATTTGCGAAGTCTCTTTAAAGTGATGTGTCTTTAGAAGTGATGTCTCTTTAAGTGATATCTCTTTATATTGATGTCTCTTTAAAGCGATGTCTCTTTAAAGTGATGTCTTTTTAAGTGATGTCTCTTTAAAGTGATGTCTCTTTAAGGTGATGTGTCTTTAAGTGATGTCTCTTTATTGTGATGTGTCTTTACAGTGATGTCTCTTTATAGTGATGTCTCTTTTATAGTGATGTCTCTTTTATAGTGATGTCTCTTTGTAGTGATGACTTTTTATAGTGATGCTTCTTTAAAGTGATGTCTCTTTACAGTGATGTCTCTTTATAGTGATGTCTATTTGAAGTGATGTCTCTTTATAGTGATGTCTCTTTAAAGTGATGTCTCTTTACAGTGATGTCTCTTTAGAGTGATGTCTCTTTATAGTGATGTCTCTTTACAGTGATGCCTCTTCATAGCGATGTCTATTTATAGCGATGTCTCTTTATAGTGATGCCTCTTCATAGCGATGTCTCTTTAAAGTGATGTCTGTTTAAGTGATGTCTATTTAAAGTGATGTCTCTTTATAGTGATGCCTCTTTAAATAAATGTCTCTTTATAATGATGTCTCTTTAAAGTGATGTCTCTTTATAGTGATGCCTCTTTACAGTGATGCCTCTTTACAGCGATGCCTCTTCAAAGTGATGTCTCTTTAAATTGATGTCTGTTTAAGTGATGTCTCTTTATTGTGAAGTCTCTTTAAAGCGATGCCTCTTTATAGTGATATCTCTTTAAAGCGATGTCCCTTTATAGTGATGTCTCTTTATATTGATGTCTTTTTAAGTGACGTCTCTTTATTGTGAATTCTCTTTAAAGTGAAGTCTCTTTAAGTTATGTGTGTTTATAGTGATGTCTCTTTAAGTGATGTCTCTTTATTGTGAAGTCTCTTTGAAGTGATGTCTCTTTATAGTGATGTCTCTTTATAGTGATGTCTCCTTACAATGATGCCTCTTTACAGGGATGCCTCTTTAAAGTGATGTCTCTTTACAGCGATGCCTCTTCAAAGTGATGTCTCTTTAAGTGATGTCTCTTTAAAGTGATGTCTCCTTAAGTGACGTCTCTTTAAAGTGATGTCTCTTTATAGTGATGTCTCTTTAAGTGATGTCTCTTTATTGTGAAGTCTCTTTGAAGTGATGTCTCTTTATAGTGATATCTCTTTATAGTAATGTCTCCTTACAATGATGCCTCTTTACAGCGATGCCTCTTTAAAGTGATGTCTCCTTAAATTGATGTCTCTTTAAGTGATATCTCTTTATTTGAGAAGTCTCTTTATAGTGATATCTCTTTAAAGCGATGTCTCTTTATAGTGATGTCTCTTTAAAGTGATGTCTCTTTACAGTGATGTCCCTTTAGAGTGATGTCTCTTTATAGTGATGTCTCTTTACAGAGATGCCTCTTCATAGCGATGTCTATTTATAGTGATGTCTGTTTAAAGTGATGCCTCTTTATAGCGATGTCTCTTTAAAGTGATGTCTGTTTAAAGTGATGTCTCTTTATAGTGATGCCTCTTTAAATAAATGTCTATTTATAATGATGTCTCTTTAAAGTGATGCCTCTTTATAGTGATGCCTCTTTAAATAAATGTCTCTTTATAATGATGTCTCTTTAAAGTGATGTCTCTTTATAGTGATGCCTCTTTAAAAGTGATATGTCTTTATAGTGATGTCTCTTTAAAGTGATGTCTCTTCACAGTGATATCTCTTAAATCTTATGTATCTTTAAAGTGATGCCTCTTTATAGCGATGTCTCTTTAAAAGCGATGTGTCTTTATAGTGATGCCTCTTTATAGCGATGTCTCTTTAAATTGCTGTGTCTTCATAGTGATGTCTCTTTAAAGTGATGTCTCTTCACAGTGATATCTCTTAAATCTTATGTCTCTTTAAAGTGATGCCTCTTTATAGCGATGTCTCTTTAAAAGTGATGTGTCTTTATAGTGATGTCTTTTTATAGTGATGTATTTTTATAGTGATGTCTCCTTATAGCGATGTCTCTTAAAAGTGATGTTTCTTTATTTGCGAAGTCTCTTTAAAGTGATGTGTCTTTAGAAGTGATGTCTCTTTAAGTGATGTCTCTTTATAGTGATGTCACTTTAAGTGATGTCTCCTTATAATGATGTCTCTTTACAGCGATGTCTCTTTAAAGTGATGTCTGTTTAAGTGATGTCTCTTTAAAGTGATGTCTCTTTAAGTGATGTCTCTTTATTGTGATGTCTCTTTACAGTGATATCTCTTTAAAGCGATGTCTCTTTTAGTGATGTCTCTCTATATCGATGTCTCCTTATAATGATGCCTCTTTACAGCGATGCCTCTTTAAAGTGATGCCTGTTTAAGTTATGTCTCTTTAAAGTGATGACTGTTTAAGTGATGTCTCTTTATAGTGATGTCTCCTTATAATGATGCTTCTTTACAGCGATGCCTCTTTAAAGTGTTGTCTCTTTAAGTGATGTCTCTTTGAAGTGATGTCTCTTTAAAGCGATGTCCCTTTATAGTGATGTCTCTTTATATTGATGTCTTTTTAAGTGACGTCTCTTTATTGTGAATTCTCTTTAAAGTGAAGTCTCTTTAAGTTATGTGTGTTTATAGTGATGTCTCTTTACAGGGATGCCTCTTTAAAGTGATGTCTCTTTAAATTGATGTCTCTTTAAGTGATGTCTCTTTATTTGAGAAGTCTCTTTATTGTGATATCTCTTTAAAGCGATGTCTCTTTATAGTGATGTCTCATATAGTGATGTCTCCTTATAATGATGCCTCTTTACAGCGATGCCTCTTCAAAGTGATGTCTCTTTAAGTGATGTCTCTTTAAAGTGATGTCTCCTTAACTGACATCTCTTTATTGTGAATTCTCTTTAAAGTGATGTCTCTTTAAGTGATGTGTGTTCATAGTGATGTCTCTTTAAGTGATGTCTCTTTATTGTGATGTCTCTTTATTGTGATGTGTCTTTACAGTGATGTCTCTTTATAGTGATGTCTCTTTTATAGTGATGTCTCTTTTATAGTGATGTCTCTTTGTAGTGATGACTTTTTATAGTGATGCTTCTTTAAAGTGATGTCTCTTTACAGTGATGTCTCTTTATAGTGATGTCTATTTGAAGTGATGTCTCTTTATAGTGATGTCTCTTTAAAGTGATGTCTCTTTACAGTGATGTCTCTTTAGAGTGATGTCTCTTTATAGTGATGTCTCTTTACAGTGATGCCTCTTCATAGCGATGTCTATTTATAGCGATGTCTCTTTATAGTGATGCCTCTTCATAGCGATGTCTCTTTATTGTGATGTCTGTTTAAAGTGATGCCTCTTTATAGCGATGTCTCTTTAAAGTGATGTCTGTTTAAGTGATGTCTATTTAAAGTGATGTCTCTTTATAGTGATGCCTCTTTAAATAAATGTCTCTTTATAATGATGTCTCTTTAAAGTGATGTCTCTTTATAGTGATGCCTCTTTACAGTGATGCCTCTTTACAGCGATGCCTCTTCAAAGTGATGTCTCTTTAAATTGATGTCTGTTTAAGTGATGTCTCTTTATTGTGAAGTCTCTTTAAAGCGATGCCTCTTTATAGTGATGCCTCTTTAAATAAATGTCTCTTTATAATGATGTCTCTTTAAAGTGATGTCTCTTTATAGTGATGCCTCTTTAAAAGTGATGTGTCTTTATAGTGATGTCTCTTTAAAGTGATGTCTCTTCACAGTGATATCTCTTAAATCTTATGTATCTTTAAAGTGATGCCTCTTTATAGCGATGTCTCTTTAAATTGCTGTGTCTTCATAGTGATGTCTCTTTAAAGTGATGTCTCTTCACAGTGATATCTCTTAAATCTTATGTCTCTTTAAAGTGATGCCTCTTTATAGCGATGTCTCTTTAAATAAATGTCTCTTTATAATGATGTCTCTTTAAAGTGATGTCTCTTTAAAAGTGATGTCTCTTTATTTGCGAAGTCTCTTTAAAGTGATGTGTCTTTAGAAGTGATGTCTCTTTAAGTGATATCTCTTTATATTGATGTCTCTTTAAAGCGATGTCTCCCTTAAAGTGATGTCTTTTTAAGTGATGTCTCTTTAAAGTGATGTCTCTTTAAGGTGATGTGTCTTTAAGTGATGTCTCTTTATTGTGATGTGTCTTTACAGTGATGTCTCTTTATAGTGATGTCTCTTTTATAGTGATGTCTCTTTTATAGTGATGTCTCTTTGTAGTGATGACTTTTTATAGTGATGCTTCTTTAAAGTGATGTCTCTTTACAGTGATGTCTCTTTATAGTGATGTCTATTTGAAGTGATGTCTCTTTATAGTGATGTCTCTTTAAAGTGATGTCTCTTTACAGTGATGTCTCTTTAGAGTGATGTCTCTTTATAGTGATGTCTCTTTACAGTGATGCCTCTTCATAGCGATGTCTATTTATAGCGATGTCTCTTTATAGTGATGCCTCTTCATAGCGATGTCTCTTTATTGTGATGTCTGTTTAAAGTGATGCCTCTTTATAGCGATGTCTCTTTAAAGTGATGTCTGTTTAAGTGATGTCTATTTAAAGTGATGTCTCTTTATAGTGATGCCTCTTTAAATAAATGTCTCTTTATAATGATGTCTCTTTAAAGTGATGTCTCTTTATAGTGATGCCTCTTTACAGTGATGCCTCTTTACAGCGATGCCTCTTCAAAGTGATGTCTCTTTAAATTGATGTCTGTTTACGTGATGTCTCTTTATTGTGAAGTCTCTTTAAAGCGATGCCTCTTTATAGTGATATCTCTTTAAAGCGATGTCCCTTTATAGTGATGTCTCTTTATATTGATGTCTTTTTAAGTGACGTCTCTTTATTGTGAATTCTCTTTAAAGTGAAGTCTCTTTAAGTTATGTGTGTTTATAGTGATGTCTCTTTAAGTGATGTCTCTTTATTGTGAAGTCTCTTTGAAGTGATGTCTCTTTATAGTGATGTCTCTTTATAGTGATGTCTCCTTACAATGATGCCTCTTTACAGGGATGCCTCTTTAAAGTGATGTCTCTTTACAGCGATGCCTCTTCAAAGTGATGTCTCTTTAAGTGATGTCTCTTTAAAGTGATGTCTCCTTAAGTGACGTCTCTTTAAAGTGATGTCTCTTTATAGTGATGTCTCTTTAAGTGATGTCTCTTTATTGTGAAGTCTCTTTGAAGTGATGTCTCTTTATAGTGATATCTCTTTATAGTAATGTCTCCTTACAATGATGCCTCTTTACAGCGATGCCTCTTTAAAGTGATGTCTCCTTAAATTGATGTCTCTTTAAGTGATATCTCTTTATTTGAGAAGTCTCTTTATAGTGATATCTCTTTAAAGCGATGTCTCTTTATAGTGATGTCTCTTTAAAGTGATGTCTCTTTACAGTGATGTCCCTTTAGAGTGATGTCTCTTTATAGTGATGTCTCTTTACAGAGATGCCTCTTCATAGCGATGTCTATTTATAGTGATGTCTGTTTAAAGTGATGCCTCTTTATAGCGATGTCTCTTTAAAGTGATGTCTGTTTAAAGTGATGTCTCTTTATAGTGATGCCTCTTTAAATAAATGTCTATTTATAATGATGTCTCTTTAAAGTGATGCCTCTTTATAGTGATGCCTCTTTAAATAAATGTCTCTTTATAATGATGTCTCTTTAAAGTGATGTCTCTTTATAGTGATGCCTCTTTAAAAGTGATGTGTCTTTATAGTGATGTCTCTTTAAAGTGATGTCTCTTCACAGTGATATCTCTTAAATCTTATGTATCTTTAAAGTGATGCCTCTTTATAGCGATGTCTCTTTAAAAGCGATGTGTCTTTATAGTGATGCCTCTTTATAGCGATGTCTCTTTAAATTGCTGTGTCTTCATAGTGATGTCTCTTTAAAGTGATGTCTCTTCACAGTGATATCTCTTAAATCTTATGTCTCTTTAAAGTGATGCCTCTTTATAGCGATGTCTCTTTAAAAGTGATGTGTCTTTATAGTGATGTCTTTTTATAGTGATGTATTTTTATAGTGATGTCTCCTTATAGCGATGTCTCTTAAAAGTGATGTTTCTTTATTTGCGAAGTCTCTTTAAAGTGATGTGTCTTTAGAAGTGATGTCTCTTTAAGTGATGTCTCTTTATAGTGATGTCACTTTAAGTGATGTCTCCTTATAATGATGTCTCTTTACAGCGATGTCTCTTTAAAGTGATGTCTGTTTAAGTGATGTCTCTTTAAAGTGATGTCTCTTTAAGTGATGTCTCTTTATTGTGATGTCTCTTTACAGTGATATCTCTTTAAAGCGATGTCTCTTTTAGTGATGTCTCTCTATATCGATGTCTCCTTATAATGATGCCTCTTTACAGCGATGCCTCTTTAAAGTGATGCCTGTTTAAGTTATGTCTCTTTAAAGTGATGACTGTTTAAGTGATGTCTCTTTATAGTGATGTCTCCTTATAATGATGCTTCTTTACAGCGATGCCTCTTTAAAGTGTTGTCTCTTTAAGTGATATCTCTTTGAAGTGATGTCTCTTTAAAGCGATGTCCCTTTATAGTGATGTCTCTTTATATTGATGTCTTTTTAAGTGACGTCTCTTTATTGTGAATTCTCTTTAAAGTGAAGTCTCTTTAAGTTATGTGTGTTTATAGTGATGTCTCTTTACAGGGATGCCTCTTTAAAGTGATGTCTCTTTAAATTGATGTCTCTTTAAGTGATGTCTCTTTATTTGAGAAGTCTCTTTATTGTGATATCTCTTTAAAGCGATGTCTCTTTATAGTGATGTCTCATATAGTGATGTCTCCTTATAATGATGCCTCTTTACAGCGATGCCTCTTCAAAGTGATGTCTCTTTAAGTGATGTCTCTTTAAAGTGATGTCTCCTTAACTGACATCTCTTTATTGTGAATTCTCTTTAAAGTGATGTCTCTTTAAGTGATGTGTGTTCATAGTGATGTCTCTTTAAGTGATGTCTCTTTATTGTGATGTCTCTTTATAGTGATGTCTCTTTAAGTGATGTGTGTTTATAGTTATGTCTCTTTAAGTGATGTCTCTTTATTGTGAAGTCTCTTTGAAGTGATGTCTCTTTATAGTGATGTCTCTTTATAGTAATGTCTCCTTACAATGATGCCTCTTTACAGCGATGCCTCTTTAAAGTGATGTCTCCTTAAATTGATGTCTCTTTAAGTGATATCTCTTTATTTGAGAAGTCTCTTTATAGTGATATCTCTTTAAAGCGATGTCTCTTTATAGTGATGTCTCTTTAAAGTGATGTCTCTTTACAGTGATGTCCCTTTAGAGTGATGTCTCTTTATAGTGATGTCTCTTTACAGAGATGCCTCTTCATAGCGATGTCTATTTATAGTGATGTCTGTTTAAAGTGATGCCTCTTTATAGCGATGTCTCTTTAAAGTGATGTCTGTTTAAAGTGATGTCTCTTTATAGTGATGCCTCTTTAAATAAATGTCTATTTATAATGATGTCTCTTTAAAGTGATGCCTCTTTATAGTGATGCCTCTTTAAATAAATGTCTCTTTATAATGATGTCTCTTTAAAGTGATGTCTCTTTATAGTGATGCCTCTTTAAATGTGATGTGTCTTTATAGTGATGTCTCTTTAAAGTGATGTCTCTTCACAGTGATATCTCTTAAATCTTATGTATCTTTAAAGTGATGCCTCTTTATAGCGATGTCTCTTTAAAAGCGATGTGTCTTTATAGTGATGCCTCTTTATAGCGATGTCTCTTTAAATTGCTGTGTCTTCATAGTGATGTCTCTTTAAAGTGATGTCTCTTCACAGTGATATCTCTTAAATCTTATGTCTCTTTAAAGTGATGCCTCTTTATAGCGATGTCTCTTTAAAAGTGATGTGTCTTTATAGTGATGTCTTTTTATAGTGATGTATTTTTATAGTGATGTCTCCTTATAGCGATGTCTCTTAAAAGTGATGTTTCTTTATTTGCGAAGTCTCTTTAAAGTGATGTGTCTTTAGAAGTGATGTCTCTTTAAGTGATGTCTCTTTATAGTGATGTCACTTTAAGTGATGTCTCCTTATAATGATGTCTCTTTACAGCGATGTCTCTTTAAAGTGATGTCTGTTTAAGTGATGTCTCTTTAAAGTGATGTCTCTTTAAGTGATGTCTCTTTATTGTGATGTCTCTTTACAGTGATATCTCTTTAAAGCGATGTCTCTTTTAGTGATGTCTCTCTATATCGATGTCTCCTTATAATGATGCCTCTTTACAGCGATGCCTCTTTAAAGTGATGCCTGTTTAAGTTATGTCTCTTTAAAGTGATGACTGTTTAAGTGATGTCTCTTTATAGTGATGTCTCCTTATAATGATGCTTCTTTACAGCGATGCCTCTTTAAAGTGTTGTCTCTTTAAGTGATGTCTCTTTGAAGTGATGTCTCTTTAAAGCGATGTCCCTTTATAGTGATGTCTCTTTATATTGATGTCTTTTTAAGTGACGTCTCTTTATTGTGAATTCTCTTTAAAGTGAAGTCTCTTTAAGTTATGTGTGTTTATAGTGATGTCTCTTTACAGGGATGCCTCTTTAAAGTGATGTCTCTTTAAATTGATGTCTCTTTAAGTGATGTCTCTTTATTTGAGAAGTCTCTTTATTGTGATATCTCTTTAAAGCGATGTCTCTTTATAGTGATGTCTCATATAGTGATGTCTCCTTATAATGATGCCTCTTTACAGCGATGCCTCTTCAAAGTGATGTCTCTTTAAGTGATGTCTCTTTAAAGTGATGTCTCCTTAACTGACATCTCTTTATTGTGAATTCTCTTTAAAGTGATGTCTCTTTAAGTGATGTGTGTTCATAGTGATGTCTCTTTAAGTGATGTCTCTTTATTGTGATGTCTCTTTATAGTGATGTCTCTTTAAGTGATGTGTGTTTATAGTTATGTCTCTTTAAGTGATGTCTCTTTATTGTGAAGTCTCTTTGAAGTGATGTCTCTTTATAGTGATGTCTCTTTATAGTAATGTCTCCTTACAATGATGCCTCTTTACAGCGATGCCTCTTTAAAGTGATGTCTCCTTAAATTGATGTCTCTTTAAGTGATATCTCTTTATTTGAGAAGTCTCTTTATAGTGATATCTCTTTAAAGCGATGTCTCTTTATAGTGATGTCTCTTTAAAGTGATGTCTCTTTACAGTGATGTCCCTTTAGAGTGATGTCTCTTTATAGTGATGTCTCTTTACAGAGATGCCTCTTCATAGCGATGTCTATTTATAGTGATGTCTGTTTAAAGTGATGCCTCTTTATAGCGATGTCTCTTTAAAGTGATGTCTGTTTAAAGTGATGTCTCTTTATAGTGATGCCTCTTTAAATAAATGTCTATTTATAATGATGTCTCTTTAAAGTGATGCCTCTTTATAGTGATGCCTCTTTAAATAAATGTCTCTTTATAATGATGTCTCTTTAAAGTGATGTGTCTTTATAGTGATGTCTCTTTAAAGTGATGTCTCTTCACAGTGATATCTCTTAAATCTTATGTATCTTTAAAGTGATGCCTCTTTATAGCGATGTCTCTTTAAAAGCGATGTGTCTTTATAGTGATGCCTCTTTATAGCGATGTCTCTTTAAATTGCTGTGTCTTCATAGTGATGTCTCTTTAAAGTGATGTCTCTTCACAGTGATATCTCTTAAATCTTATGTCTCTTTAAAGTGATGCCTCTTTATAGCGATGTCTCTTTAAAAGTGATGTGTCTTTATAGTGATGTCTTTTTATAGTGATGTATTTTTATAGTGATGTCTCCTTATAGCGATGTCTCTTAAAAGTGATGTTTCTTTATTTGCGAAGTCTCTTTAAAGTGATGTGTCTTTAGAAGTGATGTCTCTTTAAGTGATGTCTCTTTATAGTGATGTCACTTTAAGTGATGTCTCCTTATAATGATGTCTCTTTACAGCGATGTCTCTTTAAAGTGATGTCTGTTTAAGTGATGTCTCTTTAAAGTGATGTCTCTTTAAGTGATGTCTCTTTATTGTGATGTCTCTTTACAGTGATATCTCTTTAAAGCGATGTCTCTTTTAGTGATGTCTCTCTATATCGATGTCTCCTTATAATGATGCCTCTTTACAGCGATGCCTCTTTAAAGTGATGCCTGTTTAAGTTATGTCTCTTTAAAGTGATGACTGTTTAAGTGATGTCTCTTTATAGTGATGTCTCCTTATAATGATGCTTCTTTACAGCGATGCCTCTTTAAAGTGTTGTCTCTTTAAGTGATGTCTCTTTGAAGTGATGTCTCTTTAAAGCGATGTCCCTTTATAGTGATGTCTCTTTATATTGATGTCTTTTTAAGTGACGTCTCTTTATTGTGAATTCTCTTTAAAGTGAAGTCTCTTTAAGTTATGTGTGTTTATAGTGATGTCTCTTTACAGGGATGCCTCTTTAAAGTGATGTCTCTTTAAATTGATGTCTCTTTAAGTGATGTCTCTTTATTTGAGAAGTCTCTTTATTGTGATATCTCTTTAAAGCGATGTCTCTTTATAGTGATGTCTCATATAGTGATGTCTCCTTATAATGATGCCTCTTTACAGCGATGCCTCTTCAAAGTGATGTCTCTTTAAGTGATGTCTCTTTAAAGTGATGTCTCCTTAACTGACATCTCTTTATTGTGAATTCTCTTTAAAGTGATGTCTCTTTAAGTGATGTGTGTTCATAGTGATGTCTCTTTAAGTGATGTCTCTTTATTGTGATGTCTCTTTATAGTGATGTCTCTTTAAGTGATGTGTGTTTATAGTTATGTCTCTTTAAGTGATGTCTCTTTATTGTGAAGTCTCTTTGAAGTGATGTCTCTTTATAGTGATGTCTCTTTATAGTAATGTCTCCTTACAATGATGCCTCTTTACAGCGATGCCTCTTTAAAGTGATGTCTCCTTAAATTGATGTCTCTTTAAGTGATATCTCTTTATTTGAGAAGTCTCTTTATAGTGATATCTCTTTAAAGCGATGTCTCTTTATAGTGATGTCTCTTTAAAGTGATGTCTCTTTACAGTGATGTCCCTTTAGAGTGATGTTTCTTTATAGTGATGTCTCTTTACAGAGATGCCTCTTCATAGCGATGTCTCTTTATAGTGATGTCTGTTTAAAGTGATGCCTCTTTATAGCGATGTCTCTTTAAAGTGATGTCTGTTTAAAGTGATGTCTCTTTATAGTGATGCCTCTTTAAATAAATGTCTATTTATAATGATGTCTCTTTAAAGTGATGTCTCTTTATAGTGATGCCTCTTTAAATAAATGTCTCTTTATAATGATGTCTCTTTAAAGTGATGTCTCTTTATAGTGATGCCTCTTTAAATGTGATGTGTCTTTATAGTGATGTCTCTTTAAAGTGATGTCTCTTCACAGTGATATCTCTTAAATCTTATGTCTCTTTAAAGTGATGCCTCTTTATAGCGATGTCTCTTTAAAAGTGATGTGTCTTTATACTGATGCCTCTTTATAGCGATGTCTCTTTAAATTGCTGTGTCTTCATAGTGATGTCTCTTTAAAGTGATGTCTCTTCATAGTGATATCTCTTAAATCTTATGTCTCTTTAAAGTGATGCCTCTTTATAGCGATGTCTCTTTAAAAGTGATGTGTCTTTATAGTGATGTCTTTTTATAGTGATGTATTTTTATAGTGATGTCTCGTTATAGCGATGTCTCTTAAAAGTGATGTCTCTTTATTTGCGAAGTCTCTTTAAAGTGATGTGTCTTTAGAAGTGATGTCTCTTTAAGTGATGTCTCTTTATAGTGATGTCACTTTAAGTGATGTCTCCTTATAATGATGTCTCTTTACAGCGATGTCTCTTTAAAGTGATGTCTGTTTAAGTGATGTCTCTTTAAATTGATGTCTCTTTAAGTGATGTCTCTTTATTGTGATGTCTCTTTACAGTGATATCTCTTTAAAGCGATGTCTCTTTTAGTGATGTCTCTCTATAGTGATGTCTCCATATAATGATGCCTCTTTAAAGTGATGCCTGTTTAAGTTGTGTCTCTTTATTGTGATGTCTCTTTACATTGATATCTCTTTAAAGCGATGTCTCTTTTAGTGATGTCTCTCTATAGTGATGTCTCCATATAGTGATGCCTCTTTAAAAGTGTTGTGTCTTTATTGTGATGTCTCTTTAAAGTGATGTCTCTTCACAGTGATATCTCTTAAATCTTGTGTCTCTTTAAAGTGATGCCTCTTTATAGCGATGTCTCTTTAAAAGTGATGTCTCCTTAAGTGACGTCTCTTTATTGTGAATTCTCTTTAAAGTTATGTCTCTTTAAGTGGTGTGTGTTCATAGTGATGTCTCTTTACAGTGATATCTCTTTAAAGCGATGTCTCTTTTAGTGATGTCTCTCTATATCGATGTCTCCTTATAATGATGCCTCTTTACAGCGATGCCTCTTTAAAGTGATGCCTGTTTAAGTTATGTCTCTTTAAAGTGATGTCTCCTTATAATGATGCTTCTTTACAGCGATGCCTCTTTAAAGTGTTGTCTCTTTAAGTGATGTCTCTTTGAAGTGATGTCTCTTTAAAGCGATGTCCCTTTATAGTGATGTCTCTTTATATTGATGTCTTTTTAAGTGACGTCTCTTTATTGTGAATTCTCTTTAAAGTGAAGTCTCTTTAAGTTATGTGTGTTTATAGTGATGTCTCTTTACAGGGATGCCTCTTTAAAGTGATGTCTCTTTAAATTGATGTCTCTTTAAGTGATGTCTCTTTATTTGAGAAGTCTCTTTATTGTGATATCTCTTTAAAGCGATGTCTCTTTATAGTGATGTCTCATATAGTGATGTCTCCTTATAATGATGCCTCTTTACAGCGATGCCTCTTCAAAGTGATGTCTCTTTAAGTGATGTCTCTTTAAAGTGATGTCTCCTTAACTGACATCTCTTTATTGTGAATTCTCTTTAAAGTGATGTCTCTTTAAGTGATGTGTGTTCATAGTGATGTCTCTTTAAGTGATGTCTCTTTATTGTGATGTCTCTTTATAGTGATGTCTCTTTAAGTGATGTGTGTTTATAGTTATGTCTCTTTAAGTGATGTCTCTTTATTGTGAAGTCTCTTTGAAGTGATGTCTCTTTATAGTGATGTCTCTTTATAGTAATGTCTCCTTACAATGATGCCTCTTTACAGCGATGCCTCTTTAAAGTGATGTCTCCTTAAATTGATGTCTCTTTAAGTGATATCTCTTTATTTGAGAAGTCTCTTTATAGTGATATCTCTTTAAAGCGATGTCTCTTTATAGTGATGTCTCTTTAAAGTGATGTCTCTTTACAGTGATGTCCCTTTAGAGTGATGTTTCTTTATAGTGATGTCTCTTTACAGAGATGCCTCTTCATAGCGATGTCTATTTATTGCGATGTCTCTTTATAGTGATGTCTGTTTAAAGTGATGCCTCTTTATAGCGATGTCTCTTTAAAGTGATGTCTGTTTAAAGTGATGTCTCTTTATAGTGATGCCTCTTTAAATAAATGTCTATTTATAATGATGTCTCTTTAAAGTGATGTCTCTTTATAGTGATGCCTCTTTAAATAAATGTATCTTTATAATGATGTCTCTTTAAAGTGATGTCTCTTTATAGTGATGCCTCTTTAAATGTGATGTGTCTTTATAGTGATGTCTCTTTAAAGTGATGTCTCTTCACAGTGATATCTCTTAAATCTTATGTCTCTTTAAAGTGATGCCTCTTTATAGCGATGTCTCTTTAAAAGTGATGTGTCTTTATACTGATGCCTCTTTATAGCGATGTCTCTTTAAATTGCTGTGTCTTCATAGTGATGTCTCTTTAAAGTGATGTCTCTTCATAGTGATATCTCTTAAATCTTATGTCTCTTTAAAGTGATGCCTCTTTATAGCGATGTCTCTTTAAAAGTGATGTGTCTTTATAGTGATGTCTTTTTATAGTGATGTATTTTTATAGTGATGTCTCGTTATAGCGATGTCTCTTAAAAGTGATGTCTCTTTATTTGCGAAGTCTCTTTAAAGTGATGTGTCTTTAGAAGTGATGTCTCTTTAAGTGATGTCTCTTTATAGTGATGTCACTTTAAGTGATGTCTCCTTATAATGATGTCTCTTTACAGCGATGTCTCTTTAAAGTGATGTCTGTTTAAGTGATGTCTCTTTAAATTGATGTCTCTTTAAGTGATGTCTCTTTATTGTGATGTCTCTTTACAGTGATATCTCTTTAAAGCGATGTCTCTTTTAGTGATGTCTCTCTATAGTGATGTCTCCATATAATGATGCCTCTTTAAAGTGATGCCTGTTTAAGTTGTGTCTCTTTATTGTGATGTCTCTTTACATTGATATCTCTTTAAAGCGATGTCTCTTTTAGTGATGTCTCTCTATAGTGATGTCTCCATATAGTGATGCCTCTTTAAAAGTGTTGTGTCTTTATTGTGATGTCTCTTTAAAGTGATGTCTCTTCACAGTGATATCTCTTAAATCTTGTGTCTCTTTAAAGTGATGCCTCTTTATAGCGATGTCTCTTTAAAAGTGATGTCTCCTTAAGTGACGTCTCTTTATTGTGAATTCTCTTTAAAGTTATGTCTCTTTAAGTGATGTGTGTTCATAGTGATGTCTCTTTAAGTGATGTCTCTTTATTGTGAAGTCTCTTTGAAGTGATGTCTCTTTATAGTGATGTGTCTTTATAGTGATGTCTCCTTACAATTATGCCACTTTACAGCGATGCGTCCTTAAAGTGATGTCTCTTTAAATTGATGTCTCTTTAAGTGATCTCTTTATTTGCAAAGTCTCTTTAAAAGAAATGTGTCTTTATAGTGATGTCTTTTTATAGTGATGTATTTTTGTAGTGATGTCTCCTTATAATGATACATCTTTACAGCGATGCCTCTTCAAAGTGATGTCTCATTAAGTGATGTCTCTTTAAAGTGATGTCTCTTTAAAGTGATTTCTCCTTAAGTGACGTCTCTTTATTGTGAATTCTCTTTAAAGTGATGTCTCTTTAAAGTGATGTCTATTTATAGTGATGTCTCTTTAAGTGACGTTTCTTTATTGTGAATTCTCTTTGAAGTTTTGTCTCTTTAAGTGATGTGTGTTCATAGTGATGTCTCTTTAAGTGATGTCTCTTTATTGTGAAGTCTCTTTGAAGTGATGTCTCTTTATAGTGATGTGTCTTTATAGTGATGTCTCCTTACAATTATGCCACTTTACAGCGATGCGTCCTTAAAGTGATGTCTCTTTGAATTGATGTCTCTTTAAGTGATCTCTTTATTTGCGAAGTCTCTTTAAAAGTGATGTGTCTTTATAGTGATGTCTTTTTATAGTGATGTATTTTTGTAGTGATGTCTCCTTATAGCGATGTCTCTTAAAAGTGATGTGTCTTTATTTGCGAAGTCTCTTTAAAGTGATGTGTCTTTAGAAGTGATGTCTCTTTAAGTGATGTCTCTTTATAGTGATGTCTCTTTAAGTGATGTCTCCTTATAATGTCTCTTTAAAGCTATATCTCTTTAAAGCGATGTCTCTTTTAGTGATCTCTCTTTATAGTGATGTCTCCTTCTAATCATGCCTCTTTACAGCGATGTCTCTTTAAAGTGATGTCTTTTTAAGTGATGTCTCTTTAAAGCGATGTCTCTTTAAGTGACGTCTCCTCATTGTGAAGTCTCTTTAAAGCGATGCCTCTTTATAGTGATATCTCTTTATAGTGATGTCTCCTTACAGCGATGCCTCTTTAAAGTGATGTCTCTTTAAATTGATGTCTCTTTAAGTGATGTCTCTTTATTTGAGAAGTCTATTTATAGTGATAGCTCTTTAAAGCGATGTGTCTTTATAGTGATGTCTCTTTATAGTGATGTCTCCTTATAATGATACATCTTTACAGCGATGCCTCTTCAAAGTGATGTCTCATTAAGTGATGTCTCTTTAAAGTGATGTCTCTTTAAAGTGATTTCTCCTTAAGTGATGTCTCTTTATAGTGATGTCTCTTTATACTGATGTCTCCTTATAATGATGCCTCTTTACAGCGATGCCTCTTTAAAGTGATGTCTCTTTAAGTGGCGTCTCTTTATTGTGAATTCTCTTTAAAGTGATGTCTCTTTAAGTGATGTGTGTTTATAGTGATGTCTCTATATAGTGATGTCTTTTTATAGTGATGTCTCTTTATAATGGTGTCTCTTTAAAGCGATGCCTCTTTATAGTCATGTCTCTTTATAGTGATGTCTCTTTAAAGCGATGTCTCCTTATAATGATGCTTCTTTACAGCGATGCCTCTTTAAAGTGTTGTCTCTTTAAGTGATGTCTCCTTGAAGTGATGTCTCTTTATAGTGATGTCTCTTTACAGTGATGTCTCCTTATAATGTTGCCTCTTTACAGCGATGCCTCTTTAAAGTGATGTCTCTTTAAAGTGATGTCTCTTTATAGTGATGTCTCTTTATAGTGATGTCTCCTTACAATGATGCCTCTTTACAGCGATGCGTGTTTAAAGTGATGTCTCTTTAAATTGATGTCTCTTTAAGTGATCTCTTTATTTGCGAAGTCTCTTTAAAGTGATGTGTCTTCAGAAGGGATGTCTCTTTAAGTGATGTCTCTTTATAGTGATGTCTCTTTAAGTGATGTCTCCTTATAATGTCTCTTTAAAGTGATATCTCTTTAAAGCAATGTCTCTTTTAGTGATGTCTCTTTATAATGATGCGTCTTTACAGCGATGTCTCTTTAAAGTGATGTCTGTTTAAGTGATGTCTCTTTATTGTGATGTCTCTTTACAGTGATGTCTCTTTAGAGTGATGTCTCTTTATAGTGATGTCTCTTTACAGTGATGCCTCTTTATAGCGATGTCTATTTATAGCGATGTCTCTTTATAGTGATGCCTCTTTATAGCGATGTCTCTTTATAGTGATGTCTCTTTAAAGTGATGCCTCTTTATAGCGATGTCTCTTTATAGTGTTGTCTATTTAAAGTGATGTCTCTTTATAGTGATGCCTCTTTAAATTGATGTCTCTTTATAATGATGTCTCTTTAAAGTGATGTCTCTTTATAGTGATGCCTCTTTACAGTGATGCCTCTTTGTAGCGATGTCTCTTTAAAGTGATGTCTCTTTAAACAGAATGTCTCTTTATAGTGATGCATCTTTATAGCGATGTCTCTTTAAATTGCTGTGTCTTCATAGTGATGTCTCTTTAAAGTGATGTCTCTTTACAGTGATGTCTCTTAAATCTTATGTCTCTTTAAAGTGATGGCTCTTTATAGCGATGTGTCTTTATAGCGATGTCTCTTTAAAAGTGATGTCTCTTTATTTGCGAAGTCTCTTTAAAGTGATGTGTCTTTAGAAGTGATGTCTCTTTAAGTGATGTCTCTTTATATTGATGTCTCTTTAAAGCGATGTCTCTTTAAAGTGATGTCTTTTTAAGTGATGTCTCTTTAAAGTGATGTCTCTTTAAGTGATGTGTGTTCATAGTGATGTCTCTTTAAGTGATGTCTCTTTATTGTGATGTCTCTTTATAGTGATGTCTCCTTACAATGATGACTCTTTACAGCGATGACTCTTTAAAGTGATGTCTCTTTAAATTGATGTCTCTTTAAGTGATCTCCTTATTTGCGAAGTCTCTTTAAAGTGATGTGTCTTTAGAAGTGATGTCTCTTTAAGTGATGTCTCTTTATAGTGATGTCTCTTTAAGTGATGTCTCCTTATAATGTCTCTTTAAAGTGATATCTCTTTAAAGCGATGTCTCTTTTAGTGATGTCTCTTTATAGTGATGTCTCCTTATAAAGATGCCTCTTTACAGCGATGTCTCTTTAAAGTGATGTCTGTTTAAGTGATGTCTCTTTAAAGTGATGTCTCTTTAAAGTGATGCCTCTTTATAGCGATGTCTCTTTATAGTGATGTCTATTTAAAGTGATGTCTATTTATAGTGATGCCTCTTTAAATTGATGTCTCTTTATAATGATGTCTCTTTAAAGTGATGCCTCTTTATAGCGATGTCTCTTTAAAGTGATGTCTCTTTAAAAAGGATATCTCTTTATAGTGATGCCTCTTTATAGCGATGTCTCTTTAAATTGCTGTGTCTTCATAGTGATGTCTCTTTATAGTGATTTCTCCTTATAATGATGCCTCTTTACAACGATGCCTCTTTAAAGTGATGTCTGTTTAAGTGATGTCTCTTTAAAGTGATGTCTCTTTAAAGTGATGTCTCTTTAAGTGACGTCTCTTTATTGTTAATTCTCTTTAAAGTGATGTCTCTTTAAGTGATGTGTGTTTATAGTGATGTCTCTTTAAGTGATGTCTCTTTATTGTGAAGTCTCTTTGAAGTGATGTCTCTTTATAATGATGTCTCTTTATAGTGATGTCTCCTTACAATGATGCCTCTTTACAGCGATGCCTCTTCAAAGTGATGTCTCTTTAAATTGATGTCTGTTTAAGTGATGTCTCTTTATTGTGAAGTCTCTTTAAAGCGATGCCTCTTCAAAGTGATGTCTCTTTAAGTGATGTCTGTTTAGAGTGATGTCTCTTTAAAGTGATGTCTCCTTAAGTGACGTCCTTTATTGTGAATTCTCTTTAAAGTGATGGCTCTTTATAATGATGTCTCTTTATAGTGATGTCTCCTTACAATGATGCCTCTTTACAGCGATGCCTCTTCAAAGTGATGTCTCTTTAAATTGATGTCTGTTTAAGTGATGTCTCTTTAATGTGAAGTCTCTTTAAAGCGATGCCTCTTTATAGTGATATCTCTTTAAAGCGATGTCCCTTTATAGTGATGTCTCTTTATATTGATGTCTTTTTAAGTGACGTCTCTTTATTGTGAATTCTCTTTAAAGTGAAGTCTCTTTAAGTTATGTGTGTTTATAGTGATGTCTCTTTAAGTTATGTCTCTTTATTGTGAAGTCTCTTTGAAGTGATGTCTCTTTATAGTGATGTCTCTTTATAGTGATGTCTCCTTACAATGATGCCTCTTTACAGGGATGCCTCTTTAAAGTGATGTCTCTTTACAGCGATGCCTCTTCAAAGTGATGTCTCTTTAAGTGATGTCTCTTTAAAGTGATGTCTCCTTAAGTGACGTCTCTTTAAAGTGATGTCTCTTTATAGCGATGTGTCTTTATAGCGATGTCTCTTTAAAAGTGATGTCTCTTTATTTGCGAAGTCTCTTTAAAGTGATGTGTCTTTAGAAGTGATGTCTCTTTAAGTGATGTCTCTTTATATTGATGTCTCTTTAAAGCGATGTCTCTTTAAAGTGATGTCTTTTTAAGTGATGTCTCTTTAAAGTGATGTCTCTTTAAGTGATGTGTGTTCATAGTGATGTCTCTTTAAGTGATGTCTCTTTATTGTGATGTCTCTTTATAGTGATGTCTCCTTACAATGATGACTCTTTACAGCGATGCCTCTTTAAAGTGATGTCTCTTTAAATTGATGTCTCTTTAAGTGATCCCCTTATTTGCGAAGTCTCTTTAAAGTGATGTGTCTTTAGAAGTGATGTCTCTTTAAGTGATGTCTCTTTATAGTGATGTCTCTTTAAGTGATGTCTCCTTATAATGTCTCTTTAAAGTGATATCTCTTTAAAGCGATGTCTCTTTTAGTGATGTCTCTTTATAGTGATGTCTCCTTATAAAGATGCCTCTTTACAGCGATGTCTCTTTAAAGTGATGTCTGTTTAAGTGATGTCTCTTTAAAGTGATGTCTCTTTAAAGTGATGCCTCTTTATAGCGATGTCTCTTTATAGTGATGTCTATTTAAAGTGATGTCTATTTATAGTGATGCCTCTTTAAATTGATGTCTCTTTATAATGATGTCTCTTTAAAGTGATGCCTCTTTATAGCGATGTCTCTTTAAAGTGATGTCTCTTTAAAAAGGATATCTCTTTATAGTGATGCCTTTTTATAGCGATGTCTCTTTAAATTGCTGTGTCTTCATAGTGATGTCTCTTTATAGTGATTTCTCCTTATAATGATGCCTCTTTACAACGATGCCTCTTTAAAGTGATGTCTGTTTAAGTGATGTCTCTTTAAAGTGATGTCTCTTTAAAGTGATGTCTCTTTAAGTGACGTCTCTTTATTGTTAATTCTCTTTAAAGTGATGTCTCTTTAAGTGATGTGTGTTTATAGTGATGTCTCTTTAAGTGATGTCTCTTTATTTTGAAGTCTCTTTGAAGTGATGTCTCTTTATAATGATGTCTCTTTATAGTGATGTCTCCTTACAATGATGCCTCTTTACAGCGATGCCTCTTCAAAGTGATGTCTCTTTAAATTGATGTCTGTTTAAGTGATGTCTCTTTATTGTGAAATCTCTTTAAAGCGATGCCTCTTCAAAGTGATGTCTCTTTAAATTGATGTCTGTTTAAGTGATGTCTCTTTAATGTGAAGTCTCTTTAAAGCGATGCCTCTTTATAGTGATATCTCTTTAAAGCGATGTCCCTTTATAGTGATGTCTCTTTATATTGATGTCTTTTTAAGTGACGTCTCTTTATTGTGAATTCTCTTTAAAGTGAAGTCTCTTTAAGTTATGTGTGTTTATAGTGATGTCTCTTTAAGTGATGTCTCTTTATTGTGAAGTCTCTTTGAAGTGATGTCTCTTTATAGTGATGTCTCTTTATAGTGATGTCTCCTTACAATGATGTCTCTTTACAGGGATGCCTCTTTAAAGTGATGTCTCTTTACAGCGATGCCTCTTCAAAGTGATGTCTCTTTAAGTGATGTCTCTTTAAAGTGATGTCTCCTTAAGTGACGTCTCTTTAAAGTGATGTCTCTTTATAGTGATGTCTCTTTAAGTGACGTCTCTTTATTGTGAATTCTCTTTAAAGTGATGTCTCTTTAAGTGATGTGTGTTTATAGTTATGTCTCTTTAAGTGATGTCTCTTTATTGTGAAGTCTCTTTGAAGTGATGTCTCTTTATAGTGATGTCTCTTTATAGTAATGTCTCCTTACAATGATGACTCTTTACAGCGATGCCTCTTTAAAGTGATGTCTCCTTAAATTGATGTCTCTTTAAGTGATATCTCTTTATTTGAGAAGTCTCTTTATAGTGATATCTCTTTAAAGCGATGTCTCTTTATAGTGATGTCTCTTTAAAGTGATGTCTCTTTACAGTGATGTCCCTTTAGAGTGATGTCTCTTTATAGTGATGTCTCTTTACAGAGATGCCTCCTCATAGCGATGTCTATTTATAGCGATGTCTCTTTATAGTGATGCCTCTTTATAGTGATGTCTCTTTAAAGTGGTGTCTGTTTAAGTGATGTCTCTTTATTGTGAAGTCTCTTTAAAGCGATGCCGCTTTATAGTGATATCTCTTTAAAGCGATGTCTCTTTATAGTGCTGTCTCTTTATAGTGATGTCTCTTTAAGTGACGTCTTTTTATTGTGAATTCTCTTTAAAGTGAAGTCTCTTTAAGTGATGTGTGTTTATAGTGATGTCTTTTTAAGTGATGTCACTTTATTGTGAAGTCTCTTTGAAGTGATGTCTCTTTATCGTGATGTCTCCTTACAATGATGCCTCTTTACAGCGATGTCTCTTTAAATTGATGTCTCTTTAAGTGATGTCTCTTTATTTGACAAGTCTCTTTATAGTGATATCTCTTTAAAGCGATGTCTCTTTATAGTGATGTCTCCTTATATTGATGCCTCTTTACAGCGATGTCTCTTTAAAGTGATGCCTCTTTATAGCGATGTGTCTTTATAGCGATGTCTCTTTAAAAGTGATGTGTCTTTATAGTGATGTCTTTTTATAGTGATGTATTTTTATAGTGATGTCTCCTTATAGCGATGTCTCTTAAAAGTGATGTCTCTTTATTTGCGAAGTCTCTTTAAAGTGATGTGTCTTTAGAAGTGATGTCTCTTTAAGTGATGTCTCTTTATAGTGATGTCACTTCATGGTGATGTCTCTTTATAGTGATGTCTCCTTACAATGATGCCTCTTTACAGCGATGCCTCTTTAAAGTGATGTCTCCTTAAATTGATGTCTCTTCAAGTGATGTCTCTTTATTTGAGAAGTCTCTTTATAGTGATATCTCTTTAAAGCGATGTCTCTTTATAGTGATGTCTCTTTATAGTGATATCTCTTTAAAGCGATGTCTCTTTATAGTGATGTCTCTTTATAGTGATGTCTCCTTATAATGATGCCTCTTTACAGCGATGCCTCTTCAAAGTTATGTCTCTTTAAGTGATGTGTGTTCATAGTGATGTCTCTTTAAGTGATGTCTCTTTATTGTGAAGTCTCTTTGAAGTGATGTCTCTTTATAGTGATGTCTCTTTATAGTGATGTCTCCTCACAATGATGCCTCTTTACAGCGATGCCTCTTTAAAGTGAAGTCTCTTTAAGTGATGTGTGTTTATAGTGATGTCTTTTTAAGTGATGTCACTTTATTGTGAAGTCTCTTTGAAGTGATGTCTCTTTATCGTGATGTCTCCTTACAATGATGCCTCTTTACAGCGATGTCTCTTTAAAGTGATGTCTCATCACAGTGATATCTCTTAAATCTTATGTCTCTTTAAAGTGATGCCTCTTTATAGCGATGTGTCTTTATAGCGATGTCTCTTTAAAAGTGATGTGTCTTTATAGTGATGTCTTTTTATAGTGATGTATTTTTATAGTAATGTCTCCTTATAGCGATGTCTCTTAAAAGTGATGTCTCTTTATTTGCGAAGTCTCTTTAAAGTGATGTGTCTTTAGAAGTGATGTCTCTTTAAGTGACGTCTCTTTATTGTTAATTCTCTTTAAAGTGATGTCTCTTTAAGTGATGTGTGTTTATAGTGATGTCTCTTTAAGTGATGTCTCTTTATTTTGAAGTCTCTTTGAAGTGATGTCTCTTTATAATGATGTCTCTTTATAGTGATGTCTCCTTACAATGATGCCTCTTTACAGCGATGCCTCTTCAAAGTGATGTCTCTTTAAATTGATGTCTGTTTAAGTGATGTCTCTTTATTGTGAAGTCTCTTTAAAGCGATGCCTCTTCAAAGTGATGTCTCTTTAAATTGATGTCTGTTTAAGTGATGTCTCTTTAATGTGAAGTCTCTTTAAAGCGATGCCTCTTTATAGTGATATCTCTTTAAAGCGATGTCCCTTTATAGTGATGTCTCTTTATATTGATGTCTTTTTAAGTGACGTCTCTTTATTGTGAATTCTCTTTAAAGTGAAGTCTCTTTAAGTTATGTGTGTTTATAGTGATGTCTCTTTAAGTGATGTCTCTTTATTGTGAAGTCTCTTTGAAGTGATGTCTCTTTATAGTGATGTCTCTTTATAGTGATGTCTCCTTACAATGATGCCTCTTTACAGGGATGCCTCTTTAAAGTGATGTCTCTTTACAGCGATGCCTCTTCAAAGAGATGTCTCTTTAAGTGATGTCTCTTTAAAGTGATGTCTCCTTAAGTGACGTCTCTTTAAAGTGATGTCTCTTTATAGTGATGTCTCTTTAAGTGACGTCTCTTTATTGTGAATTCTCTTTAAAGTGATGTCTCTTTAAGTGATGTGTGTTTATAGTTATGTCTCTTTAAGTGATGTCTCTTTATTGTGAAGTCTCTTTGAAGTGATGTCTCTTTATAGTGATGTCTCTTTATAGTAATGTCTCCTTACAATGATGACTCTTTACAGCGATGCCTCTTTAAAGTGATGTCTCCTTAAATTGATGTCTCTTTAAGTGATATCTCTTTATTTGAGAAGTCTCTTTATAGTGATATCTCTTTAAAGCGATGTCTCTTTATAGTGATGTCTCTTTAAAGTGATGTCTCTTTACAGTGATGTCCCTTTAGAGTGATGTCTCTTTATAGTGATGTCTCTTTACAGAGATGCCTCCTCATAGCGATGTCTATTTATAGCGATGTCTCTTTATAGTGATGCCTCTTTATAGTGATGTCTCTTTAAAGTGGTGTCTGTTTAAGTGATGTCTCTTTATTGTGAAGTCTCTTTAAAGCGATGCCGCTTTATAGTGATATCTCTTTAAAGCGATGTCTCTTTATAGTGCTGTCTCTTTATAGTGATGTCTCTTTAAGTGACGTCTTTTTATTGTGAATTCTCTTTAAAGTGAAGTCTCTTTAAGTGATGTGTGTTTATAGTGATGTCTTTTTAAGTGATGTCACTTTATTGTGAAGTCTCTTTGAAGTGATGTCTCTTTATCATGATGTCTCCTTACAATGATGCCTCTTTACAGCGATGTCTCTTTAAATTGATGTCTCTTTAAGTGATGTCTCTTTATTTGACAAGTCTCTTTATAGTGATATCTCTTTAAAGCGATGTCTCTTTATAGTGATGTCTCCTTATATTGATGCCTCTTTACAGCGATGTCTCTTTAAAGTGATGCCTCTTTATAGCGATGTGTCTTTATAGCGATGTCTCTTTAAAAGTGATGTGTCTTTATAGTGATGTCTTTTTATAGTGATGTATTTTTATAGTGATGTCTCCTTATAGCGATGTCTCTTAAAAGTGATGTCTCTTTATTTGCGAAGTCTCTTTAAAGTGATGTGTCTTTAGAAGTGATGTCTCTTTAAGTGATGTCTCTTTATAGTGATGTCACTTCATGGTGATGTCTCTTTATAGTGATGTCTCCTTACAATGATGCCTCTTTACAGCGATGCCTCTTTAAAGTGATGTCTCCTTAAATTGATGTCTCTTCAAGTGATGTCTCTTTATTTGAGAAGTCTCTTTATAGTGATATCTCTTTAAAGCGATGTCTCTTTATAGTGATGTCTCTTTATAGTGATATCTCTTTAAAGCGATGTCTCTTTATAGTGATGTCTCTTTATAGTGATGTCTCCTTATAATGATGCCTCTTTACAGCGATGCCTCTTCAAAGTTATGTCTCTTTAAGTGATGTGTGTTCATAGTGATGTCTCTTTAAGTGATGTCTCTTTATTGTGAAGTCTCTTTGAAGTGATGTCTCTTTATAGTGATGTCTCTTTATAGTGATGTCTCCTCACAATGATGCCTCTTTACAGCGATGCCTCTTTAAAGTGAAGTCTCTTTAAGTGATGTGTGTTTATAGTGATGTCTTTTTAAGTGATGTCACTTTATTGTGAAGTCTCTTTGAAGTGATGTCTCTTTATCGTGATGTCTCCTTACAATGATGCCTCTTTACAGCGATGTCTCTTTAAAGTGATGTCTCATCACAGTGATATCTCTTAAATCTTATGTCTCTTTAAAGTGATGCCTCTTCATAGCGATGTGTCTTTATAGCGATGTCTCTTTAAAAGTGATGTGTCTTTATAGTGATGTCTTTTTATAGTGATGTATTTTTATAGTAATGTCTCCTTATAGCGATGTCTCTTAAAAGTGATGTCTCTTTATTTGCGAAGTCTCTTTAAAGTGATGTGTCTTTAGAAGTGATGTCTCTTTAAGTGATGTCTCTTTATAGTGATGTCACTTCATGGTGATGTCTCTTTATAGTGATGTCTCCTTACAATGATGCCTCTTTACAGCGATGCCTCTTTAAAGTGATGTCTCCTTAAATTGATGTCTCTTTAAGTGATGTCTCTTTATTTGACAAGTCTCTTTATAGTGATATCTCTTTAAAGCGATGTCTCTTTATAGTGATGTCTCCTTATATTGATGCCTCTTTACAGCGATGTCTCTTTAAAGTGATGTCTCATCACAGTGATATCTCTTAAATCTTATGTCTCTTTAAAGTGATGCCTCTTTATAGCGATGTGTCTTTATAGCGATGTCTCTTTAAAAGTGATGTGTCTTTATAGTGATGTCTTTTTATAGTGATGTATTTTTATAGTAATGTCTCCTTATAGCGATGTCTCTTAAAAGTGATGTCTCTTTATTTGCGAAGTCTCTTTAAAGTGATGTGTCTTTAGAAGTGATGTCTCTTTAAGTGATGTCTCTTTATAGTGATGTCACTTCATGGTGATGTCTCTTTATAGTGATGTCTCCTTACAATGATGCCTCTTTACAGCGATGCCTCTTTAAAGTGATGTCTCCTTAAATTGATGTCTCTTCAAGTGATGTCTCTTTATTTGAGAAGTCTCTTTATAGTGATGTCTCTTTAAAGCGATGTCTCTTTATAGTGATGTCTCTTTATAGTGATATCTCTTTAAAGCGATGTCTCTTTATAGTGATGTCTCTTTATAGTGATGTCTCCTTATAATGATGCCTCTTTACAGCGATGCCTCTTCAAAGTTATGTCTCTTTAAGTGATGTGTGTTCATAGTGATGTCTCTTTAAGTGATGTCTCTTTATTGTGAAGTCTCTTTGAAGTGATGTCTCTTTATAGTGATGTCTCTTTATAGTGATGTCTCCTCACAATGATGCCTCTTTACAGCGATGCCTCTTTAAAGTGATGTCTCTTTAAGTGATGTCTCTTTATAGTGATGTCTGTTTAAGTGATGTCTCCTCATAATGTCTCTTTAAAGCGATATCTCTTTAAAGCGATGTCTCTTTTAGTGATGTCTCTTTATAGTGATGTCTCTTTAAAGTGATGTCTGTTTAAAGTGATGCCTCTTTATAGCGATGTCTCTTTAAAGTGATGTCTGTTTAAAGTGATGTCTCTTTATAGTGATGCCTCTTTAAATAAATGTCTATTTATAATGATGTCTCTTTAAAGTGATGCCTCTTTATAGTGATGCCTCTTTAAATAAATGTCTCTTTATAATGATGTCTCTTTAAAGTGATGTCTCTTTATAGTGATGCCTCTTTAAAAGTGATGTGTCTTTATAGTGATGTCTCTTTAAAGTGATGTCCCTTCACAGTGATAACTCTTAAATCTTATGTCTCTTTAAAGTGATGCCTCTTTATAGCGATGCCTCTTTAAAAGTGATGTGTCTTTATAGTGATGCCTCTTTATAGCGATGTCTCTTTAAATTGCTGTGTCTTCATAGTGATGTCTCTTTAAAGTGATGTCTCTTCACAGTGATATCTCTTAAATGTTATGTCTCTTTAAAGTGATGCCTCTTTATAGCGATGTCTCTTTAAAAGTGATGTGTCTTTATAGTGATGTCTCCTTATAGCGATGTCTCTTAAAAGTGATGTTTCTTTATTTGCGAAGTCTCTTTAAAGTGATGTGTCTTTAGAAGTGATGTCTCTTTAAGTGATGTCTCTTTATAGTGATGTCACTTTAAGTGATGTCTCCTTATAATGATGTCTCTTTACAGCGATGTCTCTTTAAAGTGATGTCTGTTTAAGTGATGTCTCTTTAAAGTGATGTCTCTTTAAGTGATGTCTCTTTATTGTGATGTCTCTTTACAGTGATATCTCTTTAAAGCGATGTCTCTTTTAGTGATGTCTCTCTATAGTGATGTCTCCATATAATGATGCCTCTTTAAAGTGATGCCTGTTTAAGTTGTGTCTCTTTATTGTGATGTCTCTTTACAGTGATATCTCTTTAAAGCGATGTCTCTTTTAGTGATGTCTCTCTATAGTGATGTCTCCATATAGTGATGCCTCTTTAAAAGTGATGTGTCTTTATAGTGATGTCTCTTTAAAGTGATGTCTCTTCACAGTGATATCTCTTAAATCTTATGTCTCTTTAAAGTGATGCCTCTTTATAGCGATGTCTCTTTAAAAGTGATGTCTCCTTAAGTGACGTCTCTTTATTGTGAATTCTCTTTAAAGTTATGTCTCTTTAAGTGATGCGTGTTCATAGTGATGTCTCTTTAAGTGATGTCTCTTTATTGTGAAGTCTCTTTGAAGTGATGTCTCTTTATAGTGATGTGTCTTTATAGTGATGTCTCCTTACAATTATGCCTCTTTACAGCGATGCGTCCTTAAAGTGATGTCTCTTTAAATTGATGTCTCTTTAAGTGATCTCTTTATTTGCGAAGTCTCTTTAAAAGTGATGTGTCTTTATAGTGATGTCTTTTTATAGTGATGTATTTTTGTAGTGATGTCTCCTTATAGCGATGTCTCTTAAAAGTGATGTGTCTTTATTTGCGAAGTCTCTTTAAAGTGATGTGTCTTTAGAAGTGATGTCTCTTTAAGTGATGTCTCTTTATAGTGATGTCTCTTTAAGTGATGTCTCCTTATAATGTCTCTTTAAAGCGATATCTCTTTAAAGCGATGTCTCTTTTAGTGATCTCTCTTTATAGTGATGTCTCCTTATAATCATGCCTCTTTACAGCGATGCCTCTTTAAAGTGATGTCTTTTTAAGTGATGTCTCTTTATTTGAGAAGTCTATTTATAGTGATAGCTCTTTAAAGCGATGTGTCTTTATAGTGATGCCTCTTTACAGTGATGCCTCTTTACAGCGATGCCTCTTCAAAGTGATGTCTCTTTAAATTGATGTCTGTTTAAGTGATGTCTCTTTATTGTGAAGTCTCTTTAAAGCGATGCCTCTTTATAGTGATGCCTCTTTAAATAAATGTCTCTTTATAATGATGTATCTTTAAAGTGATGTCTCTTTATAGTGATGCCTCTTTAAAAGTGATGTGTCTTTATAGTGATGTCTCTTTAAAGTGATGTCTCTTCACAGTGATATCTCTTAAATCTTATGTATCTTTAAAGTGATGCCTCTTTATAGCGATGTCTCTTTAAAAGCGATGTGTCTTTATAGTGATGCCTCTTTATAGCGATGTCTCTTTAAATTGCTGTGTCTTCATAGTGATGTCTCTTTAAAGTGATGTCTCTTCACAGTGATATCTCTTAAATCTTATGTCTCTTTAAAGTGATGCCTCTTTATAGCGATGTCTCTTTAAATAAATGTCTCTTTATAATGATGTCTCTTTAAAGTGATGTCTCTTTAAAAGTGATGTCTCTTTATTTGCGAAGTCTCTTTAAAGTGATGTGTCTTTAGAAGTGATGTCTCTTTAAGTGATATCTCTTTATATTGATGTCTCTTTAAAGCGATGTCTCTTTAAAGTGATGTCTTTTTAAGTGATGTCTCTTTAAAGTGATGTCTCTTTAAGGTGATGTGTCTTTAAGTGATGTCTCTTTATTGTGATGTGTCTTTACAGTGATGTCTCTTTATAGTGATGTCTCTTTTATAGTGATGTCTCTTTTATAGTGATGTCTCTTTGTAGTGATGACTTTTTATAGTGATGCTTCTTTAAAGTGATGTCTCTTTACAGTGATGTCTCTTTATAGTGATGTCTATTTGAAGTGATGTCTCTTTATAGTGATGTCTCTTTAAAGTGATGTCTCTTTACAGTGATGTCTCTTTAGAGTGATGTCTCTTTATAGTGATGTCTCTTTACAGTGATGCCTCTTCATAGCGATGTCTATTTATAGCGATGTCTCTTTATAGTGATGCCTCTTCATAGCGATGTCTCTTTAAAGTGATGTCTGTTTAAGTGATGTCTATTTAAAGTGATGTCTCTTTATAGTGATGCCTCTTTAAATAAATGTCTCTTTATAATGATGTCTCTTTAAAGTGATGTCTCTTTATAGTGATGCCTCTTTACAGTGATGCCTCTTTACAGCGATGCCTCTTCAAAGTGATGTCTCTTTAAATTGATGTCTGTTTAAGTGATGTCTCTTTATTGTGAAGTCTCTTTAAAGCGATGCCTCTTTATAGTGATATCTCTTTAAAGCGATGTCCCTTTATAGTGATGTCTCTTTATATTGATGTCTTTTTAAGTGACGTCTCTTTATTGTGAATTCTCTTTAAAGTGAAGTCTCTTTAAGTTATGTGTGTTTATAGTGATGTCTCTTTAAGTGATGTCTCTTTATTGTGAAGTCTCTTTGAAGTGATGTCTCTTTATAGTGATGTCTCTTTATAGTGATGTCTCCTTACAATGATGCCTCTTTACAGGGATGCCTCTTTAAAGTGATGTCTCTTTACAGCGATGCCTCTTCAAAGTGATGTCTCTTTAAGTGATGTCTCTTTAAAGTGATGTCTCCTTAAGTGACGTCTCTTTAAAGTGATGTCTCTTTATAGTGATGTCTCTTTAAGTGATGTCTCTTTATTGTGAAGTCTCTTTGAAGTGATGTCTCTTTATAGTGATATCTCTTTATAGTAATGTCTCCTTACAATGATGCCTCTTTACAGCGATGCCTCTTTAAAGTGATGTCTCCTTAAATTGATGTCTCTTTAAGTGATATCTCTTTATTTGAGAAGTCTCTTTATAGTGATATCTCTTTAAAGCGATGTCTCTTTATAGTGATGTCTCTTTAAGTGATGTCTCCTTATAATGTCTCTTTAAAGTGATGTCTCTTTACAGTGATGTCCCTTTAGAGTGATCTCTCTTTATAGTGATGTCTCCTTATAATCATGCCTCTTTACAGCGATGCCTCTTTAAAGTGATGTCTTTTTAAGTGATGTCTCTTTATTTGAGAAGTCTATTTATAGTGATAGCTCTTTAAAGCGATGTGTCTTTATAGTGATGCCTCTTTACAGTGATGCCTCTTTACAGCGATGCCTCTTCAAAGTGATGTCTCTTTAAATTGATGTCTGTTTAAGTGATGTCTCTTTATTGTGAAGTCTCTTTAAAGTGATGTCTCTTTATAGTGATGTCTCTTTATAGTGATGTCTCCTTACAATGATGCCTCTTTACAGGGATGCCTCTTTAAAGTGATGTCTCTTTACAGCGATGCCTCTTCAAAGTGATGTCTCTTTAAGTGATGTCTCTTTAAAGTGATGTCTCCTTAAGTGACGTCTCTTTAAAGTGATGTCTCTTTATAGTGATGTCTCTTTAAGTGATGTCTCTTTATTGTGAAGTCTCTTTGAAGTGATGTCTCTTTATAGTGATATCTCTTTATAGTAATGTCTCCTTACAATGATGCCTCTTTACAGCGATGCCTCTTTAAAGTGATGTCTCCTTAAATTGATGTCTCTTTAAGTGATATCTCTTTATTTGAGAAGTCTCTTTATAGTGATATCTCTTTAAAGCGATGTCTCCTTATAGTGATACATCTTTACAGCGATGCCTCTTCAAAGTGATGTCTCATTAAGTGATGTCTCTTTAAAGTGATGTCTCTTTAAAGTGATTTCTCCTTAAGTGACGTCTCTTTATTGTGAATTCTCTTTAAAGTGATGTCTCTTTAAAGTGATGTCTATTTATAGTGATGTCTCTTTAAGTGACGTTTCTTTATTGTGAATTCTCTTTGAAGTTTTGTCTCTTTAAGTGATGTGTGTTCATAGTGATGTCTCTTTAAGTGATGTCTCTTTATAGTGATGTCTCTTTATAGTGATGTCTCCTTACAATGATGCCTCTTTACAGCGATGCGTGTTTAAAGTGATGTCTCTTTAAATTGATGTCTCTTTAAGTGATCTCTTTATTTGCGAAGTCTCTTTAAAGTGATGTGTCTTTAGAAGGGATGTCTCTTTAAGTGATGTCTCTTTATAGTGATGTCTCTTTAAGTGATGTCTCCTTATAATGTCTCTTTAATGTGATATCTCTTTAAAGCAATATCTCTTTTAGTGATGTGTCTTTATAATGATGCGTCTTTACAGCGATGTCTCTTTAAAGTGATGTCTGTTTAAGTGATGTCTCTTTATTGTGATGTCTCTTTACAGTGATGTCTCTTTATAGTGATGTCTCCTTAAGTGATGTCTCTTTATAGTGATGTCTCTTTGTAGTGATGTCTATTTGAAGTGATGACTTTTTATAGTGATGCCTCTTTAAAGTGATGTCTCTTTACAGTGATGTCTCTTTATAGTGATGTCTATTTGAAGTGATGTCTCTTTATAGTGATGTCTCTTTAAAGTGATGTCTCTTTAGAGTGATGTCTCTTTATAGTGATGTCTCTTTACAGTGATGCCTCTTTATAGCGATGTCTATTTGTAGCGATGTCTCTTTATAGTGATGCCTCTTTATAGCGATGTCTCTTTATAGTGATGTCTCTTTAAAGTGATGCCTCTTTATAGCGATGTCTCTTTATAGTGTTGTCTATTTAAAGTGATGTCTCTTTATAGTGATGCCTCTTTAAATTGATGTCTCTTTATAATGATGTCTCTTTAAAGTGATGTCTCTTTATAGTGATGCCTCTTTACAGTGATGCCTCTTTGTAGCGATGTCTATTTAAAGTGATGTCTCTTTAAACAGAATGTCTCTTTATAGTGATGCATCTTTATAGCGATGTCTCTTTAAATTGCTGTGTCTTCATAGTGATGTCTCTTTAAAGTGATGTCTCTTTACAGTCTACTACTACTTTTGGCTGCTCCCGTTAGGGGTCGCCACAGCGGATCATCCGTTTCCATTTCTTCCTGTCTTCTGCGTCTTCCTCTGTCACATCAGCCACCTGCATGTCTTCCCTCACCACATCCATAAACCTCCTCTTTGGCCTTCCTCTTCTCCTCTTCCCTGGCAGCTCCATATTCAGCATCCTTCTCCCAATATACTCAGCATCTCTCCTCCACACATGTCCAAGCCATCTCAATCTTGCCTCTCTTGCTTTGTCTCCAAACCGTCCAACCTGAGCGGTCCCTCTAATATAATCGTTCCTAATCCTGTCCTTCTTCGTTACTCCCAGTGAAAATCTTAGCATCTTCAACTCTGCCACCTCCAGCTCCGCCTCCTGTCTTTTCGTCAGTGCCACTGTCTCCAAACCATATAACATAGCTGGTCTCACAACCATCTTGTAAACTTTCCCTTTAACTCTTGCTGGTACCCTTCTGTCGCAAATCACTCCTGACACACTTCTCCACCCACTCCAACCTGCCTGCACTCTCTTTTTCACCTCTCTACTGCACTCCCCGTTACTTTGGACAGTTGACCCCAAGTATTTAAACTCAGATGCCTTTGTCACCTCCACTCCTTGCATCCTGACCATTCCACTGTCCTCTCTCTCATTCACGCATAGGTATTCCGTCTTGCTCCTACTGACTTTCATTCCTCTTCTCTCTAGTGCATACCTCCACCTCTCCAGGCTCTCCTCGACCTGCACCCTACTCTCGCTACAGATCACAATGTCATCCGCGAACATCATCGTCCATGGAGACTCCTGCCTGATCTTGTCCGTCAACCTGTCCATCACCATTGCAAACAAGAAAGGGCTAAGAGCCGATCCTTGATGTAATCCCACCTCCACCTTGAACCCATCTGTCATTCCAACCGCACACCTCACCATTGTCACACTTCCCTCATACGTATCCTGCACCACTCCTACATACTTCTCTGCAACTCCTGACTTCCTCATACAATACCACACCTCCTCTCTCGGCACTCTGTCATAAGCTTTCTCTAAATCTACAAAGACACAATGCAACTCTTTCTGGCCTTCTCTATACTTCTCAATCAACATTCTCAAAGCAAACATCGCATCTGTGGTGCTCTTTCGTGGCATGAAACCATACTGCTGCTCGCTGATCGTCACCTCTCCTCTTAACCTAGCTTCTATTACTCTTTCCCAAATCTTCATGCTGTGGCTGATCAACTTTATACCTCTGTAGTTGTTACAGTTCTGCACATCGCCCTTGTTCTTGAAAATCGGTACCAGTATGCTTCTTCTCCACTCCTCAGGCATCCTCTCACTTTCCAGGATTGTGTTAAACAATCTAGTTAGAAACTCCACTGCCATCTCTCCTAAACATCTCCATGCCTCCACAGGTATGTCATCAGGACCAACTGCCTTTCCATTCTTCATCCTCTTCATAGCTGCCCTCACTTCCTCCTTGCTAATCCGCTGAACTTCCTGATTCACTATCCCTACATCATCCAACCTTCTCTCTCTCTCATTTTCTTCATTCATCAGCCCCTCAAAGTATTCCTTCCACCTTCTTAGCACACTCCCCTCACTTGTCAGCACATTTCCATCTCTATCCTTGATCGCCCTAACTTGCTGCACATCCTTTGCAGCTTGGTCCCTCTGTCTAGCCAATCGGTACAAGTCCTTTTCTCCTTCCTTAGTGTCTAACCTGTCATACAACTCACCATACGCCTTTTCCTTTGCCTTTGCCACCTCTCTCTTTGCTTTACGCTGCATCTCCTTGTACTCCTGTCTACTTTCTTCATCTCTCTGACTATCCCACTTCTTCTTTGCCAACCTTTTCCTCTGTATAATTTGCTGTACTTCCTCATTCCACCACCAAGTCTCCTTGTCTTCCTTCCTCTGTCCTGATGACATACCAAGTACCTTCCTAGCTGTCTCCCTCACTATTTCTGCAGTGGTTTTCCAGCCATCTGGCAACTCTTCACTACCACCCAGTGCCTGTCTTAACTCCTGCCTGAACTCCACACAACAGTCTTCCTTCTTCAACTTCCACCATTTAATCTTCGGCTGTGTCTTCACTCGCTTCCTCTTCTTGGTCTCCAAAGTCATCCTACAGACCACCATCCGATGCTGCCTGGCTACGCTCTCCCCTGTCACCACCTTGCAGTCTCCAATCCCTTTTAGATGGTGCCTTCTACATAAGATATAGTCCACCTGTGTGCACTTTCCTCCACTCTTGTACGTCACCCTGTGTTCCTCCCTCTTCTTGAAATATGTATTCACCACAGCCATTTCCATCCTTTTCGCAAAATCGACCACCATCTGTCCTTCCACATTTCTCTTCTTGACTCCATACTTTCCCATCACCTCCTCATCACCTCTGTTCCCTTCACCAACATGTCCATTGAAGTCCGCTCCAATCACCACTCTCTCCTCCTTGGGTACCCTCTCCACCATGTCGTCCAACTCATTCCAGAATTCTTCTTTTTCATCCATCTCACACCCAACTTGCGGGGCATATGCGCTGATAACATTCAGCAATAAACCTTCAATTTCCAGCTTCATACTCATCACTCTGTCTGACACTCTCTTCACCTCCAGCACGCCCTTGACATACTCTTCCTTCAGAATTACCCCTACCCCATTTCTCCTCCCATTCACACCATGGTAGAAGAGTTTGAACCCACCTCCGATACTCCTGGCCTTACTCCCCTTCCACCTGGTCTCTTGCACACACAGTATGCCTACCTTTCTTCTTTCCATCATGTCAGCCAGCTCTCTCCCTTTACCAGTCATAGTGCCAACATTCAAAGTTCCAACTCTCACCTCCACATGCCTACCCTTCCTCCTCTCTAGCTGCCTCTGGACATGCTTTCCTCCTCTCCTTCTCCTTCGCCCAACAGTAGCATAGTTTCCACCGACACCCTGCTGGTTAATAGTACCGGTGGCGGTCGTTGGTAACCCGGGCCTCGACCGATCCGGTATGTAAGTCTTATTTATGATCCGCATATTTGATTTGGCAAAGATTTTACGCCGGATGCCCTTCCTGACGCAACCCTCCCCATTTGTCCGGGCTTGGGACCGGCACTAAGGATGCACTGGCTTGTGCATCCTCAGTGGCTGGGTTAAAGTGATGTCTCTTTACAGTGATGTCTCTTAAATCTTATGTCTCTTTAAAGTGATGGCTCTTTATAGCGATGTGTCTTTATAGCGATGTCTCTTTAAAAGTGATGTCTCTTTATTTGCGAAGTCTCTTTAAAGTGATGTGTCTTTAGAAGTGATGTCTCTTTAAGTGATATCTCTTTATATTGATGTCTCTTTAAAGCGATGTCTCTTTAAAGTGATGTCTTTTTAAGTGATGTCTCTTTAAAGTGATGTCTCTTTAAGGTGATGTGTCTTTAAGTGATGTCTCTTTATTGTGATGTGTCTTTACAGTGATGTCTCTTTATAGTGATGTCACTTTTATAGTGATGTCTCTTTTATAGTGATGTCTCTTTGTAGTGATGACTTTTTATAGTGATGCTTCTTTAAAGTGATGTCTCTTTACAGTGATGTCTCTTTATAGTGATGTCTATTTGAAGTGATGTCTCTTTATAGTGATGTCTCTTTAAAGTGATGTCTCTTTACAGTGATGTCTCTTTAGAGTGATGTCTCTTTATAGTGATGTCTCTTTACAGTGATGCCTCTTCATAGCGATGTCTATTTATAGCGATGTCTCTTTATAGTGATGCCTCTTCATAGCGATGTCTCTTTATTGTGATGTCTGTTTAAAGTGATGCCTCTTTATAGCGATGTCTCTTTAAAGTGATGTCTGTTTAAGTGATGTCTATTTAAAGTGATGTCTCTTTATAGTGATGTCTCTTTAAGTGATGTCTCTTTATAGTGATGTCTCTTTATACTGACGTCTCCTTATAATGATGCCTCTTTACAGCGATGCCTCTTTAAAGTGATGTCTCTTTAAGTGGTGTTTCTTCAAAGAGATGTCCCTTTAAACTGATGTCTCTTCATTGTGATGTCTCTTTAAAGTGATGTCTCTTTATAGTGATGTCTCTTTAAAGCGATATCTCTTTAAAGCGATGTCTCTTTTAGTGATGTCTCTTTATAGTGATGTCTCCTTATAATGATGCATCTTTACAGCGATGTCTCTTTAAAGTGATGTCTGTTTAAAGTGATGCCTCTTTATAGCGATGTCTCTTTAAAGTGATGTCTGTTTAAAGTGATGTCTCTTTATAGTGATGCCTCTTTAAATAAATGTCTATTTATAATGATGTCTCTTTAAAGTGATGCCTCTTTATAGTGATGCCTCTTTAAATAAATGTCTCTTTATAATGATGTCTCTTTAAAGTGATGTCTCTTTATAGTGATGCCTCTTTAAAAGTGATGTGTCTTTATAGTGATGTCTCTTTAAAGTGATGTCCCTTCACAGTGATAACTCTTAAATCTTATGTCTCTTTAAAGTGATGCCTCTTTATAGCGATGTCTCTTTAAAAGTGATGTGTCTTTATAGTGATGCCTCTTTATAGCGATGTCTCTTTAAATTGCTGTGTCTTCATAGTGATGTCTCTTTAATGTGATATCTCTTTAAAGCAATATCTCTTTTAGTGATGTGTCTTTATAATGATGCGTCTTTACAGCGATGTCTCTTTAAAGTGATGTCTGTTTAAGTAATGTCTCTTTATTGTGATGTCTCTTTACAGTGATGTCTCTTTATAGTGATGTCTCCTTAAGTGATGTCTCTTTATAGTGATGTCTCTTTGTAGTGATGTCTATTTGAAGTGATGACTTTTTATAGTGATGCCTCTTTAAAGTGATGTCTCTTTACAGTTATGTCTCTTTATAGTGATGTCTATTTGAAGTGATGTCTCTTTATAGTAATGTCTCTTTAAAGTGATGTCTCTTTAGAGTGATGTCTCTTTATAGTGATGTCTCTTTACAGTGATGCCTCTTTATAGCGATGTCTATTTGTAGCGATGTCTCTTTATAGTGATGCCTCTTTATAGCGATGTCTCTTTATAGTGATGTCTCTTTAAAGTGATGCCTCTTTATAGCGATGTCTCTTTATAGTGTTGTCTATTTAAAGTGATGTCTCTTTATAGTGATGCCTCTTTAAATTGATGTCTCTTTATAATGATGTCTCTTTAAAGTGATGTCTCTTTATAGTGATGCCTCTTTACAGTGATGCCTCTTTGTAGCGATGTCTATTTAAAGTGATGTCTCTTTAAACAGAATGTCTCTTTATAGTGATGCATCTTTATAGCGATGTCTCTTTAAATTGCTGTGTCTTCATAGTGATGTCTCTTTAAAGTGATGTCTCTTTACAGTGATGTCTCTTAAATCTTATGTCTCTTTAAAGTGATGGCTCTTTATAGCGATGTGTCTTTATAGCGATGTCTCTTTAAAAGTGATGTCTCTTTATTTGCGAAGTCTCTTTAAAGTGATGTGTCTTTAGAAGTGATGTCTCTTTAAGTGATATCTCTTTATATTGATGTCTCTTTAAAGCGATGTCTCTTTAAAGTGATGTCTTTTTAAGTGATGTCTCTTTAAAGTGATGTCTCTTTAAGGTGATGTGTCTTTAAGTGATGTCTCTTTATTGTGATGTGTCTTTACAGTGATGTCTCTTTATAGTGATGTCACTTTTATAGTGATGTCTCTTTTATAGTGATGTCTCTTTGTAGTGATGACTTTTTATAGTGATGCTTCTTTAAAGTGATGTCTCTTTACAGTGATGTCTCTTTATAGTGATGTCTATTTGAAGTGATGTCTCTTTATAGTGATGTCTCTTTAAAGTGATGTCTCTTTACAGTGATGTCTCTTTAGAGTGATGTCTCTTTATAGTGATGTCTCTTTACAGTGATGCCTCTTCATAGCGATGTCTATTTATAGCGATGTCTCTTTATTGTGATGCCTCTTCATAGCGATGTCTCTTTATTGTGATGTCTGTTTAAAGTGATGCCTCTTTATAGCGATGTCTCTTTAAAGTGATGTCTGTTTAAGTGATGTCTATTTAAAGTGATGTCTCTTTATAGTGATGTCTCTTTAAGTGATGTCTCTTTATAGTGATGTCTCTTTATGCTGACGTCTCCTTATAATGATGCCTCTTTACAGCGATGCCTCTTTAAAGTGATGTCTCTTTAAGTGGTGTTTCTTCAAAGAGATGTCCCTTTAAACTGATGTCTCTTCATTGTGATGTCTCTTTAAAGTGATGTCTCTTTATAGTGATGTCTCTTTAAAGCGATATCTCTTTAAAGCGATGTCTCTTTTAGTGATGTCTCTTTATAGTGATGTCTCCTTATAATGATGCATCTTTACAGCGATGTCTCTTTAAAGTGATGTCTGTTTAAAGTGATGCCTCTTTATAGCGATGTCTCTTTAAAGTGATGTCTGTTTAAAGTGATGTCTCTTTATAGTGATGCCTCTTTAAATAAATGTCTATTTATAATGATGTCTCTTTAAAGTGATGCCTCTTTATAGTGATGCCTCTTTAAATAAATGTCTCTTTATAATGATGTCTCTTTAAAGTGATGTCTCTTTATAGTGATGCCTCTTTAAAAGTGATGTGTCTTTATAGTGATGTCTCTTTAAAGTGATGTCCCTTCACAGTGATAACTCTTAAATCTTATGTCTCTTTAAAGTGATGCCTCTTTATAGCGATGTCTCTTTAAAAGTGATGTGTCTTTATAGTGATGCCTCTTTATAGCGATGTCTCTTTAAATTGCTGTGTCTTTACAGTGATGTCTCTTTAGAGTGATGTCTCTTTATAGTGATGTCTCTTTACAGTGATGCCTCTTCATAGCGATGTCTATTTATAGCGATGTCTCTTTATAGTGATGCCTCTTCATAGCGATGTCTCTTTATTGTGATGTCTGTTTAAAGTGATGCCTCTTTATAGCGATGTCTCTTTAAAGTGATGTCTGTTTAAGTGATGTCTATTTAAAGTGATGTCTCTTTATAGTGATGTCTCTTTAAGTGATGTCTCTTTATAGTGATGTCTCTTTATACTGACGTCTCCTTATAATGATGCCTCTTTACAGCGATGCCTCTTTAAAGTGATGTCTCTTTAAGTGGTGTTTCTTCAAAGAGATGTCCCTTTAAACTGATGTCTCTTCATTGTGATGTCTCTTTAAAGTGATGTCTCTTTATAGTGATGTCTCTTTAAAGCGATATCTCTTTAAAGCGATGTCTCTTTTAGTGATGTCTCTTTATAGTGATGTCTCCTTATAATGATGCATCTTTACAGCGATGTCTCTTTAAAGTGATGTCTGTTTAAAGTGATGCCTCTTTATAGCGATGTCTCTTTAAAGTGATGTCTGTTTAAAGTGATGTCTCTTTATAGTGATGCCTCTTTAAATAAATGTCTATTTATAATGATGTCTCTTTAAAGTGATGCCTCTTTATAGTGATGCATCTTTATAGCGATGTCTCTTTAAATTGCTGTGTCTTCATAGTGATGTCTCTTTAAAGTGATGTCTCTTTACAGTGATGTCTCTTAAATCTTATGTCTCTTTAAAGTGATGGCTCTTTATAGCGATGTGTCTTTATAGCGATGTCTCTTTAAAAGTGATGTCTCTTTATTTGCGAAGTCTCTTTAAAGTGATGTGTCTTTAGAAGTGATGTCTCTTTAAGTGATATCTCTTTATATTGATGTCTCTTTAAAGCGATGTCTCTTTAAAGTGATGTCTTTTTAAGTGATGTCTCTTTAAAGTGATGTCTCTTTAAGGTGATGTGTCTTTAAGTGATGTCTCTTTATTGTGATGTGTCTTTACAGTGATGTCTCTTTATAGTGATGTCACTTTTATAGTGATGTCTCTTTTATAGTGATGTCTCTTTGTAGTGATGACTTTTTATAGTGATGCTTCTTTAAAGTGATGTCTCTTTACAGTGATGTCTCTTTATAGTGATGTCTATTTGAAGTGATGTCTCTTTATAGTGATGTCTCTTTAAAGTGATGTCTCTTTACAGTGATGTCTCTTTAGAGTGATGTCTCTTTATAGTGATGTCTCTTTACAGTGATGCCTCTTCATAGCGATGTCTATTTATAGCGATGTCTCTTTATTGTGATGCCTCTTCATAGCGATGTCTCTTTATTGTGATGTCTGTTTAAAGTGATGCCTCTTTATAGCGATGTCTCTTTAAAGTGATGTCTGTTTAAGTGATGTCTATTTAAAGTGATGTCTCTTTATAGTGATGTCTCTTTAAGTGATGTCTCTTTATAGTGATGTCTCTTTATGCTGACGTCTCCTTATAATGATGCCTCTTTACAGCGATGCCTCTTTAAAGTGATGTCTCTTTAAGTGGTGTTTCTTCAAAGAGATGTCCCTTTAAACTGATGTCTCTTCATTGTGATGTCTCTTTAAAGTGATGTCTCTTTATAGTGATGTCTCTTTAAAGCGATATCTCTTTAAAGCGATGTCTCTTTTAGTGATGTCTCTTTATAGTGATGTCTCCTTATAATGATGCATCTTTACAGCGATGTCTCTTTAAAGTGATGTCTGTTTAAAGTGATGCCTCTTTATAGCGATGTCTCTTTAAAGTGATGTCTGTTTAAAGTGATGTCTCTTTATAGTGATGCCTCTTTAAATAAATGTTTATTTATAATGATGTCTCTTTAAAGTGATGCCTCTTTATAGTGATGCCTCTTTAAATAAATGTCTCTTTATAATGATGTCTCTTTAAAGTGATGTCTCTTTATAGTGATGCCTCTTTAAAAGTGATGTGTCTTTATAGTGATGTCTCTTTAAAGTGATGTCCCTTCACAGTGATAACTCTTAAATCTTATGTCTCTTTAAAGTGATGCCTCTTTATAGCGATGTCTCTTTAAAAGTGATGTGTCTTTATAGTGATGCCTCTTTATAGCGATGTCTCTTTAAATTGCTGTGTCTTTACAGTGATGTCTCTTTAGAGTGATGTCTCTTTATAGTGATGTCTCTTTACAGTGATGCCTCTTCATAGCGATGTCTATTTATAGCGATGTCTCTTTATAGTGATGCCTCTTCATAGCGATGTCTCTTTATTGTGATGTCTGTTTAAAGTGATGCCTCTTTATAGCGATGTCTCTTTAAAGTGATGTCTGTTTAAGTGATGTCTATTTAAAGTGATGTCTCTTTATAGTGATGTCTCTTTAAGTGATGTCTCTTTATAGTGATGTCTCTTTATACTGACGTCTCCTTATAATGATGCCTCTTTACAGCGATGCCTTTTTAAAGTGATGTCTCTTTAAGTGGTGTTTCTTCAAAGAGATGTCCCTTTAAACTGATGTCTCTTCATTGTGATGTCTCTTTAAAGTGATGTCTCTTTATAGTGATGTCTCTTTAAAGCGATATCTCTTTAAAGCGATGTCTCTTTTAGTGATGTCTCTTTATAGTGATGTCTCCTTATAATGATGCATCTTTACAGCGATGTCTCTTTAAAGTGATGTCTGTTTAAAGTGATGCCTCTTTATAGCGATGTCTCTTTAAAGTGATGTCTGTTTAAAGTGATGTCTCTTTATAGTGATGCCTCTTTAAATAAATGTCTATTTATAATGATGTCTCTTTAAAGTGATGCCTCTTTATAGTGATGCCTCTTTAAATAAATGTCTCTTTATAATGATGTCTCTTTAAAGTGATGTCTCTTTATAGTGATGCCTCTTTAAAAGTGATGTGTCTTTATAGTGATGTCTCTTTAAAGTGATGTCCCTTCACAGTGATAACTCTTAAATCTTATGTCTCTTTAAAGTGATGCCTCTTTATAGCGATGTCTCTTTAAAAGTGATGTGTCTTTATAGTGATGCCTCTTTATAGCGATGTCTCTTTAAATTGCTGTGTCTTCATAGTGATGTCTCTTTAATGTGATATCTCTTTAAAGCAATATCTCTTTTAGTGATGTGTCTTTATAATGATGCGTCTTTACAGCGATGTCTCTTTAAAGTGATGTCTCTTTAAGTGATGTCTCTTTATTGTGATGTGTCTTTACAGTGATGTCTCTTTATAGTGATGTCTCTTTATAGTGATGTCTCTTTTATAGTGATGTCTCTTTGTAGTGATGTCTATTTGAAGTGATGACTTTTTATAGTGATGCTTCTTTAAAGTGATGTCTCTTTACAGTGATGTCTCTTTATAGTGATGTCTATTTGAAGTGATGTCTCTTTATAGTAATGTCTCTTTAAAGTGATGTCTCTTTAGAGTGATGTCTCTTTATAGTGATGTCTCTTTACAGTGATGCCTCTTTATAGCGATGTCTATTTGTAGCGATGTCTCTTTATAGTGATGCCTCTTTATAGCGATGTCTCTTTATAGTGATGTCTCTTTAAAGTGATGCCTCTTTATAGCGATGTCTCTTTATAGTGTTGTCTATTTAAAGTGATGTCTCTTTATAGTGATGCCTCTTTAAATTGATGTCTCTTTATAATGATGTCTCTTTAAAGTGATGTCTCTTTATAGTGATGCCTCTTTACAGTGATGCCTCTTTGTAGCGATGTCTATTTAAAGTGATGTCTCTTTAAACAGAATGTCTCTTTATAGTGATGCATCTTTATAGCGATGTCTCTTTAAATTGCTGTGTCTTCATAGTGATGTCTCTTTAAAGTGATGTCTCTTTACAGTGATGTCTCTTAAATCTTATGTCTCTTTAAAGTGATGGCTCTTTATAGCGATGTGTCTTTATAGCGATGTCTCTTTAAAAGTGATGTCTCTTTATTTGCGAAGTCTCTTTAAAGTGATGTGTCTTTAGAAGTGATGTCTCTTTAAGTGATATCTCTTTATATTGATGTCTCTTTAAAGCGATGTCTCTTTAAAGTGATGTCTTTTTAAGTGATGTCTCTTTAAAGTGATGTCTCTTTAAGGTGATGTGTCTTTAAGTGATGTCTCTTTATTGTGATGTGTCTTTACAGTGATGTCTCTTTATAGTGATGTCACTTTTATAGTGATGTCTCTTTATAGTGATGCCTCTTTATAGCGATGTCTCTTTATAGTGATGTCTCTTTAAAGTGATGCCTCTTTATAGCGATGTCTCTTTATAGTGTTGTCTATTTAAAGTGATGTCTCTTTATAGTGATGCCTCTTTAAATTGATGTCTCTTTATAATGATGTCTCTTTAAAGTGATGTCTCTTTATAGTGATGCCTCTTTACAGTGATGCCTCTTTGTAGCGATGTCTATTTAAAGTGATGTCTCTTTAAACAGAATGTCTCTTTATAGTGATGCATCTTTATAGCGATGTCTCTTTAAATTGCTGTGTCTTCATAGTGATGTCTCTTTAAAGTGATGTCTCTTTACAGTGATGTCTCTTAAATCTTATGTCTCTTTAAAGTGATGGCTCTTTATAGCGATGTGTCTTTATAGCGATGTCTCTTTAAAAGTGATGTCTCTTTATTTGCGAAGTCTCTTTAAAGTGATGTGTCTTTAGAAGTGATGTCTCTTTAAGTGATATCTCTTTATATTGATGTCTCTTTAAAGCGATGTCTCTTTAAAGTGATGTCTTTTTAAGTGATGTCTCTTTAAAGTGATGTCTCTTTAAGGTGATGTGTCTTTAAGTGATGTCTCTTTATTGTGATGTGTCTTTACAGTGATGTCTCTTTATAGTGATGTCACTTTTATAGTGATGTCTCTTTTATAGTGATGTCTCTTTGTAGTGATGACTTTTTATAGTGATGCTTCTTTAAAGTGATGTCTCTTTACAGTGATGTCTCTTTATAGTGATGTCTATTTGAAGTGATGTCTCTTTATAGTGATGTCTCTTTAAAGTGATGTCTCTTTACAGTGATGTCTCTTTAGAGTGATGTCTCTTTATAGTGATGTCTCTTTACAGTGATGCCTCTTCATAGCGATGTCTCTTTATTGTGATGTCTGTTTAAAGTGATGCCTCTTTATAGCGATGTCTCTTTAAAGTGATGTCTGTTTAAGTGATGTCTATTTAAAGTGATGTCTCTTTATAGTGATGTCTCTTTAAGTGATGTCTCTTTATAGTGATGTCTCTTTATACTGACGTCTCCTTATAATGATGCCTCTTTACAGCGATGCCTCTTTAAAGTGATGTCTCTTTAAGTGGTGTTTCTTCAAAGAGATGTCCCTTTAAACTGATGTCTCTTCATTGTGATGTCTCTTTAAAGTGATGTCTCTTTATAGTGATGTCTCTTTAAAGCGATATCTCTTTAAAGCGATGTCTCTTTTAGTGATGTCTCTTTATAGTGATGTCTCCTTATAATGATGCATCTTTACAGCGATGTCTCTTTAAAGTGATGTCTGTTTAAAGTGATGCCTCTTTATAGCGATGTCTCTTTAAAGTGATGTCTGTTTAAAGTGATGTCTCTTTATAGTGATGCCTCTTTAAATAAATGTCTATTTATAATGATGTCTCTTTAAAGTGATGCCTCTTTATAGTGATGCCTCTTTAAATAAATGTCTCTTTATAATGATGTCTCTTTAAAGTGATGTCTCTTTATAGTGATGCCTCTTTAAAAGTGATGTGTCTTTATAGTGATGTCTCTTTAAAGTGATGTCCCTTCACAGTGATAACTCTTAAATCTTATGTCTCTTTAAAGTGATGCCTCTTTATAGCGATGTCTCTTTAAAAGTGATGTGTCTTTATAGTGATGCCTCTTTATAGCGATGTCTCTTTAAATTGCTGTGTCTTCATAGTGATGTCTCTTTAAAGTGATGTCTCTTCACAGTGATATCTCTTAAATCTTATGTCTCTTTAAAGTGATGCCTCTTTATAGCGATGTCTCTTTAAAAGTGATGTGTCTTTATAGTGATGTCTTTTTATAGTGATGTATTTTTATAGTGATGTCTCCTTATAGCGATGTCTCTTAAAAGTGATGTTTCTTTATTTGCGAAGTCTCTTTAAAGTGATGTGTCTTTAGAAGTGATGTCTCTTTAAGTGATGTCTCTTTATAGTGATGTCACTTTAAGTGATGTCTCCTTATAATGATGTCTCTTTACAGCGATGTCTCTTTAAAGTGATGTCTGTTTAAGTGATGTCTCTTTAAAGTGATGTCTCTTTAAGTGATGTCTCTTTATTGTGATGTCTCTTTACAGTGATATCTCTTTAAAGCGATGTCTCTTTTAGTGATGTCTCTCTATAGTGATGTCTCCATATAATGATGCCTCTTTAAAGTGATGCCTGTTTAAGTTGTGTCTCTTTATTGTGATGTCTCTTTACAGTGATATCTCTTTAAAGCGATGTCTCTTTTAGTGATGTCTCTCTATAGTGATGTCTCCATATAGTGATGCCTCTTTAAAAGTGATGTGTCTTTATAGTGATGTCTCTTTAAAGTGATGTCTCTTCACAGTGATATCTCTTAAATCTTATGTCTCTTTAAAGTGATGCCTCTTTATAGCGATGTCTCTTTAAAAGTGATGTCTCCTTAAGTGACGTCTCTTTATTGTGAATTCTCTTTAAAGTTATGTCTCTTTAAGTGATGTGTGTTCATAGTGATGTCTCTTTAAGTGATGTCTCTTTATTGTGAAGTCTCTTTGAAGTGATGTCTCTTTATAGTGATGTGTCTTTATAGTGATGTCTCCTTACAATTATGCCTCTTTACAGCGATGCGTCCTTAAAGTGATGTCTCTTTAAATTGATGTCTCTTTAAGTGATCTCTTTATTTGCGAAGTCTCTTTAAAAGTGATGTGTCTTTATAGTGATGTCTTTTTATAGTGATGTATTTTTGTAGTGATGTCTCCTTATAGCGATGTCTCTTAAAAGTGATGTGTCTTTATTTGCGAAGTCTCTTTAAAGTGATGTGTCTTTAGAAGTGATGTCTCTTTAAGTGATGTCTCTTTATAGTGATGTCTCTTTAAGTGATGTCTCCTTATAATGTCTCTTTAAAGCGATATCTCTTTAAAGCGATGTCTCTTTTAGTGATCTCTCTTTATAGTGATGTCTCCTTATAATCATGCCTCTTTACAGCGATGCCTCTTTAAAGTGATGTCTTTTTAAGTGATGTCTCTTTAAAGCGATGTCTCTTTAAAGTGATGTCTCTTTAAGTGATGTCTCCTCATTGTGAAGTCTCTTTAAAGCGATGCCTCTTTATAGTGATATCTCTTTATAGTGATGTCTCCTTACAATGATGCCTCTTTACAGCGATGCCTCTTTAAAGTGATGTCTCTTTAAATTGATGTCTCTTTATTTTAGAAGTCTATTTATAGTGATAGCTCTTTAAAGCGATGTGTCTTTATAGTGATGTCTCTTTATAGTGATGTCTCCTTATAATGATACATCTTTACAGCGATGCCTCTTCAAAGTGATGTCTCATTAAGTGATGTCTCTTTAAAGTGATGTCTCTTTAAAGTGATTTCTCCTTAAGTGACGTCTCTTTATTGTGAATTCTCTTTAAAGTGATGTCTCTTTAAAGTGATGTCTATTTATAGTGATGTCTCTTTAAGTGACGTTTCTTTATTGTGAATTCTCTTTGAAGTTTTGTCTCTTTAAGTGATGTGTGTTCATAGTGATGTCTCTTTAAGTGATGTCTCTTTATAGTGATGTCTCTTTATAGTGATGTCTCCTTACAATGATGCCTCTTTACAGCGATGCGTGTTTAAAGTGATGTCTCTTTAAATTGATGTCTCTTTAAGTGATCTCTTTATTTGCGAAGTCTCTTTAAAGTGATGTGTCTTTAGAAGGGATGTCTCTTTAAGTGATGTCTCTTTATAGTGATGTCTCTTTAAGTGATGTCTCCTTATAATGTCTCTTTAATGTGATATCTCTTTAAAGCAATATCTCTTTTAGTGATGTGTCTTTATAATGATGCGTCTTTACAGCGATGTCTCTTTAAAGTGATGTCTGTTTAAGTGATGTCTCTTTATTGTGATGTCTCTTTACAGTGATGTCTCTTTATAGTGATGTCTCTTTAAGTGATGTCTCTTTATAGTGATGTCTCTTTGTAGTGATGTCTATTTGAAGTGATGACTTTTTATAGTGATGCCTCTTTAAAGTGATGTCTCTTTACAGTGATGTCTCTTTATAGTGATGTCTATTTGAAGTGATGTCTCTTTATAGTGATGTCTCTTTAAAGTGATGTCTCTTTAGAGTGATGTCTCTTTATAGTGATGTCTCTTTACAGTGATGCCTCTTTATAGCGATGTCTATTTATAGCGATGTCTCTTTATAGTGATGCCTCTTTATAGCGATGTCTCTTTATAGTGATGTCTCTTTAAAGTGATGCCTCTTTATAGCGATGTCTCTTTATAGTGTTGTCTATTTAAAGTGATGTCTCTTTATAGTGATGCCTCTTTAAATTGATGTCTCTTTATAATGATGTCTCTTTAAAGTGATGTCTCTTTATAGTGATGCATCTTTACAGTGATGCCTCTTTGTAGCGATGTCTATTTAAAGTGATGTCTCTTTAAACAGAATGTCTCTTTATAGTGATGCATCTTTATAGCGATGTCTCTTTAAATTGCTGTGTCTTCATAGTGATGTCTCTTTAAAGTGATGTCTCTTTACAGTGATGTCTCTTAAATCTTATGTCTCTTTAAAGTGATGGCTCTTTATAGCGATGTGTCTTTATAGCGATGTCTCTTTAAAAGTGATGTCTCTTTATTTGCGAAGTCTCTTTAAAGTGATGTGTCTTTAGAAGTGATGTCTCTTTAAGTGATATCTCTTTATATTGATGTCTCTTTAAAGCGATGTCTCTTTAAAGTGATGTATTTTTAAGTGATGTCTCTTTAAAGTGATGTCTCTTTAAGGTGATGTGTCTTTAAGTGATGTCTCTTTATTGTGATGTGTCTTTACAGTGATGTCTCTTTATAGTGATGTCACTTTTATAGTGATGTCTCTTTTATAGTGATGTCTCTTTGTAGTGATGACTTTTTATAGTGATGCTTCTTTAAAGTGATGTCTCTTTACAGTGATGTCTCTTTATAGTGATGTCTATTTGAAGTGATGTCTCTTTATAGTGATGTCTCTTTAAAGTGATGTCTCTTTACAGTGATGTCTCTTTAGAGTGATGTCTCTTTATAGTGATGTCTCTTTACAGTGATGCCTCTTCATAGCGATGTCTATTTATAGCGATGTCTCTTTATAGTGATGCCTCTTCATAGCGATGTCTCTTTATTGTGATGTCTGTTTAAAGTGATGCCTCTTTATAGCGATGTCTCTTTAAAGTGATGTCTGTTTAAGTGATGTCTATTTAAAGTGATGTCTCTTTATAGTGATGTCTCTTTAAGTGATGTCTCTTTATAGTGATGTCTCTTTATACTGACGTCTCCTTATAATGATGCCTCTTTACAGCGATGCCTCTTTAAAGTGATGTCTCTTTAAGTGGTGTTTCTTCAAAGAGATGTCCCTTTAAACTGATGTCTCTTCATTGTGATGTCTCTTTAAAGTGATGTCTCTTTAAGTGGCGTCTCTTTATTGTGAATTCTCTTTAAAGTGATGTCTCTTTAAGTGGCATCTTTTTATTGTGATGTCTCTTTAAAGTGATGTCTCTTTAAGTGATGTGTGTTTATAGTGATGTCTCTATATAGTGATGTCTTTTTATAGTGATGTCTCTTTATAGTGATGTCTCTTTAAAGCGATGCCTCTTTATAGTCATGCCCCTACATAGTGATGTCTCTTTAAAGCGATGCCTCTTTATAGTGATGTCTCTTTATAGTGATGTCTCCTTATAATGATGCTTCTTTACAGCGATGCCTCTTTAAAGTGTTGTCTCTTTAAGTGATGTCTCCTTGAAGTGATGTCTCTTTATAGTGATGTCTCTTTACAGTGATGTCTCCTTATAATGTTGCCTCTTTACAGCGATGCCTCTTTAAAGTGATGTCTCTTTAAAGTGATGTCTCGTTATAGTGATGTCTCTTTATAGTGATGTCTCCTTACAATGATGCCTCTTTACAGCGATGCGTGTTTAAAGTGATGTCTCTTTAAATTGATGTCTCTTTAAGTGATCTCTTTATTTGCGAAGTCTCTTTAAAGTGATGTGTCTTTAGAAGGGATGTCTCTTTAAGTGATGTCTCTTTATAGTGATGTCTCTTTAAGTGATGTCTCCTTATAATGTCTCTTTAAAGTGATATCTCTTTAAAGCAATGTCTCTTTTAGTGATGTCTCTTTATAATGATGCGTCTTTACAGTGATGTCTCTTTAAAGTGATGTCTGTTTAAGTGATGTCTCTTTATTGTGATGTCTCTTTAAATTGATGTCTCTTTAAGTGATGTCTCTTTATTTGAGAAGTGTCTTTATAGTGATATCTCTTTAAAGCGATGTCTCTTTATAGTGATGCCTATTTATAGCGATGTCTCTTTATAGTGATGTCTCTTTAAAGTGATGCCTCTTTATAGCGATGTCTCTTTATAGTGTTGTCTATTTAAAGTGATGTCTCTTTATAGTGATGCCTCTTTAAATTGATGTCTCTTTATAATGATGTCTCTTTAAAGTCTACTACTACTACTTTCGGCTGCTCCCATTAGGGGTCGCCACAGCGGATCATCCGTTTCCATTTCTTCCTGTCTTCTGCGTCTTCCTCTGTCACACCAGCCACCTGCATGTCTTCCCTCACCACATCCATAAACCTCCTCTTTGGCCTTCCTCTTCTCCTCTTCCCTGGCAGCTCCATATTCAGCATCCTTCTCCCAATATACTCGGCATCTCTCCTCCACACATGTCCAAGCCATCTCAATCTTGCCTCTCTTGCTTTGTCCCCAAACCGTCCAACCTGAGCGGTCCCTCTAATATAATCGCTCCTAATCCTGTCCTTCTTCGTTACTCCCAGTGAAAATCTTAGCATCTTCAACTCTGCCACCTCCAGCTCCGCCTCCTGTCTTTTCGTCAGTGCCACTGTCTCCAAACCATATAACATAGCTGGTCTCACAACCATCTTGTAAACTTTCCCTTTAACTCTTGCTGATACCCTTCTGTCGCAAATCACTCCTGACACACTTCTCCACCCACTCCAACCTGCCTGCACTCTCTTTTTCACCTCTCTACTGCACTCCCCGTTACTTTGGACAGTTGACCCCAAGTATTTAAACTCAAATGCCTTTGTCACCTCCACTCCTTGCATCCTGACCATTCCACTGTCCTCTCTCTCATTCACGCATAGGTATTCCGTCTTGCTCCTACTGACTTTCATTCCTCTTCTCTCCAGTGCATACCTCCACCTCTCCAGGCTCTCCTCAACCTGCACCCTACTCTCGCTACAGATCACAATGTCATCCGCGAACATCATCGTCCATGGAGACTCCTGCCTGATCTTGTCCGTCAACCTGTCCATCACCATTGCAAACAAGAAAGGGCTAAGAGCCGATCCTTGATGTAATCCCACCTCCACCTTGAACCCATCTGTCATTCCAACCGCACACCTCACCATTGTCACACTTCCCTCATACGTATCCTGCACCACTCCTACATACTTCTCTGCAACTCCTGACTCTCGGCACTCTGTCATAAGCTTTCTCTAAATCTACAAAGACACAATGCAACTCTTTCTGGCCTTCTCTATACTTCTCAATCAACATTCTCAAAGCAAACATCGCATCTGTGGTGCTCTTTCGTGGCATGAAACCATACTGCTGCTCGCTGATCGTCACCTCTCCTCTTAACCTAGCTTCTATTACTCTTTCCCAAATCTTCATGCTGTGGCTGATCAACTTTATACCTCTGTAGTTGTTACAGTTCTGCACATCGCCCTTGTTCTTGAAAATCGGTACCAGTATGCTTCTTCTCCACTCCTCAGGCATCCTCTCACTTTCCAGGATTGTGTTAAACAATCTAGTTAAAAACTCTACTGCCATCTCTCCTAAACATCTCCATGCCTCCACAGGTATGTCATCAGGACCAACTGCCTTTCCATTCTTCATCCTCTTCATAGCTGCCCTCACTTCCTCCTTGCTAATCCGCTGAACTTCCTGATTCACTATCCCTACATCATCCAACCTTCTCTCTCTCTCATTTTCTTCATTCATCAGCCCCTCAAAGTATTCCTTCCACCTTCTTAGCACACTCTCCTCGCTTGTCAGCACATTTCCATCTCTATCCTTGATCGCCCTAACTTGCTGCACATCCTTTGCAGCTTGGTCCCTCTGTCTAGCTAATCGGTACAAGTCCTTTTCTCCTTCCTTAGTGTCTAATCTGTCATACAACTCACCATACGCCTTTTCCTTTGCCTTTGCCACCTCTCTCTTTGCTTTACGCTGCATCTCCTTGTACTCCTGTCTACTTTCTTCATCTCTCTGACTATCCCACTTCTTCTTTGCCAACCTTTTCCTCTGCCGTGGTTTTCCAGCCATCTGGCAACTCTTCACTACCAGCCAGTGCCTGTCTTAACTCCTGCCTAAACTCCACACAACAGTCTTCCTTCTTCAACTTCCACCATTTGATCTGCGGCTGTGTCTTCACTCGCTTCCTCTTCTTGGTCTCCAAAGTCATCCTACAGACCACCATCCGATGCTGCCTAGCTACGCTCTCCCCTGTCACCACCTTGCAGTCTCCAATCCCTTTTAGATGGTGCCTTCTACATAAGATATAGTCCACCTGTGTGCACTTTCCTCCATTCTTGTACGTCACCCTGTGTTCCTCCCTCTTCTTGAAATATGTATTCACCACAGCCATTTCCATCCTTTTCGCAAAATCGACCACCATCTGTCCTTCCACATTTCTCTTCTTGACTCCATACCTTCCCATCACCTCCTCATCACCTCTGTTCCCTTCACCAACATGTCCATTGAAGTCCACTCCAATCACCACTCTCTCCTGCTTGGGTACCCTCTCCACCATGTCGTCCAACTCATTCCAGAATTCTTCTTTTTCATCCATCTCACACCCAACTTGCGGGGCATATGCGCTGATAACATTCAGCAATAAACCTTCAATTTCCAGCTTCATACTCATCACTCTGTCTGACACTCTCTTCACCTCCAGCACGCTCTTGACATACTCTTCCTTCAGAATTACCCCTACCCCATTTCTCCTCCCATTCGCACCATGGTAGAAGAGTTTGAACCCACCTCCGATACTCCTGGCCTTACTCCCCTTCCACCTGGTCTCTTGCACACACAGTATGCCTACCTTTCTTCTTTCCATCATGTCAGCCAGCTCTCTCCCTTTACCAGTCATAGTGCCAACATTCAAAGTTCCAACTCTCACCTCCACATGCCTACCCTTCCTTCTCTCTAGCTGCCTCTGGACATGCTTTCCCCCTCTCCTTCTCCTTCGCCCAACAGTAGCATAGTTTCCACCGACACCCTGCTGGTTAACAGTACCGGTGGCGGTCGTTGGTAACCCGGGCCTCGACCGATCCGGTATGTAAGTCTTATTTATGATCCGCATATTTGATTTGGCAAAGATTTTACGCCGGATGCCCTTCCTGACGCAACCCTCCCCATTTGTCCGGGCTTGGGACCGGCACTAAGGATGCACTGGCTTGTGCATCCTCAGTGGCTGGGTTAATGATGTCTCTTTAAAGTGATGTCTCTTTATAGTGATGCCTCTTTACAGTGATGCCTCTTTGTAGCGATGTCTCTTTAAAGTGATGTTTCTTTAAACAGAATGTCTCTTTATAGTGATGCATCTTTATAGCGATGTCTCTTTAAATTGCTGTGTCTTCATAGTGATGTCTCTTTAAAGTGATGTCTCTTTACAGTGATGTCTCTTAAATCTTATGTCTCTTTAAAGTGATGGCTCTTTATAGCGATGTCTCTTTATTGTGATGTCTGTTTAAAGTGATGCCTCTTTATAGCGATGTCTCTTTAAAGTGATGTCTGTTTAAGTGATGTCTATTTAAAGTGATGTCTCTTTATAGTGATGCCTCTTTAAATAAATGTCTCTTTATAATGATGTCTCTTTAAAGTGATGTCTCTTTATAGTGATGCCTCTTTAAATAAATGTCTCTTTATAATGATGTCTCTTTAAAGTGATGTCTCTTTAAAAGTGATGTCTCTTTATTTGCGAAGTCTCTTTAAAGTGATGTGTCTTTAGAAGTGATGTCTCTTTAAGTGATATCTCTTTATATTGATGTCTCTTTAAAGCGATGTCTCTTTAAAGTGATGTCTTTTTAAGTGATGTCTCTTTAAAGTGATGTCTCTTTAAGGTGATGTGTCTTTAAGTGATGTCTCTTTATTGTGATGTGTCTTTACAGTGATGTCTCTTTATAGTGATGTCTCTTTTATAGTGATGTCTCTTTTATAGTGATGTCTCTTTGTAGTGATGACTTTTTATAGTGATGCTTCTTTAAAGTGATGTCTCTTTACAGTGATGTCTCTTTATAGTGATGTCTATTTGAAGTGATGTCTCTTTATAGTGATGTCTCTTTAAAGTGATGTCTCTTTACAGTGATGTCTCTTTAGAGTGATGTCTCTTTATAGTGATGTCTCTTTAAAGTGATGCCTCTTTATAGCGATGTCTCTTTAAAGTGATGTCTGTTTAAGTGATGTCTATTTAAAGTGATGTCTCTTTATAGTGATGCCTCTTTAAATAAATGTCTCTTTATAATGATGTCTCTTTAAAGTGATGTCTCTTTATAGTGATGCCTCTTTACAGTGATGCCTCTTTACAGCGATGCCTCTTCAAAGTGATGTCTCTTTAAATTGATGTCTGTTTAAGTGATGTCTCTTTATTGTGAAGTCTCTTTAAAGCGATGCCTCTTTATAGTGATATCTCTTTAAAGCGATGTCCCTTTATAGTGATGTCTCTTTATATTGATGTCTTTTTAAGTGACGTCTCTTTATTGTGAATTCTCTTTAAAGTGAAGTCTCTTTAAGTTATGTGTGTTTATAGTGATGTCTCTTTAAGTGATGTCTCTTTATTGTGAAGTCTCTTTGAAGTGATGTCTCTTTATAGTGATGTCTCTTTATAGTGATGTCTCCTTACAATGATGCCTCTTTACAGGGATGCCTCTTTAAAGTGATGTCTCTTTACAGCGATGCCTCTTCAAAGTGATGTCTCTTTAAGTGATGTCTCTTTAAAGTGATGTCTCCTTAAGTGACATCTCTTTAAAGTGATGTCTCTTTATAGTGATGTCTCTTAAAGTGACGTCTCTTTATTGTGAATTCTCTTTAAAGTGATGTCTCTTTAAGTGATGTGTGTTTATAGTTATGTCTCTTTAAGTGATGTCTCTTTATTGTGAAGTCTCTTTGAAGTGATGTCTCTTTATAGTGATATCTCTTTATAGTAATGTCTCCTTACAATGATGCCTCTTTACAGCGATGCCTCTTTAAAGTGATGTCTCCTTAAATTGATGTCTCTTTAAGTGATATCTCTTTATTTGAGAAGTCTCTTTATAGTGATATCTCTTTAAAGCGATGTCTCTTTATAGTGATGTCTCTTTAAAGTGATGTCTCTTTACAGTGATGTCCCTTTAGAGTGATGTCTCTTTATAGTGATGTCTCTTTACAGAGATGCCTCTTCATAGCGATGTCTATTTATAGTGATATCTGTTTAAAGTGATGCCTCTTTATAGCGATGTCTCTTTAAAGTGATGTCTGTTTAAAGTGATGTCTCTTTATAGTGATGCCTCTTTAAATAAATGTCTATTTATAATGATGTCTCTTTAAAGTGATGCCTCTTTATAGTGATGCCTCTTTAAATAAATGTCTCTTTATAATGATGTCTCTTTAAAGTGATGTCTCTTTATAGTGATGCCTCTTTAAAAGTGGTGTGTCTTTATAGTGATGTCTCTTTAAAGTGATGTCTCTTCACAGTGATATCTCTTAAATCGTATGTATCTTTAAAGTGATGCCTCTTTATAGCGATGTCTCTTTAAAAGTGATGTGTCTTTATAGTGATGCCTCTTTATAGCGATGTCTCTTTAAATTGCTGTGTCTTCATAGTGATGTCTCTTTAAAGTGATGTCTCTTTACAGTGATGTCTCTTTAAAGTGATGTCTCTTTACAGTGATGTCCCTTTAGAGTGATGTCTCTTTATAGTGATGTCTCTTTACAGAGATGCCTCTTCATTGCGATGTCTATTTATAGTGATATCTGTTTAAAGTTATGCCTCTTTATAGCGATGTCTCTTTAAAGTGATGTCTGTTTAAAGTGATGTCTCTTTATAGTGATGCCTCTTTAAATAAATGTCTATTTATAATGATGTCTCTTTAAAGTGATGCCTCTTTATAGTGATGCCTCTTTAAATAAATGTCTCTTTAGAGTGATGTCTCTTTATAGTGATGTCTCTTTAAAGTGATGCCTCTTTATAGCGATGTCTCTTTAAAGTGATGTCTGTTTAAGTGATGTCTATTTAAAGTGATGTCTCTTTATAGTGATGCCTCTTTAAATAAATGTCTCTTTATAATGATGTCTCTTTAAAGTGATGTCTCTTTATAGTGATGCCTCTTTACAGTGATGCCTCTTTACAGCGATGCCTCTTCAAAGTGATGTCTCTTTAAATTGATGTCTGTTTAAGTGATGTCTCTTTATTGTGAAGTCTCTTTAAAGCGATGCCTCTTTATAGTGATATCTCTTTAAAGCGATGTCCCTTTATAGTGATGTCTCTTTATATTGATGTCTTTTTAAGTGACGTCTCTTTATTGTGAATTCTCTTTAAAGTGAAGTCTCTTTAAGTTATGTGTGTTTATAGTGATGTCTCTTTAAGTGATGTCTCTTTATTGTGAAGTCTCTTTGAAGTGATGTCTCCTTAAATTGATGTCTCTTTAAGTGATATCTCTTTATTTGAGAAGTCTCTTTATAGTGATATCTCTTTAAAGCGATGTCTCTTTATAGTGATGTCTCTTTAAAGTGATGTCTCTTTACAGTGATGTCCCTTTAGAGTGATGTCTCTTTATAGTGATGTCTCTTTACAGAGATGCCTCTTCATAGCGATGTCTATTTATAGTGATATCTGTTTAAAGTGATGCCTCTTTATAGCGATGTCTCTTTAAAGTGATGTCTGTTTAAAGTGATGTCTCTTTATAGTGATGCCTCTTTAAATAAATGTCTATTTATAATGATGTCTCTTTAAAGTGATGCCTCTTTATAGTGATGCCTCTTTAAATAAATGTCTCTTTATAATGATGTCTCTTTAAAGTGATGTCTCTTTATAGTGATGCCTCTTTAAAAGTGGTGTGTCTTTATAGTGATGTCTCTTTAAAGTGATGTCTCTTCACAGTGATATCTCTTAAATCTTATGTATCTTTAAAGTGATGCCTCTTTATAGCGATGTCTCTTTAAAAGTGATGTGTCTTTATAGTGATGCCTCTTTATAGCGATGTCTCTTTAAATTGCTGTGTCTTCATAGTGATGTCTCTTTAAAGTGATGTCTCTTTACAGTGATGTCTCTTTAAAGTGATGTCTCTTTACAGTGATGTCCCTTTAGAGTGATGTCTCTTTATAGTGATGTCTCTTTACAGAGATGCCTCTTCATAGCGATGTCTATTTATAGTGATATCTGTTTAAAGTGATGCCTCTTTATAGCGATGTCTCTTTAAAGTGATGTCTGTTTAAAGTGATGTCTCTTTATAGTGATGCCTCTTTAAATAAATGTCTATTTATAATGATGTCTCTTTAAAGTGATGCCTCTTTATAGTGATGCCTCTTTAAATAAATGTCTCTTTAGAGTGATGTCTCTTTATAGTGATGTCTCTTTAAAGTGATGCCTCTTTATAGCGATGTCTCTTTAAAGTGATGTCTGTTTAAGTGATGTCTATTTAAAGTGATGTCTCTTTATAGTGATGCCTCTTTAAATAAATGTCTCTTTATAATGATGTCTCTTTAAAGTGATGTCTCTTTATAGTGATGCCTCTTTACAGTGATGCCTCTTTACAGCGATGCCTCTTCAAAGTGATGTCTCTTTAAATTGATGTCTGTTTAAGTGATGTCTCTTTATTGTGAAGTCTCTTTAAAGCGATGCCTCTTTATAGTGATATCTCTTTAAAGCGATGTCCCTTTATAGTGATGTCTCTTTATATTGATGTCTTTTTAAGTGACGTCTCTTTATTGTGAATTCTCTTTAAAGTGAAGTCTCTTTAAGTTATGTGTGTTTATAGTGATGTCTCTTTAAGTGATGTCTCTTTATTGTGAAGTCTCTTTGAAGTGATGTCTCTTTATAGTGATGTCTCTTTATAGTGATGTCTCCTTACAATGATGCCTCTTTACAGGGATGCCTCTTTAAAGTGATGTCTCTTTACAGCGATGCCTCTTCAAAGTGATGTCTCTTTAAGTGATGTCTCTTTAAAGTGATGTCTCCTTAAGTGACATCTCTTTAAAGTGATGTCTCTTTATAGTGATGTCTCTTAAAGTGACGTCTCTTTATTGTGAATTCTCTTTAAATTGATGTCTCTTTAAGTGATATCTCTTTATTTGAGAAGTCTCTTTATAGTGATATCTCTTTAAAGCGATGTCTCTTTATAGTGATGTCTCTTTAAAGTGATGTCTCTTTACAGTGATGTCCCTTTAGAGTGATGTCTCTTTATAGTGATGTCTCTTTACAGAGATGCCTCTTCATAGCGATGTCTATTTATAGTGATATCTGTTTAAAGTGATGCCTCTTTATAGCGATGTCTCTTTAAAGTGATGTCTGTTTAAAGTGATGTCTCTTTATAGTGATGCCTCTTTAAATAAATGTCTATTTATAATGATGTCTCTTTAAAGTGATGCCTCTTTATAGTGATGCCTCTTTAAATAAATGTCTCTTTATAATGATGTCTCTTTAAAGTGATGTCTCTTTATAGTGATGCCTCTTTAAAAGTGGTGTGTCTTTATAGTGATGTCTCTTTAAAGTGATGTCTCTTCACAGTGATATCTCTTAAATCTTATGTATCTTTAAAGTGATGCCTCTTTATAGCGATGTCTCTTTAAAAGTGATGTGTCTTTATAGTGATGCCTCTTTATAGCGATGTCTCTTTAAATTGCTGTGTCTTCATAGTGATGTCTCTTTAAAGTGATGTCTCTTCACAGTGATATCTCTTAAATCTTATGTCTCTTTAAAGTGATGCCTCTTTATAGCGATGTCTCTTTAAAAGTGATGTGTCTTTATAGTGATGTCTTTTTATAGTGATGTATTTTTATAGTGATGTCTCCTTATAGCGATGTCTCTTAAAAGTGATGTTTCTTTATTTGCGAAGTCTCTTTAAAGTGATGTTTCTTTAGAAGTGATGTCTCTTTAAGTGATGTCTCTTTATAGTGATGTCACTTTAAGTGATGTCTCCTTATAATGATGTCTCTTTACAGCGATGTCTCTTTAAAGTGATGTCTGTTTAAGTGATGTCTCTTTAAAGTGATGTCTCTTTAAGTGATGTCTCTTTATTGTGATGTCTCTTTACAGTGATATCTCTTTAAAGCGATGTCTCTTTTAGTGATGTCTCTCTATATCGATGTCTCCTTATAATGATGCCTCTTTACAGCGATGCCTCTTTAAAGTGATGCCTGTTTAAGATATGTCTCTTTAAAGTGATGACTGTTTAAGTGATGTCTCTTTATAGTGATGTCTCCTTATAATGATGCTTCTTTACAGCGATGCCTCTTTAAAGTGTTGTCTCTTTAAGTGATGTCTCTTTGAAGTGATGTCTCTTTAAAGCGATGTCCCTTTATAGTGATGTCTCTTTATATTGATGTCTTTTTAAGTGACGTCTCTATATTGTGAATTCTCTTTAAAGTGAAGTCTCTTTAAGTTATGTGTGTTTATAGTGATGTCTCTTTACAGGGATGCCTCTTTAAAGTGATGTCTCTTTAAATTGATGTCTCTTTAAGTGATGTCTCTTTATTTGAGAAGTCTCTTTATTGTGATATCTCTTTAAAGCGATGTCTCTTTATAGTGATGTCTCATATAGTGATGTCTCCTTATAATGATGCCTCTTTACAGCGATGCCTCTTCAAAGTGATGTCTCTTTAAGTGATGTCTCTTTAAAGTGATGTCTCCTTAACTGACATCTCTTTATTGTGAATTCTCTTTAAAGTGATGTCTCTTTAAGTGATGTGTGTTCATAGTGATGTCTCTTTAAGTGATGTCTCTTTATTGTGATGTCTCTTTATAGTGATGTCTCTTTAAGTGATGTGTGTTTATAGTTATGTCTCTTTAAGTGATGTCTCTTTATTGTGAAGTCTCTTTGAAGTGATGTCTCTTTATAGTGATGTCTCTTTATAGTAATGTCTCCTTACAATGATGCCTCTTTACAGCGATGCCTCTTTAAAGTGATGTCTCCTTAAATTGATGTCTCTTTAAGTGATATCTCTTTATTTGAGAAGTCTCTTTATAGTGATATCTCTTTATAGTGATGTCACTTTAAGTGATGTCTCCTTATAATGATGTCTCTTTACAGCGATGTCTCTTTAAAGTGATGTCTGTTTAAGTGATGTCTCTTTAAAGTGATGTCTCTTTAAGTGATGTCTCTTTATTGTGATGTCTCTTTACAGTGATATCTCTTTAAAGCGATGTCTCTTTTAGTGATGTCTCTCTATATCGATGTCTCCTTATAATGATGCCTCTTTACAGCGATGCCTCTTTAAAGTGATGCCTGTTTAAGATATGTCTCTTTAAAGTGATGACTGTTTAAGTGATGTCTCTTTATAGTGATGTCTCCTTATAATGATGCTTCTTTACAGCGATGCCTCTTTAAAGTGTTGTCTCTTTAAGTGATGTCTCTTTGAAGTGATGTCTCTTTAAAGCGATGTCCCTTTATAGTGATGTCTCTTTATATTGATGTCTTTTTAAGTGACGTCTCTATATTGTGAATTCTCTTTAAAGTGAAGTCTCTTTAAGTTATGTGTGTTTATAGTGATGTCTCTTTACAGGGATGCCTCTTTAAAGTGATGTCTCTTTAAATTGATGTCTCTTTAAGTGATGTCTCTTTATTTGAGAAGTCTCTTTATTGTGATATCTCTTTAAAGCGATGTCTCTTTATAGTGATGTCTCATATAGTGATGTCTCCTTATAATGATGCCTCTTTACAGCGATGCCTCTTCAAAGTGATGTCTCTTTAAGTGATGTCTCTTTAAAGTGATGTCTCCTTAAGTGATGTGTGTTCATAGTGATGTCTCTTTAAGTGATGTCTCTTTATTGTGATGTCTCTTTATAGTGATGTCTCTTTAAGTGATGTGTGTTTATAGTTATGTCTCTTTAAGTGATGTCTCTTTATTGTGAAGTCTCTTTGAAGTGATGTCTCTTTATAGTGATGTCTCTTTATAGTAATGTCTCCTTACAATGATGCCTCTTTACAGCGATGCCTCTTTAAAGTGATGTCTCCTTAAATTGATGTCTCTTTAAGTGATATCTCTTTATTTGAGAAGTCTCTTTATAGTGATATCTCTTTAAAGCGATGTCTCTTTATAGTGATGTCTCTTTATAGTGATGTCTCCTTACAATGATGCCTCTTTACAGCGATGCCTCTTTAAAGTGATGTCTCCTTAAATTGATGTCTCTTTATAGTGATATCTCTTTAAAGCGATGTCTCTTTATAGTGATGTCTCTTTAAAGTGATGTCTCTTTACAGTGATGTCCCTTCATAGTGATGTCTCTTTATAGTGATGTCTGTTTAAAGTGATGCCTCTTTATAGCGATGTCTCTTTAAAGTGATGTCTGTTTAAAGTGATGTCTCTTTATAGTGATGCCTCTTTAAATAAATGTCTATTTATAATGATGTCTCTTTAAAGTGATGTCTCTTTATAGTGATGCCTCTTTAAATAAATGTCTCTTTATAATGATGTCTCTTTAAAGTGATGTCTCTTTATAGTGATGCCTCTTTAAATGTGATGTGTCTTTATAGTGATGTCTCTTTAAAGTGATGTCTCTTCACAGTGATATCTCTTAAATCTTATGTCTCTTTAAAGTGATGCCTCTTTATAGCGATGTCTCTTTAAAAGTGATGTGTCTTTATACTGATGCCTCTTTATAGCGATGTCTCTTTAAATTGCTGTATCTTCATAGTGATGTCTCTTTAAAGTGATGTCTCTTCATAGTGATATCTCTTAAATCTTATGTCTCTTTAAAGTGATGCCTCTTTATAGCGATGTCTCTTTAAAAGTGATGTGTCTTTATAGTGATGTCTTTTTATAGTGATGTATTTTTATAGTGATGTCTCCTTATAGCGATGTCTCTTAAAAGTGATGTCGCTTTATTTGCGAAGTCTCTTTAAAGTGATGTGTCTTTAGAAGTGATGTCTCTTTAAGTGATGTCTCTTTATAGTGATGTCACTTTAAGTGATATCTCCTTATAATGATGTCTCTTTACAGCGATGTCTCTTTAAAGTGATGTCTGTTTAAGTGATGTCTCTTTAAAGTGATGTCTCTTTAAGTGATGTCTCTTTATTGTGATGTCTCTTTATAGTGATGTCACTTTAAGTGATATCTCCTTATAATGATGTCTCTTTACAGCGATGTCTCTTTAAAGTGATGTCTGTTTAAGTGATATCTCTTTAAAGCGATGTCTCTTTTAGTGATGTCTCTCTATAGTGATGTCTCCATATAATGATGCCTCTTTAAAGTGATGCCTGTTTAAGTTGTGTCTCTTTATTGTGACGTCTCTTTACAGTGATATCTCTTTAAAGCGATGTCTCTTTTAGTGATGTCTCTCTATAGTGATGTCTCCATATAGTGATGCCTCTTTAAAAGTGTTGTGTCTTTATTGTGATGTCTCTTTAAAGTGATGTCTCTTCACAGTGATATCTCTTAAATCTTGTGTCTCTTTAAAGTGATGCCTCTTTATAGCGATGTCTCTTTAAAAGTGATGTCTCCTTAAGTGACGTCTCTTTATTGTGAATTCTCTTTAAAGTTATGTCTCTTTAAGTGATGTGTGTTCATAGTGATGTCTCTTTAAGTGATGTCTCTTTATTGTGAAGTCTCTTTGAAGTGATGTCTCTTTATAGTGATGTGTCTTTATAGTGATGTCTCCTTACAATTATGCCACTTTACAGCGATGCGTCCTTAAAGTGATGTCTCTTTAAATTGATGTCTCTTTAAGTGATCTCTTTATTTGCGAAGTCTCTTTAAAAGTGATGTGTCTTTATAGTGATGTCTTTTTATAGTGATGTATTTTTGTAGTGATGTCTCCTTATAGCGATGTCTCTTAAAAGTGATGTCGCTTTATTTGCGGAGTCTCTTTAAAGTGATGTGTCTTTGGAAGTGATGTCTCTTTAAGTGATGTCTCTTTATAGTGATGTCACTTTAAGTGATATCTCCTTATAATGATGTCTCTTTACAGCGATGTCTCTTTAAAGTGATGTCTGTTTAAGTGATGTCTCTTTAAAGTGATGTCTCTTTAAGTGATGTCTCTTTATTGTGATGTCTCTTTACAGTGATATCTCTTTAAAGCGATGTCTCTTTTAGTGATGTCTCTCTATAGTGATGTCTCCATATAATGATGCCTCTTTAAAGTGATGCCTGTTTAAGTTGTGTCTCTTTATTGTGACGTCTCTTTACAGTGATATCTCTTTAAAGCGATGTCTCTTTTAGTGATGTCTCTCTATAGTGATGTCTCCATATAGTGATGCCTCTTTAAAAGTGTTGTGTCTTTATTGTGATGTCTCTTTAAAGTGATGTCTCTTCACAGTGATATCTCTTAAATCTTGTGTCTCTTTAAAGTGATGCCTCTTTATAGCGATGTCTCTTTAAAAGTGATGTCTCCTTAAGTGACGTCTCTTTATTGTGAATTCTCTTTAAAGTTATGTCTCTTTAAGTGATGTGTGTTCATAGTGATGTCTCTTTAAGTGATGTCTCTTTATTGTGAAGTCTCTTTGAAGTGATGTCTCTTTATAGTGATGTGTCTTTATAGTGATGTCTCCTTACAATTATGCCACTTTACAGCGATGCGTCCTTAAAGTGATGTCTCTTTAAATTGATGTCTCTTTAAGTGATCTCTTTATTTGCGAAGTCTCTTTAAAAGTGATGTGTCTTTATAGTGATGTCTTTTTATAGTGATGTATTTTTGTAGTGATGTCTCCTTATAGCGATGTCTCTTAAAAGTGATGTGTCTTTATTTGCGAAGTCTCTTTAAAGTGATGTGTCTTTAGAAGTGATGTCTCTTTAAGTGATGTCTCTTTATAGTGATGTCTCTTTAAGTGATGTCTCCTTATAATGTCTCTTTAAAGCGATATCTCTTTAAAGCGATGTCTCTTTTAGTGATCTCTCTTTATAGTGATGTCTCCTTCTAATCATGCCTCTTTACAGCGATGCCTCTTTAAAGTGATGTCTCTTTAAAGTGATGTCTCTTTAAGTGACGTCTCCTCATTGTGAAGTCTCTTTAAAGCGATGCCTCTTTATAGTGATATCTCTTTATAGTGATGTCTCCTTACAATGATGCCTCTTTACAGCGATGCCTCTTTAAAGTGATGTCTCTTTAAATTGATGTCTCTTTAAGTGATGTCTCTTTATTTGAGAAGTCTATTTATAGTGATAGCTCTTTAAAGCGATGTGTCTTTATAGTGATGTCTCTTTATAGTGATGTCTCCTTATAATGATACATCTTTACAGCGATGCCTCTTCAAAGTGATGTCTCATTAAGTGATGTCTCTTTAAAGTGATGTCTCTTTAAAGTGATTTCTCCTTAAGTGACGTCTCTTTATTGTGAATTCTCTTTAAAGTGATGTCTCTTTAAAGTGATGTCTATTTATAGTGATGTCTCTTTAAGTGACGTTTCTTTATTGTGAATTCTCTTTGAAGTTTTGTCTCTTTAAGTGATGTGTGTTCATAGTGATGTCTCTTTAAGTGATGTCTCTTTATAGTGATGTCTCTTTATACTGATGTCTCCTTATAATGATGCCTCTTTACAGCGATGCCTCTTTAAAGTGATGTCTCTTTAAGTGGCGTCTCTTTATTGTGAATTCTCTTTAAAGTGATGTCTCTTTAAGTGGCGTCTATTTATTGTGATGTCTCTTTAAAGTGATGTCTCTTTAAGTGATGTGTGTTTCTAGTGATGTCTCTATATAGTGATGTCTTTTTATAGTGATGTCTCTTTATAATTTATGTCTCTTTAAAGCGATGCCTCTTTATAGTCATGTCTCTTTATAGTGATGTCTCTTTAAAGCGATGTCTCCTTATAATGATGCTTCTTTACAGCGATGCCTCTTTATAGTGATGTCTCCTTACAATGATGCCTCTTTACAGCGATGCCTCTTTAAAGTGATGTCTCTTTAAATTGATGTCTCTTTAAGTGATGTCTCTTTATTTGAGAAGTCTATTTATAGTGATAGCTCTTTAAAGCGATGTGTCTTTATAGTGATGTCTCTTTATAGTGATGTCTCCTTATAATGATACATCTTTACAGCGATGCCTCTTCAAAGTGATGTCTCATTAAGTGATGTCTCTTTAAAGTGATGTCTCTTTAAAGTGATTTCTCCTTAAGTGACGTCTCTTTATTGTGAATTCTCTTTAAAGTGATGTCTCTTTAAAGTGATGTCTATTTATAGTGATGTCTCTTTAAGTGACGTTTCTTTATTGTGAATTCTCTTTGAAGTTTTGTCTCTTTAAGTGATGTGTGTTCATAGTGATGTCTCTTTAAGTGATGTCTCTTTATAGTGATGTCTCTTTATACTGATGTCTCCTTATAATGATGCCTCTTTACAGCGATGCCTCTTTAAAGTGATGTCTCTTTAAGTGGCGTCTCTTTATTGTGAATTCTCTTTAAAGTGATGTCTCTTTAAGTGGCGTCTATTTATTGTGATGTCTCTTTAAAGTGATGTCTCTTTAAGTGATGTGTGTTTATAGTGATGTCTCTATATAGTGATGTCTTTTTATAGTGATGTCTCTTTATAATGATGTCTCTTTAAAGCGATGCCTCTTTATAGTCATGTCTCTTTATAGTGATGTCTCTTTAAAGCGATGTCTCCTTATAATGATGCTTCTTTACAGCGATGCCTCTTTAAAGTGTTGTCTCTTGAAATGATGTCTCTTTGAAGTGATGTCTCTTTAAGTGATGTCTCTTTATAGTGATGTCTCTTTACAGTGATGTCTCCTTACAATGATGCCTCTTTACAGCGATGCGTGTTTAAAGTGATGTCTCTTTAAAGTGATGTCTCTTTATAGTGATGTCTCTTTATAGTGATGTCTCCTTACAATGATGCCTCTTTACAGCAATACCTCTTTAAAGTGATGTCTCTTTAAGTGACGTCTCTTTATTGTGAATTCTCTTTAAAGTTATGTCTCTTTAAGTGATGTGTGTTCATAGTGATGTCTCTTTAAGTGATGTCTCTTTATTGTGAAGTCTGTTTGAAGTGATGTCTCTTTATAGTGATGTGTCTTTATAGTGATGTCTCCTTACAATGATGCCTCTTTACAGCGATGCGTGTTTAAAGTGATGTCTCTTTAAATTGATGTCTCTTTAAGTGATCTCTTTATTTGCGAAGTCTCTTTAAAGTGATGTGTCTTTAGAAGGGATGTCTTTTTAAGTGATGTCTCTTTATAGTGATATCTCTTTAAAGCGATGTCTCTTTTAGTGATGTCTCTTTATAATAATGCGTCTTTACAGCGATGTCTCTTTAAAGTGATGTCTGTTTAAGTGATGTCTCTTTATTGTGATATCTCTGTAAAGCGATGTCTCTTTATAGTGATGTCTTATATAGTGATGTCTACTTATAATGATGCTTCTTTACAGCGATGCCTCTTCAAAGTGATGTCTCTTTAAGTGATGTCTCTTTAAAGTGATGTCTCCTTAACTGACATCTCTTTATTGTGAATTCTCTTTAAAGTGATGTCTCTTTAAGTGATGTGTGTTCATAGTGATGTCTCTTTAAGTGATGTCTCTTTATTGTGATGCCTCTTCATAGCGATGTCTCTTTATAGTGATGTCTGTTTAAAGTGATGCCTCTTTATAGCGATGTCTCTTTAAAGTGATGTCTGTTTAAAGTGATGTCTCTTTATAGTGATGCCTCTTTAAATAAATGTCTATTTATAATGATGTCTCTTTAAAGTGATGTCTCTTTATAGTGATGCCTCTTTAAATAAATGTCTCTTTATAATGATGTCTCTTTAAAGTGATGTCTCTTTATAGTGATGCCTCTTTAAAAGTGATGTGTCTTTATAGTGATGTCTCTTTAAAGTGATGTCTCTTCACAGTGATATCTCTTAAATCTAATGTCTCTTTAAAGTGATGCCTCTTTATAGCGATGTGTCTTTATAGCGATGTCTCTTTAAAAGTGATGTGTCTTTATAGTGATGCCTCTTTATAGCGATGTCTCTTTAAATTGCTGTGTCGTCATAGTTTTGTCTCTTTAAAGTGATGTCTCTTCATAGTGATATCTCTTAAATCTTATGTCTCTTTAAAGTGATGCCTCTTTATAGCGATGTCTCTTTAAAAGTGATGTGTCTTTATACTGATGCCTCTTTATAGCGATGTCTCTTTAAATTGCTGTGTCTTCATAGTGATGTCTCTTTAAAGTGATGCCTCTTCATAGCGATGTCTCTTTAAAAGTGATGTGTCTTTATAGTGATGTCTTTTTATAGTGATGTATTTTTATAGTGATGTCTCCTTATAGCGATGTCTCTTAAAAGTGATGTCTCTTTATTTGCGAAGTCTCTTTAAAGTGATGTGTCTTTAGAAGTGATGTCTCTTTAAGTGATGTCTCTTTATAGTGATGTCACTTTAAGTGATGTCTCCTTATAAAGATGTCTCTTTACAGCGATGTCTCTTTAAAGAGATGTCTGTTTAAGTGATGTCTCTTTAAAGTGATGTCTCTTTAAGTGATGTCTCTTTATTGTGATGTCTGTTTACAGTGATATCTCTTTAAAGCGATGTCTCTTTTAGTGATGTCTCTCTATAGTGATGTCTCCATATAATGATGCCTCTTTAAAGTGATGCCTGTTTAAGTTGTGTCTCTTTATTGTGATGTCTCTTTACAGTGATATCTCTTTAAAGCGATGTCTCTTTTAGTGATGTCTCTCTATAGTGATGTCTCCATATAGTGATGCCTCTTTAAAAGTGTTGTGTCTTTATTGTGATGTCTCTTTAAAGTGATGTCTCTTCACAGTGAAATCTCTTAAATCTTGTGTCTCTTTAAAGTGATGCCTCTTTATAGCGATGTCTCTTTAAAAGGGATGTCTCCTTAAGTGACGTCTCTTTATTGTGAATTCTCTTTAAAGTTATGTCTCTTTAAGTGATGTGTGTTCATAGTGATGTCTCTTTAAGTGATGTCTCTTTATTGTGAAGTCTCTTTGAAGTGATGTCTCTTTATAGTGATGTGTCTTTATAGTGATGTCTCCTTACAATTATGCCACTTTACAGCGATGCGTCCTTAAAGTGATGTCTCTTTAAATTGATGTCTCTTTAAGTGATCTCTTTATTTGCGAAGTCTCTTTAAAAGTGATGTGTCTTTATAGTGATGTCTTTTTATAGTGATGTATTTTTGTAGTGATGTCTCCTTATAGCGATGTCTCTTAAAAGTGATGTGTCTTTATTTGCGAAGTCTCTTTAAAGTGATGTGTCTTTAGAAGTGATGTCTCTTTAAGTGATGTCTCTTTATAGTGATGTCTCTTTAAGTGATGTCTCCTTATAATGTCTCTTTAAAGCGATATCTCTTTAAAGCGATGTCTCTTTTAGTGATCTCTCTTTATAGTGATGTCTCCTTCTAATCATGCCTCTTTACAGCGATGTCTCTTTAAAGTGATGTCTTTTTAAGTGATGTCTCTTTAAAGCGATGTCTCTTTAAATTGATGTCTCTTTAAGTGACGTCTCCTCATTGTGAAGTCTCTTTAAAGCGATGCCTCTTTATAGTGATATCTCTTTATAGTGATGTCTCCTTACAATGATGCCTCTTTACAGCGATGCCTCTTTAAAGTGATGTCTCTTTAAATTGATGTCTCTTTAAGTGATGTCTCTTTATTTGAGAAGTCTATTTATAGTGATAGCTCTTTAAAGCGATGTGTCTTTATAGTGATGTCTCTTTATAGTGATGTCTCCTTATAATGATACATCTTTACAGCGATGCCTCTTCAAAGTGATGTCTCATTAAGTGATGTCTCTTTAAAGTGATGTCTCTTTAAAGTGATTTCTCCTTAAGTGACGTCTCTTTATTGTGAATTCTCTTTAAAGTGATGTCTCTTTAAAGTGATGTCTATTTATAGTGATGTCTCTTTAAGTGACGTTTCTTTATTGTGAATTCTCTTTGAAGTTTTGTCTCTTTAAGTGATGTGTGTTCATAGTGATGTCTCTTTAAGTGATGTCTCTTTATAGTGATGTCTCTTTATACTGATGTCTCCTTATAATGATGCCTCTTTACAGCGATGCCTCTTTAAAGTGATGTCTCTTTAAGTGGCGTCTCTTTATTGTGAATTCTCTTTAAAGTGATGTCTCTTTAAGTGGCGTCTATTTATTGTGATGTCTCTTTAAAGCGATATCTCTTTAAAGCGATGTCTCTTTTAGTGATCTCTCTTTATAGTGATGTCTCCTTCTAATCATGCCTCTTTACAGCGATGTCTCTTTAAAGTGATGTCTTTTTAAGTGATGTCTCTTTAAAGCGATGTCTCTTTAAATTGATGTCTCTTTAAGTGACGTCTCCTCATTGTGAAGTCTCTTTAAAGCGATGCCTCTTTATAGTGATATCTCTTTATAGTGATGTCTCCTTACAATGATGCCTCTTTACAGCGATGCCTCTTTAAAGTGATGTCTCTTTAAATTGATGTCTCTTTAAGTGATGTCTCTTTATTTGAGAAGTCTATTTATAGTGATAGCTCTTTAAAGCGATGTGTCTTTATAGTGATGTCTCTTTATAGTGATGTCTCCTTATAATGATACATCTTTACAGCGATGCCTCTTCAAAGTGATGTCTCATTAAGTGATGTCTCTTTAAAGTGATGTCTCTTTAAAGTGATTTCTCCTTAAGTGACGTCTCTTTATTGTGAATTCTCTTTAAAGTGATGTCTCTTTAAAGTGATGTCTCTTTAAGTGACGTTTCTTTATTGTGAATTCTCTTTGAAGTTTTGTCTCTTTAAGTGATGTGTGTTCATAGTGATGTCTCTTTAAGTGATGTCTCTTTATAGTGATGTCTCTTTATACTGATGTCTCCTTATAATGATGCCTCTTTACAGCGATGCCTCTTTAAAGTGATGTCTCTTTAAGTGGCGTCTCTTTATTGTGAATTCTCTTTAAAGTGATGTCTCTTTAAGTGGCGTCTATTTATTGTGATGTCTCTTTAAAGTGATGTCTCTTTAAGTGATGTGTGTTTATAGTGATGTCTCTATATAGTGATGTCTTTTTATAGTGATGTCTCTTTATAATGATGTCTCTTTAAAGCGATGCCTCTTTATAGTCATGTCTCTTTATAGTGATGTCTCTTTAAAGCGATGTCTCCTTATAATGATGCTTCTTTACAGCGATGCCTCTTTAAAGTGTTGTTTCTTGAAATGATGTCTCTTTAAAGTGATGTCTCTTTAAGTGATGTCTCTTTATAGTGATGTCTCTTTACAGTGATGTCTCCTTACAATGATGCCTCTTTACAGGGATGCGTGTTTAAAGTGATGTCTCTTTAAAGTGATGTCTCTTTATAGTGATGTCTCTTTATAGTGATGTCTCCTTACAATGATGCCTCTTTACAGCAATACCTCTTTAAAGTGATGTCTCTTTAAGTGACGTGTCTTTATTGTGAATTCTCTTTAAAGTTATGTCTCTTTAAGTGATGTGTGTTCATAGTGATGTCTCTTTAAGTGATGTCTCTTTATTGTGAAGTCTGTTTGAAGTGATGTCTCTTTATAGTGATGTGTCTTTATAGTGATGTCTCCTTACAATGATGCCTCTTTACAGCGATGCGTGTTTAAAGTGATGTCTCTTTAAATTGATGTCTCTTTAAGTGATCTCTTTATTTGCGAAGTCTCTTTAAAGTGATGTGTCTTTAGAAGGGATGTCTCTTTAAGTGATGTCTCTTTATAGTGATATCTCTTTAAAGCGATGTCTCTTTTAGTGGTGTCTCTTTATAATAATGCGTCTTTACAGCGATGTCTCTTTAAAGTGATGTCTGTTTAAGTGATGTCTCTTTATTGTGATATCTCTTTAAAGCGATGTCTCTTTATAGTGATGTCTTATATAGTGATGTCTCCTTATAATGATGCTTCTTTACAGCGATGCCTCTTCAAAGTGATGTCTCTTTAAGTGATGTCTCTTTAAAGTGATGTCTCCTTAACTGACATCTCTTTATTGTGAATTCTCTTTAAAGTGATGTCTCTTTAAGTGATGTGTGTTCATAGTGATGTCTCTTTAAGTGATGTCTCTTTATTGTGATGCCTCTTCATAGCGATGTCTCTTTATAGTGATGTCTGTTTAAAGTGATGCCTCTTTATAGCGATGTCTCTTTAAAGTGATGTCTGTTTAAAGTGATGTCTCTTTATAGTGATGCCTCTTTAAATAAATGTCTATTTATAATGATGTCTCTTTAAAGTGATGTCTCTTTATAGTGATGCCTATTTAAATAAATGTCTCTTTATAATGATGTCTCTTTAAAGTGATGTCTCTTTATAGTGATGCCTCTTTAAAAGTGATGTGTCTTTATAGTGATGTCTCTTTAAAGTGATGTCTCTTCACAGTGATATCTCTTAAATCTAATGTCTCTTTAAAGTGATGCCTCTTTATAGCGATGTCTCTTTAAAAGTGATGTGTCTTTATAGTGATGCCTCTTTATAGCAATGTCTCTTTAAATTGCTGTGTCTTCATAGTGATGTCTCTTTAAAGTGATGTCTCTTCATAGTGATATCTCTTAAATCTTATGTCTCTTTAAAGTGATGCCTCTTTATAGCGATGTCTCTTTAAAAGTGATGTGTCTTTATAGTGATGTCTTTTTATAGTGATGTATTTTTATAGTGATGTCTCCTTATAGCGATGTCTCTTAAAAGTGATGTCTCTTTATTTGCGAAGTCTCTTTAAAATGATGTATCTTTAGAAGTGATGTCTCTTTAAGTCATGTCTCTTTATAGTGATGTCACTTTAAGTGATGTCTCCTTATAATGATGTCTCTTTACAGCGATGTCTCTTTAAAGTGATGTCTGTTTAAGTGATGTCTCTTTAAAGTGATGTCTCTTTAAGTGATGTCTCTTTATTGTGATGTCTCTTTACAGTAATATCTCTTTAAAGCGATGTCTCTTTTAGTGATGTCTCTCTATAGTGATGTCTCCATATAATGATGCCTCTTTAAAGTGATGCCTGTTTAAGTTGTGTCTCTTTATTGTGATGTCTCTTTACAGTGATATCTCTTTAAAGCGATGTCTCTTTCAGTGATGTCTCTCTATAGTGATGTCTCCATATAGTGATGCCTCTTTAAAAGTGATGTGTCTTTATAGTGATGTCTCTTTAAAAGTGATGTCTCCTTAAGTGACGTCTCTTTATTGTGAATTCTCTTTAAAGTTATGTCTCTTTAAGTGATGTGTGTTCATAGTGATGTCTCTTTAAGTGATGTCTCTTTATTGTGAAGTCTCTTTAAAGTGATGTCTCTTTAAAGTGATGTCTATTTATAGTGATGTCTCTTTAAGTGACGTTTCTTTATTGTGAATTCTCTTTGAAGTTTTGTCTCTTTAAGTGATGTGTGTTCATAGTGATGTCTCTTTAAGTGATGTCTCTTTATAGTGATGTCTCTTTATACTGATGTCTCCTTATAATGATGCCTCTTTACAGCGATGCCTCTTTAAAGTGATGTCTCTTTAAGTGGCGTCTCTTTATTGTGAATTCTCTTTAAAGTGATGTCTCTTTAAGTGGCGTCTATTTATTGTGATGTCTCTTTAAAGTGATGTCTCTTTAAGTGATGTGTGTTTCTAGTGATGTCTCTATATAGTGATGTCTTTTTATAGTGATGTCTCTTTATAATGATGTCTCTTTAAAGCGATGCCTCTTTATAGTCATGTCTCTTTATAGTGATGTCTCTTTAAAGCGATGTCTCCTTATAATGATGCTTCTTTACAGCGATGCCTCTTTAAAGTGTTGTCTCTTGAAATGATGTCTCTTTGAAGTGATGTCTCTTTAAGTGATGTCTCTTTATAGTGATGTCTCTTTACAGTGATGTCTCCTTACAATGATGCCTCTTTACAGCGATGCGTGTTTAAAGTGATGTCTCTTTAAAGTGATGTCTCTTTATAGTGATGTCTCTTTATAGTGATGTCTCCTTACAATGATGCCTCTTTACAGCAATACCTCTTTAAAGTGATGTCTCTTTAAGTGACGTCTCTTTATTGTGAATTCTCTTTAAAGTTATGTCTCTTTAAGTGATGTGTGTTCATAGTGATGTCTCTTTAAGTGATGTCTCTTTATTGTGAAGTCTGTTTGAAGTGATGTCTCTTTATAGTGATGTGTCTTTATAGTGATGTCTCCTTACAATGATGCCTCTTTACAGCGATGCGTGTTTAAAGTGATGTCTCTTTAAATTGATGTCTCTTTAAGTGATCTCTTTATTTGCGAAGTCTCTTTAAAGTGATGTGTCTTTAGAAGGGATGTCTCTTTAAGTGATGTCTCTTTATAGTGATATCTCTTTAAAGCGATGTCTCTTTTAGTGATGTCTCTTTATAATAATGCGTCTTTACAGCGATGTCTCTTTATAGTGATGTCTTATATAGTGATGTCTACTTATAATGATGCTTCTTTACAGCGATGCCTCTTCAAAGTGATGTCTCTTTAAGTGATGTCTCTTTAAAGTGATGTCTCCTTAACTGACATCTCTTTATTGTGAATTCTCTTTAAAGTGATGTCTCTTTAAGTGATGTGTGTTCATAGTGATGTCTCTTTAAGTGATGTCTCTTTATTGTGATGCCTCTTCATAGCGATGTCTCTTTATAGTGATGTCTGTTTAAAGTGATGCCTCTTTATAGCGATGTCTCTTTAAAGTGATGTCTGTTTAAAGTGATGTCTCTTTATAGTGATGCCTCTTTAAATAAATGTCTATTTATAATGATGTCTCTTTAAAGTGATGTCTCTTTATAGTGATGCCTCTTTAAATAAATGTCTCTTTATAATGATGTCTCTTTAAAGTGATGTCTCTTTATAGTGATGCCTCTTTAAAAGTGATGTGTCTTTATAGTGATGTCTCTTTAAAGTGATGTCTCTTCACAGTGATATCTCTTAAATCTAATGTCTCTTTAAAGTGATGCCTCTTTATAGCGATGTGTCTTTATAGCGATGTCTCTTTAAAAGTGATGTGTCTTTATAGTGATGCCTCTTTATAGCGATGTCTCTTTAAATTGCTGTGTCGTCATAGTTTTGTCTCTTTAAAGTGATGTCTCTTCATAGTGATATCTCTTAAATCTTATGTCTCTTTAAAGTGATGCCTCTTTATAGCGATGTCTCTTTAAAAGTGATGTGTCTTTATACTGATGCCTCTTTATAGCGATGTCTCTTTAAATTGCTGTGTCTTCATAGTGATGTCTCTTTAAAGTGATGTCTCTTCATAGTGATATCTCTTAAATCTTATGTCTCTTTAAAGTGATGCCTCTTTATAGCGATGTCTCTTTAAAAGTGATGTGTCTTTATAGTGATGTCTTTTTATAGTGATGTATTTTTATAGTGATGTCTCCTTATAGCGATGTCTCTTAAAAGTGATGTCTCTTTATTTGCGAAGTCTCTTTAAAGTGATGTGTCTTTAGAAGTGATGTCTCTTTAAGTGATGTCTCTTTATAGTGATGTCACTTTAAGTGATGTCTCCTTATAAAGATGTCTCTTTACAGCGATGTCTCTTTAAAGAGATGTCTGTTTAAGTGATGTCTCTTTAAAGTGATGTCTCTTTAAGTGATGTCTCTTTATTGTGATGTCTGTTTACAGTGATATCTCTTTAAAGCGATGTCTCTTTTAGTGATGTCTCTCTATAGTGATGTCTCCATATAATGATGCCTCTTTAAAGTGATGCCTGTTTAAGTTGTGTCTCTTTATTGTGATGTCTCTTTACAGTGATATCTCTTTAAAGCGATGTCTCTTTTAGTGATGTCTCTCTATAGTGATGTCTCCATATAGTGATGCCTCTTTAAAAGTGTTGTGTCTTTATTGTGATGTCTCTTTAAAGTGATGTCTCTTCACAGTGATATCTCTTAAATCTTGTGTCTCTTTAAAGTGATGCCTCTTTATAGCGATGTCTCTTTAAAAGTGATGTCTCCTTAAGTGACGTCTCTTTATTGTGAATTCTCTTTAAAGTTATGTCTCTTTAAGTGATGTGTGTTCATAGTGATGTCTCTTTAAGTGATGTCTCTTTATTGTGAAGTCTCTTTGAAGTGATGTCTCTTTATAGTGATGTGTCTTTATAGTGATGTCTCCTTACAATTATGCCACTTTACAGCGATGCGTCCTTAAAGTGATGTCTCTTTAAATTGATGTCTCTTTAAGTGATCTCTTTATTTGCGAAGTCTCTTTAAAAGTGATGTGTCTTTATAGTGATGTCTTTTTATAGTGATGTATTTTTGTAGTGATGTCTCCTTATAGCGATGTCTCTTAAAAGTGATGTGTCTTTATTTGCGAAGTCTCTTTAAAGTGATGTGTCTTTAGAAGTGATGTCTCTTTAAGTGATGTCTCTTTATAGTGATGTCTCTTTAAGTGATGTCTCCTTATAATGTCTCTTTAAAGCGATATCTCTTTAAAGCGATGTCTCTTTTAGTGATCTCTCTTTATAGTGATGTCTCCTTCTAATCATGCCTCTTTACAGCGATGTCTCTTTAAAGTGATGTCTTTTTAAGTGATGTCTCTTTAAAGCGATGTCTCTTTAAATTGATGTCTCTTTAAGTGACGTCTCCTCATTGTGAAGTCTCTTTAAAGCGATGCCTCTTTATAGTGATATCTCTTTATAGTGATGTCTCCTTACAATGATGCCTCTTTACAGCGATGCCTCTTTAAAGTGATGTCTCTTTAAATTGATGTCTCTTTAAGTGATGTCTCTTTATTTGAGAAGTCTATTTATAGTGATAGCTCTTTAAAGCGATGTGTCTTTATAGTGATGTCTCTTTATAGTGATGTCTCCTTATAATGATACATCTTTACAGCGATGCCTCTTCAAAGTGATGTCTCATTAAGTGATGTCTCTTTAAAGTGATGTCTCTTTAAAGTGATTTCTCCTTAAGTGACGTCTCTTTATTGTGAATTCTCTTTAAAGTGATGTCTCTTTAAAGTGATGTCTATTTATAGTGATGTCTCTTTAAGTGACGTTTCTTTATTGTGAATTCTCTTTGAAGTTTTGTCTCTTTAAGTGATGTGTGTTCATAGTGATGTCTCTTTAAGTGATGTCTCTTTATAGTGATGTCTCTTTATACTGATGTCTCCTTATAATGATGCCTCTTTACAGCGATGCCTCTTTAAAGTGATGTCTCTTTAAGTGGCGTCTCTTTATTGTGAATTCTCTTTAAAGTGATGTCTCTTTAAGTGGCGTCTATTTATTGTGATGTCTCTTTAAAGCGATATCTCTTTAAAGCGATGTCTCTTTTAGTGATCTCTCTTTATAGTGATGTCTCCTTCTAATCATGCCTCTTTACAGCGATGTCTCTTTAAAGTGATGTCTTTTTAAGTGATGTCTCTTTAAAGCGATGTCTCTTTAAATTGATGTCTCTTTAAGTGACGTCTCCTCATTGTGAAGTCTCTTTAAAGCGATGCCTCTTTATAGTGATATCTCTTTATAGTGATGTCTCCTTACAATGATGCCTCTTTACAGCGATGCCTCTTTAAAGTGATGTCTCTTTAAATTGATGTCTCTTTAAGTGATGTCTCTTTATTTGAGAAGTCTATTTATAGTGATAGCTCTTTAAAGCGATGTGTCTTTATAGTGATGTCTCTTTATAGTGATGTCTCCTTATAATGATACATCTTTACAGCGATGCCTCTTCAAAGTGATGTCTCATTAAGTGATGTCTCTTTAAAGTGATGTCTCTTTAAAGTGATTTCTCCTTAAGTGACGTCTCTTTATTGTGAATTCTCTTTAAAGTGATGTCTCTTTAAAGTGATGTCTCTTTAAGTGACGTTTCTTTATTGTGAATTCTCTTTGAAGTTTTGTCTCTTTAAGTGATGTGTGTTCATAGTGATGTCTCTTTAAGTGATGTCTCTTTATAGTGATGTCTCTTTATACTGATGTCTCCTTATAATGATGCCTCTTTACAGCGATGCCTCTTTAAAGTGATGTCTCTTTAAGTGGCGTCTCTTTATTGTGAATTCTCTTTAAAGTGATGTCTCTTTAAGTGGCGTCTATTTATTGTGATGTCTCTTTAAAGTGATGTCTCTTTAAGTGATGTGTGTTTATAGTGATGTCTCTATATAGTGATGTCTTTTTATAGTGATGTCTCTTTATAATGATGTCTCTTTAAAGCGATGCCTCTTTATAGTCATGTCTCTTTATAGTGATGTCTCTTTAAAGCGATGTCTCCTTATAATGATGCTTCTTTACAGCGATGCCTCTTTAAAGTGTTGTTTCTTGAAATGATGTCTCTTTAAAGTGATGTCTCTTTAAGTGATGTCTCTTTATAGTGATGTCTCTTTACAGTGATGTCTCCTTACAATGATGCCTCTTTACAGGGATGCGTGTTTAAAGTGATGTCTCTTTAAAGTGATGTCTCTTTATAGTGATGTCTCTTTATAGTGATGTCTCCTTACAATGATGCCTCTTTACAGCAATACCTCTTTAAAGTGATGTCTCTTTAAGTGACGTGTCTTTATTGTGAATTCTCTTTAAAGTTATGTCTCTTTAAGTGATGTGTGTTCATAGTGATGTCTCTTTAAGTGATGTCTCTTTATTGTGAAGTCTGTTTGAAGTGATGTCTCTTTATAGTGATGTGTCTTTATAGTGATGTCTCCTTACAATGATGCCTCTTTACAGCGATGCGTGTTTAAAGTGATGTCTCTTTAAATTGATGTCTCTTTAAGTGATCTCTTTATTTGCGAAGTCTCTTTAAAGTGATGTGTCTTTAGAAGGGATGTCTCTTTAAGTGATGTCTCTTTATAGTGATATCTCTTTAAAGCGATGTCTCTTTTAGTGGTGTCTCTTTATAATAATGCGTCTTTACAGCGATGTCTCTTTAAAGTGATGTCTGTTTAAGTGATGTCTCTTTATTGTGATATCTCTTTAAAGCGATGTCTCTTTATAGTGATGTCTTATATAGTGATGTCTCCTTATAATGATGCTTCTTTACAGCGATGCCTCTTCAAAGTGATGTCTCTTTAAGTGATGTCTCTTTAAAGTGATGTCTCCTTAACTGACATCTCTTTATTGTGAATTCTCTTTAAAGTGATGTCTCTTTAAGTGATGTGTGTTCATAGTGATGTCTCTTTAAGTGATGTCTCTTTATTGTGATGCCTCTTCATAGCGATGTCTCTTTATAGTGATGTCTGTTTAAAGTGATGCCTCTTTATAGCGATGTCTCTTTAAAGTGATGTCTGTTTAAAGTGATGTCTCTTTATAGTGATGCCTCTTTAAATAAATGTCTATTTATAATGATGTCTCTTTAAAGTGATGTCTCTTTATAGTGATGCCTATTTAAATAAATGTCTCTTTATAATGATGTCTCTTTAAAGTGATGTCTCTTTATAGTGATGCCACTTTAAAAGTGATGTGTCTTTATAGTGATGTCTCTTTAAAGTGATGTCTCTTCACAGTGATATCTCTTAAATCTAATGTCTCTTTAAAGTGATGCCTCTTTATAGCGATGTCTCTTTAAAAGTGATGTGTCTTTATAGTGATGCCTCTTTATAGCAATGTCTCTTTAAATTGCTGTGTCTTCATAGTGATGTCTCTTTAAAGTGATGTCTCTTCATAGTGATATCTCTTAAATCTTATGTCTCTTTAAAGTGATGCCTCTTTATAGCGATGTCTCTTTAAAAGTGATGTGTCTTTATAGTGATGTCTTTTTATAGTGATGTATATTTATAGTGATGTCTCCTTATAGCGATGTCTCTTAAAAGTGATGTCTCTTTATTTGCGAAGTCTCTTTAAAATGATGTATCTTTAGAAGTGATGTCTCTTTAAGTCATGTCTCTTTATAGTGATGTCACTTTAAGTGATGTCTCCTTATAATGATGTCTCTTTACAGCGATGTCTCTTTAAAGTGATGTCTGTTTAAGTGATGTCTCTTTAAAGTGATGTCTCTTTAAGTGATGTCTCTTTATTGTGATGTCTCTTTACAGTAATATCTCTTTAAAGCGATGTCTCTTTTAGTGATGTCTCTCTATAGTGATGTCTCCATATAATGATGCCTCTTTAAAGTGATGCCTGTTTAAGTTGTGTCTCTTTATTGTGATGTCTCTTTACAGTGATATCTCTTTAAAGCGATGTCTCTTTCAGTGATGTCTCTCTATAGTGATGTCTGCATATAGTGATGCCTCTTTAAAAGTGATGTGTCTTTATAGTGATGTCTCTTTAAAAGTGATGTCTCCTTAAGTGACGTCTCTTTATTGTGAATTCTCTTTAAAGTTATGTCTCTTTAAGTGATGTGTGTTCATAGTGATGTCTCTTTAAGTGATGTCTCTTTATTGTGAAGTCTCTTTGAAGTGATGTCTCTTTATAGTGATGTGTCTTTATAGTGATGTCTCCTTACAATTATGCCTCTTTACAGCGATGCGTCCTTAAAGTGATGTCTCTTTAAATTGATGTCTCTTTAAGTGATCTCTTTATTTGCGAAGTCTCTTTAAAAGTGATGTGTCTTTATAGTGATGTCTTTTTATAGTGATGTATTTTTGTAGTGATGTCTCCTTATAGCGATGTCTCTTAAAAGTGATGTGTCTTTATTTGCGAAGTCTCTTTAAAGTGATGTGTCTTTAGAAGTGATGTCTCTTTAAAGCGATGTCTCTTTTAGTGATCTCTCTTTATAGTGATGTCTCCTTATAATCATGCCTCTTTACAGCGATGCCTCTTTAAAGTGATGTCTTTTTAAGTGATGTCTCTTTAAAGCGATGCCTCTTTAAAGTGATGTCTCTTTAAATTGATGTCTCTTTAAGTGATGTCTCTTTATTTGAGAAGTCTATTTATAGTGATAGCTCTTTAAAGCGATGTGTCTTTATAGTGATGTCTCTTTATAGTGATGTCTCCTTATAATGATACATCTTTACAGCGATGCCTCTTCAAAGTGATGTCTCATTAAGTGATGTCTCTTTAAAGTGATGTCTCTTTAAAGTGATTTCTCCTTAAGTGACGTCTCTTTATTGTGAATTCTCTTTAAAGTGATGTCTCTTTAAAGTGATGTCTATTTATAGTGATGTCTCTTTAAGTGACGTTTCTTTATTGTGAATTCTCTTTGAAGTTTTGTCTCTTTAAGTGATGTCTCTTTTTAGTGATGTCTCTTTATACTGATGTCTCCTTATAATGATGCCTCTTTACAGCGATGCCTCTTTAAAGTGATGTCTCTTTAAGTGGTGTTTCTTCAAAGAGATGTCCCTTTAAACTGATGTCTCTTCATTGTGATGTCTCTTTAAAGTGATGTCTCTTTAAGTGGCGTCTCTTTATTGTGAATTCTCTTTAAAGTGATGTCTCTTTAAGTGGCGTCTATTTATTGTGATGTCTCTTTAAAGTGATGTCTCTTTAAGTGATGTGTGTTTATAGTGATGTCTCTATATAGTGATGTCTTTTTATAGTGATGTCTCTTTATAGTGATGTCTCTTTAAAGCGATGCCTCTTTATAGTCATGTCTCTTTATAGTGATGTCTCTTTAAAGCGATGTCTCCTTATAATGATGCTTCTTTACAGCGATGCCTCTTTAAAGTGTTGTCTCTTGAAATGATGTCTCTTTGAAGTGATGTCTCTTTAAGTGATGTCTCTTTATAGTGATGTCTCTTTACAGTGATGTCTTCTTATAATGTTGCCTCTTTACAGCGATGCCTCTTTAAAGTGATGTCTCTTTATAGTGATGTCTCTTTATAGTGATGTCTCCTTACAATGATGCCTCTTTACAGCAATACCTCTTTAAAGTGATGTCTCTTTAAGTGACGTCTCTTTATTGTGAATTCTCTTTAAAGTTATGTCTCTATAAGTGATGTGTGTTCATAGTGATGTCTCTTTAAGTGATGTCTCTTTATTGTGAAGTCTCTATGAGTGATGTCTCTTTATAGTGATGTGTCTTTATAGTGATGTCTCCTTACAATGATGCCTCTTTACAGCGATGCGTGTTTAAAGTGATGTCTCTTTAAGTGATGTCTCTTTATTTGAGAAGTCTCTTTATAGTGATGTCTCTTTAAAGCGATGTCTCTTTATAGTGATGTCTCATATAGTGATGTCTCCTTATAATGATGCCTCTTTACAGCGATGCCTCTTCAAAGTGATGTCTCTTTAAGTGATGTCTCTTTAAAGTGATGTCTCTTTAAGTGATGTCTCCTCATAATGTCTCTTTAAAGCGATATCTCTTTTAGTGATGTCTCTTTAGAGTGATGTCTCCTTATAATGATGCCTCTTTACAGCGATGTCTCTTTAAAGTGATGTCTTTTTAAGTGATGTCTCTTTAAGTGATGTCTCTTTATTGTGATGTGTCTTTACAGTGATGTCTCTTTATAGTGATGTCTCTTTATAGTGATGTCTCTTTTATAGTGATGGCTCTTTGTAGTGATGTCTATTTGAAGTGATGACTTTTTATAGTGATGCTTCTTTAAAGTGATGTCTCTTTACAGTGATGTCTCTTTATAGTGATGTCTATTTGAAGTGATGTCGCTTTATAGTGATGTCTCTTTAAAGTGATGTCTCTTTACAGTGATGTCTCTTTAGAGTGATGTCTCTTTATAGTGATGTCTCTTTACAGTGATGCCTCTTTATAGCGATGTCTATTTATAGCGATGTCTCTTTATAGTGATGCCTCTTCATAGCGATGTCTCTTTATAGTGATGTCTGTTTAAAGTGATGTCTCTTTAAAGTGATGTCTCTTTAAAGTGATGTCTCTTTAAGTGATGTCTCTTTATTGTGATGTGTCTTTACAGTGATGTGTCTTTATAGTGATGTCTCTTTATAGTGATGTCTCTTTATAGTGGTGTCTCTTTGTAGTGATGTCTCTTTATAGTGATTTCTATTTGAAGTGATGTCTCTTTAAAGTGATGTCTCTTTACAGTGATGTCTCTTTAGAGTGATGTCTCTTTATAGTGATGTCTCTTTACAGTGATGCCTCTTTATAGCGATGTCTATTTATAGCGATGTCTCTTTATAGTGATGGCTCTTTATAGCGATGTCTCTTTATAGTGGTGTCTCTTTAAAGTGATGCCTCTTTATAGCGATGTCTCTTTATAGTGATGTCTATTTAAAGTGATGTCTCTTTATAGTGATGCCTCTTTAAATTGATGTCTCTTTATAATGATGTCTCTTTAAAGTGATGTCTCTTTATAGTGATGGCTCTTTATAGCGATGTCTCTTTATAGTGATGTCTATTTAAAGTGATGTCTCTTTATAGTGGTGTCTCTTTAAAGTGATGCCTCTTTATAGCGATGTCTCTTTATAGTGATGTCTATTTAAAGTGATGTCTCTTTACAGCGATGCCTCTTTAAATTGATGTCTCTTTAAGTGATGTCTCTTTATTTGAGAAGTCTCTTTATAGTGATATCTCTTTAAAGCGATGTCTCTTTATAGTGATGTCTCATATAGTGATGTCTCCTTATAATGATGCCTCTTTACAGCGATGCCTCTTCAAAGTGATGTCTCTTTAAGTGATGTCTCTTTAAAGTGATGTCTCTTTAAGTGATGTCTCCTCATAATGTCTCTTTAAAGTGATATCTCTTTAAAGCGATATCTCTTTTAGTGATGTCTCTTTAGAGTGATGTCTCCTTATAATGATGCCTCTTTACAGCGATGTCTCTTTAAAGTGATGTCTTTTTAAGTGATGTCTCTTTAAGTGATGTCTCTTTATTGTGATGTGTCTTTACAGTGATGTCTCTTTATAGTGATGTCTCTTTATAGTGATGTCTCTTTTATAGTGATGGCTCTTTGTAGTGATGTCTATTTGAAGTGATGACTTTTTATAGTGATGCTTCTTTAAAGTGATGTCTCTTTACAGTTATGTCTCTTTAAGTGATGTGTGTTCATAGTGATGTCTCTTTAAGTGATGTCTCTTTATTGTGAAGTCTCTTTGAAGTGATGTCTCTTTATAGTGATGTGTCTTTATAGTGATGTCTCCTTACAATTATGCCTCTTTACAGCGATGCGTCCTTAAAGTGATGTCTCTTTAAATTGATGTCTCTTTAAGTGATCTCTTTATTTGCGAAGTCTCTTTAAAAGTGATGTGTCTTTATAGTGATGTCTTTTTATAGTGATGTATTTTTGTAGTGATGTCTCCTTATAGCGATGTCTCTTAAAAGTGATGTGTCTTTATTTGCGAAGTCTCTTTAAAGTGATGTGTCTTTAGAAGTGATGTCTCTTTAAAGCGATGTCTCTTTTAGTGATCTCTCTTTATAGTGATGTCTCCTTATAATCATGCCTCTTTACAGCGATGCCTCTTTAAAGTGATGTCTTTTTAAGTGATGTCTCTTTAAAGCGATGTCTCTTTAAAGTGATGTCTCTTTAAGTGATGTCTCCTCATTGTGAAGTCTCTTTAAAGCGATGCCTCTTTATAGTGATATCTCTTTATAGTGATGTCTCCTTACAATGATGCCTCTTTACAGCGATGCCTCTTTAAAGTGATGTCTCTTTAAATTGATGTCTCTTTAAGTGATGTCTCTTTATTTGAGAAGTCTATTTATAGTGATAGCTCTTTAAAGCGATGTGTCTTTATAGTGATGTCTCTTTATAGTGATGTCTCCTTATAATGATACATCTTTACAGCGATGCCTCTTCAAAGTGATGTCTCATTAAGTGTTGTCTCTTTAAAGTGATGTCTCTTTAAAGTGATTTCTCCTTAAGTGACGTCTCTTTATTGTGAATTCTCTTTAAAGTGATGTCTCTTTAAAGTGATGTCTATTTATAGTGATGTCTCTTTAAGTGACGTTTCTTTATTGTGAATTCTCTTTGAAGTTTTGTCTCTTTAAATGATGTCTCTTTATAGTGATGTCTCTTTATACTGATGTCTCCTTATAATGATGCCTCTTTACAGCGATGCCTCTTTAAAGTGATGTCTCTTTAAGTGGTGTTTCTTCAAAGAGATGTCCCTTTAAACTGATGTCTCTTCATTGTGATGTCTCTTTAAAGTGATGTCTCTTTAAGTGGCGTCTATTTATTGTGATGTCTCTTTAAAGTGATGTCTCTTTAAGTGATGTGTGTTTATAGTGATGTCTCTATATAGTGATGTCTTTTTATAGTGATGTCTCTTTATAGTGATGTCTCTTTAAAGCGATGCCTCTTTATAGTCATGTCTCTTTATAGTGATGTCTCTTTAAAGCGATGTCTCCTTATAATGATGCTTCTTTACAGCGATGCCTCTTTAAAGTGTTGTCTCTTGAAATGATGTCTCTTTGAAGTGATGTCTCTTTAAGTGATGTCTCTTTATAGTGATGTCTCTTTACAGTGATGTCTTCTTATAATGTTGCCTCTTTACAGCGATGCCTCTTTAAAGTGATGTCTCTTTATAGTGATGTCTCTTTATAGTGATGTCTCCTTACAATGATGCCTCTTTACAGCAATACCTCTTTAAAGTGATGTCTCTTTAAGTGACGTCTCTTTATTGTGAATTCTCTTTAAAGCTATGTCTCTATAAGTGATGTGTGTTCATAGTGATGTCTCTTTAAGTGATGTCTCTTTATTGTGAAGTCTCTATGAGTGATGTCTCTTTATAGTGATGTGTCTTTATAGTGATGTCTCCTTACAATGATGCCTCTTTACAGCGATGCGTGTTTAAAGTGATGTCTCTTTAAGTGATGTCTCTTTATTTGAGAAGTCTCTTTATAGTGATATCTCTTTAAAGCGATGTCTCTTTATAGTGATGTCTCATATAGTGATGTCTCCTTATAATGATGCCTCTTTACAGCGATGCCTCTTCAAAGTGATGTCTCTTTAAGTGATGTCTCTTTAAAGTGATGTCTCTTTAAGTGATGTCTCCTCATAATGTCTCTTTAAAGTGATATCTCTTTAAAGCGATATCTCTTTAGAGTGATGTCTCTTTAAATTGATGTCTGCTTATAATGATGCCTCTTTAAAGTGATGTCTCTTTAAAGTGATGTCTTTTTAAGTGATGTCTATTTATAGTGATGTCTCTTTAAGTGACGTTTCTTTATTGTGAATTCTCTTTGAAGTTTTGTCTCTTTAAGTGATGTCTCTTTATAGTGATGTCTCTTTATACTGATGTCTCCTTATAATGATGCCTCTTTACAGCGATGCCTCTTTAAAGTGATGTCTCTTTAAGTGGTGTTTCTTCAAAGAGATGTCCCTTTAAACTGATGTCTCTTCATTGTGATGTCTCTTTAAAGTGATGTCTCTTTAAGTGGCGTCTATTTATTGTGATGTCTCTTTAAAGTGATGTCTCTTTAAGTGATGTGTGTTTATAGTGATGTCTCTATATAGTGATGTCTTTTTATAGTGATGTCTCTTTATAGTGATGTCTCTTTAAAGCGATGCCTCTTTATAGTCATGTCTCTTTATAGTGATGTCTCTTTAAAACGATGTCTCCTTATAATGATGCTTCTTTACAGCGATGCCTCTTTAAAGTGTTGTCTCTTGAAATGATGTCTCTTTGAAGTGATGTCTCTTTAAGTGATGTCTCTTTATAGTGATGTCTCTTTACAGTGATGTCTTCTTATAATGTTGCCTCTTTACAGCGATGCCTCTTTAAAGTGATGTCTCTTTATAGTGATGTCTCTTTATAGTGATGTCTCCTTACAATGATGCCTCTTTACAGCAATACCTCTTTAAAGTGATGTCTCTTTAAGTGACGTCTCTTTATTGTGAATTCTCTTTAAAGCTATGTCTCTATAAGTGATGTGTGTTCATAGTGATGTCTCTTTAAGTGATGTCTCTTTATTGTGAAGTCTCTATGAGTGATGTCTCTTTATAGTGATGTGTCTTTATAGTGATGTCTCCTTACAATGATGCCTCTTTACAGCGATGCGTGTTTAAAGTGATGTCTCTTTAAGTGATGTCTCTTTATTTGAGAAGTCTCTTTATAGTGATATCTCTTTAAAGCGATGTCTCTTTATAGTGATGTCTCATATAGTGATGTCTCCTTATAATGATGCCTCTTTACAGCGATGCCTCTTCAAAGTGATGTCTCTTTAAGTGATGTCTCTTTAAAGTGATGTCTCTTTAAGTGATGTCTCCTCATAATGTCTCTTTAAAGTGATATCTCTTTAAAGCGATATCTCTTTTAGTGATGTCTCTTTAGAGTGATGTCTCCTTATAATGATGCCTCTTTACAGCGATGTCTCTTTAAAGTGATGTCTTTTTAAGTGATGTCTCTTTAAGTGATGTCTCTTTATTGTGATGTGTCTTTACAGTGATGTCTCTTTATAGTGATGTCTCTTTATAGTGATGTCTCTTTTATAGTGATGGCTCTTTGTAGTGATGTCTATTTGAAGTGATGACTTTTTATAGTGATGCTTCTTTAAAGTGATGTCTCTTTACAGTTATGTCTCTTTAAGTGATGTGTGTTCATAGTGATGTCTCTTTAAGTGATGTCTCTTTATTGTGAAGTCTCTTTGAAGTGATGTCTCTTTATAGTGATGTGTCTTTATAGTGATGTCTCCTTACAATTATGACTCTTTACAGCGATGCGTCCTTAAAGTGATGTCTCTTTAAATTGATGTCTCTTTAAGTGATCTCTTTATTTGCGAAGTCTCTTTAAAAGTGATGTGTCTTTATAGTGATGTCTTTTTATAGTGATGTATTTTTGTAGTGATGTCTCCTTATAGCGATGTCTCTTAAAAGTGATGTGTCTTTATTTGCGAAGTCTCTTTAAAGTGATGTGTCTTTAGAAGTGATGTCTCTTTAAAGCGATGTCTCTTTTAGTGATCTCTCTTTATAGTGATGTCTCCTTATAATCATGCCTCTTTACAGCGATGCCTCTTTAAAGTGATGTCTTTTTAAGTGATGTCTCTTTAAAGCGATGTCTCTTTAAAGTGATGTCTCTTTAAGTGATGTCTCCTCATTGTGAAGTCTCTTTAAAGCGATGCCTCTTTATAGTGATATCTCTTTATAGTGATGTCTCCTTACAATGATGCCTCTTTACAGCGATGCCTCTTTAAAGTGATGTCTCTTTAAATTGATGTCTCTTTAAGTGATGTCTCTTTATTTGAGAAGTCTATTTATAGTGATAGCTCTTTAAAGCGATGTGTCTTTATAGTGATGTCTCTTTATAGTGATGTCTCCTTATAATGATACATCTTTACAGCGATGCCTCTTCAAAGTGATGTCTCATTAAGTGTTGTCTCTTTAAAGTGATGTCTCTTTAAAGTGATTTCTCCTTAAGTGACGTCTCTTTATTGTGAATTCTCTTTAAAGTGATGTCTCTTTAAAGTGATGTCTATTTATAGTGATGTCTCTTTAAGTGACGTTTCTTTATTGTGAATTCTCTTTGAAGTTTTGTCTCTTTAAGTGATGTCTCTTTATAGTGATGTCTCTTTATACTGATGTCTCCTTATAATGATGCCTCTTTACAGCGATGCCTCTTTAAAGTGATGTCTCTTTAAGTGGTGTTTCTTCAAAGAGATGTCCCTTTAAACTGATGTCTCTTCATTGTGATGTCTCTTTAAAGTGATGTCTCTTTAAGTGGCGTCTATTTATTGTGATGTCTCTTTAAAGTGATGTCTCTTTAAGTGATGTGTGTTTATAGTGATGTCTCTATATAGTGATGTCTTTTTATAGTGATGTCTCTTTATAGTGATGTCTCTTTAAAGCGATGCCTCTTTATAGTCATGTCTCTTTATAGTGATGTCTCTTTAAAGCGATGTCTCCTTATAATGATGCTTCTTTACAGCGATGCCTCTTTAAAGTGTTGTCTCTTGAAATGATGTCTCTTTGAAGTGATGTCTCTTTAAGTGATGTCTCTTTATAGTGATGTCTCTTTACAGTGATGTCTTCTTATAATGTTGCCTCTTTACAGCGATGCCTCTTTAAAGTGATGTCTCTTTATAGTGATGTCTCTTTATAGTGATGTCTCCTTACAATGATGCCTCTTTACAGCAATACCTCTTTAAAGTGATGTCTCTTTAAGTGACGTCTCTTTATTGTGAATTCTCTTTAAAGCTATGTCTCTATAAGTGATGTGTGTTCATAGTGATGTCTCTTTAAGTGATGTCTCTTTATTGTGAAGTCTCTATGAGTGATGTCTCTTTATAGTGATGTGTCTTTATAGTGATGTCTCCTTACAATGATGCCTCTTTACAGCGATGCGTGTTTAAAGTGATGTCTCTTTAAGTGATGTCTCTTTATTTGAGAAGTCTCTTTATAGTGATATCTCTTTAAAGCGATGTCTCTTTATAGTGATGTCTCATATAGTGATGTCTCCTTATAATGATGCCTCTTTACAGCGATGCCTCTTCAAAGTGATGTCTCTTTAAGTGATGTCTCTTTAAAGTGATGTCTCTTTAAGTGATGTCTCCTCATAATGTCTCTTTAAAGTGATATCTCTTTAAAGCGATATCTCTTTAGAGTGATGTCTCTTTAAATTGATGTCTCCTTATAATGATGCCTCTTTAAAGTGATGTCTTTTTAAGTGATGTCTCTTTAAGTGATGTCTCTTTATTGTGATGTGTCTTTACAGTGATGTCTCTTTATAGTGATGTCTCTTTATAGTGATGTCTCTTTTATAGTGATGGCTCTTTGTAGTGATGTCTATTTGAAGTGATGACTTTTTATAGTGATGCTTCTTTAAAGTGATGTCTCTTTACAGTGATGTCTCTTTATAGTGATGTCTATTTGAAGTGATGTCTCTTTATAGTGATGTCTCTTTAAAGTGATGTCTCTTTACAGTGATGTCTCTTTAGAGTGATGTCTCTTTATAGTGATGTCTCTTTATAGTGATGCCTCTTTATAGCGATGTCTATTTATAGCGATGTCTCTTTATAGTGATGCCTCTTCATAGCGATGTCTCTTTATAGTGATGTCTGTTTAAAGTGATGTCTCTTTAAAGTGATGTCTCTTTAAAGTGATGTCTCTTTAAGTGATGTCTCTTTATTGTGATGTGTCTTTACAGTGATGTGTCTTTATAGTGATGTCTCTTTATAGTGATGTCTCTTTATAGTGGTGTCTCTTTGTAGTGATGTCTCTTTATAGTGATTTCTATTTGAAGTGATGTCTCTTTAAAGTGATGTCTCTTTACAGTGATGTCTCTTTAGAGTGATGTCTCTTTATAGTGATGTCTCTTTACAGTGATGCCTCTTTATAGCGATGTCTATTTATAGCGATGTCTCTTTATAGTGATGGCTCTTTATAGCGATGTCTCTTTATAGTGGTGTCTCTTTAAAGTGATGCCTCTTTATAGCGATGTCTCTTTATAGTGATGTCTATTTAAAGTGATGTCTCTTTATAGTGATGCCTCTTTAAATTGATGTCTCTTTATAATGATGTCTCTTTAAAGTGATGTCTCTTTATAGTGATGGCTCTTTATAGCGATGTCTCTTTATAGTGGTGTCTCTTTAAAGTGATGCCTCTTTATAGCGATGTCTCTTTATAGTGATGTCTATTTAAAGTGATGTCTCTTTACAGCGATGCCTCTTTAAATTGATGTCTCTTTAAGTGATGTCTCTTTATTTGAGAAGTCTCTTTATAGTGATATCTCTTTAAAGCGATGTCTCTTTATAGTGATGTCTCATATAGTGATGTCTCCTTATAATGATGCCTCTTTACAGCGATGCCTCTTCAAAGTGATGTCTCTTTAAGTGATGTCTCTTTAAAGTGATGTCTCTTTAAGTGATGTCTCCTCATAATGTCTCTTTAAAGTGATATCTCTTTAAAGCGATATCTCTTTTAGTGATGTCTCTTTAGAGTGATGTCTCCTTATAATGATGCCTCTTTACAGCGATGTCTCTTTAAAGTGATGTCTTTTTAAGTGATGTCTCTTTAAGTGATGTCTCTTTATTGTGATGTGTCTTTACAGTGATGTCTCTTTATAGTGATGTCTCTTTATAGTGATGTCTCTTTTATAGTGATGGCTCTTTGTAGTGATGTCTATTTGAAGTGATGACTTTTTATAGTGATGCTTCTTTAAAGTGATGTCTCTTTACAGTTATGTCTATTTAAGTGATGTGTGTTCATAGTGATGTCTCTTTAAGTGATGTCTCTTTATTGTGAAGTCTCTTTGAAGTGATGTCTCTTTATAGTGATGTGTCTTTATAGTGATGTCTCCCTACAATTATGCCTCTTTACAGCGATGCGTCCTTAAAGTGATGTCTCTTTAAATTGATGTCTCTTTAAGTGATCTCTTTATTTGCGAAGTCTCTTTAAAAGTGATGTGTCTTTATAGTGATGTCTTTTTATAGTGATGCATTTTTATAGTGATGTCTCCTTATAGCGATGTCTCTTAAAAGTGATGTCTCTTTATTTGCGAAGTCTCTTTAAAGTGATGTGTCTTTAGAAGTGATGTCTCTTTAAGTGATGTATCTTTATAGTGATGTCTCTTTAAGTGATGTCTCTTTATTGTGATGTGTCTTTACAGTGATGTCTCTTTATAGTGATGTCTCTTTATAGTGATGTCTCTTTTATAGTGATGTCTCTTTGTAGTGATGTCTATTTGAAGTGATGACTTTTTATAGTGATGCTTCTTTAAAGTGATGTCTCTTTACAGTGATGTCTCTTTATAGTGATGTCTATTTGAAGTGATGTCTCTTTATAGTGATGTCTCTTTAAAGTGATGTCTCTTTACAGTGATGTCTCTTTAGAGTGATGCCTCTTTATAGCGATGTCTATTTATAGCGATGTCTCTTTATAGTGATGCCTCTTCATAGCGATGTCTCTTTATAGTGATGTCTGTTTAAAGTGATGCCTCTTTATAGCGATGTCTCTTTATAGCGATGTCTCTTTAAAAGTGATGTCTCTTTATTTGCGAAGTCTCTTTAAAGTGATGTGTCTTTAGAAGTGATGTCTCTTTAAGTGATGTCTCTTTAAAGCGATGTCTCCTTAAGTGACGTCTCTTTATTGTGAATTCTCTTTAAAGTTATGTCTCTATAAGTGATGTGTGTTCATAGTGATGTCTCTTTAAGTGATGTCTCTTTATTGTGAAGTCTCTATGAGTGATGTCTCTTTATAGTTAAGTCTCTTTATAGTGATGTCTCCTTACAATGATGCCTCTTTACAGCGATGCCTCTTTAAATTGATGTCTCTTTAAGTGATGTCTCTTTATTTGAGAAGTCACTTTATAGTGATATCTCTTTAAAGCGATGTCTCTTTATAGTGATGTCTCATATAGTGATGTCTCCTTATAATGATGCCTCTTTACAGCGATGCCTCTTCAAAGTGATGTCTCTTTAAGTGATGTCTCTTTAAAGTGATGTCTCTTTAAGTGATGTCTCCTCATAATGTCTCTTTAAAGTGATATCTCTTTAAAGCGATATCTCTTTTAGTGATGTCTCTTTAGAGTGATGTCTCCTTATAATGATGCCTCTTTACAGCGATGTCTCTTTAAAGTGATGTCTTTTTAAGTGATGTCTCTTTAAGTGATGTCTCTTTATTGTGATGTGTCTTTACAGTGATGTCTCTTTATAGTGATGTCTCTTTATAGTGATGTCTCTTTTATAGTGATGGCTCTTTGTAGTGATGTCTATTTGAAGTGATGACTTTTTATAGTGATGATTCTTTAAAGTGATGTCTCTTTACAGTGATGTCTCTTTATAGTGATGTCTATTTGAAGTGATGTCTCTTTATAGTGATGTCTCTTTAAAGTAATGTCTCTTTACAGTGATGTCTCTTTAGAGTGATGTCTCTTTATAGTGATGTCTCTTTACAGTGATGCCTCTTTATAGCGATGTCTATTTATAGTGATGTATTTTTATAGTGATGCCTCTTCATAGCGATGTCTCTTTATAGTGATGTCTGTTTAAAGCGATGTCTCTTAAAAGTGATGTCTCTTTATTTGCGAAGTCTCTTTAAAGTGATGTGTCTTTAGAAGTGATGTCTCTTTAAGTGATGTATCTTTATAGTGATGTCTCTTTAAGTGATGTCTCTTTAAAGTGATGTCTCTTTAAGTGATGTCTCCTCATAATGTCTCTTTAAAGTGATATCTCTTTAAAGCGATATCTCTTTTAGTGATGTCTCTTTAGAGTGATGTCTCCTTATAATGATGCCTCTTTACAGCGATGTCTCTTTAAAGTGATGTCTTTTTAAGTGATGTCTCTTTAAGTGATGTCTCTTTATTGTGATGTGTCTTTACAGTGATGTCTCTTTATAGTGATGTCTCTTTATAGTGATGTCTCTTTTATAGTGATGGCTCTTTGTAGTGATGTCTATTTGAAGTGATGACTTTTTATAGTGATGCTTCTTTAAAGTGATGTCTCTTTACAGTTATGTCTATTTAAGTGATGTGTGTTCATAGTGATGTCTCTTTAAGTGATGTCTCTTTATTGTGAAGTCTCTTTGAAGTGATGTCTCTTTATAGTGATGTGTCTTTATAGTGATGTCTCCTTACAATTATGCCTCTTTACAGCGATGCGTCCTTAAAGTGATGTCTCTTTAAATTGATGTCTCTTTAAGTGATCTCTTTATTTGCGAAGTCTCTTTAAAAGTGATGTGTCTTTATAGTGATGTCTTTTTATAGTGATGCATTTTTATAGTGATGTCTCCTTATAGCGATGTCTCTTAAAAGTGATGTCTCTTTATTTGCGAAGTCTCTTTAAAGTGATGTGTCTTTAGAAGTGATGTCTCTTTAAGTGATGTATCTTTATAGTGATGTCTCTTTAAGTGATGTCTCTTTATTGTGATGTGTCTTTACAGTGATGTCTCTTTATAGTGATGTCTCTTTATAGTGATGTCTCTTTTATAGTGATGTCTCTTTGTAGTGATGTCTATTTGAAGTGATGACTTTTTATAGTGATGCTTCTTTAAAGTGATGTCTCTTTACAGTGATGTCTCTTTATAGTGATGTCTATTTGAAGTGATGTCTCTTTATAGTGATGTCTCTTTAAAGTGATGTCTCTTTACAGTGATGTCTCTTTAGAGTGATGCCTCTTTATAGCGATGTCTATTTATAGCGATGTCTCTTTATAGTGATGCCTCTTCATAGCGATGTCTCTTTATAGTGATGTCTGTTTAAAGTGATGCCTCTTTATAGCGATGTCTCTTTATAGCGATGTCTCTTTAAAAGTGATGTGTCTTTATAGTGATGTCTTTTTATAGTGATGTATTTTTATAGTGATGTCTCCTTATAGCGATGTCTCTTAAAAGTGATGTCTCTTTATTTGCGAAGTCTCTTTAAAGTGATGTGTCTTTAGAAGTGATGTCTCTTTAAGTGATGTCTCTTTAAAGCGATGTCTCCTTAAGTGACGTCTCTTTATTGTGAATTCTCTTTAAAGTTATGTCTCTATAAGTGATGTGTGTTCATAGTGATGTCTCTTTAAGTGATGTCTCTTTATTGTGAAGTCTCTATGAGTGATGTCTCTTTATAGTTAAGTCTCTTTATAGTGATGTCTCCTTACAATGATGCCTCTTTACAGCGATGACTCTTTAAATTGATGTCTCTTTAAGTGATGTCTCTTTATTTGAGAAGTCTCTTTATAGTGATATCTCTTTAAAGCGATGTCTCTTTATAGTGATGTCTCATATAGTGATGTCTCCTTATAATGATGCCTCTTTACAGCGATGCCTCTTCAAAGTGATGTCTCTTTAAGTGATGTCTCTTTAAAGTGATGTCTCTTTAAGTGATGTCTCCTCATAATGTCTCTTTAAAGTGATATCTCTTTAAAGCGATATCTCTTTTAGTGATGTCTCTTTAGAGTGATGTCTCCTTATAATGATGCCTCTTTACAGCGATGTCTCTTTAAAGTGATGTCTTTTTAAGTGATGTCTCTTTAAGTGATGTCTCTTTATTGTGATGTGTCTTTACAGTGATGTCTCTTTATAGTGATGTCTCTTTATAGTGATGTCTCTTTTATAGTGATGGCTCTTTGTAGTGATGTCTATTTGAAGTGATGACTTTTTATAGTGATGCTTCTTTAAAGTGATGTCTCTTTACAGTGATGTCTCTTTATAGTGATGTCTATTTGAAGTGATGTCTCTTTATAGTGATGTCTCTTTAAAGTAATGTCTCTTTACAGTGATGTCTCTTTAGAGTGATGTCTCTTTATAGTGATGTCTCTTTACAGTGATGCCTCTTTATAGCGATGTCTATTTATAGCGATGTCTCTTTATAGTGATGCCTCTTCATAGCGATGTCTCTTTATAGTGATGTCTGTTTAAAGTGATGCCTCTTTATAGCGAGGTCTCTTTATAGCGATGTCTCTTTAAAAGTGATGTGTCTTTATAGTGATGTCTTTTTATAGTGATGTATTTTTATAGTGATGTCTCCTTATAGCGATGTCTCTTAAAAGTGATGTCTCTTTATTTGCGAAGTCTCTTTAAAGTGATGTGTCTTTAGAAGTGATGTCTCTTTAAGTGATGTATCTTTATAGTGATGTCTCTTTAAGTGATGTCTCTTTATTGTGATGTGTCTTTACAGTGATGTCTCTTTATAGTGATGTCTCTTTATAGTGATGTCTCTTTTATAGTGATGTCTCTTTGTAGTGATGTCTATTTGAAGTGATGACTTTTTATAGTGATGCTTCTTTAAAGTGATGTCTCTTTACAGTGATGTCTCTTTATAGTGATGTCTATTTGAAGTGATGTCTCTTTATAGTGATGTCTCTTTAAAGTGATGTCTCTTTACAGTGATGTCTCTTTAGAGTGATGTCTCTTTATAGTGATGTCTCTTTACAGTGATGCCTCTTTATAGCGATGTCTATTTATAGCGATGTCTCTTTATAGTGATGCCTCTTCATAGCGATGTCTCTTTATAGTGATGTCTGTTTAAAGTGATGCCTCTTTATAGCGATGTCTCTTTATAGCGATGTCTCTTTAAAAGTAATGTGTCTTTATAGTGATGTCTTTTTATAGTGATGTATTTTTATAGTGATGTCTCCTTATAGCGATGTCTCTTAAAAGTGATGTCTCTTTATTTGCGAAGTCTCTTTAAAGTGATGTGTCTTTAGAAGTGATGTCTCTTTAAGTGATGTCTCTTTATAGTGATGTCTCTTTAAGTGATGTCTCCTTAAAATGATGCCTCTTTAAAGCGATGCCTCTTTAAAGTGATGTCTGTTTAAGTGATGTCTCTTTATTGTGAAGTCTCTTTAAAGCGATGCCGCTTTATAGTGATATCTCTTTAAAGCGATGTCTCTTTATAGTGATGTCTCTTTATAGTGATGTCTCTTTAAGTGACGTCTTTTTATTGTGAATTCTCTTTAAAGTGAAGTCTCTTTAAGTGATGTGTGTTTATAGTGATGTCTCTTTAAGTGATGTCACTTTATTGTGAAGTCTCTTTGAAGTGATGTCTCTTTGTAGTGATGTCTCCTTACAATGATGCCTCTTTACAGCGATGTCTCTTTATATTGATGTCTCTTTAAGTGATGTCTCTTTATTTGAGAAGTCACTTTATAGTCATATCTCTTTAAAGCGATGTCTCTTTATAGTGATGTCTCCTTATAATGATGCCTCTTTACAGCGATGTCTCTTTAAAGTGATGTCTCATCACAGTGATATCTCTTAAATCTTATGTCTCTTTAAAGTGATGCCTCTTTATAGCGATGTCTCTTTAAAAGTAATGTGTCTTTATAGTGATGTCTTTTTATAGTGATGTATTTTTATAGTTATGTCTCCTTATAGCGATGTCTCTTAAAAGTGATGTCTCTTTATTTGCGAAGTCTCTTTAAAGTGATGTGTCTTTAGAAGTGATGTCTCTTTATAGTGATGTATCTTTATAGTGATGTCTCTTTAAGTGATGTCTCTTTATTGTGATGTGTCTTTACAGTGATGTCTCTTTATAGAGATGTCTCTTTATAGTGATGTCTCTTTAAAGTGATGTCTCTTTACAGTGATGTCTCTTTAGAGTGATGTCTCTTTATAGTGATGTCTCTTTACAGTGATGCCTCTTTATAGCGATATCTATTTATAGCGATGTCTCTTTATAGTGATGCCTCTTCATAGCGATGTCTCTTTATAGTGATGTCTGTTTAAAGTGATGCCTCTTTATAGCGATGTCTCTTTATAGCGATGTCTCTTTAAAAGTGATGTGTCTTTATAGTGATGTCTTTTTATAGTGATGTATTTTTATAGTGATGTCTCCTTATAGCGATGTCTCTTAAAAGTGATTTCTCTTTATTTGCGAAGTCTCTTTAAGTGATGTCTCTTTATAGTGATGTCTCTTTAAGTGATGTCTCCTTATAATGTCTCTTTAAAGTGATATCTCTTTAAAGCGATGTCTCTTTTAGTGATGTCTCTTTATAGTGATGTCTCCTTATAATGATGCCTCTTTACAGCGATGCCTCTTTAAAGTGGTGTCTGTTTAAGTGATGTCTCTTTATAGTGATATCTCTTTAAAGCGATGTCTCTTTATAGTGATGTCTCTTTATAGTGATGTCTCTTTAAGTGACGTCTTTTTATTGTGAATTCTCTTTAAAGTGAAGTCTCTTTAAGTGATGTGTGTTTATAGTGATGTCTTTTTAAGTGATGTCACTTTATTGTGAAGTCTCTTTGAAGTGATGTCTCTTTATAGTGATGTCTCCTTATATTGATGCCTCTTTACAGCGATGTCTCTTTAAAGTGATGTCTCATCACAGTGATATCTCTTAAATCTTATGTCTCTTTAAAGTGATGCCTCTTTATAGCGATGTGTCTTTATAGCGATGTCTCTTTAAAAGTGATGTGTCTTTATAGTGATGTCTTTTTATAGTGATGTATTTTTATAGTGATGTCTCCTTATAGCGATGTCTCTTAAAAGTGATGTCTCTTTATTTGCGAAGTCTCTTTAAAGTGATGTGTCTTTAGAAGTGATGTCTCTTTAAGTGATGTCTCTTTATAGTGATGTCACTTTATAGTGATGTCTCTTTATAGTGATGTCTCCTTACAATGATGCCTCTTTACAGCGATGCCTCTTTAAAGTGATGTCTCCTTAAATTGATGTCTCTTCAAGTGATGTCTCTTTATTTGAGAAGTCTCTTTATAGTGATATCTCTTTAAAGCGATGTCTCTTTATAGTGATGTCTCTTTATAGTGATGTCTCCTTATAATGATGCCTCTTTACAGCGATGCCTCTTCAAAGTTATGTCTCTTTAAGTGATGTGTGTTCATGGTGATGTCTCTTTAAGTGATGTCTCTTTATTGTGAAGTCTCTTTGAAGTGATGTCTCTTTATAGTGATGTCTCTTTATAGTGATGTCTCCTCACAATGATGCCTCTTTACAGCGATGCCTCTTTAAAGTGATGTCTCTTTAAGTGATGTCTCTTTATAGTTATGTCTGTTTAAGTGATGTCTCCTCATAATGTCTCTTTAAAGCGATATCTCTTTAAAGCGATGTCTCTTTTAGTGATGTCTCTTTAAGTGACGTCTTTTTATTGTGAATTCTCTTTAAAGTGAAGTCTCTTTAAGTGATGTGTGTTTATAGTGATGTCTCTTTAAGTGATGTCACTTTATTGTGGATTCTCTTTGAAGTGATGTCTCTTTGTAGTGATGTCTCCTTACAATGATGCCTCTTTACAGCGATGTCTCTTTAAATTGATGTCTCTTTAAGTGATGTCTCTTTATTTGAGAAGTCTCTTTATAGTGATATCTCTTTAAAGCGATGTCTCTTTATAGTGATGTCTCCTTATAATGATGCCTCTTTACAGCGATGTCTCTTTAAAGTGATGCCTCTTTATAGCGATGTCTCTTTAAAAGTAATGTGTCTTTATAGTGATGTCTTTTTATAGTGATGTATTTTTATAGTTATGTCTCCTTATAGCGATGTCTCTTAAAAGTGATGTCTCTTTATTTGCGAAGTCTCTTTAAAGTGATGTGTCTTTAGAAGTGATGTCTCTTTATAGTGATGTATCTTTATAGTGATGTCTCTTTAAGTGATGTCTCTTTATTGTGATGTGTCTTTACAGTGATGTCTCTTTATAGAGATGTCTCTTTATAGTGATGTCTCTTTAAAGTGATGTCTCTTTACAGTGATGTCTCTTTAGAGTGATGTCTCTTTATAGTGATGTCTCTTTACAGTGATGCCTCTTTATAGCGATATCTATTTATAGCGATGTCTCTTTATAGTGATGCCTCTTCATAGCGATGTCTCTTTATAGTGATGTCTGTTTAAAGTGATGCCTCTTTATAGCGATGTCTCTTTATAGCGATGTCTCTTTAAAAGTGATGTGTCTTTATAGTGATGTCTTTTTATAGTGATGTATTTTTATAGTGATGTCTCCTTATAGCGATGTCTCTTAAAAGTGATTTCTCTTTATTTGCGAAGTCTCTTTAAGTGATGTCTCTTTATAGTGATGTCTCTTTAAGTGATGTCTCTTTATAGTGATGTCTCCTTATAATGATGCCTCTTTACAGCGATGCCTCTTTAAAGTGGTGTCTGTTTAAGTGATGTCTCTTTATAGTGATATCTCTTTAAAGCGATGTCTCTTTATAGTGATGTCTCTTTATAGTGATGTCTCTTTAAGTGACGTCTTTTTATTGTGAATTCTCTTTAAAGTGAAGTCTCTTTAAGTGATGTGTGTTTATAGTGATGTCTTTTTAAGTGATGTCACTTTATTGTGAAGTCTCTTTGAAGTGATGTCTCTTTATAGTGATGTCTCCTTATATTGATGCCTCTTTACAGCGATGTCTCTTTAAAGTGATGTCTCATCACAGTGATATCTCTTAAATCTTATGTCTCTTTAAAGTGATGCCTCTTTATAGCGATGTGTCTTTATAGCGATGTCTCTTTAAAAGTGATGTGTCTTTATAGTGATGTCTTTTTATAGTGATGTATTTTTATAGTGATGTCTCCTTATAGCGATGTCTCTTAAAAGTGATGTCTCTTTATTTGCGAAGTCTCTTTAAAGTGATGTGTCTTTAGAAGTGATGTCTCTTTAAGTGATGTCTCTTTATAGTGATGTCACTTTATAGTGATGTCTCTTTATAGTGATGTCTCCTTACAATGATGCCTCTTTACAGCGATGCCTCTTTAAAGTGATGTCTCCTTAAATTGATGTCTCTTCAAGTGATGTCTCTTTATTTGAGAAGTCTCTTTATAGTGATATCTCTTTAAAGCGATGTCTCTTTATAGTGATGTCTCTTTAAAGCGATGTCTCTTTATAGTGATATCTCTTTAAAGCGATGTCTCTTTATAGTGATATCTCTTTAAAGCGATGTCTCTTTATAGTGATGTCTCTTTATAGTGATGTCTCCTTATAATGATGCCTCTTTACAGCGATGCCTCTTCAAAGTTATGTCTCTTTAAGTGATGTGTGTTCATAGTGATGTCTCTTTAAGTGATGTCTCTTTATTGTGAAGTCTCTTTGAAGTGATGTCTCTTTATAGTGATGTCTCTTTATAGTGATGTCTCTTTAAAAGTGATGTGTCTTTATAGTGATGTCTTTTTATAGTGATGTATTTTTATAGTGATGTCTCCTTATAGCGATGTCTCTTAAAAGTGATGTCTCTTTATTTGCGAAGTCTCTTTAAAGTGATGTGTCTTTAGAAGTGATGTCTCTTTAAGTGATGTCTCTTTAAAGCGATGTCTCCTTAAGTGACGTCTCTTTATTGTGAATTCTCTTTAAAGTTATGTCTCTATAAGTGATGTGTGTTCATAGTGATGTCTCTTTAAGTGATGTCTCTTTATTGTGAAGTCTCTATGAGTGATGTCTCTTTATAGTGAAGTCTCTTTATAGTGATGTCTCCTTACAATGATGCCTCTTTACAGCGATGCCTCTTTAAATAGATGTCTCTTTAAGTGATGTCTCTTTATTTGAGAAGTCTCTTTATAGTGATATCTCTTTAAAGCGATGTCTCTTTATAGTGATGTCTCATATAGTGATGTCTCCTTATAATGATGCCTCTTTACAGCGATGCCTCTTTAAAGTGATGTCTTTTTAAGTGATGTCTCTTTAAGTGATGTCTCTTTATTGTGATGTGTCTTTACAGTGATGTCTCTTTATAGTGATGTCTCTTTATAGTGATGTCTCTTTTATAGTGATGGCTCTTTGTAGTGATGTCTATTTGAAGTGATGACTTTTTATAGTGATGCTTCTTTAAAGTGATGTCTCTTTACAGTGATGTCTCTTTATAGTGATGTCTATTTGAAGTGATGTCTCTTTATAGTGATGTCTCTTTAAAGTAATGTCTCTTTACAGTGATGTCTCTTTAGAGTGATGTCTCTTTATAGTGATGTCTCTTTACAGTGATGCCTCTTTATAGCGATGTCTATTTATAGCGATGTCTCTTTATAGTGATGCCTCTTCATAGCGATGTCTCTTTATAGTGATGTCTGTTTAAAGTGATGCCTCTTTATAGTGATGTCTCTTTATAGCGATGTCTCTTTAAAAGTGATGTGTCTTTATAGTGATGTCTTTTTATAGTGATGTATTTTTATAGTGATGTCTCCTTATAGCGATGTCTCTTAAAAGTGATGTCTCTTTATTTGCGAAGTCTCTTTAAAGTGATGTGTCTTTAGAAGTGATGTCTCTTTAAGTGATGTCTCTTTAAAGCGATGTCTCCTTAAGTGACGTCTCTTTATTGTGAATTCTCTTTAAAGTTATGTCTCTATAAGTGATGTGTGTTCATAGTGATGTCTCTTTAAGTGATGTCTCTTTATTGTGAAGTCTCTATGAGTGATGTCTCTTTATAGTGAAGTCTCTTTATAGTGATATCTCTTTAAAGCGATGTCTCTTTTAGTGATGTCTCTTTATAGTGATGTCTCCTTATAATGATGCCTCTTTACAGCGATGTCTCTTTAAAGTGATGCCTTTTTAAGTGATGTCTCTTTAAGTGATGTCTCTTTATTGTGATGTGTCTTTACAGTGATGTGTCTTTATAATGATGCCTCTTTACAGCGATGTCTCTTTAAAGTGATGTCTTTTTAAGTGATGTCTCTTTAAGTGATGTCTCTTTATTGTGAAGTCTCTTTGAAGTGATGTCTCTTTTTAGTGATGTCTCTTTATAATGATGTCTCTTTTATAGTGATGGCTCTTTGTAGTGATGTCTATTTGAAGTGATGACTTTTTATAGTGATGCTTCTTTAAAGTGATGTCTCTTTACAGTGATGTCTCTTTATAGTGATGTCTATTTGAAGTGATGTCTCTTTATAGTGATGTCTCTTTAAAGTGATGTCTCTTTACAGTGATGTCTCTTTAGAGTGATGCCTCTTTATAGTGATGTCTCTTTATAGCGATGTCTCTTTATAGTGATGTCTGTTTAAAAGTGATGCCTCTTTATAGCGATGTGTCTTTATAGCGATGTCTCTTTAAAAGTGATGTGTCTTTATAGTGATGTCTTTTTATAGTGATGTATTTTTATAGTGATGTCTCCTTATAGCGATGTCTCTTAAAAGTGATGTCTCTTTATTTGCGAAGTCTCTTTAAAGTGATGTGTCTTTAGAAGTGATGTCTCTTTAAGTGATGTATCTTTATAGTGATGTCTCTTTAAGTGATGTCTCTTTATTGTGATGTGTCTTTACAGTGATGTCTCTTTATAGTGATGTCTCTTTATAGTGATGTCTCTTTTATAGTGATGTCTCTTTGTAGTGATGTCTATTTGAAGTGATGACTTTTTATAGTGATGCTTCTTTAAAGTGATGTCTCTTTACAGTGATGTCTCTTTATAGTGATGTCTATTTGAAGTGATGTCTCTTTATAGTGATGTCTCTTTAAAGTGATGTCTCTTTACAGTGATGTCTCTTTAGAGTGATGCCTCTTTATAGCGATGTCTATTTATAGCGATGTCTCTTTATAGTGATGCCTCTTCATAGCGATGTCTCTTTATAGTGATGTCTGTTTAAAGTGATGCCTCTTTATAGCGATGTCTCTTTATAGCGATGTCTCTTTAAAAGTGATGTGTCTTTATAGTGATGTCTTTTTATAGTGATGTATTTTTATAGTGATGTCTCCTTATAGCGATGTCTCTTAAAAGTGATGTCTCTTTATTTGCGAAGTCTCTTTAAAGTGATGTGTCTTTAGAAGTGATGTCTCTTTAAGTGATGTCTCTTTAAAGCGATGTCTCCTTAAGTGACGTCTCTTTATTGTGAATTCTCTTTAAAGTTATGTCTCTATAAGTGATGTGTGTTCATAGTGATGTCTCTTTAAGTGATGTCTCTTTATTGTGAAGTCTCTATGAGTGATGTCTCTTTATAGTTAAGTCTCTTTATAGTGATGTCTCCTTACAATGATGCCTCTTTACAGCGATGCCTCTTTAAATTGATGTCTCTTTAAGTGATGTCTCTTTATTTGAGAAGTCTCTTTATAGTGATATCTCTTTAAAGCGATGTCTCTTTATAGTGATGTCTCATATAGTGATGTCTCCTTATAATGATGCCTCTTTACAGCGATGCCTCTTCAAAGTGATGTCTCTTTAAGTGATGTCTCTTTAAAGTGATGTCTCTTTACAGTGATGTCTCTTTAGAGTGATGCCTCTTTATAGCGATGTCTATTTATAGCGATGTCTCTTTATAGTGATGCCTCTTCATAGCGATGTCTCTTTATAGTGATGTCTGTTTAAAGTGATGCCTCTTTATAGCGATGTCTCTTTATAGCGATGTCTCTTTAAAAGTGATGTGTCTTCATAGTGATGTCTTTTTATAGTGATGTATTTTTATAGTGATGTCTCCTTATAGCGATGTCTCTTAAAAGTGATGTCTCTTTATTTGCGAAGTCTCTTTAAAGTGATGTGTCTTTAGAAGTGATGTCTCTTTAAGTGATGTCTCTTTAAAGCGATGTCTCCTTAAGTGACGTCTCTTTATTGTGAATTCTCTTTAAAGTTATGTCTCTATAAGTGATGTGTGTTCATAGTGATGTCTCTTTAAGTGATGTCTCTTTATTGTGAAGTCTCTATGAGTGATGTCTCTTTATAGTTAAGTCTCTTTATAGTGATGTCTCCTTACAATGATGCCTCTTTACAGCGATGCCTCTTTAAATTGATGTCTCTTTAAGTGATGTCTCTTTATTTGAGAAGTCTCTTTATAGTGATATCTCTTTAAAGCGATGTCTCTTTATAGTGATGTCTCATATAGTGATGTCTCCTTATAATGATGCCTCTTTACAGCGATGCCTCTTCAAAGTGATGTCTCTTTAAGTGATGTCTCTTTAAAGTGATGTCTCTTTAAGTGATGTCTCCTCATAATGTCTCTTTAAAGTGATATCTCTTTAAAGCGATATCTCTTTTAGTGATGTCTCTTTAGAGTGATGTCTCCTTATAATGATGCCTCTTTACAGCGATGTCTCTTTAAAGTGATGTCTTTTTAAGTGATGTCTCTTTAAGTGATGTCTCTTTATTGTGATGTGTCTTTACAGTGATGTCTCTTTATAGTGATGTCTCTTTATAGTGATGTCTCTTTTATAGTGATGGCTCTTTGTAGTGATGTCTATTTGAAGTGATGACTTTTTATAGTGATGCTTCTTTAAAGTGATGTCTCTTTACAGTGATGTCTCTTTATAGTGATGTCTATTTGAAGTGATGTCTCTTTATAGTGATGTCTCTTTAAAGTAATGTCTCTTTACAGTGATGTCTCTTTAGAGTGATGTCTCTTTATAGTGATGTCTCTTTACAGTGATGCCTCTTTATAGCGATGTCTATTTATAGCGATGTCTCTTTATAGTGATGCCTCTTCATAGCGATGTCTCTTTATAGTGATGTCTGTTTAAAGTGATGCCTCTTTATAGCGAGGTCTCTTTATAGCGATGTCTCTTTAAAAGTGATGTGTCTTTATAGTGATGTCTTTTTATAGTGATGTATTTTTATAGTGATGTCTCCTTATAGCGATGTCTCTTAAAAGTGATGTCTCTTTATTTGCGAAGTCTCTTTAAAGTGATGTGTCTTTAGAAGTGATGTCTCTTTAAGTGATGTATCTTTATAGTGATGTCTCTTTAAGTGATGTCTCTTTATTGTGATGTGTCTTTACAGTGATGTCTCTTTATAGTGATGTCTCTTTATAGTGATGTCTCTTTTATAGTGATGTCTCTTTGTAGTGATGTCTATTTGAAGTGATGACTTTTTATAGTGATGCTTCTTTAAAGTGATGTCTCTTTACAGTGATGTCTCTTTATAGTGATGTCTATTTGAAGTGATGTCTCTTTATAGTGATGTCTCTTTAGAGTGATGTCTCTTTATAGTGATGTCTCTTTACAGTGATGCCTCTTTATAGCGATGTCTATTTATAGCGATGTCTCTTTATAGTGATGCCTCTTCATAGCGATGTCTCTTTATAGTGATGTCTGTTTAAAGTGATGCCTCTTTATAGCGATGTCTCTTTATAGCGATGTCTCTTTAAAACCGATGTGTCTTTATAGTGATGTCTTTTTATAGTGATGTATTTTTATAGTGATGTCTCCTTATAGCGATGTCTCTTAAAAGTGATGTCTCTTTATTTGCGAAGTCTCTTTAAAGTGATGTGTCTTTAGAAGTGATGTCTCTTTAAGTGATGTCTCTTTATAGTGATGTCTCTTTAAGTGATGTCTCCTTATAATGATGCCTCTTTAAAGCGATGCCTCTTTAAAGTGATGTCTGTTTAAGTGATGTCTCTTTATTGTGAAGTCTCTTTAAAGCGATGCCGCTTTATAGTGATATCTCTTTAAAGCGATGTCTCTTTATAGTGATGTCTCTTTATAGTGATGTCTCTTTAAGTGACGTCTTTTTATTGTGAATTCTCTTTAAAGTGAAGTCTCTTTAAGTGATGTGTGTTTATAGTGATGTCTCTTTAAGTGATGTCACTTTATTGTGAAGTCTCTTTGAAGTGATGTCTCTTTGTAGTGATGTCTCCTTACAATGATGCCTCTTTACAGCGATGTCTCTTTAAATTGATGTCTCTTTAAGTGATGTCTCTTTATTTGAGAAGTCTCTTTATAGTGATATCTCTTTAAAGCAATGTATCTTTATAGTGATGTCTCCTTATAATGATGCCTCTTTACAGCGATGTCTCTTTAAAGTGATGTCTCATCACAGTGATATCTCTTAAATCTTATGTCTCTTTAAAGTGATGCCTCTTTATAGCGATGTCTCTTTAAAAGTAATGTGTCTTTATAGTGATGTCTTTTTATAGTGATGTATTTTTATAGTGATGTCTCCTTATAGCGATGTCTCTTAAAAGTGATGTCTCTTTATTTGCGAAGTCTCTTTAAAGTGATGTGTCTTTAGAAGTGATGTCTCTTTATAGTGATGTATCTTTATAGTGATGTCTCTTTAAGTGATGTCTCTTTATTGTGATGTGTCTTTACAGTGATGTCTCTTTATAGAGATGTCTCTTTATAGTGATGTCTCTTTAAAGTGATGTCTCTTTACAGTGATGTCTCTTTAGAGTGATGTCTCTTTATAGTGATGTCTCTTTACAGTGATGCCTCTTTATAGCGATATCTATTTATAGCGATGTCTCTTTATAGTGATGCCTCTTCATAGCGATGTCTCTTTATAGTGATGTCTGTTTAAAGTGATGCCTCTTTATAGCGATGTCTCTTTATAGCGATGTCTCTTTAAAAGTGATGTGTCTTTATAGTGATGTCTTTTTATAGTGATGTATTTTTATAGTGATGTCTCCTTATAGCGATGTCTCTTAAAAGTGATTTCTCTTTATTTGCGAAGTCTCTTTAAAGTGATGTGTCTTTAGAAGTGATGTCTCTTTAAGTGATGTCTCTTTATAGTGATGTCTCTTTAAGTGATGTCTCCTTATAATGTCTCTTTAAAGTGATATCTCTTTAAAGCGATGTCTCTTTTAGTGATGTCTCTTTATAGTGATGTCTCCTTATAATGATGCCTCTTTACAGCGATGCCTCTTTAAAGTGGTGTCTGTTTAAGTGATGTCTCTTTATAGTGATATCTCTTTAAAGCGATGTCTCTTTATAGTGATGTCTCTTTATAGTGATGTCTCTTTAAGTGACGTCTTTTTATTGTGAATTCTCTTTAAAGTGAAGTCTCTTTAAGTGATGTGTGTTTATAGTGATGTCTTTTTAAGTGATGTCACTTTATTGTGAAGTCTCTTTGAAGTGATGTCTCTTTATAGTGATGTCTCCTTATATTGATGCCTCTTTACAGCGATGTCTCTTTAAAGTGATGTCTCATCACAGTGATATCTCTTAAATCTTATGTCTCTTTAAAGTGATGCCTCTTTATAGCGATGTGTCTTTATAGCGATGTCTCTTTAAAAGTGATGTGTCTTTATAGTGATGTCTTTTTATAGTGATGTATTTTTATAGTGATGTCTCCTTATAGCGATGTCTCTTAAAAGTGATGTCTCTTTATTTGCGAAGTCTCTTTAAAGTGATGTGTCTTTAGAAGTGATGTCTCTTTAAGTGATGTCTCTTTATAGTGATGTCACTTTATAGTGATGTCTCTTTATAGTGATGTCTCCTTACAATGATGCCTCTTTACAGCGATGCCTCTTTAAAGTGATGTCTCCTTAAATTGATGTCTCTTCAAGTGATGTCTCTTTATTTGAGAAGTCTCTTTATAGTGATATCTCTTTAAAGCGATGTCTCTTTATAGTGATGTCTCTTTATAGTGATGTCTCCTTATAATGATGCCTCTTTACAGCGATGCCTCTTCAAAGTTATGTCTCTTTAAGTGATGTGTGTTCATAGTGATGTCTCTTTAAGTGATGTCTCTTTATTGTGAAGTCTCTTTGAAGTGATGTCTCTTTATAGTGATGTCTCTTTATAGTGATGTCTCCTCACAATGATGCCTCTTTACAGCGATGCCTCTTTAAAGTGATGTCTCTTTAAGTGATGTCTCTTTATAGTGATGTCTGTTTAAGTGATGTCTCCTCATAATGTCTCTTTAAAGCGATATCTCTTTAAAGCGATGTCTCTTTTAGTGATGTCTCTTTAAGTGACGTCTTTTTATTGTGAATTCTCTTTAAAGTGAAGTCTCTTTAAGTGATGTGTGTTTATAGTGATGTCTCTTTAAGTGATGTCACTTTATTGTGAAGTCTCTTTGAAGTGATGTCTCTTTGTAGTGATGTCTCCTTACAATGATGCCTCTTTACAGCGATGTCTCTTTAAATTGATGTCTCTTTAAGTGATGTCTCTTTATTTGAGAAGTCTCTTTATAGTGATATCTCTTTAAAGCGATGTCTCTTTATAGTGATGTCTCCTTATAATGATGCCTCTTTACAGCGATGTCTCTTTAAAGTGATGTCTCATCACAGTGATATCTCTTAAATCTTATGTCTCTTTAAAGTGATGCCTCTTTATAGCGATGTCTCTTTAAAAGTAATGTGTCTTTATAGTGATGTCTTTTTATAGTGATGTATTTTTATAGTTATGTCTCCTTATAGCGATGTCTCTTAAAAGTGATGTCTCTTTATTTGCGAAGTCTCTTTAAAGTGATGTGTCTTTAGAAGTGATGTCTCTTTATAGTGATGTATCTTTATAGTGATGTCTCTTTAAGTGATGTCTCTTTATTGTGATGTGTCTTTACAGTGATGTCTCTTTATAGAGATGTCTCCTTATAGTGATGTCTCTTTAAAGTGATGTCTCTTTACAGTGATGTCTCTTTAGAGTGATGTCTCTTTATAGTGATGTCTCTTTACAGTGATGCCTCTTTATAGCGATATCTATTTATAGCGATGTCTCTTTATAGTGATGCCTCTTCATAGCGATGTCTCTTTATAGTGATGTCTGTTTAAAGTGATGCCTCTTTATAGCGATGTCTCTTTATAGCGATGTCTCTTTAAAAGTGATGTGTCTTTATAGTGATGTCTTTTTATAGTGATGTATTTTTATAGTGATGTCTCCTTATAGCGATGTCTCTTAAAAGTGATTTCTCTTTATTTGCGAAGTCTCTTTAAGTGATGTCTCTTTATAGTGATGTCTCTTTAAGTGATGTCTCCTTATAATGTCTCTTTAAAGTGATATCTCTTTAAAGCGATGTCTCTTTTAGTGATGTCTCTTTATAGTGATGTCTCCTTATAATGATGCCTCTTTACAGCGATGCCTCTTTAAAGTGGTGTCTGTTTAAGTGATGTCTCTTTATAGTGATATCTCTTTAAAGCGATGTCTCTTTATAGTGATGTCTCTTTATAGTGATGTCTCCTCACAATGATGCCTCTTTACAGCGATGCCTCTTTAAAGTGATGTCTCTTTAAGTGATGTCTCTTTATAGTGATGTCTGTTTAAGTGATGTCTCCTCATAATGTCTCTTTAAAGCGATATCTCTTTAAAGCGATGTCTCTTTTAGTGATGTCTCTTTATAGTGATGTCTCCTTATAATGATGCATCTTTACAGCGATGTCTCTTTAAAGTGATGTCTTTTTAAGTGATGTCTCTTTATAGCGATGTCTCTTTATAGCGATGTCTCTTTAAAAGTGATGTGTCTTTATAGTGATGTCTTTTTATAGTGATGTATTTTTATAGTGATGTCTCCTTATAGCGATGTCTCTTAAAAGTGATGTCTCTTTATTTGCGAAGTCTCTTTAAAGTGATGTGTCTTTAGAAGTGATGTCTCTTTAAGTGATGTCTCTTTAAAGCGATGTCTCCTTAAGTGACGTCTCTTTATTGTGAATTCTCTTTAAAGTTATGTCTCTATAAGTGATGTGTGTTCATAGTGATGTCTCTTTAAGTGATGTCTCTTTATTGTGAAGTCTCTATGAGTGATGTCTCTTTATAGTGAAGTCTCTTTATAGTGATGTCTCCTTACAATGATGCCTCTTTACAGCGATGCCTCTTTAAATTGATGTCTCTTTAAGTGATGTCTCTTTATTTGAGAAGTCTCTTTATAGTGATATCTCTTTAAAGCGATGTCTCTTTATAGTGATGTCTCATATAGTGATGTCTCCTTATAATGATGCCTCTTTACAGCGATGCCTCTTTAAAGTGATGTCTTTTTAAGTGATGTCTCTTTAAGTGATGTCTCTTTATTGTGATGTGTCTTTACAGTGATGTCTCTTTATAGTGATGTCTCTTTATAGTGATGTCTCTTTTATAGTGATGGCTCTTTGTAGTGATGTCTATTTGAAGTGATGACTTTTTATAGTGATGCTTCTTTAAAGTGATGTCTCTTTACAGTGATGTCTCTTTAAAGTAATGTCTCTTTACAGTGATGTCTCTTTAGAGTGATGTCTCTTTATAGTGATGTCTATTTGAAGTGATGTCTCTTTATAGTGATGTCTCTTTAAAGTAATGTCTCTTTACAGTGATGTCTCTTTAGAGTGATGTCTCTTTATAGTGATGTCTCTTTACAGTGATGCCTCTTTATAGCGATGTCTATTTATAGCGATGTCTCTTTATAGTGATGTCTGTTTAAAGTGATGCCTCTTTATAGTGATGTCTCTTTATAGCGATGTCTCTTTAAAAGTGATGTGTCTTTATAGTGATGTCTTTTTATAGTGATGTATTTTTATAGTGATGTCTCCTTATAGCGATGTCTCTTAAAAGTGATGTCTCTTTATTTGCGAAGTCTCTTTAAAGTGATGTGTCTTTAGAAGTGATGTCTCTTTAAGTGATGTATCTTTATAGTGATGTCTCTTTAAGTGATGTCTCTTTATTGTGATGTGTCTTTACAGTGATGTCTCTTTATAGTGATGTCTCTTTATAGTGATGTCTCTTTTATAGTGATGTCTCTTTGTAGTGATGTCTATTTGAAGTGATGACTTTTTATAGTGATGCTTCTTTAAAGTGATGTCTCTTTACAGTGATGTCTCTTTATAGTGATGTCTATTTGAAGTGATGTCTCTTTATAGTGATGTCTCTTTAAAGTGATGTCTCTTTACAGTGATGTCTCTTTAGAGTGATGTCTCTTTATAGTGATGTCTCTTTACAGTGATGCCTCTTTATAGCGATGTCTATTTATAGCGATGTCTCTTTAAAAGTGATGTGTCTTTATAGTGATGTCTTTTTATAGTGATGTATTTTTATAGTGATGTCTCCTTATAGCGATGTCTCTTAAAAGTGATGTCTCTTTATTTGCGAAGTCTCTTTAAAGTGATGTGTCTTTAGAAGTGATGTCTCTTTAAGTGATGTCTCTTTATAGTGATGTCTCTTTAAGTGATGTCTCCTTATAATGATGCCTCTTTAAAGCGATGCCTCTTTAAAGTGATGTCTGTTTAAGTGATGTCTCTTTAAGTGATGTCTCCTTATAATGATGCCTCTTTAAAGCGATGCCTCTTTAAAGTGATGTCTGTTTAAGTGATGTCTCTTTATTGTGAAGTCTCTTTAAAGCGATGCCGCTTTATAGTGATATCTCTTTAAAGCGATGTCTCTTTATAGTGATGTCTCTTTATAGTGATGTCTCTTTAAGTGACGTCTTTTTATTGTGAATTCTCTTTAAAGTGAAGTCTCTTTAAGTGATGTGTGTTTATAGTGGTGTCTCTATATAGTGATGTCTTTTTATAGTGATGTCTCCTTATAATGATGCTTCTTTACAACGATGCCTCTTTAAAGTGTTGTCTCTTTAAGTGATGTGTGTTTATAGTGATGTCTCTATATAGTGATGTCTTTTTATAGTGATGTCTCCTTATAATGATGCTTCTTTACAACGATGCCTCTTTAGAAGTGATGTCTCTTTAAGTGATGTCCCTTTAAGTGGGGTTTCTTCAAAGTGATGTCTCTTTAAAGTGATGTCTCTTTAAGTGATGTCTCTTCATTGTGATGTCTCTTTAAAGTGATGTCTTTTTATAGTGAGCTCTCTTTACGTGATGTCTATTTATTGTGATGTCTCTTTAAAGTGATGTCTCTTTAAGTGATGTGTGCTTATAGTGATGTCTCTATATAGTGATGTCTTTTTATAGTGATGTCTCCTTATAATGATGCTTCTTTACAACGATGCCTCTTTAAAGTGTTGTCTCTTTAAGTGATGTGTGTTTATAGTGATGTCTCTATATAGTGATGTCTTTTTATAGTGATGTCTCCTTATAATGATGCTTCTTTACAACGATGCCTCTTTAGAAGTGATGTCTCTTTAAGTGATGTCCCTTTAAGTGGGGTTTCTTCAAAGTGATGTCTCTTTAAAGTGATGTCTCTTTAAGTGATGTCTCTTCATTGTGATGTCTCTTTAAAGTGATGTCTTTTTATAGTGAGCTCTCTTTACGTGATGTCTATTTATTGTGATGTCTCTTTAAAGTGATGTCTCTTTAAGTGATGTGTGCTTATAGTGATGTCTCTATATAGTGATGTCTTTTTGTAGTGATGTCTCTTTAGAAGTGATGTCTCTTTATAGTGATGAATCTTTATAGTGATGTCTCTTTATAGTGATGAATCTTTATAGTGATGTCTCTTTATAGCGATGTCTCTGTAAAGAGATACCTCTTTATAGTGATGTCTGTTTATAGTGATGTCTCTTTAAAGCGATGCCTCTTTATAGTGATGTCTCTTTATAGTGATGTCTCCTTATAATGATGCTTCTTTACAGCGATGCCTCTTTAAAGTGTTGTCTCTTTAAGTGATGTCTCTTTAAGTGATGTGTCTTTATAGTGATGTCTCTTTACAGTGATGTCTCCTTATAATGTTGCCTCTTTACAGCGATGCCTCTTCAAAGTGATGTCTCTTTAAAGTGATGTCTCCTTAAGTGATGTGTGTTTATAGTGATGTCTGTTTAAGTGATGTCTCTTTATTGTGTAGTCTCTTTGAAGTGATGTCTCTTTATAGTGATGTCTCTTCAAAGTGATGTCTCTTTAAGTGATGTCTATTTAAAGGGATGTCTCTTTTAGTGATGTCTCTTTAAGTGACGTCTTTTTATTGTGAATTCTCTTTAAAGTGAAGTCTCTTTAAGTGATGTGTGTTTATAGTGATGTCTCTTTAAGTGATGTCACTTTATTGTGAAGTCTCTTTGAAGTGATGTCTCTTTGTAGTGATGTCTCCTTACAATGATGCCTCTTTACAGCGATGTCTCTTTAAATTGATGTCTCTTTAAGTGATGTCTCTTTATTTGAGAAGTCTCTTTATAGTGATATCTCTTTAAAGCGATGTCTCTTTATAGTGATGTCTCCTTATAATGATGCCTCTTTACAGCGATGTCTCTTTAAAGTGATGTCTCATCACAGTGATATCTCTTAAATCTTATGTCTCTTTAAAGTGATGCCTCTTTATAGCGATGTCTCTTTAAAAGTAATGTGTCTTTATAGTGATGTCTTTTTATAGTGATGTATTTTTATAGTTATGTCTCCTTATAGCGATGTCTCTTAAAAGTGATGTCTCTTTATTTGCGAAGTCTCTTTAAAGTGATGTGTCTTTAGAAGTGATGTCTCTTTATAGTGATGTATCTTTATAGTGATGTCTCTTTAAGTGATGTCTCTTTATTGTGATGTGTCTTTACAGTGATGTCTCTTTATAGAGATGTCTCCTTATAGTGATGTCTCTTTAAAGTGATGTCTCTTTACAGTGATGTCTCTTTAGAGTGATGTCTCTTTATAGTGATGTCTCTTTACAGTGATGCCTCTTTATAGCGATATCTATTTATAGCGATGTCTCTTTATAGTGATGCCTCTTCATAGCGATGTCTCTTTATAGTGATGTCTGTTTAAAGTGATGCCTCTTTATAGCGATGTCTCTTTATAGCGATGTCTCTTTAAAAGTGATGTGTCTTTATAGTGATGTCTTTTTATAGTGATGTATTTTTATAGTGATGTCTCCTTATAGCGATGTCTCTTAAAAGTGATTTCTCTTTATTTGCGAAGTCTCTTTAAGTGATGTCTCTTTATAGTGATGTCTCTTTAAGTGATGTCTCCTTATAATGTCTCTTTAAAGTGATATCTCTTTAAAGCGATGTCTCTTTTAGTGATGTCTCTTTATAGTGATGTCTCCTTATAATGATGCCTCTTTACAGCGATGCCTCTTTAAAGTGGTGTCTGTTTAAGTGATGTCTCTTTATAGTGATATCTCTTTAAAGCGATGTCTCTTTATAGTGATGTCTCTTTATAGTGATGTCTCCTCACAATGATGCCTCTTTACAGCGATGCCTCTTTAAAGTGATGTCTCTTTAAGTGATGTCTCTTTATAGTGATGTCTGTTTAAGTGATGTCTCCTCATAATGTCTCTTTAAAGCGATATCTCTTTAAAGCGATGTCTCTTTTAGTGATGTCTCTTTATAGTGATGTCTCCTTATAATGATGCATCTTTACAGCGATGTCTCTTTAAAGTGATGTCTTTTTAAGTGATGTCTCTTTATAGCGATGTCTCTTTAAAAGTGATGTGTCTTTATAGTGATGTCTTTTTATAGTGATGTATTTTTATAGTGATGTCTCCTTATAGCGATGTCTCTTAAAAGTGATGTCTCTTTATTTGCGAAGTCTCTTTAAAGTGATGTGTCTTTAGAAGTGATGTCTCTTTAAGTGATGTCTCTTTAAAGCGATGTCTCCTTAAGTGACGTCTCTTTATTGTGAATTCTCTTTAAAGTTATGTCTCTATAAGTGATGTGTGTTCATAGTGATGTCTCTTTAAGTGATGTCTCTTTATTGTGAAGTCTCTATGAGTGATGTCTCTTTATAGTGAAGTCTCTTTATAGTGATGTCTCCTTACAATGATGCCTCTTTACAGCGATGCCTCTTTAAATTGATGTCTCTTTAAGTGATGTCTCTTTATTTGAGAAGTCTCTTTATAGTGATATCTCTTTAAAGCGATGTCTCTTTATAGTGATGTCTCATATAGTGATGTCTCCTTATAATGATGCCTCTTTACAGCGATGCCTCTTTAAAGTGATGTCTTTTTAAGTGATGTCTCTTTAAGTGATGTCTCTTTATTGTGATGTGTCTTTACAGTGATGTCTCTTTATAGTGATGTCTCTTTATAGTGATGTCTCTTTTATAGTGATGGCTCTTTGTAGTGATGTCTATTTGAAGTGATGACTTTTTATAGTGATGCTTCTTTAAAGTGATGTCTCTTTACAGTGATGTCTCTTTAAAGTAATGTCTCTTTACAGTGATGTCTCTTTAGAGTGATGTCTCTTTATAGTGATGTCTATTTGAAGTGATGTCTCTTTATAGTGATGTCTCTTTAAAGTAATGTCTCTTTACAGTGATGTCTCTTTAGAGTGATGTCTCTTTATAGTGATGTCTCTTTACAGTGATGCCTCTTTATAGCGATGTCTATTTATAGCGATGTCTCTTTATAGTGATGTCTGTTTAAAGTGATGCCTCTTTATAGTGATGTCTCTTTATAGCGATGTCTCTTTAAAAGTGATGTGTCTTTATAGTGATGTCTTTTTATAGTGATGTATTTTTATGGTGATGTCTCCTTATAGCGATGTCTCTTAAAAGTGATGTCTCTTTATTTGCGAAGTCTCTTTAAAGTGATGTGTCTTTAGAAGTGATGTCTCTTTAAGTGATGTATCTTTATAGTGATGTCTCTTTAAGTGATGTCTCTTTATTGTGATGTGTCTTTACAGTGATGTCTCTTTATAGTGATGTCTCTTTATAGTGATGTCTCTTTTATAGTGATGTCTCTTTGTAGTGATGTCTATTTGAAGTGATGACTTTTTATAGTGATGCTTCTTTAAAGTGATGTCTCTTTACAGTGATGTCTCTTTATAGTGATGTCTATTTGAAGTGATGTCTCTTTATAGTGATGTCTCTTTAAAGTGATGTCTCTTTACAGTGATGTCTCTTTAGAGTGATGTCTCTTTATAGTGATGTCTCTTTACAGTGATGCCTCTTTATAGCGATGTCTATTTATAGCGATGTCTCTTTAAAAGTGATGTGTCTTTATAGTGATGTCTTTTTATAGTGATGTATTTTTATAGTGATGTCTCCTTATAGCGATGTCTCTTAAAAGTGATGTCTCTTTATTTGCGAAGTCTCTTTAAAGTGATGTGTCTTTAGAAGTGATGTCTCTTTAAGTGATGTCTCTTTATAGTGATGTCTCTTTAAGTGATGTCTCCTTATAATGATGCCTCTTTAAAGCGATGCCTCTTTAAAGTGATGTCTGTTTAAGTGATGTCTCTTTAAGTGATGTCTCCTTATAATGATGCCTCTTTAAAGCGATGCCTCTTTAAAGTGATGTCTGTTTAAGTGATGTCTCTTTATTGTGAAGTCTCTTTAAAGCGATGCCGCTTTATAGTGATATCTCTTTAAAGCGATGTCTCTTTATAGTGATGTCTCTTTATAGTGATGTCTCTTTAAGTGACGTCTTTTTATTGTGAATTCTCTTTAAAGTGAAGTCTCTTTAAGTGATGTGTGTTTATAGTGATGTCTCTATATAGTGATGTCTTTTTATAGTGATGTCTCCTTATAATGATGCTTCTTTACAACGATGCCTCTTTAAAGTGTTGTCTCTTTAAGTGATGTGTGTTTATAGTGATGTCTCTATATAGTGATGTCTTTTTATAGTGATGTCTCCTTATAATGATGCTTCTTTACAACGATGCCTCTTTAGAAGTGATGTCTCTTTAAGTGATGTCCCTTTAAGTGGGGTTTCTTCAAAGTGATGTCTCTTTAAAGTGATGTCTCTTTAAGTGATGTCTCTTCATTGTGATGTCTCTTTAAAGTGATGTCTTTTTATAGTGAGCTCTCTTTACGTGATGTCTATTTATTGTGATGTCTCTTTAAAGTGATGTCTCTTTAAGTGATGTGTGCTTATAGTGATGTCTCTATATAGTGATGTCTTTTTATAGTGATGTCTCCTTATAATGATGCTTCTTTACAACGATGCCTCTTTAAAGTGTTGTCTCTTTAAGTGATGTGTGTTTATAGTGATGTCTCTATATAGTGATGTCTTTTTATAGTGATGTCTCCTTATAATGATGCTTCTTTACAACGATGCCTCTTTAGAAGTGATGTCTCTTTAAGTGATGTCCCTTTAAGTGGGGTTTCTTCAAAGTGATGTCTCTTTAAAGTGATGTCTCTTTAAGTGATGTCTCTTCATTGTGATGTCTCTTTAAAGTGATGTCTTTTTATAGTGAGCTCTTTACGTGATGTCTATTTATTGTGATGTCTCTTTAAAGTGATGTCTCTTTAAGTGATGTGTGCTTATAGTGATGTCTCTATATAGTGATGTCTTTTTGTAGTGATGTCTCTTTAGAAGTGATGTCTCTTTATAGTGATGAATCTTTATAGTGATGTCTCTTTATAGTGATGAATCTTTATAGTGATGTCTCTTTATAGCGATGTCTCTTTAAAGAGATACCTCTTTATAGTGATGTCTCTTTATAGTGATGTCTCTTTAAAGCGATGCCTCTTTATAGTGATGTCTCTTTATAGTGATGTCTCCTTATAATGATGCTTCTTTACAGCGATGCCTCTTTAAAGTGTTGTCTCTTTAAGTGATGTCTCTTTAAGTGATGTGTCTTTATAGTGATGTCTCTTTACAGTGATGTCTCCTTATAATGTTGCCTCTTTACAGCGATGCCTCTTCAAAGTGATGTCTCTTTAAAGTGATGTCTCCTTAAGTGATGTGTGTTTATAGTGATGTCTGTTTAAGTGATGTCTCTTTATTGTGTAGTCTCTTTGAAGTGATGTCTCTTTATAGTGATGTCTCTTCAAAGTGATGTCTCTTTAAGTGATGTCTATTTAAAGGGATGTCTCTTTAAAGTGATGTCTCCTTAAGTGACGTCTCTTTATTGTGAATTCTCTTTAAAGTGATGTCTCTTTAAGTGATGTGTGTTTATAGTGAGGTCTCTATATAGTGATGTCTTTTTATAGTGATGTCTCCTTATAATGATGCTTCTTTACAACGATGCCTCTTTAAAGTGTTGTCTCTTTAAGTGATGTCTCTTTATTTGAGAAGTCTCTTTAAAGTGATGTCTCTTTATAGTGATGTCTCTTTAAGTGATGTCTCCTTATAATTATGCCTCTTTAAAGCAATACCTCTTTGAAGTGATGTCTCTTTATAGTGATGTTTCTTTAAGTGATGTCTCCTTATAATGATGTCTCTTTAAAGTGATGGCTCTTTATAGTGATATGTATTTAAAGCGATGTCTCTTTATAGTGATGTGTCTTTATAGTGATGTCTCCTTATGATGATGCCTCTTTACAGCGATGCCTCTTCAAAGTGATGTCTCTTTAAGTGGCGTCTCTTTATTGTGAATTCTCTTTAAAGTGATGTCTCTGTAAATGGATGTATCTTTATTGTGAAGTCTCTTTAAAGCGATGTCTCTTTACGTGATGTCTATTTATTGTGATGTCTCTTTAAGTGATGTGTGTTTATAGTGATGTCTCTATATAGTGATGTCTTTTTATAGTGATGTCTCTTTAGAAGTGATGTCTCTTTATAGTGATGAATCTTTATATTGATGTCTCTTTATAGTGATGAATCTTTATAGTGATGTCTCTTTATAGTGATGAATCTTTATATTGATGTCTCTTTATAGTGATGTCTCTTTAAAAGTGATGTCTCTTTATAGCGATGTCTCTTTAAAGCGATGCCTCTTTATAGTGTTGTCTCTTTATAGTGATGTCTCGTTACAGTGATATCTCCTTATAATGTTGCCTCTTTACAGCGATGCCTCTTTAAAGTGATGTCTCTTTAAAGTGATGTCTCTTTATAGTGATGTCTCTTTACAGTGATGTCTCCTTATAATGTTGCCTCTTTACAGCAATACCTCTTTAAAGTGTTGTCTCTTTATAGTGATATGTATTTAAAGCGATGTCTCTTTATAGTGATGTGTCTTTATAGTGATGTCTCCTTATGACGATGCCTCTTTACAGCGATGCCTCTTCAAAGTGATGTCTCTTTAAAGTGATGTCTCCTTAAGTGGTGTCTCTTTATTGTGAATTCTCTTTAAAGGGATGTCTCTTTAAGTGATGTCTGTTTAAGTGATGTCTCTTTATTGCATAGTCTCTTTGAAGTGATGTCTCTTTAAAGAGATGTCTCTTTATAGTGATGTCTCCTTATGATGATGACTCTTTACAGCGATGCCTCTTCAAAGTGATGTCTCTTTAAGTGATGTCTATTTAAAGGCATGTCTCTTTAAAGTGATGTCTCCTTAAGTGACGTCTCTTTATTGTGAATTCTCTTTAAAGTGATGTCTCTTTAAGTGATGTGTGTTTATAGTGAGGTCTCTTTACGTGATGTCTATTTATTGTGATGTCTCTTTAAGTGATGTGTGTTTATAGTGATGTCTCTTTAGAAGTGATGTCTCTTTATAGTGATGAATCTTTATAGTGATGTCTCTTTATAGTGATGTCTCTTTTAAAGTGATGTATCTTTATAGCGATGTCTCTTTATAGTGATGTCTCTTTATAGTGATGTCTCTTTAAAGCGATGCCTCTTTATAGTGATGTCTCTTTATAGTGATGTCTCCTTATAATGATGCTTCTTTACAACGATGCCTCTTTAAAGTGTTGTCTCTTTAAGTGATGTCTCTTTGAAGTGATGTCTCTTTAAGTGATGTCTCTATAATGATGTCTCTTTACAGTGATGTCTCCTTATAATGTTGTCTCTTGAAGTGATGTCTCTTTAAATGATGTCTCTTTATAGTGATGTCTCTTTACAGTGATGTCTCCTTATAATGTTGCCTCTTTACAGCGATGCCTCTTTAAAGTGATGTCTCTTTATAGTGATGTCTCTTTATAGTGATGTCTCCTTATAGTGATGTCTCCTTACAATGATGCCTCTTTAAAGTGATGTCTCTTTAAAGTGATGTCTCTTTATAGTGATGTGTCTTTAAATTGATGTCTCTTTATAGTGATGTCTCCTTATAAAGATGCCTCTTTACAGCGATGCCTCTTTAAAGTGATGTCTCTTTAAGTGATGTCTCTTTAAAGTGATGTCTCTTTAAGTGATGTCTCTTTAAAGCGATGCCTCTTTATTGTGATGTCTCTTTATAGTGATGTCTCCTTATAATGATGCCTCTTTACAGCGATGCCTCTTTAAAGTGATGTCTCTTTAAGTGATGTCTATTTATTGTGATGTCTCTTTAAAGTGATGTCTCTTTAAGTGATGTGTGCTTATAGTGATGTCTCTATATAGTGATGTCTTTTTGTAGTGATGTCTCTTTAGAAGTGATGTCTCTTTATAGTGATGAATCTTTATAGTGATGTCTCTTTATAGTGATGAATCTTTATAGTGATGTCTCTTTATAGCGATGTCTCTGTAAAGAGATACCTCTTTATAGTGATGTCTGTTTATAGTGATGTCTCTTTAAAGCGATGCCTCTTTATAGTGATGTCTCTTTATAGTGATGTCTCCTTATAATGATGCTTCTTTACAGCGATGCCTCTTTAAAGTGTTGTCTCTTTAAGTGATGTCTCTTTAAGTGATGTGTCTTTATAGTGATGTCTCTTTACAGTGATGTCTCCTTATAATGTTGCCTCTTTACAGCGATGCCTCTTCAAAGTGATGTCTCTTTAAAGTGATGTCTCCTTAAGTGATGTGTGTTTATAGTGATGTCTGTTTAAGTGATGTCTCTTTATTGTGTAGTCTCTTTGAAGTGATGTCTCTTTATAGTGATGTCTCTTCAAAGTGATGTCTCTTTAAGTGATGTCTATTTAAAGGGATGTCTCTTTTAGTGATGTCTCTTTAAGTGACGTCTTTTTATTGTGAATTCTCTTTAAAGTGAAGTCTCTTTAAGTGATGTGTGTTTATAGTGATGTCTCTTTAAGTGATGTCACTTTATTGTGAAGTCTCTTTGAAGTGATGTCTCTTTGTAGTGATGTCTCCTTACAATGATGCCTCTTTACAGCGATGTCTCTTTAAATTGATGTCTCTTTAAGTGATGTCTCTTTATTTGAGAAGTCTCTTTATAGTGATATCTCTTTAAAGCGATGTCTCTTTATAGTGATGTCTCCTTATAATGATGCCTCTTTACAGCGATGTCTCTTTAAAGTGATGTCTCATCACAGTGATATCTCTTAAATCTTATGTCTCTTTAAAGTGATGCCTCTTTATAGCGATGTCTCTTTAAAAGTAATGTGTCTTTATAGTGATGTCTTTTTATAGTGATGTATTTTTATAGTTATGTCTCCTTATAGCGATGTCTCTTAAAAGTGATGTCTCTTTATTTGCGAAGTCTCTTTAAAGTGATGTGTCTTTAGAAGTGATGTCTCTTTATAGTGATGTATCTTTATAGTGATGTCTCTTTAAGTGATGTCTCTTTATTGTGATGTGTCTTTACAGTGATGTCTCTTTATAGAGATGTCTCCTTATAGTGATGTCTCTTTAAAGTGATGTCTCTTTACAGTGATGTCTCTTTAGAGTGATGTCTCTTTATAGTGATGTCTCTTTACAGTGATGCCTCTTTATAGCGATATCTATTTATAGCGATGTCTCTTTATAGTGATGCCTCTTCATAGCGATGTCTCTTTATAGTGATGTCTGTTTAAAGTGATGCCTCTTTATAGCGATGTCTCTTTATAGCGATGTCTCTTTAAAAGTGATGTGTCTTTATAGTGATGTCTTTTTATAGTGATGTATTTTTATAGTGATGTCTCCTTATAGCGATGTCTCTTAAAAGTGATTTCTCTTTATTTGCGAAGTCTCTTTAAGTGATGTCTCTTTATAGTGATGTCTCTTTAAGTGATGTCTCCTTATAATGTCTCTTTAAAGTGATATCTCTTTAAAGCGATGTCTCTTTTAGTGATGTCTCTTTATAGTGATGTCTCCTTATAATGATGCCTCTTTACAGCGATGCCTCTTTAAAGTGGTGTCTGTTTAAGTGATGTCTCTTTATAGTGATATCTCTTTAAAGCGATGTCTCTTTATAGTGATGTCTCTTTATAGTGATGTCTCCTCACAATGATGCCTCTTTACAGCGATGCCTCTTTAAAGTGATGTCTCTTTAAGTGATGTCTCTTTATAGTGATGTCTGTTTAAGTGATGTCTCCTCATAATGTCTCTTTAAAGCGATATCTCTTTAAAGCGATGTCTCTTTTAGTGATGTCTCTTTATAGTGATGTCTCCTTATAATGATGCATCTTTACAGCGATGTCTCTTTAAAGTGATGTCTTTTTAAGTGATGTCTCTTTATAGCGATGTCTCTTTAAAAGTGATGTGTCTTTATAGTGATGTCTTTTTATAGTGATGTATTTTTATAGTGATGTCTCCTTATAGCGATGTCTCTTAAAAGTGATGTCTCTTTATTTGCGAAGTCTCTTTAAAGTGATGTGTCTTTAGAAGTGATGTCTCTTTAAGTGATGTCTCTTTAAAGCGATGTCTCCTTAAGTGACGTCTCTTTATTGTGAATTCTCTTTAAAGTTATGTCTCTATAAGTGATGTGTGTTCATAGTGATGTCTCTTTAAGTGATGTCTCTTTATTGTGAAGTCTCTATGAGTGATGTCTCTTTATAGTGAAGTCTCTTTATAGTGATGTCTCCTTACAATGATGCCTCTTTACAGCGATGCCTCTTTAAATTGATGTCTCTTTAAGTGATGTCTCTTTATTTGAGAAGTCTCTTTATAGTGATATCTCTTTAAAGCGATGTCTCTTTATAGTGATGTCTCATATAGTGATGTCTCCTTATAATGATGCCTCTTTACAGCGATGCCTCTTTAAAGTGATGTCTTTTTAAGTGATGTCTCTTTAAGTGATGTCTCTTTATTGTGATGTGTCTTTACAGTGATGTCTCTTTATAGTGATGTCTCTTTATAGTGATGTCTCTTTTATAGTGATGGCTCTTTGTAGTGATGTCTATTTGAAGTGATGACTTTTTATAGTGATGCTTCTTTAAAGTGATGTCTCTTTACAGTGATGTCTCTTTAAAGTAATGTCTCTTTACAGTGATGTCTCTTTAGAGTGATGTCTCTTTATAGTGATGTCTATTTGAAGTGATGTCTCTTTATAGTGATGTCTCTTTAAAGTAATGTCTCTTTACAGTGATGTCTCTTTAGAGTGATGTCTCTTTATAGTGATGTCTCTTTACAGTGATGCCTCTTTATAGCGATGTCTATTTATAGCGATGTCTCTTTATAGTGATGTCTGTTTAAAGTGATGCCTCTTTATAGTGATGTCTCTTTATAGCGATGTCTCTTTAAAAGTGATGTGTCTTTATAGTGATGTCTTTTTATAGTGATGTATTTTTATGGTGATGTCTCCTTATAGCGATGTCTCTTAAAAGTGATGTCTCTTTATTTGCGAAGTCTCTTTAAAGTGATGTGTCTTTAGAAGTGATGTCTCTTTAAGTGATGTATCTTTATAGTGATGTCTCTTTAAGTGATGTCTCTTTATTGTGATGTGTCTTTACAGTGATGTCTCTTTATAGTGATGTCTCTTTATAGTGATGTCTCTTTTATAGTGATGTCTCTTTGTAGTGATGTCTATTTGAAGTGATGACTTTTTATAGTGATGCTTCTTTAAAGTGATGTCTCTTTACAGTGATGTCTCTTTATAGTGATGTCTATTTGAAGTGATGTCTCTTTATAGTGATGTCTCTTTAAAGTGATGTCTCTTTACAGTGATGTCTCTTTAGAGTGATGTCTCTTTATAGTGATGTCTCTTTACAGTGATGCCTCTTTATAGCGATGTCTATTTATAGCGATGTCTCTTTAAAAGTGATGTGTCTTTATAGTGATGTCTTTTTATAGTGATGTATTTTTATAGTGATGTCTCCTTATAGCGATGTCTCTTAAAAGTGATGTCTCTTTATTTGCGAAGTCTCTTTAAAGTGATGTGTCTTTAGAAGTGATGTCTCTTTAAGTGATGTCTCTTTATAGTGATGTCTCTTTAAGTGATGTCTCCTTATAATGATGCCTCTTTAAAGCGATGCCTCTTTAAAGTGATGTCTGTTTAAGTGATGTCTCTTTAAGTGATGTCTCCTTATAATGATGCCTCTTTAAAGCGATGCCTCTTTAAAGTGATGTCTGTTTAAGTGATGTCTCTTTATTGTGAAGTCTCTTTAAAGCGATGCCGCTTTATAGTGATATCTCTTTAAAGCGATGTCTCTTTATAGTGATGTCTCTTTATAGTGATGTCTCTTTAAGTGACGTCTTTTTATTGTGAATTCTCTTTAAAGTGAAGTCTCTTTAAGTGATGTGTGTTTATAGTGATGTCTCTATATAGTGATGTCTTTTTATAGTGATGTCTCCTTATAATGATGCTTCTTTACAACGATGCCTCTTTAAAGTGTTGTCTCTTTAAGTGATGTGTGTTTATAGTGATGTCTCTATATAGTGATGTCTTTTTATAGTGATGTCTCCTTATAATGATGCTTCTTTACAACGATGCCTCTTTAGAAGTGATGTCTCTTTAAGTGATGTCCCTTTAAGTGGGGTTTCTTCAAAGTGATGTCTCTTTAAAGTGATGTCTCTTTAAGTGATGTCTCTTCATTGTGATGTCTCTTTAAAGTGATGTCTTTTTATAGTGAGCTCTCTTTACGTGATGTCTATTTATTGTGATGTCTCTTTAAAGTGATGTCTCTTTAAGTGATGTGTGCTTATAGTGATGTCTCTATATAGTGATGTCTTTTTATAGTGATGTCTCCTTATAATGATGCTTCTTTACAACGATGCCTCTTTAAAGTGTTGTCTCTTTAAGTGATGTGTGTTTATAGTGATGTCTCTATATAGTGATGTCTTTTTATAGTGATGTCTCCTTATAATGATGCTTCTTTACAACGATGCCTCTTTAGAAGTGATGTCTCTTTAAGTGATGTCCCTTTAAGTGGGGTTTCTTCAAAGTGATGTCTCTTTAAAGTGATGTCTCTTTAAGTGATGTCTCTTCATTGTGATGTCTCTTTAAAGTGATGTCTTTTTATAGTGAGCTCTTTACGTGATGTCTATTTATTGTGATGTCTCTTTAAAGTGATGTCTCTTTAAGTGATGTGTGCTTATAGTGATGTCTCTATATAGTGATGTCTTTTTGTAGTGATGTCTCTTTAGAAGTGATGTCTCTTTATAGTGATGAATCTTTATAGTGATGTCTCTTTATAGTGATGAATCTTTATAGTGATGTCTCTTTATAGCGATGTCTCTTTAAAGAGATACCTCTTTATAGTGATGTCTCTTTATAGTGATGTCTCTTTAAAGCGATGCCTCTTTATAGTGATGTCTCTTTATAGTGATGTCTCCTTATAATGATGCTTCTTTACAGCGATGCCTCTTTAAAGTGTTGTCTCTTTAAGTGATGTCTCTTTAAGTGATGTGTCTTTATAGTGATGTCTCTTTACAGTGATGTCTCCTTATAATGTTGCCTCTTTACAGCGATGCCTCTTCAAAGTGATGTCTCTTTAAAGTGATGTCTCCTTAAGTGATGTGTGTTTATAGTGATGTCTGTTTAAGTGATGTCTCTTTATTGTGTAGTCTCTTTGAAGTGATGTCTCTTTATAGTGATGTCTCTTCAAAGTGATGTCTCTTTAAGTGATGTCTATTTAAAGGGATGTCTCTTTAAAGTGATGTCTCCTTAAGTGACGTCTCTTTATTGTGAATTCTCTTTAAAGTGATGTCTCTTTAAGTGATGTGTGTTTATAGTGAGGTCTCTATATAGTGATGTCTTTTTATAGTGATGTCTCCTTATAATGATGCTTCTTTACAACGATGCCTCTTTAAAGTGTTGTCTCTTTAAGTGATGTCTCTTTATTTGAGAAGTCTCTTTAAAGTGATGTCTCTTTATAGTGATGTCTCTTTAAGTGATGTCTCCTTATAATTATGCCTCTTTAAAGCAATACCTCTTTGAAGTGATGTCTCTTTATAGTGATGTTTCTTTAAGTGATGTCTCCTTATAATGATGTCTCTTTAAAGTGATGGCTCTTTATAGTGATATGTATTTAAAGCGATGTCTCTTTATAGTGATGTGTCTTTATAGTGATGTCTCCTTATGATGATGCCTCTTTACAGCGATGCCTCTTCAAAGTGATGTCTCTTTAAGTGGCGTCTCTTTATTGTGAATTCTCTTTAAAGTGATGTCTCTGTAAATGGATGTATCTTTATTGTGAAGTCTCTTTAAAGCGATGTCTCTTTACGTGATGTCTATTTATTGTGATGTCTCTTTAAGTGATGTGTGTTTATAGTGATGTCTCTATATAGTGATGTCTTTTTATAGTGATGTCTCTTTAGAAGTGATGTCTCTTTATAGTGATGAATCTTTATATTGATGTCTCTTTATAGTGATGAATCTTTATAGTGATGTCTCTTTATAGTGATGAATCTTTATATTGATGTCTCTTTATAGTGATGTCTCTTTAAAAGTGATGTCTCTTTATAGCGATGTCTCTTTAAAGCGATGCCTCTTTATAGTGTTGTCTCTTTATAGTGATGTCTCGTTACAGTGATATCTCCTTATAATGTTGCCTCTTTACAGCGATGCCTCTTTAAAGTGATGTCTCTTTAAAGTGATGTCTCTTTATAGTGATGTCTCTTTACAGTGATGTCTCCTTATAATGTTGCCTCTTTACAGCAATACCTCTTTAAAGTGTTGTCTCTTTATAGTGATATGTATTTAAAGCGATGTCTCTTTATAGTGATGTGTCTTTATAGTGATGTCTCCTTATGACGATGCCTCTTTACAGCGATGCCTCTTCAAAGTGATGTCTCTTTAAAGTGATGTCTCCTTAAGTGGTGTCTCTTTATTGTGAATTCTCTTTAAAGGGATGTCTCTTTAAGTGATGTCTGTTTAAGTGATGTCTCTTTATTGCATAGTCTCTTTGAAGTGATGTCTCTTTAAAGAGATGTCTCTTTATAGTGATGTCTCCTTATGATGATGACTCTTTACAGCGATGCCTCTTCAAAGTGATGTCTCTTTAAGTGATGTCTATTTAAAGGCATGTCTCTTTAAAGTGATGTCTCCTTAAGTGACGTCTCTTTATTGTGAATTCTCTTTAAAGTGATGTCTCTTTAAGTGATGTGTGTTTATAGTGAGGTCTCTTTACGTGATGTCTATTTATTGTGATGTCTCTTTAAGTGATGTGTGTTTATAGTGATGTCTCTTTAGAAGTGATGTCTCTTTATAGTGATGAATCTTTATAGTGATGTCTCTTTATAGTGATGTCTCTTTTAAAGTGATGTATCTTTATAGCGATGTCTCTTTATAGTGATGTCTCTTTATAGTGATGTCTCTTTAAAGCGATGCCTCTTTATAGTGATGTCTCTTTATAGTGATGTCTCCTTATAATGATGCTTCTTTACAACGATGCCTCTTTAAAGTGTTGTCTCTTTAAGTGATGTCTCTTTGAAGTGATGTCTCTTTAAGTGATGTCTCTATAATGATGTCTCTTTACAGTGATGTCTCCTTATAATGTTGTCTCTTGAAGTGATGTCTCTTTAAATGATGTCTCTTTATAGTGATGTCTCTTTACAGTGATGTCTCCTTATAATGTTGCCTCTTTACAGCGATGCCTCTTTAAAGTGATGTCTCTTTATAGTGATGTCTCTTTATAGTGATGTCTCCTTATAGTGATGTCTCCTTACAATGATGCCTCTTTAAAGTGATGTCTCTTTAAAGTGATGTCTCTTTATAGTGATGTGTCTTTAAATTGATGTCTCTTTATAGTGATGTCTCCTTATAAAGATGCCTCTTTACAGCGATGCCTCTTTAAAGTGATGTCTCTTTAAGTGATGTCTCTTTAAAGTGATGTCTCTTTAAGTGATGTCTCTTTAAAGCGATGCCTCTTTATTGTGATGTCTCTTTATAGTGATGTCTCCTTATAATGATGCCTCTTTACAGCGATGCCTCTTTAAAGTGATGTCTCTTTAAGTGATGTCTCTTTATAGTGATGTCTCCTTATAATGATGCCTCTTTACAGCGATGCCTCTTTAAAGTGATGCCTCTTTAAAGTGATGTCTCTTTAAGTGATGTCTCTTTATTTGCGAAGTCTCTTTAAAGTGATGTCTCTTTAAAGTGATGTCTCTTTAAGTGATGTCTCTTTATTGTGAATTCTCTTTAAAGTGATGTCTCTTTAAGTGATGTGTGTTTATAGTGATGTCTCTTTAAGTGATGTCTCTTTATTGTGAAGTCTCTTTGAAGTGATGTCTCTTTATAGTGATGTCTCCTTACAATGATGCCTCTTTACAGCGATGCCTCTTTACAGCGATGTCTCTTTAAATTGATATCTCTTTAAGTGATGTCTATTTATTTGCGAAGTCTCTTTAAAGTGATGTCTCTTTAGAAGTGATGTCTCTTTAAGTGATGTCTCTTTAAGTGGGGTTTCTTCAAAGTGACGTCTCTTTAAAGTGATGTCTCTTTAAGTGATGTCTCTTCATTGTGATTTCTATTTAAAGTGATGTCTCTTTATTGTGAAGTCTCTTTAAAGTGATTTCTCTTTATGTGATGTGTGTTTATAGTGATGTCTCTTTATAGTGATGTCTCTTTAAAAGTGATGTCTCTTTAAAGTGATGTGTCTTTATAGTGATGTCTCTTTATATCGATGTCACTTAAAAGTGATCTGTCTTTATAGTGATGTCTTTTTATAGTGATGTCTCCTTAAAGTGATGTCTGTTTATAGAAAAGTCTTTTTATAGTGATGGCTCTTTAAGTGATGTCTCTTTATTTGCCAAGTCTCTTTAAAGTGATGTCTTTTTAGAAGTGATGTCTCTTTAAGTGGTGTTTCTTCAAAGTGATGTCTCTCTAAAGTGATGTCTCTTTAAGTGATGTCTCTTCATTGTGATGTCTCTTTGAAGTGATGTGTCTTTAAGTGATGTCTCTTTATTGTGAAGTCTTTTTAAAGTGATGCCTCTTTAAACGGGATGTCTGTTTATAGTGATGTCTCTTTGCTGTGATGTCTCTTTATTGTGATGTCTCTTTAAGTGATGTCTCTTTATTGTGAAGTCTCTTTAAAGTGATGTCTCTTTAAGTGATGTCGCTTTAAAGTGATGTCCCTTTATAGTGATGTCTGTGTAAAAGTTATATGTCTTTATCGTGATGTTGTTAGGGTTTGTGGAAGACCCCAAGCGCACGACACCAGATAGAGATGGGGTTAGCCGAAAACTGGCGTACTTTATTCCTTACGCGTACAAATAGTTAGACATAGGAAGGCAATGAGCGACAAGGAAAAAACGGAAAGTCCAAGGGGAAAAACTCGCGGGTAATCCAAACGGGAACCAGGCAGGATACTTCCATTGGGAAACTTTGCAAGGGAAAAACATGAACCAAGGGCTGGGATGAGTTCGTAGAGAAAAGGACCGTGGGAGGAGAGTAGCCGCTACTGCGGGGAGGTTACAACACGAACTGGTGGAGGCCACCAAACTTAAGCCCAGCCCTGATGACTAAGCCCGACCCTGACGAGCCGATTGGCTGCAGGCGCGGGGTGGGCGGGCCACGGCGCAGGGTGAGCGAGCCATAACAGTACCCCCCCCCTCCACGGGAACCACCAGGCGACTTGCCGGGCTTGTCAGGATGGGAACGATGGAACTCAGTGAGCAGCCCAGGGTCCAGGATGAGCTGGCGGGAGACCCAGCTATGTTCCTCCGAACCGTAGCCCTCCCAGTCCACCAAATACTGGAACCCCCGTCCTCGGCGCCGGACGTCCAGCAGCCGGCGGACCTTCCACTGGGGGTGCCCATCCACGATCTCAGGGGGAGGCGGAGCTGGGGCCGGAGGCATCAGATGACTGTGGGAGACAGGCTTAACCCGAGACACATAAAATTCGGGATGGGTCTTCAAGGAAGCCGGAAGCTTAAGACTCACCGCCGCGGGGCTGAGAACCTTCCTGATCTCAAAGGGGCCAACAAACCGGGGGTTCAGCTTCTTCGCGGTGGACTGAAGCGGGAGATCCTTCGAGGACAGCCACACCCTTTGGCCTGGTTGGTACGTAGGTGCTGGGGACCGGCGTCGGTTGGCTCCCCGACCAGCGCGCTCAGCTGCCCGGAGCAGAGCGGCTCTGGTCACCTCCCAGACGCGACGACACCGGTTCAGATGGGCCTGCACAGAGGGAACCGCCACTTCCGACTCCTGCACAGCAAAGAGAGGCGGCTGGTAGCCCAGGGACACCTCAAAAGGTGAGAGGCCGGTGGCAGAGCTGACCAGGGAGTTGATGGCATACTCGACCCAGGGGAGGAACCGGCTCCAGGAGCTGGGCTTCTTGGCGGCCACGCACTGGAGGGCAGACTCCACGCTCTGGTTCATCCTCTCTGTCTGTCCGTTAGTCTGTGGGTGATAGCCAGAGGAGAGACTAACAGAGGCACCCAACCCCTTACAAAAGGCCCGCCATACCTGGGAGACGAACTGGGGCCCTCGGTCCGAGACGACGTCCAGGGGAAGGCCGTGGAGACGGAACACGTGGCTCGTCAGGAGGTACGCCGTCTCAGAAGCCGATGGGATTCTGGGGAGGGCCACCAGGTGCACTCCCTTACTGAAGCGGTCCACCACTGTCAGGATCACAGTGTTACCCTGGGAGGGCGGCAGTCCGGAGACAAAATCCAACGCCACATGGGACCAGGGCCGGCTTGGAGTTGGGAGGGGCTGCAGCAGACCCGCGGGTGCCTGGTGAGAGGCCTTGCTGCGAGCACAGACGGAGCAGGCCCCTACGAAGTCCCTGACATCGTTCCTCATGGTGGGCCACCAGAAACGCCGAGCCAGAAAGGTGAAGGTGCGGTGGACACCCAGGTGGCAAGCAAACTGACTGGCATGGCCCCACTGGAGAACCCGGGGCCGGACTGCGTCCGGGACGAATAGGCGGCATGGAGGGACGTGGCTCGGGGCGGGATGGGAGCGCAACGCCTGCCTGACCACGGTCTCGATGCCCCAGGTAACCATGCCAACCACCCTGGCCTCAGGAAGGATGGGAGTCGGCTCCTCTGTAGCTGGCTCCCTCCTCGGGTGTTGTCGGGACAGGGAGTCTGCCTTCGTGTTGCGGGACCCAGGGCGATAAGTCAGCGTGAAGTCAAACCGACTGAGGAAGCTGGCCCACCGTGCCTGCCGACCATTGAGGCGCTTGGTTGCCCGGATGAACATCAAGTTCTTATGATCCGTCCAGATGGTGAACGGCTGTTCCGCCCCCTCCAGCCAATGGCGCCACTCCTCCAGAGCAGCCACCACTGCCAGCAGCTCCCGGTTCCCGACATCGTAGTTCTCCTCGGCGGGGAGGAACCGGCGAGAGAAGAAGGCGCATGGGTGGACTTTTTGGTCAGACGCTGACCGCTGGGAGAGGACAGCCCCCAACCCGGTGTCCGAAGCGTCCACCTCTATGATGAACTGCCTCTTGGGGTCGGGGTGGAGCAGGACCGGGGCGCTGGTGAACCTCTCCTTGAGGGACTGGAATGCAGAGCGGGCAGCCGGGGACCAGATGAACGGCTGGGAGGGGGAGGTCAGCCTGGTGAGAGGTTCTGCCACGCAGCTGTAGTTCCGGATGAACCTCCGATAGAAGTTTGCAAACCCGAGGAAGCTCTGTAATTCCTTCCGTGATGTGGGATCGGGCCAGTCCACCACAGCCTGGATCTTGCGGGGGTCAGCCCGGGTCTGTCCCCTCTCAACGACGAAGCCCAGGTAGTCAACGGAAGGGGAATGGAACCGGCACTTCTCTGCCTTGACGAAGAGCCGGTTCCGGAGGAGACGTTCGAGTACCCGGCGGACATGCTGGACATGTTCCTCGAGGGTCCTGGAGAAGATGAGGATGTCATCGAGGTACACCACCACAAACTCGTCGAGCATGTCGCGGAGAATGTCATTCATGAGAGCCTGGAATACCGCCGGGGCGTTGGTGAGGCCGAACGGCATGACCAGGTACTCATAATGACCCCGGGGCGTCTTAAAGGCTGTCTTCCACTCGTCCCCCTTCCGGATCCGGACCAGATGATAGGCACACCGGAGGTCCAGCTTAGTGAAGACTGTAGCCTGGGTGAGGGGCTCAAGGGTGGAACTTATGAGAGGAAGGGGGTACTTGTGTTTGACGGTTATCTCATTGAGTGGGCGATAGTCAATGCAGGGTCAGAGGCCCCCGTCCTTCTTCTTCACGAAAAAGAATCCAGCTGCCACCTGGGAGGACGAGGGCCGAATGAGCCCCACTGCCAAGGACTCGGAGATGTACTCGTCCATCGCAGCTTTCTCGGGGATGGTCAGACTGTACAGACGACTGCTGGGAAGGGGTACCCCAGAGTGGAGGTCGACAGCACAGTCATAAGGCCGATGAGGAGGAAGAGATTGGGCCCGGGTCTTGCTGAAAACCTCACCTAACCCGTGGTACTCAGGGAGAACAGAGGAGAGGTCGGGAGGCGGGGTACTAGGGGCACGTCGGGGGGATGGGGCGGGAGCAGCCTGGAGACATTGGGCATGACAGGAAGAGCTCCACTCCATGATGGTACCGGAGGCCCAGGCGATGTTTGGCTCATGCTGCACGAACCAGGGGCGCCCTAGGATCACAGGGACTAACGGGGACTGGATGATGTAGAACCGAAGTCTCTCCACATGGTTACCTGCTATGGTGAGAGAGACAGGGTGGGTGCCTTTGGGTGATGCTGGCCAGGCAGCGCTCGTCCAGCGCGAAGGCCTCCATGGGCTTCTCCAGCGTCTCTAGCGGGATGTTAGCCTGGGCAGCAAACTCCGAGTCCAGGAAACACTCATCAGCCCCCGAGTTGAGGAGTGCACCCACCGTGAGCCGCTGGTCAGCCCAGGCCAGGGTAACGCTAACTAGGTGGTTCTGTGGGGCAGGACGGCGGGAACAGGAAAGTCGGCTCACTAGGATCTCCCGGGGCCCCAGTGAGCCTAGTCTTTTGGCCGAGTGGGGCAGCCGCTGATCAGATGTCCCTTCTGGCCACAGTAGAGGCATTGACCCGCCTTGAACCGGGCCTCCCGTTCGGCCGGACTAAGGCGCGTGCGCCCCAGTGGCATAGGTTCCTCCCCCGTCATGGTCTGGGGCGCGGGGGGAGAAACGGCCACAGGGAAAGTGGGGCGAACAGGAGTAGGGATCCTGTTAGGAGTGCTGGACGACTGGGGAATGGACGGGGATCCACGCAGGGCTCGCTCGCGCCTCCTCTCCCGGAGGCGTCCGTCGATGCGGATGGCGAGCTTGATCAGGTCCTCGAGGGAGGTGGGCTCCTCCCGGGTGGCTAGCTGGTCCTTGACAGCCTCGCTGAGACCTCTCCGGAAGGTGACCCGAAGTGACCGGTCGTTCCAGCCGCTCTCAGCTGCGGCCAGCCTGAACTCCACCGAGTAGTCTGTGACACTGCCACTGCCCTGCTGGATACTGCTCAGCCGAGCACCAGGGTCCTGGCCACCGACTGGATGGTGGAAAACCTTCCGTAGTTCCGCCTCAAAGGCCTCGTAGGTGAGGCAGAAACTGGCCTTCATGGACCAGGAAACAGTGGCCCACTGAGCTGCTCGGCCTGTGAGCAGGTTGGTCACGTAAGCGACCCGGGCAGCATCAGACGTGAACATGCTGGGTTGGTGCAGGAAGACCAGCTCACACTGCATGATGAACGTGGCACAGGTCTCAAAGTCGCCATCAAACGGTCGTGGGCTGGAGAGGCAGGGCTCCCGGGGAACTGGGTTGAGCCCCACAGGGTTAACCGGGGCCGCGGGCCCAGGGGGCGGATTACCCACGACTCCAGGGGCAGACTGGCCCGGCGGCTGGATGGTGACAGCCACCGTGATGGTTTGCAACTGCCGCAGGATCTCTGCTTGTTGGCTCGCAAATGCCGCACACTGCCTCGTTATGTTACCCACACAGGCCTGGAGGGGCGGGACCCAAGTCTGAAGATCTCTCACCGCGGTGGAGGCCGCCTCTAGCTGCTGGGTGTGGGAGTTAGTCAGGCGGATCTGTTCGATGAGGGATGTCGAAGCGGGCTGGCCGGTACGCTCTCCGTGTCGGCTGGGGTAGTCATGGTCAGTTCGTACTGTTAGGGTTTGTGGAAGACCCCAAGCGCACGACACCAGACAGAGATGGGGTTAGCCGAAAACTGGCGTACTTTATTCAAACATAGGAAGGCAATGAGCGACAAGGAAAAAACGGAAAGTCCAAGGGGGGAAAAAAACTCGCGGGTAATCCAAACGGGAACAAGGCAGGATACTTCCACGGGGAAACCTTGCAAGGGAAAAACATGAACCAAGGGCTGGGATGAGTTCGTAGAGAAAAGGACCGTGAGAGGAGAGTCGCCACTACTGCGGGTGCGGGGAGGTTACAACACGAACTGACAACGGGCACGTGGGAGGCCACCAAACTTAAGCCCAGCCCTGATGACTAAGCCCGGCCCTGACGAGCCGATTGGCTGCCGGCGTGGGGCGGGCGAGCCATAACAACATCACTTTAAAGAGGCATCGCTGTAAAGAGGCATCATTATAAGGAGACATCACTATAAAGAGACATCACTATAAAGAGACATCGCTTTAAAGAGATATCACTATAAAGAGGCATCGCTTTAAAGAGACATCACTTAAAGAGACATCACTATAAAGAGACATCACTTTAAAGAGACATTGTGGCAGGATGAGGAAAAAACACAGAAGACTAAGGCGAGTTTGCTGTTTATTCCTCAGCTCCAAAACCAAAACTAAAGCAGGAACGACCCTGCACCAGCAAGCCCGGGAACGTAAACCACGCCCCCAGCTCACAGTCCTGCTGGGTGAGAGGCATAGCCCCTAGTGTCCGCCACACAGCCCCCCCCCCCCCGAACACCCAGAAGGGACTCCTGGATAGAAAATTAGTGTCTCACTGGAGGCTTACGCAGCCTGCCATAACGGCTGCGCCGTCCCTCAGCCGAAACAGCAGGTGAAACACTGTCCAAAGTCGGCTGAGAAGCAGAACGCTGAACCCGTGAAGACACTGCCGGGGTCCTGGAAGGAGGACGACCCCGACGGGGAACCTGGGCCGGAAACACAACTTCGCCTGCCACCCTGTGCGCCGGTTTGAGCCTATCAAGCGTGACACGCTCCCTACGCCCACCCATATCCAGCACAAAACCCTTAGGACCCGTCTCAAGAACCCGAAATGGGCCATCGTATGGGGGTTGGAGGGGCGAGCGGTGAGCATCATGCCGTACAAAAACAAAACGAGCCGACATGAGCTCCGCAGGCACGAACGACCGCGGAAAACGATTGGTGAACGGGGCCTGGAACTCGAGTGCTGTCGGACAAAAAAGGATAAACGGCCGGACGGGGTCGAGGAGCGGAACCCCCAGGCAAAAATTCCTCAGGGACGCGGAGCGGCTGACCGAGCACCAGCTCAGCGGACGAAGCGTCGAGGTCCTCCTTAGGAGCCGAACGCAACCCGAGCATAAACCAAGGTAAACGATCCACCCAGTTACCATCCGAGAGCGCAGCACGCAGCGCTGCCTTGAGCGACCGGTGAAAACGTTCACACAAGCCGTTAGCCTGAGGGTGGTACGCGGTAGTGCGGTGTACCTGCACACCCAAGGATCGCGCAAGCGCCGACCAGAGCTCTGACACGAACTGGGGGCCCCTGTCTGAGGTGATATCTGAGGGAGCGCCGAAACGGGCAACCCAGGAGGAAAGAAAAGCGCGTGCAACATCCGAGGATGTTGTGGAGGACAGAGGGACAGCCTCTGGCCACCTGGTGGTCCGATCCACCATTGTGAGCAGGTGCGTAAAACTCTGTGAAGAAGGTAGAGGGCCCACCAGGTCCACATGCACGTGGTCGAAACGTCTGGCCGGGATCGGAAACGGTTCGAGGGGTGACTTAGTGGGCTGGTGGACCTTAGCGCGGTGGCACGCTACACATGCAGCGGCCCACCCCTTTACGTCCTTGCGGAGGCCAGGCCAGACGAACTTGGAACCGACCAACTTCACCGACGCCCTAACTCCAGGGTGCGAGAGGGAGTGAATCGAATCGAAAACTCGACGGCGCCAGGCCACTGGAACAACGGTCGGGAACGGCCGGTGGAGACATCGCAGAGGAGGGCAGGACTGCCTTCCTGCATCACAGCGTCCTCCAGCTTGAGGCCGGTACGCGTTGACCTAAGGGCAAGGACGTCCGGGTCGCTGGGCTGGTCGGCAGCCATAGCGGAGAAATCCACACCGAGGTGCACAGGATACACAAGCACACGCGACAATCAGCAACAGGGTTGGACTTCCCGGCCGCATGCTGAATGTCCGTTGTGAACCCGGAGATTGCCGCTAGGTGGCGCTGCTGACGAGCAGACCACGGCTCAGTCACCTTGGACATGGCGAAAGTCAGCGGTTTATGATCCACATAAGCCGTGAATGGGCGACCCTCCAGCAGGAAGCGGAAATGCCGGGTTGCAAGGTGCAGTGCCAGCAACTCCCGGTCAAAAACGCTGTACTTGCGCTCGCTATCTCGCAGTTTGCGGCTAAAAAATGCGAGTGGCTGCCACGCATTCGCCACACGCTGTTCAACCACAGCCCCCACGGCTATGTCAGACGCATCGGTCGTTAAAGCTATGGACGCCGTGGGTGTGGGATGGGCGAGGAGGGCAGCGTTAGCCAGGGCGCACTTAGCTCCGTCAAAGGCCTGGACCTGTTCGGGAGTCCAGTCGACAGGGTCGTTAGCCTTCTTAAGCCGCAGGGCTTCGTAAAGTGGCTGAAGGAGGTGGGCAGCGCGAGGGAGGAAACGGTTATAGAAATTCACCATGCCCAAGAATTCCTGCAATGCCTTAACAGAGACCGGGCGGGGAAATTCCGCCACCGCTTGCACCTTAGAAGGCAACAGGACCGCGCCTTGCGGCGAAATGCGGTGACCCAAGAAGTCAATCACCGGCAGTCCAAACTGACACTTGGCCGGGTTGACTATCAGGCCGTGTTCGTCCAAACGACGGAAAACCTGTTTCAGGTGCGCCAGGTGCTCTTCAGCTGACGGACTGGCCACTAATATGCTGAAAAACATCCCCTAATGCTAAAAAGTTAGCGTGTGTTAACGGCCCGGCTTCCCGTCTCGCACGGAACAGTGGCGAAAGACACAGCATCAATTAAACGGCGGTTTGCAACATCAACCAGCAGACCATTAGCACACAGAAAATCCGCGCCGACAATAGGAACAGTAATGGCGGCGACTACAAAGTCCCACTCAAAATGGCGCCCGTGGAAACAAACAGTCACCAACCTTGTGCCAAACGTCATAATGGACGAACCGTTAGCTGCACTTAACTGTGGGCCGCCGCCTTCGGTCGACCTGTCTGTCTTAGCAGGAGGGAGTAGGGTCTTTTGCGAGCCTGAGTCCACCAGAAACCGTCTTCCTGACATCGTGTCCTTAATGAAGAGCAGCTCACTACGTCCGCCAGCGCCCACTGCTGCTACTGAGCGCTGGCCCTGGAGTTTCCCGCCGCCTCAAACGTGCACGGAGGGACGCAGCGCCTCGCCGTGCCGCCGTGCCGCTGATGGAAGAAACAGAGGCCTCTCCCGCGCCGTCTCCGGGCAGTTACTCCAGCCACCAGCGCCGGGTCCACGTCCTCCGACGCCGACTGCAGAGGCTCCGATGCCACACTCTGCACAGAGAACCGTCTGGTAGCCAGCAGCACCCGATCGGCCTCCTCAGCCAAACCTCGGCAGTCACCAGCGGCCAGACACGGGGAGTTAGCCAAAGCCGCGCGCACAGGAGACGGGAGCTGGCGCAGGAAAATGTGCGGGAAAAGGAATCCACCTTCGTCCGAGCCTAGCAGCGACAGCATATTGTCCATGAGATCCACAGCCGTCCCGTCGCCCAAACCGGATAGGGAAAGGATTCTATCTGCCCTCTCTGCGGCAGATAGGCTGTACCTCCGGAGCAGAAGATGTTTGAGGGCGACGTATTTACCGTGTTGCGGAGGGGCGCGCAACAGCTGCATGGCCCGGCGTGTGGACTGCTGGTCCAGCGCAGCGACGACCAAATAGTATCTGGAGTCGTCCGCGGAGATTCCACGCAGGTGGAACAGCGCCTCGACATACTGGAACCACGAAGACGGGTCGCTCTGCCAGAACTCTGGGAGTTTCACAGCCGCGGCGAGAACGGCCGGCTGTGAGAGTTGGGGCGGCGTGGCCGAAGTGGATTCACACTCATCTTCTGCTCCAAACATGTTTGTTCAATTCGGGGTCACCAATGTGGTAGGATGAGGAAAAAACACAGAAGACTAAGGCGAGTTTGCTGTTTATTCCTCAGCTCCAAAACCAAAACTTAAGCAGGAAAAACCCTGCACCAGCAAGCCCGGGAACGTAAACCACGCCCCCAGCTCACAGTCCTCCTGAGTGAGAGGCATAGCCCCTAGTGTCCGCCACAACTTCACAATAAAGAGACATCACTTAAAGAGACATCACTATAAACACACATCACTTTAAAGTGACTTAACAATAAAGAGACATCACTTTAAAGAGGCATCGCTGTAAAGAGGCATCATTGTAAGGAGACATCACTAGAAAGGGACATCACAATAAAGAGACATCACTTAAAGAGATATCACTACAAGAAACATCACTATAAAGAGGCATCGCTGTAAAGAGGCATCATTGTAAGGAGACATCACTATAAAGAGACATCACTATAAAGAGACATCACTTTGAAGAGACTTCACAATAAAGACATCACTTAAAGAGACATCACTATAAACACACATCACTTAAAGAGATCACTTTAAAGAGACTTCACAATAAAGAGACATCACTTAAAGAGACATTACTTTAAAGCGGCATCGCTGTAAAGAGGCATCATTGTAAGAAGACATCACTAGAAACGGAGACATTACTTTAAAGCGGCATCACTTTAAAGAGACATCACTTTAAAGAGACTTCACAATAAAGAGACATCACTTAAAGAGACCACTATAAACACACATCACTATAAACACATCACTTTTAAGAGACATCGCTATAAAGAGACATCACTATAAAGACACATTACTTTAAAGAGACATCACTATAAAGAGACATCACTATAAAAAGACATGCTATAAAGAGACATCTCTTTAAGAAGACATCTGTTATGGCTCGTTCACCCCGCGCCGTGGCCCGCCCATCCCGCGCCGGCTGCCAATCGTCTCGTCAGGGCCGGGCTTAGTCATCAGGGCTGGGCTTAAGTTTGGTGGCCTCCCACGTGCCCGTTGTCGGTTCGTGTTGTAACCTCCCCGCAATAGCGGCTACTCTCCTCCCACGGTCCTTTTCTCTACGAACTCACCCCAGCTCTTGGTTCATTTTTTTCCCTTGCAAAGTTTCCCCGTGGAAGTATCCTGCCGGGTTCCCGTTTGGATTACCCTCGAGTTTTTCCCCTTGGACTTTCCGTTTTTTCCTTGTCGCTCATTGCCTTCCTATGTTTAACTATTTGTACGCGTAAGGAATAAAGTACGCCAGTTTTCGGTTAACCCCATCTCTGTCTGGTGTCGTGCGCTTGGGGTCTTCCACAAACCCTAACAGTACGAACTGACCATGACTACCCCAGCCGACACGGAGAGCGTACCGGCCAGCCCGCTTCGACATCCCTCATCGAACAGATCCGCCTGACTAACTCCCACACCCAGCAGCTAGAGGCGACCTCCACCGCGGTGAGAGATCTTCAGACTTGGGTCCCGCCCCTCCAGGCCTGTGTGGGTAACGAGGCAGCAGGCGGCGTTGGCGAGCCAACAAGCAGAGATCCTGCGGCAGTTGCAAACCATCACGGTGGCTGTCACCATCCAGCCGCCGGGCCAGTCTGCCCCTGGAGTCGTGGGTAATCCGCCCCCTGGGCCCGCGGCCCCGGTTAACCCTGTGGGGCTCAACCCAGTTCCCCGGGAGCCCTGCCTCTCCAGCCCACGACCGTTTGATGGCGACTTTGAGACCTGTGCCAAGTTCATCATGCAGTGTGAGCTGGTCTTCCTGCACCAACCCAGCATGTTCACGTCTGATGCTGCCCGGGTCGCTTACGTGACCAACCTGCTCACAGGCCGAGCAGCTCAGTGGGCCACTGTTTCCTGGTCCATGAAGGCCAGTTTCTGCCTCACCTACGAGGCCTTTGAGGCGGAACTACGGAAGGTTTTCCACCATCCAGTCGGTGGCCAGGACCCTGGTGCTCGGCTGAGCAGTATCCAGCAGGGCAGTGGCAGTGTCACAGACTACTCGGTGGAGTTCAGGCTGGCCGCAGCTGAGAGCGGCTGGAACGACCGGTCACTTCGGGTCACCTTCCGGAGAGGTCTCAGCGAGGCTGTCAAGGACCAGCTAGCCACCCGGGAGGAGCCCACCTCCCTCGAGGACCTGATCAAGCTCGCCATCCGCATCGACGGACGCCTCCGGGCGAGGAGGCGCGAGCGAGCCCTGCGTGGATCCCCGTCCATTCCCCAGTCGTCCAGCACTCCTAACAGGATCCCTACTCCTGTTCGCCCCACTTTCCCTGTGGCCGTTTCTCCCCCCGCGCCCCAGACCACGACGGGGGAGGAACCTATGCCGCTGGGGCGCACGCGCCTTAGTCCGGCCGAACGGGAAGCCCGGTTCAAGGCGGGTCAATGCCTCTACTGTGGCCAGAAGGGACATCTGATCAGCGGCTGCCCCACTCGGCCAAAAGACTAGGCTCACTGGGGCCCCGGGAGATCCTAGTGAGCCGACTTTCCTGTTCCCGCCGTCCTGCCCCACAGAACCACCTAGTTAGCGTTACCCTGGCCTGGGCTGACCAGCGGCTCACGGTGGGTGCACTCCTCAACTCGGGGGCTGATGAGTGTTTCCTGGACTCGGAGTTTGCTGCCCAGGCTAACATCCCGCTAGAGACGCTGGAGAAGCCCATGGAGGCCTTCGCGCTGGACGAGCGCTGCCTGGCCAGCATCACCCAAAGGCACCCACCCTGTCTCTCTCACCATAGCAGGTAACCATGTGGAGAGACTTCGGTTCTACATCATCCAGTCCCCGTTAGTCCCTGTGATCCTAGGGCGCCCCTGGTTCGTGCAGCATGAGCCACACATCGCCTGGGCCTCCGGTACCATCATGGAGTGGAGCTCTTCCTGTCATGCCCAATGTCTCCAGGCTGCTCCCGCCCCATCCCCCCGACGTGCCCCTAGTACCCCGCCTCCCGACCTCTCCTCTGTTCTCCCTGAGTACCACGGGTTAGGTGAGGTTTTCAGCAAGACCCGGGCCCAATCTCTTCCTCCTCATCGGCCTTATGACTGTGCTGTCGACCTCCACTCTGGGGCACCCCTTCCCAGCAGTGGTCTGTACAGTCTGACCATCCCCGAGAAAGCTGCCATGGACGAGTACATCTCCGAGTCCTTGGCAGTGGGGCTCATTCGGCCCTCGTCCTCCCAGGTGGCAGCTGGATTCTTTTTCGTGAAGAAAAACCACCCTTGAGCCCCTCACCCAGGCTACAGTCTTCCCTAAGCTGGACCTCCGGTGTGCCTATCATCTGGTCCGGATCCGGAAGGGGGACGAGTGGAAGACAGCCTTTAAGACGCCCCGGGGTCATTATGAGTACCTGGTCATGCCGTTCGGCCTCACCAACGCCCCGGCGGTATTCCAGGCTCTCATGAATGACATTCTCCGCGACATGCTCGACGAGTTTGTGGTGGTGTACCTCAATGACATCCTCATCTTCTCCAGGACCCTCGAGGAACATGTCCAGCATGTCCGCCGGGTACTCGAACGTCTCCTCCGGAACCGGCTCTTCGTCAAGGCAGAGAAGTGCCGGTTCCATTCCCCTTCCGTTGACTACCTGGGCTTCGTCGTTGAGAGGGGACAGACCCGGGCTGACCCCCGCAAGATCCAGGCTGTGGTGGACTGGCCCGATCCCACATCACGGAAGGAATTACAGAGCTTCCTCGGGTTTGCAAACTTCTATCGGAGGTTCATCCGGAACTACAGCTGCGTGGCAGAACCTCTCACCAGGCTGACCTCCTCCTCCCAGCCGTTCATCTGGTCCCCGGCTGCCCGCTCTGCATTCCAGTCCCTCAAGGAGAGGTTCACCAGCGCCCCGGTCCTGCTCCACCCCGACCCCAAGAGGCAGTTCATCATAGAGGTGGACGCTTCGGACACCGGGTTGGGGGCTGTCCTCTCCCAGCGGTCAGCGTCTGACCAAAAGGTCCACCCATGCGCCTTCTTCTCTCGCCGGTTCCTCCCCGCCGAGGAGAACTACGATGTCGGGAACCGGGAGCTGCTGGCAGTGGTGGCTGCTCTGGAGGAGTGGCGCCATTGGCTGGAGGGGGCGGAACAGCCGTTCACCATCTGGACGGATCATAAGAACTTGATGTTCATCCGGGCAACCAAGCGCCTCAATGGTCGGCAGGCACGGTGGGCCAGCTTCCTCAGTCGGTTTGACTTCATGCTGACTTATCGCCCTGGGTCCCGCAACACGAAGGCAGACTCCCTGTCCCGACAACACCCGAGGAGGGAGCCAGCTACAGAGGAGCCGACTCCCATCCTTCCTGAGGCCAGGGTGGTTGGCGTGGTTACCTGGGGCATCGAGACCGTGGTCAGGCAGGCGTTGCGCTCCCATCCTGCCCCGAGCCACGTCCCTCCATGCCGCCTATTCGTCCCGGACGCAGTCCGGCCCCGGGTTCTCCAGTGGGGCCATGCCAGTCAGTTTGCTTGCCACCTGGGTGTCCACCGCGCCTTCACCTTTCTGGCTCGGCGTTTCTGGTGGCCCACCATGAGGAACGACGTCAGGGACTTCGTAGGGGCCTGCTCCGTCTGTGCTCGCAGCAAGGCCTCTCACCAGGCACCCGCGGGTCTGCTGCAGCCCCTCCCAACTCCAAGCCGGCCCTGGTCCCATGTGGCGTTGGATTTTGTCTCCGGACTGCCGCCCTCCCAGGGTAACACTGTGATCCTGACAGTGGTGGACCGCTTCAGTAAGGGAGTGCACCTGGTGGCCCTCCCCAGAATCCCATCGGCTTCTGAGACGGCGTACCTCCTGACGAGCCACGTGTTCCGTCTCCACGGCCTTCCCCTGGACGTCGTCTCGGACCGAGGGCCCCAGTTCGTCTCCCAGGTATGGCGGGCCTTTTGTAAGGGGTTGGGTGCCTCTGTTAGTCTCTCCTCTGGCTATCACCCACAGACTAACGGACAGACAGAGAGGATGAACCAGAGCGTGGAGTCTGCCCTCCGGTGCGTGGCCGCCAAGAAGCCCAGCTCCTGGAGCCGGTTCCTCCCCTGGGTCGAGTATGCCATCAACTCCCTGGTCAGCTCTGCCACCGGCCTCTCACCTTTTGAGGTGTCCCTGAGCTACCAGCCGCCTCTCTTTGCTGTGCAGGAGTCGGAAGTGGCGGTTCCCTCTGTGCAGGCCCATCTGAACCGGTGTCGTCGCGTCTGGGAGGTGACCAGAGCCGCTCTGCTCCGGGCAGCTGAGCGCGCCGGTCGGGGAGCCAACCGACGCCGGTCCCCAGCACCTACGTACCAACCAGGCCAAAGGGTGTGGCTGTCCTCGAAGGATCTCCCGCTTCAGTCCACCGCGAAGAAGCTGAACCCCCGGTTTGTCGGCCCCTTTGAGATCAGGAAGGTTCTCAGCCCCGCGGCGGTGAGTCTTAAGCTTCCGGCTTCCTTGAAGACCCATCCCGAATTTTATGTGTCTCGGGTTAAGCCTGTCTCCCACAGTCATCTGATGCCTCCGGCCCCGGCTCCGCCTCCCCCTGAGATCGTGGATGGGCACCCCCAGTGGAAGGTCCGCCGGCTGCTGGACGTCCGGCGCCGAGGACGGGGGTTCCAGTATTTGGTGGACTGGGAGGGCTACGGTCCGGAGGAACGTAGCTGGGTCTCCCGCCAGCTCATCCTGGACCCTGGGCTGCTCACTGAGTTCCATCGTTCCCATCCTGACAAGCCCGGCAAGTCGCCTGGTGGTTCCCGTGGAGGGGGGGGGGGGACTGTTATGGCTCGCTCACCCCGCGCCGTGGCCCGCCCACCCCGCGCCGGCAGCCAATCGGCTCGTCAGGGTCGGGCTTAGTCATCAGGGCTGGGCTTAAGTTTGGTGGCCTCCCACGTGCCCGTTGTCAGTTCGTGTTGTAACCTCCCCGCAGTAGCGGCTACTCTCCTCCCACGGTCCTTTTCTCTACGAACTCATCCCAGCCCTTGGTTCATGTTTTTCCCTTGCAAAGTTTCCCCGTGGAAGTATCCTGCCTGGTTCCCGTTTGGATTACCCGCGAGTTTTTCCCCTTGGACTTTCCGTTTTTTCCTTGTCGCTCATTGCCTTCCTATGTCTAACTATTTGTACGCGTAAGGAATAAAGTACGCCAGTTTTCGGCTAACCCCATCTCTATCTGGTGTCGTGCGCTTGGGGTCTTCCACAAACCCTAACAACATCACGATAAAGACATATAACTTTTACAGAGACATCACTATAAAGGGACATCACTTTAAAGCGACATCACTTAAAGAGACATCACTTTAAAGAGACTTCACAATAAAGAGACATCACTTAAAGAGACATCACAATAAAGAGACATCACAGCAAAGAGACATCACTATAAACAGACATCCCGTTTAAAGAGGCATCACTTTAAAAAGACTTCACAATAAAGAGACATCACTTAAAGACACATCACTTCAAAGAGACATCACAATGAAGAGACATCACTTAAAGAGACATCACTTTGAAGAGACATCGCTGTAAAGAGGCATCATCATAAGGAGACATCACTATAAAGACACATCAATATAAAGAGACATCACTATAAAGACACATCACTATAAAGAGACATCGCTTTAAATACATATCACTATAAAGAGGCATCACTTTAAAGAGACATCATTATAAGGAGACATCACTTAAAGAAACATCACTATAAAGAGACATCACTTTAAAGAGGTATTGCTGTAAAGAGGCATCATTGTAAGGAGACATCACTATAAAGAGACATCACTATAAAGAGACATCACTTTAAAGAGACATCAGTTTAAAGAGGCATCGCTGTAAAGAGGCAACATTATAAGGAGACATCACTGTAAAGAGACATCACTATAGAGACATCACTTAAAGAGACATCACTTCAAAGAGACATCACTTAAAGAGACAACACTTTAAAGAGGCATCGTTGTAAAGAAGCATCATTATAAGGAGACATCACTATAAAGAGACATCACTATAAAGAGGCATCGCTTTAAAGAGACATCGCTATAAAGAGACATCACTTTAAAAGAGACATCACTATAAAGAGACATCACTTCTAAAGAGACATCACTATAAAAAGACATCACTATATAGAGACATCACTATAAACACACATAACTTAAAGAGACATCACAATAAATAGACATCACGTAAAGAGACATCACTTCTAAAGAGACATCACTATAAAAAGACATCACTATATAGAGACATCACTATAAACACACATCACTTAAAGAGACATCACTTTAAAGAGAATTCACAATAAAGAGACGTCACTTAAGGAGACATCACTTTAAAGAGACATCCCTTTAAATAGACATCACTTAAAGAGACATCACTTTGAAGAGGCATCGCTGTAAAGAGTCATCATCATAAGGAGACATCACTATAAAGAGACATCACTATAAAGAGACATCACTATAAAGAGACATCACTTCAAAGAAACTACACAACTACTACTACTGCTGGACGTCCGGCGCCGAGGGCGGTGGTTCCAGTACTTGGTGGACTGGGAGGGCTACGGTCCGGAGGAACGTAGCTGGGTCTCCCGCCAGCTCATCCTGGACCCTGGGCTGCTCACTGAGTTCAATCATTCCCATCCCGACAAGCCGGGCAAGTCGCCTGGTGGCTCCCGAGGAGGGGGGGGGGTACTGTTATGGCCCGCCCACCCCACGCCTGCAGCCATTCGGCTCGTCAGGGCCGGGCTTAATCATCAGGGCTAGGCTTAAGTTTGGTGGCCTCCCACGTGCCCGTTGTCAGTTCGTGTTGTAACCTCCCCGCACCGCCAGTAGCGGCGACTCTCCTCTCACGGTCCTTTTCTCTACGAACTCATCCCAGCCCTTGGTTCATGTTGTTCCCTTGCAAGATTTCCCCGTGGAAGTATCCTGCCGTGTTCCCGTTTGGATTACCCGCGAGTTTTTTTCCCCCTTGGACTTTCCGTGTTTTCCTTGTCGCTCATTGCCTTCCTATGTTTGAATAAAGTACGCCAGCTTTCGGCTAACCCCATCTCTGTCTGGTGTCATGCGCTTGGGGTCTTCCACAAACCCTAACAGATGTCTCTTTAAGTGATGTCTCTTTAAAGTGATGTCTCTTTAAGTTATGTCTCTTTATTGTGAAGTTACTTTAAAGTGATGTCTCTTTAAGTGATGTGTGTTATAGTGATGTTTCTTATAGTGATGTCTCCTTACAATGATGTCTCTTTAAAGCGATGCCTCTTTATAGTGATGTCTCTTTGAAGTGATGTCTCTTTATAGTGATGTCTCCTTATAATGATGCCTCTTTATAGTGATGTCTCTTTATAGTGATGTCTCCTTATAATGATGCCTCTTTACAGCGATGTCTCTTTAAAGTGATGTCTCTTTAAAGTGATGTCTCTTTAAGTGATGTGTGTCCACGAGATACTGCAGGCCGCGACCGCGGCGACGAGAGTCCAGGAGACGACGAACGGTGTAAGCCGGATGATCGTTGATGATACGAGGAGTTGGGGGCGGGAGGGCCGGAGGAACTAGAGGGCTGGTAGAGACAGGTTTGAGGCAGGACACATGGAAGGAAGGGTGAACCCGGAGAGTGCGAGGCAGCTTCAGACGGACCACAGAGGGGTTAATGACTTTGACAATGGGAAAGGGACCAATATACCTGGGGGACAGTTTTTTAGTGTCCGATTTCAAGGGTAGATCCTTGGTAGAGAGCCATACCTGGTCACCGGGGGAGTAGTCCGGAGCAGGGGTGCGATGACGATCCGCCAAGCGCTGGTAACGGCCGGAGGTCCTGAGCAGTACAGCACGTGCTCGCCGCCAGGTCCGACGGCACCGACGGACATGGGCCTGGACAGACGGAACCGGAATGTCTACCTCTTGACAAGGAAAAAGGGGAGACTGATAGCCGTAAAGGCATTGAAAAGGGGACAACCCAGTAGCAGACAATGGCAAGGTGTTATGGGCATATTCTACCTAGGGAAGTTGTGGGGACCAAGAGGATGGGTTGGCAGACACCAGACAGCGGAGAACAGTCGCCAATGCATGGTTGGCCCTCTCGGCCTGGCCGTTGGTCTGAGGATGGAACCCCGATGACAGGCTGACAGTGGCACCGATGGCAGATCAAAAAGCCTTCCAGACAGCAGAAGTGAACTGGGGGCCACGGTCAGACACTATATCACGGGGAAGACCGTGGACCCGGAAAACCTCCCTGACCAGCAGATCCGCAGTCTCTCGGGCCGAAGGCAATTTAGACAAGGGCAAAAAGTGAACAAATTTACTGAAGCGATCAACAACAGTCAGTACAACGGTGTTACCGTCGGAGGCGGGCAGACCAGAGACGAAATCCAAGGGCAGATGCGACCAGGGACGGTGTGGAACAGTCAGGGTGTGCAGCAGACCGGCACTGGCCCGAGTGGAGGGCTTATTCTGGGCACAAACAGGATAGGCAGAAACAAAAGACCCAGTATCCTCCGTCATGGAAGGCCACCAGAACTGCCTACGGAGGAAGGCTAAGGTACGGGTTACGCCATGATGGCAGGTGAGTTTGGAAGAGTGAACCCACTGCAACACAGTAGATTTAACAGCATCTGGAACAAACAAGCGCCCGGGGGGGCCGTTACCTGGGTCAGGCTGAGTCTGTTGTGCTGCCATGACCTCCCTTTCAATGTTCCAGGTGACAGCCGCAGCCGCAACCACACAGGTAGAGGGAACGATGGTGTCAGGTTGGAGCTTGGGCTCAGACTCCTCCCCATGCACACGAGACAGAGCATCGGGCTTGGCATTCCTGGAGCCAAGTCTGTACGTCAAAGAAAAATTAAAATTACCAAAAAAGAGCGCCCACCTGGCTTGGCGCGCGGTGAGTCGCTTTGCTGACTGGATGTATTCCAGGTTCTTATGGTCAGTCCACACTATAAAAGGAAGCTCAGACCCCTCCAGAAAATGTCGCCATTCCTCCAGTGCCAATTTCACCGCCAGGAGCTCACGATTCCCAACATCATAGTTCCTTTCAGCTGGGGAGAGACGGCGAGACAGGAAGGCACAGGGGTGTGTCTTGCCATCCTCACTGGAGCGCTGAGAAAGGACCGCCCCCACCCCAATCTCAGAGGCGTCCACTTCTAAAACGAACTGTTTGGTTGGGTCTGGCTGGATGAGGATAGGAGCTGTGGTGAAGCGTTGCCTGAGGGCTTGGAAAGCTGCCTCTGCTACAGGGGTCCACAGGAACTGTCTGGAGGTGGAGGTAAGAGTGGTTAGTGGGGCCGCAACGCGGCTGTAATTGCGGATGAACCGTCTGTAGAAGTTGGCAAACCCAAGGAACCTCTGAAGCTGCTTACGGCTGGTCGGGCTTGGCCCCTCAAGAACCGCTCTGACCTTGGCGGGGTCCATTCTCACCTGCCCATCAGCCACGATGTAGCCCAGGAAGGTGAGTGAAGGGGCATGGAATTCGCACTTCTCTGCTTTTACGAAAAGGCGGTTCTCCAGTAGCCGTTGAAGGACTTAGCGGACGTGCATGACATGCTCTGACAGGTCTCTGGAAAAAATCAGGATATCATCCAGGTAAACAAAAACGAAACGATCCAACATGTCACGTAGGACGTCATTGACCAGACTCTGGAAGACAGCTGGGGCATTAGTGAGACCAAACGGCATCACCAGATATTCAAAATGCCCCAGCGGGGTGTTGAAGGCAGTCTTCCATTCATCTCCGTCTCGAACCCGGACCAGGTGGTAAGCATTGCGGAGGTCTAGTTTAGTGAACACTGTGGCTCCCTGGAGAGAATCAAAAGCAGAAGTCATGAGGGGCAGAGGGTACTTATTCTTGACTGTGATGTTATTGAGGCCTCTATAGTCAATACACGGCCGGAAGGTTTTGTCCTTCTTGGCCACAAAGAAGAACCCCGTACCAAGGGGTGACGATGACGGGCGAATAAGACCAGCCGCCAAGGAGTCCTTGATGTACCTCTCCATGGACTCCCGCTCAGGCTTGGAGAGGCTATATAGACGACTGCTGGGGAGGGGAGCGCCCGGCAGCAGGTCAATAGCGCAATCATAGGGGCGATGAGGAGGCAGGGAGAGAGCTTGCTGCTTGTTGAACACGGCTTGGAGGTCATTGTACTCTGGAGGCACCAGTGACAGGTCAGAGGTCTCAGAGCTTGACACCTGACTGGGGACAGACTGAGGCAGAGCAGACTGGAGGCATATGGCATGACAGACGGGACTCCAACTTGAAATTCTGGCCAATGACCAATCAATATGGGGACTATGCTTAACCAGCCAGAGATGACCAAGTATAATGGGAACAAATGGAGAATTGATAACGAAAAAACTTAGCTCCTCTTGATGGTTTCCCGACAACAGGAGGTGCACAGGCTCGGTCTTAGAGGTTATCCAGGCCAGGAGACGTCCATCCAGGGCATTAGCTTCAAGAGGCTGGTCCAGACTCACAGTGGCAAGACCTAACTGCTTCACAACACTTGCATCCAAAAAGCTTTCATCAGCTCCAGAGTCAATTAAAGCCAAAAGTTTTTTGGACTAACCTTTAAAACTGATGGTAGCTTGCAACTGGGTACGTGGACGAGGAGACAGAGGGCAGACAGTTGGGCTCACGAGGATCCTCCCCCTCCCTCGTGAGCCTGCTAGTTTGACGGACGGTGAGGGTAGGAGGCGAGAAAGTGACCAGGCTGACCACAATACAAGCAGCTGTTCTCGGTGATGCGGCGTTGACGCTCCTCCGGGTTGAGCCGGAAGCGGCCGAGTTGCATCGGCTCCGAAGCTGGGGAGGAGTCACGCCTCGGGCTTTCTCGGAGGACGTCAGCCTCAGTCGAGCGAGCTCGGCCCCCAGCGTTTGGAGGTGTGGCCCGTGGAAAGTTGTTGTGATCAGGAAAGCGGCGCGTCCTCTCTCTCCTCCGCTCCCGGAGACGGTTGTCCACACGAATGGCCAGGGTAACCAATTCCTCCAGCCCTCCAGGCTCGGGGTAGGAAACCAATTCGTCCTTTATGGATTCGCTTAGACCGTTGGAAAACCTGGCCTGAGGGACTCGTTGTTCCATCCGCTCTCCGCTGATAGCGTACGGAACTCAACTGAGTAGTCGGCGACGCTGCTGGAACCCCCCGGGAGAGAGATCAGTCTTTTTGAAGCATCCTTTCCCCGCACGGGATGATAAAAAACGTGGCGAAAAGCAGTGGTGAACTCAGCGTAGGATGAGGAAGTGGAGGCCCACATCTCCCACACCGCTGTAGCCCAATCCAGAGCGCTTCCCCGGAGAAGACCCATGATGTAAGCGACTTTGGCTCCATCCGTGGAATATGACTGGGGCTGCTGGTTAAACACAATCTCACACTGCATCAAAAAAGGGCGACAAAGTCCAAAATCTCCATCATACTTATCGGGCGGGGCAACCCATGGTTCCTTAGCCGAAGTTGATGGCGCTGAGGGTGGCGGAGCTGGAGGGGCGGGTCCCGGGCTAGCGGAGGCTCTAAGTTGGGTCTGGATTCCGGAGATCTTTGAGCCGAGCTCACGGAGGGTGTCAGCCATCTCCTGTAGCACCTGGCTGTGCTGGCCGAGGACCGATTCCTGGTTGGCTACAGCCTGGCAGACCGTGGCCAGGTCTGTGGTGGAATGGTCTGCTGGGTCCATAGTGGCTGGAACGTACTGTCACGTATTGGGAAAGAACCCAAAAGCAGACGGGTCAACCAGGTAAGGGAAGAATCAAGTCTTTATTGAAGTGACCGATCTCGGGGGTAGAGCAGGAGTTGGCTCTGTGGCAGGTAGGCAGGCAGGGAGAAGTCCATGAATGGCGACGTTCCAGCGAAGACTGGTCCATAGTGGAGGCCTTTTAAGGGTGAGGGCGATTGCTTGATGGCCAGCTGGCGTGCCAGGGTGAAGGGGGGGTCAGCAGGTGTCAGCTGGTATAGCAGGTGTCAGCTGGTGTAGCAGGTGTCAAGGGCGATCGCTTTGATGTCAAGGGCGTGAGGCTGTGACAGTCTCTTTAAGTTAAGTCTCTTTATTGTGATGTCTCTTTAAAGTGATGTCCCTTTATAGTGATGTCCCTTTATAGTGATGTCTCCTTCAAGTGATGTCTCTTTATAGCGGTGTCTTTTCATAGTGATGTCTCTTTAAGTGATGTCTGTTTATAGTGATGTCTCTTTATATTGATGTCTCTTTATAGCGATGTCTCTTAAAAGTGATGTCTCTTTATATAGTGATGTCTTTTTATAGTGATGTCTCTTTAAAGTGAAGCCTTTTTAAAAGTGATGTCTCCTTATAGTGATATCTCTTTAAAAGTGATGTCTCTTAAAAGTGATGTCTTTATAGTGATGTCTCTTTATAGTGACGTGTCTTTAGAATTGATGTCTCTTTAAAGTGAGGTGTGTTTATAGCGATGTCTCTTTAGAAGTGATGTCTCTTTAAAGCAGGGGTGCCCACAATTTTTTGACTCGTGAGCTACTTTTAAAATGACCAGGTCAAAATGATCAACTCATATTAAAAATAATAATAAAAATACTCAATACATTTTATACATATATATGAACATTTATATGCAGTGTGTGTATTTATATACATGTTGTGCTACATATACAGTATTGCAATGGATTTGCATTTATATTGAACCTTACACAGGCAATAATCCTACCAAGCATTTGCTACTACATTATTTTGAAATTGCGTCACTGCATGAACCTTTACAGCTGTGGTAAATAGATTTGTGATCTCTACCTCTCTACTCTGAGGATGACCTGCACTGGAGGGAGTCAGACAGGGTTGCATAGTTCGGACAGAAGCTGCTGGTAGCCAGCCTCAAGCAGGCCTCCAAATGATCATCTGTCATGGTGGAACGGTATTTGGACTTGATAATCTTCATGTGAGAAAAGGCTGACTCACACAAATAAGTAGAGCCGACTAATGCCGTCAAGGAGGTTGCGCATTTCCTCATGTTTGGGTACTTGTCCTCTGTAAGTAAGTTCCAAAACGCTCCATGCGCCCTGGACTTAAGCTGAATGTCAGCCTGTACTGTCAGCATCTCATCCTCCACTGCAGACGAGTTAAGGTGAAACAGTGTTGCCATTTTTGAGGCGAGGGAATCCACCTCTGTATCTTCCCCAAATGGGTAGCACGTAAATGTAGCGATTGGCTCAAGCAAAGGAAAGTGTTGAAACCGTTTGTCAAAGTCTGACCGGACATTTTCAATCTGCTCCGTGTAGCGTGCACTGTCAAGTTGCGCACACGCCCTCTCTTGCTTCTCCAGCTCTGCTGCGAGGTTTCGGAAGTTTCCCAAATCACGGCGCTGCAACTCTGAGGACAGAAGTTGCATTTTCCATTTGAAAGCGTTAACTGAGCTGATCATGTTTACCACGCTTTTGTCTTTTCCTTGCAGCTCTAAATTAAGCTCGTTCAACATGTTGGTTAAATCAGTTAAAAACGCCAAGTCTAGCAGCCACTGATTGTCATTAAGTTGCTTGTGTTCCGCATGTTTAGTGATAAGGAGAAACTCCTTAATCTCCGGACAGAGCTCTCGAAATCTCTGCAAGAATCTCCCTTTACTAAGCCTTCTCACGTCAGTGTGTAGCAAGAGGTCAGAGTAGTTACAGTCGGCCTCTTCCAAATGTGTACCAAACAACCGTCTTTGAAGAGACCTCGCTCGAATAGAACAGGCGATTTTGGTTGCCACATCCATGATCTCTTTCATGTTTAGCATTTTTGCGCATAATGCTTGTTGGTGTATTATGCAATGGTAATTAAGGAAGTCCGGGAAAGCATCGTCCTCCCTGCACTTGGCAATAAATCCATTCGAGCGGCGACCCTAGCAGGCACACCGTCCGTGGTGATTGACACCAGTTTACACACTGGGAGCTGGATTTTATCCACAAAGTTTTTGAAGATCTGAAAAATGTCCTCTCCCCGCGTGTGTTCCTTCATGGGTAGTATTGTTAACAGCTCCTCTTTTGCGGTCATATCTTGAAACACCATGCGAATGAAAATGCACAATTGGGTCGTATCACTTATGTCCGTAGACTCGTCCAATTGTAGTGAGAAACACTCGCAGTCCACGATGTCCCTCCAAAGCTGCTGTGTCAAATCATCGCCCATCCCTTCACAGCGCCTTGTGACAGAATCTCTTGATAACTGGAGAGCTTTGATTGAAGATATTATTTCTGATTTGTTTTTAAAGTCCCGAAACAACGAATCTGCTGCCTCAAGGAAGGCCTCTTTCATCATCTCTCCACCTTGGAAGGCCTTCTTATGCTTAATGATGGAGTGACTCACCCGTAAAGATGCTTCGGTGGCTGCCTTTGCCTTTGAATTCGGCTGTGTGAAAAGTGACTGCTGGGCGATTAACTGCGATTTTAGTTCCCTTACCTTTCTCTTTCTCAGCTCGCTTTTCGGAGGGAAGTCATTGTCATAGTTTTTATGAACAGTTCGAAAGTGCCTCTCCACATTTCCTTTCTTTGGGATAGCAATGCTAGACTGACAGATGAGACAAACGCATTTGGAATAAGACATGGTGAAAAAAAGTCCTCCTCCCATTCCACATGGAAATGGTACGTTTTTTGTTTCTTGCTAGGTCCGGCTCCCCCACTAATTTTTGTTTTGTTTCACTTTTTAGTAGAATTTTTTTTAGAGAGTTGAACTAGCTAGCTCGATGCAGTTCTGCGTTAGCACACGTTGTGGGCATGTGAACTTCAAGGTACGTTCGAGAAGGGCTCTGGTTGTTATGGTAACCTAATGTAACAAAGTTTTAGGCTCCGCTCTAGAATCTTTGGTTTTAGGCAACAGCAGACTGGCCGTCCTTTACGTCAATCAAAAGGCAAATGCCAAATGGAGGACAGATGATAGGCTAATGTCTTGGAAAAAAAAGTTTTTTTGGAATGTCATGGAGATCTACCAGCACTGCCTTCGCGATCTACTGGTCGATCGCGATCGACGTAGTGGGCACCCCTGCTTTAAAGTGATGTGTGTTTATAGTGATGTCTCTTTAAAGTGATGTGTCTTTAAAGTGATGCCTTTTTAAAAGTGATGTCTCCTTAGAGTGGTGTCTCTTTATAGTGATGTCTCTTTAAACTGATGCCTTTTTAAAAGTGATGTCTTCTTGACGATCTCTGATCCTGGACGACCAACTGTCGTTTGTTGCAAACGTTGCATCGGTTGCTCGCTCCTTCAGATTTCTCCTCTATAACATCAGGAGGATTCGCCCATTCCTCACCGACGAGACGGCACAGGTGCTCATCCAGGCTCTGGTCATCTCCCGGCTGGACTACGGCAACTCCCTCCTTGCTGGTGCCCCGGCGTCGGCCATCAGGCCTCTGGAGCTTGTTCAGAAAGCTGCAGCTCGTCTGGTGTTCAACCACCATAAGTTCTCCCACACACCTCCCCTTCTCATGTCCCTACACTGACTCCCAGTAGCCGCTCACATCCAGTTTAAGGCTCTGGTGCTAGCCTACAGGGCAGTGAAAGGAACAGCTCCTTCCTATCTCCAGGCCATGCTCAAGCCCTACACCCCCGCCCGACCACTTCGCTCTTCTGCCTCGGGACGCCTGGTTGCCCCATCGCTCAGAGGCCCCTGCTGCCGATCGACCCGGTCCCGGCTCTGTTCTGTCCTGGACCCACAGTGGTGGAATGACTCCCCACTGATGTCAGGACAGCGGAGTCGCTGCCCATCTTTCGGCTCAGGTTGAAAACTCACCTCTTCAAGAACTACTACCCTGTTACTTGTTCTCAGCACTTATTGTATTCACTCATTAAAAAAAAAAGAAAAAAATCTCTTCTTGCGCTTTTACTTTAGCACTGGTTTTGCTCTTAGATGCTTGTTTAGATGCACTTATGACCTCTGATGACTAGTGGTTCTCCTGATTTCCTACGTTAAATGATGCTCTTATTGTAAGTCGCTTTGGATAAAAGCGGCGGCTAAATGACTGGAATGTCATGTCATGTAAAATGCACCTGAGGCTCACCACACCGAGTGAGTCATAATAATAATAATAATAATAATAATAATAATAATAATAATACTGTAAACGTTTGAACTGCAAACATTTGGACTGACACAGATTTACTATCTGTCGCAATTGTTCAGATTTATTGGCATTGTGAACGCAGCCCATAAATGACGAGATGACACAAATGTTCATTGACAATGTATTTCCTCCTGTACACAAGCTAACATTAGCTGTTTCCAAACTGTACATGAGCTAACATAAGCTGGTCGTTTGGTTGACTGATACACGGCTAGCTGTACACACAGCTTGCTGAACAACAGCGTGCCGAATGACGAGATGCTGACCACGGCTGTGGGACCATACACGTGCTGTACACGTGCTGTACACGTGCAGTACTGAGCTGTGATGAAGCTATAATGAGCTGTGATGAAGCTGTGATGAGCTGTGATGAAGCTGTGATGAAGCTATAATGAGCTGTGATGAAGCTGTGATGAGCTGTGATGAAGCTGTGATGAAGCTGTGATGAGCTGTAATGAGCTGTGATGAAGCTGTACTGAGCTGTGATGAAGCTGTAATGAGCTGTGATGAAGCTATAATGAACTGTGATGAAGCTGTGATGAGCTGTGATGAAGCTGTGATGAGCAGTGATGAGCTGTGATGTAGCTGTGATGAGCTGTAATGAGCTGTGATGAAGCTGTGATGAGCTGTGATGAAGCTGTACTGAGCTGTGAAGCTGTAATGAGCTGTGATGAATATGTAATGAGATGAGATGAAGCTGTAATGAGCTGTGATGAAGCTGTGAAGCTGTGATGAGCTGTAATGAGCTGTGATGAAGCTGTACTGAGCTGTGATGAAGCTGTACTGAGCTGTAATGAGCTGTGATGAAGCTGTAATGAGATGAGATGAAGCTGTAATGAGCTGTGATGAAGCTGTGATGAGCTGTACTGAGCTGTGATGAAGCTGTGATGAAGCTGGTTCAACCTGCATGAACATACATACACTTCCATTTAGTTCAATTGCACCACGCACTTATAGATTTTTCTTAACATCAAATTAGTAGATATTTACTCAGCATCTGCAGAAATAAACTAACGTTACCGAATACAATTTACAATGCGTCAAATGAAATTCACATCGGCAATAAGAAAACAAACAATATCATCTGCATTTTACATGCGTTGTCATAACAACACAATAGCTACTGCTATTAGCTCAGTCTGGTGATTATACAAGAATCTACCGAGCTCATTTAGCTTTGTACAAACACACTCGATCTAACATTTGTATATAATACTCGGAATCCACATACAATTACAAAACAGTGTACTTACAACGTTTCCACTTTATCGCATTTAAATTAACCGTTTCCACTTTATCGCATGTAATTACTACTTGTATTTTTCGGGAGCTCAACTCCACGCAACCATGTGCTTCGTTTCTTTGCACCGTTCTGAATCGCCTGCGCTGCATGATGACGTCATCTATGCGCCTCATATTACTGAGATTTGTGCCTCCATGCCTCCGCCTGCTGGCCAGGCGGGCATACAATTATCCAAACTACTGTACATAACTTACAAATACATTTTATTTGTGGGCGCCCCTCACTTCTATAATAGTCCATGGGCCAGAGCCCAAAATTTCCTATTTCGGTACACTCAAGGTGGCAAAACTTACTTATAATTTTTGAAAGGATCCATGTCTGTAGATGATATTTTGGTATGATAACCATTCCTGAGTGGCAGCTGTATCACAGTTATCAGCTCATGAAGTTAACCACCCCCTAAAGTAAATTGCATTTTAGACGCTGGTGCATATCCTGGTTTAGCCTCATGGTCAGGACATTTTTCAATGTTCTATAATATTGTCTTTGGTATCATTTTAAAGGGGACCTTCTTAGCTTTCATTCAAGCCCTGTTGTGGATATTTCTCACAAATATAGAGGTCACTTGAGCTCTTCAACCCGTCAATAACACACATCTTTCTGCAATGTTCGCCTAAACTATATACTTTCTTTTAGCCCTGTGGCATCTAGGAATATCAGGGACACAAAACACAAAAACTGGAATACTCACAGGACTGTAAATATTCAAGAAATGTATAATATACCCATACTATTTCATTGTGTGAGGTGATTGTGAACCTTAAATTAGAAGGGCATTATTACTAAGAAACTAACTAGACCAAAGCCAGTTAGTCCATGGGTCAGACCAGATATCGATATCACCCAAGGTGACACAACTTCACTGGTGCCATTTTATTTGGTACACTAACAGAAGTAAAATAATACATGATAACCTTTCCAAATGAGCAGCTATTTCATTTTTCTTTCAGGAAACCTGTTTCTGTGCCTCTCACGATTGTGTATTTGCCCAGATTTTTACAAATATAGCATTTCAACACCCCTGGTACTGATTAGCCTAGCTTAAACTCTGGGACAGTTCTTAGTTGGCCAACAACCAAGGATAACCAGTACTGTGTACTTCCATTCATTGTGCTAAGCTAGGCTAACGTGCAGCCAGATAGCTTTCTACTAAACACATATAGAGGAAACTGGTATCTATCTTCTTGTCTCACTCTGGAGAAGATTGTAAGCTAATTTCCCATAATGTTAGCATGTTCTTTTAATGTATATGTTAATATGATTAGTTAAAGTGGCTACGAGGAACTTTCATCTTGTGTTGATTTTAGCGGCCTCATGTGGACAAAATACAGCTGTTGCATAGCAACTAGGTAAGGTATCTATTTGTGGCTATGTAAGATAAATAATGGTAATATGACGCTGGTGAAGCAAAGTAAACTTTGTTTTAGTAGTGTTCATACACCTAAGTTACATGTATTTGTTTGTATGTGGCAGGTGAAAATTGACTGAATATGGCCACTGGTGAACAAGCAAGTTTTTACCCAATACCAAAGCGCCCACGGGTGGAGTGCATTATCCACTGTTCTGATGATACAGATAAGCTGGTTTCACTACAAAGTGTCGACTCATGGAGAACTCTGCTCAGGGCAGCTCAGATACGAAATCATGCACCAGTTTTGAAACTGGCAAAAGACATTCCTGAGGGACAGATTCCAGCAATCTACTACCACAGAAAGTGTCGCAGTATCTTCACTATGAAGCAAATTCTTGATGGCCTCCTTGCAAAAGAAAAGAAAAGTTGTGTCTCTGCTGAAGAGAAACAATCTAAGAGAGTAGCTCGACATGCTCCAAGTACATCTAGGACTTATGATGCAGAGTGCATATTTTGTCAGAAAAACAGCAAATATTCCAAGAGACAGAATACGAGAGAAGTACTGGTGCAGTGTCGAGAACTGCGAGCTGATGCAAAGATCAGGAGTGCAGCCACAAAGAAAAGGGACAGCAGAATCCTTGCCATTGTGAGTAGAGACCTTGTAGCAGCTGAAGGGCACTACCACAGGTCATGCTATAGACTTTACACCAAAGAAGAGGTTTCCAAAGGAGAGGTTGCCAGCAATGAAGATGATGATGCTGCAGCCCAGTATGAAGCTGCTGTGAATAAGGCATACAATGAGCTGTTCCTCTTCATCAGGATGGAGCTTTTTGGCAATCCTCAAGTGATGACAATGACTGATCTCTCTTCTAGACTGGTAGCTTCAATGAACTCCCAAGGCATTGCCCAAGTCAAGGAATCAACCAAGAAGCACATAAGGCGAAACCTGGAGAGTGAGTTTGCTGGAGCCTTGCAGATATTCCCTGATGAGAAAGGAAAATTCCTCCTCTATCCCGATAACTTGTCCATGAGGGAACTTGCCAAAGAAAATCAGTCTCTCAAAAGGGAGCTGCAGACCCTGAAAAGTGTCAGTGCACAAGATGTTATAGCCAAAGCAGCCATCAAATTGAGAGCAGACATTAAAAGTCAAGATGTTCCTCAAACCTGGCCGCCTGAAGTCAAACCAGAAGCAGAATGTCCTACCATTCCAGAGTCGCTCATTATCTTCCTGTACTCTCTACTCACAGGCTCAAATGATCCTGATCATGCATCCCAGAGAGTGCAGTGCCTTCTGCAGTCATTTGGCCATGACATAGTATATGCAGTGACATGTGGAAATACCAAGCCTTCCAAGCACATTGTTCTGCCATTCAGTGTCAAATCGTTGACAGGAAATGTAGAGTTGATAAACATCCTCAACCGACTTGGTCACAGTGTGTCCTATTCACAGATGGAAGAGATCAACACTGCCCTATGTCTCCAGAAACTCTCATCATCAGGGAGTGGCATTGCCCTTCCAGCTAACATCCATCCTGGCATATTCACAACTTTAGCCTGGGACAATATCGACCGTCTTGAAGAAACTGTCAGTGGTGAGGGAACATCTCACAGAGTCAATGGGATTGCTGTGCAAGCAAAGCCAGTCAACCCACTTCCTGTCCAACCCATGCCCACTGTTCCCAAAACAAAGAAGAGAAGCATTGATGGACCCCCACCAATGTTACCAACTTACAATGCTGGACAACGGGTAGGGCCACCACAAAGCAAAAAGTCAGATGCCGATACTGCAGCCAATACTAAGCTTGCCAGAGAGAAAAACCTTCTTTGGGTCCTAGCACGCATGTCACAACAAGAAGAACAGTCAGTCAGCAGCTGGACAGGCTTCAACATCCTGACTCGAGGAGAGACGACGGTCATCCCCGACAATATAGGCTATCTGCCTACCATCAATGCTCCAGCGACACAAATGTCTACTGTCAACGAGGTGCTTAACCAGTCACTGAGCATCATGCAGTGCTTAGGCCTGAGGAAGATTGTCTGTGTCTTTGACCAAGCCCTGTATGCGAAGGCTGTCGAGATCACATGGAAACACCATGACAAGTTCCATGATATCATCGTTAGGCTTGGGGTATTCCACACCATCTGCACACTGCTGGCAATAATAGGAAAGCGTTTCCAAGATGCTGGACTCAAAGACCTCTGCATTGAGTCTGGCATGATTGCAGAAGGCTCAATTGCTGGTGTTATGGATGGCCGCAAGTACAACAGGGCAGTGCGACTACACAAGCTCCTGTATGAGGCTCTCATGCGACTGACCTTGAATGGTTTCCTGTCCTGGTTGGAAGAAACTCACAGGAATGACATGGTTCACCTGAATGAGACACTGAAGACCATTGACAGCCTTGGGAAAGAAGTCTCACAACATGCTTTGAAGGAGGTCCTCGAGAACAGCTCTTGTACACGCATCATGGATCTATTTGAAGTCTACCGTGAGTTCCTTAGAGGTGGAAACGGCAGCCTCTCGAACTTCTGGATGTCCTATTTGGACATGGTTGAAATCTTGTTGGGGCTCATCCGAGCATCCAGAGAGGGAGACTGGATGCTACACTTGGCTAGCATTCGAGCAATGATCCCATGGTGCTTTGCTTATGACAGGATGAATTATGCACGCTACCTCCCCTACTACTACGCCCAGATGTCTGAGCTGCCCATCACACACCCAGATGTGTACACAGAATTCATGGAAGGAGGCTTCTCAGTCCAACTGGGCTCCACCAATCCCTTTGGCCGAATCCCTGTTGACCAAGCTTTAGAAGAAACGGTGAACAAAGACACCCAAACAGCTGGAGGGACAAAGGGATTCAGCTTGAAGCCAGGAGCTGTGACCAAATATTATCTCACAGCTGAGTATAGAAGCATGTACCTCAGACAGCTGAGAGACCTGACAGGTCAAGGCAGGTGCAAATGGTCTCAGAGTCCAAGGATCAAGAGAGATGAAGCAGATGTCCAGTCTCTCATGGACCTTATGGAGAATAACTGGCTCAATCCTATGTCCCCTGATGAGATTGATTTGGTTAGCCTCTCCACTGGCAACATGGCTCCACCTGATGTGACCATAGATCTCTTGAGAGCTCTTGAGAAAGGAGAAGAGGCCTACCAAGCATTCCAGCAAAGAAGGTTAGATGCAGACCCACCACCTGTGAAATTCCACGACAAGATGACCAAGCAAAGTCTGAAAACATTCTCCAATGTCAGCACAAAACAAGCTCATGGAAAGAAAGCACAGGATGTGGTTCTGAAGGCAGATAGAAACCTTTTCAGTCACATGATCCTGGTGGCTGAAAGCAGGAAGGTGAATCTGAAGGATGTCCTTGCCTACCCATTGGGCCCACTACCATGGGCACTGGCAAATGCTGATGGGTCCTTACGAAAAACAAACAAGGCTGCACTTGCCAGAGAGCTTGAAAAGAATGTATCTCCTGCAGAAGACATCCCAATCCCATCTACTTCCATCATTGATGGGATGAGCCTGGTCCAAAAAATGAATGGCAACAACAAAACCTTTGCACAGGTGGCAGAGTCAGCCTTGACCCAGGTCCTCCATGAGGGAGCACAGAGTGGGAGGATTGATGTTGTTTTTGATGTCTATCACCAGACTTCGATCAAAGATGCTGAACGACTGAACCGGGGTGGAGACATCACTCTCCAGTACAAGAATCTTGCAGGGGGACACCACGTCCAGCAGTGGAGAAAATTTCTGTGCAGTTCCTCCAACAAGACCAGTCTCATCAAGTTTCTGGTGGAAGAGTGGAAACTCCCACGATACAGAGCTATGCTGCATGGCAAGGTGTTGTACATGACCTGTGAGGAAACCTGCTACAAGTTGACAGAAGATGGGTGTGAGGAAGCAGCAGAACTGCACTCCACACATGAAGAAGCTGACACCCGTCTGCTCCTGCATGCATTGCATGCAGCAAATGCGGGCTCAAAGTCAGTTATCATCACAGCTGAGGACACTGATGTCATGGTGCTTTGTCTTGGCTTCTAGAAGGACATCACCTGTCCCATCTACCAGAAGTGTGGGACTCAGAACTGCACACGGTTTGTCGACATCACCAAACTGGCAAGTTCACTTGGAGACAGCATCTGTGACAGCCTAATTGGCTTACATGCCTTCACAGGCTGCGACACTGTCAGTGCATTCGCTGGTCGAGGGAAGCTGAATGCCCTGAAGATAGTGAGAAAGCACACTTCCTGCCAAGAGACTTTTAGTCAACTGGGACAGACATGGAATGTGAGTGATGAGCTGTTCCAGAAAATTGAGCAGTTCACCTGTCGGATGTATGTTGCTAATAGCAGCACTGCTGAGGTGAACAAACTGCGTTACCAGCTCTTCTGCACCAAAAGGGGAGAGGTTGAGTCCAGCCAGCTGCCACCATGTAGAGACTGTCTCTTTATGCATGTTCAACGAGCCAACTATCAGGCAGCAATATGGAAGTGCTGTCTGCAGGCTAACCCTGTGGTGCCAAGCCCTACTGAGTATGGATGGACAGACGATGAAGGCAAGCTGGCCATTTACTGGATGCGCTCCCCACCTGCACCAGATGTGGTCTTGGAAATGCTAACATGCAAGTGTGTGCATTCATGCAAAATGCCAAGCTGCATGTGCCTGTCAAATGGACTTCAATGCACAGACATGTGCAGGTTACAGACCTGCAGTAACCAAAAACAGCAGGATGGTCCAGAACTGGACTTTGAACTTGGGGAGTCAGATGATGAGAGAAACGAGCAGTTTGATGAATGACAGTGTGATGATTCTGATGGTATTACTGTGGTAGTAGTCTATTGATGCACAGGATGTTGATTCTGGACTTGGTTACCCAGAGCTTGATAACAATAATGTAACCATATTCACATATACCCATTACCCTACCCATTACCATTACATATACCCACTAATGATATGGGATTACATGTATCATTGACTAAGTATATGTAAATGTCAATGTTGTTTAAAATATTAAAATAGTTCATTACCTCACTATGGTATTCCTTTTTATCATGTATTTTGATTGTGTATTTAAACAAATGTATAGAGACCAGTTTGTGACCTAACTGGCTTTGGTCTAGTTCTCATTTAAGGCTCACAATCACCTCACACAATGAAATAGTATGGGTATATTATACATTTCCTGAATCTTTACAGTCCTGTGAGTATTCCAGTTTTTGTGTTTTGTGTCCCTGATATTCCTAGATGCCACAGGGCTAAAAGAAAGTATATAGTTTAGGCGAACATTGCAGAAAGATGTGTGTTATTGACGGGTTGAAGAGCTCAAGTGACCTCTATATTTGTGAGAAATATCCACAACAGGGCTTGAATGAAAGCTAAGAAGGTCCCCTTTAAAATGATACCAAAGACAATATTATAGAACATTGAAAAATGTCCTGACCATGAGGCTAAACCAGGATATGCACCAGCGTCTAAAATGCAATTTAGTTTAGCGGGTGGTTAACTTCATGAGCTGATAACTGTGATACAGCTGCCACTCAGGAATGGTTATCATACCAAAATATCATCTACAGACATGGATCCTTTCAAAAATTATAAGTAAGTTTTGCCACCTTGAGTGTACCGAAATATCGTCTGGCCCATGGACTATAAGGTGTCCTAGTGAACTAGTCCTAGTGAACTAGAACCAGAACTAGTCGATCAAGTCAATGACCAAGTCATTTTGCCCGTTTCGGATTTTCAAAGTTTAATAACTTCGTGGAAAAAAGATACAGACCTGCCGCTCCCTGAATGCACCTAAAATTACATATATTTACATTAAAATGAGTTTTAGATCAATTGCACAAAAAATATAAGTTCTACTTAAAACGACCATGAGAGGTCAAAATGGCCACTTGTAATTTGCGCTTGATGGTGTGCGTAAAGTCAATATTTATGACGTGTGTTGTCGCGTCATTTCCTTCGTGAAGTTCGTTGCTGTGTCCTAGAAACACACTAGCGCCCTCCAGTGCAGACAAATAGTCTAAACCTGACTTCTGATTATGTCTAACATGTCTTGTTACAGACGCCGTTTCAGACGCACCATAGTAACTACCACCGACGCCTTGCAGTATTTACAGACGTTGGACATCGGCCATTTTAAATTGTTTGAAAAATAGTACTGTCATGTACCGGTTTGGCATGTAAGGGCACCCGTATGTATGTGACGTCACCTGTTGACGTGGGGAGAAGCGCGAGGAATATTGTTCGGGCAGTCTTGCAATACGGTGGAATAAAGCAAGCCACGTTAGGCATTGTGTAATAACGGTGTGCCTAATCATTTATAATCAATGACACCTAAATAAGCATATAGGTGGGAATAACGGATCAGAACAATGGCGACGAGTGATGTACCGAGCCTAAGCTAAGTGATGAGCTAAAGTTCGTAACGTATAGTTTGATCTGAAGTGTAGCTAACAGTTGTAGCTAGCTAGCGCGGCAGCATGGAAAAGACAGCATGCGTACCGGCGTTTGATTGCTACTCCGACCCGGCGACTTTGGGGCCGCGGTGGACAAGATGGCTAATGTCATTTGAACTGTTTGCTGATGGGAAAGGTCTGATCATCGATGATAACACCGAGGATGCAGTGAAGCAGCGCCGCAGAGCACTTCTTTTGCATCACGCAGGTCCAGACACACAGGACATCTTTTCAACTTTGGACGCCACCGGAGAGGTGACTGATTATGATGCCGCTGTTGCAGCTTTGAACAGATATTTCGTGCCTCAAGTAAATGCTACATTCGCCCACCAGACATTTCAGAAAATCTCTCAGAATCAAGGGGAGACAGTACAACAATTCGCTACACGCTTGAGACGTGCGGCAAAAGACTGCGGTTTTGGTGGAGACACAGACGATCAGATTAGAGACGCAATTGTAAGCAAATGCACGTCAAGTTATGTTCGCCGTAGACTCCTCGAGGAGCGTGGTTTGGTGCTTGCTCGCGCTCTCGAGTTGGCGGCACAGTGCGAACAAATTGAAGAACAAATGGCGGAGATGTCTGTGAGGGAAGGGAAAGCAGAGGCGACTGTGAGTCGTGTCTCACAGAAAGGAGGGAAATATCAGAAGAGAGGACAAGGGAGACCGGGCGCAGATAGAGGAAAAACGGACAAAATGGACAAAACGTGTTTTAGATGTGGACATTCAGACCACTTTGGGAAAGACCCCAATTGTCCCGCGCGCGGCCAAACGTGTCGCAAATGCAATGGTAGAGACCATTTCGCAAAGCAATGCAAAACAAAAGGTGCAACAGGAAAGGAAAAAGTGCATAAAATAGAGATAGAAGAACATGATTATGCCTTTGTATTGAGTGATACAAACAAGTCAGATAGGCTCAACATAAATGTGGGAGGAGTTAGCTTGAAGATGCTTGTCGACTCCGGGGCTACTTGCAATGTGATAGACGAAAAGACCTGGGAGGGTTTAAAGTCAGAGAAAATTAGGTGCCACTCATATGTCCCAAAGCCGGAAAGGAAACTATTTTCCTATTCATCTAACCAACCTCTACCCATTAAAGGGGCGTTCACATGCAAAGTAAAAATAGGAGAACGCTGTGAACAAGCAGAATTCATAGTAATCAGAGGTGATGGAGAACCACTACTAGGAAAAGAGTTGGCCATGAAACTAGGTGTACTGAAAATAGGTGCCAACATATCAGCTGTCAGAGACATGAACCAGTCACTTCAGCAGCAGTACCCGACTGTATTTCAGGGGGTAGGGAAGCTGAAAACAACACAGATAAAGCTACACATAGACCCAGAGGTGACACCAGTAGCACAGCCACTCAGGCGTATACCCTTCAACCTACGGGCGCCTGTGGAGGCCAAGATAAAAGACACTCCGTTTGAATTCGGTCCAGAACAGAAACAAGCGTTTGAGGCGCTGAAAGAGGGCTTAGCCAAAGCAGGGACACTAGCCTACTTTAACAAAGATGCACCGACCAAAATCATTGCAGATGCTAGTCCAGTGGGATTAGGAGCAGTGTTAGTACAGACCCAGAATGGAGAAAATGTTCCCATTTGCTATGTCAGTCGTGGTCTAACCGACTGTGAACGCAGGTATTCTCAGACAGAGAAAGAGGCCTTAGGTCTGGTATGGGCGTGTGAAAGGTTACACCCATACATCTATGATAGACGATTTGACTTGGTTACAGACCACAAACCTCTTGAATCTATCTACAGCCCACGCTCGAAACCATACGCTCGTATAGAGCGATGGGTCCTAAGGTTCCAGCCTTATGATTTTAAAGTAGTACATATCTCGGGCAAAAAGAACATAGCAGACCCACTATCACGTCTGCTGGGGAACAGCGCACTGAAACAGAAACATGCACACGGATCCGACGAGTATGTGAGATTTGTTGCAGTGAGTGCCACACCCAGAGCATTGACAACCCGCGAGGTGGAGGAGGCATCAGCCCACGACGAGGAGCTGATCGAGGTGCGTAAAGCTATTGAGAGTGGACACTTTGAGAAGTGCGCAGCATATGCAGCAGTGGCTAGTGAGTTATGTGTAATAGGACAGTTGGTTCTACGTGGAACGCGTATTGTGTTGCCACAAGTACTGCAGGCACGCGCTCTCTCACTAGCACACGAAGGACACTTAGGAATTGTCGGAACTAAACAGCACCTCAGGAGCAAAGTCTGGTGGCCAACAATGGACAGAGCAGCCGAGAGACATCGTAGGTCATGCCACGGATGCCAAGTTGTTGCTCGGCCAGACGCATCGGAACCGTTAAGACCAACAGAGTTACCAGAGGGGCCCTGGCAAGATATTGCCATTGACTTACTCGGACCCCTGCCGACAGGTGACTCGATTCTAGTTGTAGTTGATTACTACAGCCGCTACTATGAGTATGACGTGTTAAAGTCCACAACCACGTCAACAGTGATAGACAGTCTAGAGACAATCTTCAGTCGACATGGACTTCCCGTCACACTGAGGTCGGACCAGGGTCCTCAGTTCAAATCAGAGGAGTTCAGTGAGTACTGTGACACCAACGGAATCAAGCATGTGAAAACAACGCCACGATGGGCGCAGGCGAACGGCGAGGTAGAACGTCAAAACGCCTCGCTGATGAAGAGGATTCGCATCGCTGTTTCAGATGGACTCAATTGGAAGCGAGAACTTAGAAAGTATGTGACAGTATACCGGAGCATCGATCACGCGATCACAGGGAAGAGTCCCGCGGAGCTGCTCTTCAAAAGAAAGATGAGGGAGAAGCTGCCAAGCATCACAGCAGCACACGCCAATCTGGAGGTAAGAGACAGAGACGCAGAACAGAAAGGACAATCAAAGATCTATGCAGACGAACGGCGTCACGCCAGGTACTCGGATGTCAATGTCGGTGACACGGTCCTGGTGAGACAAGAAAAGACTGATAAACTGACAACACTATTCAACACAACGCCACACAAGGTGGTGAGCAAATCAGGAAACCAAGTTGTCGTCGAATCTCCAACCGGAGCCAGATACACACGGAACACAACATTCGTGAAGCGATACACCAGTACTCAGGAGACACCTGCCGGAACAGAAGCATCACAGGATGCCGAGGACTGCACATCAAACAGAGAGACACTGGGTGCTCAAAACGCAGAGCGGAGCAACACCAGCAATGACACCCCGGGGGCAGACTGGCCTCCAAGAGAGAGACGCTTGCCATCGGGGCTGGCTGATTATGATATGACATAGACTGGAGAAATGTAAAAAAAAACTGTTGGGTCAAGTTCAGTGACGATTGTTGTTTGATGATGCAAATGTGAAATTAACATGTTAAAAGGTCTTATATGTTTACGGACTGTTCATAAGTGAATATGTGTTAATGGAGAATTAATACATGGTTCTAATTAAGGTGAAAGCATACAGAATATGTGGTATGTGTTTTGGTTAGGAATGTTTTGATACTGTCATTATATGGGTTCATATTTTTGAATTGAAAATAACCTGAAGTTTATTTCCCAGAAAAGGAGGGATGTCATGTACCGGTTTGGCATGTAAGGGCACCCGTATGTATGTGACGTCACCTGTTGACGTGGGGAGAAGCGCGAGGAATATTGTTCGGGCAGTCTTGCAATACGGTGGAATAAAGCAAGCCACGTTAGGCATTGTTTAATAACGGTGTGCCTAATCATTTATAATCAAGGACACCTAAATAAGCATATAGGTGGGAATAACGGATCAGAACAAGTACTAAAGTTGTTAAAATGTAAATGTTGGTGTCAGATAGTGTGTTAACAGACATACTAACATATGTAATGCATTAATATCTCAGTTGGGTATTTATCTTGACACAATATAGAGTTTTAAAAGTGGCGGTCATTTTGACGGCACAAGGTCAGTGTAGGTAGGAGTGAAGTCCCGGTCAGCCCTGTATCAGACAGCATAAAATAAAAACAAAGCAATAAAAAGTTAACACAGCAAATAAGTATAAAATCATCACCTGCACAAAACTCGGTGAGGCGTGGCTCAGAGTGAATATGCCAGTTTGAAAAGGTGCGTTTTGAGATGCGTGTGAAGGCTGAAAGAGAGTCCGTGTTGTGAATGTCTTGTGGGAGAGAGGTTCATACTTCAACTTCAACTTCCGACTTTATTTCACACAAAAATGTAAAAAAAAAATACAATTTATACATATATAATACACAAAATGGTGTGGAAAGGGACACCCCAAGGAAGCTCAGCAGAGCTTAAGGACGGGGGCCCATACTTTAAGCAAAGTGATTTACATAAAGAGGAACAGATATAAAAGGAATGAAATAAAACCTACAAAGAAATATGGACTAAACATAAATGTAAAGTCCTAGCCCTAGTGTTTAGTACATGAGTCAGCAGTATATTTCTGAATTAATTCATGCTTTAATCTCTTTGTAAAGACATGTATGGATGATGAGATTTCCACATCGTCTCTCGCCTCGTTGGCCGCTGACAGGTTCTTCTGTCTGGGGCTGCATGCATGCGGACGGGGGCACCTTTGAACGAGGTCCCACAGTCTGTCGCTGACCCCATGCATAGCACGGGGCGTCAAGCAAGCGTTGTGAACAGCACTACATTCAGCAAGCCTTGGAAGACCATCATTGTGGAAAAGAGGGTCGGTGGGAGCACAGACCCCAGACCACGATATGGCGGGTATGACTTTCTTTCGCAGAATCTGTAGTTTTTTTGAGATGACTGGGAAAAGTGTTGCACCAAGTAACATTGCAGTAATTGATATGAGGCTCAAATAAAGACTTTTACAAAGTCAGAAGTGCTGCGCGTGGGAGAAAACGTCTTATCGTAAAATACAGATCAACATATTTAGATAATCTTCTTGTTAAAGCATCAATATGGCACTTAAAATGGAAGGATTCATCAACTGTTACATCTGGCGCTGTTCCGACAGTGCATCGTTCATTTCAGTGTTGTGTTTACGTCACCTGTTTGCTTGATGGTCAGTTCGGTGTGTTGATTAAATGGAGTAGGTTCAGCTCCAAAGAGCTCCGGTTTTGTCTGTTATTTCAACGTAACATTGGCGACGAGAGATGGCCGATTGTTCTCTACCACCACCCTCTCCCTTCCTGGCCCTGCCGGACGAGCCACCGGTGGCGTGGCCCCGCTGGATAGCCTCGTTTGAACCTTGCATCCTAGCTGGTATCGGTCGGGAGGAAACGTGCACTGCTGCTGCACTGTCCAGGAGCAGAGGGGCAACGCGTGTTTGGGACTCTCGGCACCGCAAATACCCACGAACAGGATGTGGAGTTACTGAAAAATAATTTTGCCGCTCCACAAAGTGCTCTTCTCCGCCGAGTCATATTCGGAGGAGACGCCAACGGTCGGGCGAGTCAGTGACACAGCACGTGGCTGATCTAAGAGGTTTGGCTAGCTCGTGCAAATTTGGGGCGTTGCAAGACGAAATGATCAGAGACCACCTCATATTGCACACGAACTGAGACAAGATTAGGGAAAGACTGTTACTAGAAAACGATGACGTGACACTGGCAGCAGCTCTACAACTAGCGGTTCAGGTCGAATCGGCTTTGCAATGCGCTGCTAGTTGGTCCGCCTCTTCCAACTCGCCAGCACAGGAAACAGGCGCGCACAGTTCACAGACGCACCCCCTCAGCGCGAGTGCAGAGTCTGCAGACAGCAGCGGGGAGAGCTACTACTAGCCTCTCAGTCATGTGACCGCCCGCACCAGACGCGTGGGAATTGTGGCTCTTCTACACACAACTCCAGAGCTCAGACCTGCCCTGCCCGTGGTAAAACATGCTCCAACTGTGGAAAGCGGAATCACTTCCACAAAGTCTGTAGGTCTGCCCCGGCTAGAGCCTCCCAGCCACCTACCACAATCATCCACAATGTCAGCTCAGGATGAGTGCCATTTAAAACATGCTCATTGATGGTTGGTGTTGTCACCCTGCCCCTCCTCCTGGACACCGGATCCATAGTGTCCCTTCTGAACCTGGAAACTTACTCACAGTTCTTCTCCCACAAGCCACTGGGGCCACCCACCACCACCCTGCGTGGTTATGCCATCTCTGAGATTGACATCGTGGGCTCCCTCCAGCTGCCGGTGAGATATGGAGAGAAGACACTGCCAGTCTTCAGGTTCTGTATTACACACCACGGGACAAACCTCCTAGGCCTCGACCTATTCAACGGCCTCGGTTTCACCCTGTTAGACACCACTGGTTCAGAGATTCACACCGTGGCCATCCCATGGCAGCAACAGTGCCCCACGCTGTTCAGTGGTGCGGGCTGCCTCAAGCTCGTCACTCATCAGCCCCTGTTAGACCCGAAAGTGACACCTGTCATCCAGCCTCTTTGCTGCTCTCCCCTGGCTCTCCGTAACAACATCTCTGCTGAGCTACAGAGCATGCTCGACAGCGACATCATCGAGCAGGTGAACGCATCGCCCTGGATCTCAGACCTGGTGGTGGCAAAGAAGAAGTCTGGGGGGCTGCAACTCTGCGTGGACTTGAGAGCGGTAAACAAGGCCATCATCCCTGACAAGTACCCCCTTCCAATGACAGAGGAGCTCACCACCCAGTTCCATGGGTCCACGGTCTTCTCTAAACTGGACCTCTGCCAGGGCTACCTCCAAGTTCCACTACATCTCACTGTGTTTATCACCCACAAAGGGGTCTTCCGCTACAAACGCATGGCTTTTGGCCTAAGCTCTGCCCCCAGCTGGTTCCAAAAGTTCATGGCCTCCATCTTCGCTGGAATCCCAGGCGTGGCCATCTACCTTGATGACATTGTGGTGCACGGGACCACCATTGAGAGCCACGACGAGCACCTCCACAGCGTTTTCAGTGCGATGGTCAAACACTGCCTCACACTCAATGGCGAGAAGTGTGTCTTTGCTGCCCCAGCGATCAAGTTTGTGGGGTTCCGCCTCTCGGCCGATGGCATGTGCCCACTCCACTCAAACACAAAGGCCATCCACCGGGTCCCGGAGCTCCCGTCAACTGCCCACTTGGCCTCCTTCCTGGACATGACAGCATTCTACCTCCGCTTCCTGCCACAGTACTCAGCCACAACTGCGCCACTGCGATAGCTACTGAAACATGGCGAGCCCTCACCACCAGTTCTGGCATACTTCGACCTGGCCAGCCCCACCCTTGTCACATACAACGCCTCCACCACAGCCATTGGTGCTGTGATGTCCCAGCTGCAAGACGGGATCGAGAGGCCGATCGCCTTCGCCTCACGAGCTCTCAGCCCCACGAAACAGAGGTACTCAGTGGGGGAGCAGGAGGCCCTAGCGTGCCTCTGGGCATGTGAGCGCTGGCACATGTATCTCTGTGGATGCTTATTCACACTGAGGACGAACCACCAGGCCCTCACCACCCTGCTGGCCACATCTGGCACCAGCCTCAAAACACTCTGTCTCCACCTTTGGGCCGACTGCCTGCAGCAGTACAACTTCCTCCTGCAGTTCACACCAGGCCGGGACAACATGGTGGCTGACCTGCTGTCATGCTCGATCCCCAGCCCACCCTTAAGATTCAAGATTCAAGAGTTTTATATTTGTCAGGTACACACAAGTGAAATGAAAAAAAGGTTCGAACTCCGAGATGTGCAAACACCAAAGTACAACAGGTACACATGCATTTCAATTTGCAATATCCAATTTACAATCAACAGTTAAGAACTCTCTGTAAAAAGAAAACCGACAGCACAATATATACAGTAAAAGCACTTAAACATAGCAATCTGAGGTATATGTACTGAAATATGAGGTATGTATGTACATAATATGAGTTATGTGTGTTTGGTTACCTTACTGTGTGTGCGTGTGTGTGTGTATGTGTGTGTGTGAGCGTGCTTGAGCATGAGGGGGGCAGTATGGGTCAGCGAGGGGGTCCCAATAAGGTCAGAGTTCACAGTCCTGATGGCCTGAGGAAAGAAACTCTCAGTCTCTCTGTATTTGCAGCATGATGGCTGAGGCGCTTTCCTGACCACAGCAGCTGGAACAGTCCATTGTTGGGGTCGTTAGAGTCCTTCATAATCCTGTAGGCTCTGGTTCAGCTCCTCTTGGTCTATAAGTCCTGTATGGTGGGGAGTGAGTTACCAATAGTCTGCTCAGCTGAACGCACTACTCTATGCAGAGCCTTCCTATCCTGGGCGGAGCCGTTGCCAAACCAGGCAGAGGTGCATCCTGTCAGGATGCTCTCCACTGCCCCAGAGTAGAAGGACTGGAGGATTTTCCGGGAGACTTCGAATTTCCTCAGCTGCCTGAGGTGATAGAGGCGCTGCCTTGCCTTGCTCACCAGAGTGTCTGTGTGTGAGTGCCATGTGAGATCCTCTGTAATGTGGACTCCTAGGGAGCTATACCTGCTCACTCTCTCCACACTAGTCCTATTAATCCTCAATGGTGAGTACGTCCTCTGTTGTTGTTGTGCCCTTCTAAACTCCACAATCATCTCCTTAGTTTTGGAGACATTCAAGAGGAGGCTGTTGTCCTGACACCAGAGTGATAGAGCAGCAACTTCCTCCTGGTAGGCTTTCTCATCATCATCGAAGATCTGACCCACAAGCCCCACCTCTGGGCCCAAACGGGACCAGGCCGAGCATGACCTCGTCCAGCTCCTCCACACACCCCTTCAGGAGACAGTGTACTTGCAGGAGCTCCAGGATGCCTCAGCTGACGACCCCACCCTCTCTACACTCTTGACCTACATTGGGCAGGGCTGGCTTGCGAGGGTACCAGACGAGCTGCTCCCCTACTTCAGGGTCAAAGACGATTTGTCATGTTGGAATGACACATGCATCGCTTGCGGGCTCTGCACTGTGGCCCCAGGTGCCCTTCAGGCGCGTATCCTTGCTATGGCACACGAGGGCCATTTGGGCATAATCCAGCTCAAACAGCGATGTCGTGATGTCGTGTGGTGGCCAGGCATCAACAGGAAAATCGAGACCTTGGTCAAGGACTGCACTGCCTGTCTCTTCAGTGGTAAGACCAGGGCCCCAGCCTCACCCCCGCCCATGCAGCCATTGGACTGGCCGTCCCAACGCTGGGGGCACCTGCAACTTGACATCTGTGGCGAGCTGCATGAGGTACAGCATCACCAGTGCTTCCTCGTCATAGTCTACGACCTCCACTCTAAGTGGTCCAAGGTGACACCCGTGGGCTCAGTCACAACCAGGGTGTTGATTGACATTCTCGACGCCCTGTTCGCATGTTGGGGCCTGCCCAAGAGGATCACGACCGACAATGGCCCCCAAATGGTCTCCCACAAGCTGTTCTCCTATCTGGTGGAGAAGGGGGTCCGCCGCATCCGCACAGCCTTTTACAACTCTGCTGCGAACAGGGGGGGGCAGCTGAATCAATCACTGAAAAATGGAATAAGGGCCCACCTGGCACAAGGGTGCATGCTCACCACCAGCCTCCTCCAGACGCTGCTGCATTACCGGGCCACCCGACACGCCACCACAGGAGTCTCCCCAGCTTCCCTCATGTTGGGGTGGGAGCTCCAGCTACCTCTGGACAGGCTCTGCCCTACACCGGCTCAGGCCCCAGTCCACCCAGTTCAAGCCACAGTTGCCACATGCCAACGCCTGATGAAGAATCACTTCAATAGGGCCCAACATGCCAGAACATCTGCCATCGCTGTCTCGGACTGGGTCAGGATCCAGCGACCCCACTGTGACAACAAGGTCCAGTTGTTCTGGTCAAACCCCGTTCAGGTCAGCCAACATCTTGGCCCAGCTTCATTCAGGCTCGCTGACGGCACTCGCTGGCATGCTAGCCGCCTGCATAAGGTGCAGGCCCCCCCTGGCCCGAGACTGAGTGTGCCGGCCGCACGGTTCGATGCCGCAGCAACACCAGCCCCTCCAGCCCAGCCTGACACAGTGGGGCCACCAGCAGTAGTTGCTGCACCAGAGGCCCGCCCGGTCAGGGCACACAGCAGGCCCGGACACCTGCGTGACTTTGAGACTGAGTACCACTCCTAGGTTATGGGAAGGGGGGGTGTTACATCTGGCACTGTTACGACAGTGCATCGTTTTACGTTAATTTCAGTGTTGTGTTTACGTCACCTGTTTGCTTGATGGTCAGTTCGGTATGTTGATTAAATGGAGTAGGTTCAGCTCCAAAGACAGCTCTGGTTTTGTCTGTTATTTCAACATAACATGGACCCCTAGGAATTTTGTGGACTTGACTTTTGATGTCCTGACCATTAATTTTGAAACAAATGTAACCCAGTCAAAGAAAGGGTTAATAATGTTTGTTTGAGTATTAAATAGGAGAGCAGGTTTTAGGACCAATGAGAGATGTGTTTATTGGGGAAGCCCCGCCCCAACTGAGAACCCACGTCTTTGCTTCCTGTGCTGTGAGAGAGTTCGTTCTTTTCCGGGAAAATAATCCGGAAGCCTCCCCACGCTAGAGTCACGTTTCACTTCGAAAAGTGTATCTGTCTCTTAAAAGAATAAACTACGTCATCTGCTAGATATGATCAGTATTCTCCGTGAAACGTCCTGCGAATGGTCTGATGCACGTTGCGTATCAGATTTGCCCTGGTGAGTGAACGTTATTGCTAGCTCTCGTCTAGCTGGCTAGCTAGCCGTCGTGAATGGGGGATGGTGGTTTTTAGCAGAGATGTGAAAGGGGGATGATAACGTTTTTTTCTTGAAAGGATTTGTGTTTTACTTTGGTCATTTTGCATGTCGACCTGATATAATTGGTGTATGGTGTATTCAGATGAAGCCATATGCAGTGTTTTTTTTAAGTTATATAGTTAAAATATGGCTGGCACTTCACCAGTGTTAGTGGAGCCATTGTCTGGAAGATGGGATAGGTGTGGCAGGTTTAGGCTACTGCAAGTATAGCTGGCTGTTGTTATGTTTGGGTGTTTTATCCAACATATGTGTTGTATGAAAATATATGTTATATGCAAATTTAGTCATAGCACTGTGTTTAAAGCAGGTTAAGCTTTAATGTCATGTTATTTGGTAGTATACAGCAGCATTGTAGTATATGTACACAGAGATGTTTATATACAATTGTAATAATTATATTATAGTCATAATGAATAGAGATAATTACTGTACAGTATGTTGATATTGGAGTTGATTGAGCTATAACTAGTTTTGTTGTAGCAAATAACTAAGCCCTGTTTAAACAATACAGGTTGGGTCTTTTGACTGTCTTGATTGATTGATCGAGTGTTCCGGACGAGGAACTGGCGAGCCAGCCTAGGACCAGGAGAAACACACAGAAAGAAAGAAGAGACACACACAGATATTTCATCTGCCACACTCTCCGGTGTGGTAGGACACAAATATACACTTTTATTTTTATTTTCTTGAATTTGAAAAGGCCTTATTGTTTAGGACCCGGGTCATAGAGGATTGAGAACATTGTTGTTAAAACAACTGTTATTTGTATATTGTCCTGAAACTAATGTTTCATTCATCTTTTATATTGAACTAAAATTCAGTATTCTATACCTTTTTCTAACTCAGTGTCCGGCTGCTATTATTTCACAGTTCAACTCCCCACTGCTCCTACGAACTTAGTTATGAGGTGTATTTACTCTACAGAAGGGTTACACAAACATGCTCAGCATTATTTTGATTTTTGTTGGAATGAAACACAATGTAGTTTGTCTTGCTGATATTTAGGGATAATTTATTACATCTGAACCAAGTGTCCACCTTCACCAGCTCCTTCTTTAGATTTTTTTGAAGATCAGTTGGACTCTTATGTGACAGGAACAAATTTGTATCATCAGCAAACAATATTTTATGTAAAATGTAAGAGGAATTTACAAAGTCATTTATATACAGGATAAAGAGGAGCGGCCCTAAAATGGAACCCTGGGGGACACCATACTTGATGGATTTACATGGATTTACATAAAGATCTGTGGCCATTTATAAGTACATATTGCTTTCTCCCATAGATATAGCTTCTAGACCAGTTAAGCGCTATACCTCTGACCTCATAATGATACAATTTATTTAAAAGAATCTCACAATCAATAGTGTCAAATGCCTTTGACAAATCGAGAAAAATAATAATGCCGCAGTCTCCTTTATCAATAGCATCATTGATTTTTTCAATAAGTTCAAGGATCACTATGCATGTGGTGCTCTCTTTTCCTGAAGCCATACTGATACGGAACAAGAATATTAGATTTTTTTCTAGGTAGTCATTTAATCTGCTATACACAACTCTTTCTAGTACTTTGGATATTGTAGGCAATATAGATATTGGACGGTAGTTGTGCGTATAATTCTTTATCCCCAGATTTAAAGACTGGAACAATTCTAGCAATCTACCATATTAGGCACAACCCCACAAAGTAATGAGATGTTAACAGAGTAGACAAGTGGCTCCACAATTTTGTTTAAAAATTGTTTAAGAATTTTGCTAGAGATTTCATCTGCTCCAGCTGTATATGAACTTTTCATAGTCGTGATGATTTTAGAAACTTCGTTTTTTGTCAGTTGGCTTCAAGAAAAATTAGTTCAAATTATTTTTTTTTGATAGATATTGGTTGAAAGTGGCTCCCTGTGGTTGCCTAATTTTGTTGGAAAGATTTTCACCTATGGAGATAAAATGATTGTTAAAGTTATTAGCAAGATCAGTATTGCTAATATCAGCATTATTAATATTACTAGAAGAACCCTGCTACAATGTAGCGGTTTGGTTATCCACCCGTCTGTAACTCCCTCCTTTTCATCCTGCCAGCTAACCGCCTTCCCCCTGCCCCTAACCCCCCCCCACTCCAACTCCCTCTCCCAAATGCTCAGAATCATCTGAAATGCCGAGAAAAGTGGTTTTTAGCCATTTTTATAAAATGCATATTTTGCATAATTATGCATAATTAATATAATTATTTTAATTTTCTGCTATTTTTCTGGTCCTCTCTGGAACAATACCACCTCCACAAAAAATTAGGATCATAAGTGCATTTTTGCAAAAATGCATATATTTTGCATAATGGCAAAACATTTCTAAGTCCCAGAAAATCAACTCCCGTATTTTCGTAATGTGTGTGTGTGTGTGTGTGTGTGTGTGGTGTTAGTGTGTGTGTGTTAGTTAGTGTAGATAGCGGGATCGAAAACTAAAGCACTTATGATCCTAATTCTTTTTGGAGGTGGTAGGTATTGTCTCAGAGAGTACGGGAAAAATCCAAGAAAATTAAAACTATGCATAATTATGCATAAATATGCAAAATATGCATTTTTCTAAAAATGGCTAAAAACCACTTTTCTCGGCATTTCAGATGATTCTGAGCATCTTTGATTTTTTCACCTATATACAACTTTTTTTCTGGGACTTCGTAATGTTTTGGTATTATGCAAAATATGCATTTTTGCAAAAATGCACTTATGATCCTAATTTTTTTTGGAGGTGGAAGGTATTGTTTCAGAGAGGACCAGAAAAATAGCAGAAGATTAAAATGATTAAAATAATTATGCATAATTATGCAAAATATGCATTTTCTAAAAATGGCTTAAAAACCACTTTTCTCGGCATTTCAGATGATTTTGAGCATTTGGGGGGAGGGAGTTGGAGTGGGGGGGGTTAGGGGCAGGGGGAAGGCGGTTAGCTGGCAGGATGAAGAGGAGGGAGATTTAAACGGGTGGATAACCAAACCGCTACATTGTAGCGGGGTTCTTCTAGTCTACTCATATATTTTCGTAATGTGTATGTATGTGTGTGGTGTTAGTGTGTGTGTGTGTTAGTTAGTGTAGATAGCGGAACCGAGAACTAAAGCATTTATGATCCTAATTCTTTTTGGAGGTGGTAGGTATTGTCTCAGAGAGTAAGGGAAAAATCCCAGAAAATTAAAATTATGCATAATTATGTATAAATATGCAAAATATGCATTTTTCTAAAAATGGCTAAAAACCACTTTTCTCTGCATTTCAGATGATTCTGAGCATCTTTGATTTTTTTCACCTACAACTTTTTTCTGGGACCCCCCCCCCCCCCTTAACCTGGAAAATGTGACCCTCTCCCCCTTTAATGTTATTCTGTATGCAATGTCATGTATGTGAAATATGCTTGGTTGGAACAACTATTGGCCTCAAAGGGGCAGTTAGGGCACAGTTAGTGACAGGTAGCAAGCAATTAAAATGCTTTGCTGTGATTGGCTCCGGACATGTCAGGTGATATGTTATGTGGCCTGCTATTGGTTGCTGTGAACGTCTACTTATATATTTTCGTAACGTGTGTGTGTGTGGTGTTAGTGTGTGTGTGTGTTAGTTAGTGTAGATAGCGGGATCGAAAACTAAAGCACTTATGATCCTAATTCTTTTTGGAGGTGGTAGGTATTGTCTCAGAGAGTACGGGAAAAATCCAAGAAAATTAAAACTATGCATAATTATGCATAAATATGCAAAATATGCATTTTTCTAAAAATGGCTAAAAACCACTTTTCTCGGCATTTCAGATGATTCTGAGCATCTTTGATTTTTTCACCTATATACAACTTTTTTTCTGGGACTTCGTAATGTTTTGGTATTATGCAAAATATGCATTTTTGCAAAAATGCACTTATGATCCTAATTTTTTTTGGAGGTGGAAGGTATTGTTTCAGAGAGGACCAGAAAAATAGCAGAAGATTAAAATGATTAAAATAATTATGCATAATTATGCAAAATATGGATTTTCTAAAAATGGCTTAAAAACCACTTTTCTCGGCATTTCAGATGATTTTGAGCATTTGGGGGGAGGGAGTTGGAGTGGGGGGGGGTTAGGGGCAGGGGGAAGGCGGTTAGCTGGCAGGATGAAGAGGAGGGAGATTTAAACGGGTGGTTCCCGCAGCATCGCTGACTACTCAGTTGAGTTCCGTACGCTATCAGCGGAGAGCGGATGGAACAACGAGTCCCTCTAGGCCGGCTTTTCCAACGGTCTAAGCGAATCCATAAAGGACGAATTGGTTTCCTACCCCGAGCCTGGAGGGTTGGAGGAATTGGTTACCCTGGCCATTCATGTGGACAACCGTCTCCGGGAGCGGAGGAGAGAGAGGACGCGCCGCTTTCCTGGTCACAACAACTTTCCACGGGCCACACCTCCAAACGCTGGGGGCCGAGCTCGCTCAACTGAGGCTGACATCCTCCGAGAAAGCCCGAGGCGTGACTCCTCCCCAGCTTCGGAGCCGATGCAACTCAGCCGCTTCCGGCTCAACCCGGAGGAGCGTCAACGCCGCATTACCGAGAACAGCTGCTTGTATTGTGGTCAGCCTGGTCACTTTCTCGCCTCCTGACCTCACCGTCCGTCAAACTAGCAGGCTCACGAGGGAGGGGGAGGATCCTCGTGAGCCCAACTGTCTGCCCTCTGTCTCCTCGTCCACGTACCCAGTTGCAAGCTACCATCAGTTTTAAAGGTCAGTCCACTAAACTTTTGGCTTTAATTGACTCTGGAGCTGATGAAAGCTTTTTGGATGCAAGTGTTGTGAAGCAGTTAGGTCTTGCCACTGTGAGTCTGGACCAGCTTCTTGAAGCTAATGCCCTGGATGGACGTCTCCTGGCCTGGATAACCTCTAAGACTGAGCCTGTGCGCCTCCTGTTGTCGGGAAACCATCAAGAGGAGCTAAGTTTTTTCGTTATCAATTCTCCATTTGTTCCTCGGTTTTGCCAACTTCTACAGACGGTTCATCCGCAATTACAGCCGCGTTGCAGCCCCACTAACTGCTCTTACATCCACCTCCAGACAGTTCCTGTGGACCCCTTTAGCAGATGCAGCTTTCCAAGCCCTCAAGCACCGCTTCACCACAGCTCCTATCCTCATCCAGCCAGACCCAACCAAACAGTTCGTTGTAGAAGTGGACGCCTCTGAGATTGGGGTGGGGGCGGTCCTTTCTCAGCGCTCCAGTGAGGATGGCAAGACACACCCCTGTGCCTTCTTGTCTCGCCGTCTCTCCCCAGCTGAAAGGAACTATGATGTGGGGAATCGTGAGCTCCTGGCGGTGAAATTGGCACTGGAGGAATGGCGACATTTTCTGGAGGGGTCTGAGCTTCCTTTTATAGTGTGGACTGACCAGGAGAACCTGGAATACATCCAGTCAGCAAAGCGACTCACCGCACGCCAAGCCAGGTGGGTGCTCTTTTTTGGTCGTTTTAATTTTTCTTTGACGTACAGACCTGGCTCCAGGAATGCCAAGCCCGATGCCCTGTCTCGGGTGCATGGGGAGGAGTCTGAGCCCAAGCTCCAACCCGACACCATCGTTCCCTCTACCTGTGTGATTGCGGCTGCGGCTGTCACCTGGAACATTGAAAGGGAGGTCATGGCAGCACAACAGACTCAGCCTGACCCAGGTAACGGTCCCCCCGGGCGCTTGTTTGTTCCAGATGCTGTTAAATCTAGTGTGTTGCAGTGGGCTCACTCTTCCAAACTTACCTGCCATCCTGGAGTAACCCGTACCCTAGCCTTCCTCCGTAGGCGGTTCTGGTGGCCTTCCATGACGGAGGATACTGGGTCTTTTGTTTCTGCCTGTCCTGTTTGTGCCCAGAATAAGCCCTCCACTCGGGCCAGTGCCGGTCTGCTGCGCCCCCTGCCTGTTCCACACCATCCCTGGTCGCATCTGTCCTTGGATTTCGTCTCTGGTCTGCCCGCCTCCGACGGTAACACCGTTGTACTGACTGTTGTTGATCGCTTCAGTAAATTTGTTCATTTTTTGCCCTTGTCTACACTGCCTTCGGCTCGAGAGACTGCGGATCTGCTGGTCAGGGAGGTTTTCCGGGTCCACGGTCTTCCCCATGATATAGTGTCTGACCGTGGCCCCCAGTTCACTTCTGCTGTCTGGAAGGCTTTCTGCTCTGCCATCGGTGCCACCGTCAGCCTGTCATCGGGGTTCCATCCTCAGACCAACGGCCAGGCCGAGAGGGCCAACCATGCATTGGCGACTGTTCTCCGCTGTCTGGTGTCTGCCAACCCATCCTCTTGGTCCTCACAACTTCCCTGGGTAGAATATGCCCATAACACCTTGCCATCGTCTGCTACTGGGTTTTCCCTTTTCAATGCCTTTACGGCTATCAGCCTCCCCTTTTTCCTTCTCAAGAGGTAGACATTCCGGTTCCGTCTGTCCAGGCCCATGTCCGTCGGTGCCGTCGGACCTGGCGGCGAGCCCGTGCTGCACTGCTCAGGGCCTCCGGCCATTACCAGCGCCTGGCGGATCGCCATCGCACCCCTGCCCCGGACTACTCCCCCGGTGACCAGGTATGGCTCTCTACCAAGGATCTACCCTTGAAATCGGACGCTAAAAAACTGTCCCCCAGGTATATTGGTCCCTTTCCCATTGTCAAAGTCATTAACCCTTCTGTGGTCCGTCTGAAGCTGCCCCGCACTCTCCGAGTTCACCCTTCCTTCCATGTGTCCTGCCTCAAACCTGTCTCTACCAGCCTTCTAGTTCCTCCGGCCCCCCGCCTCCTCGTATGAGCAACGATCATCCGGCTTACACCGTTCGTCGTCTCCTGGACTCTCGTCACCGCGGTCGCGGCCTGCAGTATCTCGTGGACTGGGAGGGATATGGCCCGGAGGAGAGGTGTTGGGTCCCTCGTCGCCTTGTCCTGGACACGAACCTCATCCGGGACTTCCACAGGACGCATCCCTGACGGGCCTGGTAGGTCACCCGGTGGCGCCCCTCAGAGGGGGGGTACTGTCACAGCCTCTCGCCCTTGACATCAAAGCGATCGCCCTTCACACCTGCTACACCAGCTGACACCTGCTACGCCAGCTGAAACCTGCTACTCCAGCTGACACCTGCTGCCCCCTCCTTCACCCCGGCACACCAGCTGACACCTGCTACACCAGCTGACACCTGCTGCCCCCTCTTTCACCCCGGCATGCCAGCTGGCCATCAAGCAATCGCCCTCACCCTTAAAAGGCCTCCACTGTGGACCAGTCTTCGCTGGAACGTCGCCATTCATGGACTTCTGCCTGCCTGCCTACCTGCCACTGAGCCAACTACTGCTCTACCCCCGAGATCGGTCACTTCAATAAAGACTTGATTCTTCCCTTACCTGGTTGTCCCGTCTGCTTTTGGGTTCTTTCCTGATACGTGACAGATTCTGAGCATTTGGGGGGAGGGAGTTGGAGTGGGTGGGGGTTTAGGGGCAGGGGGAAGACGGTTAGCTGGCAGGATGAAGAGGAGGGAGATTTAGACGGGTGGATAACCAAACCGCTACATTGTAGCGGGGTTCTTCTAGTTTTTTTTTATATAGGTGAAAAAATCAAAGATGCTCAGAATCATCTGAAATGCAGAGAAAAGTGTTGTTTTAGCCATTTTTAGAAAAATGCGTATTTTGCGTATTTATGCATAATTATGCATAATTTTAATTTTCTGGGATTTTTCTCTTACTCTCTGAGACAAGACCTACCACCTCCAAAAAGAATTAGGATCATAAATGCTTTAGTTTTCGGTCCCGCTATCTACATTAACTAACACACACACACATTACAAAAATATATGAGTAGATTGCTGGTGCTACGGCATTTTGTATAAGCTTGGTGTCAGGAAGCACAGCATTTTTGCGACCCCAGCTCAGGACTTTGTTTAAAACCTTCCAAGATTTTTTTTAACCCCCTGTGATGCTTAAATGAGTTCTGTGTAGTAATTTCTCTTACTAGTTCGTATAATATGTGTACGTTTATTTCTGTATTTGGCATATTGTTCCTTATTAGTATCACTAGGGGTTTTAATGTAGCCTTTATAAAGTTTGTTCTTATGTTTGATGGATTTTAGGATTCCCTTTGTAAGGCAGAAATTGTGTGATCTATTGTACTGCTTCTAACGATCTTTTCAGTTATGATGCGTTCAGTGGAGTCTGTTATTTCATTAAGTAGAGCATCATATGCAGGATCTGGATCTTTACAATCATAGATTGAGTCCCATGTTATTGTTCGCAGGTTCGCACATAAGTGTAGCAGCGTTTTCTCATTTAGGACTTTAACTTTTGTTTTAGGACTTGAAGCTGTGGTCTTAGCAAGATCAATGAATAGCACAATAGGAAAATGATCTGAAACGTCAGAAAGCACTACACCCGAGTCAATACAGGCACCACACCCAAGTCAATACACCCGAGTCAATACAGGCACCACACCCAAGTCAATACAGGCACCACACCCGAGTCAATACACCCGAGTCAATACAGGCATCACGAATGTTTGTGATGAAGTTATCAATGATGGATTTGCTGGTTTTTGTTAAAAGTGTTTATGTTGGGGAAGAAAGAGGAGGAATAAAATGTGTTAATGAAATAATTTTTTGCAGTATCCTCTTTAGCAATGTCGATATTGAAATCTCCAAGAATAATACAATCTTTGTTATTTCTATTCATGGAATATAAAGCTTCTTCCAGTTGAAGCCTGAAGGTGTCAAGATTGAAATCTGGGGGTCGATAAATCTCACCAATAGTAAGATTTGTACCATTGTTTATATTTATCTCAATGAAGAGAGAGTCAGAGTGATCGTCCTCAATGATAATATCATCGCAGACCTTCACTGAGTGTCCAGAATTCACATACAGACATACTCCAACACCTGTTCTGCCTATTGTATTTTTATTATATAATCTATAATCATCTGGGTTTAGGATATCTACATAAAATCTATCATTGAGCCAAGTTTCACTGCAGCCAATTACATCAAAACTACGGCCTACACTGTGTAGTGATATAATGCTATGTCTATCCACTGGAACTACACTAGGTGTTATATACTACCCGGACTGTTATTATGGTTACACCACTACCATGTATGGTTATTACGTCTGCCTACTGAGCCACGATTAAACCTGAGTTCTATAACCCGGTGTGGTCATTGATCCTCTACCAATACTACCCCAAGTATTACTTCACACTGGACAGGAAAGAAACTAATTCGTCATGATGTTTATTTAGGCTTCTAATATTTAGGTGTCATAATGAATAGTTATTATTTGTGTGCTGTAGTTGGTCATTTGAATAACACTTGCAATTTAGCCTCTCACTTAAATGTAAACCCTGCTGTTCGTAGCTCTCATGACAGCTTATGTCATCAAAACTCATACAAAGTCAGGTGGTGATGTAGTATCAAGATGACCGATGTAGGACCTGGAGAGCAGGAAAAAAACAATAAAAACAAAAATAAATAAATAAATAAAGCACAAAACAAACCTTCAGTGAATACTCCAGCACAGGCATCTCCCCAATGGAGATGTGTGCAGACCTCTTTAATCACAATACAGATTATCTTCAAGATTGTATTCAAACAGTGTAAGTACAAGAACATATACTCACTACTCAACAAACTCAACTCAAACAAACGTGTCACTACTGACAGAATAAATCAGTCCTCATGAAAATACACAACCAATCGTTCCTTGGGTCTGGGAGGAAACAACACACGTTGTGAGCGCAAGCAACTTAGCAAATGTGGCCGACGTGTCATTCACTTGCTCCCGGCCCAAACTTCCTGAACATAACGCCATCTTAAGAGTGTTCATCTGGAGCAGGCAGGTTATTCTCTATCATTTTATAAGCTTAGTCCAGCCTTTTAGCACACACCCACGCTTTCCAGTTAACTATCTGCTAACAACAACATCATGGAGGCATCCAATGCCTCCATGATGGGCATAGCCTCCTCTGGTGTGTCAAATAAAACTTCCTTGTTGTTGCACGTAAAGCGGAGGGTCGGCAGGTACTGCATCCTGAACCTGATTTTTTTGGTAATCAGTGTTTGAACTAGTGGTGTGTAAAAACGAGGCATACTCCAAGTTAACAGTTAATAGGCTTTGGTGTCCAACTGTAAGTATCAACAATACAGAGATGAACTGGCACACGCAGGAGACTGACTACAGCTAATATCCACTGGGTGGTGCTATAATACCACCCGTAACATTTCCCTTTCCTTTAAGTAAACACACACTTCTTGAAATAACTACTTGTGAACTTCACCCAAGACATAGTTTTATCTAGATCTCAAAAACAATTAAACAGCCCATCTATCTTCCCCTCCCCCCTTCCCTTCAGCCATTATCCCCAGACTGCCTAAACATTGAATATTAGAACCAGTCCATGTGAGCTTATAGGTTCAGTCTGTTGGGAGGCCATATCTGACGGCCATATCGAGAGAGAACAGGGGAATGGGGTGACGATGGGACAGCAGAGGTATACAAAATCTATGGTGGGCCCAGAGCCCGTGGACTGCTGTAGAGCCTGTTGGGAGAGGGTTGAGGAAAGAACGTGTGTGCCCTCTCACCCTCCGTCATTTCACTCTGTGGCTGAGACCCACTGCATTCAGATGAAGGCCCCTCTGCACCAGCCCTAGGGTTTTGTGATGGCCTTGGCTCTGCCATACATAGAACGACTCGATTTCGACGATACAAGGAGCTCTTGACCTCTACCAGATATGACCGTGGGGCCACTTTCTGCAGACACACTCCCCGTCGCCAGATGCCAGTCCTGTCCCCTGGCAGTGGTTTCATCCGAACTGCTTCTCCCACTGCGAGCTCAGGTAAGTCCTTTGCAGTCCTGTCATAGATGAGTTTCGCGACTTGTTTCCTGTGCCGCAGTTTGTCTACGACATCCGTAAAGACATGTGACTCAACAAGTGCATCAACCACTGGCAGAGCTGACTTCCAACGCTGTGACATCAGTCGTTGGGCAGGACTGCTGTCCATACCCTCCGTTGGGGTGTTTCTTCATTGTAAGATAGCCTTTCAGGCATCTTCGCCATCCCGTAGTGCTTTCTTGCACAGGTTCTTTGTGATTTTGACTGCTGCTTCCACCTTCCCATTGGCCTTGGGATGCCTTGGTGAGGAGGCGATATGGTCAAACCCCGACTCCACAGCGAATTGGCGGAACTGAGTACAGGCGAACTGGGGCCCGTTGTCAGAAATGAACCTGTCATGTTGCCCATAATGAGCAAATTGAGCCTTGCATCATTTTATTGTTGTCTCCACGCTAAGGTCTAGCAGAACATCAATCTCCCAGAAATCTGAGTAGTGATCAACTACCATCAGGAAGTCTTTTCCACTGTGCTGAAAAAGATCCAGACTTACGATTTGCCAGGGGCGTGTGAGCAGTTCATGGCTCAGCATGGTCTCCTTTTGCTGCTCAATCACATGCTCATTGCATGTAGAGCATTTACTGACATAATCCTTGATTTCACTCTGCATTCCAGGCCAGTATATGGTCTCCCGTGCTTGTCTGTAGCATCACCACCAATGTGACTGCCATGTACTCTGGCAAGCATCTCAGGACGCAATGATTTTTGGGATCACCACTCTTTGCCCCCTAAACAAGACTCCGTTCTGGACATTTAGCTCCTCTTTGATAGGCCAGAACTTTCTGACTGCCTGCTCTGTTTCATCCTTATCAGCGGGCCAACCCTTCAGGATAGTAGACGTCACGACTTGCAGCCGTCTGTCGTTGTCTGTGTGTTGCTGTATCTGTAGCAGCCTTTTTTGTCTGTGACATTCAGATGGTATTAACCATATTTATGTGCTCAATTGCCAGCTGCTCGTTCAACATACTGCAGACTGTGTGCTCTGCATGCAGAGAACCAGGGTGTGTTTTGGAAGTGGCAGCCCTGCTTAATGTGTCACTCACAAACATGTCCAGTCCTGGTTTGTCGATCACCCTCAGGTTGTAATACTGAAGAGCCAGTAGCATGCTCTGCAAGAGCTTGGGAGCGTTGAGGAGAGGTTTGCTGAAGATTGCTATGAGGTGCTTGTGATCTGTCTCCGCTGTGATATGGTCTCGACTGTACAGATAATGATGGAAATGCTGGCAGGCAAATACTGTGCTCAGGCATTCCTTCTCTATCTGTGCGTAGTTTTGCTCTGTAGGCATGAGCGCCCTTGACGCGAAAGCAATAGGCTGTCCATCCTGCACCAGACAGCAGCCCATGCCATGCTGGCTGGAGTCACTCTGTACTGTGGTTTTGACACAGCGTAGTATTGCAGCACAGGCGTCTGTGTCACAAGCTGTTTTATCTCCCTGGCAGCTGCATCGTGCTTCGGCAGCCAGTGCCAGACTGTGTCCTTGTCTGTGAGCCCTCAAAGGCTCGCATACTTCTGAGAGCCGCGGGAGAAACTTAGCCAAGTACATGATGAATCCGATGAGTCTCTGCACACCTTTGACGTTGGATGGGGCTGGCATGTCCAAAACTGCTCTGACTTTCTCCGGGTCAGCTTTTAGACCTGCAGTAGACAGGATGTGGCCATGGAACCGCACCTCAGACACTAAACTGAAGCTTCTTGACACTGAGCCACAGTTTCCCTTGTCGACAGCGGTCCATAAGGGCTACTAGCTTGTCATCATGGTCCTTTTTTGCCTCTTCCTCGCTGTCGCCACAACCAACGATGGGGATGTCGTCAGCTATAGGCTCCACTCCCTCAAGCCCTTCCAACAGCTCATGCTGTTTCCTCTGGTAGACCTCTGGGGCTACTGACATACCAAACGGAAGTTTCAACCATCTCTTCCGGCCCCAGGGGGTCCAAAAGGTGGTCATGATGCTGCTAGCCTCATCCAGTTTACACTGAAGAAAAGCATCTCTTGCATCGACCAGTGTGACGACCTTGGCTTTAGGCAACTTATAGAGCACATCCTCCAGTATAGGCAATAGGTAATGCGAGCGCCTGAGTGCCTGGTTGAGATGGTGTGGCTGAAGACATATTTGCAGCTTTTCTGGTGTTTTGACTTTGACCATATTGCTGATCCAAACCGTGGGCTCACTGACTGATGTGATATGACCCTCTCTTTCGTATCGGTCGAGCTGAGCCTTCACAGCTTCCTTCATAGCCACCGGAACATTGCATGCGGCACTCTGCACCAGATGAACTGCTGCATCCAAGTCGAAATGAACCTCTCTGGGGAGTGCCTCCACATGACCAGTGAAGACATCCTGATATGCTCTGATGACTGTACTTCTGGCGAGAGGCATGGTGAGGCTGTCGTCCACTGTGTTGAGCCCTTCTACTCTGAGCTCCTCTGGAATGGTGAAGTGTATGAGCCCCATCTCCTCTGATGTGGACCCTGACGGCAGTGACAACTGTTGTGTAATTACGACCTTAAAATCCAGCTTGTATTTGCTGCCCCGTACAACACACTCAGTGGTAAGGATCCCCGGATGGCAGACCTTGGTCTGAGTACATTTTCAGTGTGGTGCTACTATGCTTTAGTTTCTCTCTGGGAGCTAGCCTCTTCTTGTCCCTGAGACTCATGACATTGCACGTAGCTCCTAAGTCAAGCTGGCATCTCTGTAGTTTGCCATTCAGGCGGAGATTGACAAACCGCGTCTTGCCTTTTGTTCTCACTGCACCAATGCTTTCTGTTGCATACACATCATTTGTGTCCATGACTGTGTTGTCTTCATCCACGTTCAGTCCCTCAACTGCGTGGTGTTTACCACCCTTTTTCTTATTTTTATTGCAAACTCGCGCAAAGTGATTGGCTGTGCCACAAGCATTTCAGGTCTTGCCATACGCTGGGCAGTGTTCTCTTCCCCACTCATGTGCTGTGCCACAGTATTTGCATGCGGAGAGGCCCCCACCATGTGATCTTGGGTGCCCACTCATTTTCTCTATAGTACTTTCTGATCTTTTTAATGTTTGTTTCCCTACAACATTGACATTGTCCACGAGTGATCTCTCCTGCTCCATGGATCCCAACTGCAAATCACTCAGCTCTGCTGCTCTGCATGCTTCAATAGCACTGGCTAGAGTCAAGTCCTTTTCCCTTAACAACCGTCTGCGTGTACCCTCTTTTGCAATGCCGGTGACTATTCTGTCCCTGATTAAGTCATCTCTTAGGGCTCCATATTCACATGTGGAAGCTTTCTCCCTGAGTTGTGTCACAAAACAGTCTATTGTTTCACCTTTCTCTTGTTTACAACGGCCAAAAACGTAGCGCTCATAAATCACATTTTTAGCGGGTTTGAAATACTTTTCAAATGAGTCCAGTATGACGGTCGCGTCGTCTTGCTGTGCATCGGTCAGATTTAAGTTGTGTTTGTAGACATGTCGACATTCAACTGCCATGACACTCCTCAGAGTCGCCACCTGGACCTTCTTGTCCTTGTCCACCAGCCATGTGGCTAAAGCATAATCTTCATATTCTGCTCGGAAGATTTTGCAATTCACACTCAGGTTGCCATTGAGCTTCATCGGAGCTGGTGGGTGTTGCAAGTGTAGGTGCATATAAATAACAGACAGAGTCGGGCTGTGTCTCTTAGTAACGTGTATTCACTGGCTGTGCCCATAACGCAACTGAGGCATGTTACACAAGGCAAGTATACATCAATCAGTGCCCCCGGGGGGAGCTGTTGGCTGCATAACATTACCCTACAACATCTCCCTTCCTTTCGCAGAATACAATACCAAATAATATAATGGATAGTATTAGCCATTAGAACATTAGTGCTCATATCCCAATATTAAAATAGTGCAATGGAAATAGTGCATCAAGAAGGAACAGCAAGTCATATCAACCAAAACCTTTGCAGAACGATAACAACAAAATGGCAGCACCAGAGCATCCACAAGACCACTGAATAAGAACATTAGAAGTGAACATCACAGTTTTTGTTTCGTTTTTTTTTTTTTTTAATGTCCACAGTCCAGTGTGTGTGTGTGTGTGCGCGCGTGCGTGAGTGTGTGTGTGTGTCAATCTCAGTACAGTGTATGACCTAGAGGTCAAGTCTTTCTGGAGGCTTAATCTGCCTCCCGCTCCGGGAGAAGGCCCGGCCCTGTAACTCACGGCATGGTGTGGTCACAGCCTGTGGGGGAGATGGCGGCGACCTCGGGGCTGATGACATTGGAGACATTACAGGGCTGCTGACGACTTCCTCCATGCTGCCCCCCCTCACATGGCCCCTTCAGCTGCACCCGCGCCCACAGGCTGCTCCGGTTGCCGTTCTGTGTGGGCTGACGGCTGTGGAGGGGCAACCTCTGCTGGTCGGAGATCAACCCTGTTGCGACAGTACGTGGTTCCCTCCACGTTGACGAGATAGGACCGTGGTCCCCCCTGCTGCAGGCATACTCCTCTCCTCCATCGGCCTGTCCTGTCACCCGGGAGTGTTTCATCCTGACAGGCTGGCCGACGTTCAGCTCTGGCAGATCCCTGGCAGTTCTGTCATATGTCAGCTTCGCTGCCTGATGCTTCACCCTCAGCCTGTCTGTGACCCCAGTGATGACCTGAGGTGCTAGCAGCTGGTCGGCCACAGGGAGAAGAGTTCTCAGCCTCCGTGACATCAGCCGTTGTGCTGGGCTGCAGCGTATGCCCTCAGTGGGCGTGTTTCTCCAGTGTAGAAAAGCCTTCCAGGGGTCCTCGTCGGCCCGGTCTGCTTTTCTGCATAGGCCTTTCACAATCTTCACTGCAGACTCTGCTTTGCCGTTAGCTTTTGGGTGTCTCGGGAAGGACATGACATGTTCGAAGCCCCACTCCCTCGCAAACACCTGAAACTCTCCACAATCAAACTGACCTCCGCAGTCGGAAATGACCCGGTCAGGGATACCGTACCGTGCAAACTGCGCCTTGCACCTTCGAATGGTCGTTTCTGCTGACAGGTCTGGGAGTAGATCAATCTCCCAGAAGTCTGAATAGTGATCCACCATGAGCAGGAAGTCCTGCCTTGCGTAGCTGAACAACTCCATGCTCACCAGCTGCCAGGGACGTGTGGGGAGCGGGTGTGACATCATAGTCTCTTTCTGTTGCTCGTGTGCATACTCATTACACACTGAGCACTGCTGCACATAGTCTTTGATGTCCCCTGCATATTTGGCTAGTAGAGAGTATCCCGGGCCTGTCTATAACAAGCCTCACCCCCCACGTGGTTCTAGTGGATCCGTCTCAGCATCTCAGGACGCATAGCTTTCGGAATGATGACACGCTGGCTCCTAAAAAGCACACCGTCCTGTGCGCTTATTTCATCTCTGATGGCCCAGTATTCTCTGACGGCTATGGGGCTCTCCTCTTTGCGTTCTGGCCATCCCTCCAGCATGACCGACTTGAGTGTTTGAAGACTCACATCCTCCTCTGTGTGTTTTCGAATCTGTGCGAGGCGTTGGCTGGTGACATTTAGATAGTCTGCTTGCTGAATCGCTGCCGTGTCGTACTGCACCTGCTGTATGCTGCAGACCATTTCACGTCTGTACTGAGTGTGCGTTCTCTGTGGCGGGGTGGTGACTCTGCTGAGCGTGTCACTTATGTACATTTCAGGGCCTGGCTTGTACATTACCGTGAGGCAGTAGGTCTGAAGTGTGAGGAGCATGCTTTGAAGGCGCTTTGGTGCACTGAGAAGGGGCTTAGTGAAGATTGACACCAGCGGGCGGTGGTCGGTCTCTGCAGTCACATCACCCCTCCCATATAGGTAGTAGTGGAAGCGTTGACAAGCGAATATGATGCTCAGGCACTCCTTCTCAATCTGTGCGTAGTTTTGCTCCGTCTGGTTCAGCGTGCGGGAGGCGAACGCGACCGGCTGTCCCCCCTGAAGCAAGCAGCAGCCCAAACCAGTCTGACTGGAGTCGCTCTGTATGGTGACTGGCTTACTGACATCATAGTAATGTAGTACTGGCACCGCCGTGACCAGCGTCTTGATTTCCTTCATAGCAGCATCATGTTTGGGCAACCAGTGCCACAGCACATCTTTGTCCAGCAACCTTCTCAGTGGTTCACACACCTCTGACAAGTGGGGCATGAACCTCGATAAATAGTTAACGAAGCCGACACACTGCTGAACGCCTTTTGCATCCGTGGGGTTTGGCATGTCCAGGACTGCCCTGACCTTCTCGGGATCAGCTTTGAGGCCTTCCGCCGACAGTATGTGGCCGTGGAAGCGGACCTCCCTCACACGAAACTGCAGCTTTTTTATGCTCAGCCTCAGCCTCACTTCCCTGCATCTGTCCATCAGAGCAATGAGGTTTGCGTTGTGGTTGCGAACGGCCTCCTCCTCCGTGTCCCCACAGCCGACTATGAGGATGTCATCGGCTATGGGCTCAATTCCTTTCAAACCGGCCAGCAGCTCATGTTGTTTCCTCTGGTAAAGCTCTGGTGCGACTGACACGCCGAAAGGGAGCTTCAGCCATCGCTTTCTACCCCACGGCGTCCAGAACGTTGTCATCAGGCTGCTCTCCTCATCAAGGCGACACTGCAAGAATGCATCGCGCGCATCCACCAGGGTGAAGATACATGCCTTAGGCAGCTTGTACAGCACGTCATCTAAAGTGGGCATGAGGTAATGGGACCTTTTCAGGGCTCGGTTAAGTGGCTTGGGGTCGATGCAAAGCCTCAATTTGTCCGGCTTCTTCACTATGACCAGATTGCTAATTCAGTCTGTGGGCTGAGTGACTGTGGTTAAGTGTCCATCCTTTTCATATTGGTCCAGCTGCGCCTTAACAGCTACCTTGAGGGCCACCGGGACATTTCTTGGTACGCACTGGACAGGGCCACAGTGCTATCCAACTCGAAGTGAACATCACCCGGCAGTGACTCGACTGGGCTGGTGAACACGTCATTGTAAGTGTTAATGAGACAGCCTTTGGTTAGCTCACCTGTCTTGCAGTGCTCCACTTTATTCAGCTCTTCGGGAATGGTGAAGCGTATCAAGCCAAGTCTCTCGCATGTCTCCCCTGAAAGCAAGGGCTTCTGGTTGGTGTGCACGACCTCAAAGTCCAGTCTGTGCGTCTTGCCCCTGATGACACACTGTGTGCTGTACACGCCCATTGAGCTCATCCACTCACTGTTGTAGAGTCTCAGCCTGGTGAGACTTTTCTGAAGAGGCACTCTAGGCGCCAGTCTCATCTTGTCTTTCAAGCTCATCACGTTGCAGGTGGCTCCAGAGTCAAGCTGGCACCTCTGGACCCCTCTGTGCAGTGGCAGGTTTACAAACCACTTTTTCCTTTGTGTGTTCACAGCCCCCATGCTCTCAGCCGTGTACACATCCCTCTCATCACGGTCGCTGTCCTCTGGGTCCCCTAGCGGCGGGTCATCCACAGCGTTCAACTGACATGCTTGCTGGCCTCTTTTCACGCATACTTTGGCAAAGTGTTTAGCAGTGCCACACAAGCGACATGACTTTCCAAATGCGGGGCACAAGTCTCGCCCCCGTCTGTGCGGTGTGCCACAGTACTTGCATTCACCTGTGCCTCTCTGTGGCTGTGCAGATGTGTTGGTGGGCTCGGATGGCCTGCTGGTAGGTCTCCGTCCTGGTCGCTGTCCATGTGCTACATTGATGCTCTCCCCAGGCACAGAGCTGCTAAGTGACATGGATTTTAACTTATTGTTCAACACCTCCGCTGCACGGCAAATGTCAATAGCTCCCTCCAACTTAAGCTCCTTTTCTCTTAGCATGCGTCGTCTGGTGCCCTCATCAGTTGTTCCAAGAACAAGCCTGTCCTTTATGAGTTCGTCTCTAATAGCTCCATATTCACATGTGGCAACCTCTTCTCTCAGTCTTGTGACAAAAGCATCCACAGGTTCTCCTTCCTCTTGTTTAAGGTTGCCAAAAACATACCTCTCAAAGATGACGTTTTTGGTAGGTGTAAAGTATTCCCCCAGTTTGTCGAGTATCGCTCCGGCGTCTTTCTGCTCTTCCGCTGTGAGTCCCAGGTTGTGCACGTAAACATGGAGGCATTCCTTCCCCATTAGCCTCCGGAGTGTCGCTGCCTGCACCGGGTTCTCTGCCTTGTCGATCCTGGTCGCAAGCAAATAATCCTCAAACTCGGATGGAAAGCTAGCCCAGTTGCTGTGAAGATCCCCAGTCATCTTCATGGGCTCCGGCGGCGGAATATTGGAAGCCATCGTCTTGGCTCGATGCTAATGCTAGCAGGCTAACTAAAACTTCTAGCTATGCTTAGTAAAACAAATAAACGCACGCTGTTCAAGCAACAGGCAACGTAAGACTCACTTTGGGTTCCAATACAGCTTCTGACACCATGTTGCAAGTGTAGGTGCATATAAATAATAGACAGAGTCGGGCTGTGTCTCTTAGTAACATGTATTCCCCGGCTGTGCCCATAACAGAACTGAGGCATGTTACACAAGGCAAGTATACATCAATCAGTGCCCCCAGGGGGAGCTGTTGGCTGCATAACATTACCCTACAACAGTGGGGGTATGGTCGCGACCATGGCTATTCACTGCTTTTACTGCGGTACGGCTTGCTTGCATTAGCAAACGAAAAAACTTGCAAAACTCGCTTGACAGCTCAATATCCCTTCAGCCACTAAATCTTCGCATCAAAGGTCCACTTCTGACACCATGTTTGAGCTAGTGGTGTGTAAAAACGAGGCATACTCCAAGTTAACAGTTAATAGGCTTTAGTGTCGAACTGTAAGTATCAACAATACAGAGATGAACTGGCACACGCAGGAGACTGCTTGCCTTATGTAACATTGACTACAACTAACATCCACTGGGTGGTGCTATAATACCACCCGTAACAATCAGTTTCTGACATACCACACTGAAGTTCCTCCGCTGCTGCAGGACATTCTGTGGAATGTCTTGTTGGATGGTGATCTTAGATCCATCGTATTCAAGCTTCTGAAGATACCGGCAATCAGTATCGTCATTTTGTCTGCCAGGTAGGGAAGCTTCATAATGACGGCACGGGGCACACCTGGTTTAGGGCAGCCGAGACCTCTACGGCAGCGGTCCAGTCGAATTCTGCCCTTTTCTGGTTTCCATTTTAAGAAGCCTAGGCAGCCAAGTTTGAAAAAGGACAGTATATTCTTCCCTTCAATTCCTTCCTTGACACCGAAAATCTGAATATTATTCCTGCGGGACCGCACCTCCTGATCATCTATCCGGTTAATGAGGGTAGCTAGCTTGGTTTCTGTACCCATTAGCCTTGTCTCCAAGTCGGCTATGATATCCTCAGCATTGGAGATGTTACTTTCAGCTTTCTCCAAACGCTGTGAATCGCTTTCTAACTTAGCCGTGATGATATCTAATTTGCTGGAGAACATGGACATCTTCTCTTCCATGATAGCCGCGACCTTGGTTGTAATCTCCGTTACTAAAGCAGCTACATCCATTGGAAAACTAGGATTAGCTTCCACTGTGTCGCCGTCTTTGTTAACCTCATTGTTAGCATTGTGGTGGTTGACATTTCTCTGGGATTTTTACTTTTCTGTGGCATTAGTTGACATTTCTTTGCTGGACATGTTCACCAACCACTCCCTGCGTTGTGTATCAAACTTGATTACAGATATAGCTCTTAAATCTTAAGTTTAGGGATAGTTTGGTCAAGAGCTATCTGGTCTCGAGCCTTTCAGTATGACGTCATCGCCGAAAGTCTCTGTGCAGGCGGGGCGGGGTGAAGAATGACTGAAGGCTGTAGACCCCATGGTAGTCAAGCGGGCCGATGGTGTAGTGAATTGGACAGCAGAAGATAATATCAGAGTGCGGGAGGGCGTGTGGATATGAAGGAGTTCGGAAAGATACGAAGGAGCTAGGTTATTAAGGGCCTTAAAGGTGAGAAGCAGGATCTTGAAGTCATTATGATACAGGGAGCCAATGGAGTTGCTGACGAACAGGAGTGATATGAAATAATAATATTAAAATATTTCAGAAGCTAAGACTGGAGGACGTGTATACTCATGAAATTAATTTCATATATTTCTATATAATTTCATTAGAATTTGTTAAAATCCAGGCTATGTACTCGGAAAGTACATGTAACTTAACCTGTCCTCAGCAAGAGGTTACAATGTCAAAACACCAAAAAAAGTCTTTGAAAATGCTACAAATTCATAAACATAAATATCAAATGAAACGAATGGTTAAATATGATATCACATAATACATAAAGTGAACTTTAAAATATATTTTCCATAAAAAAACAGCCTATCGAAGTTGTGTCCTCAATTTTCGTTAACTTCATCAATTTTTTTTATCTACTACTACTACTTTCGGCTGCTCCCGTTGAAAGTAGTAGTGGTAGATAAAAAAAATTTGATGGAGTTAACGAAAATTGAGGACACAACTTCGATAGGCTGTTTTGTTTTTTTTTATGGAAAATATATCATCAATTTTTTTTATAATCCTGAATAAATCAGGCAATGTCATGGTCAGCTATAACCCTGAGGATCCCTTTTCCACTTCCTGCTGTTGGTGGATGCAGCAGTAGGACACATGGTTTGGTAAGCTTTCAATTGTATGTCTGTGAATGTTCACATTCATCCAGGTCATGGTTATCCAAAGGAGTTGAATCAAGTGCAACTGGACTTGTATTCCTGAGTGAAAACAAAGGGGTGTGGAAATTGCAGGAAACTGGAGATGGACCATTTCTCTCTTTGACTACACGACCACGTGTGTCATTTATTCTTCCATAAAAAATCACCATCATCAACAACATGGCGCTGCCTCAACCAACCCAGTCCTCGCTCCACCCTCTCAACCCGGAAACACTTTCTTAAAGGGCCCGTGTTTACCAATTATGGTGAAGATGTTTGTGAATGTTCTCATTCATCCAGGTCATGGTTATCCAAAGGAGTTGAATCAAGTGCAACTGGACTTGGTATATATCCGTGAAGACGTTTCGCCTCTCATCCAAGAGGCTTCCTCAGTTCGTGCCTTTCTGACTAGACCAAGCTAGTCTGACTGGCTGGTGATGAGACTCAGAATTTATCCTCTAGGAGTCGTTGTCAGAGCTATAGATGTCCATGGCTCTTTGTGTCCCGATGTTTACCAACGCCCATCGCTAACAGAGCCATAGATATGAGTGGCTCTTTTGTGTACCGATGTTTGGCCGTGCCCGTCGCCATCGGAGCTATTGATTTGCATTTGTTTAGCAGCGACGGTCGTTGGGGGTGTTAGTTTCGAATTCATTATTCAGTGGTCATGAGAGTCGTTGGAGCCGTTAGTGACCGACTGTTGTTCTTGGAGGCTAGGCTTCTTGAGTCTCCTGGGTAGAGATGAAAGAACGGCAATGTAAGTGGGAGATAGGTGGTGTTGCAGACCTCCTCCTCTGTTGAGGGATGTTTTTTCCAGTTTCGCATAGATGGCTTCCTTCACCCCTCTTTCAAACCATCTATCTTCTCTGTCCAAAATGTGTACGTTGCTGTCCTCGAAGGAGTGTGTCTTCTCCTTTAGGTGTAGATAGACTGCTGAGCTTTCAATAGGTCATCTTCGATTTCCAGGGTAGCCAAGTCTTTGTTTGCAATATTTTGCAGTGTCTGGGGCAGGTTCTCTGAAAACAGATCAAATCTCTGCAAGACTTTGAGCATGGCATCTTCATCTTTTGAGTCTCGCTTCATTCTGCCTTTTGTAGTTTCATTGTGGATGCAGTCATCACCTTTTCCCAGACCAAAGGCCTCTTTGGTATCATGGGTTAGTTCAGTTCGTAGATTGAAAGATAGAGCCCACCTGCTGAGAGCTGATGATGTCTGAATTTTCTGTTTTATTCTTTCAATTTTAAGTTTGCTGGTGAACCACGTGTTACAGGATTTGTGCCACGACAGTTTTTCCACATCTGTTATGGATATTTCCTTTATACGATCGATTGCTGGCCGGTTGCCTCTATCACACAGTTTGTCTCGTGTCTGTGCAGCACATTTAATTGTGTCAAACCCCTGCTGTCCTCCCTTTGATAACTTTCAATTTTTTGTCTCCTGACAGATGAGACATTCCTCTAGAATTGGGGAGCAGCCAGTCTTCTTCAGACTGCCAACAACTTCCATGATCAGGCTGAAACAGAAATTATACTGCTTATTTAGCCAGCTTGTTTTGATGTGGTTTACTTAAAATGTCAGGCAATTCTGGAATGGAACTAATATGACTAGTAACTCATTAATAGTTATTATTCCTACCTATTAATAACTACCACTACCACATGCTCACGAGGATAGCCTGCTGGCTGGGCTAGCTAGCTAAACATCTATGGACTTTTCAGAATTACCTCATTGACTTATATTTAAAAAAAAATAAACACAAAGGTCATTTAATGAAGATAAATATTAGTTACATAGAGTACAACGTTGAATGAACTTGGATTAGGTAGGCCTCCTGGCAATAGGTAAGCTAGACTAAAATGAAATCAATGAATTCCACAAATTAATGTTAGCTAGCTAGTAAGTAGAAAATAGCTAGCTAAATTCTATGGATAATCTAGCTAGCTAGCTTTAATCTATTGAATTCATTGATTTCAAATAACTTCATTGAATTACATAAACACATTCATCTAATCAAATGATTGTTAGTTACCTTTACTAGAGTAGATGGATACCAGCAAAATATTGAAAGTTGCCAGCAGGCATGTTGGCTTCTTGTCTGCAGTAACTCACCATCCGGGCTGCTTGCCTGCAGTAACTCCCTAACTGCATAGTCAGGTTCCAGGCTCACAGTAACCCCTCAGATTGAAATAATATGGTGATATTGTACATTTTCTGAAACTCTATAGGCAAGTGAGTATTGCAGTATCTGTTTTTTGTATCTCTGGTGTTCCTAGGTGCCACAGAGTTAAAACAAAGAAAATAACTTAGGCGGAATTTGTGAAAAAATATGTTCTTTGTGGTTTGAGAAGCTCTAGTGACATCCATGTATGCCAGAAAGGTTCATAATTGGATTTGAATGAAAGCTACAAATGTCCCCTTTAAAATTATACCAAACACAATATTATTGAACATTGGGAAGTGTCTTAACTATGAGCCTAAACCAGGATAGGCAACAGCATCTAACATCCAATTTACCGAAGGAGGGTGGTTATCTTGGAGGAGGAAATATAGAAAGCCAGGGGCCTTATTTGAAGGGTAACCAGTGGATTCTGGTTTGGGACACCTTGAGCTTTCAAAAAATGCTGGTTACCCACTTTTCCTCAAAAATGCCTACAGGGTCACATGATTCTGAAGTTACAGCCCTGGCTATCTTGGATGAGAGGCGAAATGTCTTCACGGATATATACCAAGTGCAGTTGCACTTGATTCAACTCCTTTGGATTCAATTGTATGATATTTTAAACAAACAGTGTTGATATCACTGCAGTCACAGCTTTAATGTGGCAACGCCATCTTCCCATTATGATAATATTCGTTAAGAATTGTGGAATAAATGTTGGCATTTTATTTTAGGGTATAGAGGCAGCTAGCAACTGAGGAAAAAAAGAAAATGGCAGCAGTGTACAAGACACGGTTAAGATATAAAAACATTTCATTTTGTCAACTCCATCAGATGTCAACTCTGTCGGGTTTTATGTCTGACAGAGTTGACGTTTAAGCTGATGGGGTTGACAAGTGCTCCCAAAAGCTCTTTATAAGTAATGGATAACAATCACATATGCTAGTTAGCTAGCTAATGGCCCTTGTCCATCTCCCAATAAAGACAAACTCATATGTATTGCTTTTATCTGTACTGCAGGCAAGCATGGCTAGAAAGAAACTGTCAGTGGAAGCATAAAGAAAGAGAAATAGGGAGTATCAAAGAAGGGGAAGAGGCAGCATTTTGCACAGTTTCAGAGTCTAAGAGACAAGATGCTGCAGCAATCTGGACATACATGGATCCAGTCCTAAAACATATTCAGACAAAATTTCCACCGGATACCACTGTGCACTTTTGGCCAGATGGTCCCAGTAAGCAGAATAGGAACAGGAAGAACTTCTTCCACTTTTCTGAGGTACCACCCACACTGGGCTTCAACAGAACCACATGGAATTATTTCCCAACATTTCATGGCAAGGGTGCCCCAGATGGCATTGGGGGAGCAGTAAAAAGAACCGCAGACAAATTGGCTCTGTGAGGAAATGATAACGGATGGAAAAGAGTTCTCTGAAAAGATCTTAAACAGTCTGAATGGTGTTCCACTGTATCACATTGAGGAAGAAGACATGAAAAAAATATGACACACTTCTCACACAACAACTCAAACAGGTTCCATCGACAAGAAAATTACACTAGGTCATCCCACATCAAAATAGTGCATGCCACAGACAGCTGTCATGCTTTTGCAGTGAGCCATTGAATTGCCAATGCTTTACCCCAGCTACTTGGCTGCACAGAGGAACACCAGACTGATGAAAGGGCCAGGAAGAAAGGTCCTTTGGCCAGGTTGATCGAAGAGATGGAAGAGGAGATGGGGGAGATTGAAGAGGAGGAAATAGAAGAGGAGCCGCTGAAAAGTTCTGAGGGCACTATAGTCGAAATAACTATTGACTGCATTGAGGATGGAGACTGGCTAGCAGTACTGTATGATGACGACTGGTGGCTAGCAAAGGCCATTGATGTAGACACTGAGCACCAAGATGTGAAAGAGGAGTTTATGCACCCTCACAGTCCAACAGCAAATGTTCACCCAAAACAGAGGAGGAGGGATGTCTGTTTCTGTCCAGTCAAAGACATTCTTCTGAAACTAACAGGGAAGTCATGTTCACTCCAGTCAAGCCATAAAAGAGAGCTGTACAGCATAGCTCTGATGTAAAGGACTTCATAGAGTGCGAGCATGTCCGACGCCTGTTGCCCAATGCTTAAGTCATGCAGGTCAGACAAAAATGAAACCTTAAGTAACTGATCCTGTTTCAAAATGGCTACAGAGCTCCTGTATTCCCATAGAATGGAGAACATTTCTGTTGTTCTTACAGGGAGTCCTATAGTAATGCTTACCTCTATACTGAAGCCAATATACTTACCCTTATACTTACTGTACATGCACACTTACCTGTTAGGAAAATGTGTATTCTAGATAAACCAAACTCCCTTTGTACTTACCTGTCCTACTTACCTGTAGAGAGAAATGTAAGCGAATCCTAGTACTTACCTGTCTGAAGCCCTGTAGAAAAAATAGTAATGGCTAGATTTATTGCCTGTCTGAAGCTCTTTGGAAAAACAGTTGGATTTATTACACTACATAATCACCTACCTTGCTAGTTCAAGTTGTAAACCTGTTCTATTCCTACGTAATACTTATCCTGGAGTCTGAATCAAATATGCAGTGTTTACCTTGAATAATTACATTTACATTTATCAAATGCTTTCATCTTAAGCAACTTTCAATGAGATTACAAGGACAGCCCCCCGAGGAACTTAGGGTTAAGTGCCTTGCTTGATGGCACACTAGTGGTGGTGTTCCCAGGTGGGATTTGAACTCATGACCTTTTGGCCACCAGGGAGCAGTCCTACTCACTGTCCACTATGCCACGCCTACTCCTTGGCATGTGAGTAAGAAAGAGAAAAGTTGTATCTTAGGGGAAAAAAACAAAAAAACATGAAAGGAAATGACTTTCCAAGTTTCTGTAAAGAATCAAAACCAAGAAACATATTTTAAACCAGAGACTTTACTGAGACATATTGGCATATTGTGAGTCTGACAGTCTGCTTTGATTGTCGAGTGAGCCATTGGAAAGAGGAATGGCAACCACTGGAAGGATTCTGGAACATACATAACTACAGTTGGATATCGTTAAAATGTTATGGGTTAGTTTTCTTTGTCTGTTGTCATGTCAGCCAGTTCAGCTCAGTGATGCCTGACTCCCCTACTGGGGTAGAGGCAAGGGAAGTCAGTTGCCATTAGTTTTCTTGTGATGCCAGGTACATGCTGGTCTCTTGATGTCTGCCTGCAGATGCCGTTGCCAGTCGTTGTTTGACCGGCACCTCTTCCTCTTCCCTTGAAGGGTCCATGTCAAGGCTTGTTAAGTCAGTTGTCAGTAAAATGTACTTGTAAATACTTGATCACTTTTCACATCCATCAGTTGTTTGTCAACACCATAAGTAATTGTCAACACCATCAGATGAAGGTTTTTGGCCTTTTTTTCAAAGACATTTTACTCTTTGTTCAGTTTATTGTGTTTATATACTAAAACACCAGCTGAGCTACATGCAACGGTGTCTTCTTTGACAAAGAACATTGATTATTTGTGTTTAATATTAAAAATTAATATACAAAATTAAGGAATTTCGAAAAAGAAAATTCAAAATAGTGTGAAATCAGAACAAATCTGTTTATAATGCATGTTATTCCTTAGCTGTGGTACAGAACAGCATTATTACAGACTTGAGGACTCGACACTCTTGCTGAGCTGATCAAACTAAAATATCATGCTTTCTGCTGTGTCTGACGGAGTTGACACCAATCAAGTTATGAAGTGAATAAATGTTAATTTTCATAAAAAGTGTCTTAATAAAAAACTTGTTCCCTTACATGGTTTGGTAGCTTAGACCTTTATCTATAGATATACTCATTTCAAATTGATAAAGTATTTCAAAAATAGAAGACCTAAAACGTGTTTTGTCCAGTATCTCAAGACAAACAAGGTAACGCGTGGGACTGTCCGCTAGTCTTCGTAACATGACAGCCTGTCAGCGTGCAGGTCTCTACACACGCACACGCACGCACACACGCGCGCGCACACATGTGTGGGAGGGTGTGACGGTCAGCGCCGGGTCACGTGACACAAGTGAGAGCGGGGAGAGAGGAGTAGAGGAGAAATGGCGGCGCGTGCAGGAAGTTTGGCCGTTTCCGGAAGAGGAGGAAGGGTAAGAATTCAGCCCGTGTGGTGACTTCTCAATAACGGCTGAAGTGGCCTGCTGATTTATGGTATGGTTGGATTGGGCGCCTGCCATGGTGATGAAGAGAATGGCAGTGCCGCTCAGCTAGCGGGCCGTACTCAGCTGGGCCCGCAGCATGCTGTTGTGGGCCTTTAGCAGGCCTTTCTCGTAAATACATCACTTTTCCATAAAACCAACTGAAAGCCTAACCACTCCTCCGTATTACTGCAGGCACAAGCAGAAGTTACCCGTCATGTGGTTTACATCTAAATCAACTTCGACTAAATAAGCAACTAGCCAGTGTGGGAAGATGGCGGCGCAAATTCACGTTTGTAGCAGCCTCATCCAGTACCATCCATGCAGTGTCTTCGCCCATGTCTGCGTCTAAGTCTCTCTTCGTTTGACGGTTGGGAGAGCTGGCGCCGGACCGGCTGGGAAAGCTTCGTCTGCTACGTCATGTGGGCCCAGGGACCACGGCCCTGCCTGGAGCTGCTCGAAGAGGTAACACTGAGGGCGGGCGGACAGGACGTGGAAGGGGGGCAGGCTAAGCTAACTGCTAGCCCATGCAGACTGGCAGTTCCAATAACAATGAGGGCAGTCTGGTGGCGGCCTCACCGAGCCTCGCCGAGCCTCGCCGTGTGTTTTTAGTGTCATCATGTGGAGTGCGGGCAGGCGTGTCGAAGGTGTCTGGCTGGGAGAGGTAGCATTGGATCGGCTGAGGGAGCTTCGTCTGCTGTGTCCTGTGGGCCCAAGGATCACGGCCGTGACCGAAGCTGTGCCCGAAAAGAAAACACGGACAGGGCGCTGAAAGGACGTGGAAGCGGGGTGGGCTAAGCTAACTGCTAGCCCATGCAGACCGGCAGTTCCAATAACACTGAGGGCGGTCTGGCGATGGCCTCAGCTGGCCTTGACTGGTGTTTTTGATGCCGTCGTGTTGTCCTGTCAGACCGCCCTCGGTGTTAGCTCCTTGGGTGCAGCTCCGCGTAAGGCCATGGTCCCTGGGCCCACAGCACGGCAGACCAAGCTCTCGCTGCCAATCCAGCGCCAGCTCTCTCAGCCAACAAACGAAGACAAAAATTTAGACGAAGACGTGGACAAAGACACTGCACCAACGATACTGGGTGAGGCCAACACAAATGTGAATTTGCGCCCCTATCTTCCCACACCGGAAGTGGACACAACACCCATCTCGCGGGGCATACGCACTGATAATATTCCTCATCCCACCTTCGATTTTCAGCTTCATACTCATCACTTTGTCCAACACTCTTCACCTCCAACACACTCTTGACATACTCTTCCTTCAGAAGTACCCCTACGTCAATTCTCCTGCCATCTGTGCCATGGTAGAAACGTTTCCACTGCCCCCTGGTCTCTTGCACACAGGATATCTACCATCTTTCTCCCCATCATATCAGCCAGCTGTCCCCCTTTACCAGTCATAGTGCCACCATTCAAAGTTCCGGCTCTCACCTCAACACTCCCACCCTACCTACTCTCCCACTGCCTTTGGACATGCCTTTCCCCTCTCCTTCTCTTTTGCCCAACAGTAGCAGTTTTCCCCGGCACCCTGCTGGCCAACAGTACCGGTGGCAGTCATTGGTAACCCTAGCCTTGACTGATCTGGTATGAAAATCTTATTTATGATCCACATATTTGATTTGGCAAAGGTTTTAGACCAGATGCCCTTCCTGATGCAACCCTCCCCATTAATCTGGGCATGGGACCGGCACCGAGGATGCACAAACCAATGCATTTGTAGACCAATCCATTATCACTACAATAAAGAGCTAAATGACCCAACAATGTGAAATGAGAATATACTTTGTCAGCGCACCAATCTCGTGGAAAGAGCAGAAGAAGTCATTAAAGTGGTTTTATTTGGTCCACATAGCACTGGCATGTCTGTCAAGATCATTATTTTTGCCCCTGGAGCCTTTTCTTAACAAGAGAGCAGGGCTAACTGCCCACCCACTGCTAACTCTAGGGTCAGATGTGGAACAGGGATGAAGAAGCCGAAGATATGAGGCCTGGTAACTGATGTTTATTTTAAAAATACTCCTGATGTCTGTGTAGCCTACTGTGGGGGAGCTTGGCTGGATGGTTTGTCTTTGCATCTTGGAAGCTCACTAGAGTAACAGATGAAGCAAAAAGTGTTCTTTTTTATTTCTATTTTATTTTTTTACTTTGCTCAGGGTTTACTTTTACTTTGATTTTTTTTTCTTTGTTGGGTGGAGGGAGAGTAGGAGCATATATCTCGCACAACACCCCTGTGGGCTGTGAATGGCTGAGATTGCGCTAAAGATGAAATAAAACGGCATTCTGCAGAATTCGAGCCTCCCTGTAAGGCTGAGTGTTTTGTAAAGGGACACTCAAATGTTAGATAAACCAGCATAGGCAGACTCACGTTCGGACGGTCCTGTCAGACAGAAGGCGATCCAAGCTGGTGGGCTGTAGGCTGAGATGCCTGGTGGACTGCTTTGGGGTAAATAGTGATGTGCTTTACTGCAGAGCAGCACTATGTTTAAGTCAGAACATTAAGCTTCTGGATTTGTAATTTGTGATATTGAGCTATACAAATAAAATTGCCTTGACTTGAACTTCTGACACAACATTTAAATTTTAAGAGAAAGGGGGGGGGCATGTAAGCTAAGTGTTATGAATGATTGCCATAATCACAGCATTTCTAAAAGTTTGCTTTTCTTGTGCTGTTCCAGATCTGTTCATCTGTCTTGGTTGATTCTGTGGCATCGCAGTTTGTATTGTTGAACTTCTACAGCTTTGCTGAAATGACACCGTTCTTCATCAGGTGGCAACTTTAAAGGATGGCAAACGCAACAGCAGCTACATTGTGTCACATCAGTACACTGATTAACGACAACTGAAAAAATATAGCAATTTCATGTGAAATGACTTGCACGTGCAGAAGAAGAGGCAAACCACTTAAGTGAATGGCCTGCAGTAAGTAACACGTGGCACTTGCCTACTATTACTGAGAACCAGTGGCGGCTGGTGCTTTTTCTTTTTTTTGGGGGGGGGCGCAATTTACCTTGGCGCAGCACACCTGACAGCTGCTTCACTGTCCACACTGTCACAGTTATTAAGAAGGACAATGTGGCCTACAGATTTTATCAGGGTTGGTAGACGGTGGATGATTGACAGTTGAGACGAGGCGTGGTGGTGGGTGTGAACATGATTGACAGCCACGAGAATTATCCAATCACATTAGATCAAAAAACATTAAAACAATACCAATTCACTGCCAATAAATGTGGGAGTGTCTGGGGCAGCACACAATTGCTCCCCCTGGAAAATCTGAAGAAACCAATCAGGCGGCAGCCTCAGGTCCCCTGCTCACCACAAGTTTGAGGGCTTACATAAGGTATGGTTTGGCCGGCGCCCCTCACCCAGGAAGTATAGATATTCAGACAGGAAGTATGTGTATTCAGACAGGAAGTATTCTGTATTCTGACGTGTTCGCAGACTGAAAAACACTTTTTTTCATAATTATTTGCATTATACAACTTAATTATATTTACATGTTTAAGTAGATTTTCGTCTCTTGGTGTTTGAAGGGGGCGGCGCCCCCCGCAGCGCCCCGTACTGGCCAGCCACCACTGGTGAGAAATCTGCTTCTGGTTGCCACAGTCTCTTTTGGTTTTACGTGGCTGTAGCCTCCACGTGCTGTGAGTGCTTTCCTCCTCTGAAGGACTTGCACAGCTTCAGTCTAATCAAAGAATTTCGCTCCCATCTTTTGTATCTCCGGATAAGGAAATTCAATTAGTCTAATTGGCTTGGATATTATTCTCATGTGATGTTAGCATCACCGTCGACAAACTTCAGAGGACACTTTAGAACCACCTCGCTAATTAGAGCAATAACGTTCATCCCAATGCTTTATCTTGACATTCCAGTTAATTCTAAATCAAATTCCAGGTAATTAGTTTAAACAGCCTACCAGGAGATAACTGCTGCCTCTTCTAGAAGGCTGTTGATGGCACTGTGTACATGAAGCTTATTGGTTTTCTCTTGTTAGATGTTTGACATGTGCCAGCACAAAACAAAACAAAAAACAAAACAAAAAACAAGCAACAAAATCAAGATACTTCTGACAAGATAAAGAACATATTGTGGTAATGAGACTGTTTTAGATGTGAACAAAAGGATTTAAAAATACTTTAATCTCTCATCTAAGCTGACTGGAGTTTCAGTTCAGCAGTAAAACAATAGGCTGCAATGTAAATGTGCGTGCAGTTTACTCATTTTCATAGGATGTGTCAGCAAAGGTGACTTATGAATCTATTTTTCAGTAAAGTACTTATCTAAATAAGAGATCCAGACCTTGTAATTAGCACCATGTACATATAGTTGTTCCAAACATTCCTGGTCCATAGTATATCCATTGTATGTGAGCCCTGTGATGGCCTGGCGGCCTGTCCAGGGTGTCTTCCCGCCTGCCGCCCAACGACTGCTGGGAGAGGCTGCAGCATCCCCCACGACCCTGAGAGCAGGATAAGCGGTTTGGATAATGGATGGATGGATGGAGCTCATCTAAATGAGAGTTTTCAGCTGTTCTAAATCCTGTCCAGTGGCTCTTTCCTCTTTCCTCTCCTTCATCAGAACAAAGCCAAGAAGTAAATGTTGCAGAGAGGAAAGATAACAGAGGGAGAAAATGACTGGACTTCAGATCAGTCATATATCAGAGGCTGCAACATGGTCTAGTGGTTAAGGTAATGGACAGGCAACAAAGCCTTGTTGCTGGTGGCTGCTTTGCATCTAATGATGTGCCCTTGAGCTAGACGCTTAACCTTAGCTGCTTCAACAAACACAGTGCTCTGCATGACTGTTACGTATGGAGGTGTCAACACTTTTATACGTCTGAGCCTGGGGAACGGTTGAAATAAGGGCTAAATGAGAAAAAGAACCAAGTAAAAGAATGACACCACACACACAATAGTAACACAATAAAACTGTATAACATTTGTGCTTAAAATTATTACAATTACATTATTTACATGTTGTCCTAAACATAAACATCTCATGCTAAGTGACACAAAAAGAAACATCTTACAATAGCAAGCAAAAATGAACAGTAGCTGTGAGCATAACTGAAAACATCATTACTGTTTCCACGTAACGACAAGCCCACCAGAAACCATATAGTGACCCCTAGTGGAACCAGGTGCCAGCATGTTGATGAACGCCAACGTTTTGGACAACAGGTGATGCACTAGAAGCCTATCAAATAAATACAGTGTACAAAAAGTAACCAACCCCCTCCTAATAAATCATCCCAACTAGCCCCACCCACACAACTCTACAGCCCACCCACCCACCCACTGCTGACCAACAACAACTTCAACCCAGCCCTGGTGCTTTTACTTTCAGCTGACTTGACTAGTATGAAAGCAAGGGTTTTAATAAATAGAATGACTGTCTCCACAAAAATGCATAACCCCATTTGAGAAGAACCATGAAGAACCACAAAGAACCATGGAGAACCATGCCTGCAGTGAGACCAACGTTCAGGCTTGGGGAAGGTGCCCGAATGCAGCATGAAGTAGGCTCGTAGGAATGCATTTTCTAGATGAAATTGACCCTTGTTACTTTTAAAGTTGAACAAAAGTAACTTTCTTGTAAGCAATACATTTAACATCCATTCATACCATCATCATCATTTATTTTTTTTAATTATTTTTTTTTGCCACTCTTCAGATTACATTCATTGGGGATTTACGTTGACATCATTTTAGGCAGCATATTTTTATGTTTTTGGGGTCACCTGGGAAGGATTGTTGACTAGAATTCATTGTAAGGTCTGTTAGCAGGCCAGGAGGGGAGAGGCAACCCTCACCAAAAATTAACTTTTTTCTTTTATTTTATACAAGTAGTCCTGTGCAGGTTTACAGGGCCACCCTGTCACACGTCAGTCTCCATGGCTACACTGTACAGTAGAGTCTCTCCCCCTCGAAGAGAGCTGGCTTAGTTTATGTACATGTGAGGGACAGAAGCTGGAGAGGAGGAAATAGCGCTTTTGTTGTGTGATTGCAAACTCTCCTTCTTCAAACTCTCCATCCCCCAATCTGCCCCCTTCCTCTTTTTCTGAAGGGGTCAGCGGACCTGGGGCGCGTATCCCTCCTTCATCAGCCCTTCCTCGTAGTCTGTCTGGCACAAGATCATGTTGTTCTTCAGAAAAAACTTGTCCCCCACACAAAACCTGCATCACAGAAAGAGATGGAGGAGACAAGGTTTATAGCTTCACCAAAACAAGATGTCACCAGTATGGTAAGAGCTCACCACGAAAACAGTAAACTCCCAGTTACACAGACAGTTGTGGTACACCCTTTTCCAGTTGTCTACAATACGTTCTATCAGTATATTACAGACAAGATATAGGATGAGACAATACCGTTCATATCGATATTGTTTGATGTTGCTTTAAAATACATAGCCCCTTTCTTAGCACAAGAACGACCTGAAACCACCATGGGCGGTCAAGATGACGGCCGGGGTTTAAACTCTACATTGTGTCAAGATAAATACCCAGCTGATACAGTAATGCATTGGATATGTTAGTGTGTCTGGTAGGAAACTAACTGACACCAAAATTAACATTTCAACAACTTTAATCATTTTTTTAAACAATTTAAACTTCAGAGAGACATGGTGGAACTTGAATAGCAACATAGAAAAAGTGAAAATATTACCTGAAAAACGAAACGGAAAACACATATTGCTAATCTAACAAACGTAACAAGGCCTATAAAACGTGACATGTAACAAAAATAAAGAAAGAACTGAAAATAAATATTACAACAGTCCCAAACCACGACTGGGACTTAAAGAAATACTAGCACGTGACCGACTCGGTTTTTAAACTATAGTCTATCAAGATAAACACCCAGAGGAGATATCAATGCACTACATATGTTAGTTGGTCTGTTAGGAAACTAACTGACACCAACATTAACATTTTAACAACTTTAATACTATTTTTCAAACAACTTAAAACGGCCGCTTTCCAGCGCCTGTAAATACTGCAAGGCCTCGGTGGGAGTCATGGTGCGTCTGTAGCGGCGTCTGTACCCAGACATGTTGGACGTCATCACACATCAAGTTTAGACTATTTGTCTGCACTGGAGGGCGCTAGTGTGTTGCTAGGACACAGCAACGAACTTCACGAAGGAAATCACGCGACAACACACGTCATAAATACTGACATGACGCACACCATCACGAGCAAATTACGAGCGGTCATTTTGACCTCTTATGGTCGTTTTGGGAAGATCTTATCGTAACTTTTTTGTGCCGTTGATCTAAAACTCAATTTAAATGCAAACATACAATTTTAGGGCAATTCAGGGAGCGGCAGGTCTGTATCTTTTTTTCCATTTGGGAATGTGGTTATGCCTGTTTTTATTTAATATAGACTATTTTTATTTAATATAGTGTGGTGATACACAATTGAGGGTAGATTCACCAGGGGCTGCTGCTCCTTTAAGGCAGACGTTCAGACTGCTGACGTAGGCACTGCTTAGAGTTTCCGGGGTGGAGCCATGTTAGCAGCAGCTTGCGGTTGGTTAGCTGGTTGCCAGGAGAGATTGTGCTGTATCGGTGTTGTTTTGGGATGGACTCGACTCGACCTCTCCGTCTCCTCATTCCTGCACTCCCACATTGGTGACCCCGCACGTTGACAACGAACATGTCGACCCAAAGCGATGACGACACCGCTCCGGCTCCGAGTGATGCTAACGGTATGGCTCATGTTAGCGCTAGCATCTCAGCAGCGACGGTGAAGTTGCCCGAGTTTTGGCAGCACCGTCCCCGGCCATGGTTTCAGCACACTGAAGCCCAGTTCGAGCTGGGAGGAATAACGCGGTACGGTACGAGGTATTTCCATGTGGTGGCGGCGTTGGATACCCGGACGACGGCCCGAGCTATGGGGTTACTGGAAGCCCCCCGGCTGTGGGAAAATACGGCGCACTCAAGGCTTCCTTTTGCAGCTCTTCGAGCTGTCGGAGATGGAGAAGGCGGATCGCCTGCTGGAGAAGATGTTGGCCGTTTTGGGCTCGGCGGACCCCTCCTTCATTTTCACCCATATTTTTCTACGGCAGCTCCCAGCGCCTGTGCGCACAGCGCTAGCCAGCTCCCCCTTCTCCTCCACCAAAGACTACCGCGCTCTGGGTGCGGAAGCGGACAGGATTTTCCTCGCCAACCGGCAGCAGTTCGTTCATGCGGCGCTCCCCACCCAGACCTCAACCCCGCCGCTGGAGGGCGCAGCAGGCAGGCTGCGGTGGCTGCCCGCCGCCAGCGTGACAGCGGGTTGTGTTATTACCACAACAGGTTTGGTGCCAGGGCCAACCAGTGTCGCCCGCCATGCAGCTTCAGCGTCCAGGGAAACGCCAGGGCCGGCGCTCACTAGCAGCTATGAGCGCCGGCGAGAACAGCAGGCTGTTGTTTATCAAGGACGCCTCATCTGGCCGGCGGCTGCCGGTCGATTCGGGCGCTCAGCGTAGCATCCTGCCTGCATCGGCCGCGGACACCATGGCCGGCGGACAAGGCCCCCCGATGGATGCCGCGAACGGCACGCCCATACGTACCTACGGCACCAGGTATGTGGAGGTGTGTTTCGGCGGGCGGCGTTTCGGCTGGGACTTCGTTATGGCCGCGGTGTCGGTTCCCCTCCTGGGCGCGGACTTCCTGTGCGTCTTCAGGCTGCCGGTGGATGTTACAAACTGTCGCTTGATCGATGCTGTCTCTTTCGCTACATACCCGTGCACACTGGGAGGTGCAGGGACGCTCGGCCTGTCAAACATGCTCGCCGCCGGAGACACGTATCGACGACTGCTCGCAGAGTTCCCTGGCCTCACCACACCTACATTCTCGTCAGCAATGGCCAAGCACGGCGTGGAGCACCATATTGCCACCGACGGCCCCCCGGTCTATGCACTCTGCTACGCTCGCGATCGCCAGGGAGGAGATTGCCCCCATGGAACGCCTCGGCATTGTGCGCCGCTCGGACAGCCCGTGGGCCTCCCACCTGCACATGGTTTCTAAGACGGTTGGCGTCCGTGCGGCGACTTTCGTCGCCTGAACAACGCCACAACCCCTGACCGGTACCCCGTCCCGCACATACAGGACTTCTCCGCCCACCTGGCGGGGGCCACCATCTTTTCCAAAGTAGTTTTGGTGCGGGGCTACCACCAGGTACCGGTCCACCCTCGGGACGTGCCCAAGACAGCGGTCATCACGCCATTTGGACTCTTTGAGTTCCTGCGGATGCCCTTCGGTCTCAAGGGGGCAGCGTAGACGTTCCAGCGGCTGATGGACTCTGTGCTACGGGATGTGCCGTTCTTGTTCTGTTTACTTGGATGACATTCTCGTGGCCAGCGCATCCGCGGAGGAGCACCTGACGCAACTCCGGCAGTTGTTCGAGCGGCTCAGTGCACATGGACTCATAGTCAACCCAGCCAAGTGCCAGTTTGGCCTGTCGTCCATCGACTTCCTCGGCCATCGCATCTCCCCGCAGGGAGCCGTTCCGCTTTCTGCCAGAGTGGACGCCTTATAATAGGTTTATTCCCCACGCAGCTCACCGCATGCGGCCGTTGTACGAGGCCCTGCGGGGCAAGGAAGCCAAGGGCGAGGTAGACTGGTCCCCGGAGATGGACGAAGCTTTCGACGACGCCAAGGCTGCGCTGGCCAATGCCACTTTGCTGGCGCACCCGTCCCCCACTGCCCCGATTGCCCTCACGACCGACGCCTCTGACTATGCGGTCGGGGCAGTGTGCGAGCAGTGGGTGGGCGGCGCCTGGCAGCCCCTTGCCTTCTTTAGCAAACAGCTTAAGGACAATGAGCGGAAGTACAGCACCTTTGACCCGGAGCTCCTGGGTCTCTTCCTCGCCTCCCGACACTTCAGGTTCCTGTTGGAAGGCCGCCGTTTCTCTGCCTTCGTCGACCACAAGCCGCTGACTTTTGCCATGGCCAACACTTCTGAGCCGTGGTCCGGGCGCCAACAGCGTCAGCTCTCTGCCATCTCGGAGTTTACCACGGACATCCGGCACGTGGCTGGCAAGGACAACTTGGTCGCTGACTGCCTCTCCCGGGTGGTGGCAGGGTCCGTTCACTTGGGACTCGATTACTGCCATGGCTGCAGACCAAGCAGCTGATGCGGACATCCAGGCCTATCGGACGGCTGCTGCGGGGCTGCGGTTGGAGGATGTGGTGTTTGACAGCTCCAATGCCACGCTCCTCTGCGACGTTTCCATGGGCCAGCCCCGCCCCATGGTTACCACCTTCTGGCAGCGCCGTGTTTCTGACGTTATCCATGGCCTTTCCCACCCGGGTGTAAAGGCGTCCACTAAGCTGGTGCGAGCAAAGTTCGTCTGGCCCGGCCTCAGGAAGGACGTCAAGGCCTGGGCTGACTCCTGCATGGCGTGCCAGCGTTCCAAAGTACACCGTCATACCAAAGCCCCCTTGGCGCCATTCCTGGTGCCCGAGAGGCGTTTTGACCATGTGAATGTGGGCCTGGTGGGCCCCCTGCCCCCCTCCCACGGGTTCACTCACCTTCTCCCCATGGTGGACAGGACCACTAGGTGGATGGAAGCTGTTCCCCTGTCATCGACCACGTCTACTGAGGTGGCCCGGGTGTTCATCGGGTCCTGGGTGGCCCGTTTTGGCACGCCGGCTGACCTCACCTCTGACAGGGGCCTGCAGTTCACGTCAGAGCTCTGGACTGCAGTCGCGGGGGGGCTGGGGGTGAAGCTGCACCGCACCACAGCATACAACCCGCAGGGCAATGGAGTTTGTGAGCGGTTTCATCGGTCTATGAAGGCCGCTATTCGTGCCAGCCTCACGGACAGCAACTGGGTTGATCGCCTCCCGTGGGTCATGCTCGGCCTTCGCTCTGTCCCCAAGGAAGACCTCCAGTCCTCATCTGCTGAGCTGGTTTACGGCCAGCCGCAGCATGTCCCGGGTGAGATTCCCCTGGATGCTGTGGCCCCCTGGTCAGCAGCTTCTCATCGGGCTGTGGCCCGGGACAGTGCCAATGCTTTCGCTCCGATCCCTACATCTCACCACTGCCTCCCTCAGTCCTACATCCCCAAGGATCTGCTGTCAACCAGGTATGTCTTCATCCGCCACGACATCCACCGTACCCGCCTGCAGCCCCCCTACGACGGGCCCTTCCGCATCCTGGAAGCGGGGCCTAAGAACTTTGTGGTGGACATGGGGGAGCAAGCCGGAGCAGGTCTCGGTGGACCGTCTCAAGACTGCCCATTTGGACCTGGGTGGGCCGGTCGAACTGGCCCTGCCCTCGCAGCGTGGACGCCCCCCTTCTCAGGCCCCTGGCCCAGCCTCGGCCCCTTCCCGGGCTCCGGCTCTGTCCCCTGCCCCTGCCCCTATACCCATTCAGCGCAGCCGTTTTGGCCGCCTGGTCCGCCCCCCGAGACGTTGACTGTTTCACTGAGTACTTTTGTGTTGCATTACTGTTTTGCGTTTTTTCGTGATGGTGAATTCTGGGGGGACCTGTGTGGTGATACACATTTGAGAGTAGATTCACCAGGGGCTGCTGCTCCTTTAAGGCAGACATTTTAGAGTGCTGACGTAGGCACTGCTTGGGGTTTCCGGGGAGCCATGTTTGCAGCAGCCTAGTGGTTAGCTGGTTGCCACGAGGGATTGTGCTGTATTGGTGTTGTTTTGTGTGGTGAGTAAATGGAATGGACTCGACTCGATCTCTCCGTCTCCTCATTCCTGCACTCCCACAATAGACTATTTTTATTTAATATGGTCTATTTATTTCCAGAGCATTTTTCATGTACACATTGATAAATTGTGCAGCTGTATATTTTAAAACAGGGAAGGAAAGCCTGTCTTGGCATTTTATTTTGATCTAGTTCATGTGTTTTAATAAAAGTTCTTGTAACATCTCACATATGGCTTTGACTTACAACTGAACATTTAGCCTACTTCGTAGAAAATACCCAGATATATATTGTGTATCGCCATTCAGACACCGACATATCATGTTTGCTCCATATCGGCCAGCCCTAGCGTATTACACCACAGTCGTCACCATGCCGGGAGGCCGCAGTCAGAGTGAACCTCTACTACCCTGGTGAGGTGGAGTTTGAGGGGTGAGGGTGCTAACTGGCCAGTGATCTCTTGACTCCCACGTGAAGTAAGACTGAACTGTCACTACCCTGGTAAGGTAGGGGTGAGGGTGCTAACTGGCAGTATTCTCTTGATTCCCATGGGATGTAATGCTACGTTCAGACCAAAGGCGGCGCGAATTTTTTGGGCGGCGTGAATGCATGCAAAGTCAATGGGAGGAGGCGAATGGGCGGAATAATTCGCGGCGAAATTACGGGCGGCGCGAATTGGGCGAATCGAGCGACGAACGCGCCTTCGCGGGAGTTCAAAAATGTCCAACTCGGGCGAATATTTCGCCAGGCGATAGCCAATCACCTTCAAGTAGGGTTAGAACCCGCCTTCATGTTGGGAACGAATACACGCCCCCTACCCAGAATTCTTTTCGGACGCCGTCCAAACGCAACTCCTAAACGAGCCGGTGAAATTCGCCAAGCTGGGCACGTCTCCGGTTTATGCTATGAACCAAAACAGAACGCTGACGCCGGTTTCGGCGGCGCAAGTTGATATAAAGCAGAGCCACCGCAACTGATCTCTGTCGCTCATCCATAATGATCACAAGTAAACACAAACTGCTCGTGTGTGGTATTTGTTGTGTGCGGTCTAGCAAACTTGCTAGCAGCGTTGGTGTAACTAGCCTGCTTGTTGTGACGTCAACACAGCGACTTCGCGTTCTGTTCGAACACACCTGGCGGAGCTGGCGGCCAAACACGGGCGAACAAAGCGGCGCGAACTCTCTCGCCGCCTTTGGTCTGAACGTAGCATAAGAGTGAAGCTTTACTACCCTGGTGAGATGGAGATTGAGGGGTGTGGGTGCTAACTGGCAGTATTTTCTTGACTCTCACGTGCAGTCAGAGTGAACCTTCACTACTGGTGAGGTGGAGTTTGATTGATGAGGGGGCTACCTGGCAGTTTTCTTTTGACTCTCACGTGCAGCCAGAGGCCGTCATTTTATTATATTCACTTATTGTAAATGTAGCCATAATGTTATTTACATTTCATATTAATGGTTGATTCCATGCTTGGTTTGTACGTTGTTTGTTCGTTGGTTGTTGGGTGACACATGGTTTGATTTGTTTGTGATTGTTTCCATGTGTGCGTTTGGGTGTGGTCTCGCGTTGTTTGGGAGACGTGTTTTCGCCTTCTTTTCCGGTCGCGCGCTTCCGCCTGCTTCCTAGCGGGATGATGCATGGACTTTCGGGTGGCCCGCGGTCTTTTCTCGTTGTTCGCGGGCATCATGGGTCAGTGTTTGTCACGGAAGCTATAAGGACATCAAAGACAATCTTTGCAAATTTCACGGACAATTCCCTCATTCTGGCATGCAGCCAACGAGGTACGTTATGTATGTTATGTGTAGCCCACGTTATGTGCGGTCTGATTTTATGTTAATTGTGCTAATTGTATTGTTTCATGTGTACAGTTTTCACGGTGTTGATGGAGATTTGGAGACTTCGTTAAACCTGTTCAAGAAAGCTACTTGTGTTCGCCGTGCCTTGGAGGGATTTACAGTGAAAACTCGACCTGTTTGACCAACGCAAGTGGGACTAAAGACGGCGCCGATGTTTGTTTCGCCACCTGGTTTCACCAACGCGCGTGGGACTGCATGACGGTGCAAATGACAGCTAAGCTCAGCTCGCATTTTACATGCACATTAAAGGCAAGAAGATTGCGTAAGGGCTATTTGCAAAACGAAGCCATAAAGAGCTTGGACACTTAAGAAGTTAGTGATCTAAGAAAAGGGCGTTTGTAAATGTGCCATAAGTTGTGTGCGTGAAATGTGCGTTGATTGAAAGTAATAACAACAAGCAATCGCTAGAGGTCCATGTTTACCACGTTTTGAAGTCTTTCACTGACTAGCCTATATTTGGGTGTGATTTTCAAGATAATAAGGTCCGACTGAATTCCTTTTGCGTGTTTGAAATAAGTGTGCTTTGAAGTTTAAAGTATAAGTATAATTTCATTGAACAATATTATTTGATGCATGTGAACTAAAAAGGGGTTTACATGAGTGAAGGTTATTTTAGAGAAACAATTCTAAAATTCATAAATACTCACACAGCAAGCAGTAAGTTTAAAAAGGCTTACAGATTTATTATATTGACAGGTTCATTATATTTACATTAACCTTTACCTACTAACAAGTTTACAAGATGTCAGCGCAAGGAGAGCTTACTGATCAAGTTAAAGACAGTACTAGACGAAGTGAAAGAACCAGAATTCTGACAGAGAAGGGTAAAGGAATGCAAGACAAAAAAATAAAAGGTCTTCAACAAAGATTCAAATTAATGTATGATAAATGGAGAATTCAGGTTAAATTTCCCAAGAAGATATTATTACAGACAGAGCCAGTATCTGATGATATGCTCAACGACGTCATCGGTGAAGTCCGTGGTCTCTCTGCAGACGTCCAGTGTGCTTTTGATGAACTACAGCAAATTGTAATACCAGACCACGAAGCACGTCGGAGAGTCGGTCTGTGCATCCAAGTAGCCCAGTTCATCGTAGACAGAGCCTCAAGACGACTGGGCGGACTTGCACCTGAAGAGGAAGAACCAGATTGGCCTGAAGCAGGTTCTCTGTTCAATTATAGTGTTAGTAGTTTCACCTTTGGCTCGAAGAGGACCTCGCTACATACAAACGGGTCCACTGAAAAACGACAAGACGCTGCTGCTGATGTCGCTGCAAGCAAAGCTGTTCTGAAAGTGTCACAAGAACAAGAAAGAGAACAACAGGAAATACAGCGACTGGAAGAAGAAGCTAGAAATGACATAGCCAAGCGAGAGGCAGCTGCTATAAGGCGTCGTTTAGAACAAGAAGCCGAAGAGTTGAAACGGAGAATGGAACAAGAAGCAGAAGAGCTGAAACTAAGAATCCAGAGAGAGGAAGAGGAAGCTAAAATCAAGGCTCAACTGGAAGCGAAACATGCAGCTCGCCAAAGGACGCTGCAAGAGAAGCGAAGAAAGGTACAGCATTTGGAGACGATGAAAAGTCTAAATGCAGCACAAGCGAGAATAGAAGTGTATGATCAAGAGGAGGTCACAGAAGAAGAGAAGAAAGAGATCACACTGGATAGTGAGTTGAGAACAGTCAAGCAAGTGCCTGCTCCCACAAGTCCCTCCATCCCCGTATGTGTTCTCTGCACCAAACACTGTGATCACCTCCCCAAATGAAAGTACAGCAGAGCTCATCAAGGTGCTAGCAGATGCAGTGAGTACCAACATAATCCCAATCCCTGAGCCATCAGTATTCAGTGGGGATCTATTGATGCACAATGACTGGAGACTGTCACTTGAAACGCTGATCGACCAGAAGGATATCAAGGAAAACGAGAAGATCTACTACCTCCGTAGGTATGTGGATGGAGACGCGAAGAAAGCGATCGATGGTTATTTCCTACTCGGCACCGAGTCTGCCTATGTTGCTGCATGGGAGCTATTGGACGAAAGATATGGAAACCCATTCACAATCGCACAGTTGTACAGAGACAAGCTCCACACGTGGCCCAAGATGGGACCTAAGGATAGCCTCGAGCTCAGAAGGTTCACTGATTTTCTCCGCAGTTGTGAGGCCGCTATGACTCACATAAAGTCTCTGGAAATCTTGAATGACTGCAGTCAAAACAGGAAGATTCTCTCCAAGCTACCGGACTGGTTAATTGCTAGGTGGAACCGGAAGTCTACTGAAATAGAAGAACGGAACAACCAGTTCCCCACCTTCAGCCAGTTCGTCGCATTTCTAACCAAAGAAGCAAAGATCGCCTGTAACCCCATCACCTCTCTGCAGTCACTCAAGCAAGGCGAAGCTGAGAATCCAAGAGGCAAATGGAATAGAACCGTTGGAGCAAAGGTACTGACAACAAGTTCAGATGAAAAAGAGGTCATGACATGTGTATTCTGCAAGAAGAATGGACACACATTGCACAAATGCAGAAAGTTTATGAAGGAGGAAGTTCAAGAGAGAACAACCGTTGTTAAAGAAAACAAGCTGTGCTTTGGTTGTCTCAAGCCTGGCCACCACTCAAAGAAATGCAGCAGCAGAAGTGAGTGTGACGTGTGGCACAAGCGGCACCCTACCTGCCTGCACGCGGATAGAGCCAAAGGCGACAAGAGGCCACCACAAGCCAAGGAAAAGCAAAGACCAAGCAAAGAGGAACCCGAATCATCACCTCCTGAAGAAACGCCCACAGCTGCTACTTCACACAGAGCAATAGTTGATGAGGCTGGCACACATACCCCTGCAATACTTCCTGTCTGGCTCTCATCGGCAACCTGCCCAGAACATGAAGTCCTCGTGTATGCGCTGCTGGACTCTCAAAGTGACTCAACCTTTATTCTAAGTGAAGTAGCTGAAACGCTAAATGCCAACAAAGACCAAGTCAAGCTCAAGCTCACTACGATGACTGCAACCACAACAGTAAAATCTCAAAGAGTGAATCTACAAGTCCGTGGCTTCTACTCCAGAAAGAAGATCTCCCTACCACCAGCCTATACACAGGAGTTCATTCCAGCCAACAGCTCACATACCAACAAACAAAAAAGCGAAAGCCTGGTCCCACCTGGGGCACCTTCAGAAAAAGATAGCACCTCTACAAGAATGTGAAGTAAGCCTGCTCATCGGGTACAACTGCTCACAAGCCCTTCTACCAAGAGAAGTCGTATCTGGCAAAGCAAACCAGCCCTACGCACAATGCACGGACCTAGGATGGAGCATTGTGGGGTGTGGAAGTCCCTATGTAGACTACGGAGTTGCCATCGGAACGAGTCATCGCATAGTAGTGAGACAAATGACACCAGATGTTGCTTCTGAGAACAACCCCGTGGATCACGCCTCTCGAGGTTTGACTGCAGACCAACTTAAGTCCTCAAACTGGTTCACCGGCCCAAAGTTTCTTTTGCAAAAGGGTCCACTCCACAGAGAATGCAAGGTGGGGGAAGTCAACGAAGATGATCCCGAACTTCGAAAGGCTCTCGTGTGCAACACTGAGACAAAGGAACAGAGATCTTTATTAGACCACCTGAAGAAATTCTCGGACTGGACAAGAGCTGTAAAGGCAGTTACAAGATTACAGCGAATGGCCAACGTGTTTTGGACCAGATGGAGGAAAGAATATCTTCTGAACCTGCAACCAAGACGGAAGTGGTGTAAAAACAGAAGGAACTCAAAAGTCAATGACATCGTCCTTCTCCAAGACGAACAGACACCACACAACGAGTGGAGACTAGCAAGAGTAACTGAAGTCTACCCAGGGCAAGATGGTAGGGTCAGAAAGCTGAAGCTGCTAGTTAGCCACACCACATTCGATAGCAAAGGGAAAGCTACAACCAGCACAATGTATCTAGAAAGACCTATACACAAAGTCGTTACTTTAATAGAAGCAGATTAGAGTACAGAGTACTACAGCGAGTTTCTTATTTACCGTTCACCCCTGAGAAGGAAACAGTTTTATTTATTTCACACATTGAAAGAAATATTTCTTACTTACCTGGTACCTATGATATATAAGTTTACCTGTTGAGAAAAAAAAAAGGAAAAGGAAAACTTACCTTTAAACTTACCTTTCTAACTTTGAGAAATATCCTTTGATGATATGGTACCTGCAATAACATTGTTTTTGAGAAATCCCACATACTGTTAAGTTTGTGTAATTTGGTGGGAGTGTAAATGTCGCCATAATGTTATCTACATTTCATATTAATGGTTGATTCCATGGTTGGTTTGTACGTTGTTTGTTCGTTGGTTGATGGGTGACACATGATTTGATTTGTTTTGATTGTTTCCATCTGTGTGTTTGGGTGTGGTCTTGCGTTGTTTGGGAGACGTGTTTTCTCCTTCTTTTCCGGTCGCGCGCTTCCGCCTGCTTCCTAGCGGGATGATGCATGGACTGTCGGGTGGCCCGCGGTTTTTTCGGACATCAAAGACAATCTTTGCAAATTTCACGGACAATTCCCTCATTCTGGCATGCAGCCAATGAGGTACGCTATGTGTAGCCCATGTTATGTGCGGTCTGATTTTATGTTAATTGTGCTAATTGTATTGTTTCATGTATACAGTTTTCACGGTGTTGATGGAGATTTGGAAACTTCGTTAAACCTGTTCAAGAAAGCTACTTGTGTTCGCCGTGCCTTGGGGGATTTACACTTATCTACAATGTTAAACCAAGACCAAGACCAAGGCCGTCATTTTATTATAATCACTTATCTACAATGTTAAACCAAGACCAAGACCAAGGTCGTCATTTTATTATAATCACTTATCTACAATGTTAAACCAAGACCAAGACCAAGGCCGTCATTTTATTATAATCACTTCTCTACAATGTTAAACCAAGACCAAGACCAAGGCCGTCATTTTATTATAATCACTTATCTACAATTTTAAACCAAGACCAAGGTTGTCATTTTGACAGTTTTTGATTTTCAAAGTTTAATAATTTTGTGAAAAAAAAGATACAGACCTGCCTCTCCCTGAAAGCTCTTTAAATTGTATATATTTGCATTAAAATGGGTTTAGGTAAAAAAAAAGAAAGAAAAAAAGATAAGACCTACTGAAAATGACCATGGGCGGTCAACATGACCATCGCGTTATTTGTGCGTGATGGTGGTGTCACGTCAGTATTTTTGACATGTGTTGGTGGCGTCATGTCAGTATTTATGACGTGTTGGTGGTGTCATGTCAGTATTTACGACATGTGTTGGTGGCGTCATGTCAGTATTTATGACATGTGTTGGTGGCGTCAAGTCGGTATTTATGACGTGTGTTGGTGGCGTCATGTCAGTATTAATGACGTGTTGGTGGCGTCATGTCAGTATTTATGACGTGTTGGTGGTGTCATGTCAGTATTTATGACGTGTTGGTGTGCGTCATGTCAGTATTTATGACGTGTTGGTGGTGTCATGTCAGTATTTATGACGTGTTGGTGGTGTCACGTCAGTATTTATGATGTGTTGGTGGCGTCATGTCAGTATTTATGACGTGTTGGTGGCATCATGTCAGTATTTATGACGTGTTGGTGGCGTCATGTGAGTATTTATGACACGTGTTGGTGGTGTCATGTCAGTATTTATGACACGTGTTGGTGGTGTCATGTCAGTATTTATGACGTGTTGGTGGTGTCACGTCAGTATTTATGACATGTGTTGGTGGCGTCACGTCAGTATTTATGACGTGTTGGTGGTGTCATGTCAGTATATATGACGTGTTGGTGGTGTCATGTCAGTATTTATGACGTGTTGGTGGCGTCATGTCAGTATATATGACGTGTTGGTGGTGTCATGTCAGTATTTATGACGTGTTGGTGTGCATCACGTCAGTATTTATGACGTGTTGGTGGTGTCATGTCAGTATTTATGACGTGTTGGTGGCATCATGTCAGTATTATTGACGTGTTGGTGGTGTCCTGTCAGTATTTATGACATGTTGGTGGTGTCACGTCAGTATTTATGACATGTGTTGTTGGTGTCATGTCAGTATTTATGACGTGTTGGTGGCGTCATGTCAGTATTTATGACGTGTTGGTGGTGTCATGTCGGTATTTATGATATGAGTTGGTGGCGTCATGTCAGTATTTATGACATGTGTTGGTTGTGTCATGTCAGTATATATATGACATGTGTTGGTGGTCTCATGTCAGTATATATGACGTGTTGGTGGTGTCACGTCAGTATTTATGACATGTGTTGGTGGCGTCATGTCAGTATTTATGACGTGTTGGTGGCGTCATGTCAGTATATATGACATGTGTTGGTGGCATCATGTCAGTATTTATGATGTGTTGGTGGTGTCATGTCAGTATTTATGACATGTGTTGGTGGCGTCATGTCAGTATTTATGACATGTGTTGGTGGCGTCATGTCAGTATTTATGACGTGTTGGTGGTGTCATGTCAGTATTTATGACGTGTTGGTGGCGTCATTTCAGTATTTATGACGTGTTGGTGGTGTCATGTCAGTATTTATTACATGTTGGTGGTGTCATGTCAGTATTTATGAGATGTGTTGGTGAAGTCATGTCAGTATTTATGACGTGTTGGTTGTGTCATGTCAGTATTTATGACGTGTTCTCACATAATTTCCTACGTGAACTTTGTTGCTGTATCCTAGAAACACACTAGCGCCCTCGAGTGGAGAGAAATAGTGTGACCTTGATGTGTGATGATGTTCAACATGTCTGGGAATGAGACGCCGTTACAGGCGCACCATGACTACCACCGAGGCCTTGCAGTATTTACAGGCATTGGACGGTGGCCATTTTAAATTGTTTGAAAAATAGTATTAAAGTTGTTAACATGTTAATGTTGGTGTCAGTTAGTGTCATAACAGACACACTAACATATGTAGTGCATTAATATCTCAATTGGGTGTTTATCTTGACACAATGTAGAGTTTAAACACTGCAGCGGTCATTTTGACGGCCCACGGTCGTTCCAGTAGTTTTTAAGTTCTGGTCGTGGTTTGGGACTGTTTCAATATTTATGTTCAGTTGTTTCGTTACATGTCACGTTTTATAGGCCTTGTTACGTTTTTAGATTAGCAATATGTGTTTGCTGTTTTGTTTTTCAGGTAATATTTTCATTTTTCAGTTTGGCTATTCAAGCTCCTCTGAAGTTATATTTTTAAAAACAGTATTATAGTGGTTCAAATGTTAGTGTCTGTTGTGTCCTAACCGACCCACTAACATATGGAATGCATTAATGCATCAGCTGGGTATTTATCTTGATACAGCATAGAGTTTAAACACCGCAGCGGCCATGTTGACCACCCATGGTGGTTTCAGGTCGAGTGACATCCTGGTTGTTCTGGTGTTCACGTGGTGAGTATCTAGAACGTTCTGGTGTTCACGTGGTGAATAACTGAACGTTCTGGTGTTCATGTGGTGAATATCTAGAATGTTCTGGTGTTCACGTGGTGAATAACTAGAACGTTCTGGTGTTCATGTGGCGAGTATCTAGAACGTTTTGGTGTTCACGTGGTGAGTATCTAGAATGTTCTGGTGTTCACGAGGTGAATAACTAGAACGTTCTGGTGTTCACGTGGTGAGTATCTAGAACGTTCTGGTGTTCACGTGGTGAATAACTAGAACGTTCTGGTGTTCATATGGTGAGTATCTAGAACGTTCTGGTGTTCACGTGGTGAGTAACTAGAACGTTCTGGTGTTCATGTGGTGAGTAACTAGAATGTTCTGGTGTTCATGTGGTGAGTATCTAGAACGTTCTGGTGTTCACGTGGTGAGTACCTAGAACGTTCTGGTGTTCACGTGGTGAGTAACTATAACGTTCTTGTGTTCACGTGGTGAGTAACTAGAACGTTCTGGTGTTCATGTGGTGAGTAACTAGAACGTTCTGGTGTTCATGTGGTGAGTATCTTTAAACGTTCTGGTGTTCATGAGGTGAGTACCTAGAATGTTCTGGTGTTCATGTGGTGAGTAACTAGAACATTCTGGTGTTCATGTGGTGAGTGTCTAGAACGTTCTGGTGTTCATGTGGTGAGTAACTAGAACGTTCTGGTGTTCACGTGGTGAGTATCTTTAAACGTTCTGGTGTTCATGAGGTGAGTACCTAGAATGTTCTGGTGTTCATGTGGTGAGTAACTAGAACATTCTGGTGTTCATGTGGTGAGTGTCTAGAACGTTCTGGTGTTCATGTGGTGAGTAACTAGAACGTTCTGGTGTTCACGTGGTGAGTAACTAGAATGTTCTGGTGTTCGCGTGGTGAGTAACTAGAACATTCTGGTGTTCACGTGGTGAGTATCTAGAACGTTCTGGTGTTTATGTGGTGAGTAACTAGAACGTTCTGGTGTTCATGTGGTGATTAACTTGAAGCAAGGGTCTCCTTGACTTAATGCTTTTAAATGGCACAATCTTTAGTGGCCGTCTTTTTTGACACCTTGGTTCCTTTAACTTCATTTCTCACCAGTCTCTGTTCATTTTGTGTAGAGCCTGCATTGCTCTCTCTCTCTCTCTCGCTCGCTTTCTCTCTCTCTCCCTCTCTCTCTCTCTCTCTCTCTCTCTCTCTCTCTCTCTCTCTGTCTGTCTGTCTGTCTGTCTCTCTCGCTCGCTTTCTCTCTCTCTCTCTCTCTCTCTCTCTCTCTCTCTCTCTCTCTCTCTCTCTCTCTCTCTCTCTCTCTCTCTCTCTCTCTGTGTCTGTCTGTCTGTCTCTCTCTCTCTCATGTTCCTTCTTTTGGCTCTTCTTCTTCTCTTCTTCCTCACAGTTTTTTCCCTTGCACTCAACTTATTTCACCCAGGCCCTGCGGGGGTATAGTATATGTCACAGCATTTTGGGTGCATCCATGAGATCTGGCAGTCCACCTCACCTTGCACACTGCAGAGCATGTACTGTTGATCCTTATGTGCATATGGAGCTATGGATCATCTTTCTGGGCTCCAGACACACCACAGTATAACTGTGGCTGGACATGAATGAAAACTTCATTCATGGTCCTCCAGCACCACCATGTGTGTGTGTGTGTGTGTGTGTGTGTGTGTGTGTGTGCGCGTGTGTGTGTGTGTGTGTGTGTGTGTGTGTGTGTGTGTGTGTGTGTGTGTGTGTGTATAATATATATACACATACATACATACATACATACATACATACATACATACACATATGTATGTACGTGCATACATGCATACATACACATACATACATACATACATACATACATACATACATACATACATACATACATACATACATACATACACATATGATCTGCTGTCATTTATCTGTATCTTATATGGGAGGTTGGTAGTCACTATATAGATGGTCATTGTATGTGTGTGTGTGTGGGAGAGAGAGTGAGAGAGAGAGAGGGAGAGAGAGAGAGACTGTGCAGGCTGTCTTTTGCCTGTTCTTTTTTCTTTCTTCATACTGCTTTTCTCCTTCCTCCCTTTACTTAGAGGTGACTATGAATAATGAGTCTTTCGAGACCTCTTGATGTAGGAGAAGAAAAAATGGCTTCAACGGGCATCTACAGAAAAACATCTAGTGTTGACAGCTTTTTGCCTTGGAGGCCTGTGTTAACTAGAGTAGTCATTTTCAACTAAAATGAAGAAACAGTGATCTTCAGACAGAGAAAATAGTCTTCACTGCACCAAATGTAATTACTGTTAAAATGGGTTCAGGGTTCAGGACGAGCTGGCCCCGTGATGCTAATGCTTGACGGTAACAGCGTACTGCATACCTTCTCTCAGGGGCAATCAGAAACATTATGGCTGCACAAGGACATGTTACAATCTACAGCTAAAAAGTTGAAGCTAATTTATCATATGGTTTGACTGCAGCAGCATTGCTTAGCTGGTAGAATTCTATTGTCTTGCAACATGGCCTCACAGGCTCTAAGTTCTCAACACCAATCATACACAAATTGACAACTATGTCCCTTATTGCCTATTAGGTTTCTGTCTAACAACCCTAACTCATGACACACAAGGCACCAGAGGCTCCGCTTAGCTGTGCTGAGCCCAATTGGTGTCACTCTCTCTTTCCAAGGCTCCAGTCTGGGGCAAGCCTGCTGGAGACTCCCCCTTATCAGCACTGACCTTCCCTTGCACTGTCACCCTACCCTGCTCTGTCCTGCTCCCCTGTACTCTTGGCCTCCCTGGAGTCTCCCAAGACAGTGGCCTCTAGCTCATCAGCAGGAAATTGGGCCAGTGCTGGCTAGATGATGAGGCCGGACGACATCCACATTGATTATCTGTCCCCCAGGGCTGATATGTGGCTAACAGCTTGCTGGATGGGGTCTCACTCCCCCTTCCCCTTCAGAACAAACCCCTTTCCCCTGGCCCTCAGACCATAGTGGTGCTTCCTTAGTCTAGCTCAGAGAAAATAACGGGTCTGCTGAATGAGAAGGTCACAACAGTGGATTTATGTCTAGTTTAACAGAGTGAGGCCATACTCAGTGTACACATGAGCAGTCAGAGCCTATATGCTTGAGCCTATATTTTCACTGATAGACCAAGACCAGGAACTACACACTCCTCTCAGTGCAATACCATTACAAGCCAGGGACAAAGTGTAGCAAAACAAGGAGGTAAAATTAAACTTTTTGCTCTTTGAAAGAACTTTTTACCCTCCTGACTTGCTTTAGCAGAATACAAGTAAGATAACTGGTGATTATTCTATTTATCCCTGAAGCAGTTTAAACTCACAATGCCACTTTTTCTGGCAAGCAAGGGATTGTTGCCAATTTGATGATCAATATGATGCAGAAGAAAGACACAGTTTTAGTAATGATCACAATGACATGTCCACACAGATAACAGACATGTCGTCAAAGCTTTCGCTCATGCTAACTGGTCCATCACTTAAACACGGCCCCTAATAACTGAGTATGGGAAGATCATTGGAGTTCAGCAATGAGTCCCTGATGAATCAGAACAATAACTGGCTTCAAGTTCTGTGTCCTCAGGTCTGTGTGCTATAATGGGGTGGACATAGCCGCAAAGCAACAAGAAGGGCGCTGATTGCGTGGGTGACTGAATAGATGCAGGGAAGTAGTTGAGCTGAGGTTGTGGATGTGTGTGTGTGTGTGTGTGTGTGTGTGTGTGTGTGTGTGAGTATGAATGTATGTATGTATGCACAGGTGGGGTGGCAGTATGTGTATTCTTGACTGTAGCAATTCATCCTTCAAACAGCTGTGGGTGACCCACCAACGCAGCAGCAGATAACTACACTATGTGACCTCTGCTAACTCTGCAATCACCTGCTCTGTTTATCAGAAATATTTTATGACGATGTGCTACTTAGAAATTTCTGGCCCATTTATGGGATTACATTACATTAGAGTACATTATATTACATTACATTACATTAGAGTACACTACATTACATTAGATTACATTACGTTAGATTAGATTACATTACATTACATTAGATTGTTGTATTAAGGAGCTGTTTGTTTGAGTCTGAGAAATGAGAGGGGAAAAAGCTGTGGCAGATGACCAAGCCAACAGATTTGTAATCCAGACAAAGGGCAGTAACCTTCAGAGGTGCTGCGAAGCTATTCAAGGAAATTTAAAGATGTAATTCACAATTTTATTTTATTTTTTTATCAAATATGCCATTTTGAAACCCTTTCCCGCTGACATTTTTGTAGCAATAGCCATTTCTTTAATTGCTCCTTGATATGCTATTTTTCATTGGGGTCAGCAGGGTACGCCTTTCCCGCCAAGTATTTGATGTAATGTACATGCACAGGAAATGCATCATGTCTTTATTTTTTATTTTTTGTACTATTTCATTATCCTGGGACGACTAACAACATCAGGCAAAGGGACTGCCGATGGAAACTAGCCCATTAGCTAAGTCAGGTACATTTACATTTGTTTCGAATGTTGATTATATTTGCCCTGCCCAAATAAACGTTTTAAACTAAACAAGGAGGTAAGCGACATACATTAACATACAAAGCTTAACATTATTTTTTCTTTCTGTCTTTCTTTTTTCTTGGTTTCTGTTGTAAATTCAGATATTTGAATATGCACAGCAGTGCCCCCTAACTGCCAATAAGTCCCAACATTTGATTACTACTTTTAAGTACCTGACGAATGATCGGGACTTTTAAATATATTATATAAAATGATTATTTATTGAACTTTGTTAAGAATTGTATTGTGGTAATCTATAGCTATAACAAAAACTGAAATTCACCATTTACCGCTGTACTGATCAGTGCGCAAACTGACATAAACCGGAAGTGGCATCACATAATTCACACTCCACTCCAGCAAAATGTCAAAATCACAAACTGATCACAAGCAAACCTCGAGATGTCAGTTTCAAACGTCCCCATCAATGCTGTCCATCAAAACATTATTTGCAAGCAATGAAACATGACAATGATGTTAATCGCACTCTCTCTGATTCTGAACTGTCCTTATACTGGAACTGTCCTTACACTGGAACTGTCTGGGAACTGTCCCTATACCGGAACTGTCCTTACACTGGAACTGTCCCGGAACTGTCCTTATACCGGAACTGTCCTTATACCGGAACTGTCATTATACTGCAACTGTCCTTACACCTGAACTGTCCTTATATCAGAACTGTCCTTACACTGGAACTGTCCTTATACCGGAACTGTCCTTACACTGGAACTGTCCTTATACCGGAACTGTCCTTATACTGGAACTGTCCTTATACCAGAATTGTCCTTACACTGGAACTGTCCTTATACAGGTGTCCTTATACCGGAACTGTCCTTACACTGGAACTGTCCTTACACCGGAACTGTCCTTATATCAGAACTGTCTCAGTTTCCTGTTCTTAGCTGACAGGAGTGGCACCCGGTGTGGTCTTCTGCTGCTGTAGCCCATCTGCCTCAAGGTTCGACGTGTTGTGCATTCAGAGATGCTCTTCTACATACCTCGGTTGTAATGAGTGGTTATTTGAGTTACTGTTGCCTTTCTGTCAGCTCGAACCAGTCTGGCCATTCTCCTCTGACCTCTGGCATCAACAAGGCATTTTCGCCCACAGAACTGCCGCTCACTGGATATTTTCTCTTTTTCGGACCATTCTCTGTAAACCCTAGAGATGGTTGTGCGTGAAAATCCCAGTAGATCAGCAGTTTCTGAAATACTCAGACCAGCCCGTCTGGCACCAACAACCATGCCACGTTCAAAGTCACTTAAATCACCTTTCTTCCCCATTCTGATGCTCGGATCGAACTGCAGCAGATCGCCTTGACCATGTCTACATGCCTAAATGCATTGAGTTGCTGCCATGTGATTGGCTGATTAGAAATTTGCGTTAACGAGGAGTTGGACAGGTGTGCCTAATATTGTGGCCGGTGAGTGTAAATATCTCTCAGTTCAACAACATGTATCGGTAAAGAAGGATGTAAAGGGTTGTGTAAATATCTCTCAGTTCAACAACATGTATTAGTAAAGAAGGATGTAAAGGGTTGTGTAAATATCTCTCAGTTCAACAACATGTATTAGTAAAGAAGGATGTAAAGGGTTGTGTAAATATCTCTCAGTTCAACATGTATTAGTAAAGAAGGATGTAAAGGGTTGTGTAAATATCTCTCAGTTCAACAACATGTATTAGTAAAGAAGGATGTAAAGGGTTGTGTAAATATCTCTCAGTTCAACAACATGTATTAGTGAAGAAGGATGTAAAGGGTTGTATAAATATCTCTCAGTTCAACAACATGTATTAGTAAAGAAGGATGTAAAGGGTTGTGTAAATATCTCTCATTTCAACAACATGTATTAGTAAAGAAGGATGTAAAGGGTTGTGTAAATATCTCTCAGTTCAACATGTATTAGTAAAGAAGGATGTAAAGGGTTGTGTAAATATCTCTCAGTTCAACAACATGTATTAGTGAAGAAGGATGTAAAGGGTTGTATAAATATCTCTCAGTTCAACAACATGTATTAGTAAAGAAGGATGTAAAGGGTTGTGTAAATATCTCTCAGTTCAACAACATGTATTAGTAAAGAAGGATGTAAAGGGTTGTGTAAATATCTCTCAGTTCAACAACATGTATTAGGAGAGAATAAGTAGACAGTATGGAGTCGTCAGGTAGTGGGTTTTCAGTTGATGGTGAATTACTGTGTATGGCTTTGTGATTCTTTTTCATTTCCCATGTTGCTGTAAGTGTTAGTTGTTGAGTACCTGACTGACAGACCATCTATTCTGTTGTGTATTTATATGTGAGTAAGGGGCAGATAAAATAAGATTTTCTTCTCCCTTCTCCTTTTCCATCATGTGTAAACTGAGTTGTGTCTGATCATGAGTTGCTTGTTTCTGTCTGGAGCTGTGCATTACCATGAGCGCAGTAAATAATAATGAACGAATGAACGAATGTTGTTTATTCTTGCAATTTATTAATACAATTTGTTAAAACAACGTGAAAATGAAAGGGAGCCACCGTGGTTATTCTTGCATGTGTCAGAAATGGAGTTATTGTACTTGAAATAAGTGCTGTTGTTAATACTGAAATCAAGTGGTGGTTGATTCTCAACATCATGTGGACGGAGTTCTGTTTCCTCTGCCACTGAACTTCCTAACCCACCGAACCTCAATGTGTTGTGTCCCTGTTCTCCACACACTGGAGAAACATCTCCTCCTGTAGGACAAGGAAGTATCTACCTAGACTGTCTATCTATCTATCTACATTATCTATCTATCTATCTATCTATCTATCTATCTATCTATCTATCTATCTATCTATCTATCTATCTATCTATCTGTCTGTCTGTCTGTCTGTCTGTGGTTAAATAAAGGTGCTATTTTAAGGACATTACCACTTAGTTTGTGCACGCCTCTCAATCTTAGCAAAAGCGGCAGGACTGAGATGGTTTGGACGTGTGGAGGAGATGCTGGGTATATTGAGATGGTTTGGACATGTATGGAGGAGAGATGCTGGGTATATTGAGATGGTTTGGACATGTGTGGAGGAGAGATGCTGGGTATATTGAGATGGTTTGGACATGTGTGGAGGAGAGATGCTGGGTATATGAGATGGTTTGGACATGTGTGGAGGAGAGATGCTGGGTATATTGAGATGGTTTGGACATGTGTGGAGGAGAGACGCTGGGTATATTGAGATGGTTTGGACGTGTGGAGGAGAGATGCTGGGTATATTGAGATGGTTTGGACATGTGTGGAGGAGAGATGCTGGGTATATTGAGACGGTTTGGACGTGTGGAGGAGAGACGCTGGGTATATTGAGATGGTGTGGATATGTGTGGAGGAGAGATGCTGGGTATATTGAGGTGGTTTGGACGTGTGGAGGAGAGATGCTGGGTATATTGAGACAGTTTGGACATGTGTGGAGGAGAGATGCTGGGTATATTGGGGGAAGGATGCTGAATATGGAGCTGCCAGGGAAGAGGAGACGAGGAAGGCCAAAGAGGAGGTTTATGGATGTGGTGAGGGAGGACATGCAGGTGGCTGGTGTGACAGAGGAAGATGCAGAGGACAGGAAGAAATGGAAACGGATGATGCGCTGTGGCGCCCCCTAACGGGAGCAGCCGAAAGTAGTAGTAGTAGTAGTAGTAGTAGTAGTAGTTCGTGCACTCCTCTGTCCCCGTTTGAAACGGTATCACTGCGGCAGGTTTTTGTGAGGATCTCACACCAGTCTACTTTCCAGTCTACCTGCTGGATTCAAAACCATCATTTAAAAAAAAATCAAGCACTGAACTGCATATTCTAGCGAATTCAGGGGGCAGCCAGGAAGCGAACCCGGGTCTCCCGCACCACGGGCAGCTACGTTAACCAGTCGACTAAGGGGCCCGACCCATTAGCCAAGGCTAGCGAGTCTACTCCTCCGTGCACGTTACACTACTGTAAGCGGTAGCTATGACCAACATGTTCTCACTGTATAAACGTCAAAAAAATGCTCATAAACTTATTGAATCATCTAATTAATTTGTTTTTAATAATACTTTTGAATATGAAAGTACCGGTCTATATTCCCAGGTCTGTCTTGGGTAAACTGCCCCACTTTATTGCATAAATATTTTGCCATCAAAGGACAAATAAAGCTCAAACTGATAAGGAGTAATGCCAAGAGTGCTCTCTGGTCCAACCTCTGCAACCTCATACATGGAGGCAGAAGAAGAAGCTGTGAAAATCCATTGTCAGATGTGCATGTGCTCAGTTCACGGCGCTGGCCACCATCAGCCAATCAGGTTTCAGTATCAGTTAGATCCTAATGGCCTGTCAGCGCAATCAGATAATGAATATATTCACCAACATGTGTTGAAGTGCAGGCTGAAGGAGATCCAGCTGCAGGGACACCATGGCCTTCCTCTGAGCAGGATGGTGAAAATCCCATCAACTTATTTTCACTCGTTCCTGAGATCGTGACTGGTTTTGCGTGATTGTACAGTCGAGGGGAAGCTGCTTATCAAACCAAATACCAAATCCCACACCTTATCCAGCACAGTGCGGACGTGACCGCATGGGATGTCTCCTCATGAACTGCTCGACTGAAACGCCGTGTTTTGTTTTTAATCATATATTTTCTGGGATGTTGTTGGGACTTTGTTCAAAGACAATATGTGCAAAATGTCCACCAGATCAGATGAATGCTTAATGCTAAATGAGATATTTCCATTAAGAGTTATGACTGCCATACTAAAGGACAACACATGAAGTGTGTGTCCTCAGAATCACACCCCGCGTATGTACACCAACATAAGTGATGATCACACAATGTGTTCGTGAGTTAAATCAGAGTGTAAAATGGTTCTTCCCACATGTCCAATATGACGAGCTCATGTACAGGCTGCATCTATGTGCCACGTGCAAACACTGTGGCATGTACACACTCTGTGATCTGTACTTTAGACAGGAATAATAGTGGTAATCAAGTCCATTTCAACAGGATTCTTCACAACTATGGAGCTTGGTCCCCTAATTACACAAGCAAGAAGAACAGCAACAACAGGGTCCCAGTACTCTCAGTGCTTGGACCCCTAAAAATCCTGACAATAACAAAGGGATTCTAGCACTAGTATGTGCTTGGACCCCTAGAATCAGTGAGAATAAGGACTACACATCATCCAACGCAGCAGAGGTGTGAGTCCTTCAGAAACCCTGGGGTGGACACTGAGGCTCGGTCAGTGCTGAAGAAGATCACAAAGAAAGACGATTCCATTTTTCAACTGAACTGATCTAAACACCAAGAGAACTGAATCCTGTTTCAGGTGGTCCACATTTAGGTCCACTTAAAGAGGACTGAGTCAGGTTGGTTTGACAAGGACCATATATGAAAACACCATGACATTCCAAAACAATTCCTCATGGGAGTGTGTGGAAGAGCCAAGATGTGGGCATGTGCCGTGCACGCGTTATAGAACATTATAACTCTGCTGTAGCAACATGACTTCTGTATCAGTCCAGGACTTGCTGTGATGCGTGAGTAAAGTGAGAGCTAGGTGAGCCTATTGGACAACATTCTTTCTTACACCAGGTGACTTTCTAGAGTCTTCCCTTTATATTTGAACTTTAACAAAAAATAAAAAATAAATAGGAAAAAGTGCACCTGGTAACTCCAAAGGCAAACACAAATGAGTGTGAGTGTGGAGATGAAGAATAATCACTTGAAATGTGTTTTCAGGTGATGGATGGATCATCACTGTGTGATCATAGAGAGGATCTGGTAGATCTGGGGCTTCTTTGCATATGACTGTGTACTGTTAATCTGCATATCAAAGATCCACAGTTGTGCTTTTTTTCTGTCTGAGATCCATGTCAGCCATGTTGGGGTGGAGAGGTACTCATATCTGTGAGTTCTGGGGTCTGGACAGCTAGAGAGATCTTCTAAATTCAATCCAAGCCCACACCTCACTCATCTTCATCACCACAGTTGCACTGACACCAACAAACAAAGCAGAAAAAGTCCAAGTTTAGGAACAGCTTCAATTAAAGGTGATGCCACACCATAAATCTTGGCTGAGCCTCGGAGAAATTGTGATGGGCAACCGAACAGAACGCTGAGGCCTTGGTGAACCATGTGAAACACGATAACATTGATTTTATTCAACAGTTCATCAGCTAGCTTAATGTAAAAAGAAAGATTTGCTCCAGCTTAAATGGGTTTTAATGTAGGAGCCCAGCGTTGGCCTGCCTGGGCCTGGGTGATGAAGATTAGCTGACTTCTTGCATTAACAGAGGCTGTCTGGTGCAGCCAGCTGAAGTGGCAAGACAATAACCGGCTGCTAATTGTGCGTAACCAGGTCCTTTGCCTTTACTATGCACAATGTGTCTGCTTTGTCTGTGTAGTATTGGTCTGTGTGTGTGAAGGAAGAGAGGAAGAGACAGACAGTGTAAGATATAGGAAGCATTACATTGTTTAAGTGTCCTAAAAGGAGTTTATCGACACAAATTAAATCTTTTCTCACAATTACTTCAATGTCACCATGATGCTGTAAGGTATAATGTCACCATGATGCTGTATGATATAATATCACCATGATGCTATATGGTATAATGTATGGTATAATGTGTAGTATAAAGTCACCATGATGCTGTATGGTACAATGTATGGTATAATGTCATCATGATGATGTATTGTATATTGTATGGTATGATGTCACCATGATGTTGTATGGTATAATGTCAAGATCATGCTGTATGGTATAATGTCACCATGATGCTATATGGTATAATGTATGGTATAATGTATAGTATAAAGTCACCATGATGTTGTATGGTATAATATCACCATGATGCTATATGGTATAATGTATGATATAATGTATAGTATAAAGTCACCATGATGCTGTATGGTATAATATCACCATGATGCTATATGGTATAATGAATGGTATAATGTATAGTATAAAGACACCATGATGTTGTATGGTATAATATATGGTATAATGTATGGCATAATGTCACCATGAAACTGTATGGTATAAAGTCACCATGATGCTCTATGGTATATTGTATGGTATAATGTCACCATGATGTTGTATGATATAATAACCCAGCCACTGAGGATGCACAAGCCAGTGCATCCTTAGTGCCGGTCCCAAGCCCGGACAAATGGGGAGGGTTGCGTCAGGAAGGGCATCCGGCGTAAAATCTTTGCCAAATCAAATATGCGGATCATAAATAAGATTTACATACCGGATCGGTCGAGGCCCGGGTTACCAACGACCGCCACCGGTACTGTTAACCAGCAGGGTGTCTGTGGAAACTATGCTACTGTTGGGCGAAGGAGAAGGGGAGGGGGAAAGCATGTCCAGAGGCAGCTAGAGAGGAGGAAGGGTAGGCGTGTGGAGGTGAGAGTTGGAACTTTGAATGTTGACACTATGACTGGTAAAGGGAGAGAGCTGGCTGACATGATGGAAAGAAGAAAGGTAGGCATACTGTGTGTGCAAGAGACCAGGTGGAAGGGGAGTAAGGCCAGGAGTATCGGAGGTGGGTTCAAACTCTTCTACCATGGTGTGAATTGGAGGAGAAATGGGGTAGGGGTAATTCTGAAGGAAGAGTATGCCAAGAGTGTGCTGGAGGTGAAGAGAGTGTCAGACAGAGTGATGAGTATGAAGCTGGAAATCAGAGGTGTATTGCTAAATGTTATCAGCGCATATGCCCCGCAAGTTGGGTGTGAGATGGATGAAAAAGAAGAATTCTGGAGTGAGTTGGATGACGTGGTGGAGAGGGTACCCAAGGAGGAGAGAGTGGTGATTGGCGCGGACTTCAATGGACATGTTGGTGAAGGGAACAGAGGGGATGAGGAGGTGATGGGAAGGTATGGAGTCAAGAAGAGAAATGTGGAAGGACAGATGGTGGTCGATTTAGCGAAAAGAATGGAAATGGCTGTGGTGAATACATATTTCAAGAAGAGGGAGGAACACAGGGTGACGTACAAGAGTGGAGGAAAGTGCACACAGGTGGACTATATCTTATGTAGAAGGCGCGATCTAAAAGGGATTGGAGACTGCAAGGTGGTGACAGGGGAGAACATAGCTAGGCAGCATCGGATGGTGGTCTGTAGGATGACTTTGGAGACCAAGAAGAGGAAGCGAGTGAAGACACAGCCGAAGATCAAATGGTGGAAGTTGAAGAAGGAAGACTGTTGTGTGGAGTTCAGGCAGGAGTTAAGACAGGCACTGGGTGGTAGTGAAGAGTTGCCAGATGGCTGGGCAATCACTGCAGAAATAGTGAGGGAGACAGCTAGGAAGGTACTTGGTGTGTCATCAGGACAGAGGAAGGAAGACAAGGAGACTTGGTGGTGGAATGAGGAAGTACAGCAAAGTATACAGAGGACGAGGTTGGGAAAAAAGAAGTGGGATAGTCAGAGAGATGAAGAAAGTAGACAGGAGTATAAGGATATGCAGCGTAAAGCAAAGAGAGAGGTGGCAAAGGCAAAGGAAAAGGCGTATGGTGAGTTGTATGACAGGTTAGATACTAAGGAAGGAGAAAAGGACTTGTACCGATTGGCTAGACAGAGGGACCGAGCTGGGAAGGATGTGCAGCAAGTTAGGGCGATCAAGGATGGAGATGGAAATGTGCTGACAAGCAAGGAGAGTGTGCTAAGAAGGTGGAAGGAATACTTTGAGGGGCTGATGAATGAAGAAAATGAGAGAGAGAGAAGGTTGGATGATGTAGGGATAGTGAATCAGGAAGTTCAGTGGATTAGCAAGGAGGAAGTGAGGGCAGCTATGAAGAGGATGAAGAGTGGAAAGGCAGTTGGTCCTGATGACATACCTATGGAGGCATGGAGATGTTTAGGAGAGATGGCAGTGGAGTTTTTAACTAGATTGTTTAACACAATCCTGGAAAGTGAGAGGATGCCTGAGGAGTGGAGAAGAAGCATACTGGTACCGATTTTCAAGAACAAGGGCGATGTGCAGAACTGTAACAACTACAGAGGTATAAAGTTGATCAGCCACAGCATGAAGATTTGGGAAAGAGTAATAGAAGCTAGGTTAAGAGGAGAGGTGATGATCAGCGAGCAGCAGTATGGTTTCATGTCATGAAAGAGCACCACAGATGTGATGTTTGCTTTGAGAATGTTGATTGAGAAGTATAGAGAAGGCCAGAAAGAGTTGCATTGTGTCTTTGTAGATTTAGAGAAAGCATATGACAGGGTGCCGAGAGAGGATGTGTGGTATTGTATGAGGAAGTCAGGAGTTGAGGAGAAGTATGTAGGAGTGGTGCAGGATATGTATGAGGGAAGTGTGACAATGGTGAGGTGTGCGGTTGGAATGACAGATGGGTTCAAGGTGGAGGTGGGATTACATCAAGGATCGGCTCTGAGCCCTTTCTTGTTTGCAATGGTGATGGACAGGTTGACGGACAAGATCAGGCAGGAGTCTCCATGGACGATGATGTTCACAGATGACATTGTGATCTGTAGCGAGAGTAGGGGGCAGGTTGAGGAGAGCCTGGAGAGGTGGAGGTATGCACTGGAGAGAAGAGGAATGAAAGTCAGTAGGAGCAAGACGGAATACCTATGCGTGAATGAGAGGGAGGACAGTGGCATGGTCAGGATGCAAGGAGTGGAGGTGACAAAGGCATTTGAGTTTAAATACTTGGGGTCAACTGTCCAAAGTAACGGGGAGTGCAGTAGAGAGGTGAAGAAGAGAGTGCAGGCAGGGTGGAGTGGGTGGAGAAGAGTGTCAGGAGTGATTTGGGACAGAAGGGTACCAGCAAGAGTTAAAGGGAAAGTTTACAAGATGGTTGTGAGACGAGCTATGTTATATGGTTTGGAGACAGTGGCACTGACGAAAAGACAGGAGGTGGAGCTGGAGGTGGTAGAGTTGAAGATGCTAAGATTTTCACTGGGAGTAACGAAGAAGGACAGGATAAGTAACAATTATATTAGAGGGACCGCTCAGGTTGGACGGTTTGGAAACAAAGCAAGAGAGGCAAGATTGAGATGGCTTGGACATGTGCAGAGGAGAGATCTTGGTTATATTGGGAGAAGGATGCTGAATATGGAGCTGCCAGGGAAGAGGAGAAGAGGAAGGCCAAAGAGGAGGTTTATGGATGTGGTGAGGGAAGACATGCAGGTGGCTGGTGTGACAGAGGAAGACGCAGAAGACAGGAAGAAATGGAAAGGGATGATCCGCTGTGGCGACCCCTAACGGGAGCAGCCGAAAGTAGTAGTAGTAGATAATGTATGGCATAATGTCACCATGAAACTGTATGGTATAAAGTCACCATGATGCTCTATGGTATATTGTATGGTATAATGTCACCATGATGTTGTATGATATAATGTCAAGATCATGCTGTATGGTATAATGTCACCATGATGCTATATGGTATAATGAATGGTATAATGTATAGTATAAAGACGCCATGACGCTGTATGTTATAATATCACCATGATGCTATATGGTATAATTTATAGTATAAAGTCACCATGATGTTGTATGGTATAATGTCACCATGATGCTATATGGTATAATGTATGGTATAATGTATAGTATAAAGTCACCATGATGTTGTATGGTATAATATCACCATGATGCTATATGGTATAATGTATGATATAATGTATAGTATAAAGTCACCATGATGCTGTATGGTATAATATCACCATGATGCTATATGGTATAATGAATTGTATAATGTATAGGATAAAGACGCCATGATGTTGTATGGTATAATATATGGTATAATGTATTGCATAATGTCACCATGAAACTTTATGGTATAAAGTCACCATGATGCTCTATGGTATATTGTATGGTATAATGTCACCATGATGTTGTATGATATAATGTCAAGATCAGGCTGTATGGTATAATGTCACCATGATGCTGTATGGTATAATGTATGGTATAATGTCACCATGATGCTGTATGGAAAAATGAATGGTATAATGTATAGTATAAAGTCGCCATGATGTTGTATGGCATAATGTATGATATAAGGTATGGTATAATGTAACTATGATGCTGTATGTCACCATGATGTTGTATGGTATAATGTCACCATGATGCTGTATGGAAAAATGAATGGTATAATGTATAGTATAAAGTCGCCATGATGTTGTATGGCATAATGTATGATATAAGGTATGGTATAATGTAACTATGATGCTGTATGTCACCATGATGTTGTATGGTATAATGTCACCATGATGCTGTATGGTATAATGCATGGTATAATGACACCATAATGCTATATGGTATAATGTATGGTATAATGCAGTGTTCTCTAAATCTTGTGAGGTCCAGTCATCTCCAGAAGCTGCCTGGTCATGAAGACCTATGTATATGTCTGTATAGACCTACTGTATATGGGCCTTACTGTATATACCTACTGTATGTGTCTATACAAACCTACTGTATATGTGACCTACTATATGTCTGTACAGACCTACTGTATATTTCTGTGTAAACCTACTCTATATGTCTGTATAGACCTCCTGTATGTCCGCATAGACCTACTGCATAGGTCTGTATAGACCTACTGTATATGTCTGTATAAACCTACTGTTTATTTCTGCATAGACCTACTGTATGTCTTTACATACCTACTGTATATGTCTGTATAGACCTACCGTATATGCCTGTACTTACCTACTGTAGGTATAGACGTACTGTATATGACTGTATATGACAGACCTACTGTATATGTCCGTATAGACCTACAGTATATGTTTGTACAGACATACTGTATGTATAGACCTACTATATATATATATATATATATATATATATATATATATATATATATATATATATATATATATATGTGTGTGTGTGTGTGTGTGTGTGTGTGTGTGTGTGTATGTATATATGTGTGTGTGTGTGTGTGTGTGTGTGTGTGTTTGCATAGATCTACTGTATATGTCTGTATAGACCTACTGTATATATTTGTACAGACCTATTGTATATGTCTGTATAGATCTACTGTATGTCTGCACAGACCTACTGTATGTGTCTATATAACTACTGTATAATTTGTACAGACCTACTGTACATGCCTACTGTATATGTCTGTATAGACCTACTGTATATGGTTGGAAAGACCTACTGTATATGTATGTCTAAACCTACTGTATATATTCGTACAGACCTACTGTATATGTCTGTATAGACCTACTGTATATGTTTGTATAGACATATTGTATGTGTCTGTATAGACCTACTGTATATGTTTGTATAGACCTACTGTATGTATATGCACAGACCTACTGTATATGTCGATATAGACATATGGTTTGTGTCTGTATAGACCTACTTTATATGTCGATATAGACATACTGTATGTGTCTGTATAGACCTACTGTATATGTCGATATAGACCTACTGTATGTGTCTGTATAGACCTACTGTATATGTCGATACAGACGTACTGTTTGTGTCTGTATGGACCTACTGTATATGTCGATATAGACGTACTGTTTGTGTCTGTATGGACCTACTGTATGTATATGCACAGACCTACTGTATATGTCGATATAGACATATGGTATGTGTCTGTATAGACCTACTTTATATGTCGATATAGACATACTGTATGTGTCTGTATAGACCTACTGTATATGTCGATATAGACATACTGTATATGTCTGTACATACCTATACTGTATATGTCTGCGCAGACCTACTGTATATGTCTGTATAGACCTATTGCATATGTCTCTACAGACCTATTGTGTGTATCTATCTATATATATATATATATATATATATATATATATATATATATATATATATGTATGTGTGTGTGTGTGTGTGTGTGTGTGTGTGTGTGTGTGTATCCGGTCCAGTGTGAGATGGTGACACCAGTGTTACATACATTTCGAGAGAATATTTTGTACTGTGATGCAATAAAATAATAATAATAATAATAATAATAACAATGTAACACTTGTGTCACTATCTCACACTGGACCAGATCTGGGCTCTTAAGGAGTGGCTGAGCAACAAAACAGCAGACCAGAGACTGGGGCTACAAAATGAAAAAGCTGTCAATTTAATGACAAAATAGTGTAAATTCACTTGAAACGTGAAAACTATTCACAGCTATATGTCACACATGCATACATTTAGATATACTGAAATCCCTGGTTTGAAGCCCTTTTTAATTGCAATTAGGTTATTTTAGGTTCAGGTGTCTAATTAGTTTAGTCAATTATCTATTTTATATTTTCCATGTAAGATGAGACCAGTCTATATTTTTCCTAGGATAACAGTCTATTTTATCAAGCTAGACCTATTTTGGGTCAGTTATTTTATCCTTTGAGTTAACTCTTTTTAGTTTCAGGTGAATCAGGTAAGTCTACCCTCTAAAATCCCTTTTTCAGGAAGTTGACCCTTTGAGATTAAACCTTGCAGGAAAAACCCTTCAAATTCACCAGTCAACTCAAAACATCAATATACAGTCAGTCACATTAGCACCGGGAAAACATGCTGTACTGTGGTGCAATAAAAAGACGCACAATTCGATTCTTCCCGTCCTCAGCTCGATGGTGTCTTTGCTGTTACCACTGCAGTGAATGCCATGGCAGTAATTAGCCCCTTTACGAATGACAACAGCATTTTCGCAACTCATGATGACCGACAAGCCATGAAAACAGTGTGAAAACACGCAAAATTCGCAATACTAGCTCCAGTCGAACAGTAATGAACAGTATAGACCTACTGGATATGTTTGCACAGACCTACACTATCTGTCTGTATAGACCTACTGTATATGTTTGTACAGACCTACACTATCTGTCTGTATAGACCTACTGTATATGTTTGTACAGACCTACACTATCTGTCTGTATACACCTACTGTATATGTTTGTATAGACCTACTCTATCTGTCTGTATAGACCTACTGTATATGTTTGTATAGACCTAATCTATCTGTCTGTATAGACCTACTGTAAATGTTTGTATAGACCTACACTATCTGTCTGTATACACCTACTGTATATGTTTGTACAGACCTACACTATCTGTCTGTATACACCTACTGTATATGTTTGTATAGACCTACTCTATCTGTCTGTATAGACCTACCGTATATGTTTGTATAGACCTAATCTATCTGTCTGTATAGACCTACTGTAAATGTTTGTATAGACCTACACTATCTGTCTGTATAGACCTACTGTATATGTTTGTATAGACCTACTCTATCTGTCTGTATAGACCTACTGTATATGTTTGTATAGACCTACTGTATCTATCTATATAAACCTACTCTATATGTCTGTACATACCTACTGTATATGCCTGTACAGACCTACTCTATTTGGCTGTATAGACCTACTATATATGTGTGTACAGACCTACTGTATATGTCTATATAGACCTACTGTATGATACACACACACACACACACACACACACACACACACACACACACAGATCTGCTGTATGTCTGTATAGACCTGCTGTATATATGTGTATAGACCTGCTGTATATGTATGTATCGACCTAATGTATATGTTTGTACAGACCTACTGTATATGTTTGTATAGACCTACTGTATATGTTTGTACAGACCTACTGTATGTATGTATAGAGACCTGCTGTATATGTATGTATCGACCTAATGTATATGTTTGTACAGACCTGCTGTATATGTATGTATAGACCTACTGTATATGTATAGACCTACTGTATATGTTTGTACAGACCTACTGTATATATGTGTAGAGACCTGCTGTATATATGTGTATAGACCTGCTGTATATGTATGTATTGACCTAATGTATATGTTTGTACAGACCTACTGTATATGTTTGTAAAGACCTACTGTATATGTTTGCACAGACCTACTGTATGTATGTGTAGAGACCTGCTGTATATATGTGTATAGACCTGCTGTATATGTATGTATCGACCTAACGTATATGTTTGTATAGACCTACTGTATATGTTTGTACAGACCTACTGTATATATGTGTAGAGACCTGCTGTATATGTCTGTAGAGACCTATTGAATATGTGTATAGACCTGCTGTATATGTATGTATCGACCTAATGTATATGTTTGTACAGACCTACTGTATATGTTTGTTCAGACCTACTGTATATATGTGTAGAAACCTGCTGTATATGTCTGTACAGACCTACTTTATATATGTGTAGAGACCTGCTGTATATGTCTGTAGAGACCTGCTGTATATGTCTGTATAGATCTACTGTATACGTCTGTACAGACCTACTGTATATGTACAGACTGTCATTGTACAGTAGCAGAACAAGAATATGATCATCATGCTCGGCTCAGGGGCATCCCAGGGCCTCGTTGCTGTCTTGTTGGGTCACCAGCTCCACTAATAAATCTTTGACATATGGACTTGTCTTGTACTACCATAATCACTCTCAAGGATTTTAGGATTCAAAGCTAACTTGTCTACTTGCTTGATGAGCTTTCTGATTGGACAGAGGGTGTGGCAGGGGAGCAGATCTTTTTCCAATCACTCACCTCTGATTGCAGAGTTGGCAGGCAAAGCAGTCTAGGTGGTAGACGTTCTCCTTGGCCCTCATGACCATCTCAAAAGCCGGGATTAGCTTGCTACAGGCAGCACAGTTCCCAGTCACACCAAACAACCTGAGACAAACAACAGGGCATGCACACACACGCACGCACGCACGCACACACACACGCACGCAAACACACACACACACACACACACACACACACACACACACGAATAAAAGGGGTACACAAAAATTAAGTTAGTACCTTTCCCAAACCACAAATCTAGTTTTGGTCATCAGTGGTGAAGTAAGAGTCCATAAATTAAATGATGTTGAGTGTGAGATGGATGGCTGACAGAAGCACGAAGGAACCACACAAGCATGATGCATTGAGGCATGCTGGACAGAGTCGGGCTTCTGCAGCATGGTGAACATAGCATGCTGCTGCTTGTCCGTAGAAGTAGATGCTGGATGTGGCTAGAATCATTGCTCAGGGAAGAGCTATTATTCCTGCACCTGCTGCAGGGACATCTGCCTGAGTATTCATTAGAGATCTGGGCTGTGACAACACAGTGACCTACACCACGCTGGGCTGGGAACAAAATAAAAATACAAGCAAATCCTACAGCGAAATACCTGTTAGGCTGACTTGTTGAGGTACTCTTAGCTGTCGTTAAAATGATAAAACGGCGTGTCACTCTCACAGTCTGTAAGAGATCCCAATCTGAGAAATGATGCCAGGGCCTGGATATGAAGGATTGTTTATTAACCTTCAGAAAGTGTGTTTCCCAGAGGCAGAGGCAACACGTAGATGAATACCTGCAGACTTACAGACTGTTGTCAACACACCTTGAGACAATTAAGGACAGCTCTACTGACACGTTAGGCGGCTGAGAACAAAGATGGTCAGTCCAGTGGATCAGTGCCGACATAATTAAAATAATTACGTCTTCCTGTTGGCGCTGTGGAAATACAGATGATACATATAGATGCTCTGTGTTGTCTCCCGGCCTTGCTGCTTGTGTGCTAATGTGCATCGCCTGCACTGCCTCACGTGACATAGATAAGATGATGGTTTCTCTCCATACTAAGCCAAGTCCCTGATCTAAACAAGTCTCTACAAAGAAACAAGTCCCTGATCTAAACAAGTCTCTACAAAGAAACAAGTCCCTGATCTAAACAAGTCTTTACAAAGAAACAAGTCCCTGATCTTAACAAGTCTTTACAAAGAAACAAGTTCCTGATCTAACAAGTCTTTACAAAGAAACAAGTCCCTGATCTAAACAAGTCTTTACAAAGAAACAAGTCCCTGATCTAAACAAGTCTTTACAAAGAAACAAGTCCCTGATCTAAAGTCTTTACAAAGAAACAAGTCCCTGATCTAAACATGTCTTTACAAAAAACAAGTCCCTGATCTAACAAGTCTTTACAAAGAAACAAGTCCCTGATCTAAACACGTCTTTACAAAGAAACAAGTTACTGATCTAAACAAGTCTTTACAAAGAAACAAGTCCCTGATCTAAACAAGTCTTTACAAAGAAACAAGTCCCAGATCTTAACAAGTCTCTACAAAGAAATAAAAACCGGTGAGTTTAAGCTGTAGCGTGACATGATGAGAGAGGGACAGTGAGCATAGCAGCAGTTTCTGTGGCAAGTTAAAACAGGTGATCCATACTGACAATACACATACAGACAATACACATACTGACAATGCACACACTGACAATACACACAGTGACAATACACATACTGACAATACACACACTGACAATACACATAGTGACAATACACATACTGACAATACACACACTGACAATACACATAGTGACAATACACATAGTGGCAATACACAAAGTGACAATACACAAAGTGACAATACACATACTGATAATACACACTGACAATACACATAGTGGCAGTACACATACTGACAGTACACACACTGACAATACACATACTGACAATACACACACTGACAATACACACACTGACAATACACTTAGTGACAATACACATAGTGGCAATACACAAAGTGACAATACACATACTGATAATACACACTGACAATACACATACTGACAGTACATATACTGACAATACACACACTGACAATACACATAGCGACAATACACACACTGACAATACACATAGTGGCAATACACATACTGACAGTACATATACTGACACTGACAATACACATAGCGACAATACACACACTGACAATACACTTAGTGATAATACACATACTGACAATACACACACTGACAATACACACATTGACAATACACATAGCGACAATACACACACTGACAATACACTTAGTGATAATACACATACTGACAATACACACACTGACAATACACACATTGGCAATACACATAGTGACAATACACACATTGACAATACACAAATTGACAATACACATAGTGACAATACACATACTGACAATACACAGTGACAATACACATGATGACAATACACATAGTGACAATACACACTGACAATACACATCGTTACAATACACGAACTGACAATACTCATAGCGACAATACATACACTGACAATACACATAGTGGCAATCCCCATGGTAGTTTGGCAGTAAGCTGGACCATTCTCACATAATTTGTATTTACAGCTTTTGATTATCAAAGATGGAAATATGAACTTAGAATATGTAATGTTCTTTTAGCTCTTTACATTCCAGTTATACATTGGCATCTGCAGCCAGGGGATTTTAAGACACTGAAAGGCCGACAACATCTTTTTTGAATTACTTATTTCTATTGTGGAAAAAAACAACAACAACAGCAGAACAACAAAGTAAAAAGCCAGAAAAATACTTCTGACAAAATTCAAATGGCAAAGTCTCTTAAATGTTAGAAAAAAATAAATTGTCAAAAAAAATACTAAAATCTTAAACTAGCAAATTAGCATTACCAAATTGAAACAAGATGGGGGAAAGTGTTTAAAATTTTAAACACAAAATACATTTTTTTTAAAAATGTCAATGATGGAATATTAGTGAAAATGTTGAGTAAAGAATTGATTATAAGTGATTATAATTTGGTTTGGGCTGTCCAACTGCTAATATTTGCCAAGGATTCAGCCTGCCCTACCTTATAGTCATAGACTGATGTAGCTATCAAGTCACACATGAAATATTGAATATCTGTGGAACAGATATAGCTGGGCGATGTTGTAGCCATGCAACAACATCACTAAAGAAAATAACATTTATTGGGCATTTAAAACTAAAATGTGCTGAAAGGAAGAAAATCTATCTTTTTATAAATTTCTACATCCAAAAAACGCATTGATTTTTCCTGCTGACATGATGGATTGCATGTAGAAGACACCTTCGGTAAGATAAAAGAAGACATTTTGCTCATTGAATTTGAAAAAAGTCCCAGAGACTCCTGGCTTGAAAACACAACATTCAAACTCCTGCCTGATTCTAATCTAATGCATAATTCATAACACAGGCTTTGACAACTTTACGCATTTGTTTCAGGAATCAAAAGAACCTCTGAACTTGGGGTGACCTGTAGGAACAATACAAACATCTCCAACCTCAGATCCAACCATCTTTTTAGTGCATTTGATGTGCAGACATGGAGCTCAAGAGAGGGACTTGGGGCTCATCACAATCTTGATGGGTTTACCCAGACAGCAGAGTCAGCCAGGCCATCGCTCACACACAAACCCCTCTCCTCACCCTGCACACACACCCCTCTCCTCACCCTGCACACAAACCCCTTTCCTCACCCTGCACACAAACCCCTTTCCTCACCCTGCACACAAACCCCTTTCCTCACCCTACACACACAAACCCCTTTCCTCACCCTATACACACAAACCCCTTTCCTCGCCCTTTACACACAAGCCCCTTTCCTCACCCCGCACACACAAACCCCTTTCCTCACCCTGCACAGAACGAGAGATGGATGAAGCATACCTGCCACTTGTCTTGCACTGCTTCACCAGTTTGATGCCACAGACACTAATGGTTCTCTAGGGAGGTGGCAAATTAAGCTCAGTTTACTTGTAATGAATTCGAAGGCACATGCTCCAACACATCTTCACTGAGAGCTCACAGGTTGTGTGAAAAGATGGGCTCTGGCCCCTTTGCCTCCAACAGTGGATTATCATCAGTAATACATATATCAATGTTTCTGTTTTAAGCCAATAGCTGGATAAATAACTTGACGGCTAGGTGGACTGTGGCTCTGGTCTAAAAAAACATTTTAAAGTGTGTTGTTAACATCATATCCACAGCCACCAGCTTCCATGTTCTAGAGGCATGCTGAGTTCAAATTCCTGCTTTACACAAATCTGAATTCAAAAATGAAAGATGAGGATATACAGCGTCAACGACCTGTTTAGTCAACAGGCATTTGCTGTGCATTATGGCTTGGTGAGGCTGAGTAGGAACTATTTGATGAGAAAAATCACACACCAATTAAAAATGTCCACACGACTTAAACCCATACTCTTAATGTCATACTCTAATGACTGCTCTCAGTAAATCCACCCCCTTTGGAAAATGCAGCAGCAATGTAGTATCAGTGTATTTTCTAAAAACTGTAACCAGCCCATAATATAATGATAATATTCCATAATATAATGATAAAAATCCAAAATATAATGATAATTATTCATAATATAATTATAATTACCCACAATATAATGATAATAGTCCATAATATAATGATAATAACCATAATATAATGATAATAATAATCCATAATATAATGACAATAATCCATAACATAATGATCTATGAATGATGACTGTGTAGTAAATATTTTGATAATATTCCATAATAGAATGATAATAATCCATAATATAATGATAATAATCCATAACATAATGATCTGTGAATGATGACTGTGTCGTAAATATATTGATAATATTCCGTAATATAATGATAATAGTCCATAATATAATGACCTGCGAATGATGACTGTTAGTCCATGGGCCAGACGATATTTCGGTACACTCAAGGTGGCAAAACTTACTTATAATTTTTGAAAGGATCCATGTCTGTAGATGATATTTTGGTATGATAACCATTCCTGAGTGGCAGCTGTATCACAGTTATCAGCTCATGAAGTTAACCACTCGCTAAACTAAATTGCATTTTAGACGCTGGTGCATATCCTGGTTTAGCCTCATGGTCAGGACATTTTTCAATGTTCTATAATATTGTCTTTGGTATCATTTTAAAGGGGACCTTCTTAGCTTTCATTCAAGCCCTGTTGTGGATATTTCTCACAAATATAGAGGTCACTTGAGCTCTTCAACCCGTCAATAACACACATCTTTCTGCAATTTTCGCCTAAACTATATACTTTCTTTTAGCCCTGTGGCATCTAGGAATATCAGGGACACAAAACACAAACACTGGAATACTCACAGGACTGTAAAGATTCAGGAAATGTATAATATACCCATACTATTTCATTGTGTGAGGTGATTGTGAGCCTTAAATGAGAACTAGACCAAAGCCAGTTAGGTCACAAACTGGTCTCTATACATTTGTTTAAATACACAATCAAAATACATGATAAAAAGGAATACCATAGTGAGGTAATGAACTATTTTAATATTTCAAACAACATTGACATTTACATATACTTAGTCAATGATACATGTAATCCCATATCATTAGTGGGTATATGTAATGGTAATGGGTAGGGTAATGGGTATATGTGAATATGGTTACATTATTGTTATCAAGCTCTGGGTAACCAAGTCCAGAATCAACATCCTGTGCATCAATAGACTACTACCACAGTAATACCATCAGAATCATCACACTGTCATTCATCAAACTGCTCGTTTCTCTCATCATCTGACTCCCCAAGTTCAAAGTCCAGTTCTGGACCATCCTGCTGTTTTTGGTTACTGCAGGTCTGTAACCTGCACATGTCTGTGCATGGAAGTCCATTTGACAGGCACATGCAGCTTGGCATTTTGCATGAATGCACACACTTGCATGTTAGCATTTCCAAGACCACATCTGGTGCAGGTGGGGAGCGCATCCAGTAAATGGCCAGCTTGCCTTCATCGTCTGTCCATCCATACTCAGTAGGGCTTGGCACCACAGGGTTAGCCTGCAGACAGCACTTCCATATTGCTGCCTGATAGTTGGCTCGTTGAACATGCATAAAGAGACAGTCTCTACATGGTGGCAGCTGGCTGGACTCAACCTCTCCCCTTTTGGTGCAGAAGAGCTGGTAACGCAGTTTGTTCACCTCAGCAGTGCTGCTATTAGCAACATACATCCGACAGGTGAACTGCTCAATTTTCTGGAACAGCTCATCACTCACATTCCATGTCTGTCCCAGTTGACTAAAAGTCTCTTGGCAGGAAGTGTGCTTTCTCACTATCTTCAGGGCATTATTCAGCTTCCCTCGACCAGCGAATGCACTGACAGTGTCGCAGCCTGTGAAGGCATGTAAGCCAATTAGCTGTCACAGATGCTGTCTCCAAGTGAACTTGCCAGTTTGGTGATGTCGACAAACCGTGTGCGGTTCTGAGTCCCACACTTCTGGTAGATGGGACAGGTGATGTCCTCCTGGAAGCCAAGACAAAGCACCATGACATCAGTGTCCTCAGCTGTGATGATAACTGACTTTGAGCCCGCATTTGCTGCATGCAATGCATGCAGGAGCAGATGGGTGTCAGCTTCTTCATGTGTGGAGTGCAGTTCTGCTGCTTCCTCACACCCATCTTCTGTCAACTTGTAGCAGGTTTCCTCACAGGTCATGTACAACACATTGCCATGCAGCATAGCTCTGTATCGTGGGAGTTTCCACTCTTCCACCAGAAACTTGATGAGACTGGTCTTGTTGGAGGAACTGCACAGAAATTTTCTCCACTGCTGGACGTGGTGTCCCCCTGCAAGATTCTTGTACTGGAGAGTGATGTCTCCACCCCGGTTCAGTCGTTCAGCATCTTTGATCGAAGTCTGGTGATAGACATCAAAAACAACATCAATCCTCCCACTCTGTGCTCCCTCATGGAGGACCTGGGTCAAGGCTGACTCTGCCACCTGTGCAAAGGTTTTGTTGTTGCCATTCATTTTTTGGACCAGGCTCATCCCATCAATGATGGAAGTAGATGGGATTGGGATGTCTTCTGCAGGAGATACATTCTTTTCAAGCTCTCTGGCAAGTGCAGCCTTGTTTGTTTTTCGTAAGGACCCATCAGCATTTGCCAGTGCCCATGGTAGTGGGCCCAATGGGTAGGCAAGGACATCCTTCAGATTCACCTTCCTGCTTTCAGCCACCAGGATCATGTGACTGAAAAGGTTTCTATCTGCCTTCAGAACCACATCCTGTGCTTTCTTTCCATGAGCTTGTTTTGTGCTGACATTGGAGAATGTTTTCAGACTTTGCTTGGTCATCTTGTCGTGGAATTTCACAGGTGGTGGGTCTGCATCTAACCTTCTTTGCTGGAATGCTTGGTAGGCCTCTTCTCCTTTCTCAAGAGCTCTCAAGAGATCTATGGTCACATCAGGTGGAGCCATGTTGCCAGTGGAGAGGCTAACCAAATCAATCTCATCAGGGGACATAGGATTGAGCCAGTTATTCTCCATAAGGTCCATGAGAGACTGGACATCTGCTTCATCTCTCTTGATCCTTGGACTCTGTAGATCTGGATGAGACCATTTCCACCTGCCTTGACCTGTCAGGTCTCTCAGCTGTCTGAGGTACATGCTTCTATACTCAGCTGTGAGATAATATTTGGTCACAGCTCCTGGCTTCAAGCTGAATCCCTTTGTCCCTCCAGCTGTTTGGGTGTCTTTGTTCACCGTTTCTTCTATAGCTTGGTCAACAGGGATTCGGCCAAAGGGATTGGTGGAGCCCAGTTGGACTGAGAAGCCTCCTTCCATGAATTCTGTGTACACATCTGGGTGTGTGATGGGCAGCTCAGACATCTGGGCGTAGTAGTAGGGGAGGTAGCGTGCATAATTCATCCTGTCATAAGCAAAGCACCATGGGATCATTGCTCGAATGCTAGCCAAGTGTAGCATCCAGTCTCCCTCTCTGGATGCTCGGATGAGCCCCAACAAGATTTCAACCATGTCCAAATAGGACATCCAGAAGTTCGAGAGGCTGCCGTTTCCACCTCTAAGGAACTCACGGTAGACTTCAAATAGATCCATGATGCGTGTACAAGAGCTGTTCTCGAGGACCTCCTTCAAAGCATGTTGTGAGACTTCTTTCCCAAGGCTGTCAATGGTCTTCAGTGTCTCATTCAGGTGAACCATGTCATTCCTGTGAGTTTCTTCCAACCAGGACAGGAAACCATTCAAGGTCAGTCGCATGAGAGCCTCATACAGGAGCTTGTGTAGTCGCACTGCCCTGTTGTACTTGCGGCCATCCATAACACCAGCAATTGAGCCTTCTGCAATCATGCCAGACTCAATGCAGAGGTCTTTGAGTCCAGCATCTTGGAAACGCTTTCCTATTATTGCCAGCAGTGTGCAGATGGTGTGGAATACCCCAAGCCTAACGATGATATCACGGAACTTGTCATGGTGTTTCCATGTGATCTCGACAGCCTTCGCATACAGGGCTTGGTCAAAGACACAGACAATCTTCCTCAGGCCTAAGCACTGCATGATGCTCAGTGACTGGTTAAGCACCTCGTTGACAGTAGACATTTGTGTCGCTGGAGCATTGATGGTAGGCAGATAGCCTATATTGTCGGGGATGACCGTCATCTCTCCTCGAGTCAGGATGTTGAAGCCTGTCCAGCTGCTGACTGACTGTTCTTCTTGTTGTGACATGCGTGCTAGGACCCAAAGAAGGTTTTTCTCTCTGGCAAGCTTAGTATTGGCTGCAGTATCGGCATCTGACTTTTTGCTTTGTGGTGGCCCTACCCGTTGTCCAGCATTGTAAGTTGGTAACATTGGTGGGGGTCCATCAATGCTTCTCTTCTTTGTTTTGGGAACAGTGGGCATGGGTTGGACAGGAAGTGGGTTGACTGGCTTTGCTTGCACAGCAATCCCATTGACTCTGTGAGATGTTCCCTCACCACTGACAGTTTCTTCAAGACGGTCGATATTGTCCCAGGCTAAAGTTGTGAATATGCCAGGATGGATGTTAGCTGGAAGGGCAATGCCAATCCCTGATGATGAGAGTTTCTGGAGACACAGGGCAGTGTTGATCGCTTCCATCTGTGAATAGGACACACTGTGACCAAGTCGGTTGAGGATGTTTATCAACTCTACATTTCCTGTCAACGATTTGACACTGAATGGCAGAACAATGTGCTTGGAAGGCTTGGTATTTCCACATGTCACTGCATATACTATGTCATGGCCAAATGACTGCAGAAGGCACTGCACTCTCTGGGATGCATGATCAGGATCATTTGAGCCTGTGAGTAGAGAGTACAGGAAGATAATGAGCGACTCTGGAATGGTAGGACATTCTGCTTCTGGTTTGACTTCAGGCGGCCAGGTTTGAGGAACATCTTGACTTTTAATGTCTGCTCTCAATTTGATGGCTGCTTTGGCTATAACATCTTGTGCACTGACACTTTTCAGGGTCTGCAGCTCCCTTTTGAGAGACTGATTTTCTTTGGCAAGTTCCCTCATGGACAAGTTATCGGGATAGAGGAGGAATTTTCCTTTCTCATCAGGGAATATCTGCAAGGCTCCAGCAAACTCACTCTCCAGGTTTCGCCTTATGTGCTTCTTGGTTGATTCCTTGACTTGGGCAATGCCTTGGGAGTTCATTGAAGCTACCAGTCTAGAAGAGAGATCAGTCATTGTCATCACTTGAGGATTGCCAAAAAGCTCCATCCTGATGAAGAGGAACAGCTCATTGTATGCCTTATTCACAGCAGCTTCATACTGGGCTGCAGCATCATCATCTTCATTGCTGGCAACCTCTCCTTTGGAAACCTCTTCTTTGGTGTAAAGTCTATAGCATGACCTGTGGTAGTGCCCTTCAGCTGCTACAAGGTCTCTACTCACAATGGCAAGGATTCTGCTGTCCCTTTTCTTTGTGGCTACACTCCTGATCTTTGCATCAGCTCGCAGTTCTCGACACTGCACCAGTACTTCTCTCGTATTCTGTCTCTTGGAATATTTGCTGTTTTTCTGACAAAATATGCACTCTGCATCATAAGTCCTAGATGTACTTGGAGCATGTCGAGCTACTCTCTTAGATTGTTTCTCTTCAGCAGAGACACAACTTTTCTTTTCTTTTGCAAGGAGGCCATCAAGAATTTGCTTCATAGTGAAGATACTGCGACACTTTCTGTGGTAGTAGATTGCTGGAATCTGTCCCTCAGGAATGTCTTTTGCCAGTTTCAAAACTGGTGCATGATTTCGTATCTGAGCTGCCCTGAGCAGAGTTCTCCATGAGTCGACACTTTGTAGTGAAACCAGCTTATCTGTATCATCAGAACAGTGGATAATGCACTCCACCCGTGGGCGCTTTGGTATTGGGTAAAAACTTGCTTGTTCACCAGTGGCCATATTCAGTCAGTTTTCACCTGCCACATACAAACAAATACATGTAACTTAGGTGTATGAACACTACTAAAACAAAGTTTACTTTGCTTCACCAGCGTCATATTACCACTATTTATCTTACATTGCCACAAATAGATACATTACCTAGTTGCTATGCAACAGCTGTATTTTGTCCACATGAGGCCGCTAAAATCAACACAAGATGAAAGTTCCTCGTAGCCACTTTAACTAATCATATTAACATATACATTAAAAGAACATGCTAACATTATGGGAAATTAGCTTACAATCTTCTCCAGAGTGAGACAAGAAGATAGATACCAGTTTCCTCTATATGTGTTTAGTAGAAAGCTATCTGGCTGCACGTTAGCCTAGCTTAGCACAATGAATGGAAGTACACAGTACTGGTTATCCTTGGTTGTTGGCCAACTAAGAACTGTCCCAGAGTTTAAGCTAGGCTAATCAGTACCAGGGGTGTTGAAATGCTATATTTGTAAAAATCTGGGCAAATACACAATCATGAGAGGCACAGAAACAGGTTTCCTGAAAGAAAAATGAAATAGCTGCTCATTTGGAAAGGTTATCATGTATTATTTTACTTCTGTTAGTGTACCAAATAAAATGGCACCAGTGAAGTTGTGTCACCTTGGGTGATATCGATATCTGGTCTGACCCATGGACTAACTGGCTTTGGTCTAGTTAAGTTTCTTAGTAATAATGCCCTTCTAATTTAAGGTTCACAATCACCTCACACAATGAAATAGTATGGGTATATTATACATTTCTTGAATCTTTACAGTCCTGTGAGTATTCCAGTTTTTGTGTTTTGTGTCCCTGATATTCCTAGATGCCACAGGGCTAAAAGAAAGTATATAGTTTAGGCGAACATTGCAGAAAGATGTGTGTTATTGACGGGTTGAAGAGCTCAAGTGACCTCTATATTTGTGAGAAATATCCACAACAGGGCTTGAATGAAAGCTAAGAAGGTCCCCTTTAAAATGATACCAAAGACAATATTATAGAACATTGAAAAATGTCCTGACCATGAGGCTAAACCAGGATATGCACCAGCGTCTAAAATGCAATTTACTTTAGGGGGTGGTTAACTTCATGAGCTGATAACTGTGATACAGCTGCCACTCAGGAATGGTTATCATACCAAAATATCATCTACAGACATGGATCCTTTCAAAAATTATAAGTAAGTTTTGCCACCTTGAGTGTACCGAAATAGGAAATTTTGGGCTCTGGCCCATGGACTATGTGTAATAAAGTGGCCACAAAACACAACAGCCTCACATGCAGACGCATGATTATAAATAAAAAGTCAGACAGATGTGGTGTTTGTGGCAGTTTCCCAGAGTGCCTCAAACAGACGTGTCTTTTGGAAGTCAGGAAACCCCTACAGAAATGTAAACAAATAAAGTAATCAGTAAACAGTAAATAAAAATAAAAAAAACATAATTGGGACATGAGGATCTCATGTTAATTGGAACATTTTGGCACATGATTTGATGACCCCGATTGTTATTTTGGTGTGATCTAGGACAACTAGAAGCTACAACAGGGGTCCTTTAAAAAAAAAAAAGAAAAGAAAGAAAAGTGATTATATACCATCCATCCATTCATCCATCCATCCATCCATCCATTATCTACACGCGCTTCACGCAGTTCAGGTTACGGGATTGATAACATGCTGTCTTGTGAGAATATTTTGGACACATTCATGCTAGCTGCCTTCATGTAGCTGTATTCATGCTAGCTATATTCATGCTAGCTGCCTTCATGTAGCTGTATTCATGCTAGCTATATTCATTCTAGCTGCATTCATGCTAGCTGTATTCATGTAGCTGTATTCATGCTAGCTATATTCATGCTAGCTGCCTTCATGTAGCTGTATTCATGCTAGCTATATTCATTCTAGCTGCATTCATGCTAGCTGTATTCATGTAGCTGTATTCATGGTAGCTATATTCATGCTAGCTGCATTCATGTAGCTGTATTCATGTAGCTGTATTCATGTTAGCTATATTCATGCTAGCTGCATTCATGTAGCTGTATTCATGTAGCTGTATTGATGCTAGCTATATTTACGCTAGCTGCATTCATGTAGCTGTATTCATGCTAGCTATATTTACGCTAGCTATATTCGTGTAGCTGTACTCATGTAGCTGTATTCATGCTAGCTGCATTCATGTAGCTGTATTCATGCTAGCTGCATGTATGGGTGTACTTGAAGCCAAATACACTATTCATACACACAAATAGTAACTTCCAAACAAATAACAAATCCTCACAAACTGTAGAAAATATTAACTTTTTTCAAGCAGCACCATCATTGTAGCACAAACTAATGTATGAGCACCCTCGGTTGCAATGGTATCAATACTTTTGAAAAGCACTATTCTCTCAATCACCATGAGCACAATTATTCCTGTTCGTTAGTGAGTGTTCTAACTAGTAGGCAGCTTTGATCATGCATGGTGGTGCATGTTGACCTCTAAGCTGTCAAAACGTGCCAGTGTGCAGACAGACAGACAGGCATGTGTTAGCTAGATGTGGTGTTGGCTAGCTGCGGTGTGGGTACGCTGTACATCATGGAAGTCACATAACACAACAGGCGCTTGGTCCTCAATGACACATGATGATGATTTAAGCTTTGAAGCACCGCCGATGATGCAGACTATGAGCCCAGCCAGTCTGTCTCACCGCTGACTGGCCTCCACCCTGGACCCCGAACAGGAGCTAGTAGCATCAGATGACCATGGCAATGAAGAGGTCGCACAAGTGTTTCTTAACAAATACCCAGGTAGTTCATTTAGTGGTAGTGGGAAGAACCGTTCATCCGGCTGCTCATAATGAGTGACGGGAATGTTCTGTTTAAAGGATGCTGCATTGTGTCATGTGCGTCATAAATGTGGCTCCTCTGGCTCACATGTGTTTGCTACCACTGGCAACAACAATAGCTGACCGTTGTTCTTTCTTCTCTGTGTACATATTTTACATGTTAGGTTACTGTTGTCCAAGCGTTTTGCTTTAAATCATGGGATTACATATTCAATACGTATGACACAGTATGTATCTATGTCAACTGATTAATGTGTAAAAACAGGCTTTTCTTTTCTTTAAGCCACTTCTGGATTAAACCCGCCCACTTCTGGTCTCTATCCAGATACAATTACACATATCTTAACACACATAATGTGAATGTAGTGGTGCTTGATTGGGCCTTTTTAAGATGGTGAAGTAAGGCGCATTCTTTGTTTATTCTGTAGCGTGTGTCTTTGTGTAAAAAGTGTGATTTACATGCAATAAAGAGCTTAAGTTAAAATTGCCATCTGAAAGATGCTCCCCCTATGCCCCACCTCCACCACAACTCTGGCCTAACATTTTTGGATGAAAATAAGACCTATGCCTGTCATGTTATTGTTGTTATTGTGCAAACATAAGTGTATGCTTTGTTATGCTATTTGAAATTATGGCGCTTTTGCTGAACTTGAGAAGAACATGTACCAGCTGAATAAGGTTGAATGCTCTTTGTTGTTCATTGACTAAAACTCTGGCCTATTGGCTCAGCCACTCCCTCCATCAGCTACATAATTGGGCATTCCATAAACATAAAGGCCAACAAACTGAGCATCACAATGTTTTTGGGCTGCTCCAGTTTTTGGAGGAGGTTGGTGGGGTGAGCATAGAGTAAAAAGAAAGAATGATAACATCACAACTTCTCCAGACATTTAAAATTCCGACAGGGCCTCCGGTCTTCTCCTTTCTTCCCTTCCTTGCCTCCTGTATCCCCCACCTCCACCTCCACCTCCATCTCCACCACTCCCCCTGCTTCAATTGCTCTTGCCTCAGCTTGCATTCATCAGCTACCGGATTAGAATTTGTTTCCTCACAAACCATTGATCATTGGCTTATTACTAGGCAAATGACAGTTAATTACCCACTACATTAACCACTGGGACCCGGGGACCGGCTCCCCATGCCATCAGTCAACATGATGAATGTGGCAAGTTCAGTAATGCACGGCCGTTCCCTCGTCTGCCTGCCATGCTGAGAGCAACCTCTGGATCTCACTTCCAGGCACCCAGGGAAAATCTATGGCAATCTGCATAATTACAGGCTCAGGGTTAATAACAGACAAATGATTTGTTGCATCTCAACAATGGCTTTTTTAACACAATATATTGTGTACCGCAGCCGGAGCCATGCTCGTGTCCGCCTTAAAATTTAATCACAATGGAGAAAAGGCTTAAGTTTGCATGGTATTATAATGAAAGCTCTGGCACTTTAAATGATAAGAGAAGCCAATGTTCTTTCAATCCAATTATTGAAAAATGTAATTCAGTGCTTGATAGGCATATGGCTGGCCCTATTTGGCTTTATCAGTGCCATTAGACTATCTTGACACGGGACACAAGTGAACAGAAGAGAGACAATAGAACAATGGAGCAACAAAGCAGGACTCTGATAGGAAATGGGGAGGGGCTGGTGGTGTGCATGTGGTGGTGGTGGGGTGGTAGTTAAGTGTGGCAGATGTAATCAGACTTGTGGGCTCTTCAATTTAGTCCCCCCTGCATGTGTGATTGTCAGTGATTAAGCAACTCTAGGGCCAAAATTATTTCAATTACCACAGGCGTGACCTGAGAATTGTCCCTGGGATAAGATTTTCCTCCTTGAGTGCCCTGACTTGCCTGGCTGCTGGCTCTATCAGTTCTCATCTACACCTGGACTCTGATATCCTAATGATGAATTATGGCCTGCTCTCCGAGAGACTGCCGACCATACAGAGAAACATCGCCTTGAACTGTCACAACCTCTTCAGTGGCTGGGAAGCAGCTGAAGGGAACTTCCTAATTATCTCCTATGGAATCTCTGGTTTGTGAGTTCAAAACTTAAATACATTGCTTATTTCCTGGTAAAGTTACTGAAAAACGCACCTTTCACAGGTGGTGTGTCATCTTTTGTTACAAACCTTCTCTTGGAAAAAATTACTACACAACTAATAACAACAACAACAACAACAACAACAATAATAATAAAAAGACGACATCACCATCTTATGGGACATGCCAGTACAGACAGATCGTGAGATGAAGGTCAACAGACCAGACATAATCATCAAGAACAAGATAGAAAAAAGCTGCCTACTCGTCGACATGTCCATCCCGACTGAAAGGAGCACCTCAGTAAAAGTAACCGAAAAACTGCCCAAATATAAAGACCTTGAAATCCAGATTAAACGAAAGTGGGGAATGAAAACCACAATAATACCAGTAGTGACAGGAGCCCTGGGACTTGTAAAAAAATGGATGGAGAAATACACCCAACGGATCCCGCCGGGTAATATCAGAATATAAGAACTACAGAAGATCACACTACTTGGAACATCTCATATCCTAAGAAAGGCATTATCCATCACGTAGACTTCTACCTCATTCTGACCCTAGACCCAAGGAATGGACCCACCTGCTTATTATGGTGTATTATGGCATGAAGTTAAAGGACATTTGTATAATAATAATAATAATAATAATAATGCAATTTATTTATGGACGCCTTTCAACGCACTCAAGGACACCTTACAAACCACAGTTAAAAGCAATCAGCACTGTATCAAAACATAAAATCAGACAAAGCAATGATACACAATAATAAGTTAATACAGCAGACAGGTATAAAATCCTCATCAGTGCAAAACTCGGTGTGGGTGTAGCCACTGAAGTCAGTATCAGACCGAATATGCCAGTTTGAAATGATGTGTTTTGAGATGGGATTTGAAAGTGGAAAGAGAGTCAGTATTGTGAATGTGTTGTGGGAGAGAGTTCCACAGGCAGGGGGCAGAACGGCTGCAGGCTCCAGACCCCATGGTGGTCCAGCAGGCAGATGGTGCAGTGAGTTGGATGGTAGAAGAGGATCTGAGAGTACGGGAGGGTGTGTGGATATGAAGGTGCTCTGGAAGCTATGAAGGTCTTGGGTTTTGAAGGGCCTTAAAGCTAGAAGCAGAATCTTGAAATCGATGCAGTATTTAACAGGGAGCCAATGAAGTACATGAAAGTAATGAAGTACAACAAAGTAGTCTGGAAAAGGCTTTTAGCACAGGCTTTTGGCAGTAGTGTGTATGGATTTGGGGTGATATTTTGAAGCGAATGTAATGAAGGTTTCTGACCCCGCTGGGGCCAGATGTGCAGTTTGATACTGACTTCCCTGTGCCAACCCACCTGCAATCCCAAGCTGGCTGCCAGGGTATGGCACACTGGCCCTGCAATTATCTGCGCTAAGCATGCACAGTCCCATGAGTCATTGCTCTTCACAGCTAATTTAGCTAATCTCAACTCGAGGGGACCATCCAAAAAAGAATGTGTCCAGGCAAGTGAACTCACAACCATTTAGTTTGAACCCGTGTTGAGCTACAGTGTGGAACACGTAAAGAAATGGTGGCAGTTTTACTGCGTGAGAGAAAAGCAAGTGGTTTGAGAGGGTCAGTGATATCTGTCCATATGACTGAGGCCTTGCACAGTGAACCATTTGTCTGTCAAAAAAGTTGATGCTTTGGTTTCTGAAATGAAATCCTCTCTTGTTTATGCAGCAATATACTTTCAACAAAGGTGCAACTCTAACAGTTTCTCGATTTATTGGCAACACCATTCATTCTTGAGTGCCATTCAGTTAATTAGCAATAGTGCATCTGCTTCATAGTGGAACACTTTGTATTAGAGATGACAAGAGGTCCCTAAGGACACTTTTTTAACAGCTTTCACCAGAAATAGCTATGGCTATACTTCAGATAGATGCTGAATTGTATTGTTATTTGAGTGTGGCTATTTTTTTCCATTACATCACATTATTTTTGTGTTTTTGGAAAAAAAAATAATACCAGCTTATACTTGACCTCTCACGAGAAAAATGTGAGCCCTGTCATCAGGACAGTTTATCACTGAGAGAATACTTCAGATTCAATCACTGATGATTACAACAGCACATTTTGACTCCTTACCATTTTCAGGTTCCATGTGAAGCTCTCAATTTAATTACAGGGAATCAAGAACATGCGCATTTGCAAGATTGGGCACTACTGGTGGGGTAATTACTAGACGTGGGAAGTGAATTGTAGTATTGAGAGGTTAATGGCTGCTAAGCTTTTCTAAGCACAACATAGCAATTACAGCGTGCCTTCAGAGCTTTTAACATCTATGTGCCATCTCACAAAACTGAAAAGAGAAGTGGAGGCTAGAAAGGTATGGAAACTGCATTTTCTCTGGTAGTTGAGCTTTTGAGGGACAGAGCAAAATGAGAAAAAAGAGAGAAAAATAATTTGAAAAATATAGCTGCATTCAGCAATAAATATGATCCAGGTACTGCAAATTTGTCCAAAGATGAGACAGCTGTATGAAGACATTGTGATAAGTTTGCATGCTATTATTATGACATGGAAACGGATGATCCACTGTGGCGACCCCAAACGGCAGCAGCTGAAAGAAGTAGTAGATTATGAGCTTGCAGCCAGATATAATATAGGCCGTACAGCTCCTTGCAGAGGATGGACAGATGGACGGATGGATGGTGGGTGGAAAGGAGATGAAGATGGTATGATGGTTGCAGCCTCTGACAGGACAGCTGTTTCCGGGAAACACCTTTGTGAGATCAAACACTGCCGTTTCTCTTACTCTCTATATTTTGCTCTAACCTCTTAATTTTTCCTACTGATTTCGCCATTTTCCGTGCTTCGTTCACTTACCATTAGATTGGCTCGTTTTCTTTCTCAAACGACTGTTGTGTTAGAGGGCAGCCTTTCATTCCTAGCTTGTTACGAGCTTCAAGTTTAGCCTAGCTTAGTAGTTAGCTCTATTGCATTTGCAGTCAAAGAAGCGAAAGCCTCATTAAAATTATGGTTTGTGGCGACTGCGCCGTAGTTACAGACAGCTTGTCTCTACTAGAGAGACGTGTCCGTGAGTTAGAGCAGCTGCTTCCGGCTAGGATTACGTTAGATGTGACGGGCACTCCAGATAGCCTTAGTCCCGGGCCTGACAGCAGGCCTGCTATTGTTAGCACTGGCTCAGTAGCCCCGGACCTGACAGCAGACCTGCTATTGTTAGCACTAGCTCAGTAGCCCCGGGCCTGGCAGCAGACCTGCTATTGTTAGCACTAGCTCAATAGCCCCGGGCCTGACAGCAGACCTGCTATTGTTAGCACTAGCTCAGTAGCCCCGGGCCTGGCAGCAGACCTGCTATTGTTAGCACTAGCTCAGTAGCCCCGGGCCTGACAGCAGACCTGCTATTGTTAGCACTAGCTCAGTAGCCCCGGGCCTGGCAGCAGACCTGCTATTGTTAGCACTAGCTCAGTAGCCCCGGGCCTGACAGCAGACCTGCTATTGTTAGAACTAGCTCAGTAGCCCCGGGCCTGGCAGCAGACCTGCTATTGTTAGCACTAGCTCAGTAGCCCCGGGCCTGACAGCAGACCTGCTATTGTTAGCACTAGCTCAATAGCCCCGGGCCTGACAGCAGACCTGCTATTGTTAGCACTAGCTCAGTAGCCCCGGGCCTGGCAGCAGACCTGCTATTGTTAGCACTAGCTCAGTAGCCCCGGGCCTGACAGCAGACCTGCTATTGTTAGAACTAGCTCAGTAGCCCCGGGCCTGGCAGCAGACCTGCTATTGTTAGCACTAGCTCAGTAGCCCCGGGCCTGACAGCAGACCTGCTATTGTTAGCACTAGCTCAGTCTTGTTGGCAGATGCGGCGGAGTTTGTCTCTGTTTACCGGCGTGGGAAGGCTTGCAAGAGTAAGCCACCGGTCGTGTGGCCTGGTCTGCAGTCACCACTCCCGACTGCAAACCGGTTTTCTCCACTCACCAGCCCTGTTGGTGGTCCTACCAGCCATCGTGCTTCTCCCTCTTCTGCCGACAGAGTAAAGCAACGCACGCTAGTGATAGGAGACTCCATTACCCGCAGTGTTAGACTAGCTTCGCCAGCCTTGGTTCACCGTTTACCCGGGGCCAGAGTCTCCGACATAGAGGCTAATCTTAGGGCGCTGGCATCACGGAGGGAGAGTCAGGGAACCCAGGCACACAGCACCGCTACTTTCAGCAGCATTGTTATTCATGTCGGCACCAATAATGCTATGATGAAGCAATCAGAGATCACAAAAGCCAGCCTAGTCAGGATGCTTGAGTTGGCCAGAAAGATGTGTCGGCATCGATTAATTGTCTCTGGTCCCTTACCTGTGAGGGGTAATGATGAGATGTACAGTAGGCTCACCTCAATGAACCGCTGGCTGGCGCGTTACTGTAATGAGCAGGGATTCGGCTTCGTTGATAAGTGGCCTTCTTTCTGGGGCCGCCCTTACCTGCTGAAAGTGGACGGCATTCACCCTACTGGGGATGGCGCCGCTCTTTTGTCTAGCATATAGATAGCTGTTTACGTTTAGTTTGACACTAGGGACTTATCATTCAGCAGGTTGCAGGTGATTAGAGAGCCTGCTAGGTTTAAATCTAGTGCAGATATGGAGTCAACTAGTTTAATTAATATGATTAGTCAGGGAATTTCTCATAGTGTAGATTATCAGCCTGATAGCTTGGTCTATACCATTGAGACTGTCTCCCTGCTGTATTGCTCCCAAGCTCTCCTCTCCTAAATGTGTGGATCACAATAATCTAGTAATTATTCCTACCACTGGTAGTGGTGAGATGTGCGACCAAGTACCTCATAATCTACACAACTAAACATCTAACGTTATTTGAAATGTGACCACACATCATCCAAGGTGTAGGTCTTCAAAACTGTCAAGTAATAACACAAGGTGTCTAATTCCAAATAATATGTCATCTATTGGTAGCTCATAAATTCTGCCTACTACTGATCACTTCAACAAGATGCTTAAAGTTGGCCTCATCGTATTCTGTAAATTGTGTTTTATTCTGTACACACAGCATCCATTGCTCGTCTGTCCGTGTTGGGAGAGCAATCCTTCTCTGTTGTTCTCCCTGAGGTTTCTCCCTATTTTTCCTCCCTGTTAAAGGGTTTTTAGGGAGTTGTTCTTTATCCGATGCGAGGGTCTAAGAACAGGATGTTGTGTTGCTGTAAAGCCCAATGCAGTAAATTTGTAATTTGTGATATTGGGCTAGGCCCTGTGATGACCTGGCGGCCTGTCCAGGGTGTCTCCCCGCCTGCTGCCCAATGACAGGTGGGATAGGCTCCAGCCCCACCGCGACTCTGAGAGCAGGATCAGCGGCTTAGACAATGGGTGGATATTGGGCTATACAAATAACATTGACTTGACTTGACTTTGAACATCTAGTGCATTTTGGAGATCTTTGCTGGTCTTAACTTGGGTATGTTTTGCCACTGCTATCTCGGAATTTCATTGGACAAAGGAGGCAGTGAAAAAATGTTACAATTAAATTGAGCTTATTATAATAAGCTAATACAATTGTGGCCTGCAATACAATTTTCTGCTCACTAGTTTGCATTTATCTCCTAATAAATTTAGTGAAAAATTCTGACATTTTTGTGTGGGACAACCAGGATGATGGTTTTAGTGTAACTGTAGTTGGATGTCAAGTTTTGCATATCACTAGCCAGGTGTCTATAAAACTAGATTTAAATTTGATGAATAAACTTCAGTGTGGTTGTGTCAGCAGTTGTGTGGCTGTTACCAAACTAGCATTTAGAGCGGTAGCATCTTAAGACTCTACTACTGTGACCTTATCATTAAGACCTGATGGGGTGTTGCATGCTGCCAGACAGTACCACGATGTCACAGAATTCCATGTTATACCACTTCCAACAACTACAAAAGAAACACCAGGTTTTAATGCTGAACACCTCCAACAGTGGGTGGTCTACAGAAATGGCAGACCACTCAGTTATATAGTGCATCCGGAAAGTATTCACACCCCTTCACTTTCCCCGCATTTTGTTATGTTACAGCCTTATTCCAAAATGGATTAAATTCCTTTTTTTTCTCTCATCAATCTACACACAATACCCCATAACGACAAAGCGAAAAAGGTTTTGTAGAATTTTTTGCAAATTTATTTAAAATAAAAACTGAAATATTGCATGTACATAAGTATTCACACCCTTTACTCAGTACTTGGTTGAGGCACCTTTGGCAGCGATTAGAGCCTCAAGTCTTCTTGGGTATGAAGCTACAAGCTTGGCACCCCTATATTTGGGGTATTTCTCCCATTCTTCTCTGCAGATCCTCTCGAGCTCTATAAGGTTAGATGGGGAGTGTCGCTGCACAGCTATTTTCAGGTCTTTCCAGAGATGTTCAATGGGGTTCAAGTCTGGGCTCTGGCTGGGCCATTCAAGGACATTCACAGACTTGTCCCGAAGCCACTCCTTCGTTGTCTTGGCTGTGTGCTTAGGGTCGTTGTTGTGTTGAACGGTAAACCTTCACCCCAGTCTGAGGTCCTGAGCGCTCTGGAGCAGGTTTTCATCAAGGATCTCTCTGTACTTTGCTCCATTCATCTTTCCCTCGATCCTGACTAGTCTCCCAGTTCCTGCCGCTGAAAAACATCACCACAGCATGATGCTGCCACCACCATGCTTCACTGTAGGGATGGCATTAGCAAGGTGATGAGAGGTGCCTGGTTTCCTCCAGACGTGACGTTTGACATTCAGGCTAAAGAGTTCAATCTTGGTTTCATCAGACCAGAGAGTCTGTGTTTCTCATGGTCTGAGAGTCCTTTAGGTGCTTTCTGGCAAAGTCCAAGCGGGCTGTCATGTGCCTTTTACTGAGCAGAGGCTTCCGTCTGGCCACTCTACCATAAAGGCCTGATTGGTGGAGTGCTGCAGAGATGGTTGTCCTTCTGGAAGATTCTCCCATCTCCACAGAGGGAACGCTGGAGCTCTGTCAGAGTGACCATCGGGTTCTTGGTCACCCCCCTGACCAAGGCCCTTCTCCCCCGATTGCTCAGTTTGGCTGGGCGGCCAGCTCTAGGAAGAGTCCTGGTGGATCCAAACTTCTTCCATTTATGAATGATGGAGACCACTGTGCTCTTCGGGACCTTCAAAGCTGTAGACATTTTTTTTGTACCTTTCCCCAGATCTGTGCCTCGATACAATCCTGCCTCGGAGGTCCACAGACAATTCCTTTGACTTCATGGCTTGGTTTCTGCTCTGACATGCACTGTCAACAGTGGGACCTTATATAGACAGGTGTGTGCCTTTCCAAATCATGTCCAATCCATTGAATTTACTACAGGTGGACTCCAATCAAGATGTAGAAACATCTCAAGGATGATCAGTGGAAACCGGATGAACCTGAGCTCAATTTTGAGTGTCATAGCAAAGGGTGTGAATACTTATGTACATGCAATATTTCAGTTTTTTATTTTTTAATAAATTTGCAAAAATTTCTACAAAATCTTTTTCACGTTGTCATTATGGGGTATTGTGTGTAGATTGATGAAAAAAAGGAATTTAATCCATTTTGGAATAAGGCTGTAACATAATAAAATGTGGGGAAAGTGAAGGGGTGTGAATACTTTCCAGATGCACTGTATCTGTGAATCTCAGCTGTGCAGTGGAAGTGACTGCAAGCCTCTGTCTAAATTACGTCTGTGAAAGTACTAAACAAAACATCAACACATAATTGTTGGTACTGCATGTGAAGCAGTCTGGGCCGTATTGTGTGAACATGAATCCTGAGGATGGTATAGCATGTAGCGCTTGACCCGTGGACACCGCATACCAGATTTCATGCAAATCAGTCCAGTTGTTTTGGATCAGCTGTTGTTTTAGCATTTTTTTCACTTCTGCTGAAATATTTTTGTGCCGCCCGTGCTGACTTGCCTGCTCGCCCGGCGGCCAAGCCAAGCTGAATGTGAATGAGCTGCTGTCAGTCTCTCTGACTGGCTGCACACTACACACAACTACACACAACCACATCTGGAAATCTATTATGTCACTGCAATCCCAGGGGGAAGAAAAATAGCTGCACACAATAAAGCAGAACGTCTCTCACCCAGGATAACTTGGGTCCGTTCGTTCACACCAGAGAGCCGTCCAGAAGAACCGAATCACTCACAAACGACACAACACAAAGGGAAGGTGAACACGGAAACCAGGCAAAGAGCTGCAGCTGACTTGCAGTAAATGTTCCAAACAGATCTCCAACTCAGGATGCCGCAACAAGACCTGGGCCCATGTGGTCCATATTACCAGATGAGCTGCTGGGCCAGCCTGTCAATAATGCATTTTTCCAACATATTTCTTAAATATTATTTGCTAACCGTGCAGGTAGTATGCTAACACTTCCTATGACACCCATGTATGCATTGATTAGCTTCTTCTTCCGGCTTGTTCCCTGTTTTTCTGGGGTCAGCAGAGTGGATTTTTGCCCCTATTTTCTCCCTAATTGTGCTTGGCCAATTACCCCTCTCTTCTGAGCCGTCCCGGGCGCTGCTCCACCCCCTCTGCCAATCCGGGGAGGGCTGCAGACTACCACATGCCTCTTCCCATACATGTGGAGACACCAGCCGCTTCTTTTCACCTGACAGTGAGGCGTTTAAACCAGGGGGACATAGCACGTGGGAGGATCATGCTATTCCCCCCCGGTTCACCCCCCCCCCGAACAGGCACTCCGACTGACTAGAGGAGGCGCTAGTGCAGCGACCAGAACACATACCCACATCCAGCTTCCTACCCACAGACACGGCCAATTGTGTCTGTAGGGATGCCTGACCAAGCTGGCGGTAACACGGGATTCGAACTGGCGCTCCCCGTATTGTTAGGCAACGGAATAGACCGCTACACTACCTGGATGCCCTTCCACAGCGGATTTTATAGTTTGCATTGGTACCATGTGAGGGCACAGACCAATGGCGGTCGTTGTTAACCCGGGCCTCAACTGATCCGGTATGGTCTTGTCAGTCCGCATACTGATCTGGCAATATTTTACGTCGGATGCCCTTCCTGGGTTAGTGGTTGTAATCCATAGGGTATGCAGTACTTATAATGTGTTATAATAGATAACGAATAATATAATATACTTATAACGCATTATAATCTGTTTATAGCACTGTATAATTATAGTTTTAAGCACTCATAAATATTCATGACACTTCATAACAAGTCAGTCGAGGCTTTAAAATGAGTTTTTTGGGGAAACATCACACTAGTGAAATGTAAGTGTCCATCATTGAGTTGTGTCAGATTGGAGTACCTTACCAGTACTCGGTTTATTGTGTGTTGTGACCAGTTATATATAGCTACAGGCACAGTAGACAGTGTTTCAGGTATTATCTATAGTTTCAGGTATTATCTATAGTTTCAGGTAGTATCTATAGTTTCAGGAAGTATGTATAGTTTCAGGTAGTATGTATAGTTTCAGGTATTATCTATAGTTTCAGGTAGTGTCTATAGTTTCAGGTAGTACGTATAGTTTCAGGTAGTGTCTATAATTTCAGGTAGTATCTATAGTTTCAGGTAGTATGTATAGTTTCAGGTAGTATGTATAGTTTCAGGTAATATCTATAGTTTCAGGTAGAGTCTATAGTTTCAGGTAGTATCTATAGTTTCAGGTATTATCTATAGTTTCAGGTAATATCTATAGTTTCAGGTAGTATCTATAGCTTGAGGTAGTATGTATAGTTTCAGGTATTATCTATAGTTTCAGGTAGTGTCTATAGTTTCAGGTGTTATCTATAGTTTCAGGTAGTATGTATAGTTTCAGGTAGTATGTATAGTTTCAGGTAGTGTCTATAGTTTCAGGTAGTATGTATAGTTTCAGGTAGTATGTATAGTTTCAGGTAGTATGTATAGTTTCAGGTAGTGTCTGTAGTTTCAAGTAATATCTATAGTTTCAGGTAGTATGTATAGTTTCAGGTAGTATGTATAGTTTCAGGTAGTATCTATAGTTTCAGGTATTATCTATAGTTTCAGGTAGTATGTATAGTTTCAGGTAGTGTCTATAGTTTCAGGTAGTATGTATAGTTTCAGGTAGTATGTATAGTTTCAGGTAGTGTCTATAGTTTCAGGTAATATCTATAGTTTCAGGTAATGTCTATAGTTTCAGGTAGTATGTATAGTTTCAGGTAGTATGTATAGTTTCAGGTAGTGTCTATAGTTTCAGGTAATATCTATAGTTTCAGGTAGTATGTATAGTTTCAGGTAATGTCTATAGTTTCAGGTAGTATGTATAGTTTCAGGTAGTATGTATAGTTTCAGGTATTTGAGTCTTTAGTCTGAGTTTTTTGGGGCCATATTACATCAGAAAAGAGTAAATGTCCATCATTCTGTTTTCATCAACAAAAACGTAAAGCATTATGAATATTTGTGAGTGCTTATAACTAACTATCTATCTATCTATCTATCTATCTATCTATCTATCTATCTATCTATCTATCTATATAACTATATATGCAGTGCTATGAGCAGATCGTAAGGCATTATAAGGACGTCATGTAGTCGTTTGTCATTTAGTTGGATAAAGGGTTCAGGCAGTTTTGTGCAGGGCCATTGTGTGGCACACAAGTGTCGGGATGTGTGCCTGCCTCAGTAATGGTGAGACCGTCTGCCAGGTGTTGATGCTGTACCTCTCATGGTTTCTAAGATCCAGATGATGATGATGATGATGATGAAGAATCTCTAGCGACAATATAACATTTGGTATGATATTGCAAAACAAAAACGATGGACGCCTTTGTGATGTAATTCTGTCTAGGATTTTTTCATCCACAAGAATAGAATTTTGAAATCATCCCCCAAATGTGTTATCTTCCTGAATAAGTTTAAGCTTTACTTGAAATCTTTCAATCTTCTACAAAGAATAAAAGCACAAAAATTATCTATTAAAACAATGTTCCCTGCCAAATGAGTTAATTAGTTCAGTTAAAACTGAGTTTCCGCTTGACTGACAGTTTATATGTTCTATTTATTTATCCTATGTTGTCCTTTTTGTTAGTTTTTGAAGTGCGGTTGTTCAGAAGGTATCATGTAAAACAGCTGCTCTGCTCGTGGTTATGCGTCTAGTCATGACGGCTTGCTGAGTTGTCGTTCTCTCTGGCAATCTCTCTGTAATGTTCAAATGCCTGTTCAATATCATTGGTGCCACGTTTGTTCTTGTACATTTGCAATGAAGAAAAAGAAGAAGAAGACGAAGAAGAAGAAAAGACAGCACTGACTTATGAAGATGTGTTTGCAGATGCTTGCTACCTAAACTACCAGATTGCATATTAAACAGGCTGTCTTTGGCTCGACTCGTGGCCTGCCTTGTTCGGATTTTACCATAGCGTCATTCTTTCTCAGAAACATATGCCCAGTTTAGGTTTGGCGAGTCTAGCCGTTATATCCTGTGAAAATAATAAACTCATCTTCATCAGGTGAATTATGAGACTGACTCAGAATATTACGCAGTTACAGAAATGCTCAGATGGATAAGACACGTCTCCATATCAACGGGTCACCCATGAGGGGCAGAGGAGCACTTGTTTTAGCCTATCTCTGCCCAGGCACCATTTGGAAAGCAGAAAAGATGGGAAGGAGAGCAAGGCAGGGGGGAGCGCAAGGCAGGGGGCAGCGCGAGGTAGGGTGGAGAGCCGGGCAGGAGGCAGGTGGAGAGCTGGGCATGAGGCAGGTGGAGAGTGGGGCAGGGTGGAGAGCCAGGCAGGAGGGAGTGCGAGGCAGGGTGGAGAGCCGTGCAGGAGGCAGGTGGAGAGCTGGGCATGGAGCAGGTGGAGAGCCGGGCAGGAGGCAGGGTGGAGAGCCAGGCAGGAGAGAGTGCGAGGCAGGGTGGAGAGCCAGGCAGGAGGGAGTGCGAGGCAGGGTGGAGAGCTGTGCAGGAGGCAGGTGGAGAGAGGGGCAGGAGGGAGAGCCAGACAGGGAGCAGGATGGTGATGGTGGAAGGGCTGAAGAGGAGCGTCACAGCCCAGATGTTGCAGCTCCTCACACGTCTACCGAGAGAGTGTAGCTGTGCGTACTGGGGGGACAGCTTCCTGGGGTATATTTCATCAGTCTAGAACTGTTCTGCTGAGCTGGACCCTGCGTGTGTCAGCTACACAAGCTGCTGCTCTGGCGCCTTTCATGCACCTGTATGATACCGATCATTTGAGGAGGTTGGCTGTAATGGCACTTTTCCCTGGAAGAAGAAGAAAGCATTTTATTCCACAGCGTTTCTGCGGGGTAGTTTAACTTCTGGCCCAGTTGATCAGCAGGACATCAGGTTTGCCATCCATGAGCCATGCCGACATGCCTCTATCTAGCTCACACGATGCATAGCCACTTTAGCCTCTTGAGATACATGCCCTCAGCGATAACTTGGACTTTTCATTATTCTTTTAAGCCTTTCCTGGAAATTACAGCTCCACATTTGGTCTATGAGGAGGATATGAAAAGTGATCAAGTTCCTTTATTTTCAGAAGTTAAGTGAATTAAGCAATATTTAATGTCAGCTTTAATTAGATAATGAATTTTGAACGGAAGATTGTACTCAGTTGAAGAATACTACGACTGAAATATTCTAATCACTGATAATACAGATTAGGACCTTCAGTAGATCCCCAATAGCACTGAATTAAGAATTCCAGAAGTGATTAAGACTAATGAAATCTCACTAAATGTGTGCTTTGAGCTGGATACTGATGAGCAGCAGCATCAGCACCACAGGCTGGACTCTGCAGCATGCGTCCTGTCATATGAGAGCCTCCGGTGCTCTGCCAGGTGGCAGTAAGGGGCAAGGCTCTGAAAACAATGGAGGTCTAACTAATCTACCTCGTGCCGTCAATAAAAAACCAACAAAAACATTTTGTGATAAAATCTAAGCATCCAAAATAATTGTAAAACAAGAGGCTTTTGTTACTACGGATGTGCAATACCATCACACTATGTCTGCAATGAACAAGCTGAGCAGGATGCCCACACGGCGGGTGGGGAGACCAGAACTGCATGCTCATTATTATGGCATTTGCCATTTTATGCCAGTGAAGACGGTTATTAGAACAACTATGATCTTTCTTTTTTTTTTTACAACCCACGTTATTTAACTAATTATTTAAAATAACACATTACATGAAATGCATGGGCACTGATACCTCGAGTTCAGGAAGAGTAAATTAATTATAAATTAATACTCTGACCACGGTCATCATCACCTGCTTTGTTTTGTTGTGTTGTTGTTTTATTCATTTATTTTATTTTTCGTAGACGGCCTAACAACAACTTAGGTATGTGTGATGGCGATGAGGAGTACGCTTTCAGCATCACAGTGACTTAAATAAAGTACTTTTGCTTGCCTTTAATGTTTGATCATGAAAAAAAAGCTTTGACACTTATGATGAAACTTACGATGAACGAAATCAAAGAAAAATGAAAATAAAATCTTTCCATCATTTTTGCCATATCACTGCATCAAGAAAAAAACGCTTTTCACCTGTTCAAGGGTTGTGGAAGGAGGAGGTCTGCATGCTGTGCCGTGCTGTGATGGTGCATCATGTTTCTCTTGTGATGCAATAAACCTATCCACCAATTGATCAATAAACTGATCCAGAATTGATCAATAAACTGATCCAGGCTTGATCAATAAACTGATCCAGAATTGATCAATAAACTGATCCAGGATTGATCAATAAACTGATCCAGGATTGATCAGGCCTTTTTAATTCATTGGTGGTGGCTGAGAAGCCAGCATGCGGACATGCAGGCAGCACAACTCAGCCGGCTGAGCCCGGGGACTGCCTCCTAAGCGTTTCAGAAACAGGGAAAGTGCGAGGAAAAACTGGCTGAGAGTGGAATCAGCTAGCTCGTACCCACTGCTGCAGTAATCCCGGCTTCATATGTGCGTTGTAGCCCACCAAAGCCAAATATAGACCGACTGTTTCATTGAGCGCTGTATGTATTTCACTTGGGTGGTTCCTTCTTGTTTTTAGCCGTACCTCAACATTTAGAAGGTCATGGCTTGGACAAAATGCTATGGAAAAACAGCTTCTTCTGGAGGGAGGGTGTACATTTATGATTATTTTCTTTTTACACAAAATGAAACTGAAAAGTATGGTGACAGATGAAGGGAGCTATGCAACATGGAGCAGGGTTCATCCTAGCCAAGTGGAGGCACACATGTTGAATTCCGAGGCAGTAAAAAAATGAAGTGTAACTGTGTGGAAGTTAAGACTACACAGGTTCCAGACATAGTGGTCAGATTCTTCTGGAGTGTCTGAGAGCACAGACAGTAGAGAGATGGACAACAGACTGCAGACAGAGTGATGTGGGGTGCATGTGACCACACTGTCAGTTAAGTTAATCAAGTTGTTAATTTCATTGCTGAGTGACTTGTTTATCAATGTGCCCTGGCCAAGGGCACAGCGGCGTGTAGCATTAGCATTCCTCTCTTTCTTTTGGCTTTCTCATGAATAAATCAGGCTGCTAAAATTGCTGCATTTACATCTCATTTTACACAAGCATAGCACAGCGGCTGCAGCTGCCATGGGTTGGTACGCAGGCCATACTCTTTCTGTCCCTCACTGGATCATGTGTGCTCACGTAGATCAGGTTAAACGAGTCACAAAGAGTCAGACTTCGATTTTGGGCATATGTAAACGCCTCCATTATCATAAAGACTTGCCATATTGAAAGCAGCATATTGTCTTCACAAAAACTCTTGCACCAAGAACACACCAAAAGCCAGATAAAACATGTTCAGTGCTTTCAGGTTTAGCTTACTGACACAAGGTGTGAGGGCTGTATCATGCCATCTCCTCACCATGCTAGCTTAGAATACCTTGATCAATATCTGATCACTGGAGTAATCTGCCTGCTGCATGGCTGCAGAGAGGAGCCTGGGCTGGGGAGCATGCAGGAGTGTCTGACAGTTCTGCTAGGCCGCACGCTAATTGAGAAGCTGCTCAAGGGTTCAGCGAGGTCTCAGAGCTCTGCCTATCACATCCAAATAATGCCTGTAAGTAGGGCTGACACCAACCAATCAACATTTTGAAATCTTGTCCTCTGCAGTCATATCCCCACACCTTATCCTTCTAACACCTTCACCCAGGTTCCAGTCATACCAGATAACACTAGTCTCTGGGTCTTCACCTCCCACAGTCTCACTTCATCTCCATAAAGGCCTCATTAACTAGTAGTGGCACAGAAGGCTTGGCTGGTCCTCACCAACTCCACACAATACCAAGCTAATTACTGGTGAGCTAGGTAGACTGACTGCAGTTCAGATTCAGCATAATGGGCACACGGGTATTGCTTCCACAATGGCACGTGACTGCTGAGCCAAGGTACTGTTTTAAGGATGAGAGGGTCGGAGGAGGATGGAGGAAACCTCCATATGGTTAACAGCTATTTAGATAGGAATGCTGCTCCATTACCACTGGATCTGCCATACATTCTCTCCTTCTTTGGAAATGTAAAGTTCATCGTTCAAATTAATTCCTTTACCTTCAAGGCTTCACCCTACAGTATGCAGTTCAACATCTCTGGTGAGTTTAGGCCCTGAGTAGGACGGGCTGTGCTAGAGAGATATAGAGCTTTGAAGCCTAAATTCTTGACTCTCTTCCTTCTCCTTCACTTTGTTTCTCTTAAACATACACCATAGGCCCTTCACTAGGTTCCACTGGGCCAGTGGTGCCTTCTGGCTGCATCCTAGCTCAGCTGCTCAGCCCAGACCAGAGAGCTGGTCTCTGGACATCTCTCATGCCTGCAGCTAGTTCTGGCAGGGAGTTCACAGAGATGCTAAGTACTTTGTTTGTACAGGAAGTTTGGCACTCACACATACACACACATGCAAACACACAGAGGGGAAAGGTCATACTGGTGGGAGAGGGGAGAACTGTTTTACTGCAAGTGCTCTCTCTTTGTGTCTTCCAGTCTCAACCCTCCTCTCCTTCATCCTCCCTTTTTCCTCTCCCTACCTTCCTTTCTCTTTTCATCTGTATCTTGCCTTTTGCTGCATCCTCCTCTTAATGATGGCAAAGCTGGACTGTCGACTACCTTCATAAAATCTGGAAGGCCCCATGCATCATGCAAGTCTGCATTTGATCCCACCTTTCCCAACATATCAGCTTCTGTCACTTGGAGCTATTTAGCATCCATAGTTAAAAGCAAACAGAGCAAAATAAGTGGAGGTGCACAGATGAGACTGCTCAGTTTTTCTCTAGGTCATGAGATCTGTTCCTGCCTGACTCACCATGAGAGTCTGTTGCTTTATCACAGGTGGGCAGGAGGCTGTGTTCTCCACTAGCTGGAGAGTTGACGGGGTTGAAAGGGAGATTGCGAGGTTTGTTTTGGACGGAATATGATAGTCTGACTGCATCCAGGGTGAGAAGGCTGCTAAACACACAGCCTGAAGGAAAACAAAACCAATGTACGCCAAGGCCTCCGGGGCGAGCGAGGAGGAGCAGTTGCATATCATTTGGAGTCGAATGGTACGGCTGGTTGTCATGCCCTCACATGCCTGCGGAGGAGAGGTGGCAGCCAGACACCCAGCCGTGGTGTAGCCACGGTGCTAGGCTAACAGATCCAGATTTAATAAACACAGAACATTAAACATCACAAAAAAATCACATGTTTAAAGCATCACAGCTAATAAAAAGGAGTAAATCACATGAAAATGCAGAGGTTCAGATTCTAACACCACAGTTTTCAGTGTCATCAAGCTAATGACACATATCTAACCTAAAATACTGAGATCGTGTGTGAAGCTTGGTCAAACATAACCAAATAATTGTAGTTGATAGGTAATACTGAAGGAAAATAAAGGTAACTAGCATGAAGAAGTTACCTCCGCTGTTCCTTTAACATTTTACCTGTGATGACAACTAAAACGTTTTTCTTTCACTCTTCAGTAAAACCTTCCCTCATAACAGATTAGAAATGAACGGTATTCTTAAAGCAAACCTCCTCTTAATCTGTAAAGTCTTGTGGACCACTGCCAGGAGAGAAGAAGGACAAGGCAAGCCTGTAATATATGCATAGAAATGACCTGCAGCACTCCCCACAAAGAGGGCCACAAAAGGTCAAACAGCCTCCAAACTGTGCATGAGTTTAATTAAAAAGACAAAGAAGAGCGCGGTTCCTGAATGGCCGAGCACCAATACTGTTGGTGGAGAAGGGCAGCTTGGCTGGGGTTCTTTCAGCGGGCCTCTCTAGCACTTCCCATCAGCTGCAGTGCCATCTTCCCTTTCCTTTGATGTCAATATAGAGCATGTATTAGGGCCACAGAGGTTAATCTCAGAAGAGAGAGGACATCAAGTAGTCAGCGAAGGGGAAGAAATTCACATCAGCTTCCGCTGTGGTGGGAAGGCAAGTTAAGCCCGCGGTTTGAAAACATCATCTACGCTTTTCAGGCTGGTCAGCAGGTAATGGATTTAATTTAATTGTCAAGCTATACCATGGCTGAAAATGATATGAAACCTTGAAAAAAGTAGACCACTGCCACGTGGGGCCTGTGACCAACATGGGGATGGTAGATTACAGAAATTATAAAGGTTTGATTTGCTTGGATGAATTTAACACGATATGAGTCAATATTCATTACAGAGAGGTGTGTGTGGTCAGAGGGGGGTCGCTGCTGAGACATCACGTGACTTCCAGTATTAACACGTATCAGCACATGATGGATGTGTTCAATTGCACAAAGTAAATGATTCAATGAATTTTTCATTACGCCGGTTGATATGTTTGGGACACAGAATTAGATAAGCTAGGCAACAATACAGATGCCTCTAGAGTTGTTCCTGTGTGTTATTCCTGTCAACACCCCCAAGCCCACACCACATATAATGAACCTATAACTTCTCAGTTCTCAACTCAGTAGCACATCAAATCAAATCATTTTCCTCATCCACATAACGTACTGCACTTTAGGCTAATTGCTGCTGATAGCTGGAAGCTACGAGAAACCACAAATAAAGAAGCTCTCAGCCACCTGATGTCACCGACGGGAAAGTCCAGTGATCCGGCATCCAGGAGAGTTATACAGCTCTACTAGGAATACATGGCTGGAAGAAATCAATGCTAGAAGAGCAGCTGGGCTGGAGGGACGCAGCCGGGTCTAATGTCCAACTACCTCCGCACACACACACAGCTAGTGTTAGCTGTCTGACTGCCTGCGTGTGTAATTAAAGTTATCATCATCACAACAACCTTCTGTACATGGCCAGACAATAACCACAGTATTGCCTCATTAACTCCTATGAATAATCTTAATAATACTAATCCCCATTTTCTGTGATTGATTTTCTTTGGTCTAAGAGTTTTCATATGAACGTCAGCAAAATGTATCCACCACTAGTGCTAAATGGAGACATTTTTTCCTGATTATTTGAAAAATCATCTAATAATAACATATTGGTTCATAATAGAGAATGATTTGGGCAAAATCGACATAACTCCCAGATTCGTATTTCCCTTCATGTGAACGTGAGGATGACTAAATTTAACTGATTGTTTTGTTTTTCATGATCATTGAATATGTTTATTGCATAAAATTATACTACATAAAAAAAAGAAAACAGCAGAAATATCCCAGGTAATAGAAGAAGAAGAAGAACCTCTCATGGTGTTTCATTTTATCCAAAGACAAATGTGTAGCAGACAAAGTTCCAGACTTGTCAATATGTTACCATGGCTCAGCAGAATGGCTCATTAATGGATGCTGCAGAGCTTATAAACCAGACAGCACCACCAGCTCACTGCTGCTATCTGCTGCACTACTGGCTGGCGTGGCCGAATCCATCCAAGTCAAGTCAAGTCAAGCCAAGCCAAGCCAAGTCAAGTCAAGTCAAGTCAAGCCAAGTCAAGTCAAGTCAAGTCAAGTCAAGTCAAGTCAAGTCAAGTCAAGTCAAGTCAATGATATTTGTAAAGCTCAATATCACAAATTACACATGTGCCTCAGTGGGCTTTACAGCAACACAACATCCTGTCCTTAGTCCCTCTTATCGGATAAGGAAAAACTCCCTTGTTCCTTATCCTTGTGCATAAATACATTACATAAATACATTACATTGCTTCAGCAGTGAATATGTTCCTTTCAGAGTGTCATTTTATGTGTAATCTCACTTTGCTTCAATAGTGATTTAGGGTTAGGATTAGGATTAGTACTAACCCTAACCCTAACCACACAATCATAGATTGTATAGGCTATCGTTACCCCCTTAACTATCAAAGGAAAAGAACAATCAACAATGACAAGATCAGTCCTGAAAATGTACTGCCTGTGCCTGCTTGACTAACACCAACATGCAAAATAGGCTGGGTTTACACAGCACAAAAAACATAGAACAATGTAGCCCGCTCCCACTGTCTGCCCTCAGAATGTGTTTGCGCCAGCCACAGGTCTGCATGGAATACAGTCCTGCTGTGTAGTGCACTTCCTCTGCATGGGATATAGTTCTGCACTTCCTCTGCATGGAAAACAGTCTTGCTGTGCAGTGCACTTCCTCTGCCTGGAATACAGTCCTGCTGTGTAGTGCACTTCCTTTGCATGGAATACAGTCCTTCTGTGTAGTGCACATCCTCTGCATGGGATATAGTTCTGCACTTCCTCTGCATGGAATGCAGTCCTTCTGTGTAGTGCACTTCCTCTGCATGGGATATAGTTCTGCACTTCCTCTGCATGGAATACAGTCCTTCTGTGTAGTGCACATCCTCTGCATGGGATATAGTTCTGCACTTCCTCTGCATGGAATGCAGTCCTTCTGTGTAGTGCACTTCCTCTGCATGGGATATAGTTCTGCACTTCCTCTGCATAGAATACAGTCCTGCTGTGTAGTGCACTTCCTCTGCATGGAATATAGTTCTGCACTTCCTCTGCATGGAATACAGTCCTTCTTTGTAGTGCACTTCCTCTGCATGGGATATAGTTCTACACTTCCTCTGCATGGAATATAGTTCTGCCGTCTGGTCTACTTGCTCTGCATGCCAGATGTGGCTTTCATAGAAATACACTGGGTAATGCATGTAGCGACCCTGTACTGCTGGGAGTTCTGATTAGCAGAGTCAGTCCATCATCTCCCTGCTCTGGAAACGACCTGTGAATTGTTCAGATAATGGTGGTACAGCCTGGCTGTGGCCGACAACAGCTGAGAATACAGACAATGTTCGGTTGTAAATTCTGTAAGTGTGGGTTTTCATAGCTGTGAAGGCTACATGCACTTTAGAACCACACACACACACACACACACACACACACACACACACACACACACACATATATATATATATATATATATATATATATATATATATATACACACACACACACACACATACACACACACATACATACATACATACATACATAATATATATGTCGTTTTTTGTTTTTTTTCCAAAACTGTCAATGGTGTTGTTATATAAGTGCTCAAATGATGAGGAGCAGAATATTAATACAGATACAGGAAAGAAAGAAAAAACAAACATTTTAATACATTGCAATACAGGCCTGTTTCGTGCGTCGCACACTCATCTCATATAGTATATATATATATATATATATATATATATATATATATATATATAAGCAGTATATTAGGGTTAAAAAGCCTAAAATGACATTTCAGCCCTGTCTTAACTGTTAAATTCATTTAATAAAGAACACTTATTGTAAAGCAGAATGAAAATGGAGGGCTACAAAACTTTCCACCCATCTTGAAAGGCTGAAGAATCTCATGAAAAGTTTTAACTTGGCAGTTAAACTTGCACATACTAATTATTTTTTGGCTCGTACAACTAAACACATGACTCCAAGTCTACGCCTCTTCAACATTACCAACCACACCACAAACACTCTCCCACTTTTTTTTTCTAGCCTTCCGTTGATAAACATGAATAGTTTTTTTCTTTTTTTTTTCCCAATAAGGTTCAAGCTTTTACGAATGCACGTATCCCTCCTCCTCAAAGTCTCCCTAACCTTTGTTATAAACACCTTACACCTGTCAGTCACTACTAAGCATCTAACCAATGTCATTACCAAAACAAAACCACCCTTCTGTTCGCTGGACATTCTTCCAACTCACTTCTTTAATGACATGTTTCATTCAAGCTCCCCATTTGTCCTAGCCATTATTATTAACTTCTAACCATTATTAACTTCTAGCCATTATTAACTTCTAGACATTATTAACTTCTAGCCATTATTAACATCTAGACATTATTATTAACTTCTAGCCATTATTAACTTCTAGCCATTATTAACTTCTAGCCATTATTAACTTCTAGACATTATTATCTTCTAGCCATTATTAACTTCTAGACATTATTATTAACTTCTAACCATTATTAACTTCTAGCCATTATTATCTTCTAGCCATTATTATTCAATTCTAACCATTATTAAATTCTCGACATTGTTATTAACTTCCAGCCATTATCAACTCCTAGCCATTCTTAACGTCTAGCCATTATTAACTTCTGGCCATTACTAACTTCTAGCCGTTATTAATTTCTAGCCCTTACTAAATTCTAGCCATTATTAACTCCTAGCCATTATTAACTTCCAGTCATTACTAACTTCTAGCCATTATTAACATCTAGCCATTATTAACCTCTAGCCATTATTAACTTCTAGCCATTATTAACTTCTTGCTTTTATCTGGTCAAGTGCCTGATTATTTTAGATCCGCTATAGTTCAACCGCTTCTCAAAAAGCATCTCTTGAGCCATCCATTATAAATAACTTCCACCCCACATCTAAACTTCCCGTCCTGTGTAAAAACTTGGAAAAACAGTTGCTGAGCAGCTCATTGATCACAGGGGCTCTTTGCTCTTTTTCAGTTAGGTTTTAGGGCGGGTCATAGCACAGAGACAACGCTCCTTAGAGTTCTTAATGATATTCTTTCAGCAGCTGACAATGGCCAAACATCTGTTTTATTGCTTTTACATCTTACGGCGGTGTTTAATACAGTTGACCATGGGATTTTAATTGAACATCTTAAGCACTGGGTTGCATATCAGGTAAGGTTTTGCATTGGTTTTATTCCATTATTTCTAACAGAAAATTCTGTCTGCGCATTTGGTGACTTTAAATCCTCCACCTCCCATTTATCCAATGGAGTGCCTCAAGGTTCAGTCCTTGGCCCTTTATTTTTCTCCATATATAACTTACCTCTAGGTCAACTATTTTATAAGTACAATATCAGTTTACATTTTTATGCGGACAACTCCCAGATCTATGTCTTGTTTTAAAATGTTAATGATTACTTTTAAAGCACATTTAGGGCTGCTAATTATATCTCTGACTTGCTAACTCCTTACAGCCTGGATGCAGCCTGAGATCCTCCGGCAGAGGTCTGTTGGCAATTCCTAGGTCAAGGCTAAAAACCAGAGGAGACCCATCCTACTGAGTTAGGGCCCCACAACTCTGGAAAAACCTGCCAGAGAAGATCAAGCAGGCTAGCTTTATTTCTTCTTTTAAATCTCTCTTAAACATGAACTTTTTCAGAATTGCTTTCTCCTGAATTGGCTATTCTTCTGTTTTAACCTTACTTGGTTTTGCTGTTTTTAGTAATTCAAAAATCCTTTCATTATTACTGTATCCATTCTACTATTATTTATTATTTACGTATCTGGTAATTTCTCTTATTTATGTCCCTGTAAAGCACTTTGTAACTTGTGTTTGAAAAGTGCTATAAAAATGAAAGTATCATTATCATTGTTAATGTTATTAATATTATTATGTACATCATGTACTTGGCAGCTGATGAGTGCGCAACACACGAAATAGGCTTGTACTGCTATGAATTAAAGTTTTTTTCCCTACATCGCTCTCTCTCTCTCTCTCTCTCGCTCTCTCTCTCTCTATATATATATATATATATACACTGCTCAAAAAAATAAAGGGAACACCTAAAAACACAATATAGACCTCGATGAATGAAATATTTCAGCTGAAAATCTTTATTTATTAGACAGAGGAATGTGTTTAGAGCAAAATAACCTAAGAATGATCAATAGAAATCAAAATCATTAGCCCATTAAGGTCTGGATTCAGAATCATACTCAAAATCAAAGTGGAAAATGAGAACATAGGCTGATCCAACTTCTGTGGAAATTCTTCAAGACGATTCAAAACGAGGTTCAGTAGTGTGTGTGGCCTCCACGTGCCTGTATGCACTCCCTACAACGTCTGGGCATGCTCCTGATGAGACGACGGATGGTCTCCTGAGGGATCTCCTCCCAGACCTGGATCGGGGCATCGGTCAACTCCTGGACAGTCTGTGGTGCGACATCGCGTTGGCGGATGGTACGAGACATGATGTCCCAGAGGTGCTCGATTGGATTCAGGTCTGGGGAACGTGCGGGCCAGTCCATAGCATCAATGCCCTCGACATACAGGAACTGCTGACACACTCTGGCCACATGAGGACGAGCATTGTCATGCATGAGCAGGAACCCAGGGCCCACTGCACCAGCATATGGTCTGACAATGGGTCTGAGGATCTCATCCCGGTACCTAATGGCAGTCATGGTACCTCTGGCTAGCACGTAGAGGTCTGTGCGGCCCTCCAAGGATATGCCTCCCCAGACCATCACTGACCCACCGCCAAACCGGTCATGCTGGAGGATGTTGCAGGCAGCAGAACGTTCTCCACAGCGTCTCCAGACTCTCTCACGTCTGTCACATGTGTTCAGTGTGAACCTGCTCTCATCTGTGAAGAGCACAGGGCGCCAATGGCGAATCTGCCAACCAAGATGTTCTCTGGCAAAGGTCAATTGGGCTGCACGGTGTTGGGCTGTGAGCACAGGCCCCAATTGTGGACGTCGGGCCCTCATACCATCCTCATGCATTCTGTTTCTCACTGTTTGAGCAGAAACCTGCACATTAGTGGCCTGTTGAAGGTCGTTTTGTAGGGCTGCCGCAGTGCTCCTCCTGTTCCTCCTTGCACAAAGGACCAGATAGCGGTCCTGCTGCGGGGTTGTTGTCCTCCTGCGGCCCCCTCCACGTCTCCTGGTGTACTGGCCTGTCTCCTGGTACCTCCTCCATGCTCTGGACACTGTGCTGGGAGACACATCAAATCTTCTTGCCACAGCACGCATTGATGTGCCATCCTGGATGAGCTGTACTACCTGAGCAACTTCTGTAGGTTGCAGATACCGCCTCATGCCACCTCTAGTGGTGAGGGCACTAGCAAAATGAAAAACTAACCAAAGATCGGCCAGAAAAGATGAGGACAGGCAAATGGTCTGTGGCCACCACCTGCAAATCCATTCCTTTTATAGGGGTTGTCTTGCAAATTGTCTAATTTCCACCTGGTGGAAATTAGACAATTTACCAACAGGTGAAATTGATTCACAAATCAGTGTTGCTTCCTAACTGGACAGGTTGATATCTCAAAAGTGTGATTGACTTGGAGCTACATTGCATTGCTTATGTGTTCCCTTTATTTTTTTGAGCAGTGTATATAGTATACACACACACACACACATATATATGTATATATTTTTTTTTTATACATGGCAGTATTAGCTTGTTTTGTGTGTCGCGCACTCATCAGCTGCTAATGTGATTAGCAGCTGATGAGTGCGCGACGCATGAAACAAGCTAGTACTACTGTTGTGGTTACACCGCCCCGAGCTGCCTCCCCGGCACGTTCAAGCCACTCCCCCAGCTCGGACGTGCCGGAAACATCCGAGCGCTCGGCTCGCGCTCTGAGGAGACGAGAGCTGCACTGCACCAGGTGTTTGCCATCATCCATCAGTCACACCTGCGGCAATCAGGCAGCCTTCTACAAGAAGCCTCCCAGAACGTCTCTCAGTGCTTCGACGTACTGAACCCTGCGGTAAAGTTCTGACAAGCCCTCCAGCGGTCCTTGCATTCTGTTTATTCCCCAGTGTCTTATCTTCGTGTCTCTGTTTCCTCCCAAGACTCTCCCTCCGCGACTTCCACGGCTCCCCGCGTCTCCCTCGTCCCCAGCGACCTTCACGTTTTTCCCCGGACCTCTCCTGCGATCTCCCCCGTGTCTCTCTACCTGGACCCCTCCTTTCGGACTTGACTTCCCGGATCTCGGAACCGGACTTCCTCGGACAACCCCTTTTGGATCACGGACTGGACTTGCTTGCCAGGTGCACGCACATTATTCAACACCTCCTTGTCATTTACATACCGCACCACACATAGGCTAAAAACCCTCACACATAGTTATACACGCAAACCACGGGACACCACACATAGTTTATTCACACATCCCACTAACAGAACGTTTTTCGCACCAAACATTCTCCCCACTCTATTCCATTTATTATTTAGTGGCAGTATTTGTTATCTCCCTTCCTTGTTATTCCCCTCCCCCAATAAAACCGCCTTTTGGATTTCGAAGTCATCCTGTGTCTGTCTGCCTTGGGTTTCACCACACGGGTCGGGTTCTGATGCGTGAGCATAACAGAACATCGGAGCCATTATGGACCCAGGCAAACCCAAGGGGCAGACGGTCCCTGTGACACCCCCGACCCCTAAGCCCCAGAGCCCCGTCTCCCTAGAGGCAGTAGTAAGAAGTCACAGCTGCCAACTTGCCTCTCTCCACTCAGAGCTTACTACTGCCTTCACCCAGGTCACCGGAGAGATCAGCGATCTTCAGTCCGGCTCCCAGGCCGCGACGAGCGCGTTAGACGCCCTCTCCGCGCAGATCGCTGCCCTCACAACAGCGGTCTCCAGGATGAGCGACCACCTTGCTCTGGCCCCGGTCCCTGCCCCCAGCTCGGCCTCCGGATTCCCCGTTCCTGGTCCCGACGTTCCTCCTCCTCCGAGTCAACCCCCACTGGACCTCCGGTTCGAGCCTAACCTTCCCTGCCCCAAGGCCTTCGGTGGGGAATTCGAGCTGTGCAGGGGTTTCCTTGGTCAGTGTGAGCTCCTGTTCAAACACCAGCCAGCCAGGTATAGGACAGGAGAGACTAAGGTAGCCCTTGTTATGTCCCTCCTCACCGGCAAAGCCCTCAGCTGGGCCATAGCGGCGGTTGGCCATACCAAGCGGCTCGCCTCGGACTATGGTGCCTTCCGCCGCGACTTCCGTCTGGTGTTTGACCACCCAGCTGACGGGCAGGACGCTGCCAGCCGCCTCCATTCCATCCAGCAGGGAGCCAGGTCGGTGGCAGATTATTCCTTGGAGGTGAGGATACTCGCGGCAGACAGTGGGTGGGATGACACTGCGCTCAAGAGCGCGTACAGGAGGGGGCTGAGAGAGCCCATCAAAGACCTCATCGTTCGGGACCGCCCTGCCTCCTTCAACGAGCTCGTCACCCTCGCCCTCCTGATAGACGAACGGCTGCGGGAGCGGCGCCAGGAATGCGCCCCGCGCACTGGGCCCTCCCATAGACCAACCCCCGTCCGTTCTACCGGTGCCTTCCCTGGGTCAGCATCCCGCGGGCTCTCTCCACCCTCACATTCCCTCTCGCAACCCTGGGTGGCTTCTGGATCCAGGCCGGAGGAGGAGCCCATGCAGTTGGGTCAGTCACGGCTCCCGCTGGAGGTTAGGGAGCAGAGGATGCGTGACCACCTCTGCCTCTACTGCGGGAGGTCGGGCCACTACATCACGGCCTGCCCGACTCGCCCAAAAGACCCGGCTCACTAGCGAGGGGTGTCCTAGTGAGCCTGACGACCCTTCCTCAGCCCCAGCCCAAGAAGGAGCACAACCAGCTGTTCCCGGTCACTCTCACCTGGGGTAACGACTCACTCTCAATTGGTGCACACCTGGATTCAGGGGCGGACGAGTGTTTGATGGACATCTCGCTGGCCCAGCAGGCCGGCGTTCCACTCGTCCCCCTAGACACAGCCCAAGCCCTAGATGGTCGTTCACCTGGTAAGATCACACACAGCACTGCTTCCCTCACTCTTTCGGGTAATCACGTGGAAACTATGCGTTTTTTGGTTTTGCACGCCCCCACAGCACCCCTGTGGGGTGCTCGCCCACCCGGAAGACCGTGGTTGGAACAGCACGATCCCCACATCTCTTGGTCTACTGGGCGGATTTTGGGTTGGAGCGTTGCGTGTCATGCCAACTGCCTTTGCTCCGCCCACTCCCCGTCCAGCGGCCTCAGACCCGTGCCTCCTCCCACGGATCTCACTGGTGTTCCTCCCATTTATCACGATTTAGCCCCTGTATTTAGTAAGGACAGTGCACTTTCCCTCCCCCCTCACCGTCCCTATGATTGCGGCATAGATCTCCTTCCTGGGGCCGCCCTTCCCACCGGTCGGTTGTATAACCTCTCCGTCCCGGAGAAGGAGTCTATGCGCAATTATATCACAGAGTCCCTGGCCTCAGGAATCATAAGGCCCTCGTCTTCCCCGGTGGCAGCAGGCTTCTTTTTTGTGGCAAAGAAGGAGGGCAGCCTGAGGCCTTGCATAGATTATCGAATGTTGAATGACATCACGGTGAAAAATAAATATCCACTCCCCCTTATGAGTTCCACGTTCGAGCCACTCACTCACGCCACGGTGTTCACCAAGCTGGACCTGCGCAGCACGTACCACCTGTTGCGCATCCGGGAAGGGGATGAATGGAAGACGGCCTTCAACACCCACCTAGGGCATTTCGAGTACCTCGTTATGCCCTTCGGCCTCACCAACGCCCCGGCCGTCTTCCAGGCGTTGGTCAATGACGTGCTCCGGGACATGCTGAACACGTTCGCGGTGGTGTACCTGGATGACATCCTCGTATTCTCCAGGACTGAGGAGGAACACCACCAGCATGTCCGCCTGGTCCTCCAACGGCTGCTGGAGAACAGGCTCTTCGTGAAAGCGGAGAAGTGTGTGTTCCACTCCGCCTCCGTGGAGTTCCTTGGCCACATCGTGGAGAAGGGGCTTGTCCGCACCGACCCCAGGAAGACCCGAGTGGTTGAGGAGTGGGCACGGCCCACCAACAGGACGCAACTCCAGCGCTTCCTGGGGTTTGCAAACTTCTACCGGCGGTTCATCAGGGGGTTCAGCCATGTGGCCGCCCCCCTTATTGCACTCAACTCCACCCTCCGCCCCTTCTCCTGGACCTTGGAGGCAGAGGCCGCCTTCTCGGCCCTGAAGAGGCTGTTCACAATGGCTCCGGTGCTCGCCCACCCGGACTCGTCCAGGCAGTTCATCGTGGAGGTGGACGCATCGGATACGGGCATCGGAGCCGTCCTCTCCCAACGGTCGGAGGAGGACCAGAAGATCCACCCGTGCGCCTTCTTCTCCCGGCATTTCAGTCCTGCGGAGAAGAACTATGACATCGGCAACAGGGAGTTGCTCGCTGTCCACGCCACCCTAGGGGAGTGGAGACACTGGCTGGAGGGAGCAGGGCAGCCGTTCATCGTATGATCCGATCACAAGAACCTGACCTACGTGCGGACGGCTAAGAGGCTCAACCCCAGGCAGGCGCGCTGGGCTCTCTTCTTCAGCCGGTTCGACTCCACCCTCACCTACCGCCCGGGCACCAAGAAGGTCAGGGCAGACGCCCTCTCCCGTCTCTTTCCCAAGGGGTCCCCTGACGCCCCAGACACCATCCTTCCCCCGGCCCGGGTGGTGGGTGTCGTCACCTGGGCCATCGAATCGGGGGTGATAAGAGCCCAGCGCGCCCAGCCCGACCCAGGCAATGGACCCCGGAACCGGCTATTTGTGCCTCCCTCTGTCCGGCCCCAGGTTTCTGGAGTGGGGCCACTCCAGCCGTTTTGCCTGCCACCCCGGTGTCCACCGAACGGCGGCCTTCATCCGCAGGGGTTTCTGGTGGCCCACCATGGAGGCAGACACCAGAGAGTTCGTGGCTGCCTGCACCACCTGCGCCCGCACCAAGTCTCTCCATCGCCCTCCAGTAGGTCTCCTGCCACCCCTTCCTGCCCCCGGCCGACCTTGGTCCCGCATTTCCTTGGACTTTGTTACTGGCCTCCCCGTGTCCCAAGGCAATGACACCATTGTTGACCGGTTTTCCAAGGCCGTCCACTTTGTTGCCCTCACTAAACTCCCCTCTGCAGCTGAGATGGCGGACCTTGTCGTCTCCCACGTCGTCCGATCCCATGGGGGTCCCCTGGACATTGTCTCTGACTGTGGTCCCCAGTTCACCTCTAAGGTGTGGCAGGCCTTCTGTAAGGGGATTGGGGCCACGGTCAGCCTCTCCTCCGGGTATCACCCCCAGACCAATGGGCAGGCAGAGCGGGCCAATCAAGCCCTGGAGGCGACTTTGCGTTGCGTTACCACCAGCAACCCTGCCTCCTGGAGCAAGTACTTGCCCTGGGTGGAGTACTCTCTCAACTCTACGGAGAGTTCGGCTACCGGTTTGTTCCCCTTCGAGTGTTCTCTTGGTTATCAAACCCCTCTGTTCCCCTGTCAGGAGGTGGCGGTCCCGTCCACAAGGGCCCATCTCTGCTGATGTCGGCGCGTTTGGAAGACCGCCCGGGCCGCTGTGTTGCGAGCTACAGAGCGGCCCGGCGCAGCGCCAACCTCCCTACCCTCAACCGGAAGCTGGCTCCCCGCTACGTCGGTCCCTACACCATCGACCGCATCGTCAACAATTCGGCGGAGTCTCCATCTCCCTACCTCTCTCAAGATCCATCCCGTTTTCCATGTCTCTCACCTCAAACCGGTAGCCTCCAGCCCCCTGTCTCCCCCTGTCCAAGCTCCTCCACCCCCCACGGTCCTCGACGGTGGTGACATGGTCTGGCATGTCGACCGGATGCTCACCGCAGGGGGCGTGGGTACCAATATCTGGTGGACTGGGTTGGCTATGGGCCTGTGGACAGCAGCTGGGTTCCCCGGTCCTACCTGGCCGACCCCGCACCCCTGGAGGAGTTCTATCGGGCCCACCCCAACGCCATCGGATGGTCGCCCGGTGTCTCCCGTAGGAGGGGGGGTCCTGTTGTGGTTACACTGCCCCAAGCTGCCTCCCCGGCACATTCAAGCCACTCCCCCAGCTGGTCGTGCCGGAAACATCCGAGCGCTCGGCTCACGCTCTGAGGAGACGAGCGCTGCACTGCACCAGGTGTTTGCCATCATCCATCAGGCACACCTGCGGCAATCAGGCAGCCCTCTACGAGAAGTCTCCCAGAACTCCCAGACGTACTAAACCCTGCGGTAAAGCTCTGACAAGCCCTCCAGCCTTCCTTGCATTCTGTTTATTCCCCAGTGTCTCATCTTTGTGTCTCTCTGTTTCCTCCCAAGACTCTCCCTCCGCGACTTCCACGACTCCCCACGTCTCCCTCGTCCCCAGCGACCTTCACGTTTTTCCCCGGACCTCTCCAGCGATCTCCCCCCGTGTCCCTCTACCTGGACCCCACCTTTCGGACTCGACCCGGACTTCCTCGGACAACCCCTTTTGGATCACGGACTGGACTTGCTTGCCAGGTGCACGCACATTATTCAACACCTCTTTGTCATTTACATACCGCACCACACATAGGCTAAGAACACTCACACATAGTTATACACGCAAACCACGGGACACCACACGTAGTTTATTCACACATCCCACTAACAGAACGCTTTTGCACCATGCATTCCCCCCACTCTATTCCATTTATTATTTAGTGGCAGTATTTGTTATCTCCCTTCCTTGTTATTCTTCCCCTCCCCCAGTAAAACCGCCTTTTGGATTTTGAGCTGTCATCCTGTGTCTGTCTGCCTTGGGTTTCGCCACACGGGTCGGGTTCTGATGCGTGAGCATAAAAACTTATGTATTAAAACTTGTTTTTCTGCATCTGTATTGATATTCCGCTCGTCATTAGTTGAGCACTTATAACAACACCATAGACGGTTTCGGGGAAAAAAAACGATATATATATATATACACACATATATATCCATTATCCAAACCGCTTATCCTGCTCTCAGGGTCGCAGGGATGCTGGAGCCTATCCCAGCAGTCATTGGGCGGCAGGCAGGGAGACACTCTGGACAGGCCGCCAGGCCATCACAGGGCCCCCCCCCCACACCACACCACACCACACACACCACACACACCATACCTGGGGATAATTTAGTATGGCCGAGTCACCTGACCTACATGTGTTTGGACTGTGGGAGGAAACCGGGGCACCCAGAGGAAACCCACGCAGACACAGGAAGAACATGCAAACTCCACACAGAGGACGACCCCCAAGGTTGGACTACCCCGGGGCTCGAACCCAGGTCCTTCTTGCTGTAAGGCGACCGCGCTAACCACTGCGCAAGTGTATTTATGAAATGTAAATAATGAGAATAAGTGTGTTGTGAAAAGCATAGTAAAAAAAAAAAAACAGTTGTAGTAATGTGAGAGTTACAAGGCCTCAAAACATTTTTTAATCCTTCCAAAATAGCTTCCTATGAGTTACATAGCTCTTCATTCTCCTGCACAATGCCTATTGCATATACTATTTGTTTGTATGTATATGAATATTTGTTTTTTTAGTTAATGTATGTTAAATTAAGGTCATGGTCTCACTTATCTGTACATACCCAGTTTCCGTTTTATTTATTTTATTCTCCCTCATTTATTCCCCCCTAGCCACTGCTCCCCTCACAATATCCAACAGTTGTGTGTCAACCGTGGAGACCTTCAGGTTTCTAGCAGCTACCATTTCCAAAGACCTGAAGTGGGAGGCCAACATCAACTCCATCCCAAAAAAGAAAGTCCAGCAGAGGAAATTTGGTCTGTCACAGGAGCTGTTGAGCCAGTTCTACACCGCAGTCATTGAATCTGTCCTGTGCACATCCATCATGGTCTAGTTTGGAGCAGCAATAAAACAGGATAGATATAGAATGCAGCGAACAGTAAGGTCAGCAGAAAAAAAGAAAGAAAAAAAACATCATTGGCGCTCCCCTACCCACCCTGCAGGACTTGTACACCTCTAGAGCCCAGAAACGGGCAGGCAGAATCAGCATAGATCCCCACACCCAGGACACAGTTGGCTTGAGCTCCTACCCTCTGGCAAGCGCTACAGAGCCACCAGACACAGGACCAGTTTTTTTTTCTAACATGCCATCCCACGTGGTACTGTATAAATAGCCCCCTCTCATCAAGATATCTGACTTACATATATATCCAATGTGCACTACCTCTTTTTAAATCAAGATTTGCAATACAAATGTATAATTGTAAATACATATACAACTGCTGTATACTGGTTATAAATTATTATTGTTATTGGATTCACAAGGCAGCTGTTAGGGCAGAAGCAAAGCAGTTGTCCTGCCTACTCCAAGTAAGGGGTACACCAATTCCTGCGTAACATTATTAGTGACCCTGATAGGAGCAAGAGCTACAGCCCCTCAGAGTTCTTGTGGACATACCATCTCTCATGGTGGAGTTCAACACCAGAGAGCCCACCTGGAAAGATGTCCAGGAGGTGGTTACTGCAGCCAGAGCCAGCTCCACTCTGGAACCCAGTGGAGTACCCTATAAGGTATACAAGTGCTACCCAGAGTGCCTTGGAATCCTCTGGAAGGTTCTGCGGGTGATTGGGCACAGGGGAACTGTAACGGACGAGTGGAGACAGGAAGAAGCAGTCTGGATACCAAAGGAAGAGGACTCAAGCAAGCAGGAACAGTTCAGATCCCTCTCACTTCTCAGTGTGGAGGGGAAGATCTGCTTCAGTGTCCTATCTAAAAGGATGACAGACTTCCTCCTGAAGAAAGCCTGCATTGACACTTCGGTACAGAAAGGTGGCATTCCTGGAGTTCCAGTGTAACTAGAACAGACTGGACTTGTCACCTAGACGATCAGGGAGGCACACAAAGAGAAAGGTGACCTAGTTGTGCTTTGGCTTGACCTCGCCAATGTATATGGCTCAATACCCCCACAAGCTGATCGAGGATTGACATCCCTGGATTGACATCATGTACCCAGTAAGATCAAGGACCTCATCCAGAACTACAACGGGAACTTCAGGCTCAGAGTCATTTCTGGGAATACATATGACTGGCACCGGCTTGAGAGGGGGATTGTACCTGGGTGCACCATCTCAGTGACACTCTGCCCTTGCCATGAATATGGTGGTCAAGGCAGTTGAAACTGAGTGCAGAGGCCCTCTGTCCAAGTTTGGCATTCCGCACCCCCCCCCCCATCAGAGCCTTTATGGATGACCTCACTGTCACCACATCATTGGTGCCTGGTGGTAGGTGGCTCCTCCCAGGGCCTGGAGAAGCTCATCTCCTGGGTGAGGATGTGTTTTAAACCAGCCAAATCCAGAGCCACTGTATTGAAGAGGGGAAAAGTGGTGGACAAATTTTGCTTCTTTTTGGATGGCACTGCAATCCCATCCATCACCCAGAAACCAGTCGAGAGTCTAGGCAAGATCTTTGACTGTAGCCTCAGGGATTCAGTGGCAATCCAAACAATCATTAAGGAGTTTGAGACTTGGCTCACCACAATAGACAAGTCTGGACTTCCTGGCAGGTTCAAGCTTGTATTTACCAACATGGCATCTTACCTTGAGTTCTCTGGCGTCTGCTGGTGTATGACAGTAGAGACCTTGGAGAGAAAGATCAGTAGCTACCGCTGGAGATGGCTGGGTCTTAGCAGTGCATCACTGTATGGGAGGAGCAACAAACTTCAGCTCTCTATCAGCAGCCTCGATGAGGAGTTCAGGGTTTCTTGCACAAGGTAGTCACTTCCCTACCGAGATTCCAAGGACTCTAGAGTGGGATCATTATGATGCAGACAGGCAGACAGTGGAGAGCCCAGGAAGGCCTGGAGATTGCGGGGTCTTGGCTGAGACACGGGGCTTTGTTGGGCACGGTGGCAGCTGGACAGGCAGGGCTGGGATCATTCCACAACCTTGCTATGATAAAGCTCATGGCAAGGACAGATGCCATCTAGTCTTAAAGGAGGTGTGGGCAGGTGTCGAGCAGGAAAGGACCAGCAGGATAGAGGTCATGCAGCAGCAGGGAGCATGGCCAAGGTGGGAGGGTGCGCTGGAGAGGAAGATATCCTGGACAGATATCCAGCAGGCAGAACCTCAGCAGATCGAGTTCATGGTACAAGCTGTGTATGATGTTCTACCTAGCTCAGAAAATCTCCATCTCTGGGGCAAGATTGATTCTCCATCATATCATCTGTGCCCTGGAAAAGGTTCACTCGAGCACATCCTCAACAGCTGCCCAAAAGCCCTGGGGGAGGGCAAATACTGCTGACGACACAACCAGGTGCTGAAGACAGTTACAGAGGCCATCTCCAAAGCCTTGGCCAACAACAAGCAAACCCAGCAACAGAGGAATATTGCCTTTGTCAGGGCTGGTGAGCAGCCTCAGTCACAGCCAAGATCAACATTAGGTCCCCTCACCTCTGCATCAAACTGGGAGCTGCAAGTCGACTTGGGGGCGTGGCTCAGGTTCCTGGACCACGTTATGACAGTGTCGTTCAGGCTAGATGTGGAGCGATCATAAACCTCTTCAAAGCAGGTACTCCTTATAGAGTTGACAGTCCCCTGGGAGGACTAGATGGAAGAGGCAACGAGCAGAAGCGGTCCACATACCAGGAGCTAATGTATCAGTGAACCCATTGAAGTGGGGTGTAGAGGCTTTGCTGGCTGCTCACTGTGCAAGGTCTACACTCTACCTGGCATCTCTGGGGCTACAAAAAGGAAAGCCATCAAGTCCACCATGGAGGCCGCAGCGAGGGCATCTAGATGGCTTTGGATCAGGAGGAGTGATCTGTGGGCCAATGCTGCTGGGACACAAGCCAGGGCCTGATCAGACCTGGCTGGGTCACCTGAACGAGGGTGTATGAGCTTGAAAGACCTGAAACACCCGCGGACCTAAGGAAACTTCACTGATGATGTGTCCCAGTGAATCCTAGGATGTATCTTTGAATCAAATATAATTATAACATAAGTATATAATATGATATCTTCTACTACTACTACTACTACTACTACTACTACTACTATTACTATTGCTGCTGCTTTCGGCTGATCCCGTTAGGGGTCGCCACAGTGGATCTGTTGTGGTTACACCGCCCCGAGCTGCCTCCCCGGCACGTTCAAGCCACTCCCCCAGCTCGGACGTGCCGGAAACATCCGAGCGCTCGGCTCGCGCTCTGAGGAGACGAGCGCTGCACTGCACCAGGTGTTTGCCATCATCCATCAGGCACACCTGTGGCAATCAGGCAGCCTTCTACAAGAAGCCTCCCAGAACACCAATCCGGGCTTCGACGTACTGAACCCTGCGGTAAAGTTCTGACAAGCCCTCCAGCGGTCCTTGCATTCTGTTTATTCCCCAGTGTCTTATCTTCGTGTCTCTGTTTCCTCCCAAGACTCTCCCTCCGCGATTTCCACGGCTCCCCGCGTCTCCCTCGTCCCCAGCGACCTTCACGTTTCTCCCCGGACCTCTCCTGCGATCTCCCCCCTTGTCCCTCTATCTGGACCCCTCCTTTCGGACTCGACTTCCCGGATCTCGGACCTGGACTTTCTCGGACAACCCCTCTTGGATCACGGACTGGACTTTCTCGCCAGGTGCGCGCACATTTTTTCAACACCTCCTGGTCATTTACATACCGCACCACACATTGGCTAAAAACACTCACACATAGTTATTCACGCAAACCACGGGACACCACACATAGTTTATTCACACATCCCACTAACAGAACGCCTTTTTTTCACCATACATTTCCCTCCCACAATAAAACCTCCCTTTGTAGCTTTTGAAGTCATCTCGTGTCTGTCTGTCTTGGGTTTCGCCACACGGGTCAGGTTCTGGTGCGCGAGCTTAACAGGATCATCCATTTCCATGTCTTCCTGTCCTCTGCATCTTCCTCTGTCATGCCATCCACCTGCATATCCTCCCTCACTACATCCATAAACCTTCTTTTTGGCCTTCCTCTTCTCCTCTTCCCTGGCAGCTCCATATTCAACATCCTCCCAATATACCCAGCATCTCTCCTCCACACATGTCCAAGCCATCTCAATGTCACCTCTTGCTTTGATCTATAATTGTAGTATACACATATATAATAGACACATATATAATGTTATATACCTTTTTTTCGGAAACTGTCAATAGTGTTGATAAAAGTCCTCAACAAATGAGGAGAGGAATATCAGTATAGATGTAGGAAATTTTCCTACATCTATACTGATATTAATATTATATATAATATATTTTATATCTTCTTCTTGTTCCCTGTTTCTCAGGGGTTGCCAGAGCGGATTTTATAGTTTCCATCGGTACCCTGTGATGGCACAGCACCAATGGCGGCCATTGTATGGTCTTGTTAATCCACATACTGCTTTGACAAAATGTTACATGGGATGCTCTTCCTTACACATCCACTAACCCTGTGGACGGGGGCACAGGTAAAGCGCTGGATGCATCCCAGTATTCATGGACCTGCACCCATGCCTGTTGCTAAGCATACAAATATTGCATGGATTTTAGTATGTTTGGCATAGTCAATTGTCCTTTCCTTTGGTGTACGAAGATCAAGTGATGACGGTTTCAAAGGATTTGAGAGAATTTTAGTCAAAACAAATGTACTGCTAGTGCTCTACTGGTAGGGAATGGTTTGAATAAACTACAAATCATACCCACATATCAATGTAACTCAAATAAAGACACATTTGAAATAGGACGCATTAAACTGTGTACTTGTCACTGAGCTTCTTACTTGGAGAGCTTTCTTTGGTGTACAGATATCAATCGATGAAATTATTGAAGGATTTAGATAAGCCCTAAGTCAAAACAAATATGTTTCTGGGTAACATACTGCTACAGGGCAGACAGACAGACAGACAGACAGACGGACAGATAGATAGATAGATACCTACAATGTAAATTCTAAAAGTTAAATTTACTTAAAAAATAGGAAACGGATTACATTTAGGAAAAGTAGGTAAATGTGTCAAGTTCATTTCACATAAAACCATTTCCTATAACTTGACACAATTATGTTCATTTACTTACTTCTCCCAAGTGTAATCGGTTTCCTTAATTATTGTTAAGTAAGCTTAACTTTTAGAATTTACAGTGTACCAACTGACCGACCTACCTACCTACTTCCTTCTTTCCTTTCTCTCTTTCTTTCTTCCTTCCTTACTCGAATCTCTAGAGAATGAGCTGTTAGTTGGAGTTAGGGGAATTCTATTAGTACATTGTAATAAATCCTAAAGGTAGCGACAGGTGTAAAGCAACAAAGTGAAACTTTGCGCAGTCGCTCTCGAGTCTTCCTCATACAAACTTTCATAGAGACGCACAGCCAGCCTGTGTTTGAGTTGAGGGTCACCTCCACTTTTGAAAACTTTTTGAGGAGTCGCTATATATCATATATAGTACATCAGTATATATATATATATATATATATATATATATATATATATATATATACTGTGCTGCTTGAAAGTTTGTGAACCCTCCAGACAGGGTCACTGTTTTTGTAAAAAACATTAAAATAAGCTTATTACACATACATCCAAATCCCAATTTGTAAAGCACACCTTCCAAATAATGGACACACACACAAAAAGAGATATATTTTCATTATTTAATTCAACAAAGGTGGTTTATTTCACAAAAACTGAAAATTTAACATGTGCAAAAGTATGTGAACCCTTGTATTAGTAGCTTGTGGCTCCTTCTTTTGCAGCCATTACTTCAACCAAACATCTTCTGTAACCACTAACCAGTCACTCGCATCTGCTTATGGGGATTTTTGCCCACTCCTCCTTGCAGAACTCAGCCAGTTGAGAGAGGTTGGAGGGACATCTGGTATGTGCCAACATCTTCAGGTCTCGCCACAACATTTCAATTGGATTAAGGTCCGGACTTTGACTGGGCCAATCCAGAGTACGAATCCTCTTTCTCTGAAGCCATGCCTTTGTAGTTTTGCTGGAATGCTTTGGGTCATTGTCTTGTTGCACAATCAATTTTCATCCCAGCTTCAACTCCCTGATGGCAGGAGATTCTGGTCAAGAATTTGTTGATATGCCGGAGAATTCATGGCTCCTTGGATAATATGGAGTCGTCCAGGTCCAGAAGCAGAAAAGCAGCCCCAGACCTTCACATTTCCACCACCATGCTTCACTGTCGGGAGGAGGTTCTTTTCTTCATATGCAGTGTTGGCTTTTCTCCAAACATGTTGGTTTTGATTGTGACCAAATAATTCTATTTTGGACTCGTCTGTCCAGAGAATGGACTTCCAGAAGGCCTCTGGTTTGTCCAAGTGCTCTCTGGCAAAGTTGAAACGGGCAGCTTTGTTCTTTTTTGAGAGCAGAGGCTTCCTTCTAGCAACCCTCCCATGAATGTCATGGCTATTCAATTTTTGTCTGATTGTAGACGCATGCACATTTGTCCCCGATGCTACCAGAGAGGTCTGCAACTCTCTAGAGGTGATGTGTGGGTTGGCCTTTACCTGATGTATTATTTTTCTGGTGCTTCTGGGTGATATTTTTGATGGGCGTCCACTTCTAGGTAGAGTTGCTGTCATGTTGAAGGCTGTCCATTTGTAAATTATATGTCTTACAGTGGATGGATGGAGCTGAAATCTTTTGGAGATGGTCTTATATCCCTCCCCAGACTGATGGGCTGTCACTACCCTCTTCTTCATGTCCTCGGATATCTCCTTTGCTCTCGGCATTGTTGATTTGTATGGGACCACAGTGGTTTGGTTGGTTTCCTCTCTCTTTTAATTAGTGCAGGCCAAACCCTTTCCCAAGGATGTCTCATTTCATTGGTATGCTTAAATGGTTAATTAAGCACCCAAATGTGTTTCACCTAAGTCTGTTACCTGCTTGACTTAACCAGTGCAGCTGGGGGTTCACTTACTTTTGCACATACCCTAATTCCATGTTTCATGTAGTTTTTGGGCTACTTAAACAAGTCCCACTAAACAAGTACATGCAACTGATAAACATATATCTGACATTTCATACATAAAAACTGGTGATGATAGAATAAGAAAATCATGGTAAAACAACAGAAAAATCTAAACTGCTCAAGGGGTTCACATACTTTCAAGCAGCACTGTATATATATATATATATATATATATATATATATATATATATATATATTATGGCGGACACTAGGGGCTATGCCTCTCACCCAGCAGGACTGTGAGCTGGGGGCGTGGTTTACGTTCACGGGCTCGCCGGTGCAGGGTTGTTCTTGCTGCAGTTGGTTTTTGGAGTTGAGGAATAAACATCAAACTCGCCTTGGTCTCCTGTGTTTTTCCTCATTCCTGCCACATTGGTGACCCCGAATTGAACATGTTTGGAGCAGAAGAGGAGTGTGAATCCACTTCGGTCACCCCGCCCCAACTCTCACAGCCGGCCGTTCTGTGAAACTCCCAGAGTTCTGGCAGAGCGACCCGGCCTCGTGGTTCCAGCATGTCGAGGCGCTGTTCCACCTGCGTGGAATCTCCGCGGACGACTCCAGATACTATTTGGTCGTCGCTGCGCTGGACCAGCAGTCCACACGCCGGGCCATGCAGCTGTTGCGCGCCCCTCCGCAACATGATAAATACGTCGCCCTCAAACATCCTCTGCTCCGGAGGTACAGCCTATCTACCGCCGAGAGGGCAGATAGAATCCTTTCCCTACCCGGTTTGGGCGACGGGACGGCTGTGGATCTCATGGACAATATGCTGTCGCTGCTAGGCTCGGACGAAGGTGGGTTCCTTTTCCCGCACGTTTTCCTGCGCCAGCTCCCGTCTCCTGTGCGCGCGGCTTTGGCTAACTCACCGTGTCTGGCCGCTGGTGACTGCCGAGGTTTGGCTGAGGAGGCCGATCGGGTCCTGCTGGCTACCAGACGGTTCTCTGTGTAGAGTGTGGCATCGGAGCCTCTGCAACCGACGTCGGAGGACGAGGACCCGGCAGTGGTGGCTGAAGTGACTGCCCGGAGACGGCGCGGGAGAGGCCTCTGTTCTTCCACCAGCGGTTCGGCGGCAAAGCGAGGCGCTGCGTCCCTCCGTGCACGTTTGAGACGGCGGGAAACTCCAGGGCAGCGCTCAGTAGCAGCTGTGGGTGCTGGCGGACGTAGTGAGCTGCTCTTCATTAAGGACACGATGTCAGGAAGACGGTTTCTGGTGGACTCAGGCTCGCAAAAGAGCCTACTCCCTCCTGCTAAGACAGACAGGTCGGCCGAAGGCGGCGGCCCACAGTTAAGTGCAGCTAACGGTTCGTCCATTGCGACGTTTGGCACAAGGTTGGTGACTGTTTGCTTCCACGGGCGCCATTTTGAGTGGGACTTTGTAGTGGCCGCCATTACTGTTCCTATTATCGGCGCGGATTTTCTGTGTGCTAATGGTCTGCTGGTTGATGTTGCAAACCGCCGTTTAATTGATGCTGTGTCTTTCGCCACTGTTCCGTGCGAGACAGGGGGAGCCGGGCCGTTAACACACGCTAACTTTTTAGCATTAGGGGATGTTTTTCAGCGTTTGCTGGCGGATTTTCCATCGGTGACTACACCTGCCTTTTCCACCGCGGTTACTAAACACGGGGTAGAACATTTCATTCCCACTCTGGGACCGCCAGTAAAATTGGCTATAGCTAAGGAGGAGTTCGCCATCATGGAGCGTCTGGGTATAGTGAGGCGTTCCAACAGCCTGTGGGCCTCGCCGCTTCACATGGTGCCCAAGGCGGATGGGTCGTGGCAGCCTTGCGGCGATTTTCGCCGCCTGAACAACGTCACCGCCAGTGACCGCTATCCCATCCCACACATACAGGACTTTTCCATACGTCTGGCAGGTACCACTATTTTCTCTAAGGTGGACCTGGTGCGCGGCTATCATCAGGTTCCCGTGCGTGCAGAGGACGTGCCCAAGACAGCAGTGATCACCCCGTTTGGGCTTTTTGAGTTCATGCGCATGCCTTTTGGCTTGAAGGGGGCAGCGCAAACCTTTCAGAGGCTGATGGACTCGGTGTTGCGTGACCTTGCTTTCGTGTTCGTTTATCTCGACGACATATTAGTGGCCAGTCCGTCAGCTGAAGAGCACCTGGAGCACCTGAAACAGGTTTTCCGTCGTCTGGACGAAGACGGCCTGATAGTCAACCCGGCCAAGTGTCAGTTTGGACTGCCGGTGATTGACTTCTTGGGTCACCGCATTTCGCCGCAAGGCGCGGTCCCGTTGCCTTCTAAGGTGCAAGCGGTGGCGGAATTTCCCCGCCCGGTCTCTGTTAAGGCATTGCAGGAATTCTTGGGCATGGTGAATTTCTATAACCGTTTCCTCCCTCGCGCTGCCCACCTCCTTCAGCCACTTTACGAAGCCCTGCGGCTTAAGAAGGCTAACGACCCTGTCGACTGGACTCCCGAACAGGTCCAGGCCTTTGACGGAGCTAAGTGCGCCCTGGCTAACGCTGCCCTCCTCGCCCATCCCACACCCACGGCGTCCATAGCTTTAACAACCGATGCGTCTGACATAGCCGTGGGGGCTGTGGTTGAACAGCGTGTGGCGAATGCGTGGCAGCCACTCGCATTTTTTAGCCGCAAACTGCGGGATAGCGAGCGCAAGTACAGCGTTTTTGACCGGGAGTTGCTGGCACTGCACCTTGCAACCCGGCATTTCCGCTTCCTGCTGGAGGGTCGCCCATTCACGGCTTATGTGGATCATAAGCCGCTGACTTTTGCCATGTCCAAGGTGACTGAGCCGTGGTCTGCTCGTCAACAGCGCCACCTAGCGACGATCTCCGAGTTCACAACGGACATTCAGCATGTGGCCGGGAAGTCCAACCCTGTTGCTGATTGTCTGTCGCGTGTGCTTGTGTGTCCTGTGCACATCGGTGTGGATTTCTCCGCTATGGCTGCCGACCAGCCCAGCGACCCGGACGTCCTTGCCCTTAGGTCAACGCATACCGGTCTCAAGCTAGAGGACGCTGTGATGCAGGAAGGCAGTCCTGCCCTCCTCTGCGATGTCTCCACCGGCCGTTCCCGCCCGTTGTTCCAGTGGCCTGGCGCCGTCGAGTTTTCGATTCGATTCACTCCCTCTCGCACCCTGGAGTTCGGGCGTCGGTGAAGTTGGTCGGTTCCAAATTCGTCTGGCCTGGCCTCCGCAAGGACGTCAAGGGGTGGGCAGCTGCATGTGTAGCGTGCCAGCGCGCTAAGGTCCACCAGCACACTAAATCGCCCCTCGAACCGTTTCCGATCCCGGCCAGACGTTTCGACCACGTGCATGTGGACCTGGTGGGCCCTCTACCTTCTTCACAGGGTTTTACGCACCTGCTCACAATGGTAGATCGGACCACCAGGTGGCCAGAGGCTGTCCCTCTATCCTCCACAACATCCTCGGATGTTGCACGCGCTTTTCTTTCCTCCTGGGTCTCCCGTTTCGGCACTCCGTCAGATATCACCTCAGACAGGGGCCCCCAGTTCGTGTCAGAGCTCTGGTCGGCACTTGCGCGATCCTTGGGTGTGCAGGTACACCGCACTACCGCGTATCACCCTCAGGCTAACGGCTTGTGTGAACGTTTTCACCGGTCGCTCAAGGCAGCGCTGCGCTCTCAGATGGTAACTGGGTGGATCGTTTACCTTGGGTTATGCTCGGGTTGCGTTCGGCTCCTGAGGAGGACCTCGACGCGTCGCCCGCTGAGCTGGTGCTCGGTCAGCCGCTCCGCATCCCTGGGGAATTTTTGCCTGGGAGTTCCACTCCTCGACCCCGTCCGGCCGTTTATCCTTTTTTGTCCGACAGCACTCGGGTTCCAGGCCCCGTTCACCACTGATTTCCGCGGTCGTTCGTGCCTGCGGAGCTCATGTCGGCTCGTTTTGTTTTTGTACGGCATGATGCTCACCGCTCGCCCCTCCAACCCCCATACGATGGCCCATTTCGGGTTCTTGAGACGGGTCCTAAGGGTTTTGTGCTAGATATGGGTGGGCGTAGGGAGCGTGTCACGCTTGATAGGCTTAAACCGGCGCACAGGGTGGCAGGCGAAGTTGTGTTCCCGGCCCAGGTTCCCCGTCGGGGTCGTCCTCGTTCCAGGACCCCGGCAGTGTCTTCACGGGTTCAGCGTTCTGCCTCTCAGCCGGCTTTGGACTGTGTTTCACCTACTGTTTCGGCTGAGGGACGGCGCAGCCGTTATGGCAGGCTGCTTAAGCCTCCAGTGAGACACTAATTTTCTTTCCAGGAGTCTCTTCTGGGTGTTCGGAGCGGGGGGGGGGGCTGTGTGGCGGACACTAGGGGCTATGCCTCTCACCCAGCAGGACTGTGAGCTGGGGGCGTGGTTTACGTTCCCGGGATCGCCGGTGCAGGGTTGTTCCTGCTGCAGTTGGTTTTTGGAGTTGAGGAATAAATATCAAACTCGCCTTGGTCTCCTGTGTTTTTCCTCATTCCTGCCACAATATATATATATATATATATATATATATAATATATATATATAATAGATCTATCTATCTATCTATCTATCTATCTATCTATCTAGGTATACTTGGCACAAAAAGCAAGGAAATGTGCGTTTGGTAGATTATTTCTTTGGTGTAACAATGCTTCTTGGAAATAAATTTTATACCGTTGGAAAGCCTGTTTATTTGCCTTTTAAAAGGGGCCACATTTGTAAGGAACCTGCATTTGTGGGATGAGCAGCAGAGCTGAGTATGTGGGTTGCGCCCATGAAAAATGTGCCAAATCTTCTCTGCCAATGCCAAACAGCTTATTTTGCTGTTGCTGTTGACTCTTGTTTTGAGCTTCTGCCTTCTGGTACCCCAGGTGCTGACAATCAGGTGCCTGATATAAGATTTATTGCCAAGGAGCATTGTTACAACAAAGAAATAATCTACCAAACACACATTTCCTTACTTATGTGCTAAGTTTATCTATCTATCTCATAAGATTAAATTATATCAGAGGTGGACTTTACCATTAGGCGATTGTCGTCGTTTGCCTTAGACCTCAAGCTACCAAGTGCCCCATACAACGCCTCATAAACTTATGGTTAAGAGTGTCTCAGGGCCCTCACCCCCTCAGTCCTCACTACAGTTGGACTATTTCATTATCTTACTGCACATCTGTGGAAATGATTCAGGAAGACAGTAACCAACGTGTGTAAACACACGGCTCAGCGTGGTGTACAGACTGTTGAAAATGAAGTGAAGCGACCCCAGCGGAGCTGGAAATAGGTGGAAGTGGGAGGAAAGCAGAAGGTTTTTAGCAAACCTGTTGAAGGTAACAACCTTTTTCACGGGGGCTGCCTACAAAAGTGACATTATTTAAGAGCAGCAAGAAGCTGCTGCTTGCGCGAGCACTAGGGATAGCATTGCTGATACTAGTGAATAGCAGCTTCCCATTGCTGGCAGCAGTGTCAGCCCAAGTTACTCAAGCAACGTTTACCTTATCTAGCAGCATCTGTAATGGAACCTTAGATGGTAACGGAAAACTGCCACGTCCACTCTCCATGATAACTATGGCTATGATGAAGATGGCGATACAGATAATAATCTGAGTAGCAAGTCACCCTAACAGATGTGTTACACTTGAAGATGACCCAGCACTCTGGCTGAAACAGCTGCCAGACAAACAGTGCTGCTCAGTACTGTAGAAAGGAACAATTCAGGTCAAGGACAGAGTTTTTCCAAAAAAAAATCAAGAGAAGCACAGATTTACGAGCAGTAAGTATTACATGGGAATGAAGAATGGAGAGAAGGTAAGCAGGTCCTGGCTAGTGAAAAAAAAAAGACTTTAAAGTGCTTTTGTTTCTGACTGTTTGGAAACCGAGAAAAGAGCACTCAGCTAAATGGGGGTGTGTTCAATAACTGGAAAAAATTTCAGCCTACTTGAGACAGCATGATAAGTCTGCTGAACAATTCCAAAAACATGGATACCTGGCATAATTTATACAGAGATAGCAAACAAACACAGCTATAGATAAGGTCAATCACGATCTAACTCCTCTTGAAGTAAGCTACTGGAAATATATTTTATGAAGATTAATTGCAATTGTGAACCTTCTGGCAGAGTGTAATCTTGCATTTTGTGGCCACTCAGACACGTTGTTTGAGTCTGGCAATGGACATTTCCTTGGTCAAGTACAACTGATGGCTCAGTTTGACCCAGTCATGAGAACATTTGAGGAGAATTCAGTCCAAAGAACTACGTGACACTTATTTTTGCAAGCATATTCAGAATGGACTAATTTCCCTTGTGGCAAAGTTTACAATTGAAGCAATTGTTGAGAGTGTAAAGAAAGCCAAATATTATGCAGTAATCATGGACTGCACTCCAGACCTCGTCACAATGCAGGCCCTAACAATCCTAGCCCTTACTCGCTATTTCCTGAAGGATTTGGAGCATTTATCTCAGGTCTTCTTACTCATTCTTATGAAATTGAAATTCTTTCTTATTTCAATATTCATCGGGATAAGGCTGCTGATCCTATAAGTAAAGCCTATCTGCTGCTTGTTGATACTTTTGGGTTCACTCTGTTTTTTCAAGAGTGGACTCATTGCAGTGGTAACACCCTTGATGTGGTTTTATCTAAAGGGATAGCTCTTTCTGATCTGAATGTCTTGCCACCCACATCTGCTGTGTCAGATCATTTGCTCATCAAATTTGAAGCATTATTGGTCTGTCCAACCCAGCCACTGAGGATGCACAAGCCAGTGCATTCTTAGTGCCGGTTCCAAGCCTGGACAAATGGGGAGGGTTGCGTCAGGAAGGGCATCCTGCGTAAAATCTTTGCCAAATAAAATATGCGGATCATAAATAAGATTTCCATACCAGATTGGTCGAAGCCCGGGTTACCAACGACCGCCACCAGTACTGTTAACCAGCAGGGTGCCGGTGGAAACTATGCTACTGTTAGGCGAAGGAGAGGGAGAGTGCGAAGGCATGTCCAGAGGCAGCTAGAGAGGAGGAAGGGTAGGAGTGTGGAGGTGAGAGTCGGAACTTTGAATGTTGGAACTATGACTGGTAAAGGGAGAGAGCTGGCTGATATGATGGAAAGAAGGAAGGTAGGCATACTGTGTGTGCAAGAGACCAGGTGGAAGAGGAGTAAGGCCAGGAGTATCAGAGGTGGGTTCCAACTCTTGTACCATGGTGTGAATTGGAGGAGAAATGGGGTAGGGGTAATTCTGAAGGAAGAGTATGTCAAGAGCGTGCTGGAGGTGAAGAGAGTGTTAGACAGAGTGATGGGTATGAAGCTGGAAATTGAAGGTGTATTGCTGAATGTTATCAGCACATATTGGGCGTGAGATGGGTGTGAGATGGATGAAAAAGAAGAATTCTGGAGTGAGTTGGATGACGTGGTGGAGAGGGTACCCAAGGAGGAGAGAGTGGTGATTGGAGCGGACTTCAATGGACATGTTTGTGAAGGGAACGGGTGATGAGGAGGTGATGGGAAGGTATGGAGTCAAGGAGAGAAATGTGGAAGGACAGATGGTGATGGATTTTGTGAAAAGGATGGAAATGGCTGTGGTGAATACATATTTCAAGAAGAGGGAGGAACACAGGGTGATGTACAAGAGTGGAGGAAAGTGCACACAGGTGGACTATATCTTATGTAGAAGGCGCGATCTAAAAGGGATTGGAGACTGCAAGGTGGTGACAGGGGAGAACATAGCTAGGCAGCATCGGATGGTGGTCTGTAGGATGACTTTGGAGACCAAGAAGAGGAAGCGAGTGAAGACACAGCTGAAGATCAAATGGTGGAAGTTGAAGAAGGAAGACTGTTGTGTGGAGTTCAGGCAGGAGTTAAGACAGGCACTGGGTGGTAGTGAAGAGTTGCCGAATGGCTGGGCAAGCACTGCAGAAATAGTGAGGGAGACAGCTAGGAAGGTACTTGGTGTGTCATCAGGACAGAGGAAGGAAGACAAGGAGACTTGGTGGTGGAATGAGGAAGTACAGCAAAGTATACAGAGGACGAGGTTGGGAAAAAAGAAGTGGGATAGTCAGAGAGATGAAGAAAGTAGACAGGAGTACAAGGAGACGCAGCGTAAAGCTAAGAGAGGTGGCAAAGGTAAAGGAAAATGTGTATGGTGAGTTGTATGACAGGTTAGACACTAAGAAAGGAGAAAAGGACTTATACCGATTGGCTAGACAGAGGGACCGAGCTGCAAAGGATGTGCAACAAGTTAGGGCGATCAAGGATAGAGATGGAAATGTGCTGACAAGCGAGGAGAGTGTGCTGAGAAGGTGGAAGGAATACTTTGAGGGGCTGATGAATGAAGAAAATGAGAGAGAGAGAAGGTTGGATGATGTAGGGATAGTGAATCAGGAAGTTCAGTGGATTAGCAAGGAGGAAGTGAGGGCAGCTATGAAGAGGATGAAGAGTGGAAAGGCAGTTGGTCCTGATGACATACCTGTGGAGGCATGGAGATGTTTAGGAGAGATGGCAGTGGGGTTTTTAACTAGATTGTTTAACACAATCTTGGAAAGTGAGAGGATGCCTGAGGAGTGGAGAAGAAGTATACTGGTACTGATTTTCAAGAACAAGGGCGATGTGCAGAACTGTAGCAACTACAGAGGTATAAAGTTGATCAGCCACAGCATGAAGATTTGGGAAAGAGTAGTAGAAGCTAGGTTAAGAGGAGAGGTGATGATCAGCGAGCAGCAGTATGGTTTCACGCCAGGAAAGAGCACCACAGATGTGATGTTTGCTTTGAGAATGTTGATGGAGAAGTATAGAGAAGGCCAGAAAGAGTTGCATTGTGTCTTTGTAGATTTAGAGAAAGCCTACAACAGGGTGCCGTGAGAGGAGGTGTGGTATTGTATGAGGAAGTCAGGAGTTGCAGAGAAGTATATAGGAGTGGTGCAGGATATGTATGAGGGCAGTGTGACAGGGCTGAGGTGTGCAGGTGGAATGACAGATGGTTCAAGGTGGAGGTGGGATTACATCAAGGATCGGCTCTGAGCCCTTTCTTGTTTGCTATGGTGATGAACATGTTGACGGACAAGATCATGGACGATGATGTTCGCGGATGACATTGTGATCTGTAGCGAGAGTAGGGTGCAGGTTGAGGAGAGCCTGGAGAGGTGGAGGTATGCACTGGAGAGAAGAGGAATGAAAGTCAGTAGGAGCAAGACGGAATACCTATACGTGAATGAGAGGGAGGACAGTGGAATGGTCAGGATGCAAAGAGTGGAGGTGACGAAGGCATATGAGTTTAAATACTTGGGGTCAAATGTCCAAAGTAACGGGGAGTGCAGTAGAGAGGTGAAGAAGAGAGTGCAGGCAGGGTGGAGTGGGTGGAGAAGAGTGTCAGGAGTGATTTGGGACAGAAGGGTACCAGCAAGAGTTAAAGGGAAGGTTTACAAGATGGTTGTGAGACCAGCTATGTTGTATGGTTTGGAGACAGTGGCACTGACAAAAAGACAGGAGGTGGAGCTGGAGGTGGTGGAGTTGAAGATGCTAAGATTTTCACTGGGAGTGATGAAGAAGGACAGGATTAGGAACAAGTATATTAGAGGGACCACTCAAGTTGGACAGTCTGGAGACAAAGCAAGAGAGGCAAGATTGAGATGGTTTGGACATGTGTGGAGGAGAGATGCTGGGTATATTGGGAGAAGGATGCTGAATATGGAGCTGCCAGGAAAGAGGAAAAGAGGAAGGCCATAGAGGAGGTTTATGGATGTGGTGAGGGAGGACATGCAGGTGGCTGGTGTGACAGAGGAAGACACAGAGGAAGACGCAGAAGACAGGAAGTAATGGAAATGGATGATCCGCTGTGGTGCCCCCTAACGGGAGCAGCCGAAAGCAGTAGTAGTAGCTTGGTCTGTCCAGTTAATGTCAGCACAGATGTAATTGCCACTCGCCATATTGGTCCCTCCACTGTAGCTGCATTTGGCCAGCAGCTTCCTGAGGTCTTGGCTCCTTTCACTGTGGTAACTGACCCGGTTGAAAATTTCACTAGTGACTTAAATGTGGCCCTCTCTAGTCTCCTCGATTCAATTGCACTTCTCACTACCAGAGCGAGGCGACTAAAGAGGCCTACAACCTGGTTTAACTACGAGACACGTGCTCTTAAGCGGACCTACAGGAGACTGGAACATAAATGGCGAAAGTCAAAATTGGAAGTTTTTTTACCTATCGTGGCACGAGTGTTTATTGAAATGCAAGTGTGTTTTAGCTGCTGCGAAATCAGCATATCTCTCTCGCTTAATCAATATTAATAAACATAATCCCAGAGTTCCCTTTGACACTGTAGCTCAATTTAATAAAAGAGCAGCCGTCTCTTAGCTGCTCACCATTCACGGCCCATGAGTTTCTAGATTTTTCTGCAATAATGTGAAGCATTGTGAAGCATCTATTGTGTTGGTGTAGGGTTGTGTACTGTCACGTCTCACTCTCAACCTTCACCGCTGGCTATCAGAAATGTGACCAGGAGAGCCGAGCATGTAAGTCTCTCCCTGCCAGCATATAGCCTCTCCAACAGCAAGCCCTATGTAGCGCCTCTTCGTGGCGACACACGGTAACTGGGTACACCTTGGCCCCTGACTGTACGACAAGGGACTCGGATGAGGTCTGGCCCCTAGACATGTGGTACATAGGCCCACCAGTGTGTGGGTATTCCCTGACGCCCACGAACCACCCCGAGCTATGGGTTAAATAGTGCCACTGTCTAGTGGATGCCTCGGGAGAGGAATAGGCTACGGGACTAAACCCCTACACAACATCAACGTCCACAGTGCTGTTGTGTTTTGCTTTTCTTGTCCTTTTGTGTGTGTTTAAGTGGGAGAGTACTGCTGGCATCGTGTGTGGCTGCCACTTCTCCCTCTCGTAGCTCCCCTTCCCATCCCCCCCTGTATGCCTGTGTTATGTTTATCTGTTGTTTTGTTTCCCCCTGTTATTATTATTATTATCATTATTATTATAAGGTTGATGAGATCATGAAAAATAATTAGTTCAACTCCAGCTGCCCCTGCAGATCTTGTCTTGCCAAATTCATATCTATACAACGAGTCACTGATCATCACTGTTATTACAGCTTTTGAGAATATCTCTCTTGATACTTTGACTATGTTCGTGTCAGCTTCTAAACCAGCTACTTGCCAACTTGACCCTTTACCAGCAAAACTTTTTAAAGACCCCTGGCCTTTCCTTGGACCTACAATGGTAGACATTGTTATTTTATCACTTTCTACTTGCACTGTTTACAGCAGTTTTAAGACAGCTGTGGCCAAACCTCTACTTAAGAAACCCCACCTCGATCCAGGGTCTCTTTATAACTATCGGCCAGTCTCTAATCTTCCATTCTGGGCAAGGTGGCTCAGTGGTTAGCACTGTTGACTCACAGAAAGAAGGTCTTGGATTCAAACCCCCAGCGGTCCCAGGTCCTTTCTGTGTGGAATTTGCATTTTCTCCCCATGTCTCTGCGGGTTTCCTCCAGGTGCTCAGGTTTCCTCACACCATCAAAAAGACATGCATGTTAGGGTTAATACTCTTGTATGTGCCCCTGATCAAGGCAATGGAAAGAAGAATTAGAGTTGGTCCCCGGGCGCTTCAGCTGCTCACTGCTCCTATACAATAGATGGGTTAAATGCAGAGGACAAATTTTGTTGTATCCTGTACAATGACAAAATAAAGTGGCCTTCTTCTTCTTCTTCTTCTTCTTCTTCTTCTTCTTCTTCTTCTTCTTCTCCTCCTCCTCCTATAAAGTTCTATTTCTCTGACATCATTGCCAAAAACAATACTATTGTAGATGCCTTGTTTATTATGGTCGACAAGCTAACAAACCCTCCTGTGGCAGTAGCCTCTGAATTTATATCTACCAGATCCGGAAAGGAATTTACCTCCTTCTTCAATGACAAAATAAAAAAAAAAAAAATAGACAGGCAGTCAGTGCCTCCATACTAGGTACAGTGTATGGGTTGTTCCTGTGTCCACAAATTCAAATAACATGACACAATTCGATCCCATCAACCACAAAAAACTTGGAGGACATTATAAAACATATGAAATCCTCCTCCTGCTGCCTTGATATTCTGCCAACAGGCTTTTTCAAAAATATTTCTGATTGTATGACCCCAGATCTTCTTCAAATTGTCAATATGTGTCTTCTCTCAGGTTTCTCCCCAGAGGCCCTTAAAATTGCAGTCATCAAGCCTTTCATAAATAATAATCGAGACATTTCATACTGAACGATTACAGGCCCATATCAAACCTCACATTTCTAAGTAAAATCATTGAAAAAGACATTCTCCAGCAGCTGAACAACTTTTTGACACTAAAACACAGTTTTGATGTCTTCCAGTCAGGATTTCAACCATACCACAACATTGAGACTGCTCTTGTTAAGGTCTTTAATGAAAGCCACTTAAACACAGACAGTAGCAGAATCTTAGTCAATCTCAAACTGTCCAAAGTAAAGGGGAGTGGGGAAGAGAGGTGAAGGAGAGAGTGCAGACAGGGTGAAGTGGGTGGAGAAGAGTGTCCAGAGTGAGCATTAAAGGGAAGGTTTACAAGATGGTTGTGAGACCAGCTATGTTGTATGGTTTGGAGACAGCGGCGTTGACAAAAAGACAGGAGGTGGAGCTGGAGGTGGCAGAGTCGAAGATGCTAAGATTTTAATTGGGAGTGATGAACAAGGACAGGATTAGGAACGAGTATATTAGAGGGACAGCTCAGGTTGGACAGTTTGGAGACAAAGCAAGAGAGGGAAGCATGAGGTGGCTTGGACATGTGTGGAGGAGAGATGCTGGGTATATTGGGAGAATGATGCTGAATATGGAGCTGCCAGGGAAGAGTAAAAGAGAAAGGCCAAAGAGGAGGTTTATGGATGTGATGAGGGAGGACATGCAGGTGGCTGGTGTAACAGAGGAAGCTGCAGAGGACAGGAAGAAATGGAAACGGATGATCCACCGAAAGTCGTAGTTGTAGTAGTAGTAGTAATAGTGGCAGCATCTCTGTCCTGTCAATATTGGATCTTGGTGCTGCATTCGACACAGCCGATGACAATATATTACTACACCAACTGGAAAACTAGGTGGGACTTTCTGACACAGCACTAAACTGGTTTGAATCCTACTTGAAGGACTGGACTATTTCATGTCTTTATATAATTACTAATCTGAGTGTATAAAATGTACCTGTGGAATTCCCCAAGGCTCCACTCTGGGGCCGCTTCTGTTTAACATCTATATGCTCCCACTAGTTCAGATTATGGAAAACAACAAAATATGTTACCATAATGATGCAGATGACACACAGATTCACACAACCATATCCCCAGGGGGCTATAATCCCATACAAGTACTGAGTAAGTGCATTGAATAAATAAATGATTGGATGTCTCAGAATTTTCTTCCATTAAACAAAGATAAAACTGAAGCAATTGTCTTTGAAGCCAAAGAAAAAATGATTAAAAGTCAACACTCAGCTACAATCAGTAATGGTAAAAACCAGAAACCAAGCCAAAAATGTTGGTGTAGTTATGGACTCAGACCTGTATTTATATAGCCACATTAAGACAATTACAAAGTCAGTCTACCATCACCTGAATAATATATCAAGAATTAGAGGATTTATGTGTCAACTGGATTTAGAAAAACTTCAAGCATTTATTTTCAGTTGACTCGACTACTGTAACAGTGTCTTTATAGGCCTCAAAAAAATTGATGAAACAGCAGCAGTTGATTCAGAATGTTGCTGCTAGAGTCCTTACTAATACCAAAAAAGTGGATCACATCACTCCAGTTCTAGGGTCATTACACAGGCTTCCTGTCCGTCAAAGAATTGATTTTAAAACTGTGCTCTTGGTTTATAAAATACAGACTGGTTTATGGCCAAAATATATTTCCGATCTTTTGCTACACTATGAATCATCCAGACTTCTCAGATCATCTGGGACAGGTCTGCTTTCTGTCTCCAAAGTCAAAACTAAGCATGCAGAGGCAGCTTTCAGTTTTTATGCACCACACATCTGGAACAAACTCTCAGAAATACGCAGGTCTGCTGCAACCTTCAGTTCTTTTATATCAAAGCTGAAGACTTTCCCCTGAAACTGTTCTGATCAGAGTGGTGAATTATCTTCAACTTGTTATGGACTCTTACTACGTCTCTCTGCTTCTACGACTCAGTGCAGACTTTGACACCATTGATATCATCTCATCTCATCTCTCTCATCACTATTGATAGACATAATAAATTGTAATTTTGGTGTCTCTGGCTTAACTTTCTCTTGGCTCAAGTCCTACTTATCTGGATGAACACATCGTGTCTGCTATAATAATATTAAAATTTAATTATCTGACGTTAAATATGGCGTACCTCAGGGCTTGGTTTTTGGCCCTCTACTTTTCTCTCTTTATAGTTCTCCCACCCCCCCCTCCCGCTTGTCTGCCAGTTGTTATCCAGCCAATTACCCCACTTTTCCGAGCCGTCCCTATCTCTGCTCCACCGATCCGGGGAGGGCTGCAGAATACTACATGCCTCCTCCGATACATGTGGACACACCAGCCGCTTCTTTTTATCTGACAGTGAGGAGTTTCGCCAGGGGGATGTAGCGAGTGGGAGGATCACGCTATTCCCCCCAGTTCCCCCTCCCCCCGAACAGGTGCCCTGACCGACCAGAGGAGGCGCCAGTGCAGCGACCAGGACACATACCAACATCTGGCTTCCCACCCACAGACATGGCCCATTGTGTCTGTACAGATGCCCGACCAAGCCGCAGGTAACATCTTTTGTGCTGATGATAATGCCAGGGGAAGTTTGGAACTCTGCAGTTATCGAGTCAACACAGCGTTGGCGACCTTTACGCACTATGCGCCTCAGCACTCGTTGACCCCGCTGTGTGACTTTACGTGGTCTGCCACTTCGTGGCTGAGTCGCTGTTGTTCCTAAATGCTTCCACTTTTCAATAATACCACTTACAGTTGACCATGGACTATCTACCAGGGAAGAAATTTCACCAACTGACTTATTGCAAAGGTGCCATGCTATGACAGCACCACGATGGAATTCACTGAGCTCTTCAGAACGACCCATTCTTTCACAAATGTTTGCAAACGCAGACTGCATGGCTAGCTGCTTGATTTTATACACCTGTGGCAATGGGTCTGAATGAAACACCTGGATTCAAACATTAAGAGGTGTGTCCCAATACTTTTGTACACACACACACACACACACACACACACACACACACACACATATATATATATATATATATATATATATATATATATATATATATATATATATATATATATATCTTGACATCTATCCAAATTGAGTATAGCTCTCAGACTTCTCACTCTCTCTGTGTGAGTAGCTTCAGGTGAGAGATGTTTCTCATCACTGAAACTCATTAAAACCTACCTCAGGTCAACTTTGTCCATGGACAGGCTGTCTGCACTGGCTGTTCTCTCCACCAAGCATGATGTCAGGAATTCACTTGATTTGGAATTAGTGATTGCAAGATTTGTTGAGGTCCAGGCTCGCAAGGCCAAATGTTAGTATGGCCATCTACATGGGGCCCCCTGCCATACACAATATAGCCTATGACTTACCACGACTTCTGAGAACCCATGAAAGTTATGATCACTGTTTAGATTACTGTAGATGCAACAACACAGCAACAGCCCCCGATTCCTTTCATATGTTCCCCACACACAAAAGCGGAGTTGATTAGGGAGAGAAAGCTAGACAAACTCAACCCATCCATCCATCCATTAGCCAAACTGCTTGTCCTACACAGGGTCATGGGATGTTGGAGCCTATCTCAGCAGTCATTGGGCGGCAAGTGGGGAGACACCCTGGACAGGCCGCCAGGCCATCACAGGGCCGATACATTCACACCTAGGGACAATGTAGTATGGCCGATTCACCTGACCGTTTCTCTGTCCGTTGTGTCCAGATGAACTGATTCACCTTTCTGTGATTTCACCTCAACACTTACACCACCGTTGTCTATCATCAGCAGTTTGTGAAGAATAACTTAGCAGGACAAACCCCAAGCTCCTCTCAAATCCACAAAAAAAAAAAAAACAAAAACAAAAAAAACAACAACAAAACAAAAACAAATAGAAAAAGATGTAGAGCAATTTGAGGGCCATTTAAGCTGGCATGAAAATGTGAAGCCATGGTTGTGATAGCTACCACATGGAAGGAGATTGCCCTGTTCAAACACTAACATTAGATAAAATCATAACCTAACTCTCTGGACCTTGACCCCACCAAAACCAGTTTCATTTGGAGAGATTGGAGAGATGCATTGGTATGTCAGTACAGTTGAGTCCAGAACATTAAAGCTAGATTTGCAATGTAGTCAGACTGAGTGGACACTAAAAACCCAATGAAAAGTTCAGAAGAAATAACCTGCAGTCACACATGTCCCTCTCTCAAGACAAACGGCAGAAGAAATGGGAACTTCTGGGAGTTAAATGTATAAAAGTTGGAAAAGCTGTAAAGTAATTTTCCCCCTTTTTCTCCCCAATTGCATTCGGCCAATTACCCCACTCTTCTGAGCCATCCCAGTCTCTACTCCACCCCTCTGCTGATCCGGGGAGGGCTGCAGACTACCACATGCCTCCTCCCATACACTAGGAGTCACCAGCCACTTCTTTTCACCTGACAGTGAGGAGTTTCACCAGGAGGGTGTAGCACATGGGAGGATCACGCTATTCCCCCCAGTTCCCCCTCCCCCCCGAACAGAGGAGGCGCTAGTGCAGTGACCAGGACGCATACCCACATCCGGCTTCCCACCCACATACTACACAGCCAATTGTGTCTGTAGGGACGCCCGACCAAGACGGAGGCAACACGGGGATTTGAACAGGTGGTCCCTGTGGCTGTAAAGTCATTTTAAGGTGAGAAACACCTTACTGATGTGACTTCACCCAAATTTAAACAATCACCTTATCAAAGAATCTGCATTAATTCACTGTGAGGACAGTAGGATAATGGTTTCAAACCTGAACTACATCCACTGGACGGGAGCTAAGACTGCATGGTTGCACTGTGCAGCTAAACTTGTACTTAAATCCCCATAAATTCCACTAACCAGTTGTGTCCCATGTTTTGAAGTGGTTTTTAGCATTTCTCTCATGTTTATCTCCATAACTGGTGGCTCTGTGCTCATTAAGCATTTGCATTTAACACTGCTGTTAGAGTGCTAACGTTTAACGACAATGCAAAGGTGCAACGGAGGACGGAAAGGACACTGCAAAGTTATAGCCTGACCTTTCCATATCCCAGCACCTGCAGCTCAGTGGTAAAGGTGTGCTCAAGAGCACCGCGTGGACATCATTTTTCACGGCTGAAAAATGTGGCTTCCTGACTCACCTCTCTTTTCCATGCATTATTCTTGCTTTAAGCATGGCATCTCCTCGGGGGAAGGAGGCATTGTTTTACAACGAGCCCAGCTGCGGCCTTCCTGCTTCGCCTTGGCTTCTTTTCAAGGAGTTGTCTTGAGCGACCCTCTCTTTGACAGTTATTAATAATAACTTGTGCGGGGGAATAGTTCACCTTGTAATGCTGCGGTCCGCGCACTGCTCCGTCTGTGCACCCTCATACAGGAGTCTGAGGGGAAGTGTGTGGGGAGGGGGACGGGTGGGGCAGGTGGGGTTTGAAGCTATAGGAGCCAGAGGGAATAACATACAAAAGACATCAAACAAAGTTTGCCTTGTATGTAATTACAATCAGGTTATAATCTACAGCTCTGTGTGATGGAGAGCCTGATTAGCAGCATCAAAGTAGAGCTGAGAGGGCTCAGCAAATAAAAAGAGATGGAGGGGCTGGAGTGTTGCAGGAGTAAAGAGCAAGGAGCGGGGTACTGATGGACTTGAAGCACTGAGGAGGGAAAGTGGTGCAGACTGACAGACTAGCAGGATATTCTCTGCCAATTAAAACATTCACCGGGAGAAAGCCTTTTGTGCATGCTGAGTGGTCCATTGTACCAACAAGCAGCGGAGAAAGGATGCCATCCGAGGCTGAACAGACCACGGCATGCCGGCAAAGCCATTCCTTCACATGCTCAAATGATCTGGAAATTGGAGGCTACCTGCTTGACACCTAAAAATTATGTCTTCCATTTAAAAAGGAACTCTGTCAGTGGGAAATGAAGACCTTTGCATGCCATGTTCTACTTTAACATCACGGTAGTTTTTGTGCAATGCAATATATTGTAATTGATTCAAATCCAGGGGAAGTAATTAGCTCTTAACAATCAAATGAAGACATGACCCAACCCCTTTGGTCCATACGGTGCCTTTACATGCATGCTCTTGGTGCTGTACAGGTATGTTACTATGGCTCCTGTAGTATGTGGCAGTAGTTGTAGTTGTAGCATGTAGTATTTAGTATGTAGTAGTAGTAAGAGGAGGAGGAGGAGTACTAGGAGGAGGAGGAAAAGGAGTAGTAGTATGTAGTAGTAGTAATAGTATGATGTAGTCGTATTAGTAGTAGTAGTAGTAGTAGTAGTAGTAGTAGGAGTAGTAGTAGCAGTAGTAGGAGTAGTAGTATGATGCAGTAATAGTAGGAGTAGTAGTAGCAGTAGTAGGAGTAGTAGTAGCAGTAGTAGGAGTAGTAGTATGGTGTAGTAGTAGCAGTAGTAGTAGTAGTAGTAGTAGTGATAGTAGTAGTGATAGTGTGTACCTGAGTCTAAACTGAGAAGTCTTATCTGCAACCTTTAAAGGATAATGTTGTTTTTGGGTGTTATTTTTGTAGTTTTTTTTACCATCAAGTATATGGCCTATCATATCATTTTACTCACCAGCTTCATTATAGAGATTTAAAAAATACTGGATGACCGCTACACTCAGCTTGACAATGGCGTCTCATGGGGCTTGGATGTTCAAGTGCCAGGCAGGTCTCAACAAGTCTAATTCAAACCAGTTAACTGAAGTGAAAAACAAAAGTGCATGTTGAAGACGATCGCGTGGAACGACCAGTTTATATGATCAAAAATGGTCCATCACACTGTTGAGCTACTTCCTGGTTCATCTTGTGGGAATGACCACATGACTCAGCAGAGGAACCATAGCAGTACCCACCGATAAACTAGCCCAGCCAGTGCAACTAACGGAAAAGTCATGTAGTGTAACAGCAAACTGTTTGAGACTCTATGTTTTGTTCACTGTTATTCAAAAGGACGGGATTCAGACTTGTGTCCAGTTTCCCTGTAAGACACCATTGTCAAGCTGTGTCCAAAACCCCCAGAATGAAGCCAGTGAGTAAAATGATATCATTAAGTAACATGCACAATGGCAAAAACCATGAAAGCAAGACCCAGGTTGTAAGAGAAAAGAATGGTCCTCTACTAGGTCTTCCTGTTGCAGCTGCAGCTCCGTCTGAGTGCAAGTCAGCCCTGCCAACACATTTGCACACCATTAAAAAAGGCAAAACAAAAGAGTTCAGAACCACAAAGACGGAGTAAGTAATGACGGTGGCATTCACCAGCACAGGAGGCAATGTAACCTTTAAAAGAAGCATATCCCTCCGAAAGGAAGGCTCTCTGCTGAAGACACACTGGTGCGGTCACAGGAGAGGGGAACCATTACGTCTCACACACTTGGCGATGGTGACCTTGCAGCTGTGCTTCACTCAAACCCCAGACTGACTTGATGAAAGAGAAAAGGCTGCATCCAGGTACTTGAATATACTTGGTCCACTGGAATCCCTAATGTTACTGTGTTTGCAGATCAAGATCCCTGACACAACTACTACGCTGATGCTTCGCACGTGACAGAGGAATGGGATGACACATGAATGACAAACTCACGTGCTGTACCAGAACTACAGCCCATACTAATCTCAAACTTGAAAACAGCAGCGGACCAGCTCAAAAGGCTGCGTAACCCTGTAGGTCGGCCATGTGGCCTCCGTGTCAGATTAGAGCCGTAAACCATCATTGACAGAAGAGCTGTTTCTGTGTGAGCTGCTCACACTCTCCAGCCTTCACACATGTCAAGTCAGGTGTCATACCTAAGAACAAAATGGATACCTTCTGCCCACACCTTCTGCCCACATCTTCTGCCTACACCTTCTGCCCACATCTTCTGCCTACACCTTCTGCCTACATCTTCTGCCCACATCTTCTGCCCACATCTTCTGCCTACACCTTCTGCCCACACCTTCTGCCCACATCTTCTGCCCACATCTTCTGTCCACATCCTCTGCCCACATCTTCTGCCTACACCTTCTGCCCACACCTTCTGTCCACATCTTCTGCCTACACCTTCTGCCCACACCTTCTGTCCACATCTTCTGCCTACACCTTCTGCCCACACCTTCTGTCCACACCTTCTGCCCACATCTTCTGCCCACACCTTCTGCCCACATCTTCTGCCTACACCTTCTGCCCACACCTTCTGCCTACACCTTCTGCCCACATCTTCTGCCCACACCTTCTGTCCACACCTTCTGCCTACACCTTCTGTCCACACCTTCTGCCTACACCTTCTGCCCACATCTTCTGCCCACACCTTCTGTCCACACCTTCTGCCTACACCTTCTGCCCACATCTTCTGCCTACACCTTCTGCCTACACCTTCTGCCCACAAATCCTGCCTACACCTTCTGCCCACACCTTCTGCCTACACCTTCTGCCTACACCTTCTACCCACAGAAGACAAGTTGTTGCTATCTTCCTACCTATAGGCTGCAATATACAGTGCTGCTTGAAAGTTTGTGAACCCTCCAGACATGGTCACTGTTTTTGTAAAAAACATTAAAATAAGCTTATTACACATACATCCAAATCCCAATTTGTAAAGCACACCTTCCAAATAATGGACACACACACAAAAAGAGATATATTTTCATTATTTAATTCAACAAAGGTGGTTTATTTCACAAAAACTGAAAATTTAACATGCGCAAAAGTATGTGAACCCTTGTATTAGTAGCTTGTGGCTCCTCCTTTTGAGGCCATTACTTCAACCAAACATCTTCTGTAACCACTAACCCATCTCTCGCATCTGCTTATGGGGCTTTTTGCCCACTCCTCCTTGCAGAACTCAGCCAGTTGAGAGAGGTTGGAGGGACATCTGGTATGTACCAACTTTAGGTCTCGCCACAACATTTCAATTGGATTAAGATCCGGACTTTGACTGGGCCTATCCAGAGTACGAATCCTCTTTCTCTGAAGCCATTCCTTTGTAGTTTTGCTGGAATGCTTTGGGTAATTGTCTTGTTGCATAATCCATTTTCATCCCAGCTTCAACTCCCTGACTGATGGCAGGAGATTCTGGTCAAGAATTTGTTGATATGCCGGAGAATTCATGGCTCCTTGGATAATATGGAGTCGTCCAGGTCCAGAAGCAGAAAAGCAGCCCCAGACCTTCACATTTCCACCACCATGCTTCACTGTTGGGAGGAGGTTCTTTTCTTCATATGCAGTGTTGGCTTTTCTCCAAACATGTTGGTTTTGATTGTGACCAAATAATTCTATTTTGGACTCGTCTGTCCAGAGAATGGACTTCCAGAAGGCCTCTGGTTTGTCCAAGTGCTCTCTGGCAAAGTTGAAACGGGCAGCTTTGTTCTTTTTTGAGAGCAGAGGCTTCCTTCTAGCAACCCTCCCATGAATGTCATGGCTATTCAATTTTCGTCTGATTGTAGACGCATGCACATTTGTCCCCGATGCTATCAGAGAGGTTCTGCAACTCTCTAGAGGTGATGTGTGGGTTGGCCTTTACCTGATGTATTATGTTTCTGGTGCTTCTGGGTGATATTTTTGATGGGCGTCCACTTCTAGGCAGAGTTGCTGTCATGTTGAAGGCCCTCCATTTGTAAATTATTTGTCTTACAGTGGATGGATGGAGCTGGAATCTTTTGGAGATGGTCTTATATCCCTCCCCAGACTGATGGGCTGTCACTACCCTCTTCTTCATGTCCTCGGATATCTCCTTTGCTCTCGGCATTGTTGATTTGTATGGGACCACAGTGGTTTGGTTGGTTTCCTCTCTCTTTTAATTAGTGCAGGCCAAACCCTTTCCCAAGGATGTCTCATTTCATTGGTGTGCTTAAATGATTAATTAAGCACCCAAATGTGTTTCACCACAGTCTGTTACCTGCTTGACTTAACCAATGCAGCTGGGGGTTCACTTACTTTTGCACATACACTATTCCATGTTTCATGTAGTTTTTGGGCTACTTAAACAAGTCCCACTAAACAAGTACATGCAACTGATAAACATATATCTGACATTTCATACATAAAAACTGGTGATGATAGAATAAGAAAATCATGGTAAAACAACAGAAAAATCTAAACTGCTCAAGGGGTTCACATACTTTCAAGCAGCACTGTATATATTCATCTATAAACATTTGTTTGCAAATCTAAAACATAATGTATTATTGTATGTGTTATTGAATAACATATTGGCACCTGATTCTTTGGTGTGTGTGTGTGTGTGTGTGTGTGTGTGTGTGTGTGTGTGTGTGTGTACATATGTATATGTATACATGTATACATATATGTGTGTATACACATATATGTGTGTATATATATATATATATATATGTGTGTATACATATATACATACATATACATATACACATACACACACACACACATATATATATACACACAAACACACACACACACACACACACACACACACACACACACACACACACACACACACATATATATACACTATACATACACGTATACATATATTTGTGTATACACATAGAGTGCATCCGGAAGTATTCACACCCCTTCACTTTCCCCACATTGTGCTATGTTACAGCCTTATTCCAAAATGGATTAAATTCCTTTCTTTTCTCATCAATCTACACACAATACCCCATAATGACAAAGTGAAAAAGGTTTTGTAGAAATTTTTAAAATTTATTAAAAATAAAAAACTGAAATATTGCATGTACATAAGTATTCACACCCTTTACTCAGTACTTGGTTGAGGCACCCTTGGCAGCGATTACAGCCTCAAGTCTTCTTGGATATGAAGCTACAAGCTTGGCACACCTATATTTGGGGTATTTCTCCCATTCTTCTCTGCAGATCCTCTCGAGCTCTGTAAGGTTAGATGGGGAGCGTCGCTGCACAGCTATTTTCAGGTCTTTCCAGAGATGTTCAATGGGGTTCAAGTCTGGGCTCTGGCTGGGCCACTCAAGGACATTCACAGACTTGTCCCAAAGCCACTCCTTCGTTGTCTTGGCTGTGTGCTTAGGGTCGTTGTCGTGTTGAAAGGCAAACCTTCACCCCAGTTTGAGGTCCTGAGCGCTCTGGAGCAGGTTTTCATCAAGGATCTCTCTGTACTTTGCTCCATTCATCTTTCCCTCGATCCTGACTAGTCTCCCAGTTCCTGCCGCTGAAGAACATCCCCACAGCATGATGCTGCCACCCCCATGCTTCACTGTACGGATGGTATTAGCAAGGTGATGAGAGGTGCCTGGTTTCCTCCAGACGTGACGTTTGGCATTCAGGCCAAAGAGTTCAATCTTGGTTTCATCAGACCAGAGAATCTGGTTTCTCATGGTCTAAGAGTCCTTTAGGTGCTTTCTGGCAAACTCCAAGTGGGCTGTCATGTGCCTTTTACTGAGCAGAGGCTTCCATCTGGCCACTCTACCATAAAGGCCTGATTGGTGGAGTGCTGCAGAGATGGTTGTCCTTCTGGAAGGTTCTCCCATCTCCACAGAGGAACGCTGGAGCTCTGTCAGAGTGACCATCGGGTTCTTGGTCACCTCCCTGACCAAGGCCCTTCTCCCCCGATTGCTCAGTTTGGCTGGGCGGCCAGCTCTAGGAAGAGTCCTGGTGGGTCCAAACTTCTTCCATTTATGAATGATGGAGACCACTGTGCTCTTCGGGACCTTCAAAGCTGTAGACATTTTTTTTGTACCTTTCCCCAGATCTGTGCCTCGATACAATCCTGTCTTGGAGGTCCACAGACAATTCCTTTGACTTCATGGCTTGGTTTCTGCTCTGACATGCACTGTCAACAGTGGGACCCTATATAGACAGGTGTGTGCCTTTCCAAATCATGTCCGATCCATTGAATTTACTACAGGTGGACTCCAATCAAGATGTAGAAACATCTCAGGGATGATCAGTGGAAACAGAATGAACCTGAGCTCAATTTTGAGTGTCATAGCAAAGTGTGTGAATACTTATGTACATGCAATATTTCAGTTTTTAATTCTTAATAAGTTTGCAAAAATTTCTACAAAACCTTTTTCACTTTGTCATTATGGGGTATTGTGTGTAGATTGATGAGGAAAAAAATGAATTTAATCCATTTTGGAATAAGGCTGTAACATAACAACATGTGGGGAAAGTGAAGGGGTGTCAATACTTTCCGTATGCACTGTATATGTGTGTGTATATATGTATATGTATATTTGTGTGTGTGTGTGTGTGTGTGTGTGTGTGTGTGTATATATACACACACACACACACACACTCACACACAAACACACACACGTATGTATACACACACACACACACATATATATATATATATATATATATATATATATATGTGTGTGTGTGTGTGTTTGTGTGTGTGTGTGTATTGCTTTACCCTCTTAGACAGTAACATGCTCATTTCTTCTTCTCCATTGTAATATAGTACATACTTTTCTAAAATGAATGAATGAATATAAAGAAACTGACAGATGGTAAATGGATGGCTTGGAAAGGCATCTGTGTGTGTGTGTGTGAGTGTGAGTGTGTGTGAGTGTGTGTGTGTGTGTGTGAGAGTGAGTGTGAGTGTGTGTGAGTGTGTGTGTATGTGAGTGTGTGTGTGAGTGTGTGTGTGAGTGTGTGTGTATGTGAGTGTGTGTGTGTGTGTGTGTGTGTGTGTGTGTGTGTGTGTGTGTGTGTGAGTGTGAGTGTGAGTGAGTGCTTGGCATGTGTGTGCAGAGCTAGGAGATGCAGGTATGAGGCGATGGGCGGGGCCAGTGAGGCAGGGTGGGACCAGACAGGCGGAGCACAGAAGCAGCAGCGACCTGAGTGGACGCGCTCCTGGCTGGTTCTGCAGCCTAGCGAGTTTGAAAAAAAAACAATTATTGTATTTGTTAGAGTTGGGTTGTGTTATCTAGAGAAAAAAAATGTGTCTCAATGACGACATTTTAATACCTGGTGAAAATTCAAATGTGGCAGAATGTCTGTGAATGTTCTAATTCATCCAGGTATTGGTTATCTAAAGGAGTTAAATCAAGTGCAACTGGACTTGGTATATATCCGTGAAGACGTTTCGCCTCTCATCCAAGAGGCTTCCTCAGTTCGTGCCTTTCTGACTAGACCAAGCTAGTCTGACTGGCTGGTGATGAGACTCAGTATTTATCCTCTAGGAGTCGTTGTCAGAGCTATTGATATGCGTGGCTCTTTTGTGTACCGATGTTATGGCCGCGCCCGTCATTATGGGAGCTATTGATGGCGAGGAGGAGGTCTGCGACACCACCTATCTCCCACTTACAATGCAGTCCTTTCATCTCTACCCAGGAGACTCTAGAAGCCTAGCCTCCAAGAACAACAGTCGTTCACTAACGGCTCCAACGACTCTCATGACCACTGAATAATGAAGTCGAAACTAACACCCCCAACGACCGTCGCTGCTTAACATCGGACCACAAAGAGCCACGCACATGAATAGCTCCGATAACGACCCCTAGAGGAACAATACTGAGTCTCATCAGCAGCCAGTCAGACTAGCTTGGTCTAGGCAGAAAGGCACGAACTGAGGAGGCCTCTTGGATGAGAGGCGAAACGTCTTCACAGATATATACCAAGTCCAGTTGCACTCGATTCAACTCCTTTGGATAAATGTGGCAGAAGCTCAGTGTTTTGGGCGTGTCCCCAACCCAGACGTTTTAACGTCCCTCTATAATAGCGCCATGCTAATGCTGATATTCATCACCGCTGCACTTTGCGTTTTCTCATAATAATTTAAAAAGACACATTTCAAATTCATACGATTAACATATTTATATTTAAATATCGCTGTAACTCATACATACATAACACCCCACATTTTACAGCAACCACGTTGTTTCAAACAACGTGTTTGCCATGGAAACGAGAAGTGCCAGAGGCATGTGACCAGTCACGGTAAAAGCGTGACTCTTTCATGTGCACACATGTGAGTCATGTGGACATGCATGTGTCCAGGTCTGTCAGGATGTTTATTACTCTTTCATGTCCACAAATGTGAGTCATGTGGACATGCATGTGTCCAGGTCTGACAGGATGTTTATTCTATCATGTGCACAAATGTGAGTCATGTGGAGATACATGTGTCCAGATCTGACAGGATGTTTATTACTCTTTCATGTGCACAAATGTGAGTCATGTGGAGATGCATGTGTCCAGATCTGACAGGATGTTTATTACTCTTGCATGTGCACAAATGTGAGTCATGTGGAGATGCATGTGTCCTGATCTGAGAGGATGTTTATTACTCTTTCATGTGCACAAATGTGAGTCATGTGGACATATATGTGTCCAGATTTGACAGGATGTTTATTAATCTTTCATGTGCACAAATGTGAGTCACGTGGAGATGTATGTGTCTGACAGGATGTTTATTACTCTTTCATGTGCACAAATGTGAGTCATGTGGAGATGCATGTGTCCTGATCTGACAGGATGGTTATTACTCTTTCATGTGCACAAATGTGAGTCATGTGGAGATGTATGTGTCTGACAGGATGTTTATTACTCTTTCATGTGCACAAATGTGAGTCATGTGGAGATGCATGTGTCCAGGTCTGACAGGATGTTTATTAATCTTTCATGTGCACAAATGTGAGTCATGTGGAGATGCATGTGTCCTGATCTGACAGGATGTTTATTACTCTTTCATGTGCCCAAATTGAGTCATGTGGAAATGTATGTGTCTGACAGGATGTTTATTACTGTTTCATGTGCACAAATTTGAGTCATGTGGAGATGCATGTGTCCAGGTCTGACAGGATGTTTATTACTCTTTCATGTGCACAAATATGAGTCATGTGGAGATGCATATGTCCTGATTTCACGGGATGTTTATTACTCTTTCATGTGCACAAATGTGAGTCATCCGGAGATTCATGTGTCCTGATCTGACAGGATGTTTATTACTCTTTCATGTGCACAAATGTGAGTCATCCGGAGATGCATGTGTCCTGATCTGACAGGATTTTTATTACTCTTTCATGTCCACAAATGTGAGTCATGTGGAGATGCATGTGTCCTAGTCTGACAGGATGTTTATTACTCTTTCATGTCCACACATGTGAGTCATGTGGAGATGCATGGGTCCTCATCTGACAGGATGTTTATTACTCTTTCATGTCCACAAATGTGAGTCATGTGGAGATGCATGTGTGCTGATCTGACAAGATGCTTATTATTCTTTCATGTCCACAAATGTGAGTCACGTGGAGATGTATGTGTCTGACAGGATGTTTATTAATCTTTCATGTGCACAAATGTGAGTCATGTGGAGATGCATGTGTCCTGATCTGACAGGATGTTTATTACACTTTCATGTCCACAAATGTGAGTCATGTGGACATGTATGTGTCCAGATTTGACAGGATGTTTATTAATCTTTCATGTGCACAAATGTGAGTCACGTGGAGATGTATGTGTCTGATAGGATGTTTATTACTCTTTCATGTGCACAAATGTGAGTCACGTGGAGATGTATGTGTCTGACAGGATGTTTATTAGTCTTTCATGTGCACAAATGTGAGTCACGTGGAGATGTATGTGTCTGACAGGATGTTTATTAATCTTTCATGTGCACAAATGTGAGTCATGTGGAGATGCAGGTGTCCTGATCTGACAGGATGTTTATTACTCTTTCATGTGCACAAATGTGAGTCATGTGGAGATGTATGTGTCTGACAGGATGTTTATTACTCTTTCATGTGCACAAATGTGAGTCATGTGGAGATGCAGGTGTCCTGATCTGACAGGATGTTTATTACTCTTTCATGTGTACAAATATGAGTCATGTGGAGATGTGTGTCCTGATCTGAGGGGATGTTTATTACTCTTTCATGTGCACAAATGTGAGTCATGTGGAGATGTATGTTTCCAGATCTGACAGGATATTTATTACTCTATCATGTGCACAAATGTGAGTCATGTGGACATGCATGTGTCCAGGTCTGACAGGATGTTTATTACTCTATCATGTGCACAAATGTGAGTCATGTGGAGATACATGTGTCCAGATCTGACAGGATGTTTATTACTCTTTCATGTCCACAAATGTGAGTCATGTGGAGATGCATGTGTCCTGATCTGACAGGATGTTTATTACTCTTTCATGTGCACAAATGTGAATCGTTTGGAGATGCATGTGTCCTGATCTGACAGGATGTTTATTACTCTTTCATGTGCACAAATGTGAGTAATGTGGAGATGTATGTGTCCAGATCTGACACGATGTTTATTACTCTTTCATGTGCACAACTGTGAGTCATGTGGAGATGCATGTGTCCTGATCTGACAGGCTGTTTATTACTCTTTCATGTGCACAAATGTGAGTCATGTGGAGATGTATGTGTCTGACAGGATGTTTATTACTCTTTCATGTGCACAAATGTGAGTCATGTGGACATGTATGTGTCCAGATCTGACAGGATGTTTATTACTCTTTCATGTGCACAAATATGAGTCATGTGGAGATGTATGTGTCCTGATCTGACAGGATGTTTATTACTCTTTCATGTGCACAATGTGAGTCATGTGGAGATGCATGTGTCCAGATCTGACAGGATGTTTATTACCCTTTCATGTCCACACATGTGAGTCATGTGGAGATGCATGGGTCCTGATCTGACAGGATGTTTATTACTCTTTCATGTGCACAAATGTGAGTCATGTGGAGATGCATGTGTGCTCATCTGACAGGATGCTTATTAATCTTTCATGTGCACAAATGTGAGTCATGTGGAGATGTATGTGTCTGACAGGATGTTTATTACTCTTTCATGTCCACAAATGTGAGTCATGTGGAGATGCATGTGTCCTGATCTGACAGGATGGTTATTACTCTTTCATGTGCACAAATGTGAGTCATGTGGAGATGTATGTGTCCTGATCTGACACGATGTTTATTACTCTTTCATATGCACAAATGTGAGTCATCCGGAGATGCATGTGTCCTGATCTGACAGGATGTTTATTACTCTTTCATGTGCACAAATGTGAGTCATGTGGAGATGTATGTGTCCAGATCTGACACGATGTTTATTACTCTTTCATGTGCACAAATGTGAGTCATGTGGAGATGCATGTGTCCTGATCTGACAGGCTGTTTATTACTCTTTCATGTGCCGAAATGTGAGTCATGTGGAGATGCATGTGTCCTGATCTGACAGGATGGTTATTACTCTTTCATGTGAACAAATGTGAGTCATGTGGAGATGTATGTGTCTGACAGGATGTTTATTACTCTTTCATGTGCACAAATGTGAGTCATGTGGACATGTATGTGTCCAGATCTGACAGGATGTTTATTAATCTTCCATGTGCACAAATGTGGGTCATGTGGAGATGCATGTGTCCAGGTCTGACAGGATGTTTATTACTCTTTCATGTCCACAAATGTGAGTCATGTGGAGATGCATGTGTCCAGATCTGACAGAATGTTTGTTACTCTTTCATGTGCACAAATGTGAGTTATGTGGAGATGCATATGTCCTGATTTCACAGGATGTTTATTACTCTTTCATGTGCACAAATGTGAGTCATGTGGAGATGTATGTGTCTGACAGGATGTTTATTACTCTTTCATGTGCACAAATGTGAGTCATGTGGAGATGCATGTGTCCAGGTCTGACAGGATGTTTATTAGTCTTTCATGTGCACAAATGTGAGTCATGTGGAGATTCATGTGTCCTAATCTGACGAGATGTTTGTTACTCTTTCATATGCACAAAAGTGAGTCATCCGGAGATGCATGTGTCCATATCTGACAGGATGTTTATTACTATTTCATGTCCACAAATGTGAGTCATGTGGAGATTCATGTGTCCAGATCTGACACGATGTTTATTACTCTTTCATGTGCACAAATGTGAGTCATGTGGAGATGCATGTGTCCTGATCTGACAGGCTGTTTATTACTCTTTCATGTGCACAAATGTGAGTCATGTGGAGATGCATGTGTCCTGATCTGACAGGATGTTTATTACTCTTTCATGTGCACAAATGTGAGTCATGTGGACATGTATGTGTCCAGATCTGACAGGATGTTTATTACTCTTTCATGTGCACAAATGTGAGTCATGTGGAGATGCATGTGTCCTGGTCTGACAGGATGCTTATTACTCTTTCATGTCCACACATGTGAGTCATGTGGAGATACATGGGTCCTGATCTGACAGGATGTTTATTACTCTTTCATGTGCACAAATGTGAGTCATGTGAAAATGTATGTGTCTGACAGGATGTTTATTACTCTTTCATGTGCACAAATGTGAGTCATGTGGAGATGCATGTGTCCAGGTCTGACAGTATGTTTATTACTCTTTCATGTCCACAAATGTGAGTCATGTGGAGATGCGTGGGTCCTGATCTGACAGGATGTTTATTACTCTTTCATGTGCACAAATGTGAGTCATGTGGAGATGCATGTGTGCTGATCTGACAGGATGCTTATTATTCTTTCATGTGCACAAATGTGAGTCACGTGGAGATGTATGTGTCTGACAGGATGTTTATTAATCTTTCATGTTCACAAATGTGAGTCATGTGGAGATGCATGTGTCCTGATCTGACAGGATGTTTATTACTCTTTCATGTGCACAAATGTGAGTCATGTGGACATGTATGTGTCCAGATTTGACAGGATGTTTATTAATCTTTCATGTGCACAAATGTGAGTCACGTGGAGATGTGTGTCTGATAGGATGTTTATTCCTCTTTCATGTGCACAAATGTGAGTCACGTGGAGATGTATGTGTCTGACAGGATGTTTATTAATCTTTCATGTGCACAAATGTGAGTCACGTGGAGATGTATGTGTCTGACAGGATGTTTATTAATCTTTCATGTGCACAAATATGAGTCATGTGGAGATGCATGTGTCCAGGTCTGACAGAATGTTTGTTACTCTTTCATGTGCACAAATGTGAGTCATGTGGAGATGCATGTGTCCTGATTTGACAGGATGTTTATTACTCTTTCATGTGCACAAATGTGAGTCATGTGGAGATGTATGTGTCTGACAGGATGTTTATTACTCTTTCATGTGCACAAATGTGAGTCATGTGGAGATGCATGTGTCCTGATCTGACAGGATGTTTATTAATCTTTCATGTGCACAAATATGAGTCATGTTGAGATGCATGTGTCCTGATCTGACAGGTTGTTTATTACTCTTTCATGTCCACAAATGTGAGTCATGTGGAGATGCGTGTGGCATGATCTGACAGGATGTTTATTACTCTTTCATGTGCACGCATGTGAGTCATGTGGAGATGTATGTGTCCAGATCTGACACGATGTTTATTACTCTTTCATGTGCACAAATGTGAGTCATGTGGAGATGCATGTGTCCTGATCTGACAGGATGTTTATTAGTTCCCATCACCAAACAAGTTACTAACTGAGTATTTTAGTTCAGAAATATGAAACTTCACTTTATTCACGTATAGTCATTATACACTGCATGCTAGGTAACAATTTAGCTTAGCAAGTCTAAGACTTAGCCAACTTTTTCTCCAGAAAGTGAAAATTGTCATGACCATCACGTCTCATTACATCATGTCATTGCCATCACATTTTGCTGTTACAACTTATAAAACAGCACCATGATATAAAACGTATTTTGTAGGATGATCAAAGCTCTGCCAAGATTTTTGTTGCAGTCAACTTGATAGAGCTTTTGAAAAAAACAAAAAACAGATTTTAAAGAAATTTATTTTTTATTTTTTAAAAATTTCAAAAGTCAAAAGTACCCCAAATTGAAAAATGCAGCAGGAAAAATCTTATGGGTATGTTACTGAGCACACTGCGTGAAGCTGTTTTATTGACAGCATATCGGAAAAGCTGCTGTATTGACAGCATCGTGGAGAAGATGTTGTATAGACAGCATAGTGGAGAAGCTGCTGTATGGACAGTGTAGTGGAGAAGCTGCTGTATAGACAGCATAGTGGAGTTGCTGCTGCATAGACAGCATAGTGGAGAAGATGCTGTATGGACAGCATAGTGGAGAAGACGCTGTATAGTGGAGAAGATGCTGCATATACAGCATAGTGGAGAAGATGCTGTATTGACAGCATAGTAGAGAATATGCTGTATATACAGCATAGTGGAGAAGTTGCTGTATAGACTGCATAGTGGAGAAGATGCTGTATGGACAGCATATTGGATAAGCTGCTGTATAGATTGCATAGTGGAGAAGATGCTGTATATACAGCATAGTGGAGAAGCTGCTGTATGGACAGCATAGTGGAGAAGATGCTGTATAGACAGCATAGTGGAGAAGATGCTGTATAGACAGCATAGTGGAGAAGATTCTGCATAGACAGCATAGTGGAGATGCTGCTGTATGGACAGCATAGTGGAGACGATGCTGTAAAGACAGCATAGTGGAGAAGCTGCTGTATGGACAGCATAGTGGAGAAGATGCTGTATGGACAACATAGTGGAGAAGATGCTGTATGGACAGCATAGTGGAGATGCTGCTGTATAGACAGCATAGTGGAGATGCTGCTGTATGGACAGCATAGTGGAGAAGATGCTGTAAAGACAGCATAGTGGAGAAGCTGCTGTATGGACAGCATAGTGGAGAAGATGCTGTATGGACAGCATAGTGGAGAAGATTCTGCATAGACAGCATAGTGGAGATGCTGCTGTATGGACAGCATAGTGGAGAAGATGCTGTAAAGACAGCATAGTGGAGAAGCTGCTGTATGGACAGCATAGTGGAGAAGATGCTGTATAGACAACATAGTGGAGAAGATGCTGTATGGACAGCATAGTGGAGATGCTGCTGTATAGACAGCATAGTGGAGATGCTGCTGTATGGACAGCATAGTGGAGAAGATGCTGTAAAGACAGCATAGTGGAGAAGCTGCTGTATGGACAGCATAGTGGAGAAGATGCTGTATGGACAGCATAGTGGAGAAGATGCTGCATAGACAGCATAGTGGAGAAGCTGCTGTATAGACAGCATAGTGGAGATGCTGCTGTATAGACAGCATAGTGGAGAATATGCTGTATGGACAGAATATTGGAGAAGCTGCTGTATAGACAGCATAGTGGAGATGCTGCTGTATAGACAGCATAGTGGAGAAGGTGCTGTATGGACAGCACAGTGGAGAAGCTGCTATATAGACATTATAGTGGAGAAGATGCTGTATGGACAGCATAGTGGAGAAGCTGTGTATAAACAGCATAGTGGAGAAGCTGCTGTATAGACATCATAGTGGAGATGCTGCTGTATAGACAGCATAGTGGAGAAGATGCTGTATAGACAGCATAGTGGAGAAGCTGCTGTATAGACAGCATAGTGGAGAAGCTGCTGTATAGACAGCATAGCGGAGATGCTGCTGTATAGACAGCATAGTGGAGAATATGCTGTATGGACAGCATAGTGGAGAAGATTCTGTATAGACAGCATAGTGGAGAAGATGCTGCATATACAGCATAGTGGAGAAGAAGCTGTATAGACAGCATAGTGGAGAAGATGCTGCATATACAGCATTGTGGAGAAGATGTTGTATAGACAGCATAGTGGAGAAGCTGCACGGTATAGCGTAGTAAACTAGGAGTGATCAGGGAGTGTGGATGAAGATGTCCTGATGCCTTTCAGGGTGAGCAGAGAGAGAGAGCGTGCACGTCCTGCTTAACATCTGGCTGGTTATTAGAGAGCCTGGCCTGAATCTTTCAGCTGCGGAGCATCAGGGAGGAGAGCTCATGACAAACTACAGCGGCACTCCTGCATGTCTCCAAGGAGAACAGCAATCCTGAAGTGAGCTGGACTTTGTCTCACTGGTATGAGCTCTGTGTGCAGCTGTTTACCAGGCACTGTGGGCTTCATCATGTGCATGTTGCACCTTAATACTCACAAAGCCACCAGTTTTATTTTTGTTTCATATATTACACCAGGGGTACCCATCTCCAGGCCTCGAGGGCCGCAGTGTCTGCAGGTATTTGTTGCAACTATGCACTATACCACCTGATTTAACTAATTCCTTTCCCTCCTTGGTCCAAAAGGTGAGCTAATTAGTTAAATCAGGTGGTGTAGTGCATGGTTGGAACAAATACCTGCAGACACTGCGGCCCTCGAGGCCTGGAGTTGGGCACCCCTGGATTACACATTCATGATGCAAGAATGTATTTGAAGTGAATATATGTCCTGTCTCTTCTCTGGACCAGTCCTGCTCTTCAGTGATAGCACATCTGGATGTCGCTCATTTTATCTCTGACATACCAGCAGCACACGAGATGACACGACAGATACTTTCTTCATTTACATACACTTTTATACAAAGTGGTTGTGGACCACAAAGTTGGTCGTGGAGGAGGAGGAAGTTATTCCGCTGAGCGGCTGCTCTACATGTGGGTTATCTCGGCCTGATAGCCAGCTTTCCAGACCTGTCATAAATCCAGCATGTTGACGGCTCCGTGGGTCTGCTCCTATTTACAATCTTAGTGAAACCACTGTAGAGGAAAATTGAAGTTGGATTAAAAAATGAATAAATAGATAAATAAATAAGTGTTTCACTGGTGCTGTCTTTAAAATGGATGCCTGGAATTTATGGCTTTCCATTAAGTGATGCCTGGCTGCTGGTCCCTGGCTGCAGCCTGGCCTTGTAGCAGGACTTGTGTTGTCTGTGGTCCCAGCCAGACTGGTATTCATTTTGTCAGGACTTCTAAGCTGAAACGTCTCTGTGCTACTCGGAGTCATATCACCGCGCAGGAAACCCATGGCAGCAGCAGCAGCAGCAGCACAGGCCGCAGCAGCACAGGCCACAGCAGCACAGGCCACAGCATCACAGGCAGCAGCAGCACAGGCCACAGCATCACAGGCAGCAGCAGCACAGGCCACAGCACAGGCCGCAGAAGCATAGGCCACAGCACAGGCTGCAGCAGCACAGGCCACAGAACAAGCTGCAACAGCAGCACAGGCCGCAGCAGCACAGGCGACATCACAGGCTGCAGCAGCACAGGCGACAGCACAGGCTGCAGCAGCACAGGCGACAGCACAGGCTGCAGCAGCACAGGCGACAGCACAGGCTGCAGCAGCACAGGCAACAGCACAGGCTGCAGCAGCACAGGCGACAGCACAGGCTGCAGCTCAGGCTGCAGCAGCACAGGCCACAGCACAGGCCACAGCACAGGCTGCAGCACAGGCTGCAGCAGCACAGGCCACAGAACAAGCTGCAGCAGCAGCACAGGCCGCAGCAGCACAGGCCACAGCACAGGCCGCAGCAGCACAGGCCACAGAACAAGTTGCTGCAGCAGCAGCACAGGCCGCAGCAGCACAGGCCACAGCACAGGCCGCAGCAGCACAGGCCACAGCACAGGCCGCAGCAGCACAGGCCACAGCACAAGCTGCAGCAGCAGCACAGGCAGCAGCAGCACAGGCCGCAGCATCACAGTCAGCAGCACAGGCTGCAGCATCACAGACAGCAGCAGCAGCACAGGCCGCAGCAGTACAGGCCGCAGCAGCACAAGCTGCAGCAGCAGCACAGGCCGCAGCAGCACAGGCCGCAGCAGCACAAGCTGTAGCAGCAGCACAGGCCACAGCAGTACAGGCCGCAGCAGCACAAGCTGCAGCAGCACAAGCTGCAGCAGCAGCACAGGCCGCAGCAGCACAGGCCGCAGCAGCACAGGCCGCAGCAGCACAGGCCGCAGCAGCACAAGCTGCAGCAGCAGCACAGGCCGCAGCAGCAGCAGCACAGGCCGCAGCAGCACAGGCCGCAGCAGCACAGGCCGCAGCAGCACAAGCTGCTGTTTTTTTTCTCTCTGCTTATTCAATTTGGCTTTCTTTCTTTCTTGTGCATTTGTTGCTACAGGGGATTATTATGTCTGTGGTGCATCACGTGGCCGCTGGCTGTCGAGCCCGAAGAATTCTATTACCCCTGCTGATGTCACGCCCCTAACACGCCAGCCTGCCAACACACATGGACTGCTGTGTGTGTGTGTGTATGTGTGTGTGTGTGTGTGTGTGTGTGTGTGTGTGTGTGTGTCTTGGGGGGTGATTTAACACTAGAACGACCAAGACGGTCATTAAGACCGTTTTGGATTTTCAAAGTTTAGTAACTGTGAAAAAAAAAACATGCAGACCTGCCGCTCCCTGAATTCCCCTAAAATGGCATATATTTGCATTAAAATTAGTTTTAGATCAATCGCACAAAAAAAGGTTATGATAAGAGCTACCCAAAACGATCGCTTGTAATTTGCGCGTGTCAGTATTTATGACATGTGTTGTCACGTCATTTCCTTCATGAAGTTCGTTGCTCGCTCCTAGAAACACACTAGCGCCCTCCAGTGCAGGCAAATAGTCTAAACCTGATGTGTGATTATGTCTACATGTCTTGTTATAGACGCCGTTACAGACGCACCACGACTACCACCGACGCCTTGCATTATTTACAGGCGTTGGACAGCGGCCATTTTAAATTGTTTGAATAACAGTGGAGTGAATTCGGGGGGGGGGGGCAGCCCGGGAACCGCCACAGCCGGGACGCGAACCCGTATCTCCTGAACCGCGGGCGACAACGTTAACCAGTCGACTAAAGGGTCCAACCCGTTAGTGTCTACTTATCCGTGCAGGTTACAATAGTATTAAAGTTGTTAACATGTTAATATTGGTGTCAGTTAGTGTCATAACAGACACACTAACATATGTAATGCATTAACATCTCAGTTGGGTATTTATCTTGACACAATATAGAGTTTAAAAACCGTGGCGGTAATTTTCACCGTCCACGGTCGTTCCAGTAGTTTTTTTTACGTGCCAGTCGTGGTTTGGCAGTGTTGTAATATTTATTTTCAGTTCTTTTTTTTCCCCCACATGTCGCGTTTTATAGGCCTTTTTACGTTTGTTAGATTAGCAATATGTGTTTCCCGTTTTGTTTCATTTTATGTAATATTTTCACTTTTTCAATTTTGCTATTTAAGTTGGATCATGTGTCTGAAGTTTAAATTGTTTAAACATAGTATTAAAAACTGTTAAAATGTTAATTTTGGTGTCAGTTAGTTTCATAACAGACATACTAACATATGTAATGCATTAATATCTCAATTGAATATTTATCTTGACAGAATATGGAGTTGAAACACCGGCGGTCATTTTGACCGCCTATGATCGTTTTAGGTCGAAGTGAAATCCCGGTCGTTCTGAAGCCTCAAATGATTTACTTTTAAACCAGTACATGATGTAATACTATAAACCAGTACATGAAGCAATACTATAAACCAGTACATGATGCAATACTTTAAAACTACTTTGTGGAGAACTTTGCAGATCAGATGTGGAGAGCTCTGCAGATCAGATGTAGAGAGCTCTGCAGATCGGATGTGGAGAGCTCTGCAGATCAGATGTAGAGAGCCCTGCAAATCAGACGTGGAGAGCTCTGCAGATCAGATGTGGAGAGCTCTACAGATCCAATGTGGAGAGCTCTGGTTTGCTGTACTTGCTGTTCATTAGCCAGCAGTGCGGGTTGATGTCAAGGCACATTCCCACACAGGCCACTAACATGATAGCAAGCATCAAATCAATTCAGACACCTTGAACTTTGAAGATGAGAGAATAACATGTTGGAAGAGGTCCCTGTCACCCTGCATACTTCTTCAGACTGTTAGCCAGGCCAGCCACATCTGTACACACTGCTGTACACACTGGACACACAAAACCATGACAGCTGATTCAACAACGGTATTTACAGTTTTTGTTCCACTTCTATGCTACATAAGCCACTATAGATGTTGCAATCCAACGCGCAATGGATGTTGTGTAAACACAACATCCATTGCACGTTGTCTGCCTTGGGAGAGAGATCCTCCTCTGTTGCTCTCCCTGAGGTGTCCTCCTATTTTTTCTCCCTGTTAAAGGGTTTTCGTTTTTTGGGGTTTTTTTTAGGGAGTTTTTCCTTATCTGATGAGAGGGTCTAAGGACAGGATGTTATGTTGCTGTTAAGCCCACTGAGGCAAATTTGTAATTTGTGATATTGGGCTATACAAATAAAATCAATTTGACTTGACTATAACAATACAACTATGATTATGACAAAGGCAGTTGTGGCAACAATACCAAAATACCTCAGAATTCCAACACATGCATCTGCTCTGCTCTGAAAGCAAGTGTGTTCAGGGTCAGGGTCTTCCAGGCTCCAGGAAATGAGCCTTGCTATGGGACAGTAGTCTGCCTTTCATTAGCCTCTGGTAGAGCTTCACAGTTTCACTCCCTGAGGCTTGTTTGTCTGCAGCTCCTAACAGCAGCTCTCCCATCCCTAATGTGCAAATGAAGTAAATTGTGCCACTTTGAAAGTGCCACGGCAAAACACAGCAGCAGCGAGAGCGAGGTGAGCAGGAGACCAGGGAAGCTCTGAGACCAGAAGACCAGCAGAACTCTGACACCAGGAGACCAGCAGAACTCTGAGAGTAGCCTGAGATGGTGTCAGAGAAACCCAAACATCTCACCGACAGAGAGGTCAAGGGTCATGTGAAGATGTTGGGGATATATTACATTACCATTTGGTTTGCTGCTTTACTGTATTGACGGTAGAAGTTCAGCAGCAGGAAGACTTGTCTATGAAGGCTGAGAAAAAATAATTTGTCTGAAATCATGATTGGATATTTCTAAAACGTGATGTTTTAATGTGATCCGTGTTCTGACCGACTTCTCAGGTTTTCCCTACACTAACATGGGCTCCATACAGACAGTGACCTTCTCCACTCCCTATTACATATCGAAAATACTATTACATACAATATTCATATAATAATAATAACATGCCAGGAAACACAAAGAGACATGTATGAACATAAAGCATTCAAAACCATGCCGTAAACCACCTTTTACCAGTTGATCCAACAGTTTGTACAGGATCTCACAGGTGTCGTCACTAATATGGGTTTTCCCTTAATTATATACACTAACTACGTAATATTATCTGCAAATATAATCTAATCAGACATGAGCGTAATGACTGAAGATTAAATTAGTCTAATAAAATGAAAACATTGAAAAAAAAAACGCAAGGTTTTCAAAATTATCACAACATGAGATTCTGACCTGAGAATCGAATTTAACATGTCGGAACTCTGCTAAAACCAGAGGGTACATCTCATCTATGATGGTGTAGTCCCTCAGTCCTGCCACACTACACTAGAACCAGACAGTACATCTCATCTGTGTGTTGGTGTAGTCCCTCAGTTCTGCTACACTACACTAGAACCGGACAGTACATCTCATCTGTGTGTTGGTGTAGTCCCTCAGTCCTGCTACACTACACTAGAAGCAGAGAGTACATCTCATCTGTGTGTTGGTGTAGTCCCTCTGTCCTGCTACACTACACTAGAACCAGACAGTACATCTCATCTGTGTGTTGGTGTAGTCCCTCAGTCCTGCCACACTACACTAGAACCAGAGGGTACATCTCATGTGTGTTGGTGTAGTCCCGCAGTCCTGCTACACTACACTAGAACCAGACAGTACATCTCATCTGTGTGTTGGTGTAGTCCCTCAGTCCTGCCACACTACACTAAAACCAGAGGGTACACCTCATCTGTGTGTTGGTGTAGTCCCGCAGTCCTGCTACACTACACTAGAACCAGACAGTACATCTCATCTGTGTGTTGGTGAAGTCCCTCAGTCCTGCTACACTACAGTAAAACCAGACAGAACATCTCATCTGTGTGTTGGTGTCGTCCCTCAGTCCTGCTACGCTACACTAGAACCAGACAGTACATCTCATCTCTGTTGGTGTAGTCCCTCAGTCCTGCCACACTACACTAGAACCAGACATTACATCTCATCTGTGTGTTGGTGTAGTCCCTCTGTCCTGCTACACTACACTAGAACCAGAGGGTACACCTCATCTGTGTGTTGGTGTAGTCCCTCTGTCCTGCTACACTACACTAGAACCAGACAGTGCATCTCATCTGTGTGTTGGTGTAGTCCCTCAGTCCTGCTACACTACACTAGAACCAGACAGTACATCTCATCTGTGTGTTGGTGTAGTCCCTCAGTCCTGCTACACTACACTAGAACCAGACAGTACATCTCATCTGTGTGTTGGTGTAGTCCCTCTGTCCTGCCACACTACACTAGAACCAGACAGAACATCTCATTTGTGTTGGTGTAGTCCCTCTGTCCTGCTACACTACACTAGAACCAGAGGGTACATCTCATCTGTGTGTTGGTGTAGTCCCTCAGTCCTGCTACACTACACTAGAACCAGACAGTACATCTCATCTGTGTGTTGGTGTAGTCCCTCAGTCCTTCTACACTACACTAGAACCAGACAGAACATCTCATCTGTGTTGGTGTAGCCCCTCTGTCCTGCTACACTACACTAGAACCAGACAGTACATCTCATCTGTGTGTTGGTGTAGTCCCCCTGTCCTGCTACACTACACTAGAACCAGACAGTACATCTCATCTGTGTGTTGGTGTCATCTCTCAGTCCTGCTACACTACACTAGAACCAGAGGGTACATCTCATCTGTGTGTTGGTGTAGTCCCTCAGTACTGCCACACTACACTAGAACCAGAGGGTACACCTCATCTGTGTGTTGGTGTAGTCCCTCAGTCCTGCTACACTACACTAGAACCAGACATTACATCTCATCTGTGTGTTGGTGTAGTCCCTCAGTCCTGCTACACTACACTAGAACCAGAGGGTACACCTCATCTGTGTGTTGGTGTAGTCCCTCTGTCCTGCTACACTACACTAGAACCAGACAGTACATCTCATCTGTGTGTTGGTGTAGTCCCTCAGTCCTGCTACACTATACTAGAACCAGACAGTACATCTCATCTGTGTGTTGGTGTAGTCCCTCTGTCCTGCCACACTACACTAGAACCAGACAGAACATCTCATTTGTGTTGGTGTAGTCCCTCTGTCCTGCTACACTACACTAGAACCAGAGGGTACATCTCATCCGTGTGTTGGTGTAGTCCCTCAGTCCTGCTAAACTACACTAGAACCAGACAGTACATCTCATCTGTGTGTTGTTGTAGTCCCTCAGTCCTTCTACACTACACTAGAACCAGACAGAACATCTCATCTGTGTTGGTGTAGTCCCTCTGTCCTGCTACACTACACTAGAACCAGAGGGTACACCTCATCTGTGTGTTGGTGTAGTCCCTCTGTCCTGCTATACTACACTAGAACCAGAGGGTACATCTCATCTGTGTGTTGGTGTAGTCCCTCAGTCTTGCTACACTACACTAGAACCAGACAGTACATCTCATCTGTGTGTTGGTGTAGTCCCTCAGTCCTGCTACACTACACTAGAACCAGACAGTACATCTGATCTGTGTGTTGGTGTAGTCCCTCAGTCCTGCTACACTACAGTAAAACCAGACAGTACATCTCATCTGTGTGTTGGTGTAGTCCCTCAGTCCTGCTACACTACAGTAAAACCAGACAGAACATCTCATCTGTGTTGGTGTAGTCCCTCTGTCCTGGTACACTACACTAGAACCAGACAGTACATCTCATCTGTGTTTTGGTGTAGACCCTCAGTCCTGCTACACTACACTAGAACCAGAGGGTACATCTCATGTGTGTTGGTGTAGTCCCTCAGTCCTGCTACACTACACTAGAACCAGAGGGTACATCTCATCTGTGTGTTGATGTAGTCCCTCTGTCCTACTACACTACACTAGAACCAGAGAGTACATCTCATCTGTGTGTTGGTGTAGTCCCTCTGTCCTGCTACACTACACTAGAACAAGACAGTACATCTCATCTGTGTGTTGGTGTAGTCCCTCAGTCCTGCTACACTACACTAGAACCAGACAGTACATCTCATCTGTGTGTTGGTGTAGTCCCTCAGTCCTGCTACACTACACTAGAACCAGACAGTACATCTCATCTGTGTGTTGGTGTAGTCCCTCTGTCCTGCCACACTACACTAGAACCAGACAGAACATCTCATTTGTGTTGGTGTAGTCCCTCTGTCCTGCTACACTACACTAGAACCAGAGGGTACATCTCATCTGTGTGTTGGTGTAGTCCCTCAGTCCTGCTACACTACACTAGAACCAGACAGTACATCTCATCTGTGTGTTGGTGTAGTCCCTCAGTCCTTCTACACTACACTAGAACCAGACAGAACATCTCATCTGTGTTGGTGTAGCCCCTCTGTCCTGCTACACTACACTAGAACCAGACAGTACATCTCATCTGTGTGTTGGTGTAGTCCCCCAGTCCTGCTACACTACACTAGAACCAGACAGTACATCTCATCTGTGTGTTGGTGTCATCTCTCAGTCCTGCTACACTACACTAGAACCAGAGGGTACATCTCATCTGTGTGTTGGTGTAGTCCCTCAGTACTGCCACACTACACTAGAACCAGAGGGTACACCTCATCTGTGTGTTGGTGTAGTCCCTCTGTCCTGCTACACTACACTAGAACCAGAGGGTACATCTCATCCGTGTGTTGGTGTAGTCCCTCAGTCCTGCTAAACTACACTAGAACCAGACAGTACATCTCATCTGTGTGTTGTTGTAGTCCCTCAGTCCTTCTACACTACACTAGAACCAGACAGATCATCTCATCTGTGTTGGTGTAGTCCCTCTGTCCTGCTACACTACACTAGAACCAGAGGGTACACCTCATCTGTGTGTTGGTGTAGTCCCTCTGTCCTGCTATACTACACTAGAACCAGAGGGTACATCTCATCTGTGTGTTGGTGTAGTCCCTCAGTCTTGCTACACTACACTAGAACCAGACAGTACATCTCATCTGTGTGTTGGTGTAGTCCCTCAGTCCTGCTACACTACACTAGAACCAGACAGTACATCTGATCTGTGTGTTGGTGTAGTCCCTCAGTCCTGCTACACTACAGTAAAACCAGACAGTACATCTCATCTGTGTGTTGGTGTAGTCCCTCAGTCCTGCTACACTACAGTAAAACCAGACAGAACATCTCATCTGTGTTGGTGTAGTCCCTCTGTCCTGGTACACTACACTAGAACCAGACAGTACATCTCATCTGTGTTTTGGTGTAGACCCTCAGTCCTGCTACACTACACTAGAACCAGAGGGTACATCTCATGTGTGTTGGTGTAGTCCCTCAGTCCTGCTACACTACACTAGAACCAGAGGGTACATCTCATCTGTGTGTTGATGTAGTCCCTCTGTCCTACTACACTACACTAGAACCAGAGAGTACATCTCATCTGTGTGTTGGTGTAGTCCCTCTGTCCTGCTACACTACACTAGAACAAGACAGTACATCTCATCTGTGTGTTGGTGTAGTCCCTCAGTCCTGCTACACTACACTAGAACCAGACAGTACATCTCATCTGTGTGTTGGTGTAGTCCCTCAGTCCTGCTACACTACACTAGAACCAGACAGTACATCTCATCTGTGTGTTGGTGTAGTCCCTCTGTCCTGCCACACTACACTAGAACCAGACAGAACATCTCATTTGTGTTGGTGTAGTCCCTCTGTCCTGCTACACTACACTAGAACCAGAGGGTACATCTCATCTGTGTGTTGGTGTAGTCCCTCAGTCCTGCTACACTACACTAGAACCAGACAGTACATCTCATCTGTGTGTTGGTGTAGTCCCTCAGTCCTTCTACACTACACTAGAACCAGACAGAACATCTCATCTGTGTTGGTGTAGCCCCTCTGTCCTGCTACACTACACTAGAACCAGACAGTACATCTCATCTGTGTGTTGGTGTAGTCCCCCAGTCCTGCTACACTACACTAGAACCAGACAGTACATCTCATCTGTGTGTTGGTGTCATCTCTCAGTCCTGCTACACTACACTAGAACCAGAGGGTACATCTCATCTGTGTGTTGGTGTAGTCCCTCAGTACTGCCACACTACACTAGAACCAGAGGGTACACCTCATCTGTGTGTTGGTGTAGTCCCTCAGTCCTGCTACACTACACTAGAACCAGACATTACATCTCATCTGTGTGTTGGTGTAGTCCCTCAGTCCTGCTACACTACACTAGAACCAGAGGGTACACCTCATCTGTGTGTTGGTGTAGTCCCTCTGTCCTGCTACACTACACTAGAACCAGACAGTACATCTCATCTGTGTGTTGGTGTAGTCCCTCAGTCCTGCTACACTATACTAGAACCAGACAGTACATCTCATCTGTGTGTTGGTGTAGTCCCTCTGTCCTGCCACACTACACTAGAACCAGACAGAACATCTCATTTGTGTTGGTGTAGTCCCTCAGTCCTGCTACACTACACTAGAACCAGAGGGTACATCTCATCCGTGTGTTGGTGTAGTCCCCCAGTCCTGCTACACTACACTAGAACCAGACAGTACATCTCATCTGTGTGTTGGTGTAGTCCCTCAGTCCTTCTACACTACACTAGAACCAGACAGAACATCTCATCTGTGTTGGTGTAGTCCCTCTGTCCTGCTACACTACACTAGAACCAGAGGGTACACCTCATCTGTGTGTTGGTGTAGTCCCTCTGTCCTGCTATACTACACTAGAACCAGAGGGTACATCTCATCTGTGTGTTGGTGTAGTCCCTCAGTCTTGCTACACTACACTAGAACCAGACAGTACATCTCATCTGTGTGTTGGTGTAGTCCCTCAGTCCTACTACACTACACTAGAACCAGACAGTACATCTCATCTGTGTGTTGGTGTAGTCCCTCAGTCCTGCTACACTACAGTAAAACCAGACAGAACATCTCATCTGTGTTGGTGTAGTCCCTCTGTCCTGGTACACTACACTAGAACCAGACAGTACATCTCATCTGTGTTTTGGTGTAGACCCTCAGTCCTGCTACACTACACTAGAACCAGAGGGTACATCTCATGTGTGTTGGTGTAGTCCCTCAGTCCTGCTAAACTACACTAGAACCAGACAGTACATCTCATCTGTGTGTTGATGTAGTCCCTCTGTCCTACTACACTACACTAGAACCAGAGAGTACATCTCATCTGTGTGTTGGTGTAGTCCCTCTGTCCTGCTACACTACACTAGAACAAGACAGTACATCTCATCTGTGTGTTGGTGTAGTCCCTCAGTCCTGCTACACTACACTAGAACCAGACAGTACATCTCATCTGTGTGTTGATGTAGTCCCTCAGTCCTGCTACACTACACTAGAACCAGACAGTACATCTCATCTGTGTGTTGGTGTAGTCCCTCAGTCCTGCTACACTACACTAGAACCAGAGGGTACATCTCATCTGTGTGTTGGTGTAGTCCCCCAGTCCTGCTACACTACACTAGAACCAGACAGTACATCTCATCTGTGTGTTGGTGTCGTCCCTCAGTCCTGCTATACTACACTAGAACCAGAGGGTACATCTCATCTGTGTGTTGGTGTCGTCCCTCAGTCCTGCTACACTACACTAGAGCCAGACAGTACATCTCATCTGTGTGTTGGTGTAGTCCCTCTGTCCTGCCATACTACAGTAAAACCAGAGGGTACATCTCATCTGTATGTTGGTGTAGTCCCTCAGTCCTGCCACACTACAGTAAAACCAGACAGTACATCTCATCTGTGTGTAGTCCCTCAGTCCTGCTACACTACAGTAAAACCAGAGGGTACATCTCATCTGTGTGTTGGTGTAGTCCCTCAGTCCTGCTACACTACATTAGAACCAGACAGTACATCTCATCTGTGTGTTGGTGTAGTCCCTCAGTCCTGCTACACTACACTAGAACCAGACAGTACATCTCATCTGTGTGTTGGTGTAGTCCCTCAGTCCTGCTACACTACAGCGATGCCATTGGTGATTCAGACCTGTTTGAACGGCATCAAAAGCAGTCAGTGTTTGGCTGTACAGTAGTACAGCAGTAAAGTACTGTACAGTAGTGCAGCAGTACAGCAGTGCAGTAGTGCAGCAGTACAGCAGTGCAGTAGTACAGTAGTGCAGTACTGTACAGTAGTACAGCAGTATATTAGTACAGTAGTACAACAGTACAGTAGCACAGCAGTACAGTAGTGCAGTAGTACAGTAGTACAGTACTGTACAATAGTACAGTAATATAACAGTACAGTAGCACAGTGCTGTACAGTAGCACAGTAGTTTTTTGTCAATGTGAAACACTTTTGGTGTCTAGAAAGCACTATATAAAAGTAACGATGAGTCCGCGGTGGCGTAGCGGTCTAAGCATCGGCTTGGTGTCGATGCAGTTGCCCACTGGGGACTGGGGTTCGCGCCCCGGTCTCGTCAGATCCGACTATGGCCGGACTCGGTGAAGCAGCGATCATTGGCAACGCTGTCTTCGGGAGGGGGGCGGAGTCGGCTTGTGTTCGTCATGTGAATGCGTCTCTGTGTGTGTCGGAAAAACAGTGGTTCGGCTTGGAGTCGCCTTGTCACGAAAGTGGGGAGGTGCTTTCCTTCGAGGCTGCCGGCCGGAGAGATGCAGTTGGCGAACGCATGCAATACGAGGGTGGGTGTTTGAATTAAAATAGGGATCAATTGGCCACTAAACTGGGAGAAAAAAGGGAAAAATCAGAAATAAATTTATAAAAAAAAAAAAAAAAAGTAACGATTATTACTATTATTATTATTATTATTATTATTATCATTATTATTCTTATTATCATTATTATTATTAGTATTATAGTACCGTACAGTAGTACAGCAGTACAGTAGTGTACAGTAGTACAGGGGACAGAAGACGTGGCGGTCTTGACAAAACAAACACAGATTGTGCCACAGTCGTTTGGTGTCCGCTCAAGTCAGGGCAAGATGTGTGAGGAGCAGGTCTGACTCTGGACTCCCGGGCAATTCCAACATTGCTGTGAAGTTGGTCTGGTGGCGTCATGATAAACATACTACAACACATAGGAGCGCTGAATATGATAATCTATGCAAAGAGCATATAGTTGAAATATATAATGACGACTGTGTGGGCTGGTGTGATGGCGCACAGCCTCCGAGGTGTAGTAGGCGTGGTGGCACAGAGGCCTGCACATGGTGTTGAAAGGAACGACGTAGGCCAGGCAGGACTTGCGCATGTCTTACCGTAGGTAGTCGCGTCGACACAGGATGAGGTTGGCCTTGGTGTACAGCGTGGAGCCCACCTCGCCCAAGCGGCAGTCGCAGCACGCACACTTGAGGCAGTCCTCGTGCCAGTACTTATCGAGGGCCTTCAGCAGGTAGCGGTCCTTGATCTTCCGGCTGCAGCCGGCACAGCCCTTTGGCTTGGTGTCCGGCTGGACGGAGAGCATTTGTATACCTGGGAGGGGGAGAGGTAAAAAGAGCAAGGGAAGAAAGTTGTGTTACACGTGTGTAAACCAGGAAGTACTTCCACGGAGAGACAGATTAACCTCAGAATCATCCTCCACACTCATGCTGCATCCAAACACACAAACTGACACAAGCTGTGCACAACTAGAGATGAAAGTGGTTCACACAATATCCTGCAGTCACTCTCGAAGGCAAACACACGGATTGCTCCCACATGTTGTCCGAAACATACAGAAAGACAGAAGAATGTTCTTGCAGGGCACTCTTCCGTTGACTCTCGTCCCCCTCTCAGGTGGGAGGGGCTTCAGGGCAGGAGCTCGGCACCGCGCGAGCATTGTGTGGCGCTGAGCAGGGTGTGAAGCGCCTTTGTGTAGCAGCTTTGAGGGGACAATGTGGCCTCGCAGAGCCTGTAATTAGTATTCTGCTTCCATTCCCCGAGGAGAGGGACACCCCCAATTCCCTTTGTCCCCCTTTTCAACACCCTCAGTACGTACACACACACACACACACACACACACACACACACACACACACACACACACACACACACACACACAGTTTGTCTTTGAAAAAGTGTTCACGTTTGCAGATGTTGTGAGACTGTTGTGTTTGCTAAATGATAAATAAGTCGCTGTCAGCCAGTTGGCGCTGTGGAGCCATAAGCTGCTCTGTCCATCGCAGGGTGCAGCTGAGGGTCCGTACTCAATTTGAAAGAGGGGAGAAAAACTATCGAAATGCAAAGGATACCCCCCATTGTAACAGGGAATTCATGCCTTATGAATTACGAGTTGTTGTTGTTTTCTTCTGGGCATTTTCTTCTGATTTGTCTAAGTGCACCAGTTTCCCATCAGCCCCGGGGCCTCTGACCTGCCAGCGGCTCTGCAAGTGAAGCAGGTGGACATGAAGGTCTCTGACACGACACATGAAAAACATCGAGCTTCAACAAGACCTGCGACTCTCTGTCTGCATGCTGATGTGCTGCCCCGCTTCCTTCCTGGGCAGCCTGACAGTCCTTCCCTGCAACCACCACCCGCCTGGCTCCTGTAACCATCTGTGCGACGGAAAGATGGAGAAGGCACAAATGAATCAAGCTGGACCACCGCTGTGCTTGGGGTGATAAGCGGGCCCATCTTCCAGCTGCTGAGCTCTTAACTGGCTGGGTATGACTGCACGAGACAGAGGGCTTGATGCCTTTGCTTTTGCCAGTGAAACCACTTTCAGTACCACTCACCATCCCAGCCCAACCTGCTCAGCCCAACCTGCTCAACACAACCTGCTCAGCCCAACCTGCTCAGCCCAACCTGCTCAACACAAACTGCTCAGCCCAACCTGCTCAACACAACCTGCTCAACCCAACCTGCTCAACACAAACTGCTCAGCCCAACCTGCTCAACACAAACTGCTCAGCCCAACCTGCTCAACCCAACCTACTCAACACACTCTGCTCAACACAACCTGCTCAACACACTCTGCTCAGCCCAACCTGATCAACACACCCTGCTCAGCCCAACCTGCTCAACACACCCTGCTCAACACACCCTGTTCAGCCCAACCTGCTCAACACAACCTGCTCAACACAACCTGCTCAGTCCGACCTGCTTAACACAACCTGCTCAGCCCGACCTGCTCAGCCCAACCTGCTCAACACAACCTGCTCAACACAACCTCCTCAACACCTGCTCAGCACAACCTGCTCAATGCAACCTGCTAACACAACCTGCTCAGCAGTCTGCTTAGCACAACCTGATCAATATAACCTGCTCAACACAACCTTCTTAACACAACCGAGTCTCCACTGCTCATTACTAATCTGCAGAGGTGAGTTGTTTGGTCCGACATCAGGTTGGACCAGAGGGGATGGACGCGGAGGGAAATTTGCCATTCAAGCCGTCCGTTTGCCCGGAGTTGAACAGATTTATTTTTTTTCATAAAGAAAGAAAAAAAATCAACTGCTTCGGGCCTCAGTGCTGTCTATTTTCTTGGCTCGCTCGTTCGTTCGTACCCTTTCTTTCTTCCTCGGACTCCAATCGTTTAATTGTAGGCGACCTCTGTAGCAGAGAGCTCGTTCTCCATCAGGATCTGTCGTCCCCAAAACAGGAGTAGCTAGAACAGCCTCATCCAAGCGTAAAGTCGCCTATTTGATTCCCTCTGTCTACCATCTGGGCTGCACCGCTAGAAGATGCTGACATTTTCGTCCCATCAGTTTAATAACTGTTGCCATGGCAGCATAGTGCTTGGTAAAGGCCAATAATAGATTTGCAATGGAGTGCTAAATTTTCCGTGTAGCTTTTACAGCGACAGAGAACAGGGACCCGACGGAGAAACGTTCATTCCGAAGACAACAACGAACTGTTAATCCGACCATATAGTATCTGCAAAGGAAGGGTTATTCAGCACATAATGAACTGGAGGGAAAGGGAAAGGGCAGTTAATAATTAGCGACATGATCGGTCAAGTTGGGTCGGCGTTACGCGGCGTAGCTGTGGACACACGTCGTGCTGTAAGTTCACGGTGCGTAACTGAGTCCGCCTGATCAAACAATGCATCGATATGTAGTCCTGCGCCCCCCTTACCAAAACTTTTCTCCCTTTTCTGCATCTGGTGAGCCGCTCCAGCAGCCGTGGACACCGTGGACACAGCAGCGGCAGCTGCGAGACCGAATCCTCGGCGTGTGCTGCTCAGGTCAGCGGCTGCTGCCGACACGCTCCCGGAGGGCGGCTGGCTTTTGTTAGAAGTAACGATCCTCCTCGGCACACCGCGAAAGAGCGGAAAGCTGAAGAAACACCGAGCAAGAAGACGGGGCGAGGGCGAAGGCGTCGATTCGCATCTGCTCGGCGTAAGACGATCCGAAATGCGCGATTGTCTCTAAAACGGGTCCGGCCGCGAGACAGCTCGGAGCGGCGGCGGCGGCTCGGCGAGCGGCGGGGAACAAATGACAGCGGATGACAAAGGCTGGTGCGTACTTACCCCTTCCTACCCCTTCCCGGCGCCGGATTCATGCGGTCCTGCCGTGCTGCTCGCCTCCTCGCTCGCTCGCTCGCTCGCCCTCCCTGTTTGCAGCGGATGCGCAGCGAGCGCAGGGTTTTTAAAAACGGGACCTTTGCACAAAGGAGCCAGGCGCCAGCAGATACTTTCAAATACATGACAGGAGGGGGGGGTGTTGGGGGGGTGTTCCCCCGCTCACCCGGGTTCTGCTACTTCATAATGAGCCGCTGGCGCCCCTAATCACCCACATTAACACCATAGGTGTGCAATAAATAAGACCCCCCCCCTAGTGTTCCGTGCACATCATGGCAGCATGGGTCACAAGCCGGCGTAGCCTACATGAGAGCCGGGAGCACGGACCGACCGGACCGGCCCGTGCACTGCCCCGTGCAGGCCTGCTTGGCACAACATAAGTGCTGAGGCCGAATATGGCCGCATTTTTCAATGTCAATAACAAACAGCCAGATAGGCTCCTGCTGACCACCCCTCGCTCACTTCTGAAACTAGGAGAATGTCGGTCTCTGACCTCGAACTAAGTCCCTCCGCGCAAATCCACCGAAGTCACATGACGACTGGGCTGAAGTCCTGCATGGAAGATGTAAATGACAGGTGCATGGTGGAGGACCATGAGCAGAGCGCACAGGTCTACAGGTCAGGTGGTCTCTGGCCACCACCTGGATATGTGAGGTAGTGACTCAAGCTAACTTGGGCTAGCCAAGACTGACGGACTAAGAATAGTGAAGCCAGGAGCCGCCATGTCCAGATCCATCAAAACCGGGTGGCGATAGGGTCGTCACTTGTTGAGCTACCAGCTGCGCTCCCATGACACCTGCTCCTTCCAATGCCCCTACCGCGAAAACCCAGGTAAGTGTGGCCACGCATGCCATGCAGGGAGAGCAGCAGCCTAGCTCACCCCGGATCACTCTGCACCAAGGGACCCTTTTGCAGTTAGCCCTAACAGAACTTAGGCCCAGAGCCAATAAGCGACCTTTGTGGTCATACAAGCCCCCGTGTCCAACATAGGGTCCCCTAGATGGGGGAGGGGGGTGTCACACAAAAAAAGCAACATAAAACAATAAAATAAAAACAAATACAGCTCTCTATATTAAGCATCATAATAAGCATAGTGCGTATTAATCTAATTGTTTATTATGGCAACTCAGCTGCCCTGGGGACTGAGGGTCAAGGGTCAGGCGACCCTGAGCCAGAGTGTGTGTGTGTCTGTGTGTGTGTGTGTGTGTCATGACTCATCACAGAGTCAGTCAGAGAATCTACGATATCTGGCTGAAAAAGAAAATATCTGTCCCCCACAAATGATGTGAGGGCCCCGCCTCAACCAAAGGATGTGAGGGCTCCGCCTCCCCCAAAGGATGTGAGGGCCTCTCCTCCCCCAAATGATGTGAGGGCCCCGCCTCCCCCTCGGGTCAATGTCCACATGTTTACAACTTTAATGAGCCGACGAAGCAGAACTACTCTGGTTACGAACAGAAGGAAGAAAAAACACGACGGAGCTTCGGGAACAGCAATCAGGTGACCGTGTGACGTTAGCTGCCAGCACATAACAAGAGAGGCTGACTGACGTGCCGCGAGCAGAACGTCTCTCGCTCTGTCGGCCTCTCCTGTCAAGTGCACGGCTGTTCGGTGCTCCGCGTTCCGTGCCCCGTGTACTGTGTTCTGTGTCCTGTGTCCTGTGTTCTGTGTTCCGTGCCCTGTGTTAGGTGTTCTGTCTTCTGTGTTCCGTGTTCTGTGTTCTGTGTCCCGTGTCTTGTGTTCTGTGTTCCGTGTCCTGTGTCTTGTGTTCCGTGTTCCGTGTACTGTGTCCTGTGTACTGTGTCCTGTGTTCCATGTTCCGTGTCCTGTGTCTTGTGTTCCGTGCCCTGTGTTTGGTGTTCCGTCTTCTGTGTTCCGTGTCCTGTGTTCCTTGTCCTGTGTCTTGTGTTCTGTGTTCCGTGTCCTGTGTCCCGTGCCCTGTGTTCTGTGGTCCGTGTCCTGCGTTCCGTGTCTTGTATCCTGTGTTCTGTTTTCTGTGTTCCGTGTCCTGTGTCCTGTGTCCTGTGTCTTGTGTTCCGTGTTCTGTTCTCTGTGTTCCGTATCCTGTGTTCTGTATTCCGTGTCCTGTGTCTTGTGTTCTGTGTTCTGTGTCTTGTATCCTGTGTTCTGTGTTCTGTATCCTGTGTCCTGTGTCTTGTGTTCCGTCTTCTGTGTTCCGTGTTCCATGTCCTGTGTTCCGTGTCCTGTGTCCCGTGTTCTGTGTCCTGTGTCTTGTGTTCCGTGTTCTGTGTCCTGAGTTCCATGTTCAGTGTCCTGTTCTGTGTCCTGTGTCCTGTGTTCCGTGTTCTGTGTCCTGAGTTCCGTGTTCAGTGTCCTGTTCTGTGTCCTGTGTCCTGTGTTCCGTGTTCCGTGTCTTGTGTTCCGTGTTCCGTGTCCTGTGTTCCGTGCCCTGTGTTCTGTCTTCTGTGTTCCGTGTCCTGTGTTCTGTGTTCCGTGTCCTGTGTTCTGTGTCTTGTATACTGTGTTCCGTGTCCTGTGTTCCGTGTCCTGTGTCTTGTGTTCCGTGTTCCGTGCCCTGTGTTCGGTGTTCCGTCTTCTGTGTCCTGTGTTCTGTGTCCTGTGTCTTGTGTTCTGTGTTCCGTGCCCTGTGTTCCGTGATCCGTGTCCTGTGTCTTGTGTCCTGTGTTCTGTGTCCTGTGTGTTGTGTTCTGTGTTCCGTCTTCAGTGTTCCGTTGTCCGTGTTCCCTGTCCTGTGTTCCGTGTTCTGTGTCCTGTGTTCCGTGTTCTGTATCCTGTGTTCCGTGTCCTGTGTTCCGTGTTCTGTGTCCTGTGTCTTGTGTTCTGTCTTCTGTGTTCTGTGTTCCCTGTCATGTGTTCTGTGTTCCGTGTTCTGTGTTCTGTGTTCTGTGCCCTGTGTTCTGTGTTCCTAGTTCTGTGTTCTGTGTCCTGTGTCTTGTGTTCTGTGTTCCGTCTTCTTTGATCAGTCTTCCGTGTTCCCTGTCATGTGTTCTGTGTCCCGTGTTCTGTGTCCTGTGTTCCATGTTCTGTGTTTTGTGTCCTGTGTTCCATGTCCTGTGTTCTGTGTCTTGTGTTCTGTCATCCATCTTCTGTGTTCCGTGTTCCCTGTCGTGTGTTCTGTGTTCCGTGTTATGTGTCCTGTGTTCTGTGTTTTGTGTTCCATGTTCTGTGTCTTGTGTTCCATGTCCTGTGTTCTGTGTCCTGTGTCTTGTGTTCTGTTTTCTGTGTTCCGTGTTCTGTGTCTCGTGTTCTGTGCCCTGTGTTCTGTGGTCCATGTTCCGTGTCCTGTGTTCTGTGGTCTGTGTCCTGTGTTTTGTGTTCTATTTTCCGTTTTCTGTGTCCTGTGTTCCGTGTTCCGTGTACTGTGTTCTGTGTCCTGTGTTCCGTGTTCTGTGACCTGTGTTCCGTGTTCTGTGTCCTGTGTTCCGTGTTCTGTGTTCCGTGTCCTGTGTTCCGTGTTCTGTGTCCTGTGTCTTGTGTTCTGTCTTCTGTGTTCTGTGTTCCCTGTCATGTCTTCTGTGTTCCGTGTTCTGTGCCCTGTGTTCCGTGTCCTGTGTTCTGTGTTCCTAATTCTGTGTTCTGTGTCTTGTGTTCCCTGTCGTGTGTTCTGTGTCATGTGTTCCGTGTTCTGTGTCTTGTGTTCTGTCTTCTGTGTTCCGTGTTCCCTGTCGTGTGTTCTGTGTTCCGTGTCCTGTGTTCCGTGTTCCATGTCCTGTGTTATGTGTCCTGTGTCTTGTGTTCTGTGTTCCGTCTTCTTTGTTCAGTCTTCCGTGTTCCCTGTCGTGTGTTCTGTGTCCCGTGTTCTGTGTCCTGTGTTCCATGTTCTGTGTCTTGTGTCCTGTGTTCCATGTCCTGTGTTCTGTGTCTTGTGTTCTGTGTTCCATCTTCTGTGTTCCGTGTTCCCTGTCGTGTGTTCTGTGTTCCGTGTTATGTGTCCTGTGTTCTGTGTTTTGTGTTCCATGTTCTGTGTCTTGTGTTCCATGTCCTGTGTTCCGTGTCCTGTGTTCTGTGTTCCTAATTCTGTGTTCTGTGTCTTGTGTTCCCTGTCGTGTGTTCTGTGTCATGTGTTCCGTGTTCTGTGTCTTGTGTTCTGTCTTCTGTGTTCCGTGTTCCCTGTCGTGTGTTCTGTGTTCCGTGTCCTGTGTTCCGTGTTCCATGTCCTGTGTTATGTGTCCTGGGTCTTGTGTTCTGTGTTCCGTCTTCTTTGTTCAGTCTTCCGTGTTCCCTGTCATGTGTTCTGTGTCCCGTGTTCTGTGTCCTGTGTTCCATGTTCTGTGTTTTGTGTCCTGTGTTCCATGTCCTGTGTTCTGTGTCCTGTGTTCTGTGTTCCATCTTCTGTGTTCCGTGTTCCCTGTCATGTGTTCTGTGTTCCGTGTTATGTGTCCTGTGTTCTGTGTTCCGTGTTCCCTGTCCTGTATTCTGTGTTCTGTGTCCTGTGTTCTGTGTTATGTGTCTTGTGTTCTGGGTCCTGTGTTCCATGTTCTGTGTCCTGTGTCTTGTGTTCCGTGTCCTGTGTTCCCTGTCCTGTGTCTTGTGTTCTGTTTTCCGTGGTCTGTGTTCTGTGTCCTGTGTCTTGTGTTCTGTTTTCCGTGTTCCGTGTTCTGTGTCCTGTGTTCTGTGTTCCGTGTTCTGTCCTGTGTCTCGTATTCTGTTTTCCATGTTCTGTGTTCTGTGGTCCGTATCCTGTGTTCTGTGTCCAGTTTTTTGTGTTCTGTTTTCTGTTTTCCATGTTCTGTGTCCTGTGTTCCGTGTTCCGAGTCCTTTGTTCCGTGTCCTGTGTCTTGTGTTCTGTTTTCCGTGTTCTGAGTTCTGTGTCCTGTAATCCGTGTTCTGTGTTCTGTGTTCCCTGTCCTGTGTTCCGTGTCCTGTGTTCCCTGCCCTGTGTCCTGTGTTCCATGTTCTGTGTCCTGTGTTCTGTGTTCTGTGTCCTGTGTTCCGTGTTCTGTGACTCTGGCCCAGCTGGCCCTGACACAAGTGAGAGTGCAGTACAGCTGTTCTGAGAAAGGGTAACGGGTTTTCTAAACTGCTTTCTCGCGTGAACACGCGTTCATATGCGCGTACACAATACGAAACTTCCAGCAGCGCCCTCTGTCGGGAGCAGTCCACACAACATGAGGGCGTGACGGCACACGTGATAGACACAGATGATTTGAAAATAAAACAGTGATGAGGTAGTGCGTCAGTCCGGCTTCAGTTACCAGCCTGGACTGACGCAGGATGCAGAGCAGTGGTGAGATGTTGAATTGGACCTGTTGGTCAGCTGGAGTACCGGCAGTATGGACGCTTATCTGTCAGTAGGGAACAACCATCAGTGTTCAGCCAGGCCACAGTGCACCATGCTGCTGCTGCAGAGGGAACAAAGCACACAGCTGGACAGATGTTATTCTACAGCTGCAGCCATGCCCTATACAGGCTTATGTTTACACTGTATAGCCAAAGATAATTGTGTGATATTGTGAGGACTGGACTAATTACCAGGTAATTGTATAATATTGTGAGGACTGGACTAATTACCAGGCAGCACAGCCAAAGCTAAGTTTTATATTTTATTATTTTCTACATTTTATATTTTCTACAATTTCTTATGTATGTTAATATCTTAATATTCTATAAGAGAGATTCATTTCAGTAACTTTGTGTTTTTACACCTCGTTCTGTTCTGCATAGGTCTCCTGGTTTTTACGCACAGATGGAGCAGACTGCTTTACAGGCAGGAGGGTTGCAGTAGGAGTACTGGGGTCTTGGCTGCGACTGTGTGGCAGTGGTCAGGTGGTTCACATGAACCACAGGTCAGGTAGGAGGGCCCTGCTGAGGACTCCAGGGAGGTCTGGACCGGCTCGGCTCAGGTCCATTTATTATTTCCAGTTTGAAATAGTGCCACTCGTGCACTAGGCTACCTGCGACACATCCTCCCCTGGTTCAAAACAAGCAACATCTGGCAACAGCAGCTAGTTATCAATCATGTAAACGTCACATTGGTTAAGTTCACACTAACCTGACTCAGTCTGGATGGGGGACTGATCCTTTACCAAAGATCCTTTAAAGAGGATGGTACACGGGTCAAATGTAGTCAGTGCTGTCGGCTTGAGTCTCCAGAGCTTAAGTCACATGAATCAGTCGTCCACATAGATGCCTTAATTCATCATTGTTGTTTACTATTTGAAACTATATGTTTACTATATATACATGTTGTTTACTATATGAAACTATGTTTACTATATATACATGTTGTTTACTATATGAAACTATATGTTTACTATATATACATGTTGTTTACGATATGAAACTATATGTTTACTACATATACATGTTGTTTACTATATGAAACTATATACTTACTATATATACATGTTGTTTACGATATGAAACTATATGTTTACTATATATGCATGTTGTTTACGATATGAAACTACATGTTTACTATATATACATGTTTACTATATGAAACTATAGGTTTACTATATATGCATGTTGTTAACTATATGAAACTATGTTTACTATATATACATGTTTACTATATGAAAGTATATGTTTACTATATACTCATTTTTTTACAATATGAAACTATGTTTACTATATATACATGTTTACTATATGAAACTATATGCATGTTGTTTACTATATGAAACTATATGTTTACTATATATACATGTTGTTTACAATATGAAACTATATGTTCACTATATAGCCATGTTTACTATATGTTTACTATATATGCATGTTGTTTACTATATGAAACTATATGTTTTTATATATATATATATATATATATATATATAGTTTACTATATAAAACTATATGTTTACTATATATACATGTTGTTTACTATGTGAAACTATGTTTACTATATATACATGTTTACTATATGAAACTATATGTTTACTATATATACATTTTTACGATATGAAACTATATGTTTACTACATATACATGTTTACTATATGAAACTATAGGTTTACTATATATGCATGTTGTTAACTATATGAAACTATGTTTACTATATATACGTTTACTATATGAAAGTATATGTTTACTATATACTCATTTTTTTACAATATGAAACTACATGTTTACTATATATACATGTTTACTATATGAAACTATATATGCATGTTGTTTACTATATGAAACTATATGTTTACTATATATACATGTTGTTTACAATATGAAACTACATGTTTACTATATATACATGTTTACTATATGAAACTATATATGCATGTTTACTATATGAAACTATATGTTTACTATATATACATGTTTATAATATGAAACTATATGTTTACTATATAGCCATGTTTACTATATGTTTACTATATATGCATGTTGTTTACTATATGAAACTATATGTTTACGGTATATGCATGTTATTTACTATATGAAACTATATGTTTACCATATATATATATATATATATATATATATATATGTTGTTTACTATATGAAACTATATGTTTACCATATATACATGTTGTTTACAATATGAAACTATGTTTACTATATATCCATGTTTACTATATTAAACTATATGTTTACTATATATGCATGTTTACTATATGAAACTATATGTTTACTGTATATGCATGTTATTTACTATATGAAACTATGTTTACCATATATACATGTTGTTTACTATATGAAACTATATGTTCACTATATATGCATGTTGTTTACTATATGAAACTTTTAATATATATATAGATGTTTGTTGCCATATGAAACTATGTTTACTATATATGCATGTTGTTTACTATATGAAACTATATGTTCACTATATATGCATGTTGTTTACTATATAAAACTTTTTTAATATATATAGATGTTGGTTGCCATATGAAACTACATGTTTACTATATATACATGTTGTTTACTACATGAAAGTATATGTTTACTATATATACATGTTGTTTACTATATGAAACTATATGTTTACTGTATATACATGTTTACTATATGAAACTATATGTTTATGATATACACACGTTGTTTACTATATGAAACTGTTTATGATATACACACGTTGTTTACTATATGAAACTATGTTTACGGCATATGCATGTTGTTTACTATGTGAAATTATATTTATGACATACATGTTGTTTACTACATGAAACTACATGTTTATGACATATACATGTTGTTTACTATATGAAACTTTATGTTTACGACAAATGCATGTTGTTTACTATATGGAAATTTATTTAGTATATATAGATGTTTTCTATGTGAAACTATATGTGTTTATATATATGTATATATATATATATGCATACATACATATATATTTATATATGTTGTTTACTATATGACAGTGATGTACAATAATGTTTCCAATATCAATAAAAACGAACAGAACTTGTAATAAGTGAAAGATAAAGGTCTCGCGTTTCCACGACACAATGCTGGTAGCCTAAATGTAAAATATATTAAAGCATAATATGTGGTAATGTATTTCATCAGAACTGATGAGCCCACATACTGTGGAACACAGGGATGTCCTGTCAGCAGCCATATGACATATTCTGGTAAAACAATATGACAGCGCTGGCCTAAAATCATCCACATATAATGTGGATGATTAAATCCGTCTAATTCGAGCCCCCCCCCCCCTCATCCTCCACCTTGCATGGGAAGGTGAGGGTGTAGTGGAGGGTGGTGCTGCGACGTGTTAACCATTCTCCAGCAGGGCATTCCGCACATTTAAACATGTCATTAATTAACCTGTTTCTGTTCGACCTGTCTAAGTAAATGACCGCCCTATGTAGACCACATGAGACCCACACGGCCACGCGCTGACTCGAGACAGACCGGTCAGTCACCCCACCTCACTATCTCCGCCCAAACCCAATGCACGCACACACAGGCCCACACGCTACACACCTATAGTATGACACATGGACGTTACGTTAACAACTATCACAGGGGTACCACAGTAAGACCATGGGGCAAAAAACAACATTCTAATGACCCCCAGGAGAGCCCAGGAGAGAGGAGGGCCAGGACAGCCCAGGAGAGAGGAGGGCCAGGACAGCCCAGGAGAGAGGAGGGCCAGGACAGCACAGGAGAGAGGAGGGCCAGGACAGCACAGGAGAGAGGAGGGCCAGGAGAGCCCAGGAGAGAGGAGGGCCAGGACAGCCCAGGAGAGAGGAGGGCCAGGACAGCCCGAGAGAGAGAGGAGGGCCAGGACAGCCTGAGAGAGAGAGGAGGGCCAGGACAGCCCAGGTGAGAGGAGGGCCAGGACAGCCCAGGAGAGAGGAGGGCCAGGAGAGCCCAGGAGAGAGGAGGGCCAGGACAGCCCAGGTGAGAGGAGGGCCAGGACAGCCCAGGAGAGCCCAGGAGAGAAGTCAAGAGTCGGTATGCGGCTTCATGTCAATCACGCTCAACCTAAAACGCAGCGATAATGAGATGGGTCATAAAACGCTCCTCGCGCCGTTATGAGTGATGAGATGCATTAAAGCTGACAGGGTATTACCTGCCAGTAATTAGCTTTTGTCACGGATTGAATTATTTCAAGGCGAGCTGTCGTCGTAATCATGCAATTTGCTGCAGAGAATCTTTAGTCTGTCTGACAGGAAGAGCGGAGAACAGGCTGCCAGCTCTCTCCCCCTGCTTCCATCCCTCTCCCCCTGCCTCCATCTCTCTCCCCCTGCCTCCATCTCTCTCCCCATGCCTCCATCCCTCTCCCCCTGCCTCCATCCCTCTCCCCCTCTCTCCATCTCTCTCCTCCTGCCTCCATCTCTCTCCACCTGCCCCATCCCTCTCCCCATGCCTCCATCTCTCTCCCCCTGCCTCCATCCCTCTCCCCCTCTCTCCATCTCTCTCCTCCTGCCTCCATCCCTCTCTCCCTGCCCCCATACCCTCTCCCCCATACCCTCTCCATCTCTCTCCTCCTGCCTCCATCCCTCTCTCCCTGCCTCCATCCCTCTCCCCCTGCCCCCATACCCTCTCCATACCCTCCTTCCACTCACATCATGTCAGCAATTATTCATCCTGAATATGAAAATATCGGGAAAATGTGTCAGTCAAGATTCAGAACAAAATAAGAATAGACTATAGCATGCTAAGTGTCCTACCTAAAACCAAACGAAACACGTGCTTCCCCCCTCACAAGCAGCTTAATCCACTTTTTCTCCCCAGACTTGTCCAGCGGAGAAGTAAAAGAAGCGGGCATGCTAGCAGACGTGCGCTGCCTCCTCCGGCAGGATGTGTGCGTGGTTAAACACTGACAGCAGCCCCATGCTGCTGTGACAGTGGCGTTCAGGGCACGAGCTCTCTGCAGGTGAATGCAAAATAAGTTATTGTTCTGTACATCCACCCCAGGTCCATGCCCGATGTTGCCCATTTTCACATCTTACCCAATATCCATCTACATTATCTGCAGTTCAGCCTATATCCTCTAGACAATAGTTTTAGCGTGACACTGTTGTGCGGAAATACAATAAATAAATAAATGTGCACATACCTTTAGTACAGCCAGGGATGCCCAGAACAAAAGCTGTAAGTCGTAGAGAGCCGTTTCGATGCAGTGTGTAATCTCTGGGTTGGGGATGGAAGTGTCCGAGAGGCTATTTAACTATCAGCTCCCAGGTATGTGTATTGCCTTTGCAGCAGGATTTGTGCAGCTTTTAAAGCAACATGCAAACTATATCGAGTACAAAGTTGGAGTGAGCATTTGGCAACACTGTTGCAACCATCTTTCTTTGAAGTTGTCGATTTGAATAAAAACACTTGACTCAAAACTTCCCTTAGCTTTTCCTTCCCCTTCCCTCAGACGTGATCCCCCGGCTTGCCTTCTCCCGCTGCAGCATCCCGGATGCTCCGGGTTTCTCTCCTTCTCTGGCAGAAACGCGGCGGAGCTGAATCGGTCCGCACGCCTCTTCCCCTATTTAAGCACCTCCACGAGGTCCCTAGTTAGCAGCACACTCCAGCTCATCCAAGAAGCTGACAAGCACCGTTAGGGAAGGCAGCGCATGTTGCTCTAATGGACCTCATTAAGCTCTACTTACAGATGTTCTCTTAACATAATTGATCTGCAGCGAGTTGAGAGGACGGCAACCTATTCCCCAGCCCCCAATTATGGCCCGGTAATTAGATCCCCAACCTCCAGTTCTCCACATTCACCCTTCTAACATTCCGAAATATCAAAGTATCTCTTTCTCTCAAAGCGAAACTCTCCTGCCCCCCACCACCTAACCTCCATGTCTCCACCCCTTCCCTCCACCCACCCACAAAACTCCATTCCTCTGACACTATTGACAGTCAGATCTGCTAACCTTTGTAGTGCAGCCAGATTTAGTAGTGCACTCATTCCAATTGACAGAGCTCGCTCCTCTATTTCTCTCCGTCTCCCTCTTTCTCACTTGCCTTTTTCTCCCCTTTCTAAACACCCTGGGAAAGCACGAGAGAGGAGAGCACAAACGGAAAGCAAGAGTGGGAGAGGGGGGAATAGTTTGCACTTTCCATAACAGGTTGTAATAATGCTATCTGTCTGGGGAGCACCTTTTTCATAACGTCTTTTTATCCGGAATAATTCGTCCGAAACACTTTTGAACAGGGAAGGGGGGGAAGGGGGGAAGGGTGAGGAGGGGGAGGAGGGGACGGTGCACAGAGCGCTGGTAAGGAGTGCGATTTCATAACGCCAGTCGGTGCCACATCTATTATCATATTAATTAGCCAGCATGCTGCAGCGGAGGGCACTTGGGCAGATTATAATGTCACACTTTCGCACTTTAAAGAGAGGTTGGAATTATAGCGACAGCCCCAATATACTGATGACATGATGCAAATTCTTCCTGAGCAAACGATGTTCATCACAGTATGATGTGATTCGTGCAGCATCACAGACACAACACGCTATAACGGGGTAAGCGACTCGGACCAACGACGCAGCGGATGGTTTGGTGCATGCTTCAACTTCAGGGATCAACCTTGGGACACCCAAAAACAAAAACAAAACCCTTCTTTTGACAGTCCCCTAATTACTAAGTATTTACCCGGTAAATATATGGTAATTACATGATATTATTGAGTAATCACAAGTGTAAATAGGTAGGTAACTACAGAGATCATAAAGCTGAAACATCTGCAGTATGGCCCATCAACCCAGCCAAGGGTTTGAGACCGCTTTAGGTATATAGGTAATAACGCAGCTATTACTGTGTACTTAACAGGAAAGTCGACAACAAATTGTTAGAAACGTCTCCTCTGTTACCCATCACTTCAAGTTGCAGTTGTACTTATCCAAGGTTTGTGTTTGGGACAACTCAAGTTCAATAACGTACTATCTACAAATTAAGAAAGTACTTTGAAATAAAATCCTTTTTATATGTAGTTATTGTTCATGGCTACACGCATTTATGAAGGGTTTATTAGATTTCCCTTAGGAGCTATGGCATTGTTTTTATTTCGGTTGAAAATGTGCATTAATACTTAGCTGGTAAGGAACGTTTCAGAGAGGGTTTTGCTCTGGGGTCATGGACAGCTCCTGAAATACTGGGCACGTTCTTGCAGATGGTTTACCATTCAATCAGTGAGTAAGCTGAAACCGTACTGCAAAAGGAAGCCTTGTTAGGCTCCGTGCTGTGACCATGTTCTTTGTAATAGATTATTCCATTTAATGACGTTTATATATATATATATATATATATATATATATATATATATAACGTGCACAAATAAGTAGACACGTTGGGTCTTGGCTGACGGGTCGGACCCTTTAGTCGACTGGTTAACGTTGTCGCCCGCGGTGCGGGAGATACGGCTTCGCGTTCCGGCTGTGACGGTCCCCGGGCTGCCCCCCCCCCGAATTCGCAACAATATATATACATACATAGTGATTATCCAAAACATTATAACCACCTGCCCACTATTGTATTGACCCCCTCATACCGCCAAAACAGCCAAGGCAGAGATTCCGAGACTCCACAAGACCTCTGAAGGTGTCCTCTGGTATCTGGCACCAAATCTTTAGCAGCAGATCTTTTATGTGCTGCTGTAAGTTGCGAGGTGGGGCCTCCATGGATCGGACTTGTAGCACATCCCACAGATGTTCTATAGGATTGAGATCTGGGGAATCTGGAGGCCAAGGGAAACTGTTATGGTCTGAGTATCCCCCCCCCCCTCTCTGAGTACCTGCAGGATGGGCTGCGACATGGAGGCAGGGCTGACCTACTTCTGGGCTGAGTGCAGCAAGGCACACCTGATCCCCATGTGCAATTACCCACCTCTCCTCCATAAAAGCCTGGTTCAGTCTTCACCACTTTGCCAGATAATTCCGTCTCATCGGTAGTGCCTGCGTACCCTATCCAGAAGAAGTTTCCCGAGAAAGCGTTCTCGCCGTTTGTTTGTTTCTTGACCAAACTCTCCCCCTTGCCACTTCCAGATCCAGGGCCTCGTTGCTTCAGCCCAGATCCCGGGAAGGCGCCAACCTGCCTTCAGTCACCGCCTCCTGCCTTTTTCTGTTGCCGACCTTTTGGCTAAGACGAATAAACCCATTTTAGCACCACAGCACTGTCTCCTGCCTCATTGGGTCCGTGCGTTTGCCTAGGCCCTAACAGAATTATCTGGCCAAAATGGACCCAGCAGAGACAGAACATCTGAGAAGAGCCCTGGAGACCCAAGGCGCAATGGTGGGTCAGCATGATTCCACCCTTCCACAAATCATGGACAATCTGCAGCGATTAACCACCGGTGTGACACAGCTCACCAGCAGAATGGATACCGTCGCCAGCCAAGTCTCCACCGTCTCCGCAGCCACCAATTCCCCACCACCACCCACACCTGGACCGGCACCTACCCCGGGATCCCTACATTCCCATTCCTGCGAGGTATTCAGGTAACCTAGGGACATGTGCCCAGTTTCTCCACCAGTGTTCGTTAGTTTTTAGTCAGCAACCAGCCACCTATTCAACTGATCAGTCAAGAACTGCATTTATTATGAGCCTCCTGTCTGACCAAGCTGCAGCTTGGTCTCTAGCCGTATCCACTCACTCACCCAGTATCTCTTCAGACTATAACACCTTCACTCAGGGAATGAGGAAGGTTTTTGACCACCCGGTTAAAGGCAAAGCGGCCACAACACGAATGCTAACGCTAAAGCAAGGATCACAGCCAGTCTCACAATACGCCATCGAATTTCGCATTCTAGCTGCAGAAAGCGGCTGGAATGACACCGCCCTACAGGCTATTTTTCTCAAAGGCTTAGCAGAAGAGTTAAAAGATGAGCTGGCCCCTAGAGACGAACCCACTAGCCTAGAGGACTTGATAAGATTAGCCATCCGACTAGATAACAGGATGAGAGAAAGGCGTAGGGAAGGAGCCCTGGGACAGAGATCACCTACACGCTGCCCAACCTGTTTGAATTCCCCTCATCTGCCCACACTCCTTCACCTGGCCCTCTGGACTCATGTACCAACCCTCCAAGTCCTCTGGCAGCAGAGGAACCCATGCAGCTGGGACGGGCCAAGCTGACACCTGAGGAAAGACGGCGACAACTCAGGAGCCACCTCTGCATCTACTGTAGAAGAAGAGGGACACTTCCTCGCCCAGTGTCCGGAACGACCAAAAAGGCCAGGCTCATCAGCAGGAGGGAGGACGCTGGTGAGCCTCCTCCCATAACCGAGTCCAAGTGAAAAGTATGATACACTGCCCTCCTCAGACACTCCCAGTCCAGGTGTTACATGACTCTGGAGCTGATGACAACTTCATAGACGTTGACTTTAAGTACCAAAAGCTCCCAGTTTATGCCCTGGACACCCCCAAGAAGGTATTGGCCATTGACGGAAAAATTATTGAGAACGTCACCCGGAAAACTCAGCCCATCAAACATTGTCTGGCAGCCATCACGAGTACATTCAACTCTGTCATATCGTCACCTCTCACTCAAGTGGTTCTCGGCCTGCCCTGGCTAAAGATGCACAACCCACACATAGACAGGCCCACCACGTCTTTTTGCAGTTGGATTAACTACTGTCACCAACACTGCCTAATGTCAGCCACTCCTGAACAGCCTCCTCACACCGCAGAACCCACTGAGGACATAGACTTTTCCAACGTCCCCCATGAATACCATGACCTAAAAGAGGCTTTTCGTAAGGACCGTGCTCTCGCTCTCCCCCCATACCGACCATATGACGGTGCTATCGACCTGCTCCCTGGCTCACCGTTACCCACCAAAAGACAATACAACCTCTCCAAACCAGAAAAAGAGGCTATGGAGAAATACATAAATTACTCCTTCGCTGCAGGCCTCATCCGTCCCTCCTCTTCCCCAGTGGGAGCCGTTTTTTTTTTCTTTGTAGAGAAGGACAAATCTTTGCGACCCTGCATCGATTACACAGGTCTAAACAGCATCACAGTCAAAAATAAGTATCCTCTCCCACTTCTAGATTCAGCATTCACACCACTTCACGAAGCAGTCATTTTTTTTCCAAACTGGACTTAAGAAACGCATACCACCTGGTCAAATTCCGAGAAGGAGACGAATGGAAAACTGCATTCAACACACATCTGGGACATTTCGAATATCGAGTAATGCCTTTTGGTTTGACTAATGCTCCTGCTATTTTTCGGGCCCTAGTCAACGATGTACTCAGAGACATGCTGAACAGGTTTGTTTTCGTGTATCTTGATGATATTCTGATTTTTCTCCCGCAGCCATGAAGAACACCTTAACCATGTGAGACAGGTGTTGAGTAGATCAATTGAAAACAAACTGATTGTCAAAGCTGAAAAATGCGACTTCCACACTACCACAGTAAGCTTTTTGGGGTATCTGGTTGAGAAGGGGCAGCTCAGACCAGATCCAGAAAAGATCAGGGCAGTTGTAGAATGGCCAGTTCCAGCCACACGCAAGCACCTCCAGAGATTTTGACAAACTGAAAAGCAGGTTCACAAGTGCTCCTGTATTAACTCATCCAGACCTCCAATTTATCATTGAGGTTGATGCCTCTGATTCAGGAGTCAGGGCCGTCCTCTCCCAGCGCTCCCCTGCAGACCACAAACTTCACCCATGTGCGTACTTCTCCCGCCGCCTAACTCCAGCGGAGGGAAACTACGACGTGGGAAACCGAGAGTTGCTAGCGGTGGTTCTGGCCCTCCAGGAATGGCGGCACTGGCTAGAGGGAGCAGCTTACCCATTCATCGTCTGGACGGACCATAAAAACCTATCCTACCTCCGAACTGCTCTCCGACTCAACTCACGCCAGGCCAGGTGAGCCCTCTTCCTCGGCAGGTTCAATTTTACCCTCACATACCGGCCAGTTTCATGAAATGTCAAACCAGATGCCCTCTCCAGGCAGTTCACCCCAGAGGGAGAGGGAACCTCCAATGAGACAATCCTTCCATCAGCCTGCGTGGTCGAAGCGGCCAGGTGGGAAGTGGAGGAATGTGTCCAGGAGGCCCAGCAAGGACAAGCCGTGCTGGGAGAGTGTCCGCCTGGACGACTGTATGTTCCATCGTCGGTGAAATCCTCTGTGCTACAGTGGGCCCACGCATCCAAGGTGGCTTGTCATCCCAGGGTCCGTTGGACCATCTTCCTGCTTCAACAGCGCGTCTGGTGGCCGACCATGGCAGCTGACACCCGGGAGTTCATTGCCACCTGCTCGGTGTGTGCTCGCAACAAGCCTTCTCACCGGGCACCAGCTGGACTCCTTCAACCCTTACCCATTCCCCATCGCCCCTGGTCACACATAGCGGTGGACATGGTCACTGGCCTGCCCCCGTCAGAAGGTAATACCACTATCTTAACAATAGTTGACCGTTTTTCTAAGTTTGTACACTTTGTCCCATTGCCCAAACTCACATCAGCCTTAGAAACCGCTGACCACCTAATACAGCATGTTTTCCACCTGCATGGCATTCCCTAAGACATCGTCTCAGACAGGGGTCCTCAGTTCACCTCCCATGTATGGAAATCTTTTTGCCAAACCTTAGGTATCACTGCCAGCCTGACGTCGGGGTACCATCTACAATCCAACGGCCAGACAGAGCAAGCCAATCAGAGCCTGGAGTCCTCCCTGCGGTGCGTGGCATCACGTCTTCCAGCCTCCTGGTCCATGCACCTGCCATAGGTGGAGTATTCCCACAACTCCCTGATCAGCTCCGCAACCGGTATGTCTCCATTCATGGTCACAAACGGCTTCCAACCTCCACTATTTCCCAGCCAGGAAACCGAGGTGGCAGTTCCATCAGTCCAGGCCCACTTCCGCTGAGCTCGTTGAGTGTGGCGCGAAGCCCGGGCTGCTCTAGTCAGAACTGCTGCCCGGAACCGACAGATCGCTGACCGACACCGAACCCCTGCCCCGGAGTACAAGGTGGGCAAATATGTCTGGCTTTTCTCTCGGGACCTCCCTCTCCAGACAGTCTCGAAAGATGGCTCCCAAGTACATTGGCCCTTACACCGTGGAACGCATCGTGAACCAGTGCCGTCAAACTGAGGCTCCCAGCAGCACTCAAGGTACACCCCGTCTTCCATGTTTCCCTCTTGAAACCGGTTACTGACAGTCCTCTGAACCCTCCGGCCGACCCCCCCTTCACCACCACCCCCCCGTCTCATCGATGGCCACCCGGCCTTCACTGTCAACCGCATCCTGGATGTCCGCAGGCGGGGCCGCGGCTACCAATAGACCACCGGAACACTTCCGGGTACCTTGACAACAGGACGCCAGGAGAGGGGGATAGAAAACCCAAGCTGCACTGTATTAGATACGCAGCCTAGCCGTAGCTACGATGCCCAAAAGTTGCTGTGTGGTGGACTGTACTGTTAACAAGAAAAACAACCCAAATATTCGTTTTTTTGTATTGCCTAAAAGGCAGAAGGAGGGAGAAAAACGATTGAAATGGCTCCAGGCGATCAGAAGGAAAGACAAGGATGGACAACTTTGGGATCCTGACCAGTTTGGTCTGGCGCAGGTTGAGCCGGTGCCTATATGGAATTCCACAGTTAGCTAAACCTGTCTGAATGGGATCACATTCTTCAAACCCATATGTATTTTTATCCATTAAAAATCATAAAATGGTCCCTCCCCCCTGAATATTTGATTACATGCTCAATTTTGTTTATCTTTCCTAGAAACAAGGGGTAACTACCCCGGTCTCCCTTACCCAGTTAAAATGCAAACATTGTTATCACATTATTATTGTCATTCTTATTGAGTAGTATATCATGCATCATTGTATATGCAGTCATGTGTAGTCCAGTAAAAAGTAATAATTGAATAAAATGCAAACATTTGTTGAAAATGTAGCCTAGTTCCTATGTAATTGTAGATGTCACCATAAGACACATCTGGCCATTGAGTGGGGTTATTAACCCATTCCCCTGTTCGATTGAAAGGACACTGGCCACCGATACTGCGAATTTTTGCAAATATCGGTTCTTGTCCGCAGCAGCCAACGTAGCGACATAGTTAGCCATTTAAACCGTGTTCAAACTTGCCGGCTTCTATCCCCCTCTTGCTCCCCCCGCTCTAACGTTCGAACGCGGAAGTGCAGTGGTCTATATCTGGTAGATTAGGGGGGGTACGGCCCCGAGGAGCGCTCTTGGGTTTCGCGCTCCCTGATTCTGGATCCTGACTTTTATAATAGATTCCCAGACAAGCCTAGTAGGACGCCAGGAGGCATCCATTTGGGGGGGGGTACTGTTATGGTTTGAGTGTTTTCTGTTTGTATTTGGTTTGTTTTTCTCCTCCTCTCTGAGTACTTGCAGGATGGGCGGTGACTTGGAGGCGTGGCTGACCTACTTCTGGGCTGAGTGCAGCGAGGCACCCCTGATCCCCATGTGCAATTACCCACCTCTCCTCCATAAAAGCGTGGTTCAGTCTCCACCACCTCGCCAGATAATTCCGTCTCATCGGTAGTGCCAGCGTACTCTGTACAAAAGAAGTTTCCTGAGAAAGTGTTCTCCCTGTCTGCTTGTTTCTGACCAAACTCCCCCCCTTGCCATTTCCAGATCCAGGACCTCGTTGCTTCAGCCCAGATCCCGGTAAGGTGCCAGCCGGCCTTCAGTCACCACCACCTGCCATATTCCTGTTTTTCTGTTGCTGACCATTTTGCTAAGGCGAATAAACCTGTTCGAGCACCACTGCACTGTCTCCTGCCCTCATTGGGTCCGCAAGTTCACCCAGGCCTTAACAGAACCACCATATATCTGAAATTCCAAGCTCAAAAAGAAAAGACTGAATATATGAGCCAGATTTACTCACTACTCCAGGTTTAGTGGAAGAGCGATCCAGGATCAGTTCCAACCAACAGTGGAAGTCCCCACCAAGTATTAAGTAGTGTGTGCCCTGGTCAGGAATAAGAGAAAACAGGTGATTAAAGAACCCAGCATCGTCCACGTTCAGGGCATATACGTTGGCCAGGACAACATTTATGTTAAATGGTTTCCCTGAGACAATTATAAACCTCACATTCTTATCAGCTGTGATTTTGGTTGGTTCGAAGAGTATATGTTTAGCTACTAGGATGGCGACCCTTCTTGCCTTGGACTGGAAATCAGAATGGAAGTGCTGCCCTGCCCAGCCTGTCATAAGTTGGGAGTGCTCTGAGGAACGCATGTCTCCTGCAGAAAGACATGTGTTACACTGTTAAGGATGATTGAATGTTTTCTTCCTTTTAACTGGGTGATACAACCCCTTGACAGTCCAACTCATGATATTCAGGTATCTACTCAGTTTGTAAGGGATGTGTGCTGAAGAGTAGCAGGGTGGTATAGACTCCATGTAATAGCATTAAAGGGGAAATGGACAGTACATAGTATGTATTCTAAGATTTATTGCAACTTTTTTCCAAAAATAACATAGTTTAGTGCCTGTCTTAAAGCAAGACAGTCCCTTCCCTACCCCCCCCCCCAATTCCCACAAAACTTTCCAAGAACAAGAAAGTCTAATAAGAACTTCCCATATACCCATATCCAAGATAGCAGTTGTATTGTCACGTATCGGGAAAGAACCCAAAAGCAGACGGGACCACCAGGTAAGGGAAGAATCCAGTCTTTATTGAAGTGGCCGATCTCGGGGGTAGAGCAGGAGGTGGCTCTGTGGCAGGTAGGCAGGCAGGCAGAAGTCCATGAATGGCGACGTTCCAGCGAAGACTGGTCCATAGTGGAGCCCTTTTAAGGGTGAGGGCGATTGCCGGGGTGAAGGGGGGGTCAGCAGGTGTCAGCTGGCGTAGCAGGTGTCAGCTGGTGTAGCAGGTGTCAAGGGCGGTCGCTTTGATGTCAAGGGCGAGAGGCTGTGACAGTACCCCCCCTCCGAGGGACGCCACCGGGCGACCTACCAGGCCCGTCAGGGTGCATCCTGTGGAAGTCCGGGATGAGGTACGCGTCCAGAACAAGGCGACGAGGGACCCAACACCTCTCCTCCGGGCCATATCCCTCCCAGTCCACGAGATACTGCAGGCCGCGACCGCGGCGACGAGAGTCCAGGAGACGACGAACGGTGTAAGCTGGATGATCGTTGATCATACGAGGAGGTAGGGGCGGGGGGGCCGGAGGAACTAGAGGGCTGGTAGAGACAGTTTTGAGGCAGGACACATGGAAGGAAGGGTGAACCCGGAGAGTGCGGGGCAGCTTCAGACGGACCACAGAGGGGTTAATGACTTTGACAATGGGAAAGGGACCAATATACCTGAGGGACAGTTTTTTAGCGTCCGATCTCAAGGGTAGATCCTTGGTAGAGAGCCATACCTGGTCACCGGGGGAGTAGCCTGGAGCAGGGGTGTGATGACGATCCGCCAAGCGCTGGTAACGGCCGGAGGCCCTGAGCAGTGCAGCACGGGCTCGCCGCCAGGTCCGACGGCACCGACGGACATGGGCCTGGACAGACGGAACCGGAATGTCTACCTCTTGAGAAGGAAAAGGGGGGGGGCTGATAGCCGTAAAGGCATTGAAAAGGGGACAACCCAGTAGCAGACGATTGTGCTGCTAACTCTCAAACAAGCCCTGCAGCTGAGGCGAGGATGAACAGGACGTCACTCAATGGTCGAAAATTTCTTTATTTTTAACCAACAGGTTAAGAACCTTGAAAAAGAAAACACACAAAATACAAACATACATCATTCAAGTACCCTCAACTCAAAGCTAACACACAATATAACTCACTCACTCTTGCAATCACTCACCAGTCCATCCTCGTCCCGTCATACTAAAGAGTCCCCGCTCTGAAGCTGTATTAACTTTCTTGACGTCACCCCCAGAACGTAAATCAGCCAATCACAGCAGCTCCCTAACTGAGACCCCGGATGCACGCATTTCTCGCCAATAGAATTTCGCAATAAAAGTCCTTATCAAGCACACAGAAATCACATACAATCGGAACTGGAATAAATCTCATTATTATTATCAATACTCAGATTCACTTATGTAACTAACAATTCAAACAATGTTACAATTTAACTACATGTAAACGAAATAACTTTCACAAGTTTGTACTTAAACTAAACAAAAATCTCTGACTAAACACAACTCAAATCCAACCACCCCATAGAAAGTAACACACCTCCCACTTGGTCTACTGGACTCTAGACCTAAGGAGACCACACTAATAATCACCGCTTTCTCTTTGGTGGTGTTTCTTCGGTCAACTCTTTAATTTCTTCTTTAAGTCTTTAATGACCCCGGAGCCAGGTCCCCCCGAAGAGGCACGGCCAGCATCACAGGGTCGCTCGCTGCCAGCAGGGTGCTTATCCATGCTCCATACGGAACCAGTGGCACTCCTGTCTCTCCTGTGGTCTGGACCCTTCCATAGCACAACAGTAGTCCTGACATCTCTTCTCTGACGACTACAAGCCTGTTCAATGTAGACTCAGGGAAAGCTACGCCCTCTTGGGCTGTCAAGTATAGGTCCCAAAAGGCAGCTCTGACCTCCCCCACATCGATAACTGGCTTGCCCACCTTCTCTCTCGAGTGCTTAGCCTCCCACTCTGCTCTCTCCATGGCTCTCTCGCGAATCATCCGTCTCTTAACAGCTCGGCGAACCCAACCGATCACCCCACAGAGCTTGGCCAAGCTACTGAACTTTTCAGGCTCAACCAGATCAACGATAGCCGCGCCCCAGAGCCTCTCCTTGTTTTCAATCTCAGCGGATGTCGACTCTTCCTCCTTCACCGTGTGCACAGGAGCCTCGTCAGTCCCATCCAGACGCCCCTGGACAGGATTTGCCGTCTTCTTCCACTGGGCTCTAGTGAAAGCCACTGTGAATGCCCTCGGCTGGAGCTTACTCACAGCCTCTCTGGTGCTGGCCGCCACCTCCGCCGCGGACTTCATGGGACATTCACTTGGAACTCAGGACCCTTTTGCCAAATGGAGCCCTCACCCAGGTCTTCTAGAGGACCTCCTCGGGTGATAAGGTCGGCGACGTTCAGATCTCCTGAGATCCACCACCAGTCAGCTACTGGCCCAGCCTTCTGAAACTCCCCGACCCTGTTCGCGAATAACGTCTGATACCCGTAACTCTCCCTCTGGATAGCTCCCAGGATAGTCTGGCTGTCTACGAAGTGGAACCATCTCTCCACCTCAAGTCGACCGTGCCTCTCCCAGAACCCTCTCAGCCTGGCAGCGAAGACGGCGCCGCAGAACTCTGCTTTGACCACGTCGCCCTTCTGGTCAAGGGGCGCCAGCTTGGCCTTTGACTCAACAAGGCGGATGTCCGCCTCTGTAGACGTCTCCCACCTCAGGTACAGAACAGCTCCGAAGGCGTCATCACTCCCATCTGAAAACGTGATGCCCCACGGCCTCCCCCTCCATCCAGGAAGAGTAAGGCTCCTTTCGAAACTGATTTGATGAAGCCGCACATACTCTTCAAAAATCTTGATGGCATCTGCCCAGAGGTCTGTCAGAAGGGGACTGTCCCACGTGTCTTTCTTGGAGTCTCCTCCCCCAGTCTCCTGGAAGGCTCTCCTTACCAAGATGGCCCCTCTCGCTTTGGCCGGGGTAGCTACACCAACAGGGTCGTAGAGCCCTGCTACCTGGCTTAGGAGCTCCCGTCTGGTCTGAGGGTTTAGCGTTTTCTCCTTGATCTCCTTCTCTGAGAGGTCGACCCCCGTCCTCATCTTCTGCTTTCTTTTGGAGAAGTTGATTGAAACCATCAGGAAGAGTCTGTCGCTGTCCACGTAGTATCTGACACCAAGAGCCTTGTTGTCTTCCTGCCCTAGCTGGTTGGGCAACACCAGGGTTCCGGACTCTGGACTTGGGCTTTTAACAGCTTGCCCAACCTGACTACCCTCGCACCTCCCACTTTGACCGGACCGAACCCACAGTTTGAGCGAGAAGCCTCCGGCCCAGAGTATCTCCTCCACTCCTCTTGTGATCTTGTCCAGCTTCCCTGGGTCATTGTGGGACGTGAAGATGTCGTCCACATAGCTTTCCTCTTCAAGCACTCTTCTCTCGTCGCTCATGTGAGAGAACCTGGGCAGTCTCGCGGTTTCCCTCATGGCCAACTGCGCTATGCATCCCGCTGGCCTGTCTCCAATATTGACCCGAGTGATAGCGAAGTCTCTGATCTCTTCCTCGAGTGAGTCCCTCCAGAGGAACTGATGAAGGTGAACCTCTCTTTCGTTCAGCCACACAGAATTGTACATCTTCTTGATGTCTCCTATGGCCGCATGCTCTCCTGCTCTGAACCTAAGCAGAACCGCCCGGATTGGGTTTAGCACATCCGGACCCTTCAGCAGGATGTTGTTCATGCTCGTCCCTTTGAACTCTTGGCTACTGTTCCAGACGAGCCGCACTGGCGTGGTGACAGAGTGAGGGTTCCGTGCGATTAGGTGACTTACGTACCAAACTGGCCCTCTCCAACTGTTGATTGTGTCCTTCTTTAACTCGATGGCTGCTCCTCTTTCCACCATCTCGTGTACTTGGGCTGCGTAAGCAGCTCTCCACAATGGGTCCTTCATGAGGCGCTTTTCGGTTCTCAAGAATGTCGCTTCCACCACTTTCCTGTTATTTGGAAGTGAAGCCGGGTCTTCAGTCCAGGGGTATCCCGCGTTCCAGTGCGGCGAGTCACTGTGGTCGTCAGTAGCCACATAGGTCAGGCCTTCCTTGATCTTTTCTTGTTCCTTCCCTTCAGCTAGAGTCATTTCCTTCCCCCCTGGCTGGCATTTCCCGCACCGGCATCCTCCACACTTCGGCTCACAGGCAGCTCCAATGCTGTCCCATTTCCACCACTCAAGAACTTCCTTGCTGGTTGTGGCCATGTTCCTGATCTCCTCACCACTCTCTTGCTCCAGGCCCAGCGTTTCCTCTCTGGAGCTATTTGGCTCTCTGGAAATCTCTTTGACCTTGATCACTTTTGCTCTCATTGAGCGTGCAAAATGTGTCTTTGAGTTGTGAATGGATACCTTCACCTCTTCGAACAGATCAGGGTGCGCTCCCCCCACAGTCTTGCCCAGTGGGCCGTCCCACAACACCAGGTCTCCCGCTGTCTTCATCCACTGCGGAGCAAGCCTACCCTCTTGGTGGCTGATTAAGAGTTCGATTTTCTTTGGCCTGACCAGTTCCTCTGTCTTGACCTCTGGGAAGAACTTCTTGAGCAGCTGCGGGCTAACGACATGGTCTGCTTGTGCGATCTCGTCCAGTCCATAACAGACGATCTGGTGGGGACTCCACTCATTCTCTGAAGTCCACATTCTGACTTTGAGCAAGTACCTTTTTGTCTGGACTCTTACTTTCATTCCACCAACTCCATGCACGACCAGCATTACCTTCTCTCCTTTCAGTCGGAGTCTGTTGGCGGCTTGGTGGGTAATGTAATTAGTGTCAGACGCAAGGTCCATCAGGGTCCCAATAGTTTGTCCTCCATTGGTTGTGACCTCCATGATCATCATAAGCACTGGATGCTCTGTCAAACCCCTCTCTTCAAGGAGACCATCACCGTTTGTGCTCGCTCTCATTGACACTGTTGTCTTGTTGGTAAATGCCCTTATTACCCTTTCCGCTACTTCAGGGGAGACATCAGCTAGGGCCTTCTCTTGTTCTTTTGAGAGCCTTCCTGCCTTTGTGTCTCTCTTTCCCCCTTCTTGCTCTTCCCTCTTTTTCTCATCACTTTTGTGCCCTCCTTCCACGGAGCACAAGAGGTAGTGGTGGTCTGAGCCGTCTCTTTTCTGGCAGCACTTCTTCTTGCAGAGGAACCTGTTACTACATTCTCCATCCGCACCATGGGATGCCAAGCATCTCCTGCAGGCTCCATTCCTTTCGATGACGTTTTTCTTTTCGGCTAGGCTGAGCCCTTTGAACTTCTCGCAGAAGAAGATCCTGCCTCCGTGTTTCTCATCTCCACACACGCTGCACTCCTCTTTTGCCAAATTCCTTCCTGTGGCCCTTGTGAACGCCCTCCTTTCCGGTTTGCTCGATTTCTCAGGCTCTTCTGACACTCTTAACTGCTCCAGCCTTTCGAAAACCGGTTCTTGCTCCTTTAGGAACTTTAAGAGAGCATTAAAGCGACCATCAGCGGTGACACCGTTCTCGGGTTTGGTTTCGAATTTGAGCCAGTCCATCTTCACACTGTCAGGTAGTTTGCTCTCTATAGTTTCCATTGCCAGCGGATTCTTTATGGCATCAGTATTTCCGAGATCCATCAGATCGGTCAGGGCCTTCTCCACAGCTTGAATCAGATCAATTGTCTTTCTTGGTTGGTTTCCTTTCACCGCTGGAAACTTCTCCAACTCCCTGATTATCTGAATCGCGATGGTAGTCTTGTTCCCAAACCGGTTCTCTAGGACCCTGAACATTTCTCCTGCAGTATCATAGCTCGAAAGTCTGAGGTCTTTGGCGATTTTTTCTTCCACGCTGTCTAGGAGCTGGAATTTTTTCACTTCCAGTGACTCTGACGGATCTCCCTGCCTCTGCAGACTTTCCCAGTCTCTTCGCCATCGGTGGAAGTCTCTCATGCAACCGCTGAACGTCGGTAGTCTTGTTGGTTGGAGGCGCACTCTCGGTTTGGCTGCTGCTGCTTGCCATACTGGCGCTATGTGCTTCCTCCCATGCTTTCCGCTGAGCCTTAGCTAGCTCAGCATGCTCTTCTTCGGCAGCTTCTGCCATCCTTTGCTGAGCTTCAGCAGCCTTTTTCCTGGCCTCCGCAGACCTCTCCTCAGACTCGGCGCTAACTTCGGCAGCCTTTAGCCTGGCCTCAGCGGCTCTCTTCTCAGTCTCGGCGATCTCATCGGCCTCCTTTTTCCTGGCCCTGCCGAATTCTGCCAACCACCTGATCCAGAGCTCGTTTCTCTTGTCCTCCAGCACCCGAAGCCGCTTACTCATGTCGCACGTAACACCTTCAGGGATCCACTCTTCCCAGACAGCCAGCAGATTTTCTGCCTTGGCGATGAGACCTTCCAAGAGTGCGTTTTGCTCCTTACCGTTGCTGTAGGTTACTCCTTTCAGGCTGACTCCTTCAGCGCTTTCATAGCTTCTTTCTGCCCGTCCAATGGCAGATATTAGCTCGGTCTCCGCATATCTCGACCAAAGGCTGGACTTGACTGCCCGTCTCACCTCTTCAACTTTGAGCTCACACTCTCTGGTTACTCTCTCTATGTCTGCTTTGAGCTGCCCATCCAGTGCCTCCGCGTCATCGTTCGCTTCAGCTAGCAAGCCAGCCTCATAGTCATCATTTGCAGAAAGAACCCTTTTTGCATCATCAGAAAATGATTTCCACTCAACTTTCAGCTCATCTCGAACCATGGTTGTTGCCATTCTAAGGATGTAGTTGGCTCTTTTCGTGAACGCCGTCTTCACTTTGGTCCTCTCTTTCTTTAGTGATTCCATTTTTATTGATTTACCTTGGATGCTAAGCCCTGAGCGTACCTGTATCTCCTTTTCTAACTCAAAGTCTTTCGCCCTCTCTAGCTGCCTACACTAGCTCAGAATCTTCTGCCCTGACTAGCTCAGCCTGACTAGTCTTCAGCGGCGTTACCGGGCTCACCAGGGGTCCCCCCGGGGATACCGCCCAAAATAGAAAACAACACAAATAAATAAAGTGGGGAAGGTCTCACCTTCCCCCGTCGGCTTGCTACCCAGGTACGCTCAAAACTAAGCTAAAGCTTAGGCCATTAACTTAGACGGCTGCTAAATGTGATCACTGGCATCAGCAGGTAGCTGTTTAGTTAACCAGCTCCTATTCTACTGGCTGGGCTAGCTTTCCTTGCTAGCTCACGTCAGCTTTTGTTATGGTAATTACGTTAGCTTCCGATGCTAACTCACGTTAGCTTTCCCTTGCTAACTCTCATAATTGCTAGCTAGCACACTAGCTTCATAGCCTACTAGCTGTGCTTACTTTAGCTAGCAGCGTTAGCTTCCTAAACTGCTAGCTGAGCCCTTACTTTAGTTAGCTACACGGACCTGAGCTAGCATGCTAGCTACAAACAGGTACGTTGTTGAAAGGGACGTTTCACCACCTGCTCGCTGACCCTAGTGGCCTTATGTGCGGGTTTATTACGTTTACACCAACAACATTGATACCACAACCTTTCTCTTCCAGGCGACGGTTCAGCAACTCTTCTGCCGTCGTGGTGGTTCGTAACTGTGCTGCTAACTCTCAAACAAGCCCCGCAGCTGAGGCGAGGATGAACAGGACGTCACTCAATGGTCGAAAATTTCTTTATTTTTAACCAACAGGTTACGAACCTTGAAAAAGAAAACACACAAAATACAAACATACATCATTCAAGTACCCTCAACTCAAAGCTAACACACAATATAACTCACTCACTCTTGCAATCACTCACCAGTCCGTCCTCGTCCCGTCATACTAAAGAGTCCCCGCTCTGAAGCTGTATTAACTTTCTTGACGTCACCCCCAGAACGTAAATCAGCCAATCACAACAGCTCCCTAACTGAGACCCCGGATGCACGCATTTCTCGCCAATAGAATTTCGCAATAAAAGTCCTTATCAAGCACACAGAAATCACATACAATCGGAACTGGAATAAATCTCATTATTATTATCAATACTCAGATTCACTTATGTAACTAACAATTCAAACAATGTTACAATTTAACTACATGTAAACGAAATAACTTTCACAAGTTTGTACATAAACTAAACAAAAATCTCTGACTAAACACAACTCAAATCCAACCACCCCATAGAAAGTAACACAACGATGGCAAGGTGTTATGGGCATATTCTACCCAGGGAAGCTGTGAGGACCAAGAGGATGGGTTGGCAGACACCAGACAGCGGAGGACAGTCTCCAATGCCTGGTTGGCCCTCTCGGCCTGGCCGTTGGTCTCAGGATGGAACCCCGATGACAGGCTGACGGTGGCACCGATGGCAGAGCAGAAAGCCTTCCAGACAGCAGAAGTGAACTGGGGGCCACGGTCAGACACTGTATCACGAGGAAGACCGTGGACCCGGAAAACCTCCCTGACCAGCAGATCCGCAGTCTCTCGGGCCGAAGGCAGTTTAGACAAGGGCAAAAAGTGAGCAAATTTACTGAAGTGATCAACGACAGTCAGTACAACGGTGTTACCGCCCGAGGCGGGCAGACCAGAGACGAAATCCAAGGACAGATGCGACCAGGGACGGTGTGGAACAGGCAGGGGGCGCAGCAGACCGGCACTGGCCCGAGTGGAGGGCTTATTCTGGGCACAAACAGGACAGGCAGAAACAAAAGACCCAGTATCCTCCGTCATGGAAGGCCACCAGAACCGCCTGCGGAGGAAGGCTAGGGTACGGGTTACTCCAGGATGGCAGGTAAGTTTGGAAGAGTGAGCCCACTGCAACACGCTAGATCTAACAGCGTCTGGAACAAACAAGCGCCCGGGGGGACCGTTACCTGGGTCAGGCTGAGTCTGTTGTGCTGCCATGACCTCCCTTTCAATGTTCCAGGTGACAGCTGCAGCCGCAACCACACAGGTAGATGGAACGATGGTGTCAGATTGGAGCTTGGGCTCAGACTCCTCCCCATGCACATGAGACAGAGCATCGGGCTTGGCATTCCTGGAGCCAGGTCTGTACGTCAAAGAAAAATTAAAACGACCAAAAAAGAGCGCCCACCTGGCTTGGCACGCGGTGAGTCGCTTTGCTGACTGGATGTATTCCAGGTTCGTATGGTCAGTCCACACTATAAAAGGAAGCTCAGACCCCTCCAGAAAATGTCGCCATTCCTCCAGTGCCAATTTCACCGCCAGGAGCTCACGATTCCCCACATCATAGTTCCTTTCAGCTGGGGAGAGATGGCGAGACAGGAAGGCACAGGGGCGTGTCTTGCCATCCTCACTGGAGCGCTGAGAAAGGACCGCCCCCACCCCCATCTCAGAGGCGTCCACTTCTACAACGAACTGCTTGGTTGGGTCTGGCTGGATGAGGATAGGAGCTGTGGTGAAGCGGTGCTTGAGGGCTTGGAAAGCTGCCTCTGCTACAGGGGTCCACAGGAACGGTCTGCAGGTGGAGGTAAGAGCGGTTAGTGGGGCCGCAACGCGGCTGTAGTTGCGGATGAACCGTCTGTAGAAGTTGGCAAACCCGAGGAACCTCTGAAGCTGCTTACGGCTGGTCGGGCTTGGCCACTCAAGAACCGCTCTGACCTTGGCGGGGTCCATTCTCACCTGCCCATCGGCCACGATGTAGCCCAGGAAGGTGACTGAAGGGGCATGGAATTCGCACTTCTCTGCTTTTACGAAAAGGCGGTTCTCCAGTAGCCGTTGAAGGACTTTGCGGACGTGCATGACATGCTCTGACAGGTCTCTGGAAAAAATCAGGATATCATCCAGGTAAACAAAAACGAAACGATCCAACATGTCACGTAGGACGTCATTGACCAGACTCTGGAAGACAGCTGGGGCATTAGTGAGACCAAACGGCATCACCAGATATTCAAAATGCCCCAGCGGGGTGTTGAAGGCAGTCTTCCATTCATCTCCGTCTCGCACCCGGACCAGGTGGTAAGCATTGCGGAGGTCTAGTTTAGGGAACACTGTGGCTCCCTGGAGAGAATCAAAAGTGGAAGTCATGAGGGGCAGAGGGTACTTATTCTTGACTGTGATGTTATTGAGGCCTCTATAGTCAATACACGGCCGGAGGGTCTTGTCCTTCTTGGCCACAAAAAAGAACCCCGCACCAAGGGGTGACGATGATGGGCGAATAAGACCAGCAGCCAAGGAGTCCTTGATGTACCTCTACATGGACTCCCGCTCAGGCTTGGAGAGGCTATATAGGCGGCTGCTGGGGAGGGGAGCGCCCGGCAGCAGGTCAATAGCGCAATCATAGGGGCGATGAGGAGGCAGGGAGAGAGCTTGCTGCTTGTTGAACACGGCTTGGAGGTCATGGTACTCTGGAGGCACCAGTGACAGGTCAGAGGTCTCAGAGCTTGACACCTGACAGGGGACAGACTGAGGCAGAGCAGACTGGAGGCATATTGCATGACAGACGGGACTCCAACTTGAAATTCTGGCCGATGACCAATCAATATGGGGACTATGCTTAACCAGCCAGGGATGACCAAGTATAATGGGAACAAAGGGAGAATTGATAACGAAAAAACTTAACTCCTCTTGATGGTTTCCCGACAACAGGAGGCGCACAGGCTCGGTCTTAGAGGTTATCCAGGCCGGGAGACGTCCATCCAGGGCATTAGCTTCAAGAGGCTGGTCCAGACTCACAGTGGCAAGACCTAGCTGCTTCACAACACTTGCATCCAAAAAGCTTTCATCAGCTCCAGAGTCAATTAAAGCCAAAACTTTAGTGGACTGACCTTTAAAACTGATGGTAGCTTGCAACTGGGTACGTGGACGAGGAGACAGAGGGCAGACAGTTGGGCTCACGAGGATCCTCCCCCTCCCTCGTGAGCCTGCTAGTTTGACGGACGGTGAGGGTAGGAGGCGAGAAAGTGACCAGGCTGACCACAATACAAGCAGCTGTTCTCGGTGATGCGGCGTTGACGCTGCTCCGGGTTGAGCCGGAAGCGGCCGAGTTGCATCGGCTCCGAAGCTGGGGAAGAGTCACGCCTCGGGCTTTCTCGGAGGACGGCAACCTCAGTCGAGCGAGCTCGGCCCCCAGAGTTTGGAGGTGTGGCCCGTGGTAAGTTGTTGTGACCAGGAAAGCGGCGCGTCCTCTCTCGCCTCCGCTCGGACGGTTGTCCACACGAATGGCCAGGGTAACCAATTCCTCCAACCCTCCAGGCTCGGGGTAGGAAACCAATTCGTCCTTTAAGGACTCGCTTAGCCCGTTGGAAAACCCGGCCTGGAGGGACTCGTTGTTCCATCCGCTCTCCGCTGATAGCGTACGGAACTCAACTGAGTAGTCAGCGACGCTGCGGGAACCCTGGTGGAGAGAGATCAGTCTTTTTGAAGCATCCTTTCCCCGCACGGGATGATCAAAAACCTGGCGAAAAGCAGTGGTGAACTCAGCGTAGGATGAGGAATTTGAGGCCCACATCTCCCACCCCGCTGTAGCCCAATCCAGGGCGCTTCCCCGGAGAAGACCCATGATGTAAGCGACTTTGGCTCCATCCGTGGAATATAACTGGGGCTGCCGGTTAAACACAATCTCACACTGCATCAAAAAAGGGCGACAAAGTCCAAAATCTCCATCATACTTATCGGGCGGGGCAACCCATGGTTCCTTAGCCGAAGTTGATGGCGCTGGGGGTGGCGGAGCTGGAGGGGCGGATCCCGGGCTAGCGGAGGCACTAAGTTGGGTCTGGATCCCGGAGATCTTTGAGCTGAGCCCACGGAGGGCGTCAGCCATCCCCTGTAGCACCTGGCTGTGCTGGCCGAGGACCGATTCCTGGTTGGCTACAGCCTGGCAGACCGTGGCCAGGTCTGTGGTGGAATGGTCTGCTGGGTCCATAGTGGCTGGAACGTACTGTCACGTATCGGGAAAGAATCCAAAAGCAGACGGGACAACCAGGTAAGGGAAGAATCCAGTCTTTATTGAAGTGGCCGATCTCGGGGGTAGAGCAGGAGGTGGCTCTGTGGCAGGTAGGCAGGCAGGCAGAAGTCCATGAATGGCGACGTTCCAGCGAAGACTGGTCCATAGTGGAGCCCTTTTAAGGGTGAGGGCGATTGCCGGGGTGAAGGGGGGGTCAGCAGGTGTCAGCTGGTGTAGCAGGTGTCAAGGGCGATCGCTTTGATGTCAAGGGCGAGAGGCTGTGACATGTATAGACCCCTTTTAGAGCCTACGTAATGATGACGTCAGGGCGTCAGCTGGAGGCAAAACAAAGCCAGAAGCGGTAACGTTAAATAGGAATCACGTCCTCAGGCAGCGTACATCATCTAGCTAACGTTAGCCAACATGTCTTCATGCTGTGTTTTTGGGGGCCAGAATCGAAGTAATAAACTAAACTTGAAGTTTTATCGCATACCAGCTGCCACTCCCAGTCAAAAAGACCGGAGACAGCTGTGGTTAAACGCGATAAGACGGAAGGACTGGACTGAGGAGATCATCAGAAATGCTGGTGTTTGTAGCGCACACCTCATATCAGGTAAGTAAGGTAATGCTGAACTATACTTTGGTCTGTTGTAGGTATGGATATGTGTCTAAGGGTCCGTCATGCCCACCACACATTAATCAGAAAGTGAGGACTAGGAGGAATAACGTTGGGTGAGCCCTCTCCCGATGTGAACTCTCTCTGCGTTAGGTTAAGCTACAAGTAACGTATTGTAATTAGGCTGACACTGTGATAGCGACCTTCAGTTACATCTTATTTTGTAGGAGAAGCTTCTTTGGACAAACACAGCCCAGACTTCGTCCCCTCTGTGTTTTCCTATGGACGACAGTGTGGCAGGCCTGCGGAGAAGCTGGGGAGGTAACGTTAGCTAAGTCGAACTGAGGTTTCTAACTGTGGCGGCTGTGAATACTACCATGGGCTGTGTAATTCCTGTGTGCAGGCTTCTTCGCTAATAGTCTACGTTTTGTCTCTGTTTTGCCCTGTATTTTCTAAGGCTGGAAAGGAAAAGGAAGAAGCAGCTGAGGCTATGGTCCCACAGGAAGCATACATCAGTCTCAGTCAAAAGTATGACCAACTCAGTACTGAATATCGCAACTTGAGAAACTCAAAGAGAATGCAGGTTTGAAAGAGCAGCTTCAGGAATCACGCTTCTCATTCTCCATGGCCAGTACAATGCTGCACACTTTCGGGTTCTCACTGGGCTAACTTCAGTCATTTTAATTTGGTTAATGACAAAAATAAAATATAGTATGCAGAAGTGTACTGTAGGTCTCATGCTGGAAGATCATTTATTAGTGGTCCTTATGAAACTGAGATTGGGGCTCAGTAACAGAGGTATAGCATATAGGTTAAAAGTTTCAGAAGGCACAATATTGTAACGTGCATGGATAAGTAGACACGTTGGCCGCTGGCCGACGAGCCTGAGCCTTTAGTCGAGCGGTTAGCGATGACTCCCGCGGTGCGGGCGATACGGGTTCGCGTCCAGGCCGCGGCAGTTCCTGTGGTTGCCCCCCCCCCCCGAATTCGCTACAATTTCAAACAATCTTAAGATCCTGGTTGCCTGTAATGGCAAATGTATTGAAATCTCTTATCAAGTGGCCGACTAGGGATGCTGTCCTTAAAAATATGCCAAAGAGTTTCAGGCAACATTTCAAGAGATGCTGGTGTATAATTGACTGTGCAGAGATTTTCGTGGTGAGACCGACTAACTTGACTGCTAGAGCTCAAACCTCGTCCAATTACAAACATAATAACACCGTTAAGTACCTGGTGGGAAGAAGGCCTGCGGGGGCAGTTTCATTCCTGTGCCCAGGCTGGGGTGTGAGTGTCAGATAAGCAAATAACAGTTGAATCAGGGTTTTTGCACCTATTAGAACCAAAATATGAAGTCCTGGCAGACAGGGGATTTTTGATCAAGGATGAGCTTGCTGCATATGGTGCCACCTATCGTATATCAAGTTTCACTAAAGGAAAGCGTCAGTTACCTGCTTCTGAAGTAGATTTGTCATGACAACTTTCTCGTGTGAGAATACACGTAGAGTTATAAGCAGATGGAAGAGTTTCAAAATGTTGCATTCTGTTTTTCCTATTTCACAAGTTGACCTCTTGGATGACATGGTGATTGTGTGTGGTGCTCTTACCAATCTCTGTCAATCTGTAGTGCCCAGGAAATGAAGAGTATGTATGAAATAGCCTACAATGTGTGTGTGTAAAACAATGAACTCATATTTTCTACTCTGCTCATTTTGAGAAAGGAAATGTGATTGTGATTAGAATTTACAAACATAGAAAAAAAGAACCATCAAATAAAGAAACTTCTAAAATCTAATTAACATTGTCTGGTATTTTTATTCATAGTAAATAGCCACCACTTACTCTGAAATATTACTGTATTGCAGAGAATATACAGGAGTCGTATACTTAAGAATAACAATGGCTTTAGCTGTTACATATACTTCTTCAAATACCTCTGCCATCACATTGAATGACCAACTTTTTTGGCACCTTTCCTCTGCAAGTGGCTATAAAAAGGTGTTGTTCTCAATCGCTTGTCTGTTGAAATACAAACATATATACAGTACGTCTTCATATAGCAATGGCCAACTGTTTAAACTGACGCAGGTGGGTCAGGTGTATTTATCTAAGCTGACTGCAGTGCCAGTTCTGGAGCCTCCTCTTCACTTGTGCACACTCATAATGGAAGAAGTGCTTGCACATTGCACAGTCGATCAGTTTTCCCAAACTCTGGCTTTTCACATGTGATGCAGAATACTGGTGGTTGGAGAGCAGGATCTTGGCTGCGGGTTAGCAGTTCTGGCAGAATACAAGGTGTAAATGCCTGGCCACTCCACGGTAGGTAATCCTGTCAAATCGTCCATCCACTGAGTGAGCATGTATGGGTCGGTCGATCTGGTCCCGTTGGTTAATGTTAACTTTTTCAAGTAAGACTCGCGGTCCCGGGGAGAAAGCAACGGTTGTGGTGACCCACATCTATATAACTAGAGACATTCACCTAAGAGGACAGTGTACCTTTAAGGGAAGAGGCGAGGGGTCAAATAATGCACTTCCGCTTCCGGTACACAGTTCAGTGTCGTTGTCGAACGTATGACATGCAAAGTTGGAGCTAGTAAACTACCTCGACTACGTCTACTCTCACGTCTCCTGTCTCGTTGTTTTCTAACTCCACATTGGTGACCCCGACGTGATCGAAGTACTAATACGAGTATGTCTGACAACGACGACGCCGGTGCTAACAACATGGCTATTGCTAACGCTAGCATTTACACCGCTACTGTGAAGCTACCCGACTTTGGGCAGCATAATCCACGGCCGTGGTTTCAACATGTGGAAGCCCAGTTCCAGCTGAGAGGGATAACGCAGGATGCAACGCAGTACTTCCACGTAGTGGCGGCGTTAGACGCATCGACAACGGCGCGAGCAATGACACTGTTGGAAGCTCCGCCAGCTGCTGGCAAGTACGATGCTATAAAGACATTCCTCCTGAAACTATTTGAACTGTCGGAGTTGGAGGAGGCAGACCGTTTACTGTCCCCGAATGGCCTCGGCGACGGCAAACCGTCTGAGTTAATGGAAAAAATGCTGTCTGTGCTGGGATCGGCTGATCCGGCCTTTCTTTTCACACACATTTTTGTGAGGCAGCTCCCCGCACCTGTACGCACAGCACTGGCCAGTTCTCCTCTCGCCGCCTCCAAGGACTACCGTTCTCTGGCTGCTGAAGCAGACAGGGTTTTCCTGGCCAACCGGCAACAGTTTGTGCATGCCCTGCTACCCCACCAGACCGCCCCACCACCACCTGTGTACGACTATATGGACACCGCGGCTGCGGTGACAGCCCGCCGCCAACCTGACGACGGGCTCTGTTATTACCATGCCAGGTTTGGGGCAAAAGCAAAACGGTGTCGCAAACCCTGCAGTTACAGGGTTCAGGGAAACGCCAAGGCCGGCGCTCGTTAACGGCTATGGGCGCCGGCCGTGACTGCAAGCTGTTGTTCATCAGAGACTCCTTGTCGGGCCGACGGCTGCTGGTTGACTCTGGCGCTCAACGCAGCACACTACCAGCACAAGCTGTGGACACGATGACCGACAGTCACGGCTCCCAGATGGACGCCACCAACGGCACGTCCATTCGGACGTACGGTATCAGACATGTGGACGTGTGTTTTGGCGGCCGACGTTTCGGCTGGGACTTTGTGATGGCTGCTGTATCCACCCCGCTCCTAGGTGCGGATTTCCTCTGTGCTTTCAACCTGCTGGTGGATGTTAAAAACTGTCGCGTGATTGATGCCGTCTCTTTTGCGTCATACCCCTGCACGTTTGGGGGCGCTGGAGCGCTGTGCCTCGCTAACACACTTTCCACCGGGGATCCATACCAACGCCTGCTCGCCAATTTCCCCGAGCTCACCACACCCACCTTCTCTTCGGCGGTGGCCAAGCACGGCGTGGAACATCATATCACCACAGTGGGCCCCCCAGTTTACGCCCGGGCCCGACGCCTCGACTCGGCCAAGCTCGCAATAGCCAGGGAGGAGTTTTCGACTATGGAGCGCCTCGGCATTGTCCGCCGTTCTGACAGCCCGTGGGCTTCCCCTCTTCACATGGTTACTAAGGCCAACGGGGGTTGGCGCCCGTGCGGGGACTACCGTCGCCTAAACAATGCCACGACCCCCGACCGGTACCCCATACCGCACATACAAGATTTCTCTACCCACCTGGCAGGCGCTGCCATCTATTCCAAAATCGACTTAGTGCGGGGGTATCACCAAGTGCCGGTCCACCCACTGGATGTCCCAAAAACGGCTGTCATCACACCCTTTGGGCTCTTTGAGTTTTTACGTATGCCTTTCGGCCTTAAAGGGGCGGCGCAGACGTTTCAGCGCCTTATGGATTCTGTGCTCCGCGACATGCCATTTTTGTTTGTGTACTTAGACGACATCCTCGTGGCCAGCGCGTCGGCGGAGGAACACATGACGCACCTCAGACAGCTGTTTGACAGGCTCAGCGAACACGGCCTCATCATCAACTCAGCTAAGTGTCAGTTCGGGGAGTCGTCCATCACCTTCCTCGGGCACCACATCACTCCACAGGGGGCCGTTCCCCTCCCTGCCAGGGTTGAGGCTGTCACCATGTTCCCCCGCCCCCGCACTGTACAGTCGCTGCAGGAATTCCTGGGCATGGTGAACTTTTATAACCGTTTCCTGTCCCGTGCCGCCCACATCATGCGTCCCCTGTATGAGGCCCTGTGGGGTAAGAAGTCTAAGGACGAGCTGGACTGGTCTTCGGGGATGGACGAGGCTTTTGTGGCCGCCAAGACCGCGCTGGCTAACGCTGCGCTGCTAGCTCACCCGTCGCCTGCCGCCCCCATAGCCCTTACAACGGATGCCTCCGACTACGCCGTGGGGGCCGTGTGTGAGCAGTGGGGGGGGGGGGGGCTGGCAGCCGTTGGCGTTCTTCAGTAAACAACTCCGTGAGAGCGAGCGCAAATACAGCACCTTTGATAGGGAACTACTGGGTCTCTTCCTCGCAACCAGACACTTTAGGTTCCTATTGGAGGGCCGACAGTTCACCGCTTTCGTGGACCACAAACCGCTGACGTTCTGTATGGCCAAAACCTCAGAACCGTGGTCTGGGCGTCAGCAGCGCCATCTCGCGGCGGTTTCCGAGTTTACCACGGACATACAACACGTGTCGGGCAAGGATAACTTCATCGCCGACTGCCTTTCACGGGCGGTTGTTAACGCCGTTCACTTGGGACTCGACTACGCCGCTATGGCAGCGGACCAAGCCAAGGACGCGACCGTTCAAGACTACCGGTCGACCCCTACGGCGCTACGGCTGGAGGACGTGACGTTCGACGCGGCCAACACCACCCTCCTCTGTGACATCTCCACCGGTCAACCGCGCCCCCTGGTGCCTACTTCCTGGCGGCGCCGAGTTTTCGACACCGTCCACGGCCTTTCCCACCCGGGGGTGAAGGCCTCGACCAAGCTGGTGAGCGTCAAGTTTGTTTGGCCTGGGCTCCGTAAGGATGTTAGAGCCTGGGCCGGCTCGTGTGTGGCGTGCCAACGCGCCAAGGTGCACCGCCATACCAAGGCCCCTTTGGCGCCGTTTGTGGTTCCAGAGAGGCGGTTTGACCACGTCAATGTTGACCTGGTGGGTCCCCTGCCCCCCTCCCGTGGTTATACGTTCCTCCTCACTATTGTGGACAGGGCCACCAGGTGGCCAGAGGCTATTCCCTTGTCCTCCACGACGGCAGCAGAGGTAGCACGGGCGTTCATCGGCTGCTGGGTGGCCCGTTTCGGCACGCCGGGTGACATCACGAGCGACCGGGGCTCCCAGTTTACCTGTTAAGAAGTCTGTCTGTGTGAAGCTGTTTTGTGTGAGGTAGTTCGTCTGCCAGACCAGAGGGGGCGCTATTACTGGTTCCACTGTTGACGTAGTAGCCCCGAATGTAAACAGAGATGAAAGAGCCATAAGCGATTAAGGCTATACACAAAACTATGTAGGCTAACAAAACGGCCAGTTAGTCGAACCCACATCAACAAGGAACTACAGAGACAGCATGTTTGTATAAGTGGTATCTCAAGATGGCGGCGCGCTGGGCGCAGCGGCTACTGCGGCTCCCTGTTCAGTGCTATGTTTTCGTTGTTATTCACACGTTAGTTTAAGTGTATTTACAAGTGTAGGTCATGCTCTCTTTTACAGCCGTCAGGAAGTGTTAAACCTCAGAACGGATTACTCACTTCCAGGCCCGTAGCCAGAAACATATTTTTTTTTTTAAATTCCCACACTGTATACTATAGCCTAATACCCAACCGTACGGTAAATGTCAACGTATTAATGGCCCGTAGATAATCATCAATGCTGTGGAGTTAGAAAACAACGAGACAGGAGACGTGAGAGTAGACGTAGTCGAGGTAGTTTACTAGCTCCAACTTTGCATGTCATACGTTCGACAACGACACTGAACTCTGTGTACCGGAAGCGGAAGTGCATTATCTGACCCCTCGCCTCTTCCCTTAAAGGTACACTGTCCTCTTAGGTGAATGTCTCTAGTTATATAGATGTGGGTCACCACACAGGCCCCCCCAGAATTCACCTACACAAAACAATGCAAAACAACAGCAAAAGCGCAAGTCATGAACATAAAAATAGACTCTACAACAGAACAGTCAATGACATAGTGCAAAGTCACGGGGAAAACAAGTGACGAGTCGGGGGGCGGACCCTGTGGCCATAACGGCTGCGCTTCACAGGAGGGGAAACAGATGGGGCCGAAACCCGGGCCATAGGCGGGGCCGAAGCAGGAACAGAGGCAGGTGCCGGGGCCGACCTAGGAGGGCGTCCCCGCCGCGGGGGCAGGGCCAATTGCATTGGCTCCCCAATGTCCAAGTGAGCGGGCTTGAGACGGTCTATAGCGACCCGCTCCGGCATGCCCCCCATGTCCACCACAAAGTTCTTATCCCCCGCCTCCAGGACGCGGAAGGGCCCGTCGTATGGGGGCTGCAGCGGGGACCGATGGCTGTCGTGCCTAATGAAGACGTACCTCGCCGATGGCAGATCCTTGGGGACGTAGGACCGGGGGGAGGCAGTGTTGAGACATCGGAACGGGAGCGAAGGCACCGGCAGCGCTCCGGGACGCACTGAGGTGAGAGGCGGCCGACCAGGGAGCCGTAGCATCCGGAAGAAACTCCCCCGGAACTCGCAGGGGCTGGCCATACACCAGCTCAGCGGAGGAGGTCTGGAGGTCCTCCTTCGGGGCCGAACGCAGGCCGAGCATGACCCACGGGATCCGGTCCATCCAGTCGCAGCCAGTGAGGCTTGACGACAGAGCGGCTTTCATGTCCCGATGGAACCGCTCACAAAGTCCGTTGCTCTGCGGGTTGTACGCCGTAGTGCGGTGGATCTTCATCCCCAGGTGCTCAGCGACCGCCGTCCAGAGCTCCGAGGTAAACTGGGAGCCCCGGTCGCTCGTGATGTCACCCGGCGTGCCGAAACGGGCCACCCAGCAGCCGATGAACGCCCGTGCTACCTCTGCTGCCGTCGTGGAGGACAAGGGAATAGCCTCTGGCCACCTGGTGGCCCTGTCCACAATAGTGAGGAGGAACGTATAACCACGGGAGGGGGGCAGGGGACCCACCAGGTCAACATTGACGTGGTCAAACCGCCTCTCTGGAACCACAAACGGCGCCAAAGGGGCCTTGGTATGGCGGTGCACCTTGGCGCGTTGGCACGCCACACACGAGCCGGCCCAGGCTCTAACATCCTTACGGAGCCCAGGCCAAACAAACTTGACGCTCACCAGCTTGGTCGAGGCCTTCACCCCCGGGTGGGAAAGGCCGTGGACGGTGTCGAAAACTCGGCGCCGCCAGGAAGTAGGCACCAGGGGGCGCGGTTGACCGGTGGAGATGTCACAGAGGAGGGTGGTGTTGGCCGCGTCGAACATCACGTCCTCCAGCCGTAGCGCCGTAGGGGTCGACCGGTAGTCTTGAACGGTCGCGTCCTTGGCTTGGTCCGCTGCCATAGCGGCGTAGTCGAGTCCCAAGTGAACGGCGTTAACAACCGCCCGTGAAAGGCAGTCGGCGACGAAGTTATCCTTGCCCGACACGTGTTGTATGTCCGTGGTAAACTCGGAAACCGCCGCGAGATGGCGCTGCTGACGCCCAGACCACGGTTCTGAGGTTTTGGCCATACAGAACGTCAGCGGTTTGTGGCCCACGAAAGCGGTGAACTGTCGGCCCTCCAATAGGAACCTAAAGTGTCTGGTTGCGAGGAAGAGACCCAGTAGTTCCCTATCAAAGGTGCTGTATTTGCGCTCGCTCTCACGGAGTTGTTTACTGAAGAACGCCAACGGCTGCCAGCCCCCCCCCCCCACTGCTCACACACGGCCCCCACGGCGTAGTCGGAGGCATCCGTTGTAAGGGCTATGGGGGCGGCAGGCGACGGGTGAGCTAGCAGCGCAGCGTTAGCCAGCGCGGTCTTGGCGGCCACAAAAGCCTCGTCCATCCCCGAAGACCAGTCCAGCTCGTCCTTAGACTTCTTACCCCGCAGGGCCTCATACAGGGGACGCATGATGTGGGCGGCACGGGACAGGAAACGGTTATAAAAGTTCACCATGCCCAGGAATTCCTGCAGCGACTGTACAGTGCGGGGGCGGGGGAACATGGTGACAGCCTCAACCCTGGCAGGGAGGGGAACGGCCCCCTGTGGAGTGATGTGGTGCCCGAGGAAGGTGATGGACGACTCCCCGAACTGACACTTAGCTGAGTTGATGATGAGGCCGTGTTCGCTGAGCCTGTCAAACAGCTGTCTGAGGTGCGTCATGTGTTCCTCCGCCGACGCGCTGGCCACGAGGATGTCGTCTAAGTACACAAACAAAAATGGCATGTCGCGGAGCACAGAATCCATAAGGCGCTGAAACGTCTGCGCCGCCCCTTTAAGGCCGAAAGGCATACGTAAAAACTCAAAGAGCCCAAAGGGTGTGACGACAGCCGTTTTTGGGACATCCAGTAGGTGGACCGCCACTTGGTGATACCCCCGCACTAAGTCGATTTTGGAATAGATGGCAGCGCCTGCCAGGTGGGTAGAGAAATCTTGTATGTGCGGTATGGGGTACCGGTCGGGGGTCGTGGCATTGTTTAGGCGACGGTAGTCCCCGCACGGGCGCCAACCCCCGTTGGCCTTAGTAACCATGTGAAGAGGGGAAGCCCACGGGCTGTCAGAACGGCGGACAATGCCGAGGCGCTCCATAGTCGAAAACTCCTCCCTGGCTATTGCGAGCTTGGCCGAGTCGAGGCGTCGGGCCCGGGCGTAAACTGGGGGGCCCACTGTGGTGATATGATGTTCCACGCCGTGCTTGGCCACCGCCGAGGAGAAGGTGGGTGTGGTGAGCTCGGGGAAATTTGCGAGCAGGCGTTGGTATGGATCCCTGGTGGAGAGTGTGTTAGCGAGGCACAGCGCTCCAGCGCCCCCAAGCGTGCAGGGGTATGACGCAAAAGAGACGGCATCAATCACGCGACAGTTTTTAACATCCACCAGCAGGTTGAAAGCACAGAGGAAATCCGCACCTAGGAGCGGGGTGGATACAGCAGCCATCACAAAGTCCCAGCCGAAACGTCGGCCGCCAAAACACACGTCCACATGTCTGATACCGTACGTCCGAATGGACGTGCCGTTGGCGGCGTCCATCTGGGAGCCGTGACTGTCGGTCATCGTGTCCACAGCTTGTGCTGGTAGTATGCTGCGTTGAGCGCCAGAGTAAACCAGCAGCCGCCGGCCCGACAAGGAGTCTCTGATGAACAACAGCTTGCAGTCACGGCCGGCGCCCATAGCCGTTAACGAGCGCCGGCCTTGGCGTTTCCCTGAACCCTGTAACTGCAGGGTTTGCGACACCGTTTTGCTTTTGCCCCAAACCTGGCATGGTAATAACAGAGCCCGTCGTCAAGTTGGCGGCGGGCTGTCACCGCAGCCGCGGTGTCCATATAGTCGTACACAGGTGGTGGTGGGGCGGTCTGGTGGGGTAGCAGGGCATGCACAAACTGTTGCCGGTTGGCCAGGAAAACCCTGTCTGCTTCAGCAGCCAGAGAACGGTAGTCCTTGGAGGCGGCGAGAGGAGAACTGGCCAGTGCTGTGCGTACAGGTGCGGGGAGCTGCCCCAGAAAAATGTGCGTGAAAAGAAAGGCCGGATCAGCCGATCCCAGCACAGACAGCATTTTTTCCATTAACTCAGACGGTTTGCCGTCGCCGAGGCCATTCGGGGACAGTAAACGGTCTGCCTTCTCCAGCTCCGACAGTTCAAATAGTTTCAGGAGGAATGTCTTTATAGCATCGTACTTGCCAGCAGCTGGCGGAGCTTCCAACAGTGTCATTGCTCGCGCCGTTGTCGATGCGTCTAACGCCGCCACTACGTGGAAGTACTGCGTTGCATCCTGCGTTATCCCTCTCAGCTGGAACTGGGCTTCCACATGTTGAAACCACGGCCGTGGATTATGCTGCCAAAAGTCGGGTAGCTTCACAGTAGCGGTGTAAATGCTAGCGTTAGCAATAGCCATGTTGTTAGCACCGGCGTCGTCATTGTCAGACATACTCGTATTAGTAGTTCGATCACGTCGGGGTCACCAATGTGGAGTTAGAAAACAACGAGACAGGCGTGAGAGTAGACGTAGTCGAGGTAGTTTACTAGCTCCAACTTTGCATGTCATACGTTCGACGACACTGAACTCTGTGTACCGGAAGCGGAAGTGCATTATCTGACCCCTCACCTCTTCCCTTAAAGGTACACTGTCCTCTTAGGTGAATGTCTCTAGTTATATAGATGTGGGTCACCACAATGCCTTAATAAATAAAAGTGGGTCTTACCTTATAAAAGCAGGTCCAATCGTCTTTTTTGTCTGCAAAAGATGTCCAGTACCTCTTCCGGCGTCACCACAATGTCTCTGTGCTCCGAGAGCAATGTCAGTCCATTAAGCCGTCTTTCCGTCATTGTACTGCGCATTTTGTCCTTGATCCTTCCCAGACGGGAAAAACTTCTCTCGACATGGGCACTCATGACAGGAAGCGTGGTCAAAACGCGGAGAGGCTTGAAGATGCTTGGAAACAACTCACTGTTACAGGCATTTAATGCCTCAATGGCATTTTGTGGAACATAAGTTGCATCTTTCCATTTATCCCGCCAGGTGTCAATTTCTGACTTTACAACTTCCAGATGCGGTGACACTTCATCAGGATACAGGTTGGAGAGCGCTTGAGCTGAGCTGTCGTTCAGCATGCTGACCTTAGATGGCAGTAAGGAGCAGATGTTGGAGATCACATTTCTGTGTTTGCCGAAGCGTTCCTTCATCTGTGATGAATAAAAGTCAAGCATGACTATGAAAAGCTTTTGCCGGTAGTGATTTTCACAGGCCTTCAATGGATCCTCATTGCAGTCCATGCCTCTTCGTGGTCGAAATTCAACCCCATACTTGGCTGCTTGGGAAGAGGTCTTTTGGAAAATCTGCCTGAACTCCATCTCAGAGTTAGCCCTCATCTCATCTACCTGCTTAATAACAGCATCAGCAGCTGAAACGCAACTCACCAAGTCACAATTTTCCTTCTGAAGGAAGGTGGACAGGTGGTAGGTTTTTGCAAGCATCTTCTCACTCACATTCATGGACAGCATGAATTCTGCATTGTCAATTGAATTAAAGAGCTGAGTGGCTTTGACAGATGTGTCTCCTGTGAAGGTTTCACTGATTTTCTGCAGGCTGGATCGCACAGGGTCTAAAAGCTCGTTGAATGTAAATATTGCGTCGTGGCGTTCGACCCATCTCGTTTCACACAACTTCGTCAGTCGCGTTTTCTTGCAGTCGGGTAAAAGACGCTCTGTCTCGTGTCGCAGACTGCATGCAGACCGCAAAGCCGAATCATGGAAAAAAGTGCAGATTTCCGAGACAATTCCAAAGCAATTTCGCACCATTTGTACAGTGCAGCACTTGTTTAGGACCAAATTCAAACTGTGGCTGGCACAGTGCACATAAACTGCTTGCTTGTGCTTCTCTTTGATTTTAGCTTGGGCACCATTTAAACGGACACTCATGGCAGATGCGCCATCGTATCCCTGGCCACGTAAAAACTGTAAATCAACGCCTGCATTTGTCAATTGGCTTTCGATTGAATTGGCGATTGCCTCCCCGGTTAACTTCTCGATATCAACAAAGGACAAAAAATCCTCTCTGATGCCATATTGGCTGTCATGCTGGTTCACGTATCTGACACAGACAGAAAGCTGCTCCCGCCCTGAAACATCTTTCATTTCATCTGCCAACACAGCGAAACACTGCGCGGAGTTTACTTTCTGCACCAGTTTGTTTGTTATCACATCTCCAATTATGCTGATTATTTCATTTTGTACATCAGGACTGCAGTAGCTAGCGTTTGCTGCACATTTACTCAAGTGTTGTAACAGTACTGTGTCGCCAGATGTGGCCCTAAACCTGAGTAAAGCCCTGAAATTTCCGTCATTGTGAGTTGGCTCATTCAATGTCACTGGTCCTGAATCAATATCAGCTCTCAGGGCGAGTTCTTGGCGACCGCAAAAAATCAACGTTGCAATGATGCTTTTGAGTTTTTCTCTGTTTTCTTGGACTCGCTTTTTTCTCTCAGAATCTAGCCTCAGTGAAATTGCATCCATTTTATTGTTGAGAACCATTTGGAAATTGTCCGCTTTCAAACATGCATCCTTGTGATATGCCTTTTGTGCATGTTCTTTGAACGTCTCTAAAGCATGTTTCCAGTCTGAGAAGTGCACATTAATTAGCTTGCCAGCTTTTCTGTGCCCTCCCTTGCCCGCATGCTCGACTGCAAACGCAACACAGTGCTTACAAAAACAACCGTCGGACCTTGTTGAGTATACTAACCAGCTAAACTGGTCAATCCAGTGACGTTGGAAACGTAGTTTACCTCCTAGTTTTGTAGGGAATGTTTGTCCGATATTGGCCGTCCAGTCCAGTGAGTATTATTCTCTTCTCTGTTCGTCTGATATTTTCCCACCAATATAATCCACAAAGTCGTGTGAAAACGTTTCCCGAGGTAGAGGACGGCGGGTCTGCTAACTCTGGTTCCGTCTCCGAGGAGGAGGGCAGTGGGTCTGCTAACACTTGCTCCGGAAAATCGGTAACGTTAGTGACCAGATCATCTGTAATGTTATTTTTTTTAATTTTTTGAGTCGGGACACGTTGAAAAAAAAATCACTGATTTTACAAATATTAACTTTACTGCTCTTGCCTGATTTACAGGTAGCTTTCGGCGGCTCCATTGCTTTTGAAAAGCAAACTATAGATCGACCATTTAGCTAGCATAACCAGTGGCAGGTTGCTTAGCTGACTCGTCAGACCCCTGAGCCAATCAAAAGCGTGTGATTTTATTTGTTTTACGAAACAGACCAATAAGATACATCATGTTTGGAAACAAATTAACTGACATATTTAACGCCTGTCAGTCACGATAGATGCAGTGTATGAGCAGGCTAGAGGGGCGGTGACAAATAATCAAAACGATAACTAAATAATTATTGGTGCCATTTCAGACGGGCCGTGGGGTTTCGGGGGGGGGGGGTTCAGACACGAAAACCACCTACCTGGCTACGTGCCTGCTCACTTCCCTCCACCATCACGGACAACTTCCCCATCCATATTATCCGCTCACCGGCCTTGCAGTGGAAACGCTGCCCCCTGTCGGCAACGTGAACTGAAGCGGGGGAAACGTGGCGGGCTACGTGCTAAGCTAAGTAGCGCTCCCTTCAAAGTTTCCCTCCCCAGCATCTTCATGGCTAATGTCCGGTGGTTAGCTAACAACATGGACGAGATAAGACTCAGGCTGTCCTCTCAGAAAAGGCTGCAGAACTGCTGTCTGTTGATGTTTACGGAGACTTGGCTCAACAGCAACATAGCGACTCGGCAGTCGAGCTAGCGGGCCGCACAGCCTTCCGTGCCGACAGGACAGCGGACTCCGGCAAGATCCGGGGAGGAGGTTTGAGTATTTATGTCAGTAACTCTTGGTGCAACAATATAAAGACCGCTGAAAGGCATTGCTCTGCTGATCTGGAGCTCCTTATGATTCAGTGCAGGCCTTTTTACCTGCCCAGGGAGCTAACGGCCATTACCATCGCTGCTGTATACATCCCCCCACATGCTAATGCTAAGGTAGCACTTAAGCAGCTACAATGTGCCATCAGCAGACAACAGACCAAACACCCGGACAATGCCTTTATCATAGGTGGTGACTTTAATCAGGCTAACCTCAGGGCTGTACTGCCCAAATTCCATCAGCATGTCTCCTGCCCCACTAGGGGACAAAACACCCTGGACCATCTCTATACAAACATCAAGGACTCATACAAAGCTACTCCCTGCCCTCATCTGGGGCATTCTGACCACCTCTGCCTGTTCCTGGTCCCAGCCTACAAACCCTTAATAAAACGGGTCAAGCCAGCAGTAAAGACAATCACTGTCTGGCCAGAAGGGGCAGTCTCTGAACTCCAGGACTGTTTTCAAAACACAGACTGGAGTATTTTTGCACATTCAGCTACCCATGGCTCCCATATAGACATTAATGAACAGACATCTGCCATACTAGCCTACATTAACTTTTGCATTGAGAGTGTCACAACAAAAAAATCAGTCCGCACCTTTCCAAACCAGAAACCCTGGATGACCAGTGAGGTCCGGCAGCTGCTGAAAGTCCGGGATGCAGCATTCAAGTCAGGTAACTGTGAGGCCTACAGCGCAGCCAGATCCAACCTCAAAAAGGGCATCAGAACAGCCAAACATAAATATTCCCTATGAATAGAGGACCACTTTCACAATAACTCTGGCAAGGCATTCAGTCTATCACAAACTACAAAAGCTCTAATCGCGGTCCCACCGTCCATGATGCCTCGCTGCCAGACAAGCTAAATCATTTCTATGTCCGCTTCGACAAGGACAATATGACCCAGACACAAAAATCCCCAGCCACCCAGAAAACCAGGTGCTCACTCTATCAGTCGCAGAGGTCAGAGAATCACTGCGCAGAGTGAACACACGGAAGGCTGCCTGACCGGACGGCATACCGGGTTGGGTCTGCCGGGAATGTGCCGACCAGCTGGCGGAGGTCTTCACACCTATATTTAACCTCTCACTGTCCCAATCTAAAGTCCCGGCATGCTTTTAGACCACCTCTATCATTCCTGTCTCCAAGAAACCAACATCCACATGTCTGAATGACTACTGACCCATAGCACCCACCCCCATTGCCATGAAGTGCTTTGAAAGACTGGTTCTGGCTCACATCAAAAACATTATTCCCCCCCCCCCACATTTGACCCACATCAGTTCGCCTACCATCCCAGAAGGTCTACTGAGGATGCCATTGCCACTGCCCTGCACGTTGCTCTGACCCACCTTGAACTTAACAACACATACATCCGGATGCTGTTTATAGATTATAGCTCTGCCTTCAACACTATCATCCCCGCCAAACTAACCACCAAACTAACCACCAAACTCCTCTCCCTTGGCCTCAACCCCTCCCTCTGTAACTGGATCCTGGACTTCCTGACCAACAGACCTCAGTCTGTTAGGTTAGGTGACCACACCTCTTCCACCCTGACCCTCAGCACAGGTGCCCCTCAAGGCTGTGTTCTGAGCCCCCTCCTTTTCTCCCTCTTTACCCACGACTGCCTGCCAACTCACCCTTCAAATGTTATAGTTAAGTTTGCAGATGACACCACAGTCATTGGCCGTATCACCAACAATGACGAAACGGCCTACAGAGACGAGATTGAGCACCTCACATCATGGTGTACTACCAACAATCTTGTCCTTAATGTGCAGAAGACAAAGGAGCTGATTGTGGATTTCAGGAGGTCTGGAAGCTGCAGCCACTCCTCCATACACATCAATGAGGTGGAAGTGGAGCATGTTTCCAGCTTTAAATTTCTTGGCGTCCACATCAGCGAGGACCTTTCGTGGACATTAAACACCCAGGACCTTGTGAAAAAGGCCCAACAACGCCTGCATTTCCTGAGGAGGCTGAGGAGCGCCCGTCTACCCCCCAAAATTCTCACCAACTTCTACCACTGCACCATAGAGAGCATCCTGACCATCTGCATCTCAGTGTGGTACGGCAACTGCACCTCAGTAGACCAGAAAGCTCTGCAGCGGATCGTCAAGGCGGCCCAGCATATCACCGGTATCCAGCTCCCAGCCATAAACGACATTTATCACAAACGCTGCCTTCGAAGGGGTCTGAGCATCAGCAGGGATCCCACCCACCCCAACCATGGACTGTTCTCCCCCCTGCACTCTGGGAGGCGCTACAGGAGCCTCAGAGCCCACACTACCAGGCTCAAAAACAGCTTCTTTCCACAAGCTGTTGCCCACCTGAACCTGGCTACCCACTGAATGTCTGTAGATATTTTTAAATATTTTGTACTCCAGCTCTCTTTTAACTTATTTTTAGCTTTGGTCTTCATGTGTGTATATCTTATATTGTGTTTGGTCTTCATGTGTGTATATCTTATATTGTGTTTGGTCTTCATGTGTGTATATCTTATATTGTGTTTGGTCTTCATGTGTGTATATCTTATATTGTGTTTGGTCTTCATGTGTGTATATCTTATATTGTGTTTGGTCTTCATGTGTGTATATCTTATATTGTGTTTGCTGTGTTTGTCTGTGTCTGTCTTGCACTGTTTGGTGAAGCCACAGCCCTCGTCTCATTTTTAACATGTGCGTGCACATTGTTTTTAATGACAATAAACTGAATTGAATTGAATTGAATTGAATCTCAAGTGCAAATGACACACAAACATCCCCCATGTCATGTTGTCTAGAAAAGTGTAAACGAGGAGCATTAGCAGGTAGCTAATCAGAGATAGCATATGGAGTTCGGCCGCTATGTTAACGTTACAGCTCTCCGCTGGTCGGTGATTGTGACGCACCGTGCTGAGTTGCCAGGCAAGTCATGGCGTCCTCCGCCGATGCGAGGTGCTTTTTCTCCCATCGTGGTTGAGATTGGTAGTGTCGCTGGGAAAAGCAGCCATGGCTTGAAGCCCTGTTGATACAGCCTCGACACCACCGTGCGTTGCTCGATGACTTCGGGGCAGTTAGTCTTCGAAGATCGCCACTGGTTTTCCCCGGGAGGACAGTCCTCCTCTCCTCCTTCAGGCCTCCTGGATGATCGCCTCTTTCGTCTTGTAGTGGCGGATGCGTACGATTCCCGCTTGTAGTTATATAACGCCATGTATATCCACTGGAACTACACTAGGTGTTATGTACTACCCGGACTGTTATTATGGTTACACCACTACCATGTATGGTTATTACGTCTGCCTACTGAGCCACGATTAAACCTGAGTTCTATAACCCGGTGTGGTCATTGATCCTCGACCAATACTACCCCAAGTATTACTTCATGGTGGCAGCGGTAAAGTACTCTCTATGAAGAATGAAGATAGACTGATAAAATTGTCCGTGGATAATTTCTGTCATCATTCAAACAAGAGTGCGCCGGAGCTGAGCTAGCCGCAAAGCTAACTAGCTAGCTAGTAACAGGAGAGGTCATGGCATCGCATCTACCGACGATGAATTGGTCCGACCCGGACCTGGGTGAGGCAATTTCACTGTATAAACAGAAAATGAGTCTGTATTTAGAAGATGAAGAAATAAATGGCGCAGCTAAACAAGCTAGGAAAATATGTCGTGGAATCGGAGATGAAGGATTAAAAAGACTGAACGCCAGTGGTCTCACTGATGATGAAAAGAAAAAGCCTGCCAAACTATGGGACTTCTTTGAAAAACAGCTAAAGTTGAACGTAAATTTCAGAATCCATAGACTGCAACTGATGCAACACAGACAGAAACCAGATGAGAATATTGATGATTTTGTGACCAGAGCCAGAACACTAGCACAGAAATGTCTTTTCAGACGAAGAGCTTAACGAGCGTATGATTGAGCTTATTATTGCGAGCACTCCCCATGATGCCCTGAGGAATGATCTATACAGCAAACCAAAAGGATATTCTTTAGCAGAGGTTCTGGCCGAGGGACGAAAATATGAAGCCCTGACAGCAGGCAATGAACAGTTAGACAAACTTAGCCTGTCACACAATGAGAGAATCCACGCTGTGGACAGGGACCGCATATGTCGTAACTGTGGGAGAAGCCACAAACCACGTCGATGTCCTGCATATGATGATGAATGCAATGCGTGTGGTGCAAAAGGTCACTGGGAGCGGTGCTGCAGGAAGGCCAAACGAGAGCGCCAGGAACACTCCAGCCAGAGCAGGAGCGGGGGAAGTAAGTCCCACACACCATAGACAAACAGCACAAGCACAAAACCTATTTAAACAAAAAGCAACAGAGCAGGACTCGCATACATGCTGTAGAGAGTAGCAGTGAAACAGACAGTGAGAACGAAAGTACTTACCAGAAACAGTTCCACTCCATAACTATCAGTGAAAAGTGCATGCATAGCATAGACAGCAAGCCGGCCAGAGAGGAGGCGTACACAGTCCTGAAGGTGACACCACCTGACCTACCTGGTCGTGGATACACACTACGTCTGAAGATAGACACAGGTGCGTCAGACAACACACTCCCATTGCGTACCTTCAAGCAGATGTACGGTGAAAATGCATGCACCCAGAAACGACTGAAAAAAACCAACAGGAGGCTATCTGCATACAGTGGTCACGCCATCCCCTGCCTAGGCACCATTGACATTCCATGCCAGTACAAAGAATCCAAATGGATCAATGCAAAGTTCTATGTTGTAGACGTACCAGGGCCAGCCATAGTTGGGCTGCCAACATGTGAACTGTTAAACCTAGTGACTGTCAATGTAGATGCAGTGACCGAGAAAGGACATGCAAACCAGAAAAAAGTCAACACAAGACAGACAAAACCCAAAATGACCATATCTAACAGTGCAGACCTAAAGAGAGCATACCCAGACCAGTTTGACAAAATTGGCAACTTCAGTGGAAAGGCCAAGCTCTTCCTGAAAAAGGATGCTGAACCATTCATAGACCCACCACGTAAGTGCAGCATTCACATCAAAGACAAACTGAAAGATGAACTGAATAACCTAGTCGAACAAGATGTGTTAAGAAAAGTAGAACAGCACACAGACTGGTGCTCGAGTCTGGCATACAGCACAAAGAAAGACGGTTCCCTTCGCATATGCTTAGACCCCCAAAAGCTTAATGCCAGCCTTAGGAGATGCCCACACAAGATTCCTACTGTGGAGGAACTAAACCCGAAGTTTGCAAATGCAAAAATATTCAGCAAACTTGACGCAAAAGCTGGATATTGGTCAATACACCTAGAGGAAGAGTCACAACTGCTAACCACATTCCGAACTCCATTTGGTAGATACTGCTGGAAACGTTTGCCATTTGGTCTCAGTGTCTCTCAAGATCTCTTCCAGGCAAAGATGGACCAAATCCTGGAGGGGCTCGACGGTGTCGTCAGCATAGCCGATGATATCGCAGTCTACGGAGCAAGCGAAGAGGAGCATGACAGGAACCTGACCAACCTGATGGAGAGAGCAGCCAAGACAGGTATTGTGTTCAACAGTGACAAGTGCACAATCAAACAGACAAGCATCTCATTCTTTGGCAACCTGTACACAGACAAAGGTATCAAACCTGACCCAGCCAAAATCAGGGACATCCAGAAAATGCCGACACCCCAGAACAAAGATGAACTGAGCAGATTCTTGGGGATGCTGACCTACCTGTCGCCCTACATTCCAAAGTTCGCAGACAAAGCACACACACTGAGGGTGCTGCTGAAAAGTGACGTGCCTTGGACATGGGACACTGACCACCAAAAGAGCTTTGAGGACCTGAAATCAGTTATCAACGAACATGACTGCCTGAAGTACTATGATCCAAGCACACCTCTGACGCTTGAGGTCGATGCATCACAGAAAGGACTGAGCGTGGCATTAGTGCAGAACAAAAGACCCATAGCTTTTGGCTCAAAGACACTGGACGACTGCCAATCCAGGTACAGCAACATAGAGCGAGAAATGCTGGCCATAGTCTATGGAATGCAGCGATACCATACCTACCTGTATGGGAAGTCATTCATTGTAGTTACAGACCACAAACCCCTCGTTACCATATGCACAAAGCCACTGCATGCCGCCCCGCCACGGCTTCAGCGAATGCTGATAAAAACACAAGGATACAACTACGAGGTCACGTATCAACCAGGAAACCAGATGGTCCTGGCAGACACACTCAGCCGACAACCCAACCCTGAGAACAACAGCAACATCGAGTTGGACGAGCGCATTGGCGGAATAGAGGCAGAAGTCGAGGATCCAGAGATGCTCACTGTTGCAATGATAAACTTCTCGCCCGAGAAACAGGATGCACTCCGCACGGAAACCACCAGCGACCCCAGACTCAATGCACTGAAAGAGCTGATCCACCAGGGATGGCCAGACAACATCAAAGCTCTACCAAGACAACTACGTGAGTACTGGTCATTCAGAGATGAGCTCGCAGTTGAAGCAGGAGTCATATTCAAAGGCAGACAGGTGCTCATCCCAGACTCCATGACTGATTCTATACTCGAACCGCTGCATATAGGACACCAGGGCATCGAAAAGACACGGCGACTGGCAAGAGAAAGTTTCTACTGGATCAGAATGAACGATGACATCGAAAGAGTCTGCAGGTCATGTAGCATATGCGTGGAACATCAGGATGCAAATCCAAAGCAACCTCTCAACCCACACAACACACCGTCAAAACCATGGCAATCCCTAGCTTCTGATCTATTCGAGATCGATGGACATCAGTATTTACTGATTGTGGACAGATATTCTAAGTTCCCTCTAGTGGATGAAATGCCCATGCCTGTGTCCAGCCGGGCAGTTGCACAAAAAATGGAAATGTACATGTCTCTTTTTGGAAGGTCTGACGAGATACTTACAGATAATGGACCCCAGTACACAGGGCACGCGTTCCAGAAATTCACGGCTGACTGGGGAATCAGGCACGTGACAAGCTCACCCCACTATCCAAAAAGCAATGGATTCATTGAGAGGCATGTGCGACACATCAAATCCATTGTGAAGAAAACCATGAGACAAGGAGGTAACATACAAGTGGCCTTACTACAGGTCAGAGCAACACCCATCGACAGTAAACTACCATCACCAGCAGAACTGATCTTCGGAAGGCCAGTCACCACCCTGCTGCCGAGTCGAGGCAAGGCAAGGCAAGGAGGAAACCCAGGCAAGGAGGAAAACCGACTCCACCTGGAGCAGAGAACAGCAAACATGAAGGAACATCGTGACCGCAGCAGCGGCAGAGAACTACCTCCATTCGGTCCCGGACAGCACGTATCTGTCCTAAACAAGGAAAAAGGGACTTGGTATCCAGCCACCGTCGTACAAAAGTGCGATGAGCCAAGGAGCTACATTGTGCAAACATCAAATGGGAACAAACTCAGACGTGGCAGGAGCCACCTGCGGGAAATTCACCACCCCATGCACCGAGGAGCGCAAGAACCCGCTTCACAGAACCTCAACGGGACATTCATGCAGCTGGAACTTCTTCCAGCCAAACCTGTGAAACACACAAGACAGTACGCACAAGATATGGAAGAGCTGTTTCCAAACCAGCTCACTACAAGGACTATGAGTAGAGACAATCACACACAAAAGGAGGGCTCTGAATATGTTTATTGTTTTTTGAGATGGACAATTCTGAGTGTGTTGTCTAAAAAAAAAAAAAAAAAAGAGAAGGCAACCTCTGTGTAATGACTGTACAATGCTGATCAATGATTGTACCACATTGGAATGTTCTAGAGTATTTTGATACTGTAAAAATTGAAAACTAAACAGGGTGGATGTAGTGATATAGCGCCATGTATATCCACTGGAACTACGCTAGGTGTTATGTACTACCCGGACTGTTATTATGGTTACACCACTACCATGTATGGTTATTACGTCTGCCTACTGAGCCACGATTAAACCTGAGTTCTATAACCCGGTGTGGTCATTGATCCTCGACCAATACTACCCCAAGTATTACTTCACCGCTCTCGGCCTGGACCCGGGGGGGGGGGGGGGGGCAGGCGCGGCCGTGAGAGCCCCGTGGGCGCGGCCGAGCTGCGGAGGTGAAGGAAGGGTCTCGTCGCCGAGGATTTCCCGCAGCACTTTAGAGAAGGAGGCCGTGGGTTGAGAACCTTCGACCGACTCAGGTAGGCTGGTTATTCTAATGTTGTTGCGGCGGCGACTCGAGGTCGATGGTTGCAGCCTTTAGCTTGTCGAGGCGCTCCTCCATAGCTGCGTATTTAGCCTCCATGTGCTCGCTAAGTTGGTTTGTGTTAGCCTCGAGCGAGACCCAACGAGGGCCGTGGTGTGTGACCGGGGCCTGGACAAAGCCCAGCTTCGCTCCAGGTGGCGCTGTGGCCGACTTAAGTTCCGTGGAGATGCCGTGTATATGCTCCTCGAGGAGCTCAGTCAGGGCAGCCATGTTCTCCTCGGTGGCGGCGGGGTTGTCGTCTTTCTTCTCGGCCGTTCTCGATGTTATTTCAAAGTTTTTTTTCTTCCGTTGTTTTTTGTTTTTTAGCCAGAAATGAGTAACCAAAGACGTTGTCGCATGTCACGTTGCTGGGGGCAGAAATTGGGCTTTGAAATGAAGTTGTGTGTGAGGCGCAGCGGGAGCTTGAGGATGACGCGTCCACTCCACCTGTCGCCTCGGCTTACTTACTGAGTAAAGTGTACACACATTTGCAAGGATGGACGCAGTATAGAAGATGTAAGATGTGCCAGGACCTTAGAGGAAAACTGTCCTGCAGAGGTTGTTATCAGTATTGATGTAATTTTCAGCTCAAATAAAAACTCCATAGTCTCTAAGGTAAATTTTATTTATACAATATACATAAACGACCTTCCATAAGCCTGTCCAGATGTAAACATTCAAATGTATGCCGACGATACGGTCATCTTCACTCATGCAAGATCAGAAGAGCAAGTTGCAGCTAAATTAACAGCTGCCATGTGCAAAGTGTCTGATTGGCTTACAAACTTAACCCCCAGAGTAAGCAAAAAAGTCTGCATGTACTTTACATCAAGGACCAACAATACAGTTGATCCGGACATTTTATTAAACGGTGAAGTTATTAATACGGTGACACGTGTAAAATATTTAGGCATCATAATGGACAAGCACTTGTCTTTTAAAAAACATGTCAGTAAGATAACCAGGAAAGTTAAATTCAATTTGAATCATTTTAAGAGCATCAGGCATCAAATGTCTTCATCTGCCGCAAATCTTTTTCTACATGCCATGATTTTCCCTCATCTGTCGTACTGTTTAACCACTTGGTCTCAAGCAGGCGTGACCACCCTCAAGCCAGTATATTCTCTATAGAAACAGATTTTAAAAATACTGGATAAAAAACCAAGGGAATATCACCACTGCCATATCCTGAAAAAAATATCTACTACTACTTTCGGCTGCTCCCGTTAGGGGTTGCCACAGCGGATCATCCATTTCCATTTCTTCCTGTCTTCTGCGTCTTCCTCTGTCACACCAGCCACCTGCATGTCTTCCCTCACCACATCCATAAACCTCCTCTTTGGCCTTCCTCTTCTCCTCTTCCCTGGCAGCTCCATATTCAGCATCCTTCTCCCAATATACCCAGCATCTCTCCTCCACACATGTCCAAGCCATCTCAATCTTGCCTCTCTTGCTTTGTCTCCAAACCGTCCAACCTGAGCGGTCCCTCTAATATAATCGTTCCTAATCCTGTCCTTTTTCGTTACTCCCAGTGAAAATCTTAGCATCTTCAACTCTGCCACCTCCAGCTCCGCCTCCTGTCTTTTCGTCAGTGCCACTGTCTCCAAACCATATAACATAGCTGATCTCACAACCATCTTGTAAACTTTCCCTTTAACTCTTGCTGATACCCTTCTGTCGCAAATTACTCCTGACACACTTCTCCACCCACTCAAACCTGCCTGCACTCTCTTTTTCACCTCTCTACTGCACTCCCCGTTACTTTGGACAGTTGACCCCAAGTATTTAAACTCAAATGCCTTTGTCACCTCCACTCCTTGCATCCTGACAATTCCACTGTCCTCTCTCTCATTCACGCATAGGTATTCCGTCTTGCTCCTACTGACTTTCATTCCTCTTCTCTCCAGTGCATACCTCCACCTCTCCAGGCTCTCCTCAACCTGCACCCTACTCTCGCTACAGATCACAATGTCATCCGCGAACATCATCGTCCATGGAGACTCCTGCCTGATCTTGTCCGTCAACCTGTCCATCACCATTGCATTGCATATCCTGAAAAAATATAACTATCTTAATTTTGATAATTTTTGTTTTATTCAGATGCATGCCTGATGTTCAAGATTATCCATCGATTCGCACCCCCCGAGAGCATGCCTGGCCTCTCCCGAAAGCGACAGAACTATAAGGGTCAGGACCAGAGCATCTTCAAGGGGAGATTGGGTACCACAGTTTAGGAAGACCACTTTTGGTCAGTCAGCCTTTCCAGTAAAAGTGGTGGGAAAGTGGACTCCCCTTCCCCCTAACGTCAGAGAGTCAGCCAGTTTTGCGGTGTTTAAAAAACATCTTAAGCTTTGATTAAAATCAGCTCAAACCTGTAATCACAAATAAATGTCCTTGCTTTAATACTTTGCACATACTTTAGATTTCACTCAGGCTTTTTGTTGTGCTTTTTATTCAGAGTAGTTACTATATGTGTCTTAGCCAGGAGCAGCCTAGGGTTCTGTCTGGAACCAGCTCAGGGTTCTGGCTGGAACCAGCCCGGGTGCAACTTGACCATAGACTGTGTGTAATTTATATTTCCTGCCATTGAATAGGCCAGATTGATTTTTATAGCTGTTGTCATAGTTTAAGTCAGATTGTTATTTATTGATGTTTCAGGTCAGTTTACTAATTATATTTATTGTTGCTGAATAGATCAAATCCATATTCATTATGTTGTTGTCATGTAGGTCAGATTGCTATTTATATCCACTGTTTTAAATAGATCAGATTGTATTTATAACTTTTGAGATTGGTTTTCTGATGTATTGTCATGTTTTTATTTTGTCTTGATTGTTCTTTGTCTGCCTGTCCAATAGTTTTCTTATGTATTGTTATGTTTTAACTTCTGTATTAATTGTTGTTTGTTTGCCTGCCCAGGGACTGCAGATGCAAATAAGCTGCCGGCTAACTCTGGTGCAATTGTAAAATTGTGTGTTGTCCCTGTCAAATAAACAGTAAACTAAACTAAACTAAACTAAACTAAACTAAACTAAACTAAACTAAATCTAATAAACACTTTATAAAGGCGTGTGGCCATGAACAATAACTATATTAAAAATAATATATTGGAAAGTACTCTCTTAATTTCTAGAAAGTACATAATTAAACGAGCTGTTTCCAACATAAACCTTGGATAAGATAACTACAACTGTAACTTGAATTGATGGGTAATCGATGAGGTGTTTCTAAGAATTGGTTGCCTACTTTCCTAGGAAGTACACAATTATATCTGAGTTATCACCAAACTAACCATGTCCCAACTACACAGTACTGAGTTGAGTATCCACTGAGAGTAAATAAAGATAACTTAATTTGACCACCTATTAATTTATTCACAATTTACAACAGCACTTGTAGTGTTGGGATGACATTATTACATAAGTCAACTCCCATTAGTCTGTCATTCCCTCTTTGAACAGATGATTGACAGTATTATTTGTATTATTACAGTATTATATTCTTCTTCTTTTTCTTCTTCTTATTCTTCTTCTTCTTATTATTGTTAGTATACACATTTCCTTTAACTTCATGTCATAATACACCATAATAAGCGGGCGGGTCCATTCCTTGGGTCTAGGGTTAGAATGAGGTAGAAGTCTATTTGATGGATAGCGCCTTTCTTAGGATATGGGATGTTCCAAGTAGTGTGATCTTCTGTAGTTCTTATATTCTGATGTTACCCAGGATCCGTTGGGTGTATTTCTGCACCCCTTTTTTTTTACAAGTCCCAGGGCTCCTATCACTACTGGTGTTGTGGTTTTCATTCCCCACATTCGATCAGTCTCTATTTCAAGGTCTTTATATTTGGAAAGTTTTTCAGTTACTTTTACTGAGGTGCTCCTTTCAGTTGGGTTGGACATGTCGATGAGTAGGCAGCTTTTTTATTTTTTGTTCTTGATGATGATGTCTGGTCTGTTGGCCTTTATGTCACGATCTGTCTGTACTGGAATGTCCCATAAGATTGTGATATCGTCTTTTTCTGTTAATGTTTGGGGCTTGAGATCGTACGATTTTTCTTTTGTGTTGATGTTGAATTCTTTGCAGATGTTCCAGTGCAGGTATGTGGTGGCCTTGTTGTGTCTTGGTAGGTATTCAGTTCTGGCCAGCTCAGGACACCCTGCCATAATATGGTCAATGGTTTCCTGGAATGGACCACATATCCTGCACGCTGGGTCTGTGCCATCTTTGAGGATTTCGCTCCGGTAGTAATTGGTCTTGACGGCCTGGTCTTGGGCAGCGATGATAAAGCCCTCTGTTTCGGATTTCAGCCGAGCTGTTTTGAGCCATTGGTTGGTCATATGTTGGTCTACAGCTTTCTCACCTACTCTTTTTGGGTATTGCCTGTGCATTTGTTTCCCTTCCCATTTTTGTTTCATTTGTTCTTAAGTGTGACGCTTTGCTTTTTGTTTGACTTTTCGGGCGTGGATGGTTGGAACTTTATTTTCAGGTTGTGGTGTTTCAGGGAGGTTGAGCTCTCTTCTGAACACTGCGACTTGGTTGGCTATGGAGTACCTTTTGTTTTGTTTTTCATGCTCTCTAGCAATCATGAGAAGGGGGTCATTTTTGGTGTTAAGGTAAGTATCTAGGCCTATTGTTGTTGTTTTGTAGGCTGTTTCCAGTTGGATTGGACCCCTGCCACCCTCGTTTCTGGGGAGGTACAATCTATCCACATCTGATTTTGGGTGGTGCATCCTCTCTAAGGTGAGTATTTTGCTTGTTTTTCTATCTAGTTTCCTGATCTCTTCTAGTTTCCAGTCGACTGTGTTGAATGTGTAAGTTACTACTAGTGTAGCCAGGGTGTTGATGGCTTCCACTCTGCTGGATGCATTGAGTTCAGATTTTGTTACCATTCGTATTCTTCGGCAGTACTCCTTTCTGATCTTTTCTGTCATTTTGGCATGTGGTATCCCGTCCCTTTCATTCACTTCCAGGTATATGTATGTGTCTTCTTGTTCTAGGTCTTGGATGGTGGTGTCTAGGTCAATTTGGATGTTTTCGGTGTTGGTAAGTTTTCCTTTTTTGAATGTAGCTTTGGCACATTTGTCTAGTCCGAATTCCATTTTGATGTTGTCACTGAAGCCTTTTACGATGGTCAAAAAGCCAGTTTGTTCTTGGTCATTCTTGGCAAAGGTTTTCAGGTCATACATGTAGACTAGATGGTTAATAGTGCATGAACCTGTAGTATAACCATAGATGGTGTTGTTCAGGAGGGAGAATAGTGGAGTAAGAGCTCTGCAGAAGAGGAGAGGAGAAAGAGAGTCACCTTGAAATATGCCACTATTGAAGTTGATCTGCCTTCATCTGCGGCTTCTGCTTGTTTCTTTTTCTGCTTCTGCTTCTTCTTCTGCTTCTGCTGCTTACTTATTATTATTATTATTTATTTCACGTTTCCTGTTTTACGTCCTGTAGAGCCGGGGCCAAACTATGGACTTGAGGCATTATAGGGCAGCTGTCACTTGATTGACAGTACTCATCGTAATGTGTGGGCTGTTCCAAGTAGGGCGATCTTCTGGACTGCACAGATGTTGATGTTTCCTGGGATACAGTTGGTGAACTTTTCCATTCCCTTCTTCATGAGTCCTAGAGCTCTGATGACCACTGATGTTGTTTCAGTCTTCATTCTTCACATCCTGTTGATTTCAATCTCCAGGTCTTTGTACTTGGTTAGCTTCTCTGTGACTTTCACTGAGGTGTTTTTTTCAGATGGTATTGCCATGTCGATGAGCATGCACCTCTTTTGCTCCCTCTCCTTGATAACGATGTCGGGCTTGTTGGCTTTTATCGCTCTGTCAGTGTGGATAGGCATTTCCAGAGGATGGTGACGTCATTGTTTTCAATGACCGTTTTTGGCTAATGTTTGTAACACTTCTCAGTCGTTTTGATCTTGTAACTCCTGCAGATCCTCCAGTGCAGGTATGCTGCTGCCTTGTTGTGCCTGTACATGCACTCAGCCTTTGCCAGTTCTGGGCAGCCTGAGACAATGTGGTTGATGGTTTCTTCGTACATTCCACAGATTCTGCATTTTGGGTCTGTTCCATCTTTGATGATGTGATGGTGATAGGATCTGGTTGCCAGGCTCTGGTCTTGTGCAGCGATTATCAGGCTCTCCATCTTTGCTGTCAGCCCGGTGCTCCTCAGCCACTGATATTTCTTTTGTTGGTCCACGTCGGCATCGTTCATTCTTTTTGGGTACTTCCCGTGCATTGCTTTGTCATCCCAGGTTTTTTTGCAGTTGCCGCTGACCATGGTGTTTTGCTTTCTGCTTCACTCGTTTGGCATAGATGGTAGTTGCCTCATTTTCTGTTGGTGGGGTATCTGGGACATCAAGCTCTTTCTTGAATTGCACAGCTTCTTTATTGATGGAGTAGATCGGATGTTTTACTGTTCGGAGGAGTGGATCATCTGTTTTTGTCAGGTATGCATCCAGCCCGATAATGGTAGTCTTGAAGGTCAGTTCGAGTTGGACTAGACCTCATCCTCTCGAAGCTCTTGGTAGGTACAGCCTGTCGACATCTGCTTTCAGGTGGTGCATCTTCTCCATGGTCAGCATCTTTCTTGGCTTGGTGTCTAGTCTCTCGATGTCGTTCAGTTTCCAATTGATGATGTTGAAGCTGTACATCACTACAGGTATCGCTAGGGTGTTGATAGCTTCAATTCTGTTAGCTGCAATGAGTTCGCTCTTCAGTACCATACACACTCTCCTGTGGTACTCTCCGGATCTTCCCCTTCATCGTTGAGTGTTGTATGCCGTCTCTTTTGTTCACCCCTAGGTACTTGTAAATGCTATCTTGGTCTAGCTCTTTGATTACGGTGTCAGTGTCAAGGTCTAAGTCTGCAGTCTTGGTAAGTCTTCCTTTCTTGAAAGTGGCTTTGGCACACTTGTTGATTCCGAATTCCATCTTGATGTCGTCGTTGAAGGACTTGACAATGGTGAGTAGACCCTTCTGCTGATTGTCATCCTTGGTAAACGTCTTGAGGTCATCAATATAGAACAGGTGGGTCAGTTTGCCATTCTGTGATTTGTACCCATAGCTGCTGTTGTTCAGTAGATTGCTGAGTGGTGCTAGTGCAAGGCAGAAGAGCAGTGATGATAGTGAGTCCCCTTGGAATATTCCGCCTCTGATGTTGATCAGTCTTGATGTTAACGACCGCTCTGCATGATGGAGATTCAGGGTGGTCTTCCAGGTCTTCATGCTCTCCGTGATGAATTTGACAGTTGTTGGGCAGACTGTAGATCTTGAGGCTCTTCTCTATCCAGGAGTGTGGCATGCTGTCAAATGCCTTCCTGTAGTCAATCCATGCTGTTGACAAGTTCTTTGTCTTCGATTTGACCTCTTGCAATATGGCTTTATTGATGAGTAGCTGGTCCTTGCATCCATAGCTACCTTTCTTACATCCCTTCTGTTCTGCTGGTAATACGTTTTTGTTGAGGAAGCTATGGTCCTCTCTTGTGATGATGGAGGTGACGATCTTGTACATTGTTGGTAGGCGGGTGATGGGTCTGTAATTCTTCTGGTTCTGTGTTTCCTCTGTCTTTGGGAGCAGGTACGTGGTTCCCCATGCGAGCCATTTGGGACATTTCTTTGGATTCTTGATGATATCATTGTAGGCCCATGCGAGGTCTTCGTGTATGATGGGCAAGTTCTTGATCCAGAAGTTGGCAATTCTGTCTATCCCTGGTGCCTTCCAGTTGTTGATCTTGTTGATGGCAGCAGTCGTCTCAGTGGTGTTGATGTCTGACCATTCTTGGTGCTGTATATGTTTGTATTGATCCTGTTGTTACTGGACCCATGAAGCTCCCTCGTGGTGTCTTTTGTTGTTCTCCCAGATCTTACTCCAGAACTCCTCGACTTCTTTGGTTGTAGGTGGTTCATTGACATCTATCTTCTTCTTGCTCAGCTCACGATATAATTTTTTGGCATCTTTTTTGAAGATCTTGTTTTGCCAAAAGAACTTGCTCCTCTTGTGGAATCTCCTGAGTCTCTATGCCTTTGCTTGAATCTGTTTTATTATTATTATTATTATTATTATTATTATAATAATTATTAATATTATTATTATACAAATTTCATTTAACTTCATGCCATAATACAACATAATAACCGGGCGGGTCCATTCCTTGGGCCTAGAGTTAGAATGAGGTAGAAGTCTATTTGATGGATAGTGCCTTTCTTAGGATATGAGATGTTCCAAGTAGTGCAATCTTCTGTAGTTCTTGTATTCCGATGTTACCCGGGATCCGTTGGGTGTATTTCTCCATCCCTTTTTTACAAGTCCCAGGGCTCCTATCACTACTGGTATTGTTGTGGTTTTCATTCCCCACATTCGTTCAATCTCGATTTCAAGGTCTTTATATTTAGACATTTTTTCAGTTACTTTTACTGAGGTGTTCCTTTCAGTCGGGATGGACATGTCGATGAGTGGGCAGCATTTTTCTTTTTTGTTCTTGATGATGATGTCTGGTCTTTTGGCCTTTATCTCACGATCTGTCTGTATTGGCATGTCCCATAAGATTGTGATGTGGTCTTTTTCTGTTACTGTTTGGGGCTCGTGACCGTACCATTTTTCTCTTGTGTTGATGTTGAATTCTTTGCAGATGTTTGCAGATGCTCCGGTAGTAATTGGTCTTGTTGGCCTGGTCTTGGGCAGTGATGATAAAGCCCTCTGTTTCGGATTTCAGCCGAGCTGTTTTGAGCCATTGGTTGGTCATATGTTGGTCTACATCTTTCTCACCTACTCTTTTTGGGTATTGCCTGTGCATTTGTTTCCCTTCCCATTTTTGTTTCATTTGTTCTTAGGTGTGACGCTTTGCTTTTTGTTTGACTTTTCGGGCGTGGATGGTTGGAACTTTATTTTCAGGTTGTGGTGTTTCAGGGAGGTTGAGCTCTCTTCTGAACACTGCGACTTGGTTGGCTATGGAGTACTTTTTGTTTTGTTTTTCATGCTCTCTAGCAATCATGAGAAGGGGGTCATTTTTGGTGTTAAGGTAAGTATCTAGGCCTATTGTTGTTGTTTTGTAGGCAGTTTCCAGTTGGATTAGACCCCTGCCACCCTCGTTTCTGGGGAGGTACAATCTATCCACATCTGATTTTGGGTGGTGCATCCTCTCTAAGGTGAGTATTTTGCTTGTTTTTCTATCTAGTTTCCTGATCTCTTCTAGTTTCCAGTCGACTGTGTTGAATGTGTAAGTTACTACTGGTGTAGCCAGGGTGTTGATGGCTTCCACTCTGCTGGATGCATTGAGTTCAGATTTTGTTACCATTCGTATTCTTCGGCAGTACTCCTTTCTGATCTTTTCTGTCATTTTGGCATGTGGTATCCCGTCCCTTTCATTCACTTCCAGGTATTTGTATGTGTCTTCTTGTTCTAGGTCTTGGATGGTGGTGTCTAGGTCAATTTGGATGTTTTCGGTGTTGGTAAGTTTTCCTTTTTTGAATGTAGCTTTGGCACATTTGTCTAGTCCGAATTCCATTTTGATGTTGTCACTGAAGCCTTTTACGATGGTCAAAAAGCCAGTTTGTTCTTGGTCATTCTTGGCAAAGGTTTTCAGGTCATACATGTAGACTAGATGGTTAATAGTGCATGAACCTGTAGTATAACCATAGATGGTGTTGTTCAGGAGGGAGAATAGTGGAGTAAGAGCTATGCAGAAGAGGAGAGGAGAAAGAGAGTCGCCTTGAAATATGCCGCTATTGAAGTTGACCTGCCTTGAATGTAGCGTCCCGTCTGTGTATTTTAGAACAAGGGTGGTTTTCCACTGGTCCATATTTGCTGTTAGAAACTTGATAAGGATGGTGATATTTTGTAGATGTCAATACATTTTAGTATCTAGTCATGGGGTACAGAGTCAAACGCCTTCTTATAGTCTATCCAGGCTGTTGTCAGATTTTTCTTCCTCTTTTTTACTTCCTTAATGAGCTTGTTGATTAAAAGCTGATCTCTGCAACCATAGCTTCTTTTTCAACACCCTTTTTGTTCTATGGGAAGTATTTTGTTATCTTCCAGGTGATTGTAAACTCTCCCGGTGATGATGGATATTAAGATCTTGTAGGTTGTAGGGAGACATGTGATGGGACGATAGTTTTTAGGGTTTTTGGTATGTTCTGTTTTGGAAAGTAGGTAGGTGGTACCAGTTGTGAGCCATTCAGGGCAGGTTTCTGGTTTGCTGATGCATCCATTGTAGGCATTTATCAGATCTTGGTGTAAAGATGGTAAGTTGTTGGTCCAGAAGTTCACTAGCCCGTCATTACCAGGGACTTCCCAGGTACTGGACTTCTGTACTGCTGTTTTTGTTTCTTCTAGGGTTATTTGCGGCCATTCTTGTTGGTTGGTTTGGATGATCTCTGTTTCTGTTTGGCTGATCCATTCAGCGTTTTTTTTGTTTTGTTTTGTAATTCTTTTTTCCCCCCAGATGTTGCTCCAGAAGGTCTCTACTTCATCAATTTTAGGGGATTCTTTGACCTCAATGGACCTTTTCCCTAGTTCTCTATAGAATTTCTCTGCGTTTTCTTTGTAAGTTTTGTTCTGGTGGAAGAATTTTGTGTCTTATTGAACCTTTTCACTCGTTGGGCTTTTGCTTGTAGTTGTTGTAGTATTTTCTCTTTCTGTTTGATGTTGTGTTTCCTGATTCGTGCTCTTTTTCATTTTTCTTTGACTGGTTTCTTGTTTTTATTCTCATTTAGTGTAGATATGTCTCCCCTAATTTTGCATATTTCACTTTCAATTTTCTTTTTCCATTTTGGTTGGTTATCTTTTCTTGGTCTGTTCTTCCTCTTGTGTTTGATGCACAGTGATTCAGTGATGGCAGAGGCAGTTGCATACACAAGGTGGTTAATGTCTGTGAGGGACAGCACTTCTGGGAGTTGGTCTTTTATATGGTTGATGGCTTTGTTTGCTGTTTCTATGGCTGATTTTGAGTGCTGATCACTTTTTATCTTTGGAATTGGTGGTCTCTTGCCTATTGGGGTTTATTTGGCTATTTCGTATTTTCTAAGGTTGCTTTCTTTCATTGCACTCATTTTCTCATCTTGTTCATCTTTTTTCTGTGGGTTTTGGTCACCTGGCTTATCAGTTCTCTTATTTTTGTGACTCTTATCTTCATTTTGCTCCTCTGGATCTGTATTTGTATCCCTCTCATCAGGTTTTACATTCTCATCTCTCTGCTTTACTCCTGCTTGGATGGCTTGCAGCTCCATTTCGGTTAGTGCTTTCCTATTGACGATATCACGGTATCACGGTATCATTTGCAAGTTTGTTGGTGTCTAGATTTAGCCTGTTTGTGGGGTTATAGGCACGCCAGATGTCATAGCTGCTTTGAATTACAGATGTTTTTGGGTTGAAGGAAGCAGGGTAGAATGCTTCCATGACTTCTTTGTACTCTTCCCAAGACCATTTCTGTCGACTGGCTTTAGTGGGATTTTTGCAACATGAGGGCCTCTTTGAGGAATGTCCTCAGTGTGGTGATCCTCAGGTGCATTTTTGGTAGGGTTTGTTCCAGTAGCACACTTTTCGATCTCAGCCTGGTTCCTCACTGAAGATCACGGTCCTTGGTAACCTGCGCGACAACCGATGCGGTATGAGGATCTGGTAATACGAGTTTCCATAATAAAAATTTTAGTGAATTTTAGGTTGCACAACCACCAGTATTTGTTCGAGATACCAGCTCTAGGAGAGTTACTGACCAAGGTTGAAGAGCCTCTCCTGCCCATGAGGCAGGCTAACCCCCGCCAGATGCCAACCTGGTACTTTTGAGCCTTGGGGCTTTTGTTTTTGTTAAAGCCCCTTTAGCTGCTTGTATTGCTGGCTTGCCATACTTGTGTTGCACGGTCCGTGCCACGTGGATAAGGGGTTGGACCTCTACGGACCTTATTATTATTATTATTATTATTATTATTATTATTATATTACAGTGTTATTAGCAGTATTTACAGTATAATGACAGGTTGAAGATGGAAATAGCAATGATAAAGATGGTACAGGTTCACCATAAGCTTTTGATTGCATTTCCATGTGGAACGTATTGTTTTATTTTACTGAAAATACATTAATAATGAATTCAACAAAATTGATTACATTTGATGGATAAAATGTCATTAACACACACAGTAAGGTATGTGAGAGATTTAACTTAAACCAACAAGAGTGAATGAAAGACTAGTATTTACATAAAGACCTGTTAATCACGTAAAAATCAGATAACATCCAATGAGCTGTTTCAATTATGAAACCCGAACACAGATGTCCACCAGGCACAAGATAAATGTCATTATTTGAATGTCTCTTCCCTGTTGTTCTCTTCTGTAAATTATTGAATATTGTAATATTCAATTACAATATTGTAAACTATTGTTGTTTTTGTATTTTTCAATTTTTCATCAGTCATTGCCTGTTTTGCTTTGCCAAGTTGTCAAGGCCACACATTTGAATATGGACACTTAACAACAAACCAAATTAAAACAAGTGATGTGTTGGCATGTTAAGTATATTAGCTGTGATTATGGAAATATTAGGGCCCTTTGATTTAGTGTGCAAGCAATGTACATTGGAATTTCTCTATGCATATAGTAAATGTAAATATATGATTCTGAGAACAGACTGTCAGAGGCACTGTGTGAAGTTTGCAGCAGCAAAACAAAAGTAGGAGAGAGTGTTGGTAGTCTAAAGTATTGACACTATACAGTATCCACCATCAAGCATATTGCTCTGAAAGGAAATAATTTCACTAGCACATAAATGTCTTGGGACTACTCGGAATATTATATTTTGCTCTGAATTATATAAAAAAACCCAATCAATATATTTCTACAGCTGATTTGAGGTTTTAATAAGAATATATTACTCGTGGTGGGAAAGGGCTGCATGCCAGCAGTACAATAATAAGATAATAAGAATAATAGAATACAAACTCATGTGGGGAAGGAGACTGTTTTTAGTTGTAGAAATTCTACATGTCAGGTATTCTGATAAGGGGGCTCAGATTATTTAGTGGCTGGGGTGACGGGTAAGAGATTTTCTTACATGCGAAACCAATGCAACAACTATGAGGAATACCCTGAAGGCAGTATTTGATTAAGTAGTTTACCTGGTTTGATATCATATGATTTCTCTGTTACCCATATGTACCTAGTTTATTTTGATCATCGGTCTAAGGGACATTGACTCTTCCCGTACTTACTGTCCCTTGTGAATGTGTGCTGAAGGGACTGGCAGTCTTCAAGCAAAGATGCTGGGTCATTTTCTCTGCCAGTCTTTGTATGCTTGTGAAGAACACCATAACATGAGCAGGCCTACCTGCCCTCCTGCCCAAGTGTTAGCTGTCAGCCAGCTTACTGGCTAATAATGAATGGGTTTAACAGTGCAGCTGGTTTGAGAGGGGATGTAGAGCGGTTAAACAATGGTGAATTGAAAGCATGGCAGAGTTTATCTGCAGAGCCAGTGTTGAGAACGTGAGAGAGGGTTTTAGGACAGCAATTAGGAATAGTCAGCTGTAGTGAAACTTTGAAAACAACAGATTGATGGTCAGTTACAAGAATGTCCACCAGATTAATACACTCGAGAGAGAAACCACATGGGAGTACAAGGTCTAATATGTGCTGGCAGCCATACCAACATGTACCCTGGCTCTGCCAAATGACGGAAGCTAAGCAGGTGTGGACTTGGTTAGTATTTGGATGGAAGACCTCCAGGAAAAACTGAGTTGTTGCTGGAAGTGGTGTTTGTAGGCCAGTAGGGGGCAGTCATCCCTCTGGTACTAACAAATATCAACTCCCAGGGCGGCATGGTGGCGCAGTGGTTAGCGCGATCGCCTCACAGCACGAAGGTCCTGGGTTTGAGCCCTGGGGTAGTCCAACCTTGGGGGTCGTCCTGGGTCATCCTGTGTGGAGTTTGCATGTTCTCCCCGTGTCTGTGTGGGTTTCCTCCGGGGGCTGTGATTTCCTCTCACAGTCCAAATACATGCAGGTCAGGTGTATCTCCCATGCTAAATTGTCCCTAGGTATGAATGTTTGTGTGTGTGTGTGCCCTGTGTGATAGTCTGGTGGCCTGTCCAGGGTGTCTCCTCGCCTGCCGCCCAGCAACTGCTGGGATAGGCTCCAGCATCCCCGTGACCCTGAGAGCAGGATAAGCGGTTTGGATAATGGATTGATCAACTCCCAATGCCCCAGTGCAGTGACGGGGACACTGTGCTGTAGGAGACGGCGTCCTCCGGATGAGACGTTAAACCAGGTCCTGACTCACTGTGGTCATTAAAGATCCCATGGCACTTATCACAAAGAGTAGGGGTCCCCGGTGTCCTGGCAACATTCCCCACCTGGCTCCCCACCTCATCACCCCCCTCTTCCACTTCAAGCTGATGTGTGGTGAGCATTCTGGTGCAAAATGGCTGCCGTGCATCACCCAGGTGGTGCTACAGGATGGTGGTGGTTGGGGTGAGTTACCCTCTTCACTGTGAAGTGCTTTGGTTTCTAGAAAAGCGCTATATAAGTCAGGAATCAGGAACACTTTGTCATTTCCCCCAGCCCACAGCAGTGCAGCACAAAGACAAAACCACATCCAAAAACTACACAAACTTCAAGAACACACATACTAACACACATCTAAACTAATATACTATATCCAAATGAAAAAAAAAATCACTGTCCAAGGAAACGAACATCAACCAGGATAATTGTCAGGACTGCTGGTCTGCATGGGCTAGCAGTTAGCTTAGCCTGCCCCCGCTTCTGCGTCCTGTCACAACGCCCTCAGCGTTACCTCCTTGGGCTCAGCTCCAGGCAAGGCCGTGGTCCCTGGGCCCACAGGAGGCAGCAGACCAAGCTGTCCCAGCCGATCCAGCGCAGCTCTCCCACTCATCAAACGAAGACAAAACTTAAACGCAAACATGGACAAAGACACTGCATGGACGGTACCGGGTGAGGCTGCTGCAAACGTGAGTTCGCGCCGCCATCTTCAAATGTAATGATGTTGATTATTGTTGCTGTTGTTGTTAATAGCTGTTGCATGTTATTATGTACAAGCAAAATCTGCTTCACTGCATCTGGTGACCTTTCATGTGCCGTTTCAATAATTTGGAAGTACCTGAAGTAACATGTGCTAATAAATACATGACAGCATTTAGGTACCTTACTTGTGTTGTGCTTATTTCAATTTTGACCCTATTCATGTTAAAGAAATCAGATAAAGGTGGGTACAGGACGTTCTAAAGTCATGCACTGCAAAAAACATCAGCTTATCAACGTTTTTATATGGAGTCTCAGCACGCTTATTTGAAGATATGCTGGTAAAATTGTCTTACTCCACCTGCAGATAATATTGCTAATTTCAAGTTTGTACTTGTTTCATGATAAATGACCTGTTTCAAGACATTTACTCTAAAAGAGAAAGATTATCTCAAATCAACTTTCTTGTTCTAAGATTTATTTTGCTGTTTATTGACAAATTCCTGCAACAAGTTTTATAACCACCAAACAAGTAGTCTTTCTTGAAACCCGCAGCGATACCTGCCAGTGGGGTAAGAGCATGTTAGCAGCAGCAGCGTCTTGACATAAGCATACAAGACTTGAAACGACATCACAAGACTTAGCAAGTTTGTCTTTTTTGCAGTGACATTGCCTTTACCGATTTATGATCAGAGTATTAGTCGTCATGTGTGTGTACCTAGTGATGAACTTGCCCACTCACTTCCTGGATCTGCAGAGGGCTGAGGGTCCTGAGGGGTGGGCATGTTGTAGCTGCGGATCTTCTCCACAGATGCTCATGTAAATGGTTGCATGTCAACACTTGCCTGAAGCTAGTAGGAGTTCCTGCTTTGCCGCTCGTTTGCTCTGATCACTGCGTTGTATTTTTTACACTAGTGAGAGAGAATTTGTGATCCAAATTTGACCTTTGTATCATTTCACAAATAATATCTTGGTTTTCTTTGTTTTGGGAATTGTTTCTGCCTTTCTGTTGTTCTCAGTCGCTGGTTAGCTTGGTTTATTTTACTTGAAAGGGCTGCAGTGATCTGGGAGATGCTGCTACTGCTGCTGGGGTTATTTGTTTTTTGTTTTTTATCTATTTCTGATTTTTCCCTTTTTCTCCCAATTTAGTGGCCAATCGCTCCCTATTCTAGTTCAAACACACCCTCGTACTGCATGCGTTTGCTAGCTGTGTTTCTCTGGCCGGCCGGCCAGCAGTCTGAGGAAATACGTAAGAAAATCTAACTCAGAAACCCCAAAGGTAAGAAAGGGTGGTGTACTGGGCTAGACAAGCAAGTTGGCTAGCTACGTTACTTACACTTGCTTACACGATCATTCACGCTCCGGTCTCCTGGTTGTCAGGAGCAACTGCAAGACAGCAACGAGGTCGGCAATCCCAGTGGCAAGGTTACAATGGTATGGTCCAAGCATAGGGGTGTATGAAATCGTTGGAAAACAAGTATGAATGACATTTTAAGTAGTTCGACTGACTGTGTTGTTATGTTACCTTTTTTGGCGAGGGAGTTAACATTATCATTCATGATATATTTTTTGGGGGGGACAAATTCACCTCTTCTAAATATTGAGGGGGACATGTCCCCCTGACCCCCCCATAAATTACGCCTGTACCTCCACACGCCCCGCGTAGCATGCGCTAGGATTCTAGGAAGACCCACCCCTACTCTGCGTCTGAGTAGCTAACTTTAACCCTAACCTTTCCAAAGAACGGAGGAAACGAGTACTTGCGCATGCTCAGTTGACCGTTCTCTGCATTGATGGAAACTAGCCTCTACCGTAGTCTGGAAGGAGACGCCGCGCCACTTCCGGGACAAGGCGACTCCAGGCCGAACCAGTGCTTTTCCCCCACACCCCCAGAGACGCAGTCATGTGACGAACACAAGCCGACTCCGCCCCCTCCCCAAGACAGCGCTGCCAATGACTGCTGCTTCACCGAGTCCGGCCATAGTCGGATCTGACGAGACCGGGGCGCGAACCTCGGTCTCCAGCGGGCAACTGCATCGACGCAAAGCCGATGCTTAAGAACGCTACACCACCGCGGACCTGTGCTTATTTTCTTGCCTCGTGCTCTGTGCTGACCTTAGTACTGCTGATATGTATTTTTTCAATATAACTTTATTCAACAAGACAATGTACATAATACGTCAGGTACAAACAACAACAAAAAAACAATACAGGAGAGCTGATAACACCAAAAAATAAATAATAATAATACCAATATATATGAGATGAATGACATTCTAAATAGTTGACAATTAAGTAATTATAGTAACAGTACAAAATAAATAAAAATCTTAAACTAACTAAAATAAAAACAAAATAAAAAAGGAAAAAAAATCATTGGCCATCAGGGGACTTCATCAAATATGTTTGTGTAATGTTCTAAGAAACTGTTAGTTTTTCTGTTGTGTGAGAGCAAGCGAGTCAAAAACTGAGTTCAATTCCACCAAACAAAGAGGGAAGGACGGTCGTGAATCTAAAAGCCCGTTTATGAAGAAAGAATTTTCCCAATAAAATAAAAAAATGAACAACATATTTCAGAGATTTGTTCCTCTTATTGTCATAGTAAAAGATTATATCTTTAAGAGTAAAACAATGAGTAACATGAGTGATATTGAAAACATGAGAATTTAAATTAGACCAAAGTGTCCCTGTTATTTTACACTGGAAGAATAAATGGACCGACGTTTCATCAGCATGTCCACTAAAAGAACAAGAGTGACACGCATTCCCATGTCTGCAGATTAAAGATTGCACTGGATAGATTTTGTGTAATATTTTAAATGAACTTATTTGACTTTGTTAGGAATACAAGACTTATAAGGTAAAGCCATGTTCTTTGCCTGTTAATTTCTTCCAAATGTGACTTCCAGTAAAATTTTCCTCTTGGAGTGATTTTGTTTTTACTTTGAAAATTTGACGAATATGTCTATTATTACATTTCTTGTCATTTATGTTGCTACCATTCAAAAGCAGTGCAGGTGGAGCATCTGGGGTATTTCCTCCACCAAAACATAAGGGACTCCTAATAAGATGAATTAGACCAGAAGGAATGGCTTTGACAGCGGAGTTGTGTTCTTTAAAAGGAACTGGAAAGTTGTGTCTAGTTCTAAAAAGCCCATAGGACAGTATACAGCCATGTTCACCCACAATAGATAAAACATTGACAACACTTCTTTGGAGCCACTTGGGATAAAAAAGAGACTTATTCCTAATAGTTATATAGTCATTATTCCATAAGAAAGTTTGATGAGGAGAAACGTTGTGGATGAAGCATAACTTCCAGGCAAGAAGGGATTGCTGATGAAACTTAGCTAAAGACATGGGAAGTTTGTTAGGTGAGTAATTACATCGACTCCCGTATTTTCACAATGTGTGTCTGGTGTGTGTCTGTGTGGGAGTCTATAAACGGCCAAACTAAAGCACTTTGGGCCTTGATTCTTTTTGGAGGTTATCGGGGATGATCAGGGGCACCTATAAAAAATAGCAGAACATTAAAATTATGCATAATACGCGGAATATGCATAAAATATGTGGAATCCCTTCAGAATCCTGAGCAGTTCAACCAGATGGCGGGCTCTGGCTACGTCACGCCTCGGCTCTTTCCGCCGTTCGCACAAACCTCGCGTTCTTAACGGGTTGCTGGATGGCGGTCGGAGACAGCGAGCAGCGTTGCAAATAGAAAGCGTCCGTGAAATAAGCCATAACGTCACAGTCGCATTTGCATGGGTCGAGCACGGGCGTATATGGTGGCTGTCACGTGAAGTGAACTCAATAAAGTTTTCTGTTTTTGAATGGAAATCAGCGCGTGCGGGCGGTTCGGGTTTTGGCGGGTCTGACGAACAATAAAGATGTCCGCTGTTGCGCGCGTGGAAGTGTCCGAGTGTCTTATCTGATGAATCAGATTTAAAGGCCCAAACATACTCGAGCGGAACGTACGCGGAGCGGACTCCACGAGGAATGTCCGCAGTCATTTGGGCTTCCATAGTAGAGCGCACTTCCGCGTTGTAGTTTCCTGCCTGCTGGCTCTACAAGACAATAAACTGAAGAGACGGTGGTATGTATCCTCTCTGTGACGTCTCGTACAGGTGTGGGTACTTTCGCACCTTCTACTCATATATTTTCGGAATGTGTGTGTGTTAGTGTAGATAGCGGGACCGAAAACTAAAGCATTTATGATCCTAATTTCTTTTGGAGGTGGTAGGCATTGTCTCAGAGAGTAAGGGAAAAATCCCAGAAAATAAAAATTATGCATAATTATGCAAAATATGCATTTTTCTAAAAATGGCTAAAAACCACTTTTCTCTGCATTTCAAGTGATTCTGAGCATTTGGGGGGAGGGAGTTGGAGTGGGGGGGGGGTTAGGGGCAGGGGGAAGGCGGTTAGCTGGCAGGATGAAGAGGAGGGAGATTTAGACGGGTGGATAGCTAATAAACATCATGATCACCGCACCTTGGTTGCGGGTCACTTACTAGTGTTAATATAAAAGAGAGACCACCAATTTTATCAAAAATATGATTTGGAATGAATAACCACAGAGAATCTGGGTTTGCCAGACATTTTTCTAGCCAATTAACTTTAAAAGTGTTTACAGTATCAATGAAATTTAAAACTTCAAGACCTCCCTCCGCTCTACTGTTAGAAAGTACTGCCTTTTTAAGTTTGTGAGACTTATTTTTCCAGATGAAGTCAAGGAATAACTTGCTGATTTCATTAACTGTGGGGTCATTAACAAAAAGAGAAAGGGAAGGATAAATTAAGCGAGAAAGGCCCTCAGCCTGAGATGAAAGAACTCTGCTGTATAATGTCAAGTCTGTCTGAAGCCAGAGGTTAAAGACATTCTTGCTTTTCTTAATCATTCCCTTAAGTTCAGTTGCTGTCTGGCTGCAAGGTTTTTTCTTATATATGTAGCGCTATCTATCCCTTTTAACTGTCAAGGACAACGCTCCTGAGTTCTCTATACAACTCGGTATCCAATAAACTATTGAAGTATGTTAACTTCGCTTCTTATGTGTTTAAAGTATGTTCTAAAGGCACTAAATGTCTTACAGTGTCATCTGGTAACTCCAACTAAAAAGTTGACTACACACCCACATCCATCATCAGGATCTCTTTCTCCACTGGCTGGGTGAACTCTACTTTGCAGCTGGCCGCACGGCTGGCCCCAGGCGGTAGAATGAGCGAGCCTGGACCTAGCCACTTCACATATCCCACTCCCTCGTCTCCATCTTCCGTATCGTGTAGCGGGAGGTTTGGTCCGGTCTTTGTCCCAGCATCCATCCCCTTGACTCCAACGGTTTGGGCGAGGTGCACACCCACCGTTTCTCCATACAGACATGCGAGACGCTTAGGTAGATTGGCCTTGGCGTTGGTCCCCACAATGATTGGTGTTTGCTCTGGACCTCTCGGTGTCGGGCAGATCAGGGCGAGCACGGAGATCGTCTCAGGGGCACCAGTGACTTTCTGAGGGAATTCCATCTCCACCACAACGTATCCTCTGTAGGGGTAGCTGGACTCACTCAAACCCCAGATGTCTAGGCCGTCTACTGGGTAGATGGGTACATCACGTATGTACTTCCTGTACCAGCCTTCGAAGATTATGGTGACCTGAGAGCCACTGTCTAGTAGGGCAGTAGACAGATGTCCGTTCACCTTCACTGGCTCGAAGGATGGGGCTTCGATTAAGCCTGTTGGCAGGTTTGGGCCTCACTGTACGTCAACAGCACTTTTCTTGGACGTGACAGTCACATTACCAGTAGAACTATCACTGGGAGGCTTCTGGCTCGTGACTTGGCCTCTCTTCCGTGACTGGATCAGCTTCTGAATCACCTTGCTCTGGTTCTCAGCGTTTTGACATTTAACAGCGAAGTGGCCGCTTTCACCACACCGGTAACAGAAGTGTTCATCGGAGCCACTGCGAGGCCCTTGGGGCCTGTGACGTACAGGGCGTGTCGTCTCCACTGTCATAACTGCTGCTTGGTTCTCTAGGCGACTGACTTGTCGGTGTGAGAGTTTATGCTGCAGCTGCTTGACTTGCTTCTTTAGGGCTGACACTTCAGGGTCCTGCCAGTGTTCCTGTTTGGGTCTGGCGACTTTAACCTCTTCAGTGACAGAAGGGCCCTTTGTTGACATGGTAGCGAACATTGACCTCAGCTCCTTGATCTCGGCTTTCAGGTTCTGGATCTCGGCTTGCTTGCTATCATCATGTTTGGCGTGGATAGTCTGCACTGAGGGGTTCAGTTTACTCCGAGAGGCTTTATACTCTTCCTCACTGCGGATTTCGCTGAGCAGATCCACGAAGTTGGGAGGCTTGTCCGTCCTTTCTCTCAGTCTGAGCCGGATGAGCATCAGATCCGCCTCGATCCCGCCTCAACGTAGCTGCTCTACACGGGCACGGTCAGCCCGGTCGGCTGGAAGTCCACCCTTCTGCACTACTTTGGAGAGGGAACTCTCCAGGTGTCTCAGGAACTCGGACAGCTTCTCTCTGGGTTTCTGCTGTAATAAGCGGAAGGAGAAATACAGATCTTCCCCTGACTCTGCTGTTCCGAACACGCGCTCCAGCGCTTCCAGGCACATTGCAGGACTCATGTTGGGGTCGGACACTCGCACAGCTTTGATTGTCTCCAATGCTGGCCCTTTGAGGCTTTCCATGATCCGTCGCCTTTTCTCCTTGCCACTGCAGTCACTCTCTTCAACCATGAGTTGGGCTTGCTCTGGCCAGTGATCAAATGGCTCTTCACCAGCTGGAGTGGGTAGGTTTCCTGAGAAGATCCGTAGTCGCCGGAAGCCACCACTGTCTGAGGAAGGCTTGGAGGTTTTATCGAGTAGGTCGCCGACCACTCATAGGAGGGCTTCAGTGGCTGATAGGGGTTCGGCTGCGGGTGGAGTAGTGGCGACGAAAGCCTGCAGGTCCTCTTCTGTCTTCCCCTCAGCTCGCAGTAAGGCTCTCAATTTACTATTGAAGTCTTCAACTGTAGCTTCCGGCTCCCCTACCATGACGATGGGCCACGCCTCTTGTCTTTCGATAGGTAGCACTTCAGGGGGGACGGTCTCTGACCTGACGCTCTCTCAACACTCACACAGCTCCATCAGCTTCCTTAGCTTCGTACTGAACCTCCTTCCTCTAACTCGTACTCTTCCCAAACACTTGATGGTTTCCATGGCTTCTTCAACTTTGGCTATTTCGGTATCTTCAGGTGCTAGAACCATTACTGCACGGTCCTCTTGCAGGCCGTCACCTCTGCACCAGCTCTTTAGATCACTAACTAACTCCATGTTTGCTTGTTGTCTTGTATCTCTATGTAAACTTACTAATAATGACTCAATTCTAATTTCTTGGCTCAGGTAACTGACTAATGACTAATTTAATGACTTGGACTTAAATGTACTGGTCTTACATACAGCTAAACACATAAAAAGATCCCAGCGGTGCCTCTATTTATGTAGCGCTATCTATCCCTTTTAACTGTCAAGGACAACGCTCCTGAGTTCTCTATACAACTCGGTATCCAATAAACTATTGAAGTATGTTAACTTCGCTTCTGATGTGTTTAAAGTATGTTCTAAAGGCTCTAAATGTCTTACAGTGTCATCTGGTAACTCCAACTAAAAAGTTGACTACCCCTTTAAGGCGCTTAAATATGGCATATGACCCCTTTAAGGCAATCTAACAATGTCCAGACATCTCTGGGTGTCACTAGGTTACTTCCAGTAAAAAGGTGGACTAGCCCTTTAAGGTTGTCTCAACATGTCACTTACCATAGCCTAGACACCACAGGAATAAACACACATGAATAATCCACACTCACACAGGTACATAGAATTATATATACAAATGTATTATGAGTAATAATTATTAGAATGAATGAAAGTAATAAGCCTCAATGGCTAACAAGCATCTGCATTCATATACACACAAATGAATTAGACCAACACATTAGCATTAAGCTAAACAACCCTATAACTAAGCCGGCAATAAAAATAAAAGAAAGTCAACCCCCAGTTGCAGGCCTGCTTCTTTATCGGGTACGTTGGGGCCCTAAACAGCCCTCTTCGCTCCCCTTGGAAGCCCGCACTTCCAGCTTGTACTCACAAAGAATGCTCCTCTTCGTCTCGCGCTTCCCACCGCAGCGCAGCAGCGAACGTCAGGCCGGCAGCCATCCTAGCTAACTGGCTAGTTAGCCGTTAGCACCATCTCACGGTCGAACCGTGCGCTCGCCTCGGCAGCACAACACGGCAACAGACGACTCCTTCTGCGTTCCTCGATGGTCGCCTGAACACAACACTACACTGTAACTGATAACGTTACTTCGCTAAACTAGAAGACGGCCCGACTCACTGTGGGGCAAGCCCCTTACCGCATGGGACAGAGAATTCCAGCTTCGCAGGGAGTTGGAACTGAAGAAATTGGAGGCAGAGACGGCTATTAAAATGCAACTGCTAGAGGTGCAGTAAGAACAGAAAGTGTCCACGCATCAGGCTGCGGTGTTGACAGACGAATTCGCGCTCACACACAAAAGCGCGGCACCCCTCCAAAACCTAAAGAGGAGAAACGGTGTTTTTTCTGCCATAGGTCTGGGCATGTGGTTGCCGATTGTGAGGCGTTAAAACGTAAGAGGCAGAACCGCAGTCGGCGGGCAGTCGTGTCCCAGCTGAGAGAGAACAGGGAGGACCTAAACCAGCCCCAGAAGCAGGAGGTGAGAGTTGCGTACCTCGAGTCCGCCGTGCTGACCTCACACGCCAGTGCCATGAAATGCAGGTTGAGGCGGAGAAGTTTCGTTTGGAGCTGGCAAAGCAAAAGAGGAAAGAGATGGAGCAGCTGAAGTTTGTCCTTGCAGAACTCAAAGAATCCCAGAAGTCCCAGCGGGAGACGAAGCTGCTGCTTGACATGTACCGCTCAGCACCCAAGGAGCAGAGGGACAACGTCCAGCTCATGGCGGCTGAGAGGACCAAGGCAGAACCTGAAGGACCTGGAAGAGAGGGAGCGAAGGGAAGGTGAGAAGATGGATGACGAAGAAGCCCTGAGGAAGATTCGCTCTGTAGAGGAGCAGGTCGACATCCTAAACAAGAAGCATTCAATAGCGAAATAGGAGGATGCCTTGCTCAGGGAGATGGATGTGACAGGCCAGGCATTTGAGGACATGCAGGAGCAAAACATCTGACTGATGCAGCAGCTCAGGGAGAAGGACGAAGCCAACTTCAAACTGAGTGAAGAAGATTATCCTCTTGAATGCCAACCTAGGGTTTGTTTTTATGGGAGGGGGTGTCACGGCCCTAGTGCCGCGTGTCTAATTTTCCCTCTCCAGGTAATGCTCCGCCTCCGGTGGAACTGCTGATTGAGCCCAGGTGACCCCAATTGCTCATCAGCTGGGTATATACCTTGGAGAGAGACACCCAACAATGCCAGTGGGCCATTGCTGGCAGCCAGAGTGAGGGAGAGACGGCAAGTGGGCCTTTGTTGGCAGCCAGAGAGCAAGCTCTTGTGTCTATCCATTACTCCTTGTGATGGAGCGGGAAACTTGTAATTGTTCTCGTCTGTTCGGTTTTTTTTTTTGTTTGATCAGAGTTTTTGTTAGCTAAGCCTGGTTAGTTAAGAGCCAGCATCTTTAGTTGCCTTTTTATTCTATATTTTGACTGAAAGTTATTTTTTGTAAATGAATCTACTTATTTGTGCACTCGGTTCTGCCTCCCACCTTTCTTATTCCCCCGGGACACTCTTTTCTGTTTTACATCCCCTGGACCTTTAACGGGGAACGTAATACAGGACTAGGGAACCGAACGGTTGCCAAAACCACAAACAAAAGTAACCCCCCCCCCTTGACAGTGCTCAAAAGCACCAAACCTAAATACAGAGGGTGGTACCGCTCCTAACCTAGTGTCTAACAGAGGTAAGCTACGTGATGGGGTGTTTGCCACGGGCATCTTACCTTGATCCCCTTGCCCAAAAGAACTAAACTGTTTAGTTCTTTTGGACTCGGGACCTCTCGTTTGGGGTGCGAGAGGTCCCGGGTTCAAATCCTGGACGAGCCCCCAATTGTTACGTTCCTCATTAAAGGTCCAGGGGATGAGGGCACGTAACAAAGAAAAGTGTCCCGGGGGAATAAGAAAAGTGATAGGCAGAACCAAATGCAAGGACAAGTAGATTTATTTACACAAAATTAATCTTCAGTCAAAATATAGAATAACAAGGAAACTAAAGATGCTGGCTCTTAACTAACAAAACCAACTCCGATCAAACAAAAAACAATTACAAGTTTCACTCTCTGTCTCAAGGAGTAATGGAGAGACACAAGAGCTTGCTCTCTGGTTGAAAACCATGGCCCACTGGCCCTGCTAGGCTTCTCTCTCCCTCACTCTGGCTGCCAACCATGGCCCACTGGCCCTGCTGGACATCTTTCTCCCTCACTCTGGCTACCAACCATGGCCCGCTGGCCCTGTTGGGTGTCTCTCTCCCTCTCTCTGGCTGCCAACCATGGCCCACTGGCCCTGCTGGGCTTCTCTCTCCCTCACTCTGGCTGCCAACCATGGCCCGCTGGCCCTGCTGGGCATCTCTCTCCCTCACTCTGGCTACCAACCATGGCCCGCTGGCCCTGTTGGGTGTCTCTCTCCCTCTCTCTGGCTGCCAACCATGGCCCGCTGGCCCTGCTGGGCGTCTCTCTCCCTCACTCTGGCTGCCAACCAAGGCCCGCTGGCCCTGCTGGGTATCTCTCTCCCGCACTCTGGCTGCCAACCGTGGCCGGCTGGCCCTGGCAGCGTCCTGCCCGTCAGCTGGGTGGTCGAACACCAGACGGAACTCATGGCAGAAGGCACCACAGTCCGAGGCGAGCCGCTCGGTATGGCCAACCGCCGCTATGGCCCAGCTGAGGGCTTTGCCGGTGAGGAGGGACATAACAAGGGCTACCTTAGTCTCTCCTGTCCTATACCTGGCTGGCTGGTGTTTGAACAGGAGCTCACTCACACTGAGCAAGGAAACCCCTGCACAGCTCGAACTCCCCACCGAAGGCCTTGGGGCAGGGAAGGTTAGGCTCGAACCGGAGGTTGAGTGGGGGTTGACTCGGAGGAGGAGGAACGTCGGGTCCAGGTAGAGAGACACGGGGGGAGATCGCTGGAGAGGTCTGGGGAAAAACATGAAGGTCGCTGGGGACGAGGGAGACGCGGGGAGCCGTGGAAGTCGCAGAAGGAGAGTCACAGGGTTCAGTACGTAGAAGCACGGAGTGGTGTTCTGGGAGACTTCTTGTAGAGGGCTGCCTGATTACCGCAGGTGTGCCTGATGGATGATGGCAAACACCTGGTGCAGTGCAGCGCTCGTCTCCTCAGAGCGCGAGCCGAGCGCTCGGATGTTTCCGGCAAGTCCGAGCTGGGGGAGTGGCTTGAACGTGCCGGGGAGGCAGCTCGGGGCGGTGTAACCACAACGGGTTGGCACAGGGCCATAACACCCTGCATCACAGATGATTGATGGTAATTCAAATAAACCTTTACAGCCAGGAAGTGCCAAAGCTTTTGATCTGCAGTTTCATAATTCCTTTGAAAAGATGTGGCTTTTTACAGATTTTGGGTAAATTCTGCTAATATATTTTTTTTCAATTTAGTTAAATAAGAAATTGTTGGGGGGGGGGGCTTTCAGTTTGACATAGTATCTCAAATTTTAATAGTTCGAAAAGGAAGAGTCAATTTTCTTCCTTCAATCTGGAAAAGTGTCAGTGCACTTGGAGGACATTCAGAACTATGATATTTTAAAAATGCAGACGTGTAGGTCAAATAAATGTCATTTTCTAGTTAAAGTCTACATATTTGGGAGTTCATCTAAACAATGCAATGAGTTTTGACTTTCTCGTGTAATAAATCCAATCTAATGTTATATGGATGGCGACACACCACCTGAAGCTCAATCTGGACAAGAAGGAGCTGATGTTCCTCCCGGGGAAAGGTTGCCCACACCGAGACCTGGCCATTGAAGTAATACTTGGGGTAGTATTGGTAGAGGATCAATGACCACACCGGATTATAGAACTCAGGTTTAATCGTGGCTCAGTAGGCAGACGTAATAACCATACATGGTAGTGGTGTAACCATAATAACAGTCCGGGTAGTACATAACACCTAGTGTAGTTCCAGTGGATATACATGGCATTATATCACTACATCCCCCGTGTTTAGTTTTCAATTTTTACAGTATCAAAATACTCTAGAACATTCCAAATGTGGTACAATCATTGATCAGCATTGTACAGTCATTACACAGAGGTTGCCTTCTCTCTTTTTTTTTTTAGACAACACACTCAGAATTGTGCATCTCAAAAAACAATAAACATATTCAGAGCCCTCCTTTTGTGTGTGATTGTCTCTACTCATAGTCCTTGTAGTGAGCTGGTTTGGAAACAGCTCTTCCATATCTTGTGCGCACTGTCTTGTGTGTTTCACAGGTTTGGCTGGAAGAAGTTCCAGCTGCATGAGTGTCCCGTTGAGGTTCTGTGAAGCGGGTTCTTGCGCTCCTCAGTGTATGGGGGTGGTGAATTTCCCGCAGGTGGCTCCTGCCACGTCTGAGTTTGTTCCCATTTGATGTTTGCACAATGTAGCTCCTTGGCTCATCGCACTTTTGTATGACGGTGGCTGGATACCAAGTCCCTTTTTCCTTGTTTAGGACAGATACGTGCTGTCCGGGACCGAGTGGAGGTAGTTCTCTGCCGCTGCTGCGGTCATGATGTTCCTTCATGTTTGCTGTTCTCTGCTCCAGGTGGAGTCGGTTTTCCTCCTTGCCTGGGTCCCCTCGACTCGGCAGCAGGGTGGTAACTGTCCTTCCGAAGATCAGTTCTGCTGGTGATGGTAGTTTACTGTCGATGGGTGTTGCTCTGACCTGTAGTAAGGCCACTTGTATGTTACCTCCTTGTCTCATGGTTTCCTTCACAATGGATTTGATGGGTCGCACATGCCTCTCAATGAATCCATTGCTTTTGGGATAGTGGGGTGAGCTTGTCACGTGCCTGATTCCCCAGTCAGCCGTGAATTTCTGGAATGCATGCTCTGTGTACTGGGGTCCATTATCTGTAAGTATCTCGTCAGGCCTTCCAAAAAGAGACATGTACATTTCCATTTTTTGTGCAACTGCCCGGCTGAACACAGGCATGGGCATTTCATCCACTAGAGGGAACTTAGAATATCTGTCAACAATCAGTAAATACTGATGTCCATCGATCTCGAATAGATCAGAAGCTAGGGATTGCCATGGTTTTGACAGTGTGTTGTGTGGGTTGAGAGGTTGCTTTGGATTTGCATCCTGATGTTCCACGCATACGCTACATGACCTGCAGACTCTTTCAATGTCATCGTTCATTCTGATCCAGTAGACACTTTCTCTCGCCAGTCGCCGTGTCTTTTCGATGCCCTGGTGTCCTACATGCAGCTGTTCGAGTATAGAATCAGTCATGGAGTCTGGGATGAGCACCTGTCTGCCTTTGAATATGACTCCTGCTTCAACTGCGAGCTCATCTCTGAATGACCAGTACTCACGTAGTTGTCTTGGTAGAGCTTTGATGTTGTCTGGCCATCCCTGGTGGATCAGCGCTTTCAGTGCATTGAGTCTGGGGTCGCTGGTGGTTTCCGTGCGGAGTGCATCCTGTTTCTCGGGCGAGAAGTTTATCATTGCAACAGTGAGCATCTCTGGATCCTCGACTTCTGCCTCTATTCCGTCAATGCGCTCGTCCAGCTCGATGTTGCTGTTGTTCTCAGGGTTGGGTAGTCGGCTGAGTGTGTCTGCCAGGACCATCTGGTTTCCTGGTCGATACGTGACCTCGTAGTTGTATCCTTGTGTTTTTATCAGCATTCGCTGAAGCCGTGGCGGGGCGGCATGCAGTGGCTTTGTGCATATGGTAACGAGGGGTTTGTGGTCTGTAACTACAATGAATGACTTCCCATACAGGTAGGTATGGTATCGCTGCATTCCATAGGCTATGGCCAGCATTTCTCGCTCTATGTTGCTGTACCTGGATTGGCAGTCGTCCAGTGTCTTTGAGCCAAAAGCTATGGGTCTTTTGTTCTGCACTAATGCCACGCCCAGTCCTTTCTGTGATGCATCGACCTCAAGTGTCAGAGGTGTGCTTGGATCATAGTACTTCAGGCAGTCATGTTCGTTGATAACTGATTTCAGGTCCTCAAAGCTCTTTTGGTGGTCAGTGTCACTTTTCAGCAGCACCCTCAGTGTGTGTGCTTTGTCTGCGAACTTTGGGATGTAGGGTGACAGGTAGGTCAGCATCCCCAAGAATCTGCTCAGTTCATCTTTGTTCTGGGGTGTCGGCATTTTCTGGATGTCCCTGATTTTGGCTGGGTCAGGTCTGATACCTTTGTCTGTGTACAGTTTGCCAAAGAATGAGATGCTTGTCTGTTTGATTGTGCACTTGTCACTGTTGAAAACAATACCTGTCTTGGCTGCTCTCTCCATCAGGTTGGTCAGGTTCCTGTCATGCTCCTCTTCGCTTGCTCCGTAGACTGCGATATCATCGGCTATGCTGACGACACCGTTGAGCCCCTCCAGGATTTGGTCCATCTTTGCCTGGAAGAGATCTTGAGAGACACTGAGACCAAATGGCAAACGTTTCCAGCAGTATCTACCAAATGGAGTTCGGAATGTGGTTAGCAGTTGTGACTCTTCCTCTAGGTGTATTGACCAATATCCAGCTTTTGCGTCAAGTTTGCTGAATATTTTTGCATTTGCAAACTTCGGGTTCAGTTCCTCCACAGTAGGAATCTTGTGTGGGCATCTCCTAAGGCTGGCATTAAGCTTTTGGGGGTCTAAGCATATGCGAAGGGAACCGTCTTTCTTTGTGCTGTATGCCAGACTCGAGCACCAGTCTGTGTGCTGTTCTACTTTTCTTAACACATCTTGTTCGACTAGGTTATTCAGTTCATCTTTCAGTTTGTCTTTGATGTGAATGCTGCACTTACGTGGTGGGTCTATGAATGGTTCAGCATCCTTTTTCAGGAAGAGCTTGGCCTTTCCACTGAAGTTGCCAATTTTGTCAAACTGGTCTGGGTATGCTCTCTTTAGGTCTGCACTGTTAGATATGGTCATTTTGGGTTTTGTCTGTCTTGTGTTGACTTTTTTCTGGTTTGCATGTCCTTTCTCGGTCACTGCATCTACATTGACAGTCACTAGGTTTAACAGTTCACATGTTGGCAGCCCAACTATGGCTGGCCCTGGTACGTCTACAACATAGAACTTTGCATTGATCCATTTGGATTCTTTGTACTGGCATGGAATGTCAATGGTGCCTAGGCAGGTGATGGCGTTACCACTGTATGCAGATAGCCTCCTGTTGGTTTTTTTCAGTCGTTTCTGGGTGCATGCATTTTCACCGTACATCTGCTTGAAGGTACGCAATGGGAGTGTGTTGCCTGACGCACCTGTGTCTATCTTCAGACGTAGTGTGTATCCACGACCAGGTAGGTCAGGTGGTGTCACCTTCAGGACTGTGTACACCTCCTCTCTGGCCGGCTTGCTGTCTATGCTATGCATGCACTTTTCACTGATAGTTATGGAGTGGAACTGTTTCTGGTAAGTACTTTCGTTCTCACTGTCTGTTTCACTGCTACTCTCTACAGCATGTATGCGAGTCCTGCTCTGCTGCTTTTTGTCTATATAGGTTTTGTGCTTGTGCTGTTTGTCTTATGGTGTGTGGGACTTACTTCTCCCGCTCCTGCTCTGGCTGGAGTGTTCCTGGCACTCTCGTTTGGTCTTCCTGCAGCACCGCTCCCAGTGACCTTTTGCACCACACGAATTGCATTCACCATCATATGCAGGACATCGATGTGGTTTGTGGCTCCTCCCACAGTTACGACATATGCGGTCCCTGTCCACAGCGTGGATTCTCTCATTGTGTGACAGGCTAAGTTTGTCTAACTGTTCATTGCCTGCTGTCAGGGCTTCATATTTTCGTCCCTCGGCCAGAATCTCTGCTAAGGAATATCCTTTTGGTTTGCTGTATAGATCATTCCTCAGGGCATCATGGGGAGTGCTTGCAATAATAAGCTCAATCATACGCTCGTTAAGCTCTTCGTCTGAAAACTGACATTTCTGTGCTAGTGTTCTGGCTCTGGTCACAAAATCATCAATATTCTCATCTGGTTTCTGTCTGTGTTGCATCAGTTGCAGTCTATGGATTCTGAAATTTACGTTCAACTTTAGCTGTTTTTCAAAGAAGTCCCATAGTTTGGCAGGCTTTCTCTTTTCATCATCAGTGAGACCACTGGCGTTCAGTCTTTTTAATCCTTCATCATCGATTCCACGACATATTTTCCTAGCTTGTTTATCTGCGCCATTTATTTCTTCATCTTCTAAATACAGAGTCATTTTCTGTTTATACCGTGAAATTGCCTCACCCAGGTCCGGGTCTGACCAATTCATCGTCGGTAGATGCGATGCCATGACATCTCCTGTTACTAGCTAGCTAGTTAGCCTTGCGGCTAGTTCAGCTCAGGCGCACTCTTGCTTGAATGATGACAGAAATTATCCACGGACAATTTTATCAGTCTATCTTCATTCTTCATAGAGAGTACTTTACCGCTGCCACCATGAAGTAATACTTGGGGTAGTATTGGTAGAGGATCAATGACCACACCGGGTTATAGAACTCAGGTTTAATCGTGGCTCAGTAGGCAGACGTAATAACCATACATGGTAGTGGTGTAACCATAATAACAGTCCGGGTAGTACATAACACCTAGTGTAGTTCCAGTGGATATACATGGCATTATATCACTGCAGCCATCACCATGACAACACCGTGGTGACGCCAACTCGGACTGCGAGGAATCTGGGTGTGATCCTGGACGACCAACTGTCGTTTGCTGCAAACGTTGCATCGGTTGCTCGCTCCTGCAGATTTCTCATCTATAACATCAGGAGGATTTGCCCATTCCTCACCGACGAGACAGCACAGGTGCTCATCCAGGCTCTGGTCATCTCCCGGCTGGACTACGGCAACTCCCTCCTTGCTGGCGCCCTGGCGTCGGCCATCAGACCTCTGGAGCTTGTTCAGAAAGCTGCAGCTCGTCTGGTGTTCAACCGCCCTAAGTTTTCCCACACAACTCCCCTTCTCATGTCCTTACACTGGTTCCCAGTAGCTGCTCGCATCCAGTTTAAGGCTCTGGTGCTAGCCTAAAGGGCAGTGAAAGGAACAGCTCCTTCCTATGTCCAAGCCATGGTCAAGCCCTACACCCCCGCCCGACCACTTCGCTCTGCTGCCTCGGTACGCCTGGTTGCCCCGTCGCTCAGAGGCCCCTGCTGCCGATCGACCCGGTCACGGCTCTGTTCTGTCCTGCTTCCACAGTGGTGGAATGAACTCCCCACTGATGTCAGGACAGCCGAGTCGCTGCCCATCTTTTGGCGCAGGTTGAAAACTCACCTCTTTAAGAACTACTACCCTGTTGTTCTTAGCACTTATTGTATTCACTCATTTAAAAAAAAGAAACCCCCCCCAAAAAACCTCTTTCTTGCACTTTTACTTTAGCACTGGTTTTGCTCTTAGATGCTTGTTTAGATGCACTTATGACCTCTGATGACTAGTAGTTCTCCTTATCTCCTATGTTAAATGATGCTCTTATTGTAAGTCGCTTTGGATAAAAGCGTCGGCTAAATGACTGTAATGTCATGTCATGTCATGGAGGCAGCACAGTAGCGCAGTGGTTAGTGCGCTCATCTCACAGCAAGAATGTCCTGGGTTCGAGCCCTGGGGTAGTCCAACCTTGGGGGCCGTCCCGGGTCATACTGTGTGGAGTTGGCATGTTCTCCCCGTGTCTGCATGGGTTTCCTCTGGGGGCTCCGGTTTCCTCCCACAGTCCAAAGACGTGTAGGTCAGGTGAACCGGCCGTACTAATGAGTTTTGTGTATGTCCAATATGTGTGTCACTACTTGTGGGCGAATGTTGCATGGCTTAAATAATAACTGATCCTTGCAAACGACGTGTTCCCATTTCTTACTTTTTACTTTGTTTTTTTTCACCTTTATTTTACTCATTTTGTTTTCATACTTTTAATTTGTTACTTTTTATTTTGGTTTTTACGTTTACTTTGTTACTTTTCGCTTTGTTTTTTTTGCTTTTACTTTGTTAATTATATCTTACTTTTTACTTTTACCTTGTTACTTTTTAATTTTTTTAATTTTAATTTTAATTTTATTTGTAATACTTTTAATTAGTTACTTTTTACTTTTACTTCGTTACTTTTTACTTTGTTTTTACTTGTACGTTGTTACCTTTTACTGTTTTTTGCTTTTACTTTGTTACTTTTTTTACTTTTACTTTGTTACTTTTTACTTAGATTTTTACTTTGTTTT